>OX415251.1:99897019-102350769 GCA_948329865.1 Linaria vulgaris | reverse complement strand
GCTGCTAACACAACCTAAATAGATAATGTTGCTTACTGTGCTGGTTAAACAGATAAATAACAATAACAGATAATAACAGAAAATAACTAATATTAAAATAATAAGATCCCAAACTTGGAGAGCAAGACTGGACTTCTATAACAGGGGGACAAGAGCAATAGAAAAAAGGGGACAATTCCTACAGAACTCCTTTTCCCTACGGACAGAGAACCTTTTCTCTCCTACCCTCGGACCTCTCTCTCTTATGATTTCACGAGGGTAACCCCTCCAACAAATACAAAATCAATTCAATTGATAAAAGCGACAAACACCAAATATCCAACACCAAAAACAAGAACTACGAGTTGCTTGATTCCCAATCGGGGGATACGTAGGCATCTCGGAAAATATTCGAGTCCAGCCGCAAATCAATAAAAACTACATATCTCCTCGGGTCGGGATCGGCGTTTCGAACAATCCGTTACGCTCTTCGTCAAAGCTACCAGGCAGGACGATCGTCACAACTAGTAAGCACGACGAAGATACCGTTAACAAAATGGCGCCGTCTGTGGGAAGCGCCGTTGAATCCTTGAGCACGCCCGAGGAGATCGCTGCCAAAACCAAAAGGGAAAGCAGGTGCTACTGCCACGGGGCGATACCGAAGTTAAGTTTTCCTTTCTCCACACTTGCATGATTCGATTCCAACCTTGAATATCTCCTTGAAAATCATAAGATTTTCTAATTGCTATATAAGTATATATAAGTGTATATATACGAAGTCTGTAAAAGACTTGTAAAAGACTTGGGTAGGAGTGGATTCTTTTGCCTACTGCTTGAGAGGTGTAGAGAAAATCTGCAAATGAAAAATGACATGAAAGAATAAACAGAGAAGAAGAAAAGAAATAAAAGAAAGAGAAGAAAATGAAGTCACGTCTCTCCTGTGACGAATTTGAGCTGTGAAAGGGATACATGTCTCGCACTACTCTTTTTGATAAGAAAGTGTCACAATGTGGTGAGTTGAGTTATAAAAGAAAAAAAAATATTAATCAACTCATTAACAGCTAATCTACATAATTTAAAAAATAAAATTTCCAGCAGACCATTTATGGTCAATTGCCTATCCCTCTATCTACATTTTTTAGGCGCTACTCTAAATATAAATACAAAAATAAACGAATTCGAAACCAAAAGAAGAGATGGTCCAATGGTCCTCGGAGCTGCTCTCCGAGGGACTCTACCGAAGAACCCGGGATCGAGTCCCATTCTCGAAGGCTTTATTTTGTTATGAGGAGCCTATATAATAAAATTAAAAAAAACTCTTGTTATAAACAAAGAGAAGAGATGGTCCAATGGTCCTCGGAGCTGCTCTCCGAGGGACTCTACCCGAAGAACCCGGGATCGAGTCCCATTCTCGAAGGCTTTATTTTGTTATGAAGAGCCTATATAATAAAATTAAAAAAAGCTCTTGTTATAAAAAAAAGAAGATATGGTCCAATGGTCCTCGAAGCTGCTCTCAGAGGGACTCTACCCGAAGAACCTGGGATCGAGTCCCATTCTCGAAGGCTTTATTTTGTTATGAAGAGCCTATATAATAAAATTAAAAGAAGCTCTTGTTATAAACAAAAAGAAGAGATGGTCCAATGGTCCTCGGAGCTGCTCTCCGAGGGACTCTACCCGAAGAACCCGGGATCGAGTCCCATTCTCGAAGGCTTTATTTTGTTATGAATAGCCTATATAATAAAATAAAAAAAAAAGCTCTTGTTATAAACAAAAAGAAGAGATGGTCCAATGGTCCTCGGAGCTGCTCTCCGAGGGACTCTACTCGAATAACCCAGGATCGAGTCCCATTCTCGAAGGCTTTATTTTGTTATGAAGAGCCTATATAAGAAAAATAAAAAATTGGTCTTGTCATGAACAAAAAGAGAGATGGCCCAATGGTATCGGAGAAGCTCTCCAAGGGTCATCTACTCGAAAAACCTGGGATCGAATCCCAGCCTTCCCCTATTAATAAGCGAACGTATTATTATTACGAAAAAACTATAGGAGAAACAATAACTCTTTATCCAAAAAGGGGACGTGGTCCAGCAGTATCAGAGCAGTTCTCCGAGGGCGTTTACCCGAATAACCCGGGATCGGTTCCCATCTCCAAAGCAATTTTTTTTTTATTATTAAGGTGCTGCCATAAGATAATTAAAAAAAAAATCTTGTTATATCCAAAAAGAAGAGATGGTCTAGTGGTATCGGAGCAGGCCTCTGATGGCTCTACTCCCCGATGACCAGGGATCGAGTACCATCTCTAAAAGAAGTTTTTTGTTATTAAGACTCTGCTATGATATATAGCAGAAATAATTTAACTATAAACAAAGATGGGCGTAGCCCAATGGTATTGGAGCATCTCTCTGAGGGCCTCTACCCGAAGATCCCAGGACCGAATTCCATTCCTGAAAGCCTTTTTTTATTTATTAAGACTGTGCTCCATAATATATAAAAGAAATAATCTGTATATAAAAAAATGGGCATAGCCTAATGGTATCGGAGCAGCCCTTCGATGACTATGTTCCTCGATGACCCGGGTTCGAATCCCCCACCCGTGTTTCTCAAAAAATTATATCTTTTTTATTGAGGCTACTGTTATAATATTTAGAAAAAATGCCAACAATATATCCAAAAATGGGCATAGCCCAGTGGTATGCCCTATTTGAGGTCCTGGGTTCGAATCCTTGTTGTGTTTCTCAACACAATATATTTTTTCCCATTAAGGTTATTACTATGATATATTTTTCCAAAGCATTGCCTGCACAAAATGACAAGAACGTAAAACTCCCCGAAGAAGGAAATGAGTAAACAACTCAGTACAATAGCTGAAAAGGATTTTTTATTTTAAGTGAGAATATTCACTAAACTCCAAGCACCTATATAAATACTTAGGAATCTTTCCTTGGATAACCGAGTTAAGCTTGAGCTGTCCAATCTATATTATACCCACGGTTACGTGTCAGTTGATATCTCTATTAAGAGAAAACATATCTCCACAGTTTGCAATGCAAACAGACACGTCATGCTAAGTGACTTGCTTGGCCAGCAAGAATGAGATCTAATCTCATCTCTTTAAAACTCAATCTTAAATCCTAAAATTAAAGGAGAGGGTCCAAGTATTTATAGGTGCTGAAAAGTTATGATGACTATTAACACGAAAAAGACAGAATAGAATGAAGGACAGAATAATTGCGCATTCATCAAAAGCCGAGGACTTCTCGAAGAAAAGCTTACAAAGCATGAAAAGTAATTACAAATGCTAAAATACGAAGTAAAAAGTTGAAAATTTTAAAAATAATATATAGGGATTAATCAAAATGTTAACCCTAAAAATAGGGATTAACCCCTTGGACGATACCATCGTCACATACGCTCCCGATGAGGAACGTACACTCCCGATGAGGAGGCCCACCGAGTATCACAAACCCGAAGTGGTAAGAAGTGGCACCCGAAGATGCACCTAACCGTTCCTTGGAAAGTCACGATGAATAAAGAAAAGATATCAATGCGGCATCGGAAAAAGAGTAAACCCCGATGGATCCGCGCAACTCCGATATCCATCAATGTGCCAAGAGGGACCACTACAGAGAAAAAAAAACCACACCTCACGCCTTAACGAAGGCATCGGAGGTGAAAAACCTCATGCCTCATCGAAGGCATCGGAGGTAAAAAAAACCTCACGCCTCAACGAAGGCATCGGAGGTGAAAAACTTCACGCCTCATCGATAGCATCGGAGGTAAAAAAACCTCACGCCTCAATGAAGGCACGCCTCAACGAAGGCATCGGAGGTGAAAAACCTCACGCCTCAACGAAGGTATCAGAGGTTAAAATAACCTCACGCCTCAATGAAGGCACGCCTCAACGAAGGTAACACGAAGAATGAAAAACCCTCCTGCCTCAAAGAAGGCATCAGGGGTGAAAAATTTCTCGCCTCAATGAAGGCACGCCTCAACTAAGGCATCAGAAGTAAATAAAAAACCTTTCGCCTCAACGAAGGCATCAAAAATAAAAAAACCTCTCGTCTCGAAGAAGGCAACCACGATATTCCCCTCGCCTCTTCAAAGGCAAACAAAAAACTAGGGGGGGAGGGGTGGGGCTTGTATTAAACGGACATAAACGTCGTTCGATGAATGTCTACGATACTTTAGAAGGGTCGAAGCAATCCATATAATGCTTAAAGAGGCACTAAGATGTCTTAATAGGACGTACGATACTTTAAAAGGCTCGAAACCAATGCCTTAAACGACTCTGATTACAAGAGGCTACGATACCTCTCTAAAAAATCCGCGATACTAGAACCATCGTAACTCTCAACTTTTTTAAGTTTCTAGTGTAGTCATAATGACCGACTGCACTAAAAACTCTGGGGCTTTGTTAACAGGGTAAAAAACCACGTACTTAAAATACACGATAATTTAATTACCAAAATTACGTGGTATATGCCTTATATGGTATATTATTATATGTTTTATATAGTATATTTGATTTATATTCATAAACGACATCGCATTATAACACAGTTTAAATACCGGTTTACTTCGTTAAAAATTATACTATTCGTTTATCGTAAATCACGACGCACAACTATCGACCAGATTTATAGCTAAAATACTACCCAGATTATGCTCGTATTTATAACATGTCTCACGACTCGATATAGTATTACATGTACGATTTTATATTCGTTCTGGTAAAATAACTCGTGTTCACAAAATACCCATGTCGCACAGACCACAACATGTGGCTGCTAACACAACCTAAATAGATAAGGTTGCTTACTGTGCTGCTTAAACAAATAAATAACAATAACAAATAATAACAGAAAATAACTAATATTAAAATAATAAGATCCCAAACTTGGAGAGCAAGACTGGACTTCTATAACAGGGGGATAAAAGCAATAAAAAAAGAGGACAATTCCTACAGAACTCCTTTTCCCTAAGGACAGAGAACCTTTTCTCTCCTCCCCTCGGACCTCTCTCTCTTATGATTTCACGAGGGTAACCCCTCCAACAAATACAAAACCAATTCAATCGATAAAAGCGGAAAACACCAAATATCCAACACCAAAAACAAGAACTACGAGTGGCTTGATTCCCAATCGGGGGATACGTAGGCATCTCGGAAAATATCCGAGTTCAGCCGCAAATCAATAAAAACTACATATCTCCTCGGGTTGGGATCGGCGTTTCGAAAAATCCGTTACGCTCTTCGTCAAAGCTACCAGGCAGGACGATCGTCACAACTAGCAAGCATGACGAAGATACCGTTAACAATATTCACGTCCACTTAAATAAAAACAAAGATATTCGAAATATTGTTTATAATTGCGCCATGCCATCAAAGTTTCATATAACATATCCGAATTAATAAACTTACACATGCTTATTATATCGATAGATTTTTTGAAGAACAAAATTTTATCATATGGATGGTGGACAATCCGAACCGCGGCCTCATAAGAGATGCAATAATCTGCTCAAGGCAAGTGAACCTGAAACGGATTCCTTGATCGACAAATAATGTGGTAGATCGCCTTGCTAAGATGGGGCCAAATTAGGTCTGTCAATGGTAGGGTATTACCCTGACCCTTACCCATACCCTTTAAATACCCTATGTGAGTTTGTAGACCCTGCTCATACCCTACCCGCTCAAGACGCACTTCCCCAGACCCTTACCATACCCTGTTATGAGGGTAGAGTACAAAATATACCATTTAACTTATATTTTCATTATTTCACCCGTTCACCTCATTTTTTAGTTTTCTTTTTTTGTTTCTTTTTACTTTTGCGCACCCCAAACTTTTTTTATTTTTTCATTTTGACCCCAAAATTGCTGTATTTGTTTTATTTACTTTCTCAATCAGCCTCTTTTTCCCACCAAAATCTGTTCTTTTTTTTTTCCACTCACGTTGTTTTCTTCTTTTCTATCTTATGTATTATAATTCACAAATAGAAATACAAATTATAATGCTATAATAATTGACCACAATTTGTCTATATAAAAAAGTAAGTCAGTAATATTTTGACAAGAAGTTTTTAACGATTTCTTTGTTCAAAAAATTACAAATCCATTACTAGCAAAAACAGACAATCAAACAACATCTATTACTCATAAACTGAAACAAATTATACAATTGCTTGAAATCAACACTTCAAAACTCAGAAAGAAGATTCAACATCCTGTTTCAAACCTGCAAAAAAAAAAAAACTTGTTTAAATATCTAATTGTATCTCGAATATTTTCAATTGAACCCTTAATTATACTTAACCCATCCTGCACAATCAAATTTAAGATATGCGCACTACTTCGTGCGTGCAACAAATCACCACCAAAAGGAATCAAAGACTCATCCACAAGCCACTTCGTTAACTTGGTCATCATTGAGCTGTTGTTGGATGCATTATCTACCACAACTGATATCATTTTCTGATCCAAGTTCCATGCAACAATTAAATGTCTTAAACACATATAATGATTGACCATCATGTGAAAATGGAGCCACCTTAAAAGCAAGAATCGTTTTACGCAACACCTAAGAATCGTCAATAAAATGCGATGTCAAACAACAATAAGGAGTATGGCAGTGATGTGAGGTCTATATATCAGTGGTTAAGGACACTTTACATTGGAGTTCATCTAATACATTTGGCATCATAATCTTTCTTCAAGGTATGTATCAATGACATCCGATCTTACTGTGCCTCGACAAGGAACTACAAATTCAGGATTAAGACTCTTACAAAATAGCACAAGCTCCTCTAGCTCCACTATACTGAATGGATATTGATGCCTTATGCAAAAACGTGCTATAATCCTTCTACTTAACATCTGATCAAAATGAAATTCTGCCCTCGGACTTACAGTCCTTGCACTACTTCTAGTATAAACTAATTTATAACACATACAAGAAAACATCAAGTGTTTCATCAAATGGGTCGTACCGTATTTCTGGCCCCAAGTCAAGATCTTCTTATAATGGTTGCATTTTGCATCGCTGACTCTAGCAGAACGCACGTGAGACCTCTCAAAATGACTCCATACTTAAGAGGCCTTTCGTTTTTGATATGGGCATTTCCCGCATATTGAGCCAGGCCCAAACCAGGCCCATTTTGGAGCACATCGGGGATTACTTTCGATGTCATATCGGTAATCATCACCGATATGTTACTGTGGTCCCCGGATCCCGAAGTCTATAAATACGCGGTGCCCGGATCCCAAAACAAGTAATTTATTATCCCTCAGCTACCGCTCGCCACGTCGAAATACATCACCGATGTCACTTTCGACATCTAATTCGATATAGTGACTACATCATACGCCTGCGACACGTCATAACACACCATCACTGATCTCACATCGGGGCTCATCCTCGACGTCACATCGAAGGTAATCACCGACGTCCTTTCGATCTATCTACTGATATTCCACTCTCATCCAAGCATCAAGGCGTTGGTTCGAAGTGTTCCGGACCAAGTCTACATGAGACACGTAGTGTAGGCCTGATTTGAGATAGACTCGTTGTATTGCTAGACCATACACTTGTAACCGACACTCGTATATATATAAAACTATCTATCGCCAAATCAGTGGCGCCGTCTGTGGGAACACCAGTTCCCGGACAAGGACGCCGAGATGCAAGGGAAGAGGACCCGATCCGAGTTTAACAGAATTGCGACTAGAAACACGAGGATTGAGGACGCACCACCCCCTCAACAGCCTATTGACCAAGAACAGACGATGACCCAAGCTGAGATGGAGCTTCCTCCAGCACAGAATGAACCGCGACGTAGGCGCGGGCCCGAGAGACCACCGCGAGCCACGAATCCTGATCCAACCACTGCCATGTCAAATACGACGGAACCTGCTACTGAGGGCCAGACCACTGGAAACCCCGCGGCTGATGTCCCAATGACCGAGATGCCAAACGCGGATCTTCACGGCTCAGAAGAGACAATGGATGCAGGTCAAAGCACCATTCCCCCTGCCGCCATAACACCGGAGATGCTAGCGCAGATCAGCGCTTCTGTAAAAGCGGCGCTTGACACTACATTGGAGACTTTGCTTCCACGACTGGCGGAACAAAGGACGAGGGACGTTCGGTCAAGGCCCCACGAATCCCGAACGGGTGAGAGAAGGGCAAGGCAGTGATATGACGAACAAGAGGAAGGGACTCATTCAGAGAGATGTCGCCCGCTGCTTACGACAGGTTGGAGCGACGGGACCCTAGGACCCTAGACCGAGAGATAGCATGAAGGATGGAACGACGTGACCGCGAGAGGGCGGAGTTGATGAGGAAGGTGACTCAGAGTCATTGGAAGGGTCGCGGAAGGACCCGATTTTTGGACGAGATGATGGCAACACGCCAAGGTTCATTTCCCAACAGGAGTACAGACAGAGGTCGCAACAGAAAAAGGCCTCTGAGGATGTATACACCGTTGAATAGAGGCATTCTGGAAGTGATGGCCGTGGCAAAGAGAAACAGATGGTTGATGGAACCTAGTCTATTAAATGAGACTCCCGAGATGAAGTCGACAGGCAAATACTGCGCGTACCACCGTCAGCCTAGACACAGGACGGAGGATTGTACGCACCTGAGGAGTGAAATCGAAAGATTGATCAAAGAAGGGAAACTGGTCGAGTTTGTCAGGAGCGCCAGGGAGGATGCTAGAGGAGCAGAACGTCCCTCGTCCCCTAGAAGAGATTACTCACTCGGGAGAGGAAAGCAGAAAATGCTTGAGGCACCCGAGGAGCGAGGGAGGACCATAGTGAATGCCCCGAGCAGAGGCGTTATAAATGTGATCAACGGGGAAGGCTTGGGAGCTGACACGACTCACAGCCGAGAAACCACAACGCGAAGACTCCAGGGTGGAGCCTCTGTTGGGTACACCAACGCAATGACACAAGAAGCATACTTGGAGCAGGAGATCTCCTTCACCAAGAAAGACTTGGAGCAGCTTAGTCCATTGGCCTCGACCGCAGGGAAGCTAGATTGCCCACTGGTTATCACGATTAATGTGGATAGCTATCAGGTGCATAAAGTGTTGGTGGATAGCGGGAGCACCGCAAACCTGATATTCTCAAAAGCCTATGAGCAGATGGGGTTAGCCCCGGACCGGCTAAAGCTGGTATCCACCCCGTTGACCGGATTTGGCGGAGCAGAAGTAGTGCCACTGGGACAAGTTATATTTCCCACCATGTTTGGCAGAAGCCCACACACCCGGGTCACACCGATAAAATATACGGTTGTCGACACTCCGTTTCCCTACCACGCCATTATTGGCCGACCGACGCTCAACCAGATCAGGGCAGTGGTCTCTACTTATTATCAGAAGATTAAATTCCCGACGCCTCAAGGAGTTGGTGATATTATAGGTGACCAGGTACAAGGATGGATGTGCTACGTGAACTCGCTGAAGCACCCAAGAATCAGAAGGAGATAGGAAATACAAGTCTCGCACCAAGAATACATCCCGCGCACGGGGTGATCGCCATGAGGAGCAAACAGAACAATATTTTAAATTTCAGTAGTTTTTAAATTATGTTCGAACAACGGAAACATTGCCCCATCGTGGGTTGGTCTGTAAACTTAAAACAGGGGGAACTACGCCGGTCTGATTCCCCACTCAACGGGATACGTAGGCGGGTTAGGTTTACCTAGCCCTCGACTGTTATCTCTTATTTTGCCCCGTCGTGGGTTGGCATGTAACTTAAAACAGGGGGAACTACGCCAGTCTGAGTCCCCACTCAACGGGATACGTAGGCGGGTTTGGTTTACCCAGCCTTCGACCGTTATCCTTTATTACCTTTTTATTTGTTTGTTGCTTGGCGTAATCTCATATTTGATGCAGGGATATATCCTAAGCGGACATTATAGAAGTGCAGAGAATGGCACAAACAATTGGGGAATGTTCCCCTAGATATATATTTAACACATCGCCCTCTTACACGTACAAACAGGTACAACATGTACAAACAGGTACAACAGGCACGATAGAGCACAACAGAAACACTATTTCTTGTGTAAAACTGATATTCCCAGATTGGGGGAACATCCCTCCAATAACACATGCACGTCATTTCGCGCTTTCGTATTAGCTTTTATCTCGAAAATCTTTCTTGTCTATAATGTTTTACAGGGCTTAATGACCTACAGATTCAACGACGACAGAGTCACCAATACACATAGTCAAAAAAACAAAGAAAAGGCTTCTACCCATGAGCGGTAACGGATTCCCTGTGATAACGGGCGGGCTCCTACCCATGAGCGGTAACGGGTCATCTACAAAAAATAAAATGGCTCCTACCCATGAGCGGTAACGGGTTCCCCTGTGATAACGGGCGGGCTCCTACCCATGAGCGGTAACGGGTCATCTACAAAGAAAAGGCTCCTACCCATGAGCGGTCCAAGAAAAAATTCCCTGTGATAACGATGTCAATCGAAGAAAAAATCCCCTGTGATAACGGGGTCGATCAAAGAAAAACTCCTCTGAGATAACGGGGTCGATCCAAGAAAAAATTTCCTGTGATAACGGGGTCGATCATAAACATTTCAACAGTAGCGGGTTCCCTGTGATAACGGGATGCGCCCCTAACCACAAGAAGAATATCCCCTATAATAATGGGGTCGATCCTAAACACATAAGCAGTGGCAGATTACCCATGTTTCTACCAACCCTGAGGAAATTCTAATCATTCATTGACTGACAACAGACAGATTAAACGAATCTCATCAAATACGAGAACGAAATGACTGCGCCTCAGATATCGGAATACTGCGTATTCTATCATCACAACAATAAAAGAAATCAACAAATTATCAGACAACAAGGCCACAAAGAGTCACATACTATGAAGACAACAGAGAAATAAATATTCAATTACAGAACCACGAATCGAAGATAGTCCGGAAAGGGATAAAATTAAGTTACAATGAAGGCAGTAAACAGCTACTCCCACGAGGACCCTTCAGTCTTTTTCTCCACGACCTCGGACAACATGTCAGGTTCGGCCAGACTCTCTTCCACCTCATCTAGGCCACCAATCGGCAGATCATTATGATCATGCCTTGGGTTCAACCCGCTCAACTCGAGGGAGTCCTTGAAACCGTCACTTCTCAATATTTGCCCTACGCAAGCATGAAAAGCTGCATCTCGAACCTTTAAAATTAGACTTCGGAAGCTCGAGCTTTCTATAAACTTCTCGGCCCGGACCCGGAGGAGATCAGGACGACGTTCATACAAATTGAACTCTATTAAATACAAGAGGACAACAAACAGAAACAGATATCGTACACAAGATATATACCAAGTCCAAGGGAGCTAATTTGGAAGCGGAGAGCTCCAACGAGAGACGTTCTTTAACAGCCTTGACCGCCGACACCTCAGCCTTTAGTTTTCCCAGGTCTTTGTTGACCGCAGATTCACGCGCCTTTCCTTGATCAAGCTCAGTCACTAATGTTTTGAGGTTGCCCTTCAACAGATCGTACTCCTCCCGGAGCGTACGATATGTCTTCAGCGCATTCTCTTTTTCAACCTCCAACTTCTCCAACACCATGGGGTTGAACTCCCCCATCTTCAAGATGTCAGCCTCAAGCTCGGCAGCAACAGCGTCAGGGTCACCCTTGGACTCGTGAATGGTCTTCAGACACGAGATTGCCAGCTTGGCCGTCTGCACAATACGATACATAACATTATGCTAAACATTCAAATGAAAACGATCAAGGACGTGTTTAAGCACGTACACTTTGGAACATGTGAGTGTTGCGGCGTATATTCTGGGTCCGCTCAAATTCTAAAAGCACCCGCACATTCACAGGAGGAGGAAAAGCCCACATCATGCCCCGTGCAGCGTCTGCTTCAGGAAATTCTACTAGTTTGGAGGGTTTTACCGCATCCGCTTTCCAAGGGCCCGAGCTCGAAGACGAATGCATACGAGGGACAGTCCCCTCACGAGACCTTTTATTACCTGATATCCTAGTCAGGTCAACGACAGGTTTCTTAACCGGAAACTTGGGAAAAAATAGGGGCAAAGCCCCCCAATGTCGAGGGCTCCCCCAGCGGCCCTTTACCCTTGTTGGGCGTACTTGAAACGGTCGCTTTTCCCTTGTCATTAATAGGGCTCGAGCGTGAAGAACCCGACCCCGCTGTAAAAGGTGCATCCACCAAATCACCCAGGTTGACATGGGTATTCGATTTCGAACACACTGGCTCAAATAAACGTCGGCCAACAATTCAGAACTTGGAGCCCCGTCAGGTTGAGGAACCACACCCTCTTGTTTCGAGGTCAACACTTCCAAAAGACTGGCCGCACCATCCGGGCCTCCCACCACATCAAGGATGTCCTGGCTAAAGGACCCAACCATCGTAGGAACATTGCTAAAACGTTCTTCATTAACACGTTCAGGCACTACAGTGCTAGGGGCGGTCGCTCGACTCCCGAAGCCTTTGTCGAAAACTCAACGGCTGCATTATTCAGGTCAAATCTAGACGCAGACTTTATTTCAGGCGCCACCGCGATGGCCGCTGTTTCTATAGCTTTCTGAGCTTCACGAGCTGCTTGAAGTTTCAGCATCAATTGTCTGAACCCCATTCTAATGAAGTATCTCAGAAAAAGCTAATCTACCTGCAGAATAATCAGACTATCACCATGAGGAAGTAATAATAAATAACTCAAGTATCACGGCGAGGTCGAAACACATGTCGGGGATCATATCGAATATGATTACCGATATACTTACCGATGTGGTTACGCTAACCGACAGAGAAAACGCAGAAATCTATGAACTTCTAAGTCTCTTACAAGCCCTACTTATAGACGGAAGCCTCAAGTACATCGAAATATACTTTCGACATTATATCGAATATGCATTTCGACATAATATTGAAGATAAAACCCGACATCCTACACCACTTCACGAAGAGCCGCGGGAATATAACAACTGCCCGACAAACCCATCACAATTTTCAAGGAACCCAAATACCAAGGGAACTAGAATTCAAACGAGGACCTCAAACTCGGCGTTCATCACAAGTGCACTCCCCACAAGTTTGATCTCCGTCATTTGAACTGGCGGGACGAAGGGTACAGGTAACCCAAAAATTTTAAATTAAATTTGCGAATCCTTATCACTAAGATAAGAATCCCCAAATTGGGGGACTACATGATATGGGCATTTCCCGCATATTGGGCCAAACCCAAACCTGGCCCATTTTGGAGCACATCGGGGATTACTTTCGATGTCATATCGGTAATCATCACCGATATGTTACTGTGGTCTCCGGATCCCGAGGTCTATAAATACGCGGTGCCCGAATCCCAAAATAAGTAATTTATTATCCCTCAGCTACCGCTCGCCACATCGAAATACATCACCGATTTCACTTTCGACATCTAATTCGATATAGTAACTACAGCATACGCCTGCGACACGTCATAACACACCATCACCGATCTCACATCGGGGCTCATCCTCGACGTCACATCGAAGGTAATCACCGACGTCCTTTCGATCTATCTACCGATATTCCACTCTCATCCAAGCATCAAGGCGTTGGTTCGAGGTGTTCCGGACCAAGTCTACACGAGACACGTAGTGTAGGCCTAATTTGAGATAGACTCGTTGTATTGCTAGACCATACACTTGTAACCGACACTCGTATATATATAAAACGATCTATCGCCAAATCAGTTTTGTACCTCTACGTTGTTTAGATATTGCCACATTTGAACTCCCACCACTGGCCTCACTACCACTTTCTTGAGATGACATCACAAGACCTATAGTTCAAAGAAGAAAGATAAATTAAATTTACAACACATTAAATAAATGAAAATTAGACCACTTTAAATAGAACCAACCATTACTCTGTTCATTAAAGCTGAAAATTATTATCTTAATCATACTCTATGGAAGTAAATGAATGATAATGTGTATTGAAACAAAACATGGATAATATAACTTAAGAAAATAATATTCAACACAAGAAACCATGGAAATTAGATATTCTTTTCATTGCCGAGTAGTTGATTAATGCACTTCACTATTTATGATATAATAGAGTTCAAAAAAGACCTTAAGTAGGATATGAAGAAGACTTGCAATTCGGGATTGCTGAGGATGCTGTTATCATTTTACAGGTCTAGTGCATCAAAACAATGTCCTGCTCTAAGCAATAATGAGTTTTAATCAATCAACAATCGATAGACAGAACCCAAAGTGCAATATATAGTTAATAGAGATTTGCATGTCCTGTTTTCTACAACAAATATTTGCACAAAGTAACACCTAACATACTAACAGAGAGCAAACCAGCAAATCTTCATGTCATGTTCATAGAACTAAGACACAACCACCCCTGTTCAATCTAACTTATGAATTTAACTTTTGACTAAAGGAAAAACAACTCAGTTTGGTAAAATTAATGAATATACAAATATAAAAAAATGAATTAGTCTAACAGGAAATAAAAAATGTCAATCACCATATTACATCTAACAGGAGATGCAAATTAAGACTGGGGCGACAATATTACAATCATCATTTCCCTTTTTCAAATGAGAAACAAAAGAAGGAAAATACAAAGATTATATTACAAGTTACAACCATTTCCGGCTGAGATTGCTCTTTATTTTACCATAATTGGCATGCAACTCAACCTTTTACAATCGGATGAACAACACAACATGCAACTAACATCATATGCCAATATTAGTAAAATATACCGTGATTAGTGCCTAACTCTTAAATTCCAGAAATCCCAAAAATCTAAACTGAAGTAAAATATAAAATTCAGCTTGAATTTAGCAAATAGACATGAATACTTATGTCATAGGGTACAAATTGATTCAAAATTCTCGAAAATTAGGGCTTCAGTTCACACAAACTGGCGATTGGAGGCTTGGAGATCGTCGTTGATTTGACATGACGAGAGAGAGAGAGAGAGAGAGAGAGAGTTTGGAGAAGAATCTCGAAGGGGTAATGTCTTTTTTATTTTTATTAAAATAAGATAAGTTGTAAATTGTAAATTGTAATGTTGTATACTTGTATCCACAAGAAAAACAAAAAAATAGGGTAAGACCCGCTCACAACCGGGTAGGGTCCAGACCCTTACCCTGAATTAATTAAATATAGGTAAGGGTCTGGACCCGGACCCAGACCCTAACAATAGGGTCTAGACCCTTAATAAACTCAAGGCAAGGGTAGAGTAATATCCTACCCTTGACAGGCCTAGACTGAATGATAGGAATATAGACTTAATTTGAGATACCCCACTCTTTCAATTGTTAAACTTCTAAGTTTTGACATGGTTAAGGACCGGCTAATCATGTTCCCTATTCCCCCTGAAAAAAAAGGTACTCATGTATAGTGTATGTATACTTGTATAGTGTACAGTATATGAAGGTCAAAAAACGAGTTAATGCAGCATTGGGCCATTATGGGCATTGCAAGAGAATGACAAATGTCGTGCAGAAGCCAGCGAAGGCTAAATGGCACGTATCATAATCATAAGGCCCATCATGTTATTTTCATAACATGCACATGCATGTACGTAATGATAGATACACTAAGTACTAGAAAACGCATTACGACACATAACACTTAAAGGGGCATTTGCCCGTTACTTCCCTTTCTCTCAGATTTTCTAGTCGTGTGCGTAATCTTTTAACTCTTTTTTCCCTGCAATTCTTACACACTCGAGAAAGTCTTTCGTTTAGTTTAATAAGTTGCACACAGACCGAAGTGATGAGGTACTTTGCGGCTTACATAGAAATTAAAGGTAGTGTTCCTATTATGATAAGATAGGATCATTTGCATATTTATTTTTCATATGGGTAATATAGTTTCTATTTTGATTTTAGTGAAAAAAAATGTTTCCATTTTAACGTGACACAGAGGTAATTTACCCGTTTAGTTAATGGTAAAGTACATATTTCATATAACTCATGTATTGTTGACTTGTTGCGCGCTAACAACTTTTTTTCAATAAAGATTACTATTGTACGTCATCACTCATATAAGACCATAGAACATGAGAGCTTCGCTGGAGTATTTGTAGCTGGAGTATTTGTAACTCTTCTGGTCCCGGATCCTATTTCATTACTATGCAATACATGCTGTTTGTTGCCTAGTTGCATCTCTTGGACAACAGAAATATCAACTTCCACCTCATTTTAATTTGTATCAGGAATTAATACTCTAAATGATTGACATAGAAAATAACTTAATTGTTATGTACGGGGAATATTTGTGATGGTACTTGTTGTATTTTCAATTTCATGTATGTATCCGGCTAACTTTGTTGTTACTCAAAATAATAAACACATTAGTGGATTTTATATCATATGTTAATAATGTAGCGAGTATGTACCTCCGTCTCCACCATCTTCATACTCGTCCCCTACCGAATCAAGGATTCCATATATAACTGTGTTTTTCACTTTAAGTTACAAAAATATGATAAAACATTAAACTAACTTACAAAATATTAATATCAAATATTCAAATAATAAAATTTGACTATATACAAGTTATAAGTACATGAAAAGTTCAACAAGTGTGCAACAAATTTGAGATTATAAGATGGTAATTTTCCTATTATAAGATTAATTACAAAGGGTAATTTGCTTATTTCATATGTTACAAATGTAATTTGCCATTTGCTCCATTTTAAATTCCAAACATTTTTTCCTACACATAGTTCAACTACTTGTAGGGTTTCTAACATCCTAATATCGTCCCACGGTATCTCTTGAAGATTTTTTTTTCATTTTAATTTTCAAACAACAATGTTTCTGAAGCTTCCAAATTTTAAATTTTGCGCTTGTGCAAATTGTGCTTGTCAGTGTTAAGCTTTTCGTGACATTATTGGCCCTAAAAAGATTAGTTGATGTACTATATGAGGTTTGGAAGAGTCTCGGATTTCCGTATTATGGTCCACTAAAGATGTACTAAGGTCCAATTATTATCTCTCAAATTAAAAATGTTCCATTAGTCCCTTCCCCTCACGCAACAGGACATTAGTAACATAATTGCACTCACAAATGATAGTAGCCCAAATCGACATCAATTGCATGCGTCCAACTCCCCATCTTCTAAATGAATTGTGCTCCATCTCAACAATATCAACATGGATACATACGTATTAGCTAGAAATATTTGTGGCAATTCAAATTTTGATTGACAACGTAACTCAAAAAACAAAAATCAACTTTATTCATCATAACCGAATGGGAAATGTTGAGAGAGGATTCTTCTCTTTATTTTACAATTTGATCAAAAGGAAAAGTGAAGGGTATTGTGTGTGTTGTATGTCTTATATACTATGTCTACTACCAGTAAGAATTGTAAAGAATCGAACTAGAGAGAGCTGGGATCAAAACAAAATAACTTAACTAGCTTAACTTACTAAATATGGCAAGTTGTTACATAATGCCTAACCAAAATTTGAAATCTTTAGTAAAATGAAAAGAGATAGAAAATATAATTTAAGACCATCAATTAAAGATAGGAGTGGATGTCAATTAACCCCATTTTGGAACTCATGGTTGTGAAGGATTGTAATGATAGTGGCTTGGTCAGTTAGTCACATATTTGATGTTCATTGCTGATGTTGACAATTTTGATCAAACCCATGTGTACGTTTTCTCAAAAAATGACAATCGATCTGGATATGTTTGGTTTTCTCTCATGATATACATGGTTGTTTGCTATGCAATAAGCACTTTGATTACCAATGAAGATCAACGAAGTCCTTGTTGCTGAATGTTTGGTCCTTTAACAATTGATTTAACCACATTACCTCACATGTTGTAGTAGCTACTGCTCGGTATTCTGCTTCTGTTGAGGATCTGCTAATGGCAACCTACTTCTAAGCTTTCCATAAGACAAGAGCATCTCCTAAATAAGTTGCATAGCCAGTTACACTATGCCTTGTGTCAGAACAAGATGCCCATTCACTATCACAAAATCCTCTCAAATGTGATTCCGATGATGATGGATTGAACATGCCTTTTCCAGGGGTTGATTTGATAAATCTGAGGAGTCTGTGAGCTGCATTCATATGTGTTGTTGTTGGTTTAGACATATTCTTAGTTAGAGTTCGAATGCTAAAGTTCAAATCTGGTCTTGTGATTGTGAGATATAAGAGCCTCCCCACGAGTCTTCTATATACAGTTGGATCAGTTAGTGGAGTTACATCTGCTGCTTTGAGTTTGGTGGATCTATCCATAGGAGTTGTGCTTGGTTTGCAACCAAGATACCCTGCTTCATTTAGTATGTCCAATGCATATTTTCTTTGATAGAGAGATATTCTTTTTTTCCTCCTTGCTATTTCAATTCCAAGTATGTACTTGAGTTTTTCCATGTCTTTAGTTTCTAGATTTCCTTGATGTCATTCCCTATAAGAATCACATCATCCGCATATACACAAAGTGCTGTAAAAGGAGTTATCAGTTTCTTGACAAAAAGAGAGTTCTCAACAATGGTTTGAGTGTAGCCAAATTTGATTAGACAAGTTGTGAGTTTGGTGTGCCATTGGTGTGATGCTTGTTTTAAACTATACAAGCTCATCTTCAATAAGCAAACTCTTCTGTCTGAAGGTGCACAATATCATGTGGAGGTGTCATATAGATTCCTTCTCTAAATCTTCATGTCGGAAGGCAGGAAGGCATTATTGACATCAAGTTGATGCAAATGGCAATTATTTGAAGCTTGAAGTGCTAGCAAGACTCTGACAAAGGTTACTTTAGCAACATGACTAAATGTATCAAAGCAATCGAGTCCCTCTTCTTATGTGTATCTTTTGGCTACACGTCTAGCTTTATAACATTATATTGAGCCATCTGCTTTCAATTTCACCTTATGTACCCACTTGCATCCTATACAATGTTGGTTAGGTGGTAATTCAGTTAGAACCCATATTTTAGTTATTTCAAAAGCATTAATTTCTTTCTTCATTGCTTCTTGCCACTCATGAAATTTGTGTGCCTGCTGAAATATTTTGGATTATGAGATTTTAGTGACAGAAACTGTAAAAGCTTTGTGCATAGCGTTGAGTATTTTAGTGGTGATATGTGCATCAATAGGATATCTAATTGTGGAAATTAGCTTGATGAAAAGATGTAGGAAAGTTATACTCACATGCTTGTAAATATGTAGGAGTTATAACATTTCTAGTATATTTTTTCCTAATCTCATGTTGCTCAGATGATGCATTATGTATATTTGTGAGACTAGGTGCCACATGAGTAATATTAGTCTCAGGTATAGAATCAGATTGTGTGGCAATATCAATAGTGTGAGTGATAGAGTTACTTCACATATGTTGTGGAATTGATGGACAAGTGGATTCTAAAATGAAGTCCATGTTGTTCAGAATGTTCGGAGTGTTTAATTGAGAGTCAGCATCCTCTTGTTGTAGTGTATGTTCAAACAAATATAAAGCTGGTTCTTGAACATGTATAATAGGTTCCCATTGAAGAATGAAAGGACCTGTTACATATAACATGTAATTGTTTGGTAGAAACTTGAGAATAACTGTTAGTACCGATCTGCTTAAATGGGAAAATATCTTCATAAAATACAACATTTCTGGATTTCAATAGTTTCATATAATCCAGATTGAGTAACAGGTAACCCTAAGTTCCTCTTGTGTAAACCAAGAATACACATCTTTGTGCTCTTGCATCAAACTACTGTCTATGAATGGCAAGTTTTGACGCATAACATAAGCAACTAAATACCTTTAAAATGGAATAGTCAAGAGGTGTATTAAGGTTCCTCTTAAAAGGTGTATTGTTGTCAATCACACAAGAAGGTAATGAGTTTATAAGAAAAGCAGGCGTAGCCACATATTGGGCCCAATATTTAAGAGGTACATTGGATTGCATCTAAGGGACCTAGCCACCTGTAAAAGGTGTTGGTGTTTTCTCTCCACCAAACCATTTTGTTGTGGTGTTTCTACACAACTAATTGATTTCAACACCACGAGAAGTATACAAGGTTTGAAGAGTAAATTCAGTTTCATTGTCATTCCTTATAACTTTGATTTTAGTGGAGAACCGAGTTTCAATCAAGGCATAAAAGTGATTTAAGTGAACTAGAACTTCGGATTTATGCTTCACAAAATATATCCATGTGCATCTTGAGTAGTCCTCTAAAATGGTTAAGAAAACCCTGAAGCCATCAATAGAGGGGGGTTGAGAATGGACCCTAAACATCACAACGAATCAAATCAAAAGCATGCTGAGAAATAAATATACTTAAAGGAACTTTTAGTTTCTTTTGTTTAGCCATATGGCATGTGTCACAATTATTGCATGGAGTATTATCAGCAGTTACTTCAATATGAGGAATACATGTAATTTACTTTCTGGAAGGGTGGCCTAATATCATGTGGTAGAAACCAAGTTGTTTCTTATAACACAAAGAAGTACTATTATTCACATAAACTGAATTACAAGTACTAGTACTCTTGTAAGCAGAGAAGTTAAACAAGTAGAGCCCTTCGCTTTCTTTACCAACCAATCATCCTCATTGTTCTTGTGTCTCGCAGAACATAAGTGGAAGTGGAAAAATGCACAACAATGAAAGACAACTTACTTAACTTAGAGGTATAAATGAGATTATATGTAAACTCAGGCATATATAAAACATTAAATAGCATTAGCGAATATGATAATTGAACTAATCCTTTCTGAATTGAAAATGTAATCCCTTTGTTAGGCAGATGAGTGGGTGTCTTAATGAGAGTAATATGACCAGTAAAAAGAGAGTTATCACATATCATGTGATTAATTTCTCCTGCATCTATGACCCGTATTTTTAACATGATATTTTCAACATTTGAAGAAAGAACACAATGATTGAGAATCTCACCAGTAATTATAGCAACAACAAAGTGGCTAACAGAGTCATTTTGATTCTTATATCTTTGTTGAAGTCTAGTAAAAACTAGGAACTGCTGTGACAATGCTTGATTTGGATCAACTGGTGTAGCATTTTCTTTGTTGACTTGCTGGGCTTCAGTAGCATTTTCCATGTTGGCATTATGAATATTTGCGGGTCCTCTTCTATTTGTTGGCCCTTCCCATCTAGGTGGGTACCCTATCAGCTGAAAACACCTATCAATGGTGTGACCATTATAGCCACAATGAGTACAATTAAGTTTTTTCTTGTCTTTAGAAGGTTGATTCTTGTTGTTGAACTTTGGCTGAAAGTTAACTGCGGATGGATTTCATGCTTTCTGATTATAATATTTGTTGTATGGCCTTGGTAAACAAGGCTAAAGGGTCCATACGGGAGCTAGAAGATTCCAAAGATCTCTAGTTTTCTTCTTGTAAAACCATTGAGTAGATTTGTGATTGAGAAGGCAGAGGAGTATTCACTAGAATCTAGCTTCTTACTGCAGTGTAGGAATCATTGATACCTACAAAAAAATGACACATCACAATCTGATTGGTGTTATTGGAGCATGTTCCTGTTGACATTTACAAGTGCACAAGCCACATGTGGTCAGAATGAATGTAGTATGAAGTGATAGAGTTTGACCCCTAAAAAATAATGGCCAATGACTTCTGCAAATGAAACACCCTTGCCCTATTTGTTCTTGTATATTTGGTTTTTAGATCATGTCAAACACTAGGTGCAGTTGTAAATACCACAAACTCTGTTTGATCTCATACGAGACATAGTTAACCAACCAAGATTGAACCTATGTGTTCGCTCTCAGCCAACAATTCTTCTCAACATGATTTGTATCATCAGGTAAAGGTAGTGTACCATCAATAAACATGATTTCAACACGAATTATTGATGTTCACATGTCATTTCATTTCAACATGTCATTTCAACACTCTTACTCCAAGACTAGTAATTATCACCATTCAACTACTCAATGGCAATACTTGAACCAGTAAAATCACGTGATCCTAAAAAAAACTTATGTTGAATCATCACATGAATTATTGATGTTCACAGGTAGCACTACCAATAGAATTTGTAATATTATTAGGAATTTCAGACATTGTGCTTAATACTCAACCAGATAAAAACAAAATATACCCAAATTGATCGCAAGTTCATCACAAATCGATTGCAACAGAAAGCAATCACAATACAATAGATAATAAACAAAGATCGCAATGGAGATCAACGATCGCAAACCTTAACAAATCAAACTTGATTTAAACGAACTCGCAGAATTGTACAAAGAAGATTACACAACAAAATTAGTTCGAAGTCCTGTGACTATACCATCAAAAGAACAAAAATCAACTTTATTCATCATAACCGAATGTGAAATGTTGAGAGAGAATTCTTCTCATTTGATCAAAAGCAAAAGTGAAGTGTATTATATGTGTTGTGTGTCTTATATACTATGCTTACTAATAGTAGGAATTGTATAAGATCGAACTAGAGAGAGCTGAGATCAAAACAAAATAAGTTAACTAGCTTAATTACTAAATATGACAAGTTATTATGTAACTGCCTTAATCGAAATTTGAATTCTTTCCTAAATATTTTGGTATTTTTTTTACAAAGAGACCATCTTCTCCAAGTATTAAAATATTCAATCTTTGGCATCTCATCCGACTACCCAATCCAGCTCAAGTGCTCCTCCAATTGTACGATGCTCATCAGCCTCTTTATCACAAATGATGCGTTGCGAACAAGAATAGAATCATGCTCCACAATTTCATAACCTCGAATGACACGTGCTTCATTTCAATGATAATGGTGCACATTTCGAGGATCAGTTGTATGAGGGAGGAGTGCCAGTGCTCATAGAGGTGGTGGGATTATACAATGCAATGCAATGGCGGTGGTGGTGGTGGATTTAATTTGTAAATACTTGGAGATGATGATATTTTGTTAAACAATCAAAACATTTACGATGCAATGTGTAAAAAAAGTAAATTTAGGGTATATTAATATACATGTAGAGAGAATAATGAATCAAAAAGTATTTTCCATTCAGCTGAGCGGCGTTATATACAAGCTGGATAAGGACAAAACTGAATGAAACTAACTTTTAACAAACTAGACCGATATTTATGTCAAGACCCTTGGACAATTTAAATGAATGATGTTGAGTCCTAAAATTTAATATATTCAACATGCTCCCCTCTAGTTGAAGGTTTGTGATGATCCTTTAGCTCTAACTTGGAAATCCAGTGTGAGAAAAAAGAAGCAAGCATGGCCATTGTGAAAAAAATCTACAATTTGATATGAAGCTGGACAATGCAGGGGCTTGAGCAAACCTGTTTTGTAGCAGTTCATCACTAAGTGGTAGTCAATGTCCAAGTGTTTGATGCACTCATGTGATTTGACAATAGATCGTATTATATTTATATGCGTGTCGGTTACAAATAAGTGATCTGATAGTACAACGAGTCTATCTCAAATCAGGCCTACACTAGGTATCTCGTGTAGATTTAGTCCGGAACCTGTTGCTCGAGGTCGGGGCCTCACTAAACTACCTGCTGATGTCACGTTGGTGATGAGTATCGAACGAATATCAGAAAGGAGTCCCAATAAGATATCAGTGGTGAGTCTCGATGTGATATCGGTTGTGAGTCTCGATGTGATATCGGTGATGGATCTAGATGTGATATCGGTGATCAGGTCGTTGCGGAAATCTGAGTGAAGACGCGGACTAAACCACGTCGAGTACTTATGTCGGGTATAATATCGAATATTTCTATTTGATGTGATGCGGGTAAATCGAGGTGAGGAATTAATTTCCTTTCTCAGTGTGCGGGGCGGGATATTTATAGGCGCGACTGGCCTATATCGAATCCTATATTCGATATCATATCGGGGTTGATCCCCAATATCCTCATTTATGGGCCATCACCCACAACGGCCCAAATGCTAGAAACCTCCATATCATGTAGTCCCCCAATTTGGGGAGTATTATCCTAGGGATAAGAATTCGCAAATTTAATTTTGAATTTTCAGGTTACCTGTACCCCACGTCCCCCAGTTCGAAGGACGGAAATCGAAAATGTGGGAAATGCACCTGGAACTAGTTTTGTGCGGTTCCCCAGTGCAGTTACCGCATTGTATGAGGTCCTTGTTTGAACTCTAAGTTGTTTACAACACGCGATCTTGCAAATACGGATACAAGGATTTAAAGCGTACGGGTCTTGCTTGTATGATGAACTCATGTCGAAAGTCATATCGAATATGAGTTCCGATTTAATCCCCGATATGGAGAAATTAATGCTGCGGGCCCCAGCTTTTGTTTGTTTGTAAAAGTCGGTCCCTGCTGTGTCATCCTTCACTATTTTATTGCCCCGTGTTGTCACTGTCGGAACTACGCCGAATTTGATGTCAGTAACTTTCCCCGATATCTTTTTCGATCTCGGTTTCGATCTATATTTCGACCTTGCTCCGATATTTTGCATTTTTTTGCAATAATTTGCCTTAATTGTTTTGCCTAAGGATGGTTCGTGCTAAAAAATCTCCAAAGGAAAAACTCGTTGTATCGCCGCAGTATTATGAAGCTGGTCCTGCTAGGCGGAATGCTTTTGTCATGTCGGACGACGAGTCCTCTGATTCTGAAACTTCTGTGAGGGATGCGTCATTAGATGACGGTTTGGTGCGAGTTTCTGGAGTTTCTGCTAACCTAAGGTTATCCCGTGTCCGTCTTCATGAATGGAACTCTCGGTTCCCTGATAAGTATCTCGTAATGCAGTCAAATATTTATGGTGTTAGTGTCATTGTTGGAGATCGCGCTGCCATAGCGGAAGGTATTCGATTAGAAGAGGATAGGATTAACGCTATGACCGTGGATCATGCTTCCCATCAACGTATGGCTGCTAACCCTCCACGGGTCAAAGTGACTCTGCCGCCAGAAGGCGCACCAGCTAATTATTGGCACCCTCGGGCTCGGGCTCGGTTTGAAGGGTCGCAATGGGGGCTTGGGGAAAGTTGTCATTCTGACCCGCATCATTTCGCGGTGTCGCCCGGTGCCGGGGGTGAGGAGCTCGATCCTGACGAGTTAACACCCTTTTCTGGTGTTGGCGAAGAAAGTATTGGTGAGGTTCCCCATGTGTCGGCCGCTCCGAGCTCGTCTACTTCGGCCCCAAGGCGTACTGCGGCACCCCTAGTAATACTGATACTGAGAAGCCATCTGAAAGCAGGGCGCCATTGAGGGAAGATTACTCTTTTCTCTGTGATCCCCTTTCGGAACGGTTAATTATGCGGATTGGGAATAATAATATCCGTGAAGAGGATGCTATCCGAGGCTTGGAAACTATTTATGGAAATTTTGATCCTTCTGAGTTGTGCCGAGATCTGGGGGTGGAATTAGCACCGCGCATATGTATGATGCTGCTATATACAGTAAGGAGCTTGCCCTGTTGTTTGTTGGTTGTTGCTACTATTCATCCCTCCTGTTTTTTACTAATGATTATTCGTTTCCTTGGCAGTTTGGGCATACGTTCCACGAACTGTGCAGAGATTATATGCTGCTTGGGGAGGTGCAGACTCGCCATGACGCTTTGGTGAAGGAACTGTGCGGGATGATTGCACGTAGCGAGACTAGTCGTGATCGTGCTAACAGTCGGGCTCGTGCTGCTGAGACTCAGACATGCATTGCACGTGGCGAGGCATAGAAGGCATTAGTCGCTGAAGAAGAGATGAAGAAGGAACTGGCTAGAAGCCAGGCTGAGACCCAACGCTTGCGTGCCAGTAATCTTAGGTTAGAGCGTGAACACAACGCTTATCGAGAGTCCCTCGAAAATTTGGAAGTTCAGAATGCGAAATTAACCGAAACTTTAGCTCGCCATGGGGTAATCGTATCTTCCCCTCATACCAAGATAGGTGCTGGTGGTTCTATAAGGGATAGTGATTTTAACGTCGAAGGCTCTCCCCCATCTGGCGGAAGGGTGCCCGTCTGGCGGAAGGGTGCCCGTTTGGGCTGTCGCAGGACCGTACGTTAGGGAACGTTATAGGGTCCCCCGTGCGATGCGGTATTCCCGGTTGTCACCTGATCCAGAAAGTAGTAGTCCGAAATGGAATAAATTCCCAAAGGTTTTGTCTCCCCGGGGAATGGATGAACTTGCTGACGATATTTGTGCCTCACCCTGGAAATTCCCAGATTTTGAAATGAATGTATCCGGGCTTGGGCCCTTTCATTGGGACGATATTCGGGCCGAGTTATTCACTGATCTCGAGAGTCACGAGTTTCTTTATGGTATGTAGTTGCGTTGTCGGCTAGTGACATTTTTTGATATTGTAGCAGTTATTTCCTCGGGAAAATTTTTCTATGTAAAGTGTGCCCCATGCTATTGACTGAGAGCCGCTTTCATGATGTTTAATGAAAGCTGTTTTATTTGCAGAAATCCTACCTTGTGCAATTCTTTATGTGATCATGAATATTCTATCCTTGTCGTATAGTAATTGTCATAGCCTGATGAATGTCTGTCGTTATTGGCATGGGATTGCCTTATCTTTGGTAGGTGACTTGTTACCACTCATGGGTGAGAGCCATCCCATTATGACAGGGCATGTTTTCCTTGTGGGTAGGGCCGTTATCCCAGGGAACCTGCTACCGTTCGAATGTTTAGGATTGGCCCCGTTATTACAGGGGATCTTCTTCTTGTGGGTAGTAGTCCATCCCGTTACCACATGGAACCTGCTACCATTCAAATGTTTAGGATCAACCCCGTTATTACAGGAGATCTTCTTCTTGTGGGTAGGGGTCCATCCCGTTATCACAGGGAACCTGCTACCATTCAAATATTTAGGATCGGCCCTATTATTACAGGGGGACTTCTTCTTGTGGGTAGGGGTCCATCCCGTTATCACGGGGAACCTGCTACCGTTGAAATGTTTATGATCGACCCCGTTATCACATGGGATATTTTTCTTGTGGGTAGGGGCGCATCCCGTTATCACAGGGAACCCGCTACCGTTGAAATATTTATGATCGACCCCGTTATCACATGAGATATTTTTCTTGTGGGTAGGGGCGCATCCCATTATCACAGGGAACCCGCTACCGTTGAAATGTTTATGATCGACCCCGTTATCACATGGGATATTTTTCTTGTGGGTAGGGGCGCATCCCGCTATCACAGGGAACCCGCTACCGTTGAAATGTTTATGATCGACCCCGTTATCACAGGGAAATTTTTCTTGTGTGTAGGGGCGCTCCCGTTATCACAGGGAACCCGCTACCGTTGAAATGTTTATAATCGACCCCGTTATCACATGGGATATTTTTCTCGTGGGTAAGGGCGCATCCCGTTATCACAGGGAACCCGCTACCGTTGAAATGTTTATGATCGACCCCGTTATCACATGGGACGTTTTTCTTGTGGTAGGTGACACGTTAGCGCTCCTGGGTAGGAGTCTTCCCCCTTAACATGCTAGTTTTAACGATAGATTGGTGCTGAACCGTATTCGGTTGCCTACGTATCCCGTTCATGGAATCAAGCCTCGCGTAGTTCTTTACATTGCTAATAGTGATTGAAATGCTGATTTTTTTAAGAATAAAAACGCCTAAGGTGTTGCACGTTCCACGGCCTAGGAAGGGGCTCGCTATGCATGTCCTCGAGATAATAATAACCTTTTGTGTTGGCGTGGGTAACCCTATAGGGTCCATCCCAATTGGCTTGTAGTTTCCCAATATGTTGACTTGCTTTCACACTCTTCAACACCAAGTCACCTACTTGAAAGCTTCGAAGGTGCACTCGTTTATCGAAACTTTTGGCCATTGCCGCTTTGAAGGCCACTGTCCGTTGGTAAGCTTGCTCTCTTGTGGAACCAATCATTTCTAAGTCCATTTTTTGTAGTCGTGCAGCGTGCTGCGGGTCATATTCCGCTATTCTGTATGTTGGCATGCCAATCTCAACTGGGACTACTGTCTCGGACCCGTATACTAGAGTGAACGGTGCCTCTCCTGTGGATGTTCTGGGTGTAGTCCTATATGCCCATAGAATACTTGGCAGTTCGTCGATCCAACTCTTTCCGGTGGCGTGCAGTCGCCGCTCCAAATATTGTTTAAGAGTCTTGTTGGTGGACTCCACTTGTCCATTTGCCTGTGGGGTGGGATACCGCAGCAAAATGCTGAGATATTTTTAATTCTTTCTACCATGCAACCATTCTCTTTCCTCTGAACTGGGTACCATTGTCTGATACCAAAACTCGGGGTAATCCAAAGCGATATACGATGTTCTTCCAGACAAAGTCTATCATATTTTTCTACGTGATGTGCATCAAAGCCTCAGCCTCCACCCATTTCGTAAAGTACTCTACTGCTACTAAAAGAAATTTCTTCTGACCTCTGGCCATTGGTAGGGGACCAACTATATTGATTCCCCACTGATCAAATGGGGCTGCATCAGTACAACTGCATCAGTACAACTGGCATGTGTACCAGTTTGGCGTGGTACTGGCAATTCTCACAATTGCGGCAGTACAGGGTGGCGTCTTGTCATATCGTTGGCAAAAAATATCCCTGTCTTAATATTTTATGGGCTAACGCTCTCCCTCCTGAATGATTTCCGCAACTACCTGCGTGTATCTCCTCAGTATGTATTGGGCATCCATTGGTGATACGCATCTCAGCAGCGGGCCTTCAAAAGATCTCTTATAGAGTTCGCCCTGGTAAATGGTAAACTTGTATGCCTTGTGCTTCAGTCGTCTTTGGGCGTTGAGATCGGCAGGGAGGGTTCCGTTTCCGAGGTAATCATATATCTTATCCTTCCAACATGGCGTACTTGCGATAGGAAAGATAAACTCCACGTCGGCCCATTTTTTGCTGGCTTTTGTCACTCCGATCGCAGGCCTAGAGGTGGTCAGCAAAGTCACACGCTTTTTCACAAAAATGTCTGAGGAACTAGCGAATTTTGATAAAGCATCGACCTTCGCATTTTTCGATCGAGGTATTTGCGTCAGATTGAATGTAGTGAACTCGGCCGCCAATTCTTTCAACTTTGCCAAGTATAAAACCATGGTTTCTTGCTTTGCTTCGAAGAATCCCGAGAAATGGTTAGCCACTAACTGCGAATCCGTGAAGACTTCCAGATGATCCGAACAGAGGGTCTTAGCCATTCTGATTCCTGCCAGGACTGCCTCATACTCCGCCTCGTCATCGTTATAGGAAAGTTCACACTGATAGCAAAATCAAATTCCCTACGATCTGGGGACACCAGGTGAATTCCTGCTCCGCCGTCGTTTGCTGTGGATGAGCCATCCACATGAAGTAGCCATGCCGCGGGTTTCGAACTGGGACCAGGGTCCTGGCTTATAAGAAATATATGGTGGCACGAATGGTCTAAACTGTTACCTAGTGCCTCCGCCATAAAGTCGGCTAGGACCTGTGCTTTAATAGCTGTACGGGGACGATACTCGATCCCAAATTCGCCCAATTCTATGGCCCATTTTACCAACCTCCCCGAGGTATCAGGATTGGTCATGATCTGACGGAGTGGTCTGTCTGTCATGACCACTATTGGGTGAGCTTGGAAATAAGGTTTCAACTTGACGACGGCCAAGGCAAATAGTTCAATTTGCAGATAATTCTTTTATGCTCCGTGAAGAACACGGCTGACGTAATGAACTGGAGATTGCTTTCCATTTGCTTCTTTTACTAATACTGTGCTAATGGCGTTGGCGGAGACAACCAGATATAGATAAAGCGTCTCCCCTGGATTTGGTTTCGCCAAGAGTGGTGGTGCCACCAGATACTTCTTGAACTGTTGGAACGCTCTTTCGCATTCTTCGGTCCACTGGAAGTCCTTGACCTTCTTCAAGATTTTGAAGAACGGAAGACTCCGCTCTGCTGAGGTCGCAATAAAACGTCCCAATGCTGTTATACGTCCCAAAAGGCACTGTACATCCCGTACCGAGCGAGGGGAAGCGAGATTCAACACGACCTCTATCTTGTCTGGGTTGGCTTCAATTCCGCGCTCGTTAACCATATATCCCAGAAATTTTCCCGCTGCCACTCCGAAGGTGCACTTCTTGGGGTTGAGCTTCATCCCATAGTTTCTTATGATGGCAAACGATTTCTCCATATGCTCTACGTGATCCTGTGCCCTCAAACTTTTGATCAAAATATCGTCCACCTATACCTTCGTCGACTTTCCTATTAGGCTATAAAACATCTTCGCCACCAATCTCTGGAACGTTGCTTCGGCATTCCTCAGACCTGTAACGGCCCGATAATTTCGAGATAAACAAAACCATATCAGAGCAACTATTACATGTCTGACTGATAAATATCTAAATTAAATACACCGAAAGTACTAATCTCATTAAAAGAAACAGAAACTCATCTAACTCAATACCCTACTAAACTTTGAACGCTCCCCAATGCCAAAGGCGCCCAGGTCCTGACACGGTAGTAACCTAGATCGTCTTAATATGGAAGGAAGGAAAGGAAAAACACAATTTTACGTGAGATAAAAATCTCTGTGAGCGTTCATGCGCGTGTGCAAATGTAGCGTTTTCTTTTCATAACTTTCTTTTGAAAAGAGTTTAATAAAAGAACTTTTAACGCATACAAATGCCATGCAATAGAATCATGAAATCAAAAGCTTTCGTGGTTTAACAAAAACCCTTTAACACAATAACAGATACACAATAACAGATTCACGTTTGATGATCGGTGTCCACGTTTTTTTTTTGCCGATGCCAGTCAACCTTATCACCTCTTAACAGTCCTTATCTCCCCGTCCAAGGAGCGACCTTGGAATCAGTAACGTATGCCATGGAACATACGGAAACAGTGTACCCAACAAAGACACAACAACCTCCTGTTATGCCTGAGAGGGAATAGGCCAATGGGGACAACGGCCCATACCGGCAAGCCCGCTGCCGCCCGGCGGTACCCCTGCACTCCCACGCCAAGTTGGATCCAACTACATATCCGATCGGGACCGAGTAAACCAACGGGACACCATTCATCATAACAATTCCAATCATTTACAACAATTAACCAATATGCGGTTAACTTGCATTGATAAAAATGAACAGTTCAAGTAACCAATTTACGAAAACTTTCTTTCAAGAAATAAACATTTGCAGAAACAACTTTCTTTGAAGAAGTGTCAATTCAATATGCAGAATTCAATATGCAGAGTTCAATATGCAGAATTTCATGAATACATATATATAGATATAGATATACATGCACGCATTCCTTCCAGTTTTGAAAATAATACAGTTTAGGAACACTCACCACGTCTAGTCAGAACTATGTTCTCTTAAGGCGTCGAATATCTCAGAGAGCTCCAAAACTCAGACTACGAAACACCTCTGAGGTAGTCTATCATGAATATAAATACAGTTATATACATTTTCGTATAATGAGTGAATTTCTTAGGTAGCAAAGCAAACAAATCAACTCTTCTATATACGCAACACATGCATCAATTCAGTTTCTAATAAACAAGGTTGAAAACACTAAATTTTACTAATACTTCATGCTTGTTCTCAACTCCCTGAATAGATATAAATAATAAAATTACTACTTAGTACTCTATTAAAGGTTTCATTGAATCAAATGCTGAAAGTTAACGCGAGAATTCTTATACATTATTGCGCACAAACATATATATAACTAGTATGCTTTTAATTAGAAAAATTAGTGTGATTGGCCTCCGATTAAATTACATGAAGTAGCATATAATCAGTAGCTTTACCTTAACTTACATATACCACTACTGCAATTAAAATCCCAGCATACCAATTTGTACAACATGCACAGTTCTTAATAAGTTATTGTCGACTAGAAAACATGTTTTTGTATATAACCATGAGCACAATAGAGTTCTAAGTTCTAACAGTTATCATGATAAAGCTAAAAGCTTAATAAAGTAATTAACTACACTTGAGTGCATAAGAACTTCTTATGCACTCAAGTGTAGTTAATTACTTTATTAAGCTTTTAGCTTTATCATGATAACTGTTAGAACTCTATTGTGCTCATGGTTATATAAAAAACATGTTTTCTAGTCGACAATAACTGATCACACGGACTATAAAATCAAGAGAATATGTTATAATTATTACAAAGCTATTAGGATCAGCCGATCAGCCTAAGTTGGTTTCCGGACATGTGTTTCTTCTTATTCTATCAAAACCACATGCGTTCCTCATTGATGTTAAACACTAACCAGTCATAACTGAAACTAACTACATAGCATAAACTTATATATGGAACCATTTGATACTCAAATGTTTTATAGCCAATTCAAATAGTACATGGAAAATCTCTACTTGATCTTTTCATTAACAAGTCAGAATTTCTTTCAATTATCAGATACTCTTATATAAACTCTAGAGTATAAGAACAGTTCGATTTCTTAGGGACGCACTAACATGCCAACTTTCACATCATTCAAATTTCTGAGGTAATAAATTACAAATCAAAAGGCTGAAGTTACGTTAATTGTATTTCCTTTTCAAAAGAACTCGTAGACCCACCCTCATGGCATGTATAACATATATAGATACTGCTGTCCTAGCATGTAAATTTAAACTTGTTATAACTTAATAGCCTTTCAAACTTAGATTTCAATATTGGCTCTATTCCATTAATCAACATGATTCTTAACATAAACCTCTATATTAATTATACTTAGTCTTATTTGTAAGTAATATAACCACAGAATCATTATAATATGAACTTAATTCAATTCCTTAATCCTTACTTTTGTTTTTGTGGTGCCATGCATCCTTCTGCCACCATCGTTTGAGAGCCGGCAGGCATCGTTATAATCTCACCCTCTCTCCTCTAACTCCTTTCTTCTCTCTCTCTCAGTCTTTGTGTTGTGCGTGTGTGTTTAGTGTCTCTTACTGCCTACCGAAAGTTCAATTTGATGTAGGTTACTTGGAGCAACAGGTGTAAAGCATAGAAGAGACATAGGTGGCATTGAGATGTGTAATTCTTATCTCCTCATGTTAAACTCAATTAACTGGTCATTAGATAAATATGTAATATTAATTAAGCCCCTTTTTTTTCTTTTCTAGTAATTTGGCTCCCCCATATGTATTGGCATGTCACAAAAGGATATCTGGCGGATGGTATGTAAGTGTATATTGTGGTAGGCATTTATAATAGCATTTGACTTTTGGTTGGGACATATATAAGTGGCATAGCATTTTAATACCAAAAGAATAAGACTTATATGATTTAATATCATTAGGTAAGTCTTATAATAGTCAAAACAAAAAATGTTCCACAACTTGAAAACACCATAGCGTTAAAATGGTACCGTAACCTATGGCATTTACAGTTAAATCCCTATACAACAAATTATACCCCAAATAAGTATCTTAACTTTTATCCTTCCGTTTCAAATACTAAGCAATTATTTATATTCAGTAAACATCTACTAGTTACCATAGTCTATAAAAATCATAAGAAAAATAATTACCTTATTCAGTATTTCGTTGATAAAATAACTTAAAAAGAGCGAGGTGTTCATATATATATATATATATATATATATAATGTATATGACTCATTAGTCAATGAAGACAATAATTTTGAGAACGGACAAAGTTGAACTCATGTTTTAATAATAAATTAAAAATTATAGTCACGTGGCGAGACTGGGTGTTAAAAGACCGAAAGGCATTACATGATAACAGTACACGCCCGTGTCCGTAACAAAGGCTGTTTTCGATTGATCCTCCGTTGCCATAAAAATCTGGTGGAAGCCGCTCTTGGCATCCATGAAACTAAATAGGGCGCACCCGACTGTTGAATCTACTAGAAAGTCGATCATTGGCAACGGGAAGGGGTCCCGTGGGCAATGCTTGTTCAAGTCTTTGTAATCCACAGACATTCTCCACTCTGCTGCTTTCTTCAGAACTAGGACGATATTACTGAGCCACTCCGAATAACGTAATTCATAAATATGTCCTGCTTTAAGCTTTTCCACAACCTCTTTCTCTGCTGCCTCGCTCTTCTCCTGGTTAAAATTCCTTTTCTTCTGTCGTATTGGTTTGGCCCGTGGATCGACATTCAGTTTATGCTCTATAATCTTTGGGTCGATCCCAATCAAGTCAGAATCGCTCCAGGCGAATATATCGACAATCCTTTTCAAGGATTCTATCAACGCCTTCCGGATATCAGGCGATATAGTAGCTCCTATCCTTAACCTGCACTCCGGTTGTCTCGGGTCGATCTCTATCGCGATGAAATCTCCCACTGGCTCCATTCTTGGTTCATCTGACAGGGAATCACCGCACTTTCTATCTCAGCGCCTCCCCCATTTTGGTCGATCCTCGCCCTCTTGCTACTTCTCGTCATATTGGTATCTGCCTTGTTCATTTCCTGCCCCTCGATACTTCGCTGCCTCTTCCGTGACATCACTTCTGATGAGCTCCCGATCTAGAGAACCTTGGTTCCCACAGACGGCACCACTGATTTGACAATAGATCGTATTATATTTATATGTGTGTCGGTTACAAATAAGTGATCTGATAGTACAATGAGTCTATCTCAAATCAGACATACACTAGGTATCTCGTGTAGACTTAGTCCGGAACCTGTTACTCGAGGTCGGGGCCTCACTAAACTGCCTGCTGATGTCACGTTGGTGATGAGTATCGAACGAATATCAGAAATGAGTCCCATTAAGATATCGGTGGTGAGTCTCGATGTGATATCGGTGGTGAGTCTCGATGTGATATCGGTGATGGATCTCGATGTGATATCAGTGATCAGGTCGTTGCGGAAATCTGAGTGAAGATGCGGACTAAACCACATCGAGTACTTATGTCGGGTATAATATCGAATATTTCTATTCGATGTGATGCGGGTAAATCAAGGTGAGGAATTAATTGCCTTTCTCAGTGTGCGGGGCGGGATATTTATAGGTGCGGCTGGCCTATATCGAATCATATATTCGATATCATATCGGGGTTGATCTCCGATATCCTCGTTTATGGGCTGTGGCCCACAACGACCCAAATGCTAGAAACCTCCATATCATCATGGAAGAAAGGATTTTGAGTAATATGCAATAGAGAGGGATTACGCACAAGAACTGGCAAAATCGACTGATAAAATGGGTGTGCATTACGTACAAGAACTGGCAAAATCGACTGATAATCGGACCACAGGTACGGTTAAAAAACCGAACCGGTTTGGCGGTGCGTTTTTTGGTGGAGACTACAAAACCGAAAGGTGATACAGTGCAGTTTCGGTTTATATGGATGGTTCACCGAACCGAAACCAAAACCGGTCTTATCTTTTTTCTATATTGTTATAATTGCTAAGTTTAAATGATTCTAAGTTAATTATAAGTTTTGTACCTTTATCGTGTTGAATTTATCCGGTAACACTCTTTTGTTTAATATACCTTTTTTATTATGTTAATTTTTTAAAGTTGCAACATCTATCGTTGTGGATTTATAACTTACATCTTCTTAACTTTTAACTTACATATGCATTATTTATTATGTTTACATTTTTAAGTTACAACATGTATTTTTTGTTTAACTTTTTATTTATTTATTTAGTTATTGTTTCGTGTTTGTTGGTGACACTACTGTATCTCAATTTTTGGATGGTGATGGACATGTTTGCGAATTACGTTAATTTTTTGACGATGATGGATATTTTTAGAAATCTCAATTTATGTTAAATGGATTTGTGTTTAATTATTCATTGACGAATCGTGATTTATATTTCATTTTTTACTCTAAGAATGTTTTGCTTATTATATCATTGTCGGCATTGGGTTTTTTATATGTTGTTTAGTATAGTTTTATACAATTTAAACGTGGTAATTATTTTTTAGATATTACATGACTTTTTCTAAAATAAAATGTGGAAATGAAAAACTGAACCAAAACCGACTCTCATAAACCAAACCGGCCACAATATAAATCAAAAATTGAACCGTAGAAATGGTGCGGTTTTTGGTTTTCTATGAGAGAGGACCGAAATCGGACCCCCCTTTCAAAAACTGGGCCAACGGTGCGGTTTAATTGAATCGATGATTAGATACAATGCTTGCTTCTTAGTGTTCGAGCTTATCATTGAACACCAAGGAAAATACAAAAGCCACTTAAAGATCTACAAATCCTCGTTTCAAAAACTAGCATCTTGAGACTTCATAGCCTCTGCATGGGTTTTTGGATCAGATTCAGCATGTAACTGTAATTAGGTAAAAAGCCTAATAAGCATCACTAAAAGCTAAGAGCTGAAGTGGTGTAGAATCAGAATAGAAGAGACCCACATATGGGTTTCCTTGAGGTAATGTAGCACTTTTAACTCCATAGTGGGGGCATGCATGAACTGGCTTAACTGGGTAACCATAAACAAATGTCAAGCATGGTCCGGTTCAAATTCAGCAACCTACCAATCAGTTTTTTATACTTATCAGGGTTATCCAGAAGAACTCCATTAGAGGAGAACTTCAATCCTGAAGAATAAGGAGTGCTAGTTGGGTTAACACCTAGAAGGCCAGTGTCACTGAGAATATCCAATATATACTTCCTTTGATTGATGTAGAGACCATCGACATATCTTGAGAGCTCCATACCCAGAAAATATTTGGACTTACCCAGGTCCTTCATAGTGAAAGCATGATGCAAGTAAGACTTGACTTCATAAATGAGTCTGAGTGATGGTCTTGATATAAGCATTTTATCAACATATACCAACAGAACCAAGAAGGATGAACCAAAGCCCTTGGTGAAAAGGCAATTATCAAACTTGGACTGATAAAACCAAATTTCATCAGATTACTAGTAAAATGTAGATTCCACTGTCTAGATGCTTGCTTAAGTCCATGTGAATAATTGTTTGACTTGTAAACTTGTCCTGGTGCTGCTCTCTCATAACCAACATAATGTTTCAAGTATATGTCTTCATCCAAGAAGCCATATAGGAGGGCATTATTGATGTCTAATTGATGTATATGCCAACTAGAATAAGTAGCAAGAGCTAACAAATTCTTCACAGCGACCATTATGACCAAAAGTATGAAATGTCCAAGTAATCAATACTAAAGGCTTGATTATATCCTTTAGCTACTAGTTTTGCCTTATTTCTATCCATGGTTCCATCAGAATTCAGTTTTAACTTATACACCCATTTAGAGCCAATGAGTGTCTTACCAGGGGGTAAAGACATAACAATTCTAGTGTTGTTTTCTCAAGAGCTGAAATCTCAGCCTGCATTGCCTTTATCCAATTAGGATCACCAGATGCATCCTTGTAATATTTAAGCTCAAGGAGTAAGGAAATATTGGCTAAGAAGCTAACATGAGAAGGTGAAAACTCAGGATTCTTTATGAAGGGAAAAGTAAGAGGTGAATATATTGTGCCATTGCAAGCCTGTGTAGGGACCTGACTCCCCAGTGGATCCAAAAATTGAAGATGAAATCCTTGAGGTGAGTAGGTAGAGAAGAGGATCTGGAATTCCTCTTGAGAGCCACAATGGAAGAAAGCAAGTTCTCAACATGATTATTATCAACATTATAAAATGTAATGCTATTGTTAGACTCAAAAATGGTTTCTTCTGATGTTACTTGTATTTCTGATGCAAGTGTGTCATTGCTTGTATCAATGTCAACAAAAGCAAGAGGAGAGTCAAGATGATGAGATGTAAAGAAGTCCGAGAGAATGGCCTATTAGTGTAGGAGTGAAAAGGGAAAAGATGTTCATAAAAGATTACATTGCTAGTAATAACAACCTTCTTATCCTGGAAAATGTACATCTTATAGGCCTTTTGTCAAGTAACAAAGCCTAAGAAGCACCCCTTTTTGTCCATTCGGTTCAAGTTTGCCTTTCTGTGGTTTGGTGTTGGCATAGTAGTATAAACAACCAAACACTGAGAGATGTAAGGTCTGGATCATGACCATGAAGCTTGGCATAAGGGGTGGACCATTTCAATAATTGAGATGGTGTTCTATTGACGAGGTAAGTGGCCATGAGAAGAGCAACACCCCAGAATGATGTTGGCATGTTGTCTTGAAACACTAATGCCGTAGTCACATGAAAGAGGTGTCTATATTTTCTTTCAACTACTCCATTCTGCTGAGTGTAAGGAGTGGATTTTTGGTGAAGAATGCCATGCGAAGCAAACAACTTATGGCAAGAATCACTAGTAAACTCAGTCCCTTTATCAGTTCTGATGCTCAACATTTGAGTGTTATATTGAGTTTTAACATATTGAATGAAGTGTGAGAGAAACTCAGGTACTTGTGAATTGTAGGACAACAAATATGTCCATGTAGATCTGTTGTAATCATCAATTATAGCTAACACATAATGACAATTCTACCCTATAGGCACCTTGTAAGGTCCCCAAATATCAACATGAATCAAATGAAATGGAGTAATAAAATGAGACTCATGCAAACCAAAAGAATCCTTGTGTTGTTTAGACTGGTGACATATATGACAAGTGTGCAGACAATCATGGACTTTATTAGAAACATCTGAGATACATTGCAAAAGGCTTGAGAGTATTATATGAAGCATGTCCTAGTTTTTTATGCCACAAGCTTATTCTATCATCTAAAGTAGTCACATTACAAGCAAAACTAATACTCATTTTATTTAACAAACGAGTTTTATTCATTTGTCCACAAGAAGCATTCAGATTGTAGAGATTCCCTGTCAAGTATCCAACTCTAATAGTCCTATCAGTCTGTAGCATGTAACATACATTGAGTGGGAGAGAAAATGAATTTGATCTCAGAATCAACTGATAACTTATCCACTGATATCACATTAAACTTGAAATTAGGCATGTATAGTGCATTCTTTAGAAATATTTGTGGACTCAGAATCACATGCTTTATGTATGTTACTAACTTTATATAACCATCAGGTAGGTAAATAGGAGTAGGGACAAGAATATGATTAATGTCCGTTGATAAAAGACTTATTATAGTGATTTAAGTACCTGATTTCATAGGCTTCTGTATAATCCTTGTGGCAATTTCACTTGTTTTAGTATTGTTTCATTGTTTTTATAGTTTGAGTCGAGTTGGAGAAAAATGATGCTTATTTGGAGGATTTTAGCACAAATTAGTAACAAAGGCCAGTAGAGCTACGGTGCCACCAACCACGCTACTAAAGGGACCAGAAAACAGAATGCAGGGCGAGCAAGAGCATGATCGAGTAAGAAAACTGGAGAAATACTCTGGTGCAGGATCAGCGGCGCGTCGCGCTTCTGGCTCGCGATCAAGGATAAAATTGGGCCAACATCAGAAACCCTAAACAAAGCCCAAAGCGAAGAAAAACTATAAAAAGAATGTTACATTCAACAGTTAGGGTACTGTTCTCACAATCCAAAAAACACCAATTACAAGCACTTACAAGAGAATTCTAGGGCTAGAGGAGCAGAAATTCTACTGTTCGTAGCACTACAAACATAGTTGAAGGAGAATGGTGAACAAGAGGAGCCATCAATCAGAATAGAGGAAAGCATCGGGCAAATCAGGAGTTTAGTCTTTTATTTTCCTTATTTGAATAATCAATGATGGATTGCTGTGATTTGAATATGACTATGAGTAGTTAATCCTCTCAATATCTTAGGGAAGATGTAGTTAATCACATATTGATGCACCTTGAACTTATGCTTTGATTATGTTTATTGATGACTTTGTTTTGATGGATATTATTTGTTGCTACTTGGTTTGTTAGATGCACGCATTTCTAGGGAGCAGAATAGTGATATTGAACAACCTTGTATTATGTTGAATTATGCATAGGAGATTTTTGATGCAACACTAGCATAGTAGATCAGGCAGTTAAATCTTTAGACCTTTGACATTAGCGTGTTCATGGAATCTAAATCATAGTTGGTAATGATACATGTGTAAAATATCTATATTTAACCCATAGTTATGAATGAATTCGTCCTTGATTCTTGATATTTTATATGCATTTTAGTCATATATCATTTTATTTATAATTTATTGTCGATTTAATAAAACGCTACTAATTTGGGACAAATTATAGGTTTTTGGAAAATTGGAGAAAGTTCGGCTGAAAAGTAGCGCTATAGTGGTTAATGACCAGAAACTAGCGTCAGCAAAAAGAGAAGCAGAAAGACGTCGCCAAAAAAGGACATAATATTGTGAGATCGAGATGCGCAATGAGGAATAGGATCGCGTAAGGGTTTCGCGATGGAAAATTCCGCAGGTCGAAAAGCTGTGAAAAGCCTGTATGACGCTTCAGTAACATAATGGGCCGAGAACATGACTATAAAAGACAACAACCGTGCAGAACTGGAGAGACAAGAGATATACGAAAAACGAGAGACACGAGACGCAATAGATAAAAAAAGAGGGAAAAAACCTAGACATGTAAGCAACAACAGAAAACCAATCATTCAGGAAAGAGACGAAGAATTATTAACAGCAAAATGAGTAATGCAAGATCGTCGAAGAATATGCAGCTATAATCATTCAACGGGATATTTCTTCAACAGCCTTTATTTATTGTGCTTGTTATTTATGATGCGGAGTCTGTTTTGTGAAACGATGAGTGGCTAGTTATTTTATGCTTATAGTTAGGAAGTATTTGGATATGAAATTATGTGAAGACTTATGATTAAACCTCCTCTGATTGAATAATTATGTTTATTTGTTTATCTTGTACCCAATGTTTTATTATGCCTGATCAACATAATATTGATTTGAAGTTATGGTTGGTCACTAAGTTCGCCACATAGCCTGTTCTAGGGATAAATGAACACGTGAGTGCGTGAAAAAGATAAGTCGAACCATGTCCACGTGTGTCATCGATAGAGGTCATAAACATAAGCATCAATCTAAGAAGTAGAGGCATTAGTCAGAACATAGTGGATGTTTAATGAACCGGAACCTCTAAGTTATTCTAAGTTATATTGTTTAAAATCGCAACAACAATCAAATTAATTAAATTTAGTAACTAGTTAGAACTATTTAGAGATAGTTAGAATTAGTTTAAGTAGTTAACCAATCATATTAAGTTTTTCTTTTAAATTGCGAAACATAAATATCGATAATCGTGACAAAATAGTGAACAAATTTGTGAAACAATTTAGATTTGCAATAATTTAATAATAGTCCTCATGGGACTTCATACTTGGATAGTAATCTATATTTTTCATTTTACATTACTTGAGCTCGTATACTTGCGATACAATGTGTATTAGGATACAATTTGAACATCTATTTAATACGCACTATGTGACTCTAATTCACTTCTCGAACATTGTATGGTTCTTATGACATGGCGAACTTCTGGCGAGGGGAAAATGCTCAATCGCCTGACATTATTAGGATTAGAGGGTTTTTAGTACATCGAAAGGTGACTAATTTACTACATATATTTGGAAACAAAACAATCATCATTAGATAGCGTCTTACATAGGAGTCATTTGTATTTTATCAATGAAATACATGCATCCGAGATTAATGAAATCCATCTCTTAGATACCTTTTACTTAATCTGTTTAACAACCTTAGATAGCAATCAAATAAATAATCAACTAAATTTTATTTTAGTTAGTTAGTTTAGTTTTAGTTCTTTTATAAATATTTTCAATTGTAATCCTTAGTTAATCTTACTGTATCATTCTAGTCTAGATATTTAGTTGTTAGTTGCTTAATTACTATTCCTCTGTCTTTATTTCTTCAATGGTAAAAGAAAAAATAAAAAAAATCAACCTAGTTAGTGTGCAATAATATAATAGCTAAATTTCAAATATCTACTCTCCTGGGATTCAAAACTTGGGTAGTAACTACTATTTTCCATCTTACTATTATTTGACTCGTATACTTGCGAACATGTGTGATTAATAATAACACATAGTTAAATTGCGCATGACCAATCATCATATTTAAGTCAACAATCATGTGACTACATGCTCCAGTATCTAGAATCCAAATGCCAAAAGGAACAGTCTTAAAAGAGGAGACATTTGTACTAGCAAAGTTTCCAAAGTGAGAACAATTCACATGCTATGCATCAGAGGAAGTCATCACCCTCGGCATATTTGGACTGATCATCATATTCTTCATCATTTTAAAGAATTCTCGTTGGAAGTTATCATTCGAGCCAGAGCTAGCGGAACTGCTAGCAAGCTGTGAACTGTAGAACCCCGTGGCACCATATTAGGGTGAATATCAACAGAATTGCATATTGCTTACCACCATTTGTTGCACCTTTCTTCTCCTTGAGCTCTTTGTACCAATCTACTACTCCAAGAAGCTTGAAGCAAACGTCTCTCATGTGTCCCCTAGCCTTACACTAGTCACAAAGCTATGTTGATTCTTCTTTTTGTAGGCTATAGAATTCAGAGGTTGACCAGTAGGCCTAGTGTATGAGTTAGATAGCATAGCAACATGATCAAGTCGTTCACTGATTGAGATCTGAACCTCTTTTTGTTTCTCAATTCTTAAAACCAAAGACTAGGCTTTTTTAACAAGAGGTAATGGTTCCAGGCTCACATTTTGACCTCTAATAGCATAATTACAGTCATTCAGTCCCATTAAAAACTTCATTAGGCAATTAACTGACTGGAAATCCAAGGAGTGTATTTTGGTCTTAATAGAACACGGTAATAGAACACGGTAAAACAGTACAAATGAGATATAAATAACCAGAATAATGCTATCCAACTCTATTATCGGACTAGCTTGGTCTGGAACACTTAATACAAGCTTACTAGGTTAAATGAACTAATTACAAGATTACTATAGCGTGTCGAATCCTCGTCGTTCGATGCTGACGTATTGAATGCCTCTGTTCGATATGAAACATATGACAAGAGTTCGATGTTGAACTCAAGGGTATCGAATTCAAGATATTCAATGCGTACTTTGTCATATCGAATGAAGAGAATTCGGTCCGATCACGTGTCGAATGGAAACCGTTCGATTCGATGCGTCTCGAATGAACATTGATTCGATGCTGACTGTGCTAAAGTGATTCTCCAATTAAAACATACACGAATTACAAGGGGACATGCTATATATAGCAACCGTCTCGTGGGTCCCAATGCGAGATGCGGAAAGCGCATCGAATCATACCAATTCGATGCGTAATTCGATGCGGTTATGGGCCGGCCCAATATACAAGTATTGGGCCAATTATAAATTATACCCATCACATAGTCCCCTCAGTTTGGGAGACGATGTCAATTTGAGATCGATTTCCAAACTTAAATAATAAACTGTGGATTGATAAATGGTCGACGTTGTACCACTTCGATGAGGCTTATTTACCTGATACCAATTATTTTTCACTCATTAGGGATATTCCTAATCATTCATTAATTCAGAATAGATTTCGAATGTCTGCAATTAATATCCGATAATTAACGAAACGCATCGAATCGGGATACATTCGATGCCTTTTCATAGCCGCATCGAATAGAAGGTATTTGATGTGTTTGTATTCTCGCATCGAATAGAACGCATTCGATGCGCTTACGATATGGGCCTAATGGGCCGCCCGCTGCTTATATAAGGGATGGACTGCGGTGGAGGATTCATTCTGCTCCTTGAGCGTTTTGTTTTCGAGGTAAAACGCATCGAACAGATGTAATTCGATGCGGCCCGCATCAAACAACATAGATTCGATGCCTTTGGCATCGAACCGTGATTGTTCGATGCGGTGCCTTAATCTTTTTTGAAGGCCTATCATGCGATATTTATGATGTTTATCTCTATTTTTTAATATTTTGCATTTTGTCGTTGTTTTATCAGATCAATTAATCAAGCAAAAGCTTTTGTCTTGGAAATTCATTTAAGGTAAAATGAAATGCCCTTATTTATTAGATTTTATCTTTTCAATAAGTTAATTTTATGCATGTTTGAGAGATATGTGAGAGCCTAGAGTGACGTGTACGTCCTTAGTCAGCCTTCGTTTCTTTTTAATTTATTTCAATTCGTTCTTGTCAAAGATGGTGAGCAGTGAGTCAACGTCTGGGAGTGAGTCGAGTAATGGCTCGAGCTCCAGTTCGATTAATATGGTGAGCCCACCTAATGCTCCCGCGGATTTGAGCACGGTTGCACTAGATGAAGTTGAGTTAATAGATATAGAAACTATTGGTTCACGCAAACACTGAACAAACAGCACATGAGTTTGAAAGTGATAACTCGCCAGTGTCATCCTACCGGGATAATCGTGCTCCCAGCGAGGGCGAAGAAGACGTAGATATATCAATAGGGAGTTTGATGATCATGTTGAGGTCCCAGGAATGGCCTATGACATGTACGTTTCCCGCCTCCAACATAGTCGTAAAGGGCTCTGCAAATAATTCGATATACCTGATAAGTATAAAATCATCCTCCCCGGGCAAAATGATCGGATGCATACCCCACCACCCGGGCATATGACTGTGTTTGTCGGTCAACTCCTCAATGGTCTTCGCTTTCCAATCTCCTTCAAATTAAGATGGCTTCTAAGGAAGATTAATCTTGTACCCGCCCAACTCATACCAAATTCTTATGGGAACTTGATTGGCTTCATCATTGTCATGAAAGCATTGCGCCAACCACAAAGTCCCAACAAATTGTACGCACTGTTCGAGATTACGAGGCGGGATGAGGGGTTTTATCATATCAAAGCACAAAGGAATCGTAAGTTCTTGAATGGAGGGGAGACCAAATACGGGAAAGATTGTAAGAGACGGTATTTTTATATCGAGGAGAGTTATGAAGGCGAGTTTAGGTATTACCGTCGTGAATGGTATAACGGTGCAAGGGTAACGATACCTGCTGGCATTTCTACAACATCAAGGGATTGCGAGTTTATCCCCAATTTAGTTCAAGAACATCAACTTGATGTCAAAAAATTAGTTGAAAGTCGAGTCCTCTCGTTAGCTCGCTTGTCCCAAGTGAAATATAACGGGGGGATGACCCTTGGTATAATTTTGTAACTCTTTTGATATTTTTAATTTACGTTTATTGAATATTTTAATGATATAATTTTCTTGCAGTCAATTATATTATGGACCGCCATGCGAGGATAAACCGAGTTGTTGCTGCTGATCAGGCTAGCTCACAGACCAACACCGCTACTGATATTCCTCCCCCACGAAAAAGAAACAGTAAGGGCAAGAAAAACCTTGACGGTCCTTCTACTGTTGTTGCTGCCGATTCAGCAGTCGATCCTTTCGAGGATATATTGGGGGGAAATCGTGACACTGTTCAAGGTGGTGCTGAAACTTCAGAGAGCCTGGCAGCTGGTCTAGGTGACAATATCGAAGGCGCCGTCTAGACCAAGAAGAGAAATATGCCTCAAAGCTGGTCACAAACCAGAGGGGCTATTCCACATGCCGCCCGAACAGGTAGGCCCAGTGCTGCCAACGCCCCAACCCACGTGACTAGCCCGAGTGCAGGGATTGGGTCTAGCCAAGGCCCTCGTGCTTGGGCTGGTGGGTACGAAATTTCAGAGGCCAAAGCTATCAACCACCTGAAGTCTCTCTTGCCTGGACTTGTTGTTCCTCTTCCGGTATCTGCTGAAGAGAAGGATAGTGGAGCGGAATACGCTTCATTTGTTGACAGCGGTAATTATTTCTTTTCTTTGAGCTAATTTTTGTTTGACCCGAATTTTAAATGTTGATTTGATTGCTCATTAATTGTTAGGCGAGCGGTTTCGTGGACGCTATGTTCGCGGCGCTGATGGAAGTCTGGGAAACGACCCTTAGTGGTGATACTGCTGCCTTTAAAGCTGCCCTTGATGATAAAGAAAAGGCATTACAAAAGGTCAATGATTATGCTGCGAGGGAGCATGCCGATAGGGAGGCAGCAAAACATGCGCGGGAGTAGGCTGATCAGCTTAAAGAAGAGCTGACCAAACAAATCACCGAGCTGAAACAGGAAGTGGTGATTGCTAGAGAAGAGGCTTATAATGCCGACAACGCTGGATATCAGCACGGCCTTGGCGAGGTAAAATATTCCCAACTCTAGTGTTTTGCGTTCCTTCTATATTTTGTCGTATTAATAACGTTCGTGCCCCTATAAGTTTTTGCTCAGCAGAAAGTGGAGATCGCCGAAGCATTTCTTCGGAGCAACACCTTCCGAGAAATTTGCACTCGCCTAGACAATCTCGAAGCTTGCAAGGCATAAGTTTTGACTGTTCGTAAGTTTTATGCGACGCAGTTGAGCCTGTCTTTGGGGCCCAATCGAGAACCTCTGCCGCCTCGAACAACTTCTGAGCCAGCAGATCCTAACGAGTTCGCCTCTCTGTTGGAGAATGACAATCTTGTCCTCCAAGGACTCTCATCTCCGCCTCCAATAACTGAGCCGTATCCCTCCTCTGAGGATGATGAAGAAAATTGATGCTGCAGCCCTAGGGCCTTTCTTTTTGTTTATGCTCATGAACAATTTTTAATTTAGTTTTATCCGTGGCGCTGCGTCGTTTTTATGTGTTTGAACAACTTGATGACTTGCAGTATTACGTTTTTGAATTATTGTCTTGAATTGCTTAATTATCTAAGCTCATATTTGTTGCCTTTTATTTCAATTTCTTGTGTTCGTGCTTTACTTTATTTTGACAACATGTCGGTTCTATATTGTTCATTCTGCGATGAAGAGTTGAATAAGGTTTTTTCCTACATGATTATAATTGTCCTACTTATTATTATTCCATCTAGGAAAAGGTTTAGTTTGTCGTTTTAGACATAGTACTTTCTCTTTCCTTATATTTTCGTTTAGTCGTTGATACTCGTCTCTTGAGAGTTTCGTTCATGTTCTTTCGAACTGTGGGTTTTAACTGTCACTTATAGTTTTATATGTAGTGTCTGTTCCTTGCTTGTTTCTCCAAGCAATCGTGGGTAATAGTTGCCACTCTGGAGAGAACCGTTCGTCCCTCCTCGTCATTTGTGAGAGATTATGAGTGTCTTGTGGTACAATAAATAGAATCTTTGTCCCTCCCTCGTATCCTTTGGGAATTTTCGTATCTTGTATCACATTGGGTAGAGTCTCCGTCCTTCTTGATTGTCTTTGAGGGAATTGCGGTATCTCGTGCCACGATGGACATAGTCTCCATCCCTTTCGTTGCCTCTAGCTTTTTATGGTATCTCGTGCCACGATGGACAGAGTTTCCATTCTTTTCGTTCCTCTAGGGATTTTTGGTATCTCGTGCCACGATGGACAGAGTCTCCATCCCTTTCGTTGCCTCTAGCTTTTTTTGGTATCTCTTGCCACGATGAACAGAGTTTGCGTTCTTCTCATTCATCTAGGGATTTTCGGTATCTCGTGCCACGATGGACAGAGTCTCCGTCCTTTTCGTTGCCTCTAGCTTTTTTTTTTGATATCTCGTGCCACGATGGACAGAGTTTCCGTTCTTCTCATTTCTCTAGGGACTTTCAGTATCTCGTGCCATGATGGACAGAGTCTCCATCCCTTTCGTTGCCTCTGGCTTTTTTTGGTATCTCATGCCACGATGGACAGAGTTTCCGTTCTTCTTGTTGCCTCTTGGACGTTATGTCCTGCACACAGTTTTATCTTGCATACTAGATGAATTTTACATAAATCGATTGATTAAGAGAAATATTTTTGAAAGAACCAAATTCGATTATGTGAGCAGATCGGAGCTTGAGCTACAACTCGTTCACCCTGAGTTCCTATGCCGCCTTCCAAACTCACGTTCTGGGTGTTCCTCTTTCAAGTTTACACATGTTTGCCCCTCATGCTTGTCATAGCAGATGGAACGAATAAATATTGTTCAAAATATTCAAAATACTAAGGACTTTTATAAACTGAAGTGAATTTTTTAATCAATGTGCTCCCTTTGACCAGAAGCCAATGCCCTCACTGCGTCTTCTTCCTGTTGTGGCTGCGTCCAGAGCGATGTTACGTAGCACTTTCAGCTTTCGATATGGTCTGCAATGACTTCACCTGTACCGACAAGGGTTGGAAATTTTACCATTTGATGATAGGTTGACGGTAACGCTCGAAATGCATTCAGCGCCGGTCTTCCTATGATTATGTTGTATGCGAAATGCATGTCAACGATCACATAGTTCTCTAGAATTGTCTTTCTCTGTGGCGCTGTACCCAATGATGTTGGGAGCTTAAGCATTCCTAACGTTACTATTTATGGGCCTCCAAATCCATGAAGAGATGTTCTCACTGGTTCCAGTTTCTGGTTATTCAAGCCCATTCTTGCCAATGTAGAACTGTAAAGCACAATTACAGAGCTTCCTTGGTCCACTAACATCTTGGTGACTCCATAGTTATCTATATCCACAGTTATTACCAGAGGGCAATTTAGATTTGACATTTATATAGCCTGTGCGCTCAGTTTCCGTAGGTCTGTTGTAGAGAATGTGACTTCCTCATGTGGCGCATCTCTTCAATTCTTAGTATACTGGCCATATTGACAAAGTTATACGACTCTATCAGCCTCGTGATCCTTCTCTGCCCGTTGGTAGAATTCGCTCCTCCCGGTCCTCCTGATATCATATTGATCATCCATTTCCTTGCGTTTCCATCTTCAATCTGAGGATACACAAATAGATGTGGTTCGTCGACCATCATTTGTTTATCTTTTATGGGGGATGGAGTTCTCTTTCTATTGAAATTGTTTTCTTGTTCTTGAACCTTATTAACAAACTCCACAAGTTTGCCATCCTTTACTAATCGTTCAATTTCATCCTTCAAGTTTATGCACTCTTCCGTATCATGGCCCTTCTGATTGTGATACTTGCAAAATTGATTCGAATACCTTGTAGCTTTGGATTCCTTCATTGGTCTAGGATCTTTTAACCAACCTTTTCTCTTTGCTGCCCCAAAGACTGTCATGATGTGAGCATTTAGTGGCGTGTATCGTCTAGGCAAACTCTCCCGGTGTTTGTAATTCTTGCTCTTATTGTTGTAGTTATTACGGTTGTGATCCTCTCTGCCTCTTTCTCTCTCTTTTATGGGCGCAATAACAGGTACTTTAGTTGCCATCATTTCTTCAAAATGAACCACCTCCTGTGTTATTCTATTAATTTCTTCGATGTTGGTGGGCTTGCGTCTAAGTAATTCCCCATTGAACATTGTGTTGGTGGTTGCTCGGAATAGTATGTTCACGATCATCTCTCCAGACGGGCTATTAATCCTGAGTAACTCCACATTGAAACGTTTCATAAAGTCCTTCAGACTTTCATTGGCTTTTTGTTTCATTGTATAGAGATGGGAGTGATCCAAAACCAGTCTAGCTTGACTGGAGAATTGATCTTCAAATATCTTTCTCAATTGGTTGTAGCGTTTGATCAGTCCTAGAGAAATCCGATTAAACCAATCCACAGCTACTCCTGACAGAGTTGTTGCAAATATCTTGGTTTGGATATTGTCTTTAAAGCCGTAAAGGGACAATTTCCTATCCAATGGAAAAAGATGATCTCGGGGATCAGACTTACCATCGTAAGTTTTCAGGTCCGGGATCTTTTCCTCTTGTCCCAAGATCTCTGATTCTATCTCTTGACAAAATGGATTGCGGTTACAAAATAGACTACGATTAGAAATATTGTCCACCTGTACCATCTGAGCTTCGACTGTTGCTTTCTCTTTCTCCAGGCTTTCTATTTTTCTGCCATTTTATCACGCTCATTCCGGGAGTCAGGACCGTCCAGATGTCTTTTGTAATCTCTATCTTTTCTCCTTCTCAGTTCTTCTCTTTGGTTTTCTTCCTTGTTATGTTCCCTTCTGGAATCATGACTTTCCAAGCGTCTCTTATCTTCTCTTCTTCTCAGTTCAGTAATGCGGTCTACCTTCTTTTTTTTTCTCTCCTCTCACGGTGAGTCATAACTGTACCTCGATCGACGCTAACTTCTTTCCCTGATCATCACGGGTAGATTTTCCCTTACTTTTCATTTCATTCGATGCATGTTTACTTCTTCTATCATCATGTTGGGATTTTTCTTTCTCCTTTCCTCTCAGTATTCGGGCAACGGAACCTTGTTTCCTTAATACCTCTGGATGTTCAATAGGTGGTGGTATCAATACGGGCGGTGTTGGAGTCAGTACTTCGGCCAACGCGGCTTTTACCATTGCCATGAGTTCATTCTTCATATTGTCTGGAATTGAAGCACTCGTCGCCGTTGCCCCAGTCGCACCTGCTTCAGTGCCCGGGGCCTCCACACCTTGAGGTCCTTGAATTTCCCTTCTTGCAGGTGTTGGAACTGCCGCGGGTACTGCTGACGGTCCCGCATTATCCGGCGTTATCTGTTCAGGCGTTATTCGTTCAACCTCTCCCATAGTTCCCTCTAGAGCTCTACTGCGGGATCGGGTAACTCTAGACATGATGCCTAATAAACTAATAAAACTTAGTGTTCCCACAGACGGTGCCAATATTTTGGTATTATTTCGTTACGGTAATAGAAAACGGTAAAACGATACAAATGAGATATAAATAACCAAAATAATGTTATCCAACTTTATTATCGGACTAGCTTGTTCCGGAACACTTAATACAAGCTTACTAGGTTAAATAAACTAATTACAAGATTACTATAGCGTGTCGAATCCTCGTCGTTCGATTCTGACGTATCGAATGCCTCTGTTCGATATGAAATATATGACAAGGGTTCGATGCTGAACTCAAGGGCATCGAATTCAAGAGATTCGATGCTGCACTCAAGGGTATCAAATTCGATGCGTACTTTGTCGTATTGAATGAAGCGAATTCGGTCCGATCACGTGTCGAATGGAAACCGCTCAATCCGATGCGTCTCGAATGAACATTGATTCGATGGTGACTGTGCTGAAGTGATTCTCCAATTAAAACGTACACGAATTACAAGGGGACGATCTATATTTAGCAACCGTCCCGTGGGTCCCAATGCAGATGCAGAAAGCGCATCGAATCATACCAATTCCATGCGTGATTCGATGCTCGCATCGAATCATACCGATTCGATGTGGTTATGGGCCGGCCCAATATACAAGTATTGGGCCAATCATAAATTATACCCATCAGAGTGTTTAGAAATATCACAAGTACACAAACGACTTGCATCACAGCGACAAGCAATATCCGGTATAATACATGTAAGTTTATCCCAAGGACTATTGAAAGAAGTGCAATACTGAGATATAAAGTTAGAACCTCAGAAATGGATACCACCTCCTTCTAGATCTAGTACAAGTGAGGACCATTGTTGATCCAAAGTGAGTTTCAAGTTGCTTCCACAAGCGAGCTACATAATCAATAAAGACAAAAGCATCACTCAATTCCTTCGAAACTGAGTGTAGTAACAAGGAGGTAACCATGCAATCGACTCGCAACCACTCTTCTAGATCTGGATCATCATCAGCTAGTTTGGAAGTGTCGCCAGTAATGAAATCTGGAAGTGTCGCCTGTAATGAAATAGAGCTTTCTTTTAGCTCCGAGTGCAATGCACGTTGATCTACTCCACGGTAGGTAGTTCTGAATGCTAGTAAGCAGCATTTATGTCCGAATTATCAGATCCATCGAGCTGAAGAGGACCCGTGGATCGAGCATAGTATTAGATTCCAAAGCAGGAGAATTCATTGACAATGAATTAGAGAAGAAACCGCCAAAAATTGAAATCGAACGAGAAAAAAGCCGAATACAACAAATCGGAGACGGAAATTGAACTGATTAAAGAAAATCGGAATGGAAATCACAACAAATGTGATCGAAAAAGGTATGCCAGCGACCAATTGATCAGAGAAGACGAGGCGAAAACGGTTATGCAAAAGGAGAATAGCTGGAGATTGATACCATATAGAGAAAATAATGAATTGAAAAGTATTTTTCCGTTGAATTGTGTTGCATTATATACAAGCGGAAAAAGGACAAAATACAATGAAACTAACTTCTAATAAACTAGACCGCTATTACATAAAGACCCCTGAAGAATTTAAATTAATGCAATTGAATCATGAGATATAATATATTCAACACTATTATACATTGTGCACTATGCTCCCTAATCTCCATTTTCCTTTGAAGAGTTGGTTGTGTGGTCAAAACGCACTCCATATATTTTGGCTGGAAAAAAATTGGGATAACACGATGGTGACCGGTGCAAAGTTTGGACACCAACGTGCAAAATATGCAAGTTTAGATAGGTAAGTGCAAAAATGATCAAATTTCGTATATGTACCTGCAATTTTCCAAAAAATAAAAAGAACTTCAAACTTAGTATTACTCATTTTTTTTGATGAAAATATACTCATTATTACTCGATATTATTCAAAAATTGCTGTTTTATTTCAAATCGTTACAAACAGCATTTACGATTACCATTATAATTATATGATGGAAATTGATAGCTAAAGAACAAGGTGTACTTAGAATCTAGATAGCAAAACCGTGAACGCCTAATGTTGTCTGCTCAAATCGAGCCAAGTTTTTAACAAGTTATTTGTTGTCAACATTAGAACTCTTTCCTTATCTCTACATATATCATTACCGAGCTGGAAAATTTCATGAAATATTTTCCGAGACAGCAGGTATGTGTTATGGAATATTATCCTTAGGTCTCGCGTCGTCTTTAGATTAAGCTACCAATTTTAGTTAGGGATAAATGCATTAAACCCCCTGAACTATGCACGTTTTTGCGTTTTCGTCCTTAAACTAATTTTATTAGCGTTTTCCCCCCTAAACTATGCACGTCTGTGCGATTTGCCCCCTGGCCGGGTTTTCGGCTATTTTTGGCCATTCTTGGCCGAAATTTTTCTCCTTACTCGACACATATGTGTTGTACTAGATGTATATTAGTAGTTGATGACAAAAAGAAGGCGAAAAAACACCTCGAACGGGGCATATTCCGCCAAAATGTGATTTTGTCTTAGCCGGAATATGCCCCGTTCGAGGTGTTTTTTCGCCTTCTTTTTGTCATCAACTACTAATATACATCTAGTACAACACATATGTGTCGGGTAAGGGGAAAAATTCCGGCCAAGAATGGCCAAAAATAGCCGAAACCCGGCCAGGGGGCAAATCGCACAGACGTGCATAGTTTAGGGGGGAAAACGCTAATAAAATTAGTTTAAGGACGAAAACGCAAAAACGTGCATAGTTCAGGGGGTTTAATGCTATTATCCCTTTTAGTTAATTGATTAATTCTAAGTATTGACATTTTAGGAATAGGACAGTTTCATTAGACGTTAAAATATATTGACAAAGAGCAAAATACGTAAAAGCCCACAGACGCGTTCAGTGGTAACGCAAACGGTTTACTAATCTTATAATCAAGACACTAAAATTCTTAAAACAATTGTGTATAAAATGATTAATGATTATCTTTGCACATTATATCTTCGGCAATTTTTAAATCATATAAAACATTCTCTTGTCTTGAAGGTAATTGGTAATCGGGCAAATTAGCCATGTGTTATGCTAACTTGGCAAAATTGCCCGTTATAAAAATAAGGGGTAATTACATTAAACCCCCTATCGTATGGTCCATTTCTGAGTCAATCCCCTTAACTTTGTTTTGACTCAGTCAACTCTCCATCGTTTGCCAAAATCATCACTTTGCCCCAAGTCAACTTTTTGCACTTTTTTCAGGGGTATTTACGTCAAATGTTAAAAATTCTAATATTTGTTTTAAAAAAATGTAAAATTTATTCGAAAACAAATTTATGAAAAAAAAATTGGGTGAAATTTTTTTTTTGCGAAAATTAATATTTGTCGATTAATAAATTTTACATTTTTTATAACAAATATTAAAATTTTTAACATTTGACGAAAATACCCCTGAAAAAAGTGCAAAAAAGTTGACTTGGGGCAAAGTGATGATTTTGGCAAACTATGGGGGTTGACTGAGTCAAAACAAAGTTAAGGGGGTTGACTCAAAAATGGACCATACGATGGGGGGTTTAGTGTAATTACCCCTAAAAATAAATTGTCAAGATACCATATGTGATGGTAAAAATATGGATAAAAGAGCACATAAAAAAAGTTCTGAAACTAAACTCGAAACCACACAAAAGGATATTAGAACTACCAAGGGTATATAGCTAAATATATAATCCATTACAAAATTATTCAAGGGTGATTTAGCATAACATAACTGGTAATTTGTCAAAATTGATTTATAATTGTTAATTAAGCAACTATAAAGTAAGAAAACAAACTCTCTGGCTTATATCCATGTAACCAACGTGATCCCAACAATAAAATTAGAGAAAATTAGACAAAATGAGTTGGAAGGTCGCCCCAAGGTTTCAGAAGTCAACCCGTAACTATATAATTTCATTAGTAAATATATCTCATGACCTTATAATTCCGTACCAAATATGAATAACTAATGATGTATATGCATTATCGCTATATATTAAAGGACGAATTATCAAATATGCCCGCTAAATTTTACATTTAATTCTAAATGCCCGATATTTCCAAACCTGCTGAAAATGCCCGTTAAGTTTTAAATTTTCTAACAAAAATGCCCGATTTTAAAAATTTGAACTTTTTATCCGACGTGGCATCTGAATCAAAGAGACGCACTGCTAAATTAAAAAGTCGCGTTTTAAAATTCGGGCATTTTTGGTAGAATTTTAAAAGATACAGGGCATTTTTAGTATTTTTTTTCAGACAAAAAAAGTTTTTTTGTGCTTATTTTTCATTTCGGGCATTTTTAGTAGAAATTTTAAAAGATACAGGGCATTTTTAGCATGTTGGGAAACAACGGGCATTTCAGATTAAAGGCAAAAGTTAGCGGGCATTTTTGATAATTTGTCCTATATTAAATTTCTTTTACTAGCTCGAATGGTAAGTGTTTGGTATATTTTGAGATATTCAATTTTTGAGATTTTTAAAAAAACTCGTGTGAATAATCTGTGCTGAATCTTTTCTTACAAATCCAATAAAAAAAGTCAAATTACTTGCTAAAATGTGTACGATTTCAAAAATTACTTACTAAAATGTGTTGGGTATGCTTTCACTACAAGAAAATTGCCTCATCTGCAACCGCATATGCGGTTGCAGATAATCAAAATGCGGTTGCAGAAGTCTTTCTGTAACCGCATCGCGGTACCAATTACGTGATCTCAATTTAGCTCGGTCACTTCTCATCAGAGATCGCGATGCAGTCCCAGAAGAGGGCAATCGCGACTCACTTATTCTGGAACCGCAACGCGGTTGCAGATACAAATAGGAACCGCAACGCGGTCCCAATAATTCGTCGAGTATCTGGAACCGCAATGCGGTCCTAGATATCTGAAGAACATTTAAATCGCGTCGCGGTTCCAAAATATTGAAAACAAACTGCAACCGCGTCGCGGTTCCAGAATGTTGAAAAACAACTGCAACCGCATCGCGGTCTTTGATGCTCGAAAGGCCTATTGAAACAGCGACGCAGTTGTAGATACTCTGGAATATTATTGGTTTTTTGGTAGAAATTAGATAAATAACAATATAAACAATATAAAAGAATAAATAAATTACATATAAATAATGCCAACAAAACAATATAAAAGAGCAAATAAATTAAATAATGAAATGAAAGATTAATATATAGAGTAATACAGATGAACAATAAAACTAATAAAAGATAAAAAAAAATGAAATGGAAAAACGAAGAAGAGAAATTAAGAAGAAGAGATAAGACTTTTTGATTTGGAAAAGAAAATAATTGGTGTTATTTTTTTTTGATTTAAGAATTGAAAGAATAGAAGAGTGTTTTTTGTTGATGTTTTAGTGAGGGAAGAGTTGTGTTGGTGATAATTTTGAAAAAAATGAAAGGATAGTGGTAGGTATATATAGATAGAAAATGGGGTCAAAATTTAAATTTTCGCAAAAATTTGAATATCCCACCATTGTCCGCCCGAATTTTTGAATTTTTTGAGGTAATTGCAACCGCGAAGCGGTCTCTAAAAGCTTGATAATTACAAATACAGGTTATTTGAGACCGCGTCGCGGTCCTAAATACTATGAATATTATTACGGACCGCAACACGGTCCCTAATACTATGAATATTATTTGGGACCGCGTTGCGGTCTCAATTGGTCTTATTTGTGACCGCGTCGCAGTTGCAATAGAGGTTATTTAAGACCGCAAATAGTATTCATACTTCAAAATCGTTATTTTATGGATCTATCTCAGTGCGTTTGTGATTTTTAACAATATACATCAATAATACATGTGAACTGAACTAATCGAGTAATCGAGTAATATAAGAGTAAATTAGAAGTGAAATGATCGTTCGAGTCATTAGGGTTGAACTTGTTGTATGTTATATATATCAACTACTTTCATCATGCACACCTTGTTGCTTTGTTATTATGATTTATTTCACAAATTAAAGTATAAATGTCATTAATCGATTTAATTAATATACCATCTTACACATTACGTTAATCTAGGCATGATATATATATATATATATATATATATATATTGATCGTTTTTGTTCGAACTCGAGAAAATCTTCTTACCGGCTTGACCGAAATATATAAAAAGCCCTTATTTGCAACGTAACAATAAAACTATGGTTGTTTTTACTATTATTAGGGCAGTCATCAACTAAACTATTAACGTGGTCCTCAAATCACAAGACGTTGCACAGAGGTCAAGACGTTCAACGTGGTTGATATCAACCCACTTCGATCACTTTCAACCAACGAGCTATTTATTTATGCGAATCAAGCCCTACAATCTTACTACGCGCCTTATCCGAATCTACCAAATGGAAGGCCTGGGAAGAGGGGATGGATGTCGGTATCTCATATTCCCGCTAGGCACATCATTGACATGTCATCCGTTAGTGGTTCTAGTCAAACTGAAGCGGGAGTGCCGGAGGAACCAATCCTTCAGGAGAACGACTCTTTGGGGCTCAATATATCTGTAGACTTTGCGCCGTTAAATATGGATATTCAATTGGGCGTTTGTGAGTTTGAACTCGTGAATACGCTCAATGCGAACAAGGAAGAGGGCAGAGAAGAAGAAAATGAAGACATGGGACTGATGGTTCCAGATGAGGATGTTTATTATTATTCATCGGATGAAGATTAGATTTGTATTACGATCTATTTATATTTTAGAGTTTATTTTTCCAATTACATTTTGGCTCTAGTTTTTGACATTATAGTTTTTTTTTGTACGTTAATATTGATCGATGAGTTTTGCAGGTTTTGTTTACAAGAATTTTGCACCTAATTTTTTTGTTTGTTAAAGGTGATCGATGAGTTTTGTTTTTTGTTTTTACAAAAATTTTGCACCTAATTTAGCACCTATTAATAGGACATACAATAACAACAAGATACATAACTTGTAAGAAATTGTCATCTCATAGCACCAAATCATTTGCAGTCAGTCGCAACAAAACTAATCACAAATTGATCATAAAAATCAACAAAACTTGGTTCCAACAATGACAACTATCTACCAAACTTGGTTCCAACAATGACACCCCAATTTTAACTTTAGACAATTGGAACCGCGTCGAGGTTCCAGTTGAGTCACTAAAGACAGTTGGAACCGCGATGCGGTCCCAATTGGTTCAGTGATCAATTGAGACCACATTGCAGTTCCAACTGGGTAGCAACCGCGATGCGGTTGCTTTGCCGTCTTAGAAACCTAGCAACCGCGTAATTTGCGGTCCCAATTGAGGCCCAATTGATGTAGTGTTTACATTAAATCACAAAAATAAAAATATATTGTCGTGTTTTAAGGCACACAAATTATGTAATGCGAGAGTCTTTATATTATTCTCTTATTAAAGAAACTCAACTCATTTAGTTTCTTCTTGTATTTCCTTTCGTATGCTTAATCGATTTTCAAGTAATTTATGCATTATAAATATTGAGTTCCAACAATATGTACGTAAAGGCTTTCCTCAATACGCATGAATTTTTTTAACTTCTTATGTTATAGATGAGCTATACCGTTATGTAGCTATCTCTATTATTTCGCTAGTACATAATTACTTTTTTCATTATAGTGTTAGTGAAAAGAGCTAAAATTTTTATTTGTTTTCTTTTATATACGGGTAGGCGAATGACGGGCTGGTGTACAGCTCAACCCGCAACCCACCCGCTTAAGGGCGGGTTACCAATTTTTTTTAACCGTGACACAAGTTACAAAAATAAAAAACATGCGGGTGGCGGGCTGAGCGGGTCGATTTTAGGCGGGTCGGGCGGGTGAGCGGGTTTATGAACACCCCACGTATTAATCCATCATGTAGGAGAAGTTACTGTTAAAAACAAGTTTTGTTGATCGATCAATAAATATCAATAAGTAAGGGTTGTTAATTTGCTATTAAATATTACACATGGGTTTAGTTGATAATTTCAAATAACACTTGTAGTTTCGTGCAAATTACTCGCAATCTCTTGACCAACTACCTAGTCATCACGCATTTCGTGAAGTCAGCCAAATGAATGGCCCAATATCTATACGAATTTGTGCACAAATTCTTCATCGATCACATAACTTTATTTGATCACTCTAAAGCAACTAATTATATCTATCATCATTGAAATATTCCAAATGTTCGTTTGTGGGAGTGGAAGCTTCAGAAATGATGTGGAAGACAAAAACGGATCCTACAACAGTCCATGTCAAACCCCGAAGAGGTCGAAAAACAACACGGGCTTGCGCAGGTTTATTGGTAGAGACAACAAAAGCAGCACGAATAATCCTTATGCCGATAATGGTCTCGACAAATTTTACCAACTTTTAGCGGAACACGAAGGTAAGAAACAGAAAATCTACACGGAGATCGGATCAGATGATATCTCATTTATTCGATTCAACTACGCCAACGACTCCCAACAAGTTAAACCGATTGTCGTTAGAGTCAAGGACAAGAACAAGAACAAGCAAGAAAAATGTGACAACAAGAAACCTTGTCTTGTTCCTAAGTCTAATGAGGTAGCACCAAAGTTAGAGCGCAAAGAGGAATTGGGGGAGTTACAAAGTGGTGCAAAAAAGAGGCATCGTGATGGGAGATTTAGGCTGCAGAAATTGACGCGGCCAGGATATTATTTTTTTACGATGATGGTAATGATTATGGTGTTTTTGTGCGTAAGCGGGCGGAGTTTTGCAATTTTGTGCACGTCCATTGGGTGGTATTTGAATCCTTCTATAACAAATGGATCGTCCTCGTCATCATCAAGTACCAGGAAACCAAAGAGGAAGAAAGAATATGTTAAGTTTTCTAAAGAGGAAAAGTTCGTGCATTGTGATGGGCCAAGGAAAGTAATAACTAACTAATTATGGATCATATGTTCTCCTTTATGTCTTATTCTGTATTTAATCATGAAAGGGTGAATGGTTTGGTAAGACACAGAGGGGAACATAAGATGCATTTCATTTTTAAAGTAATTTGTAACGTAACACAACGGGCCGGCAGATGTAAAAAAGTGTAAGCTATAATGGCCATACGATCCAGACGCAGCTGATGACTCTTAGTGCTCGATTGATATCCGCTCTTGTGCATTTTTTTTTTCATCCATTTCAATTTGGATTTGTGTTTCTTTCCTTTTCAGATTTGTTTCATTATTCCTTATATTTATTTTTGGCGTAGATTAGAACTGACTGGATTGTGGATGTAATATATTTTGGTGTACTATTCTTTCTCTTTAATTTGGTATCTTTTGTTTGGAGAACTATGATGTTGGGAGTTGGAGTCAACTTGTACTAATTCAACTTTGACGTGTTCCTTTTGTGAAACGTGTGTAGAAGTAGAACATCAACATGGTTGTTGTGGAGGGCACTATCCATGTGTTGCTAATTCAATCCTTTTGAGCTCTGTATTTTGAAGGTCTATAGAGGGAAACTTCGCCATTTTAGTTTTTCAGTTTTTTGTTTCAAGATAAACGTTACAAAGGTTCCTGCTCTGATTTGTTATATATATATATATATATATATATATATATATATATATATTATAACTATATATATGGATTCTGGCTAATTTAATTTCTCGTTTTGTGAATTTGTTTATATATGGATCGGGCGTGCACCTCTATGTATTTATGTGTTTTGAATTACCTCCATGTGTTAACTAAATTGGCGAATTACTTCACTATGAAAAATAAGTTTGCATGCCAAATACTTCATATATTGAGGTATCAAATTCAAAAGTTTGCATTTTACTCAGCCTATGTAGATTGGTGTAGTTCACTCTCCCATAGATGAGAGTGAGGGTTGTATTTTATTTTGGAAAATATATTTATATCCCAATTTTTTCAAGAAAATATGTATATCTTATTTTTTATTTTAAACTATCAAACAAATATACAATTATTTTAAAATTCAAATCAAATTACAAATTTAAGACGTTAATGTATATGCCTTGTATTTTAAAGTTCTGTTTTTGTAAAAATAGAACATAGTAAAATAAAATTTGAGAGTAAGCAAAAGAAATTATTATTATTATTACTAAGGTATTTTGGTCTTTCAATATGAATTTACAATACATATTTTTTAATGGAGGTGACCTGCCAACTTTTGAGATCACATTAAATTTTCGTTAGGAGCTAATTTAATAAATTAGATTGCAGCTAGAAGAGAAAATTAATTGCATGTAATTATTCTTTTCAGTTTTTTATTTTTATGTTAAACGTATAGTCTAAACTAGACATGCCATTTACGGAAATACGAAATGGATAACAATCGTTCAATATTTAATTCTGTGATTGGACTTCGTTTACGGATCAACAAAACAGTGCTCAATCGGATCGGTGTCTGGCCCCATTTTCAAAGCCCTAATTTTACTCTTACATGACCTATAAAGAAGTCTCCTCACTTATTTCACCGAAACTACAAATCCAAAATATAATCGAAACTCCAGGTACATTATTAGATTGACATTTCAAAGTTCAACTCCAACGTAACTGAAAAGCAAATTAAAAACAAAATATAATCGGAACAAAGAAACAAATACAATAGTCAGACGAGAACATCACTATCAAAAATATTTAGGTAGGATATATACATCACGTATTATTAAAAGCCCATCAAAGAGCCTCATAAATAGAATTAATTAATGAGCAGAAAAGACTGGTAAAAAGACACCAAGAGTACCAACAAAAGGCGAAAAAGAAATAAGATTCTCTTATCATTTTTAACGATTCTAAGAAATCTTTCTTCACATGTCTCGTAGAAGAAATTTATTCGGTTCATGATCATAAGAAGATTAAAACAGAAGCTCTATTCTTTTGCTTATTATGTATGTATGTATTCATTGTTTGGTGGCCGGCGAAGAAAATACACACTATGCATATAGAAGATATATAAAGAAATTTTAAAATAAAATGTGAAGTGATAAAGCTTTATTTTTCTGCAGTACTTTTGTTCAATATGACCAGTTATAATCAATTCAGATTTGTACCATCAATTTATCGAGGCTTTATTTTGCCATCCATGTGAAATTATCAATTGATTGAGGCTGTATTCATGATCGTAAGCGCAGGGGCGAAGCCAGGATTTTTTCGGACCCCGGGCTGCTATTAACTTATATATATATATACATACATATATATATGTTGTGTAAAATAAAATGAAAAATATTTAAAATTTAAGTACAATACGATAAAAATACACTTAAATAAATATGTTATCGAAGTTAAGCTCTATAATTTTGTGACGAGTAAAATTGATTAACAACGCTTGTACACGAGCTCTTAGGATTATACATGGTTCTCCTTTAATCAGTATATCCGTTTATCTATACTAGAACAAAAGAATACTTTAATGGACCTATATTAAAAATTTAATAGTCTTACTTTAAAGCCCCAACATATAATAAATTTGGTTTGAATGCACAAGACTATACTTAAAAATAAATTTAAACATGAAATTTAGTATACTCTTTGTATATAATAATATAACTTAGTACATCTTTACAAAAAATCTCAAGATTTGGTATCGGTTTGAGACTAAGAAGGGTGATTTTTTTTAAGTGTAAAGAGATTTAAAATTGGACTTCTTTCTTATATTTATTAATTTTGTTATTATTTTTTTTTGGCATTTTTAAAGGAAAAAATTTTAAAAGGAAAAGCAGTTAGCGATATATTAAGATTTCGGATAGGGAATATTGATTCTAATAGTCACTTGAATTTTCAAGAAAAAAATATAACATAAACAACAAGAGATTTCATTTTGGTGATATTTATTTTAAGGAAAATATAGCAAAAAATGAACTACTTCACTGAGAATCGAACTGCATGACCTGCAGCCTGCAAGAGTAAAGCATCACCGCTGCGACAAACCCACTTTAACGTTAATTTATCGTTATAACTTTATTAGATACAAGAGCTACTTTTTTTAAATTTTTTAAAGATACCTGTTATAGGCGACTGCAAGAATCGACCCCGGGCTGGAGCCTACCCAAGCCCTTTTGGTGGCTCCGCCCCTGCGTACGAGTTTTGCATAAACGATTAAAAATGACATTTGGTTGAAACTTTAAGTCGAACGATTACAATGCGATTGAATCTTCTCTCAGTCCTGTATATGTGGGGAGAGATTAATTCAGAGTTTGATTACAAAAATAAACAAACGAGTGACTAAAAATTTACAAACGGATGAGCTTAATACTAAACGACCTAAACTTGCTATTAACGGCAAGTCGTTTAACTAACGGAATAGCAGGAATTCAGGTTGTTTTCTTAAACGACAACTTTGTAGTTATTGACGGAAATTGATATTTCTGTTAAATCATGGAAGAGAATGGTTGAATTGCATGCGATTTTGTTAAAATGTTCGTTATATGTTGAGTGTTAGGAATGTGTAGACTTTGAACATTTCTTTCTGAACTTGTTCAAACACGAAAAAATAGTCTATTTGGATGTGTTTCGTGCGTTCATGATGGACGAGATTTATGGCAATGCACTGAGCACTCTTGTTGTTAGTGTAGAGTATAGGAATGCATGTTGAAGGTGTTGCCAAATTATAGAGCAGTCGTTGAATCCAAAGTATCTCACAAGTGGTGGTTCTACTGCTTTATATTATGTTTCAGTAAATGATCTATCAAACAGTAAGTTATTTCTTAGATTTCCAGGTCAAGTCACTGTCACCATAGGCCTTGAGGTGTAGTTCTGATAATGAGCTGAAGAAGACTCCTTTGCATAGTGATGACTTTAAGTATCTTAACTAGTCGTTTTCGCTTGAAAAAGTGGTATCACTTGTCAAAAACGGGCTCCGTTGACAAAAAAAATCCCGATAAAAAATAGAAAAATAATGTTTTCACCATCCAAACGTTGCAATTTGGCAAAAATCACGTCGCCGTAAGACTATAGTCTTACGTATTTTTTAAAAGGTCGTTTTCGCTTGAAAAAGTGGTATCACTTGTCGAAAACGGGCTCCGTTGACAAAAAAGTCCCGATAAAAATAGGAAAATGACGTTTTTACCATCCAAACGTTGAAATTTGGCAAAACTCACGTCGCCGTAAGAATTTTGTCTTACGTTTTGGTCAAATGGTCGTTTCCGCTTGAAAAAGTGGTATCACTTGTCGAAAACGGACTCCTTTGACAAACAAATCCCGATAAAAATAGAAAAACGACGTTTTCACCTTCCAAACGTTGAAATTTGGCCAAAATCACGTTCTAAAAATATACAGTACAAAATATTTTTTGTGAATTTTACGTGTATCGCGTATCTTTTTTGGTAAATTTTGGCCGTAGTGTGCGTTTTAGATGTAGTGCATGTTTTTTTCATGAATTTTGGGCGTAGTGTGTGTTTTTTCTATAGTGTATATTTTTTACGTAAATTTAGTTTTTAAAAAATAATAGAGATCTGGTTTGGGTTGATATTTAAGTTGACTTTCGATCTGCTTCTGGTTGAAATAGATCTCAACTCAAGTGGATCTCAACTCAACCTGGTTGAGTTGGGATACATCTCAACCTTATATGGATCCAGTTCTATAAATCTGGATCAAATATAGATGATCCACATAACCAGATCCATATTGCCACCCCTATGTGGGAGCCACCATGCCTTGAGTCAGTCATTGAATATTGTAGGAAAGGCTAGGTCTTGTGATTGTAATGTATAACAGTCTTCCAACCAGGCGCCTCTCTATGTGGATGGATCACATAATGGGGCATAACCTTTCTCTTTAAGTTTAGTGCTTGAGTCCATTGAAGTGTTGCATGGTTTGCAACCTAGACATATATCCTGATTCTAATAAGATATCCAGTGCATACTCGCATTGATAGATGCTTATTCCCTTGAAGTTTTTTGCTACCTCAACGCCTAGGATGTATTTGAGGTTACCAAGATATTTTATTGTGAATTTTCCATCTAGATGATGCTTGATACCTGTTATTTCACAGATAATATTGCTTGTAAATATACATAGATGTATAGGGTTGTAAATGATGATTCTGTTCGGTTGATGAAGAGAGAGCAATCATTGAATGCTTGTTGATAACCATAGCTCAGTAGACAAGTGGTGAGCTTGTTATACCACTACCTAGATGCCTGCCTTAGGCCATATACGATTTACTTCACTAAACACACCTTGTTGTCTTCTGTCTTACAATAACCATATAATGGCTTTATATAGATCTTCTCCTCCAGGTTACCATGAAGAAAGACATTGTTGATATGTAATTGTCGAAGGAACCAACCCTTTGAGGAAGCAAGTGCAATTAGTACCCTTATATTTGTTAGTTTTGCAACATGAGAAAATATATCAAAATACCTAACACCTTCATCTTGAGTGTATCCTTTTGCAACCAACCTAGTTTGATATCTTTCTATACTACCATATTCTTTATGTTTTATTATGAAAATCCATTTACTACCAATGGTATGATGACCAACAAGTAGTGTGTTTAAACCCCAAGTATTTGTCTGTTATAAAGTAGAAAGTTCAGTCTTCATGGCCTATACTTGATGTCTTGTGTGTAGGATTCGAGATCCGCGATGACAGTAGTGAAAGCTTTGTGAGTTGAACCAAGTTGTTCAGTGATGATGTATGAAATGATAGGATACTTGCATTTAAAAATAACAGTGGTGTTGGTGTGATTAGCTTTATGGAGTGATTTATGTAAATTAATGTCATAGGCATCAAGTAGTGCGATAATCCGGATGGATTTTCTTAGAATAACATGTGATGTATTATCAACATGGTTAGAAATACTTGGTGCAACTTGCACTGGTTGCACTATGTTGTGTGATGAGGAGGTTTTTTGAGTGTGTAAAGGTGATGGAGGCATATATAAGCTATCAACTTCATTGTATAGTTGTTGTTCTAGTGTATGTGGAATTTGGTATGATATCTCAATCATCAAATGATTGATCAAATGGTGTTGGTGCTTCTGGTAGAGGAGGCAACAGATGTATTGTAGGTCCGCCAATAGTGTTGATGAAGGGGTCTGTTCAAAACCTTGGTGTTTCATGCTACTTAGTCTAAGATCATGAGATATTGGATCAATTATTGAAATGAAATATTGTCACATGGAAGATTACATTCCTAGAAATGAAAATCCTACTGGTGAGCAGATCCATCATGTTGGTGAGCATATCCATAAGAAAGTATCCCTTAGTTCCCCTTGGGTATCCCATAAATATAGACTGTGTTGCTATGGGGTCAAAGCTGTGCCTCTGAGCTGATAAGGTTAATGCATAACATAAGCATCCAAAAGCTTTCAGAAGTGAGTAGTTAGGAACTTTGTTGAAGAGTACTTGATAAGGGTATTTATCCCGCATGACTTCGAATGGCAGTCTATTGATGATGCAAGTGGATGTATTGATGTAATTGCTCCATACTTCAAGCTGAGCACCAAACTAGAACCTAAGTGCTCTTGCAACCTACACGAGATGCTGATGTTTGCGTTCTACTAGATCATTTTGTTATGGTGACTCAACACAACTATTTTGGTAGAGTATCTCATTAGAAGAATAAAACTCAAGCATAAGGAACTCATGACCATTATCAATTTTTGTGATTTGATCTTAGTATTAAACTAGGAGAACACCAACTTATGGATGTTAAATAAGTGTTTTCTTATTTCAGATTTACTCTTCATGAAATATATCCAAGTACATGTAAACAAATCATCAACTATAGCCAGAAATTATCTATAACCTTCATGAGATTCAGAGGCCAGAGGACCCCATATATCTGAACGAATTAAATCAAAGCAATGTAATAAAGCAGTTTGAGTAATAGGAAATGAATGTTCATTTTTAGCAAGTTGACAAACTTCATACTGTAATTTGTGTAAGGGTGAAACATAAATACCAGAAATACTACCAAGATTATCCACACAAGGATGACCTAGTCTCATATACCAAAAAATTTCATTACAAGAGGCATTATTGTAGGTAACAGAAGTTTTATTACAATTAGAAGTAGACTGAATATAAGCATGCAAGATAGAAAGGCATTCTTGAAGTTTAGAAAAACCAATCATCCTATTGGTGATTGAGTCTTGTAAGTGACATGAATTAGACAGAAAAAGAGAACAAACTGAGATGAATTAGTCACTCTTGACACATACATGAGGTTATATTTGAACCTAGGTACATATAAAACATCATGAATAATGATATCAAACAAAAATTTGGCACTACCTTTGTGAGTAGCAAGACTGATACTGTTGTTAGGAAGATGAATAATTTTTCTAACTAGCTGGGGAGGGGTAACAAATAAACCATACTGTCAGATCATGTGGCAGTAGTACCAATGCAAACTATCCATGAATTGTTGCTATTTACATGACAAGAAGAAGAAGTAAATGAAAAGACACCGAAATTAGAAATAACATAGATTGCTCCAGCTGCATAGTGAATATTCTAGTCTGATGCAGATGTTGGGGTTGTTGTTCCTTTTGAGCTTTTTTAAAGGCAATCTCTGCTGGATGCAAGAGTGTAGGCACGTGTTTATCTTGTGTAGGCAGATTGGATTGCATTGTTGAAGTATCTAGAGGGGCCATCACATAATTAGATAGAAGCAACATGATTGAGAGGTTGCCTTTTTCCAGTTGGTCCTTCCCAGCCAAGGGAATAACCATGTAGCTGAGAAGTGAGAACACTCATCAACAATGTGTCCTGTGTATGAGTGTATCCACAATTAGTACAACACATCTTCTTCTTTACTTACTTAGATAGCTTAAGATTGTAAAACTTAGATGGTCCAGCTTGAGTTAGCCTATCCTTTATTCAGATAATTGGAGTTATTTCCTTATGTGGAAAAAACATCGCTAGAGAATCCATGTGACATAGTAAAACTTCTATGGTGTTCCTCTTGCAGCAAAAGGGAGTACACCTTGCATATATGTGGTAGGGCAAGAGAATCTAGGGAACAGAGTAAAGACTTCTATGGTGTTCCTTTTGCAGCAAAAGGGAGTACACCTTGGATATAGGTGGTAGGGCAGAATACGAACAAAATTTGGCTCCTTATAGTAGAAAATGAGCCATTTAACCTAACCAGAAACTTGATGACTCCATAGTTATATCTTCTCAAAAATAAAACACAGTTGGCTTACTACTGAGAATAAATGTACAAGTTTAAATTTGTTAGAATATAAGTGTAGTGGTGTAGTGGCTGTAGTGGGTATAGCGGGTGTAGTGGTGTAGTGGCTATAGTGGGGATAGTAGGTATAGTGATTCATTACCTAACATATCTGAATCCTATTGTATATATAGGTGTATTTCTGATTTGAATAGATGTACAATTTCTTCTTCCAATCTTGAACATGGTATAAGAGCAAGCTACGAATCCTTCGGTTCAATATTTTTTTTCTAGTCAATTCGCTTCCGCAACCGCCACCACCAATTCCGGCTTCAAATTGCCGGTGTTCTAATAGTAATTCCGGCTCAAAATTGTCGGTGTTCTGTTTCGACAATTCCGTCTTAACATCACCGGTATTTGCCACTTCCGCAACCGCTCGCCACGGGTATCTTTTCGACGTCCTCCTCCACCCACCTGCTGTTGCAAATTGCCGCTTGCACCACCGAGCTCTGCCACACTCCGCGTCACCACCACCGTCTGCCGCTGCTCTCTATCTCTCTCCGTTGCTGCTCTCTCTCTCTCTCTCTCTGCCGCTGCTCCTTCGACCGCCGCTGCTCTCAATCTCTCCGCCGCTACTCTCTATCTCTCCGCCGCTGCTTTCTCTCTCGGCCGGCGCTGCTCTCTCTCTCCCCACCGCTGTTATCTCTCTCTCTCTCCCTAGTGGTCAGCTCTTTTCAATTCACTCGAGGCATACAGGATCTGAGGTTACAATTTTTTTTAACCTTTTGGTCCCTCAATTCTTAAAGTATTCCTCCATTTGGTCCTTCAACTATTGGGCTCTTATTTATTAATATTTGCAGTTTTGCCATTGCAAATATTTTTTTGTAGTCCATCAGTGTTTGCATTAATTTTTTAAAAATAAAATAAAAAAAGAAAAAAAGAAAGAAAAATAATGAGTGAAGATACACACAAACTAGGAAAACAAACTTCTGTCATGACTGATGTGGTTCCCGTTATGTCCCATGTCACGGAGCATAAGCTTACGGGAGCTAATTATCTCGAATGGGGAAAGACGATCCTGATATATTTACGCAGTATTTCGAAGGAAGATCGCCTCACTGATGATCCCCCTGCAGGTGAAACTCGAAAGGAGTGGTTGAAAGATGATGCTAGATTGGTTTTCCAGAACACGGGGGTTGTTAGCCTTAGTAATCACTGTGAGTACGTTAAAGAATTAATAGAATATCTTGATTTTTTGTATTATGGAAAAGACAATATCTCCCGCATTTATGATGTCTGCAAAGAGTTTTACCGCCCTGATCAAAGTAGTCACTCCCTTCAGACTTATATTATGCACTTCCGCAAAATTTATGAAGAATTAAACGTTTTGCTACCATTTAGTGCCGACATTAAAGTGCAGCAATCCCAACGGGAAACCATGGTTGTAATGAGTTTTTTGGCAGAATTGGGTCCTCGGTTTGACATTGCTAAGTCCCAAATTCTTTCGAGCAAAGATATCTCCTCTTTAAACGAGGTGTTTGCACGTGTACTTCGAACAAATTCAAGTTCTGTAATGGATTCTGCCACTCATCCATCTAGTGCACTTGTCTCTCGCAATAATGTATTAGCTGCATCTCCACCGATCGATCAGAATAAGGCAAATTTCCAACACCACACATCGGGGGAATTGAATGTAATTACTGTCATAAATGGGGTCATACAAAGTAAAATTGTCGAAAACGTTTGAGCAAGCAAGGCTTTCAAGGGTCTTTAACTCCCTATCAGAGTTATCAAAATTATCAGGCCCCGCCTCAGCCTCCTCATCAAAGTTATCGGCCTACATCTCAGCATCTTAGGTCCTATTCTCACTCGGCCAATATTACTTCGGCATCCTAGGATTCACCTTCTGGCCTGGTCCTAACAATCTATGCCGATGAGTTTGCTAAGTACCTTCAGTACCAAGAAGCAACAAAGCGTTCTTCTCATCCTATCACAACCATCGCGGAGTCAGGTAACCCAAATACGTGCTTGCTTTCATCCACATCCAAATGTGTCATTGATACAGGGGCTACTGACCATATAACAGGTAACCCTAATGTTTTCACTACTTTTCGACCCCACAATTCTCCTTCTAATGTCACTTTAGCAGATGACTCTACTTCACACGTCTTAGGATCTGGTTGTTCACTCTATTCCATCTCTCCCACTTTCTTCTGTTTTAAGTCTTCCTAATTTTTATTTTTATTTGGTCTCTGTTAGTCAACTTAGTCGTGCCTTGAATTGTTGCGCCTTATTTTTTTCCTGATTATTGTCTCTTTCAGGATCTATTGACGAAGCAGATTACTGGTAAAGGACGTGTTTCAGGCGGCCTGTGCATTCTGGATACTACTCAACAATTACCCACGCCCATTGCTTGTTCTGTTGTTGCCACACCTCTTGAAGTTCATTGTCGACTAGGTCATCCATCTCTTGCAGTGTTAAAGAAACTTTATCCTCAATTTCAATGCGTGTTGTCCTTAGATTGTGAGTCGTGTCAGTTTGCCAAACACCATCGCTAGTCCTATGTCCTCGAGTCAATAAACGAGCTTCTGATCCCTTTTAGTTGGTACATTCAGATGTTTGGGGTCCTTGTTCGGTTGAGTCAAAATCTGGTTTTAGATACTTTGTTACTTTTGTTTATGATTTTTCCCGAATGACGTGGTTATATCTAATGAAAAATGGTTCAGAGATGTTCTCTCATTTTACTGCATTTTGTGCCGAAATTCAAAATTAATTTCATACATCGGTGAAGGTCCTTCGAAGTTATAATGCCAAGGAATATTCTTCCAACTCTTTTACATCTTATGTGGCACAACATGACATTCTTCATCAATCATCTTGTGTAGACACACCTCCTCAAAATGGTGTTGCTGAACGAAAAAATCGGCACCTACTTGAAACAGCCAGAGCACTTATATTTTAAAATCATGTACCAAAATATTTTTGAGCTGAGGCTGTCTTAACAGCTTATTTTCTAATTAACCGGATGCCTTCCTCGGTTCTTTAGGGCTCACTTCCTTACAGTACCCTCTTTCCCACTAAGGCCTTATTTCCTATCGAACCACGTATATTCTATAGCACATGTTTTGCTCAGAATATTCGACTAAATGTAACAAAGTTAGACCCCAATTTGATTAAATGTGTCTTTTTAGGCTATTCTCGTTTACAAAAAGGATATTTGTGTTATTGTCCTCACCTTAACAAATTCCTTGTATCTGCTGATGTTGCATTTGCTGAACATTCGCCATTTTTCACTACCACCTCTAATATTGATACTAGTCAGGGGGAGACAGATGATTTGTTGGCTTATCACATCACATATCAGACACATCGTGTGGAGTCACCAACACCACCAATTCATCATGTGTATACCAGACGTCCGCGTCCTCTTGTTGCATGTCCTGATCCAGTAGCTCCTTCTTCATCGGATTCGTCAGGTAGTGACCTTGCGCTTCCTATAGCTGTTCACAAAGGTAAACGCCAATGCACCTACCCCATTTCATCATTTGTCTCATATACACATTTATCTTCCCCTTCGTGTTCATTTATTGCTTCCCTTAATAGCGTGTCACTTCCGAAAACAACTAATGAAGCATTGTCACACCCTGGTTGGCGTGCCGCTATGATAGAGGAGATGAATGCTTTAGATGCTAATGGTACTTGGGATTTAGTGACTTTACCTGCAGGAAAGCATGCTATTGGGTGTAAATGAGTTTTTGCTATTAAAGTTAATCCGGATGGCTCTGTTGCTCGACTAAAAGCGCGTCTTGTTGCTAAAAGATATGCTCATATTTAAGGGATAGATTATTCTAATACATTCTCTCCAGTGGCTAAGTTGACCTCCATTCGTCTATTTATCTCTTTAACAACTACTCATGATTGGCCATTATATCAGCTTGACATGAAGAATGCTTTTCTTCATGGGGACTTACAAGAAGAAGTGTATATTGAGCAACCACCTGGTTTTGTTGCTCAGAGGGAGCATGGGAAAATCTGTTATCTTCGTAAAGCTTTATATGGATTGAAACAGAGTCCTCGTGCTTGGTTCGGTAAATTTAGTCAAGAGATTGAAAGTTTTGGTATGGAAAAGAGCAAGTCAGATCATTCCGTATTTTATCGGCCCTCTTCAGTTGGCATCATCCTTCTTGTTGTCTACATGGATGATATTATTATTACAGGGAATGATGCTCAAGGAATAACATCTTTGAAGACTTTTCTTCAAATTCACACGAAGGACTTGGGATCATTGAAATACTTCTCAGGAGTTGAGGTGATGAGAAGTAAGGAAGGCATTTTCTTATCTCAACGAAAATATGTTCTTGATCTCTTGACTGAAATAGGAAAATCGACAGCCAAACCATCTAATACCCTGATATTACCTAATGTACATTTGTCTCAGGATGGAGATTTATGTGAAGATCCTGAAAGGTACAAGCGACTTGTTGGACAACTAAATTATCTTACAGTTACACGGCTAGATATTGCATACTCAGTTAGCACTGTAAGTCAATTTAGTTCTTCTCCAACAGTTCATCATTAAGCAGTTTTGGAAAAAATAATGTGTTATTTGAAAGGAGCTCCCGGACGAGGCATACTGTATAAAAAACATGATCATAAACTTTTCGAGTGCTTCTCAGATGCAGATTGGGCAGGATCCAAAATTGATCGGAACTCAATTACTGGATATTGTGTTTTCTTTGGAGGAAACCTGGTTTCTTGGAAAAGCAAGAAACATAATGTTGTGTCTCGATCGAGTGCTGAATTAGAATACCGAGCTATGGCTCAATCAACTTGTGAGGTAATGTGGATTCATCAACTACTGACTGAAATTGGCCTTCAAACTTCGGTACCTGCAAAGCTATGGTGTGATAACCAAGCGGCACTTCACATTGCCTCCAATCCCGTGTTTCACAAACGAACCAAGCATATTGAGATCGATTGTCACTTCGTACGTGAGAAAATACAACAGAATTTGATTTCTACGGAATATGTGAAGACTAGAGATCAACTTAGAGACATTTTCACTAAAGCTTAAATGAGGCTCAGATTGATTATCTTTGTAACAAGTTGGGCATGACTAATATCTATGCTCCATCTTAAGGGGGGGTGTTAGAATATAAGAGTAGTGGTGTAGCAGGTGTAGCGGGTGTAGTGGTGTAGTGGCTATAGTGGGGATAGTAAGTATAGTGATTCATTACCTAACATAGTTGAATCCTCTTGTATATATACGTGTATTTGTGATTTGAATAGATGTACAATTTCTTCTTCCAATCTTGAACAAAATTGAATAAAGTAAGTGTTCTTGTTGTTATTCTTAAGGAATAAAAGCATCAAGCCCCCTGAACTATACACGTTTTTGCGACTTGCCCCCTAAACTAAATTAATAAGCATTTTGCCCCCTGAACTATCCTCGTCTGTTCGATTTGCCCCCTCGCCGATTTCCGCCGAATATTCCTCGGAATATTCCATTCTCGTGCGACTCACGTGAGGGTCACAAGGGTATTTTCGGTACATATTATGAAGTGTAAAGTTCATGCATATTCCCCCTTAAACTATGCTTCTTAGTGCGAATTGCCCCTTAAACTATGAAAATGTACCCCCTAAACTATGGTGTTGCGATTTGCCCCTGAACTATGTTATCGTACCCCTTGAACTATTGTGTTGCGCTTTGCCCCCTGAGTTAATTTTGCACCTAAATTTACCCTTTATTCCATATTTTGGAGGATCTTTTTTATGTCTTTTTAGTGTGTGTTTTTGTGAGTTTGCAAACATGTTATCGAGACAATTGCATTCATAATCATTTAGACATATTACACCAAAATCCGAAGAATTCGAACATCACAACATGAAACGGACTAGTTAAATTACATCCCGATCATTAACAAACTTGTCCTTAAAATGAAAAAAAAAACTACTTGTCCTTAAACAGGTCTTCATTCCTTGTGCTTTGAAGCTACGGCTTTGTCCAGGAGGTTGGTGCTGCTCCTCATCATGTATCTTTTGGTGACAACAACAATCTCCTCCTTAGCCACTTTTGATGTCATCTTCTACTTATCAGATGGGTCTCCTCCTCGGGTCTCGTTGGAGCTGTTACTACAGAGAGTAAAGAATATCCTAGAAATGTGAAATAAAGCAAATCTGTGGCCCTACCATAGAACAAAACAAATATGCCCATAATAGAGAAGCTCTCCTAAAACCATTTAACAGTGGAGTTTTGAACAGCTTTTAAACTTAAATTTGCTTCAAGAAGATGTGCACTTCTAAATATTCCAGTGAAGAATTTCACAAGTCTTGCTGAATAACAAAAGGAAGCTTTCAAATGATTCTTCACCTTAATTCATATATACGGTGCCTCCATACTCCTCGTTTAAACTTGTTTAAAATGGGTGGTTTGACAGTGGGAACAAAGCATTAACACCCCTCCTCAGCCCTTACGTTTCTTTTCAATTCGAAAATTGTGTCTCATGTCATAGTTGATTAGTTAATTGCGAGAAAGTGTCTTTATAATGTTTTTTTCAATACCATTTAGCAGAATACGTGTAGGAAGACAATTAAACAAACCAATAACAACTTAAACCATTTAGCTATGTTAACATTAAACAAACCAATATGCTCGACAAGTTTGGAATGGTGACTAATGCTTACAAACATATCAATAACCTTGCTGACCAGAAATGAAGCAAAGATAAACAATTTATCCATATACAAGTAGCTAATGCCAGCAAATAAACAGCAACAACATAAAACTGAAACTGCACCAAATCCTGAGGATAGTTGACCATGGCGAACGAATGCATAAGTGTCAAGAACAAAACCAATAACAACTTCAGCCAAATGCTCCAGTTTTTCATTGTATTCAAAAGGAGAGATATTTAAATGAGAAAAATGCACTCCAAATATCCATGTAGTGAAGCACACATCGTACACGTCACTACAAAAAAAAAATCAGCTATCTAGTTGCCTAATTTTAATGAAGCACTTCATCAAACAGCTTGAGTGCACAACTGCAATAGGTAAAAGTTGACCGCCTTTGTAGAAACTACAATAACAAGGAGAAAAGTGACAGAAATTTACCTCGGAATTAATCATCAAATTTAAGCTGCTTAATCCGCTCATAGGAATCAAAAGCAACATCATTGATAATCTGATCGAAAAATCGAAAGTATTACGCAACTAAAACACCAAAGAAACTACCTTGAACAGGAGGGGAAGTAGAAGGTGTAGCGAAATCGAACCGCGGAACGTCGTCGTCGCAAATTTACTCTCGATTTCAAATCCACTGCAGCTCACAACATCACAATTGACAGCACAATAAGATCAGAAAATCATCAAATAGAGTAAAAGTGAAAACGAATTGAAGTGAAAACAGAAAATCATCTAACGAATTGAAGTGATGCTGATGAAGAACCCTAAGCTGTTTTTTTTTTTTTTCCTAAGGGTGAAGTAGTGTGGAGTGACATTTCAATTTACCTCCTCAACATAGTCAATTTTTTATTTTTTTTTAATTCATGGCAAAATAAAAAAAATGGAACTGACGAAATTACCCCGCTGACCCTCACGTGTTACGCACGTGTTAAGAATATTCCGGCAATTTTAGGGCGGAAACCGGCGAGGGGGCAAATCGAACAGACGAGGATAGTTCATGGGGCAAAACGCTTATTAATTTAGTTTAGGGAGCAAGTCGCAAAAACGTGTATAGTTCAGGGGGCTTGATGCTTTTATCCCTATTCTTAATTTACTAGTTACATAATAAATTACAACTTTTAACAAGTAACTAGAAAACATTTGAAAATTATAACAATAGAACCTTAAGAGCCTGATAACATAATCTTTGACTAAAATCTGGACGAAATTTTACACCAGCAAGACTCAACTTTCGCTTGATCTATACCATACAAACTATCATTTTATTACATAAGTACTCAAAAGCACATTCACCTGAAAATATTACTATCTCATCACACAATAAGGGAGAAAAATCTCAAAGGGATGAAATCCAAAAAATAGGACAGCACTATAACTACCACCGCACATACAAACTCAGCAATAATACCTATACAATATTCCTCATCTATAATACTATATATAAACAATAACCAACTCTTCAATTCTTCTAGCAACTATATGACGGATTCTCGATAACTGATTGAGGTAGCCCGTCCTGCAAACAATCGATCGGAGGTATAGTTAGCGTCTCTTGCACGCCATACGCATTCCAACAGAACGGATCATCCACTAACACTCCTTCATAAGGCAAAAGCTCTACATCCGACATTGTAATATTCGTGCAGGCGATAGAGTCGCTGCAGGCGAAGTGTATCGGGGGACTTCTTACATCGTACGTGCCCTTTATGTTTCTGTAGGTAACATCAGTTAAGTAAACGGCCGATGTCTCGTTTCTGCACTCCTTTGTTAAGCAGTAGTACTGATCGATTATCACACAGTTCTTGACATTTTCCATCTGGATGTTCTCGAAAGATAGGCCGGAGACTGATCCCGTCCCCCCCTGCCACGTTTTTATTCTTAGTCCGTTGTCTGAATTTCGTATGATTGCATTGCGAACTGTTATGTTGGAAACACATGCATGGGAGTTGTGCACTCCAAGGCTTCCTATGCTGCGTACGTAAAGCAAGATCGAAAATTTATCAGTATCTGGCCTTAATTCAAAATTACAAAAACAAAAAAACAAAACAAGAACTTATGACATCAAGTTCAGTTAATATAATACATTTGACCATACAAAACTGTTTTCTATATATATTGTACAAATTCCAAATAAGTGCAATCAAAACTTCCAACAAACTCTAGACGGACACATAAATACATGTATCACTAAATTGAATAAACTTCTCATAAATGAATATAAAAAGTATGTACTAACCTGATCCCGTGACTAGGCCCACAAGTAACAGCTTCAATATCAACATCAGAACAACCTGTCCCTATTGATATGCAGTCATCTCCTGTTTTACAATTCAAGAAATTTGTTAGGAAAATCATAATAATGTATCCCTCCTGGCCTGATTGAAGTAATTTATTTTCTTTTATATTACCATTGCCTATCACAGAGTTGTATATGCCAACAGCTTTTGTGTTCTCAATGTGAATTCCATCTGTATTGGGGCTCAACTTAGGTGAAGATATAGACAATTTGTCGATCAACACTCCTTCGCAACCATCGAATTTCATGTGGAATTGAGGGCTGTTCTGTATGCGCAGACTGGTCACCACCAAGTTCGTACTCATGAAAAATCGTATCATCTACAAAAAAGTCATAAGTTGAGTTTATGAATTAATATTCATACAAGATATAGAACAATAACCAAAAATATCAAATAGAGAAAAACAAGCACTAAATGTAGAATATAAATTAACACACCGCAGGGCTGTCACATGGTCCTGGCAATGTTGATCCATTAGGCCCCTGAAAATGACATTATTTCACAACATTATTAGTGCAAAATTGTTTTCGAATTTTTTGAAACTATAGTGCATAACGCATTGGTTAAAATTTGAACGTGGCAAAAATATGCTATTTGGGACATGTTTACCTTATGAGGTTTGCAGGGTAAATCCCACCATTTCTGGCCATTGCCTTCAATAGTGCCAGTACCGGTAAAAGTCATGCCATCAAGCTTATAGAACACAAGCCACTGCTTCTTGCTATCTGATTCTGGCCAGCATTCCGGTCCATCAGGCGGCATTAACACCCCATCAACCTTTTGCATCACAATTTATTGAGTTTTAAAAATACTATCTTTATGCCTAACATTAGTATAATTTGTCTTGAATCTTACTTGAAAAACAAGTCCAGGCTGACAGGGTCCCGAAAAAATGGTGGAAGTAATGGTGAAAACGAGGTCGGACGGGACTAAAACAACACCATTTTCCACTTGGCACGCGGCCTTCCAAGCATCCCGGAAGGCACCAGTGTCGTCTGTTGCTCCATCTCCAACTGCACCAAATTCCCTAACGTCGAAAATGCAGCTGGTGTTTTCGGGTGGGTCCGGTTGTGTCGGAGCTGGACCGTAGCTCGGGTCGGATGAAAAATGGGACTGTGGAGACTCAGGACTTGGAGCTGAAGCAGGGGATTGTAGAGTTTGCAATGGCATTTGGCTATTCTGGTCCTTGATCTTGTGGTGGTGAGACCTTGCACCCACATTTTGCATTAAGAATATAATAATGATACATAATAATAATGCATGTAATGAACTATAATGGTGGTACATTCTCATTGAAGCTAAGAATAAGAACAAAATTAAGTAGGAAATTTGAGACAGATGGCTAAAGAAGTTATAACAGTTGAGACATTTGAATAAAAAGTGATGTGTGGAATATGTTGTATCCAGGTAGTAGAGGCTGTAATTTATACTAACCATTTGCTAAGATGGTAAAAGTTCTCCACGGGAGAAACAGACACGTGTCAAGTTCAGAATGATACTGGAATCACTTTTCAATGTGAGTGGCTGTCTTAATTTGTGGGGCTATAGTTCTCTTGTGGAGTTCAGAATTTCCTAAAGACTTCTCAAAATCTTTTGATTTTGGTTGCTTATGTTGTTTGTTTTTAATGTTTGTTGGTTCAGATGATGAAGCATTTATTATTAGTGCTATTTTATTTTTGTTTTGTTTCTTGTTTTTGACCAAATTCTTTGAGACACATTCATTCGTTCATGTGAACGTGATATATATTATTTTATATTATACATATGCCATGATCACGAGGAAGAACTTGTGATCTGCTTTGAGGACCATATTTTCTTGAAATCTGTGTGCCAAAGTCTAAGATTCATATCACAGGCTCTCTTTTACTAACACTAAAAAATCAGGACAAAAGCTAGAATTTGTTTTGGCCATTTTTATCTCCTTCAGTTCAACATTTGTACACAAATTTTACCATAATAGAATTTCAAAATATTATTTAAATATTTGATTTATGATATACCCGGCCCCAAACTATTGCAATCCAAGTTAATATATATATGACTGATCAGATCCAAATGTGTCGAGAAAGATTGAACATGCAAAGATTGGAAATCTACTTTTGTGTTGGCCAGGACAGTCACTGCATGTTTGACAAAGAAAATAGAACTCTATCCGCAAGCCTCGCTAAGAACTGTGTGACTACCTCTGATAAATAAAGTAACAAAAGATGATAAATAACAGTGAACTTTTACATAGCCTAGCTAGTAACCTAATTCCAAAAAGAAAATAAACTTCTAGTTGAGTAAAAATAAAAGAATTAGAAACGAATTTTTATGTAATAGTGAAATAAGGAAAAAATTGAAAATAATATTTTCTAAAAAAGCACAACAAATTATTTTTCTCTGAAAGTTTCTTAAACGATCGATGTTTTTTGGAGCCTCAAAATGGGTGGTTTATAAACATGATGATTGATTTGTTAATTACATTATGGGCATCAATCGAAGCACTTAGTCCAAAATGATGCCGTTTTTGTGTGCAACCAGTCCCTTGTATTTTTTTTATTGTTATTGTGTATATCTTCAAATTCCGTGGTCTTTTGTGCTACATAAGTGACATAGTTAGAATTTCTTTAAAAATGAAAAATAAAATAAAATATGGCAGGTCGGCACGTCCTATATTATACATAATGGGGTCTTATTTCTAATATGCTACGTCTACGATCCAGATAATAATAATTGAGAGCTTGAGGCTTAGATTAATTGCAATTTTTTTCAGACAGGATGATTATTGCGATATAGGTCGATAGAGTGGGGGAGTGAATGAAAAAAAAAAATGGTCCCGTGACTCTTGGTTGTTATGTAGTGACTTGAGGCAATAAAAGTGAGATGTATCATATGTGTCGTGGCTGAAAGACAAAGGAATTAAACCAGTCACGGGGGTCACCCATTTTTTGTAATTTTCTGTAATTAATAAATATTCACACCAAGTCATCAACAGCACAATGCAAGCTCCTAATATTACGTGTACCAGACAATTAGGTTTAAGTCATTTACCTTGTTTGTAGAACAAAATGTTACTTCGGCGAACAAGATGTGTTATGTGAAGTTAATATTGAGCTTATATATACGATGTTCCTCTATTCCAAAATTCACAACAATAGTGAAATAGAAGAACATAATTGCATAATATTACCTCAATTTTATGTCAACCTCGAACGATGATAACAAGCATTATCAACAAAAATATAAAATAACGAGACTACGACTCTTTTTATGACGATTTGCCCCTAGTTGATAATTCTCAACATGTAGTAGGTAGTAGGGTCAAGTCATCACCGCCGTCTCCATGATGCAACAACTCAACTTATAACGACGGAATCTTATTTTTAAATGCATATTAGAAATAAGTAAAAAGCCTACCCAACACTTTGCTCCTTTTCTCAAATATAAATATGGTTTTTTATCTTTTCTGTCTTTTAATTTTTTTCAACTTCAAGTTTTGCCCTTATATTGAACGGGCTTAGAAAATGGCCAACGGGCTCCTGCTTGGGCCAGCTCCAAGCCAAGCCTACATGGCAGCTGATATGGCCTATAGATGGTGGCCATGTGGCGCCACATAATTTTTTATTTTTTTATTTTTTAGATTGTTGACTGTACGGGGGTGTGAAAAGAGTAAAATACCTCATGTCAACAGTACATGTCTTTGTTCACCAAATCGGTCAACCTCCACGACGCATATCTTAGAGCAGTCCAAGTGAAAAACACTGTCAAGCAACTCACCTGAGCCTCCCTCCGCTCCAATGCCTGCCACGAAAATTGCCTTCCCTCCCACGCAACAATAATCGCCAACTGAATAAGAAAATAAACACAATCCACAACTTATCAAAACTCCTAAACAAATTACAAAACGACCTCTGCTCAATAAACCCCGTCTTGCCCCCTTCTTCCCCTTATGCCCCGTTACGAGAAAGTTACTCCCAAGATCTAACGACCATATGATGAAAAAATGCATTCTCCCCCGACACCAAGGGCACAAACGGCCTCCCTGTATTCTCGTCAATGCACTCCTCCAAGATCTTATTCAACTCCATGGCTATATGATGAAAAATGTAACAAATACACTCTGACATAAACCTCAAATTCGCAGATTCTCCCCAAGTCAACAAGTACATCGCGACATAAATCAACTCTCTCCTTTGATCTGAATTCCGAGATTGCGAATCGGATAACCACACGCTCGACCTAACATTCAAATACGAGAACCAGCTCGTATAGTTCCAGAGCAAGCCTCGCCGTAATCTTTGCAGCACAGAGTAGTTAAGCGAGTCAATGTTGTGCGGCGCCGGAGTCAACCACATCTAAGCATTTGAGAGGTGGAGAACTAAATGCTCCCTCTGGTTGTCAACATTGAAGGGGTGGAAGCCGAAGAATAGCGCGAGCCAATCCAGGAGGTCGTAGTGAGGCTTCCACGGGAAGAACGGATGGCGGTGAAGGTCTCCGATGGCACGAACTTGGAGGAAGCATATGGAGGGGTGATCGGTGAGGAGGTTGTGGATGGGGATGATGTTGTACACGTCATCGTCGTCGGCGGTGGTGGTACCATTTGGGTAAGAGTGAATTTAGGGATTTTGTCGGATGATTTCTGAATGAGCCGATAATGGCGTATGGAGATCTGGTTGGTGTAGTATGTTTTGGTATGAGGGTTGTACGTTGCGTTGGAAGTTCGTTGAAAGTGATGTATTATTTGTACTGGTGACGAGGGTAATTAAGTAATTACACCTCGCCTCCTATCAACAAATAAAAAAAATATTTACGTGGCGCCACATGCCCATCGTCTATACGCCAGGTCAAAAGCCACGTAGACTGGGTTTGGAGCTGGCCTAAGCTGGAGCCTGTTGGGCATTTTTTAATAGAAGAAAAAAAGTTAGCGGCATTTTCTAAGCCCGTTCAATAAAAGGGCAAAATTTGAAGTTGAGAAAAATTAAAGGGTAGAAAAAAAGGCCATATATATACATATATATATATATATGTATTTAGAAGATGAAATATATATGTTTCTCTTAATATATTTTTCACATCTAATAGTTATGTTTTGATGTACCATATTTAGGTACATGACACTTGGCATTTTTAAACCTACCACGCGTCAACATACGATAGTCAACGACCTCAAGATATTGTGATGGAAGGTTAGAGATCCCACGGTGGGAGGTTCGAGATTAAATAATGCAGTAGGAAGTGGGAGATCAAAGACCGCAAGGTAGATGATCATCTTGAGGCCCATTTTCTATGAACCAAGCCCACCTATGGCCCAAGCCCATCCATGGCCCATGAGAATATCTATAAATATCCCCTCTCAAATGTTGAAAGGTACATCCTTTTCCACTTTCACTTTCTCTCTCTAAGCTAGAGCTTTCTCTCTCTAGACTTTCTAAATTTAAGTTTTCTGACTTAAGCATCAGAGGTTGATAAGAAATTACCTCCTAAAATTTTCAATTACATGGCATCTAAACCTACTCCTATAGAGGTTGATAAGTTAAGAGATGTTTAATGTTATGAATGCAAATGATTTGGTCATATGGCTAATGAATGTGCTAATGCTCTTCGAAAAAGAGGAAATTCCCATTGTGTTTGTGTAGATAACTTTAATGAAGATGACTTTAGCTCTGGTCATGCTGAAGAACAATCAGAAGAGATTCACATTGATGCGCTACTCATGCACATTGACTTTACAAAAGAAGACTTCCAGAACTATTGAGGATCTAATACCAGAAATGAAATGTTCTTTGGAGACTGGATTGAATATAGTTCTAATATTAATTCTAATATTTTGTCTGACAATGATGAATCTAGCTTCAATTGTTTTCATGGCTCAATTGATCTAGATGAAGAATATTTCTTTGAAGGTGAAATGTCCCAGGAGGAAATCATTGAAGACCTTAAGCCACCCACCACAAACTCTTGCTAGAGAATCACAAACTCATCAAGAGCAACAAAAGTCTGAAGGAAGAGACTGGATGCATAAAGAAGATGTTGAGACTATATGAAAAACACATTGACAAGACTGAAGCTGAACTGAAAGAGGTTAAGGTGAAATTTGAAAAAGCTGAACAAACCAATGCCAAATGTATCTTAGGTACTTCTAAACTTGATGGAGTTCTGAGTATGGGGAATCAAGGTACAAATGGTTTGTGGCATGTTGAGAAAGCTTCCTCTAAAGTTGTTAATTTTATCTATTTGAAAGCAGGTTTTATCAAGTTAAGTAAAAGCTTGAGTTGTGTAATTCCAACCAACATAGAAAGAAAGCATACTTATCAGTTAATACTATTCAGAACTTGGTCACATTGAGCCTTATTGCAAGAAATATAAAAGTGTGATTGAGAAGAAAATAGTCAATAATAGCAGTACCAACGTTAGGACAACTTCTTATCTCTATGTTATCCCAATATTAGGTGACAAAGCTACATGACAGAAAAGTAGAATTTGGATTGAAAAGTTGAAAACTCCCCAAATTAAAATTGTTTGCAATGTTGTCTTCTCTACTATTTACTCTAACCTTGTATGTAAGTGGTATTTTAATAGTGGATGCTCAAGGCACGTGATTGGAAACAAGGTCAATCTGAAAGATGCGATCCCCTGGACTGTTAGAACTGTCACATTTGGAGGAGGCACCAAAGGAAAAACAATTGGAAAATGAGTTCTTAATGTTGAAGAATTTCCACTTCTCAGGCATGTGTTGTTGGTTGATGGATTGAAAGCAAACTTAATTAACATTAGTCAACTTTGTGATGATTATTTGCTAGTTACTTTTGATAAAAGTTCATTTCATGTGTTTAATAGTGCCAATTTTTGTGTTATGACAGGACATTTGCTATCTTGCTCAAGGTGAAGCAGAATGCTACCATGCCAAAGTGGATGAATCCGTCATATAGCACAAGAAGCTTGGACATGTTCATTTTAGAAATTATGAGAAACTACAAAAGCTAGAAGTTGTAAGAGGTCTACCTGAGTTAACTAGCCTGGGTAAAATTGTTTGTGAAGTCTACCTTAAAGTAAAAAAAAAAAAAACCAAAGTGGTTCGTACACCACATTAGGTACAGAGTACTACTCTTCAAACTAACAAGTGTTTTAAACTGCTACATATGGATCTCATGGGTCTTATTCACGTAAGTAGCTTGAATGGTAAGAAATATGCTTTTGTCGTTGTTGATTATTACTCAAGATATACATGGATTAAATTTTTGGAAAAATGACACTTACCTCCTGAACTTTTGGCTCGCGAGCACTTACCCCCCATGAACTTTCTTTTGGAGCACTAACACCCTCAAACTTAATTTTTGAAAGTTTTGTACCCCCCGTGAAACCTCCCACACGTGCGAAAGGTAATAATCTACGGAATCTTTGGGTCCGCGTAAAACACTAAGGACACTTACACCCCTGAACTATTGACTCGCAAGCACTTTCACCCCTGAATTACCGATTTTGCCCTTAGTTTTGGACGACATGTGCACGAGGAGACCAAGATTCTGTGGAATATTCCCTTTCGCACGTGTGGGGGGGTGTCACGGGGGGTACAAAACTTTAAAAAATTAAGCTTGTGGGTGTTAGTGCTCCAAAAAAAAGTTTGGGGGGGGGGGGGGGGGGGGGGTAAGTGCTCGCGGGCTAAAAGTTCCGGAGTGTAAGTGTCCTTTTTCCTAATTTTTTTAAAGATAAATGGGAAGCATTCAAGCATCAACCATTTATTGCCCTAATTTTGTTACATGACTTTGATGGGGCAGGGCATGAGCCAATAGGATAGGTTTTCTGTAATGCGCAATATTTCCTTTGTTGTGCCATTGTATTTACCCACTTGTATCTTCCTCAGCATCTTAACACCTCTAACTCTAGGATCTTTTGATGCTCTCTGAAGGTTTAAAGATAATTTGGCGTAATTAGTAAAACGAACATTAATTTTCTCCGGTCAAAAATATAAAATAAAGAGTATAGTAAACACATTTCTCATGAACAAATTGTAAAGATTTAAAGGGCTACGTATTTCATTTCTTGATGAATATTACAAAGAGTACAATACTTTACACAAGTGGTCTTGCCACAAGGTATGGAAAGATAACGCTATCTAAATATTTACTAGATATTACAGATATTCAACAATCCTTTAAACTAGGAAGGAGAATCCTAAGGAACGGATTCCCAAATACAAATTGCCCCTAATCAGACTACATCGATATACTATTGTATAAAGAAACCCAGTGTTATACCAATCTTTTGATTGCATTATTTACCCATCATTGTACTATTAAATATTTTTTATTAATAGGGATACAATTGTAATTAATTTTAGCTTTAATATTATTTAAGTCTTTCCATTAAAGGAAACAAAATTATTACTTAATTTCTCCTTCATAAACGGATGTTAAGGTATATAGGCTTTCTATCTTTACATGTTTAATCTCTAGATATTTAAGTTGTAATCTTTACCATTTAAACTCTTAATCGTGCTAGTACCGCGTACTAGCGTTGGTAGAAGAATTTAATAATAAGCACAAGTTCCCTGCTCAATACTTAACGTAATTGACTGTATATATATGCGTAATTTTCATGCATTAAATCTTTAACCAGGCATATATTTATGCAACTGTATATTATGAACATAATTTTTGAGATTTTTGTACAATTTTAAAAAACAATACTCTAAAAAGAACTTATTATGTTTTTGTAGACACATTAATTTTGTGTCTAGTTAAATTAAATGATGGCAACTCTTAAGATGCAAGAAATACAAAATATATTTTATTTAATCTTAATATTTTGAGGGATTAAAATAAATATATTAATTAAATCTTAAAACAAGGAAATAATTGCTCATCAAATCTCAAGACATGGAAAGTCTTCTCCTCCAAGTCTAAATCTTCAAGAGATCGAAAGAATTCTCCACCAAATCTCAACACAAGGAAATAATTCCCCACCAAGTCTCAATCTTCAAGAGATGGAAAGAAGATTATCTTAGATCAAGTCTTCCATATCAAGGAATTGTAGACGCGATCATAACCATTCATCTCATCAGGAGATTCTAATTGAGATTCACTCCACAATTATAAATAGAGGTGGTCTTGAAGAAGAAAAAAACACACACAAAATATTCACAAGTTGAAGAGGGAAAAGCTCTAAGTTTTTCGCTCCACCAAATTCATCCATCTTCAAGCGTTCTTCGCGGCATTCAAGACATTCTTCAATAATCTTCAAGGTGTTCTTCGTAAAGGACTCCTTTCAATCCACCGTCAAGTCTTAATTCCATCCAAAAACCGTTTTTAAAGAGTGCACTTCTGCCGAGGAAGATCAAACTCCAAAAGGTTCAACAAATCCGAAACCAAGTCCATACCGTTCTTCATTCATCTTCAAGTCAAAAATCCGTTTAATCCGAGATCAAGTCCTAAGACCCTCGAAAAACCGTTTTTGAAGATTGAAGTCCATTCAAGAAGATCAAAACCCAAAAAAAATCGAAGAACTGAAGACGAAGATCATACCAATATTCATCAACCTTCGAATTCAAATTCCAAATCAGGTTTCCGTTTAATCCGAGATCAAGCCGTCAAGCCCTCGAATCAATGTTTACCAAATATCCAAGTACTTTGAAGATCAAGATTCCTCAAAAGAAGATTGATATTCAACAAGTTCAAGACGAAGATTAAATTGTTCGTCACCAAATCAAGTCAAGTAGATCGTCAATTCAAGATCAAGCTCAAAGCCCTTGGATTAACGTTCAAATCCGTTGTCAAGTCAACCAAATTTGAAGACTATTTGTTGTAGAAAAGAATCAGAGGATTAATAGAGATTGCACCACAATTGTACTTTCAAATTTATTTAAAATTACTTTGTAATCTTTTCTTGTCTTTTAATTACAGAGATCAAGAATTTGTCGTTACAAATTTGGCACGCCCGGTGGGACCATCTCTACCTCTCATCTCTTTTCTAACAAGTCTCAAATTTGAAGTCACAAGAAGTAAGTGTTGCTCAACAATGGACAAGTCAATGGGGGCAACAAGCGGAGGCTCTTCGCAACCGATGATCAAAGATACACTCGCACCGGGGGCAAGACATGAAGCTAAAGAAGATAATCAAGCATCCTCACTAGAAGAGCAAGTTGCGGCGCTTGCAAGAGCCATTGCGAATCTCACAACTCAAGCTCAAAAACGTGAAGACCACTTGAATCGCCTTCTCCAAAAGATAGAGCACAAAGAAGGAGTTGAAAATTCTAAAGAAGTCACCAACAACATTGGAGTTCAAGGATGCATCAAGACTACAATCGCCGAATTTGAAGTCTCTCCTCATCTTCGAAAGCAAGAGCTCGGGGAAAGCGGCGATCAAAGCATGGCACATGAAAATGCCACTCAAGGAGTTGAAGCTCAAGAGTTTGATGAAGTTCTAAGTGAAAGAATCCAAGCCACTTCTCTTTTCCACAAGTCAAATTTCTCAAGGAAGGAAGAGCAAGGCGCCATGATGCACACAAAGTTTGCCGAGAAAAACATTCAAGATGTTGAAGTTGGAGAAAACTCTAAGTCTTCAAGCAAACAAATTCAAGTTTCCCCACAAGGCCTTGTCTCTGCCGATCAATTGAAGAAGCTCATTGAAGAAGTTGCAAATGATCATAGTGTTCAACACAAGACTTCCAAATCTTACACGAAGCCTTATACTCAAAGGATAGAGCAATTGCAAATGCCGAAAAGCTATCAACCTCCGAATTTTCAAAGATTCGATGGGACTGGAGACCCCAGACAACATGTTGCTCACTTGATTGAGACGTGCAATAGTGCCGACACTGATGGAGATCTTTTAGTCAAGCAGTTTGTTCGAACCTTACAAGACTTTTCATTTGATTGGTACACCGATCTCGAGCCAAACTCCATTGACAATTGGCACGATCTACAAAGCAAGTTCTTCAACCGCTTTTATAGCACTCGGCGTACTGTGAGCATGATTGAACTTGCCAATTCTCATCAACAAGAAGACGAACCAGTGATTGAGTACATCAATAGGTGGAGAAGTCTATCCTTAAGTTGCAAAGAAAAATTGTCTGAAACTTCAGCCATGGAGATTTGCATTCAAGGGATGAATTGGAGTCTCTCTTACATACTTCAAGGAATCAAACCAAGAAACTTTGAAGAATTGGCGACGCGAGCGCATGACATAGAGACAAGTGTAAACTCTATTAAAGAAGAAAACTCAACTCACGACCTTGATGTTGAAAGTGATGATACAGATGACGACGATGACAATGAAGAGGGCGCGCCGTCAAGTTTTGATCCAACCAATATGCTCATTGATACGAGCTTAAACTATCTCAAATCCTCAAATTAAGTGCCAACATATATGCTCCTTGATACGAGCCTAAACTATATCAAATCATCAAATTAAGTGCCAAAATATATACTCCTTGATAAGAGTATAAACTATCAACATACTCCTTGATAAGAGTATAAACTATCAACATACTCCTTGATAAGAGTATAAACTATCAACACACTCCTTGATAAGAGTATAAACTATCAACATACTCCTTGATAAGAGTATAAACTATCAACATACTCCTTGATAAGAGTATAAACTACCAACATTCTCCTTAACACGAGTATAAACTGTTTGCACTTTGAAGTCAAAGAAAATTCTTGGAAACCAAGTTTTAAAGAAAAAAAGTCGAAGTCCTCAAGTCTCCTAGATACGAGCCAAAATGTCTGCATATCCTTCAAGTCGTCAAAACAAATGTGCAAGTCTCCTAGACACGAGTCAAAAGGTCTACAAATCCTTCAAATCTCCAAGTCTCCTAGACACGAGTCAAAAGGTCTACAAATCCTTCAAATTTCCAAGTCTCATAGACACGAGCCAAAAGGTCTACAAATCCTTCAAGTCAAGCCTCTTTGATATGAGATAAAACTGTCTAAGAAATGTCCAAGTCAATTGCTCCATGGCGCACGAGCTTAAACTGCACATTACTCATGGCCCGCATGAGTAGAAACTGTGTACGGCACCCCCTTCAAATCAATCTTAATTTCTTTTGAACTACGTCATGACTTGATTCCTTCATTGGATACATAGACAGCTAGAAGTTCATTCTTAGCCCAGTCATATCATATAAAAAAAAATGCTCATGCAACATTCAAGTTAATGGATCCAGTGATGAAGCTCACAAATGTTCTAAACTCATGAAGTGGGTTTATGGTGGTTGAATTGAAGCACGAGAACAAGAAAAAGAAAGATGTCGAGACTTATCCACTCACTGATGCGTTTCAACACAAATCGTGAACAAGTCTCGAGGGGGCAATTTGTAGACACATTAATTTTGTGTCTAATTAAATTAAATGATGGTAACTCTTAAGATGCAAGAAATACAAAACATATTTTATTTAGTCTTAATATTTTGAGGGATTAAAATAAATATATTAATTAAATCTTAAAACAAGGAAATAATTGCTCATCAAATCTCAAGACATGGACAGTCTTCTCCTCCAAGTCTCAATATTCAAGAGATGGAAAGAATTCTCCACCAAATCTCAACACAAGGAAATAATTCCCCACCAAGTCTCAATCTTCAAGAGATGGTAAGAAGATTATCTTAGATCAAGTCTTCCATATCAATGAATTGTAGACGCGATCACAACCGTTCATCTCATCAGGAGATTTTAATTGAGATTCACTCCACAACTATAAATAGAGGTGGTCTTGAAGAAGAAAAAAACACACACAAAATATTCACAAGTTGAAGAGGGAAAAGCTCTAAGTTTTTCGCTCCACCAAATTCATCCATCTTCAAGCGTTCTTCGCGGCATTTAAGACATTCTTCAACAATCTTCAAGGTGTTCTTCGTAAATGACTCCTTTCAATCCGCCGTCAAGTCTTAATTCCATCCAAAAACCGTTTTTGAAGAGTGCACTTCTGTCGAGGAAGATCAAACTCCAAAAAGTTCAACAAATCCGAAACCAAGTCCATAGCATTCTTCATTCATCTTCAAGTCAAAAATCCGTTTAATCCGAGATCAAGTCCTAAGACCCTCGAAAAACCGTTTTTGAAGATTGAAGTCCATTCAAGAAGATCAAAACCCAAAAAAATTTGAAGAACTGAAGACGAAGATCATACCAATCTTCATCAACCTTCGAATTCAAATTCCAAATCAGGTTTCCGTTTAATCCGAGATCAAGCCGTCAAGCCCTCGAATCAACGTTTGCCAAATATCCAAGTACTTTGAAGATCAAGATTCCTCAAAAGAAGATTGATATTCAACAAGTTCAAGACGAAGATTAAATTGTTCGTCACCAAATCAAGTCAAGTAGATCGTCAATTCAAGATCAAGCTCAAAGCCCTTGGATTAACGTTCAAATCCGTTGTCAAGTCAACCAAAATTGAAGACTATTTGTTGTAGAAAAGAATCAGAGGATTAATAGAGATTGCACCACAATTGTACTTTCAAATTTATTTAAAATTACTTTGTAATCTTTCCTTGTCTTTTAATTACAGAGATCAAGAATTTATCGTTACAGTTTTAATCATAAGAAACATAAGATGCAATTTGGAACAATATTAATTCGTTATGCAGTAGTATAAAGGACGAACTATTAAATTTGAGAAACATAAGATTCAATTTGGAACAATATTAATTCGTTATGCAGTAGTATAAAGGACGAACTATTAAATTTGCCCCTCAACCTTTTTTTTTAAGGGTTAATATGCCATTTTTTTACGGGCCATGTTTTTATGCCCCATATCTTTTAAAAAATCTACTAAAAATGCCCTTGGCCCTTATTCGAGCCAAAGTTGCCTACATGATGGTATAAAATTGTATTTTTTACCCCACAATATTTTAGGGTTCAAAGTGCAATTTATTCAAGGGTGCAAAGTACAGTTTTATGCCGCCACGTAGACAATTTTGGCCCGAATTAGGGCGGAGTGCATTTTTGTTAAAAAACTGAAAACATATGTGGCGTTTATTCAAGGCCCGAAAAAAGAGCACAATAATTTTTTCTAAAAAAATAAAGGGCAACTTTAATAATTTGCCCTAGTATAAATATAATAGAAATTAAGTTTTGCAATGCATTTCAGTGCGTGCGACTTAAGTGTAAGTTGGAAATTATTTTTGACATCACATTGGATTTTTGCTATAAAAATAACATGTGGGTTATTTGCCAATTAGAGATGACTAAGTGTGCAATTTACTTGAATACTTGTGTGGCGTTCCCTTCTTTGCTCTTGGCGGTGGAGGAACGCGCCCATGAACAAGACTTATGAAAGAGTTCTTAATTCCTTGTCCTTTTGCACATAGGCATAATACTGAAATTCAAAACAAAAAATGGAATAATTAATATGCTTTTAACTATTTTGTACACAATCAATTGAATATGGGGGAATTATTTTTTATGCCTTTTAACTTTGCCTAAAATTACTTTATGTCTTTTTTTTAACCGACTTTTTCTGCCCCCTAATTTTTTATTTTTCTACTAAAAATGCAAAAAATAACTGATTCGGAATGTTGATGTGTCAGTACAGTCATCAATATGTTGCTACGCCTAACCAATAAGATATCGCGCCACGTTATATTTTTTATCCCAAAACACGTTTTTTGCACAAACCCTTGCAATATTAAAAATCGTACTTGCACCCCAAAACATATATTGATATACATATATAAGAGGAATTTTTAAATCCACCCATTAAGTTTACCCGTTTTTAAATCTACCCAAAAGAATTTCGGGCTTCAGAAATACCCCGTAACTATAGGTATACCTTGTCAAAAATACACATTTTCTCTTATTCGGGCTATTTCGTCCACGTGGCTGTCAACGCGATAAAGTGTCGTTCCAGGTGTAAAAACGCCGCACCATGTCATTATATCCCACCCAAAATACGTTTTTCACTCAGTACCATCAAAATATAAATAAACCAACACTTATATAAAAAAAACCCCCGACCCAATAAGAGAAAATGGGTATTTTTGACAAGGTATACCTATAGTTACGAGCTATTTCTGAAGCCCAGAATTCTTTTGGGTAGATTTAGTAAACAGGCAAACTTAATGGGTAGATTTAAAAATTTCTCCTATTAGTAATTTATCGCGTTGGCAACCACGTGGATGAAATAGCCCGAATAAGAAAATATGAGTATTTTTGACAACTATACCTATAGTTACGGGGTATTTCTGAAGCCCGAAATTCTTTTGGATAGATTTAGAAAACAGAAAAACTTAATGGGTAGATTTAAGATTTTCTCCTACATATATATATGTATATATACAATAATTTTTATATCTATAAGATATTATAAAAATTATAAAAAAAGATTTTTAAAAAATGATAATCCCCTTCCCATCCCCCCCCCCCCCCCCACCCCCTGGCGCGCGCTACCATCACTGCTTCCCTTACGCTACCCCTTTCCCTTTCCCGTACCCTATCCCCAACACCACCGCTCATCACCCCCGCTGCTACAAATTCAAAATCAAATTCAGATTCAAAATGGAAATTGAATTCAGAAAATGATGTGTTAAAGAGGGTGTGGGTGGGGGCGTGGTGATGGTGATGGTGAAGATGAAGGTGGGGGTGGGGGGGTGGGGGGGGGGGAGGATTACGGGGCAGCCAGATCAGCAAAAAGGTCCGAATAAGAGCAATTAGGTAAAGATATATATAAAAAGGAAAATAATTTCGTTACGGGACTGTATGCTTACATTCCCTTTCTACCGTTAATAAAATCAAAAGCAATGAAACCGACAACCGGCTTAAAAGGTTTTTATTAGATATATCAATAGAAAAGGATATTCATCGAATAAGATTCAATATCATCTATTTATCTTAAACAAAATAATATGTTAAATAATTTTGGATGCACCTTATTTAATCTTTACTCACGACAATTTACGTGTATTGTGCTGTGATATGGGTGGGATTATTGATAAGCTACAATAAAGTAACATACCTATCATTTCTTGATGTGATAAGTATATTTTGATTACTTGAATTCAATTTCTTCCTTCCCGTGGATGATATACAGAATGTTATACATAATACTTCAGTATTTTTTCTCAGAGCAATATATATATATATATATATATATATTACTTCAGTATTTACTGCTTTTAAGTAAAAGAATATCTCAAATTTTGATTATAGAACTTTGTATCACTATAAATATTTATTTTACTTGTTTATGAAGGAATTCTTGTGTTGATTTTTGGAGAGATTTTTTTATCAATTAGAAGTTAATTAGAACGAACATTAATTCTTCTATATAATTTTTATTGATGACGATTACTTTCAGAATCTAATTTGAATTATTACGTAATTTATTGTTCTTATATGTGTATAATCTTAATTAACAAATATGATTTTTAATGCTTTAGACAAAATTAAATGGGTACATGTAGGGACCTAATGATTTTGCTGAGGAAAACAAATTAATATAAATAAAGTTTTTTCCTGAATTTATTTCCGTCAGCTTGATTAAAGCTTTTTATTGACCGACTGTAAAGCTTTTTCTCACAGTCCGGACTGTGAGATAAGCATAACCTATATAAAAACGGCATGAAGTCATTTTGGGCAGAGATAAAATTACACGTTGCCAAGAACGAATGAGCCAATGCTTTTTCCTCTCTTCCAAGATCTTTTCACTACCACAGGGGCCTGGAATGTCGACCTTCTCCACACCCTATTCACCCCACAACTGGTTTGTGAAATCCTCAAAATCAAAATCTCTTCTACGGAAGACCCTCGATGCGTGATCTGGATACACGATAAGTTCGGTGTGTTCACCTCTAAGAGCGCCTACTTGGCTGATCAATCGCATCGCTTTCTTGACATCCCTCAACCTCTTGCAACTATCCTTAAAAAGATCTGGAAATCCATGGTCCATGATAGACTCAAACTTTTTATGTGGAAAATTGCTACAAATTGTCTCCCTACTCGGGCTAGACTTAAGGATTTTTTCCCTATCCAAGATCCGAAGTGCCTTTTTTGCGGCAATGATGAAGAATCAGTCACTCATATCTTTCTTCAATGTCCCTTTACCCACAAAATTTTCTTTGCTTCTAAATGGGGTCTAAGGCTTAGCGCATTCTCGAATTTATCACTGTTACAGTGGCTGAACAAATTATTTGACCCAAAATCTGGGGTTATTCATGAGAACTCTCACCTGGAATTCGTAACCTACTGTGTTTACACTTATTCTATTATTTGGACTGCCAGGAACTCTATTCTTCACCAGGTCAAAAGGATTCAAGAGCTCACAATAATCAGGAAAGCCGAGATAAATGCAAGCGAATGGTTTCGTGCTCAATTGCATAAGCAGATTTCAGCCATGGCCTGTCCACTCTCTTACTCGTGGAAACCTCCACCTTGCAACTGGCTCAAAGTCTCAACAGACGCCTCATTCAACAATGGAAACGCATCTATAACTTTCATTATCCGAAACCATTGTGGCGGTATTGTCGCAGCCTATGCAGATTGTCGTGCATCTTACGATCCAACTGCTGCTGAAATCTCAGCTATATTGGTGGCAGTCGAATTTATTAATGGCCATGCATTCCAGAACACGATGTTCGAAACCGACTCCATGGATGCAATGAAACTCATTTCAGAATCTTCTTCTAATGCTTTCTGGACTTGTGATGAAGACATTAAAAGCATCAGGAAAATCTGGAATAAATATCCTATGTGGAAAATCCGAAAGATTCCTCGGCTTGGAAACAAAGACGCTCATAATTTGGCAAAATGGGCAAAGGACAATCTTTGGAATGGCTTTCTCAATGCTTCCTCATTCACCCTCTCTGTTTTTGTTGTTCCCCCTCCTGTTGGGGTTGATTTTTGTTTGGATTGTAAAAATATTGGATTAAACTCCTTTTATTAATGTATGCAGTAATTTATTACCAAAAAAAAAAAAAAGGTTAGATATTTTTCTCCTATAGCAATAGAAGACTCTCCCTGATTTCCTATTACCACATGGCACAACAAAGAACAAAGCCCACAGTTCAACATAATTGAATTAAATGCTTCACTGTAAGAGACTTCGTGCAATATTTGCGACAACAAGTTAATTTGAGCAAATCCAGTGCATAAATGAAATCAAATATAGGATGAAATAACACAATAATTCTAAACTCATACATTAATATTGGAGGAAATCAGATAGGACGAATTATCAAAAATACCCGCTAACTTTTGCCTTTAATCTTAAATGCCCGTTATTTTCCAACATGCTAAAAATGCTCTGTATTTTTTAAAATTTCTACTAAAAATGCCTGAAATGAAAAATAAGCACAAAAAAACTTATTTTGTCTGAAAAATAATGCTAAAAATGCCATGTATCTTTTAAAATTCTACCAAAAATGCCCGAATTTTAAAACGCGACTTTTTGATTCAGCAGTGCGACTCTTTGATTTCGAATGCCACGTCGGATAAAAAGTCCGAATTTTTAAAATTGGGCATTTTTATTAGAAAATTTCAAACTTAACAGGCATTTTCAGCAGGTTAGGAAATAACGGGCATTTAAGATTAAAGGCAAAAGTTAGCGGGCATTTTTGATAATTCGTCCAATCAGAAATAGGAGGAAATAACACGAAATCAGAAGGTATTTCTTTTTAAAAATAATTTGCGCCAAACCAATGTATTTCATGTTCCTAAAATTATATCAAAATGTCACTGGTCTATCTATACTAATAGATCGAGTTACTCAGATCTTTTTTTGCATCAGCCTTAATGATGATAGGCATATGGAAAGGCGTCGCCCTAATTTCTGGTTGCTGAACAAGTCGGAGTAACGCTTCATCTTTCCGTAACGAGAAGAAACCAATCACTTATGTGATTAGTAATGAAGAATACAAAACAAAATTTATATATAACTACTGATAGACAATATCTCAATTTGGTTGAAGAAAACTAAACATATAAGAACATTTTTATGAAAAAAAAAAACTGATCTAGATTTTTTCTTAACAAAAGCTAGACAAAAAGACTAAAAAAATCTTATTTCCTGTTGATTAATTCCAGTGTGTGAGTGTGTGTGTGTGTATACCACGCACCTTTGTATATGTAACCGATAAATTCTGGTTCTTGTCGATGGAGAGATATGTTTCTCCATTGCTTATGATCGTCAGCTGATTGAGAGCCATCTTAATTTTTTGATCGAGAAAGAAAAAGGGTAATGAAAGGGTCGCAAGATTAGGATTCCTGCCGCTGGAGAAAAGCCACACAAAGTGAAAAACAATTGAATAATCTGGCAAAAAGACTACAATAACGGTAAAATATTTAAATAGCTGATATTGAGAATTCAAATTAGAGTTCCTTTAACATATAATACTTGTTTGGATGATAATCTTTTTTAGTAGGAGAATAATTAACATACGCAATCTGTTGTTCTTTGTCAAGAAATCTATCACAAATCAATTGCAATTTATTGTTTTATTATCAACAAAAAAAATTGGCAAATTCATTATTACATAAAGGAACATGACTTTCATTTGAAATCTTAAATGTATATATATATATATATATATATATATATATATATATATATATATATATCTTACATGCTACACAGAGAAGACGCAAATTACGCATCAAAAGATCTACAACTTTGAGTATATAACTATTTTACATTCTGGAGAGTTGACAACACTTCCAATATTACCGCAGGGTTAGCAATTACAGTGATAAGCTCAAAAGTTGTACCTACAATCACAATTCGAAGAGAAAAGATGTCTCTTGGTTTATATCAATGTTATGAATACCTTTATTATGCTTTACATTTTGGTAAAAGGGGCAAGCAACTTACAAAGTTTGTACAATAGATAGCACGTCATAGAACAACATGTAGTGGGTTTGATGTTTCTTACCCCTAATGCTTCTTTTATATGTCGTTTTCATTCTCCCTACATTAATCTCTTTGGATTTGATTCACCATTAGATAAAGTCCCCGTAGTAGTCGCCAATGTATCTTCATTCGTCATGATCGCGCCATGAAATAAAGCAGGCGATTCAATCAAATCTTAACAAAAAACACAAATTGATCGCACAGTTAAACAGAAGAGAGAATGTCGGATGATATAATGATGGTTGGACGATTATTTCTTTAATCAAAAACTGAAATAAAAAATAGAAGAGGGAGAATATCAATACAAGGGGAGAGGGGGAAATGGCGCGCAACAGAATTGCCAGCTAGACTTTAACCGTGCTATGCTAACTAGCAAAAATAGTTACAAACGTGACCCCTATACATTTGAATCTAGAATAATAAGGTCCTAATGAGATAAATGATAATTTCTACAGGATCTATTAATCCTCTCATATATTACATTATATTTGAGGTCGTTTATAATGAAGTCTTCATATAAAAGTCTCCCGTATGTGAAGCTAAGTTAAATGATATATTATAGATTGTGTGCTCTATTTTTGAAAGTCCAAGTGTTGCTGTGAAGTGTTAGTCCAACATTTTGGTAACTTGTATTGGCACAACACTGAACTTAACACTGCACTATCCGAGTTATTTAATTGTATTATTTTATTGTGCCTTTATTCTTAAACTCACCTAGTTCCACAAGTTGTAGTTATATGTGATATGTTTCAAGATATCAAGGACTCTAAGGATTGAGTGGATTAATAAGCAAAGAAAAAAGATTAGCTAAACGGATTCAAAGATAATATCAGAAGATCAAGAGAAACATCAAAGGAGATTTTAGAATTATCCAAGGAATAAGAGAGCAATCACAATTCATGTGAACCACGCCTGAGAGAAGGGACGATCAAATTCTATAAGAAGGAGTGCTTGACATCAAGATTAATAACGAGACTAGAATAAGTTCTCAGAAATTAAAAGTATTCCTGTAATAATTGTTAGTCTTGTTTTTACTGAGTTTTATCTAGCAAAGTTATAAACTCCATAAAGAGTACCAATTTCGATCCATACGTTTACAGTTTTATTGCTCGAATATTATCCTATCTTTGCTTTTAAAGTCAACTTGTAAGATTTCCATTTTCCACAAAAAAATGGATCTTCTTATCCACTACGAGAAATGCATAATTCATGCAGAATGAATTTTTTAGAATTAGGGCATGATTTTGTTACTTCCCCACTCTTTAATGAAACTTTTCTTACCTGAAGTTGTTCGTGAAAAACCTCATGTAGCCCAAGGATTTCGTCATATATTACTACTCTTGGCATTGATTACTTTGAAACCATAATATGCAACATTTCCATATTCAGTAAGTTTTCATAAAGAGGTTAATTAATTTGGTATTTAATTAGTTTCCCTTTCAATAAGTTTTGACTGTTTCATTTTAATTGGTTAAACAGGATTAATAACAGCTCATTAATCCTCCCCTCATTTTTACTACAAACACACGCACAAACGCTCCCCTTAATCACTTGATTAAACATCACATTGCAACTTGTTTTCAAATTTTCAATTAAATAATCATTTCCATCATTTTTCCCTCGTCTGTTCTTCTATTATGCGTTGTTCTTCATCAATTCATCATAAAATTCATGAACTTGTTATATTATCATTCGCGTATGATTATTGATCTGCACCCTTCGCTCAATGTCTCATTGTAATCCTTTGAAGTTTTGTACATTTGCTATCTCTTTTTTCGGTCTCCCAATCTCCGAAGGCATTCCCAAATAATTTTCGTTTTTACCCACCACACGCATACCCAAGACTCCGGCAATCTCACCTCTACTGTCCATCGACAAATTCTTGTTGAAAACTACAACAGATTTATCCATATTAATAACCTTCCCCGACACCTTTGCAAACCTATCTATAATATCCAAAATTTCATGTCCTGCCTCTTTCCTTGCCGCACAGAACAACATAGTATCGTCAGCAAACAATAAGTGTGAGACAATCGGCGCATGGCAATTTACTGCAATCCCCTTAAGATATTGTCTCCGTTCTGCGTCACAGATTAAGCGTGAAAAAACCTCGGTAACAAAAATGAATGGATATGGTGATAGAGGATCACGCAGTCGTAGCCCTCTCTCAGGAACAATATGACCAACCTCACAACCATTAATCATAAGAGCGTAAGAAGAAGTTCTAACACATGACATAATAAGATGCACAAAATTTAACTCAAATCCTAGTATAATAAGTACATTTTTCTAGAAAGGACCACTCGACCCGATCGTAAGCTTTACTCATATCAAGCTTCAATGACATGTGCCCCACCTTTTCCGTTATTCTGTTCTTCAAAAATGGTTAATTTCGAAGGCCACAAGGATATTATCTATAATAAGTCTTCCTGGAATAAAAGCAGATTGCGAATATGATATAATATCAGGAAGGAAAGGCTTAATCCTATTTGTTATTGCTTTCAGAAAGAGATAGGTCGAAATTGTGTTATAAGTTCCATATCCTTGCATTTGGGAACAAGGACAATGTGAGTAAAATTATTACTAGAAGGGAAACAACGGTTATAAAGGAAACTAAGGACAAAACAAGTAAGATCAAACTTCAGAAAGGACCTGAGTTTTTGATAAAAGATAGGGGAAAACCTATCTAGTCCCGGGGATTTATAGGGGTATATATAAAAAATGGACTTGGTTACCTCCCGTGGTGTAAAAGGCTCCCCAAGCTCTTGATTCATCTATGGGCGGACTCTGGCCTGGATTACTCTCAACACCTCATCAATCTCCGCACTATCGGGTTCAATGGAGATGAAAATAGTTCGGAAGTAGTCAACTGCAACTTTCTCGATACCCGGTATAGTCTCTTGCCAATTCCCATTTTCATCCCTGATACCCTTAATCAATTTCTTTTTCATTCACTCACTCGCCCTTCTATGAAAGTACGATGTATTTCTATCCCCTTCCTTTAACCACTGCACTTTCCCTCTCTATTTCCAATATAGCCCATCCTTGTCTATCATAAGTTCTAAATCCTGACTAAATTTCACCTCCCTCTGCTTAGATTCCGCTGATATCGGTCCCTCCCTCCAAGTCTTAATCTGCTCAGTAAGGTCCGTGATACACTTCTTAATTTCTGAACCTGAAATGTTCGACCACTGTACCAAACCTACACGACATCGAGCAAGTTTCTAATTCAAATCTTGGTCCTCTTCTCCACTGACACGGTCTTTCCAAAACTGTTCAATAATGTGCCTACAATCGGCCTCATTTGTCCAACAAGACTCAAATCTGAAACGATTAGATCTACTCCACTCATTTTTATCTATGATCTATGGTTGAAGGGAAATAAGTAACGCTGAGTGATCTGAGTAACGCATAGTAAAGTTTTCAACCCGGGCCTCAGGGAACATCCTTTGCCAATTTTCCGACCCGCAAGCCCTATCCAGTCTCTCCTAAATAGTCTCATCATCCTACCTACGATTGCACTAGGTGAAACACCGACCCTCATATCCTAGATCTGTCAAACCTGCGTAAAAAAAAGCCTCTCTAAAATTTCTCATACACCACATCGTCTCAGAATACCCCCGTTTTTCTCGTCTCGGCTCATAATTTCAAATCTCCTTCTACTACCTAGGTCTGGTGGATACATTTTTAAGTCTTTGGAGAAGATCCCGTGTGCTAGTTCGGTGACTATTATCTGGCTCCCTATAGATGCCCGTAAAACGCCAATCTATATCTTGATCCTCATTTTTGATAGTAAGATCAATGTGATATTTGGACATACCCAACAATTGACCCACCACATCTTTCTTCCGAAGCAGTGTAAAACCCACGCATTTGCCACTTACGTCAACTAAAACGCCAAAGTAACCAAACTGTTGTTTAAGCTTCTCTATTTTCCTCGCATAACATTTAGTTTCACACAGGAAAATTAGAGAGGGGCTGAAACGAGCAACAGTAACCCGTAATTCACGAACTGTCCAAGGGCGCCCCAATCCCTGACAGTTCCAGCAGAGAATGTTCATTAGTCTCGGTGAGACAGCACCGCAACCTTCGCCGTTAGACATAAAGTTTGAGCATCACTACCCTATGACAATTGAATCCTTTTACGAAGTGGCTCTAAATTCTCATCACCCTCCACCAACCTCTTTTTATTTTTTCCACCAATTTTCTGTCCTTCTAAAACTACTCCTGACCCCCTCGGTCTACCCCTAACGTTTCCCCCAACCCCCCAACTCATTGCACACTCCCCTCTGGACCATCATTAAAAATAGGAACCGAAATTAGCACATTGGAATATTCTTGCACCTCCATCAGATTCGTAATGTCCCCCATCACTACCTTTCCTTTTCCACCCCGTGAGAATCAGGCCCAAACGTGTCGCCACCCCTTGAATTAATACATTCCTCCTTATCCGTATCTTCTCCCAATCTCTCAAAAATTTTGTCTCCAAGATTGGCGCACCAGCATTAACAACATTATCCTGTGACTCCATAGCATCCCCATGCACGACGGCCGCAAGTGGAGTGGAGTCATTCGTTTGTTTGTTGTTTTGTTGCATTGTTGTAGTGATCTGAGAAGTATTTTTTGATTTAATTTGCTGATCCTTACGAGAATCAGAGAAGGCGGATGAATCTGGATTCCCGGTGACCTCCTTATTCTTTTTAGTATCAGATTTGGCTTTCTCACTCGGCACCCTTTGAGGACTCTTGCTATATCGGGAGTTTTCCGCAGCATTCGAGATTTCTCTAACCCATAGTCTGTACGGAAAAATAGTATTTTTTTCGACCTCTCCATGCATGAACTGAAAGTCACAATCAGCAGCGATATGTCCCATAATTCCACGTAGATAGCAAAAATTTGGAAGCCTTTCGTACGTGAAACCCACCATAATATCTTCCCCCTTCGGACCTTTCAGTTTTAGACACCAAAGTAATGGTTTTGTGACATCAATCTTCGCCCGAGTCTTCATTCTCACCCTGCTACACACTCCACAGTCTTCCGCAATAAAGCTACCCAATCTGTTCCCAATTAGTCTCGCCATATCTCATGGTTGGCGATAGAATTGATGGTCATGAATATGGACGTGAAAAGCGTAGATGTTCAGATTTACATGCCCCGGGTTTTTGTCGATACCAATTTCATTCAAGACCAACACTTGTTTATCGAATGACCATGGACAACCCTCAAGCGCCCTCTTTTTACCAATGGTATGGTTAAATTGGAACAAGATACAATTCCCTTTCAATTTCTGGATATTCACCCCCTTTACGCGAGTTAAGCAAGGATTTCACGCGAACACTGAACAAGCCAAAATTGTATGGGTTTTTAGTAAGGAGTCTGCCGACTAGTGCAAGTTCCGTGTCTTCATTCCCATTCTCCCAAATTGAATTTGGAATGGAGAGACCACCTCCCTCCTCCTCAAAAATCTTCGGCTGTTGTCCTAACCGAACTATTTCCTCCTCCATAAAGAACACAATGGTAAGATTGAATGAATGAGAGAGAAGACACATGCAGGTCGTTTGAAGGAGAATCAAGAGAGGGAAACCTAACACACAATGAAGAAATAACAAGAAAAAAAGGAAAACAAAATAAATAACCCTACGAAAAAACGCAAAGAAAAAAATCCTAGCAAAACCTATCAAGTGTGCGATAAATGACAACTAAAACATGAAAAACCAGGAAGAAGAATCTTGATGGGACCCAGAACATCTCTGCATGATGGAGCAGCAGCGTCGGGATCGGAGAAGGCCTTACCACAGAAGGCACGATTGCTCCCTCACAAGAAGAGACGTGATCATTATGCAACGAAGGAAACGCGAATGTGTTTTTGATACATTTGTTGAGTGTATTTGTCTTGTTGTATTGAGTTCTTTCTATCGAATATATAAACTCCATAGCTTAAAGTAAGTTAGTGTTAGGGTTGAGTTTCTTACTTAGTTGTTTTAGTTTTGTAAAATCATTAATTCATAAGTGGTTATTTGGCCCTATAGGCTCGCCAGATTATATTTACGTTACCTATTGTGTTCTTTAAATTCCATTGTGCACAATTTACTCTATCAACGTATCAAGAATGTTAAGGCAACATTAATATTGGCGTAACATTCAACTTAACACAACGTGTGTTATATACTCAATCAGTAGGTGTTACGACAACACTGAGTAAAATCAATGTTTGCTCAACACTGGGCGTCTACGCCAGTTGAGTTACAAAAGTGTACCAATCCCGATCCACATATTTATATCAATGTATTTTTTGGAATTTGTTAGCACTCTATTGGTTTTGCGATCGCTAGTGAAAAATTAACCCAAGCTATGCTTCCTCGTGTCGCAGCATCATCATCGCTTTAACAGTCAAGAAAGTGACGTGACCCATTGACGTATCGCTTACAATTTTGCCTGAATCTGATGCGATCTATCGACAATTGTGGATCCGTGCAAATAACCTTGTTACCTTCTTGTTTTGTTACTACCCCTCAATTTAATGAAACTTTTCTTACCGAATATTTTTCGTGAAAATCTCGTAGCCCAAGGATTTTGTCCTATGTTACTACGCATGTCATTGATTTAACATAAAACATGCTCAAAAGATCCGTGCATTAGTATGCTTTGACATATAAGAAAATTTTCATGTGGATTAGTGATAAAGTAAAGAATCAAATTTTTTATTTAACCAAATGACTGAAGTGCGATATAAAACTTTGAACTTGACGATTTACTATAAATCCAAAAGTTCATGGGAACCGAAAGTGATGATCGGAAAAATTAGTTAGCTCGGAGCGTTGTTCACTACAAGAAAACTGCACAATTGGAACCATTAATTAGGTTCCAATTGCCCCTTTTTTGGTTCCCGTAGACCATATGGGAACCACTTATGGGCACCAAAGGCTCTGTCTCTGTTACCCCCGTGGCGATTGCCTTGGGAACGAATTAAATGGTTCCCATTGTTAATAGGAACGAACGTGTTTGGTTTCCGTTTGGTTCCCATTGCTTTAGGACTGTGACCCCCAATGCTGACATGAGATACACATTATTCTGTCAATGGGAACCAACTTGTCCAAATTACGGGAACGAAATCTTCGTTCCTATTGCTTAATTCAAAATTTTAAAAAAATGGCAGAAATTTAGAATTTTGTTAAAAAAATAGGGGGAAATTTGAATTGTTTTCAAAACAGTACAATTTTTGAATTTTTCATATTGGCGCCATTTTGATTTTGAAAATTTCCAAAGATTTCATTTTTGATTATTGTTGTTGTTGTATAATCTGAAATTATCATTTTCATGGTAATATGCTTAATTTTGTTTTATGTTATAACATTGTTGTATAATATTTAAATTATTGTATTTTTTGAATATCACTTATATTGTAATAGGTAAAATGTGTAATATTATAAATTAAACAATACCACTATACAACACAAATTTGTAGTTAAGAAAATTTAGGATACAACTATACAACACAAATTTTAATAAAAAATAACAAAATAAATAGATTTAAACAACATAATTAAAATTAATTATTTTGTTTCTTCTTCTTCTTCTTCTTCTTCTTCTTTGGATTTCTTCTTCGGATTTATTCTTCTTGTTTTTGGATTTTTTCTTCTTCTTGTTCTTAACGAGTAACAAAGAAGCTAAAAAAAAACTTATTTTGTTTCTTCTTCTTTTTCTTCTTCTTCTTCTTCTTCTTCTTCTTCTTCTTCTTCTTCTTCTTCTTCTTCTTCTTCTTCTTCTTCTTCTTCTTCTTCTTCAGATTTATTCTTTGGATTTCTTCTTGTTAACGAGAAGCAAAGAAGAAGCAAAAAAAAATAAAAAGTTGCAGAGCTTCTCTACTGCGCGCGGCTACTGTCAATGGATGGGTTGATATATATAGAAAAGTATCCGCAATGGGAACGAAATTTCGGTTCCCATTGCTTGCTAAAATGGTTCCTGTTACTGGCCAGCTGTTTTTGTCCGGCTTCCTCAATTATTGGTGTCAATGGGAACTAAATATTTAGTTCCCATTAATTGGTTTCCATTAGACCCATACTTATAAAAAAAATTAATTACATTTTTGACCACAAATATATTTTAAACGTGTTTCGTTTCTCCATTTGTCGATAAAATTTGAATTTACATGCCTCATTAGTGTTGGGAAAATAGTTGTTCAAGAAAAAACTGAATTTGAAGTTGTTTTGCATCTTTTGTATAATTGCGCTTTCTTCCCCAATTTTTTTTTAAACATCTTCCGACATTCCGTTTTGTACGAAATTTGGAGGAACGCTCATATTTTACATATCTTAGTGTATGGTTAACAAAAATTAAGGATTGAAGGCGTTTTACAACCTTTATGTATGAAAATACAAGTTAGAACTATGTTGTCTATAGGTTTTAAGGATAGGGTTTAGGGTTTATAGGGTTTAGGGTGTAGGGTTTAGGGTGTAGGGTTGAAGAGAGGTAAAATATTTTATATTATAATGTTTATTTATCGTATTTCATTACTTAGTTTCGGACGAGATTTGGAATGACACGCTTAACTAGTGTTTCCAAAGGATTGGTAAAAGAAAAAACTTAATTCAGATATTTCTTTAACTATTCTATAATTACATAAACCCCCCGTTTATTTGTTTATCGAATTTCGTTACTTCGTTTTGCACGAGATTTAGAATGACACCCTTAATTAGTGTTTTTAAAAGATTAGAAAAAGAAAAAACTTAATTCGGATAATTCTTTAACTTTTTTATAATTACATAAACCCCCCGTTTATTTGTTTATCGTATTTCGTTACTTCGTTTTGGACGAGATTTGGAATGACACGCTTAATTAATGTTTTCAAAGGACTGGTAAAAGAAAAAACTTAATTCAAATATTTCTTTAACTTTTCTATAATTACATATTCCTCCCGTTTCTTTGTTTAGCGTATTTTGTTATTCCGTTTTGCACGAGATTTGGAATGACACGCTTAATTAGTATTTCCAAAGGATTGGTAAAAGAAAAAATTTAATTTGGATATTTCTTTAACTTTTTTATAATTACATATTCCTCATGTTTCTTTGTTTAACATATTTCCTTACTTCGTTTTGGACAAGATTTGGAATGACACGCTTAATTAGTATTTTTAAAGGATTGGTAAAAGAAAAAACTTAATTCAAATATTTCTTTAACTTTTCTATAATTACATAAACGCCCCGTTTATTTGTTTATCGTATTTCGTTACTTCGTTTTTGACGAGATTTGGAATGACACGCTTAATTTGTGTTTTCAAATGATTGGTAAAAGAAAAAACGTAATTAAGATATTTTCTTTAACTTTTCTATAATTACATAAACCCCCCTCTTCTTTGTTTATCGTATTTCGTTACTTCGTTTTGCACGAGATTTGGAATGACACGCTTAATTTGTGTTTTCAAAAGATTGGTAAAAGAAAGAACTTAATTCGGATATTTCTTTAACTTTTCTATAATTACATATTCCTCCATTTATTTGTTTAACGTATTTCGTTACTCCGTTTTGGACGAGATTTGGAATGACACGCGTAATTAGTGTTTTCAAAGGATCGGTTAAAGAAAAAACTTAATTCAAATATTTCTTTAACTTTTCTATATTTACATATTCCTCCCGTTTCTTTATTTAGCGTATTTTGTTATTCGTTTTGCACGAGATTTGGAATGACACGCTTAATTAGTATTTCCAAAGGATCGGTAAAAGAAAAAACGTAATTTGGATATTTCTTTAACTTTTTTATAATTACATATTCCTCCCGTTTCTTTGTTTAACGTATTTCGTTACTTCGTTTTGGACGAGATTTGGAATGACACGCTTAATTAGTGTTTTTAAAGGATTGGTAAAAGAAAGAATTTAATTCGGATATTTCTTTAACTTTTCTATAATTACATAAATCCCCCTTTTCTTTGTTTATCGTATTTCGTTACTTCGTTTTGCACGAGATTTGGAATGATACGCTTAATTAGTATTTCCAAAGGATAGGTAAAAGGAAAAACTTAATTCGGATATTTCTTTAACTTTTCTATAATTACATATTCCTCCCGTTTATGTGTTTAACGTATTTCGTTACTTCGTTTTGGACGAGATTTGGAATGACAAGCATAATTTGTGTTTTCAAATGATTGGTAAAAGAAAAAACGTAATTCGGATATTTTCTTTAACTTTTCAATAATTACATAAACCCCCATTTTCTTTGTTTATCGTATTTCGTTACTTCGTTTTTCACGAGATTTGGAATGACACGCTTAATTAGTATTTCCAAAGGATCGGTAAAAGATAAAACATAAATTGGATATTTCTTTAACTTTTTTATAATTACATATTCCTCTCGTTTCTTTGTTTAACGTATTTCGTTACTTCGTTTTGGACGAGATTTGGAATGACACGCTTAATTAGTATTTCAAAAGGATCGGTAAAAGAAAAAACTTAATTTGGATATTTCTTTAACTTTTTTATAATTATATATTCCTCCTGTTTCTTTGTTTAACGTATTTCGTTACTTCGTCTTGGACTAGATTTGGAATAACACGCTTAATTAGTGTTTTTAAAGGATTGGTAAAAGAAAAAACTTAATTCGGATATTTCTTTAACTTTTCTATAATTACATAAACCCCCCGTTTATTTGTTTATCGTATTTCGTTACTTCGTTTTGGACGAGATTTGGAATGACACGCTTAATTAGTGTTTTTAAAGGATTGGTAAAAGAAAAAACTTAATTCGGATATTTCTTTAACTTTTCTATAATTACATAAACCCCCCGTTTATTTGTTTATCGTATTTCGTTACTTCGTTTTGGACGAGATTTGGAATGACACGCTTAATTAGTGTTTTCAAAGGACTGGTAAAAGAAAAAACTTAATTTGGATATTTCTTTAACTTTGTTATAACTTTGTTATAATTACATAAACCCCCCGTTTATGTGTTTATCGTATTTCGTTACTTCGTTTTGGACGAGATTTGGAAATACACGCTTAATTTGTGTTTTCAAATTATTGGTAAAAGAAAAAACTTAATTCAGATATTTTTTTAACTTTTCTATAATTACATAAACCCCCTTTTATTTATTTAACGTATTTTGTTACTTCGTTTTGGACGAGATTTGGAGTGACACCCTTAATTAGTGTTTTCAAAGGATTGGTAAAAGAAAGAACTTAATTCGGATATTTCTTTAACTTTTCTATAATTACATATTCCTCCCGTTTATGTGTTTAACGTATTTCGTTACTTCGTTTTGGACGAGATTTGGAATGACACGCTTAATTAGTGTTTTTAAAGGATTGGTAAAAGAAAAAACTTAATTCGGATATTTTCTTTAACTTTTCTATAATTACATAAACCCCCCATTTTCTTTGTTTATCGTATTTCGTTATTTCGTTTTGCACGAGATTTGGAATGACACGCTTAATTTGTGTTTTCAAAGTATTGGTAAAAGAAAGAACTTAATTCGGATATTTCTTTAACTTTTCTATAATTACGTAAACCCCCATTTTCTTTGTTTATCGTATTTCGTTACTTCGTTTTGCACGAGATTTGGAATGACACGCTTAATTAGAATTTCCAAAGGATTGGTAAAAGAAAAAACTTAATTCGGATATTTCTTTAACTTTTCTATAATTACATAAACCCCCCGTTTATTTGTTTATCGTATTTCGGTACTTCGTTTTGGACGAGATTTGGAATGACACGCTTAATTAGTGTTTTCAAAGGATTTGTAAGAGAAAGAACTTAATTCGGATATTTCTTTAACTTTCTTATAATTACATAAACCCCCCGTTTATGTGTTTATCGTATTTCGTTACTTCGTTTTGGACAAGATTTGGAATGACACGCTTAATTTGTGTTTTCAAATGATTGGTAAAAGAAAAAACGTAATTCGGATATTTATTTAACTTTTCTATAATTACATAAACCCCCCTTTTATTTATTTATCGTATTTCGTTACTTCGTTTTGCACGAGATTTGGAATGACACGCTTAATTTGTGTTTTCAAAGGATTGGTAAAAGAGAAAACTTAATTTGGATATTTCTTTAACTTTTCTATAATTACATAAACCCCCTGTTTATTTGTTTATCGTATTTCGTTACTTCGTTTTGGACGAGATTTGGAATGACACGCTTAATTAGTGTTTTCAAATGATTGGTAAAAGAAAAAACTTAATTCGGATATTTCTTTAAGTTTTCTATAATTATATATTTTTTTCGTGTATTTATTTGTCGTATTTCGTTAAACATTACGTATTTTAAATAAGTGATTGATTTGTGAAATAAAATATACAAGAGTTTCAATTGTAGTAATTACCCTTTACAAGATAAAAAAACATAAGGTATTTATTAAATATGAGTCCAACTAAACGAGATTAAATCATAATACTACCAATTAACAATTATTATTTATCCAAACAGTATAAAATAAACCACCACTACAAAGTTGTTCCAAAAGTTATTATTTTTTTGTTTTTTTTTAATCTATGGGAACCATGGTTTGGTTCCCATTGCGATGAGGTGTCACTAATGGGAACCAAATATTGGTCCCCATTACTATGTGTATAATTTGCTTTTTCCTTTAAGACGAATAACAGGCAATGGGAACGAAAATGTCGTTCCGATTAGATAGGAACGAAATCTTGTCCCCATGTTTTCGTCTCCATTGTGAAGTTTTCTTGTAGTGGTTTTATGTTATGTATATACATGTGTGTGCTCTAACGGCTTTCTCTCGACCAATCAGAGAACTATGTTACTAACCAATCCAATTAACAAACAAACTAACAATATTTACTATGAGAAGAAGGTGGTTAATGAGCTAATTAATCATATTATGAAAACTTTGCCCGAAAAGGAAAGGTTTCCATTTTGATCTCTAATACCCCTCCGAGGAGAGTTCGTCGGAACTGGAAGCGATGATCGAAAAATTAGTTAGCCAGGAGTGTGGTTTTTGTTTTATATATATATATATATATATATATATATATATATATATATATATAGATAGATAGATGCGTGCTAACGATTTTATCTCGACCAATCAGAGAGCTCTGTTACTAACTAATCCAATTAACAAATAAACTAACAATATTTACTATAAGTAGAAGGTTGTTAATGAATTAATTAAACTAATTATGAACTTGCCCAAAATGGAAACCCTAATACCCACCTCTCCTATGAGCGTTGTGAATGCCTAACATGTATTTCATCACATTGAACGGTTGTAACGACAATGGCTTAGTGAGGATGTCTGCAATTTGATGTTTATTGGACAAATGAACAATTTTTATTTGTCTAGCATACATCTTTTGGTGTACAAAGTGCCGCTCGATTTGTTTATCCTTTGTACGGTGATGTACAAAATTGTTGGCGATGCAAGCTTCTCTATTATTATGAAAGTAAAAGTGGCGATTTTGAAGAGGGGATCCTTTTTTTTGATAGGTATACATATCATTCATTCATTAAACCCAATCCGACTTACAAAGATTTTGTATCATCATGCTAAAATGAAAATTACAATCCAAAGTTAACAAACACATAAAATTAAACTCTTGCAACACAAAGAGGAGATAGATCAGCAACTGAGCGAATTTGAGTTGACCTCAAGATGATGAGTGAAGACGAATCACTTTGAGCAAGGAGGGAATAGACCCTTCGTTCTTCTGCGCGGAGAAAAACAACCTTGCAACGCCTGTTCCCGTCGACCGACAGGAATAAAACAGAGCCGCCACATTCAACACAACACAATCGGAGAATAAGATAAATTCCTGCAACCAACACAAACCAAACACAGGAGGGCCGAACGAAATTGGTCTAAGCCTCAATCTTTCCAACACAACCAACACTAAACTACTAACAAACCGAGCAAGACATAAATAAAGTAACATGAAAGCAACAACATAAACGTAAAGAGCAAACAACACCAGGTAACACCGAAAGTTTGACATGGTGGGTCCAAAACGAGAGTCAAATCTTGACCAGATATTTGACCTCAAGCACGACTTGTCAACCCACCGGAAGAAGGGCGATAGTAGGAGGCCCTTCGGGTATGTAAGACGCACAGATTACAGTGGCTGGAGGGTGAGCTTTTCCATTTGGAAGGTGGCTGTGACAAGTGAGAAGCGCATGATCCATTAGTTCGCCGGAGATGGTGGTGGTGGTGGTAGAATTTTTGGAGTGTGAGGTGTAGGTAAGCGAAAAGGAGAGTAGAGATGTCTGATAGCGGTAAGGAGGAAAAGATCTGATCTCAATGACGAGATCGGAAAGGATCACACCGAATAAATCGGTAGAGAACCGCACGGCGGCGGCGGAAGAAAACCCTAAAAAGGGTGGAGGCGGCGGAAGAAAACCCTAAGTTCATGAAGCAATTTAAAGATGTGGATGCCAATAATTGATAAAAAAAATCTGTACTGTGACCCTTTATTATCTGGTTTATCGCACCAAGCGCATATATATGTTTTTTTATTGATTAAAGTTTTCTATGCTATTATTGTTTTCACTGGATCGTACTACTACTACTCTTGAATTCTTAAAAGTTATTGCTACACTCTCTGTACTGCAGATAAAAAAACTATAACAAAAAAACAATAAAAAGCACACAAATAAATAAATGAATAAAAGCTTTTCATTATTGTAAATATTTTCAGAATGAGATACACAAGTTCTTATTCCATATACTTTGTAGGTTCAAAATCATATAGATCATAAATTACGTGTCCAGTTTCCGTTGGAGCTCCACTTGGCGCCATTGTTTCATTCTCTCTCTTTCTTTTCTTTTCCCCTATATATACATCAGTAAAAAAAAAACAAATCATCAAAGATGTTCTAAAATAATTTTTCGATAAGACGGAAATTTTTATGAAAGCAAGTACAAGGGGTACTCAAATTCGAATTACAAAATTTCACACATATAGGATCATTGCCCATTGTAAAATGTAATTTGGTAATCAACTATGCATTATTTAAGGCCGAATTGTTTTACCTGACTCTGGTGGAGGGTAGGTTTCTGGAGTACGCAGTATCTCCTTTGTCGTGACATTATATTTACCCACTAGTATCTTCCTCATCATCTTATCTCCTCTAACTCTATGTTCTCTTGGTGCCCCCCGAAAGTTTAGAGATGATTCGTAAGTAGTAAATGAGTATAATTTTTCTCTGGTCAAAAATAAAAAATAAACAGTTAAACTACATCAATAAAATTTAATAATTAGCACAAGTGCACTGGCCAATACTTAACGTTGATTGTATGCATAATTTTTATGCATTAAAATTTTATAGCAGACATATATTTATGCAACTGTATATTATGAATATTTTGTTTCGATTTTTATAGAATTTTTAAAAAGCAATATTCTTAAAAAAATGTTATTTAGTGTTTTCGGTAAGAAGGATACATAGAATTCAATTTGGAACAATATTATTAATTCGTTATGCAGTTGTAATTCGTTATTTCAGTGCGTTCGAGATTTAAGTGTACGTATGTTGGGTATCCTTTTTGCTATTGGTTTACGTCACATTGGCTTTTGCTATTATTAAAAATATGTTGAGCGTTATTTGCCAATTAGAGATGATACATGGGTGCAACATATTGGAAAATTGAGTCATAGGACGGTGTGACAAGGCGGGGATGAGTGGAGTCCGACGATGGAGGATATAAGCAAGATAAATTTTGACGGCGCGCGATTTGTGGACGAAGTGGAAATCGGCCATGGTTTGGTGGCACATGATAACAATGGCGAGTTGATTGCGTGGCGACAAAGGCGGTTTGTTTCACTTATGGAACCCGCGGGCATTGAAGCGTTGGCGGCTTTACATGCGGTTCGTTGGGCCGTAGAGAAAGGTTGGAAGAATGTTATTTTTAGGGAGAATGTTTAAGCATTGTTCACGATATCGCGTTTGGTACTAATGAGGATATACGGGTTGTGAATATTCTTATCGATATTCGGTGATTAATTGGGTGCCACGTTGGTTACTATTTTAAATGGGCTAGGCGTGATTCCAATGCTGTGGCTCATGCGCTTGCAAGAAACGCAATGCAAGATGCGAGCGGGTTCGACGAGAGCGTGTAACTTGGGGCGTGAGTTCGGTTTTGGTTGTTATGGGTTTTTGCCTGTTTTTTTTATTACTGTTAGGTTTTTAAGTTTCGTTGTAATAATTGTGATTTTGGTACTCGTGCACTAGTTGGGTACTGTTTTTGTTCTAGGAATATAAGTTTGAACTAAAAGAAAAAAGTTGTATCTTTTGCAATTTACTTGAAAAATAACAATTACTCACTAGAACACAATGCGCAATTGTTTTCAAAACATAAAAAATAAAAGAAAATAAAAAGAACACGGCTAGAATCAATGTTATTTCCACATAAATAAATTTGATAATATGTTTGACACCATTTTGGAAATTATTTAAATCAATGTCAATTGATTCAATAAAAGAAGTTAAGTGGGATATAGTTTTCATTAATGGAATGAAATCTTTGATTGCCCTATTTAGGAATTCAATTTATGGAATTTTTTTTTGCAGGTCAAATGTTTTCATGCTTATTATTGTGATAATTTGAAAAGAAAAAAAAATTTCCTTTTGATTGACTTGCCCTTTGGATTGTGATGTAATTGACTTTTCTTGTTGTGTTGCATTTCTTTCCTAAATCATGTTGATTGATTATATGTTGGAAAGTATTCAATGCTTGTTTATGCAAGAAAGTCACACTATTTTCGGGGCAGTGAATCTGTCAGTTGCAACATTATCCAGACAGCTCAGTTGTAACATTGCAAATCTCCGTTTTGACGAAACAAAACATTCCCTTGATTCTGTATTATGGAAATAATATGTAAAAGGAAAATATTTTATTTTTCTTTAAAAGTATAATTTGATATCTGATCGTTAAGGGAAGAATTTTCGTCAAATATCTTTTGTTGAGATATAGAAAGTCAAATGTTTTTATGGAATATATTTTAGATATTTTCCTTATCCTTTAAAGATAGGATTTCAATATCTTCCAAGATTATCTTTGTTTGATCTGATCTTTTATTCTTATCTTTTTAAGATAGACTTTCAAGTGTTTTCAAGATTATATTTGTTTAATATTATCTCCTTATCATGTATCTAGACATATTTAATAGGCATGTACATTGGCTATACTAAGATTTTTCTTGCACAATATATTAGGTAAGGAAAGATGATCCGCGTGGATTGCAACTCGAGATATATAGATCTTATCTATTAAGGAAATAAGATATGCAAGGGTTGCAACTGAAGATCTACAGAGATTCTGCTCATGCCTATATAAGGAGAAGACTTGACACAATTGAATGACACTTTGAAAATGATAGTTTGTGATTTCAGTCCTGTATCGAGTCAAAGTCTTTTAAAGAAGAGCATCAAGTCAAAGGAACTTTGGAGTATCTTGTTGTGTTCTTCGACTCAATCGAGTACACCGAAAATAGTTAAGGGATAAGTATTGCAACTGCAAATATTAGAGGGAGTCTAAGATTTTGGTTGATATAAAACCTACATTGTAATTCTTAAGTATAGTACTGTTTGTGTCAACATTTGGGTGCAAATCTTTTGGATTAGGACCATTTGGACCGAACTACGTAAAAATCTTTGTGTTCTTTACCGCTTTTATGTTTAACTGTCTTATACCAGTTGCAACAGTAAAACAGGTTTTAAACATTAGAGAACTGTCATCTGTCTTACTTACGAGTGCAGAATAAATTAGATAAGGAAAGAAGATCCGCGTGGATTGCAACTGGAGATATGTAGATCTTATCTGGTAAGAAAAGAAGATCTGCGAGGGTTGCAAATGAAGATCTGCGGAGATTCTACTCATGCCTATATAAGGAGAAGACTCGACACAATTGAAGGACACTTTGAAAAGGATAGTTTGGGATTTCAGTCCTTTATCGAGTCAAAGTTTTTTAAACAAGAGCATCAAGTCAAAGGAACTTTGTAGTATCTTGATGTGTTCTTCGACTCAATCGAGTACACCGAAAATACTTAAGGGATAGGTATTGCAACTGCAAATATTAGAGGGGGTCTAAGATTTGGGTGATATAAAACCTACATTGTAATTCTTAAGTAAGGTAATGTTTGAGTGAACATTTGAGTGCAAACCCCGTGGAATAGGACCATTTAGACCAAATCAAGTAAAAATCTTTGTGTTCTTTACCGCTTTATGTGTAACTGTCTTATACCAGTTGCAACAGTAAAACAACTTTTAAACGTTAAAGAACTGTCATCTGTCTTACTTACGAGTGCAGTTGCAACTACTGTCAAGTGCAACTGCATCCGATTATAAGTAACATAGATCTAAGATCTTACAAACACAATGCGCAATTTACTTGAATACTTGTGTATCATACCGGAGCATTGGCAACTGCGTTTCCCTCTTTGCTCTCGGTGGTGCAGGAAGGCGCCCTTGAACGATGAATTTATGCACGTCCGCAAGAGATCTGAATTGCTTGTTCATTTGCACATGGACATAATACCGAAATTCAATATAAGAAAGGTAAATTAATATGCTTTTATGTATTTTTTACACGATCAATTATTTTAATGGATTTACATGATCAATTGAATATTAATAAATACACAGTATATTTTAAAATTACCGAATATTTTTTCTTTGGGTTTGAACCACGTTGCCAAGAACGAATGAACCAATTCTTTTTCCTCTCTTCCAAGGTTAGATGTTTTCCTCCTATAGCAGTAGAAGGCTCTCCCTGATTGCCTATTGAAAGATCTTAGTGTCTGCAATACTTGTAACTGTGTCCAGTTGCACTTAGCAATAGTTGCAACTGTACACTGAAGTATAACCGACGATAGTTCTTTAACGTTTGAACACAGTTTTTGCAATTGCAATTGCGAAAAACTGTAAAACATAAACAGTAAAGAACACAAGAGATTTTTAACGTGGTTCGGTCCAAATGGTCCTAGTCCACGGGGCTTTCACCCAAAGTTTCACTGAACCATTTTCCTACTTAAGAATTACAATGAAGGATTTAAATCAACTCATATACTAGACTCCCTCTAACATATGCAGTTGCAACACCTAACCCTTAACTTGTTTTTAGAAACACGATTGAATCGAAGACACACTAAGATACTCCAGAGATGCTCTGACTTAATGTTCTTCACCAAATGACTCGATACAAGACTGACTGCTTAATATCATTTTTAAAGTGTCTTGTAACAATCTCGAGTCTTCTCTTTATATAGGCGCACTAGAATCTTCTATCGAATCTTCAGTTGCAATCCTCTGGTAATCTTCTTTCCAAGTAAGATGAGCACGCCAGCTGTTCTTGTAGATCCGTGAGACTGTCTTTCCTTATTAAGGGGATTCCAAACGATCTTCACGGATCTTTTAATGAACCTGCATGCTTATTAGTCCAAGTGCGATAAAGAGATAAGGAATATAAATCATGATTTATATGATAACATATCTTTTTAAGATAAACCAATATCCTTTAAGATAATTACCAAATTAGTTTAACTATATCCTAATAATTTAAACAAAACAATATCAACAAAGATAAGGTATGGGGCGCATGGTTTTAGAGCCCACCCGAAGGGAATTTGGCCCTAACAATGTCCCCCTTTGATTTGTTTTGTCAAAATTATTGACCACTCTACACAATCGTTAGTAGGCAATTAGGCAAGTAGTAAAATCTCCCCCTTTTTGAAACAACAAATCAAAGGGTATCGTTACCATGCCCAGAAGATTCACCAGGCCCAGAGCGCCGACCAACGTGTTGCAACAGACAGTCAAGCTTGGATGCTTGAAGGGCCATCGAAGTGCGCAGCTCCTCATTGGACTGAACCAGCTCAGCCACCAGGCCATTCAGCCTGGAGAGTTCCAGGTGCACCCCATCAAGACTGGCGGAGGCATCGGGAATGGAGCCAGATTGCTTCTTTGTGGAGGGTCCAGTTGCAGCTAGGGAGGGCGGCGGCTTGTTCAGAATTTTAGTGCTAGCACGCATGACTGGGCACTCGAGAATGTCTTCCTTGTCCAACATGATGGAGGGATGCCTGGAGGCAAAGTACTTGTAGATGAGCGCAGGAACCCAAGTGAGAGATGGAAATTTGGAAAGGTGCCCCGGTAAATGCGTTCGAACACAAGAGTCCCCAGATCAATTGCAACTCCCGTTCCAACACGAAACAGTACACTGGCAACCTCATGGCGGATGGTAGAGGTTTGCGTGCAAGGTAGCCAGTGGCTGACAAGGATTCGGAACAATAGGTTGTACCGGCTTGTGAGGAAGCTGGTGGGAAAATGTTCGAGGGGCCACACACGGATTGATCCGCTAGTCAGCTCGTAAGCAACTTTGTCCATGTTGCGCTCCAGTCGGAACGCAGAATGCCCGGCTGTGTCCACGATTGGTGCCTCTATGGCCTGGGACAGAAGCTCAGCAGTGAATGGGCAGACATTTCCTCGCAGATAAATGACATGGCGCTGTAGTGACCCTTCCGCATCTAGCTGGGTCGTGAGGTTGGCATAAAACTCTTGAGCCAGGACCTTGTTGTATTTGGTGGCGTTCTGAGTTGCAACTAACTACCCGCGCTGCTCAAGGAGGTCCAGCACACCAGTCTCTTCATAGGATTTGAGGTCCAACGACCGTTCCACAACCATAGGACGCTTGCGAATCTCCAGCATTTTGGCTTCTACGTCAGTAGTGTAGAAGTGCTGAGAGTGAGCCGTAGCAGCTTTCAATGCGGCTGAGGCAGGGGCAACATCAGGGAGAACGAAGGAAGACTCGGGCACCAAAGGTGAGGGTTTTCTTGGGGGAGCAGAAGATTTGGATTTCTTCTTGGGGGGTTCAGGTGGAGGTGCATTGTCCTCGGAATCTGTGTCAGAGTCGGGTTGTACATCGGCGAGCTTGTGAAGTCGTCTACGACGGGTAGGGTGACGGACCGGAATCTTGGACCGCTTCATTGTATTCACACCAGAGGAGGAAGGAGCAGCAGCATGAGAGGCGGGAGTGTCCACAGGTGGTGGTGGCGGTACGGCGGAGGCGGATTCCACTTTGGATATTTCTTTGGCTGGAGCAGTGGAGCGAGGTAGAGGAGATGGTGATCGGCGTTGTGGAGACGGGGAAGATGGTGGTGAAGGAGGTGAGGGCTGCTCAGTCGATTGGGTAGTATGTCTGTCAATTGCAGTAGAAGGAGCCGTCGGAGGAGATGGTGGGTGGATCGTGCTGATAGGAGGAAGGTCAAGGGGCTCTTCTGAGAAGGTGGCGGCTGGTTTACGCGCAGATCCTCCCATCATGTGAAAGACAGACTAATAGACGAGAGAGAGAGAGAGAGAGAGAGAGAGAGAGAGAGAGAGAGAGAGAGAGAGAGAGAGAGAGAGAGAGAGAGAGAGATAGAAAAACGTGAGATCTGTGGAATGAGTGTTAAGAAGAAGGGCAACATGGGATAATATGGGACGCTCTAAAACCCTAGAATTTTGGGAGGGAAAAAAAACACCAACACTTACCAAGCCCTAAATACTCTTTTCACAAGATAAAGGATATTAAAAACGGAAAAGATAGAGTTAAAACTAATAGGATACGCAAGATACAAATTCTAACAACTTGCAAAAAAAAAACTGGACTCACAATGTGTCACCCAGTGAGGCCCAATCACGCGTAATTAGGGCTCCATCATGTTAAGTAGAATTGAATACAACAACATGAGAACCAAGGTAACCAGCGGGGAAAATCCATCATGTTACCGCCCTCACACAGATTTCTCCATGCAGTTTTCTGAATGATACTCAGTTGCAACTAAAACCAGGGACTGGGAGCAACTGGTAGCTTTCACACGGACACATTTGTGCACAAGGTAGCTCTTTGCAATGAGGGGTCGCGTGAGATAAGAATTGCTAGCTTTCACACTTGCTGCTTCTAGGTCAGGTAGCTTTTTCAAGTTGCACCTCAAGAAAAGAGAATTCTTTCACCCTTTTTTTTTCTTTTTTTTTTTGAGTAAGAGGATCAACAACCATGAGGAGACTGTCTGAGATCAGTAACAGGCCAGATGATCAAGCACTGGTCATCCTCAGTTGCAACCCAGTTTCTGTTGCAATTCACATAAGGCAAAGCCCTAACGCCTTGCGATGGTGCTCAAAGCGTGACACATCCAGAGCCTTGGTAAAGATATCTGCAAGTTGAAGATCAGTGCACACATGTCGTAACTCAATAGTTTTAGCCTCAACCAGTTGCCTAATATAATGATATCGAATATCAATGTGTTTAGTATGGGAATGTTGAACAGGATTCTTTGAGATGTTGATGGCCCTAGTATTATCACAATAGAAAAGTATTTCATTTTGCGAGATACCATAGTCTTCTAGCATTTGTTTCATCCAAACCAATTGGGTGCAACTGCTCCCAGCAGCAATGTATTCGGCTTCAGCTGTGGACAATGTGATTGAGTGTTGCTTCTTGCTAAACCATGACACAAGATTTGTTCCCACGTAAAAACATCCTCCTGTGGTACTCTTCCAATCATCAGCGCATCCTGCCCAATCCGCATCACTGTATCCTGCAAGAGACAGGTTATCATTAAAGTTGTAACTGAGACCAAAATCTACTGTTCCAGAGATGTAACGTATAATTCGCTTGACAGCATTGAGATGAGATTCTTTTGGGTTGGCCTGATATCGAGCACATACTCCAACACTGAAACAAATATCAGGCCTGCTAGCAGTGAGGTACAATAGGCTTTCTATCATACTTCGGTAAAGACTGGGATCCACCGAGTTGCAACTATCATCTTTGCTGAGGCGATCTGTAGATCCCATAGGAGTTTTCATGGGTTTGGCATGTTCCACACCAAAACGCTTGATAGGATTCTTAGCATACTTCGCCTGGGATATAAATATTCCATCATTTTGCTGCTTGACGTGCAAACGAAGAAAACAGGTTAGTTCACCAACAATGCTCATTTCAAACTCGTTTTGCATAACAGAAATGAAGTGTTGCAACTCATGCTGAGATGTAGAACCAAAAACGATATCATCTACATAAATCTGGGCAATAAGAATGTTTGTTCCAAAGTGTTTATAGAACAGGGTTCTGGCTACACTCCCTCTTGTATATCCCTTTTCAAGGAGGTGCACGGTGAGTCTTTCATACCATGCCCGTGGGGCTTGCTTTAAGCCATATAGTGCTCTTTTTAATTTCAGCACATGGTCAGGAAAATGTGGGTCTGTGAATCCTTTAGGTTGTTCGACGAACACTTCTTCGTTTAAGTACCCATTCAAGAATGCACTCTTGACATCCATCTGGAAGAGTTTGAAGTGCAAACCACATGCAACTGCGAGAAGAAGACGAATGGAGTCTAATCTTGCAACTGGGGCAAATGTGTCGGTATAGTCAACTCCTTCGACTTGCGTGTATCCCTGTGCAACTAGTCTCGCTTTGTTGCGCACTATATTTCCTAATTCGTCGGTTTTGTTCTTGAATATCCATTTGGTGCTGATGATGTTCACTTTGTCTGGTCGAGGTACAAGTGTCCAAACATCATTTCGTTCAAATTGATTCAGTTCCTCTTGCATGGCTTCTATCCAAGCTTCCTCTAGCAGTGCTTTCTTTACGTTATTGGGTTCAATCTTAGAGGTGTAACTCACAAAACGCACCATCTGTTCATATCTCCTTCGAGGGATGTCTCGCGTTCTTATCCCGTCACTTATGTCCCCAATGATAGCTTCAGGTGGGTGGTTCCTCCTGACGTGTGGAGGTGCTTGTGGGTTCTTTGTTTGCTCTCCTATAATGGGGTCCGTTTCAGTTGGAACAGTATCCGTTGGAGTATCCTCAGGTCGCTGGTTAACTGTGTCAGTTGCAACTGGTGGTGAAATCTTGTGTGGGCGGTGTGATTCCTCCTCATCATCAGTTGCAACCTCTGTTAGTTCAGTGATCCGAGCTTCCGATGATGTGGTTGCAAAGTCCCTGTAATCGTCAAACTCAACATTAGATGATTCAACTACTGTTTGAGTGCGCATATTGAATACGCGATAAGCATGACTATACCGTGAGTACCCAACAAAAATTCCTAGATCAGATTTGGATTGAAATTTTCCCCTAGGTTCCCTATCATTTAGAACGTAGCAAGCACAACCAAAAACATGAAAGTGTTGAACATTTGGTCTTTTACCTTTCCAGAGTTCATAGGCAGTTTTAGTTGTACCTGGTCGAAGGTAAACTCGGTTAGAGACATAGCATGCAGTGTTCACGGCTTCCGCCCAGAACTTGATGGCTAGTTTTTTTGAGTTTAGCATGACTCTTGCCATTTCAACTAGTGTCCTGTTCTTCCTTTCAACAACCCCATTTTGTTGTGTTGTGATGGGGGACGAGTATTCATGAAATATGCCCTTGTTAGAACAGAATTCAACGAAGTTTGAATTTTCAAACTCCCTACCATGATCACTTCGAATTCTTTTCACAGTTAGATCTTTCCCAGTTGCAACCGTGTTGCACAAGTTTTTGAAGAAAACAAAGGATTCATTTTTGTCTTTTAGGAATTCAACCCAGGTGAATCTTGAGAAATCATTAGCGCATACAAAAATGTAACTCTTACCAGAGATGCTTTCCTTTTGAATGGGTCCCACAAGATCCATGTGTAGCAATTCCAGAATTCTTACCGATGGTATGTGTTGCAACTCACTATGTCTTGCTCTTGTCTATTTTCCTTCAAGGCATGACCCACACTTTCCAATTGGCTTTGCTCCAAGCTTTGGTAATCCTCTCACACTTTGATTGTTGAAGAGTTGTGCCAGGGACTTCTAATTGAGGTGTCCAAGCCGTTGGTGCCATAATTCTGCAACAGATTCTTTGCTCGAGTTGCAAGTAAGTGACCTGAAGGTAGTTTTACAGTTAGTCAAAGTATAACAGTTTTCAGTGCTTCTTAGTCCTTTCAAGACTAAATTTTGGAATTGATCTACAACTTCACATTCATCTTTGGTAAAGTGAACAAAGAGATCATCGTCACACAACTGACTAATACTAATAAGATTTGCACAAAGTCCATCAACACATTGAACATCTCTTAGTTTGGGGAAGCCTTTAACACTTAGGGTTCCTCTCCCCATTATTTTTCCTCTGTTTCCATCACCAAAAACAACATCCCCTTTTCGTTCATGCACAAAGTTGCTTAGAATGTCCTTATTTCCAGTCATATGCCTAGAACATCCGCTATCAAAGTACCAAGAGTTAGAATAAGATCCTGCTTGAGAGGTAGAGTTGCAAGCAGTAAGACAAATAAGAGGGTTAGAAGATTTCTTAGCCCAAACTTGTTGTGGTGGCACGACGGTTGCAACTGTGGATGCATCTAGTATGATCTTCTTTCTTCGATTTCTCCTCTTCTTCTTCTATACTTCGGGAACAATGAGGGAAGGTGTGTCCTGAGGTGTCCATAGCTGATAGCAGTAGGGACGAATGTGTCCTTGGACTCCGCATTGGTGGCATGTAGGAATGAATCTTGCTCTTGCCAACCTGTTTACGGAATTCCGGTCAGATACTTTTGTTGGCAGATTACAACTGGTACGTACCTGATTGTTGGTGTTGGGATAGTCGAAGGGAATTTCAACTCCCTTGGGTATCCTCTTCTTTTTGGAAACGGATATCTTGGTATTACCAAGAAACTTTGGTGCGGTGGAGTCAACATATCCTACTCCTGTTTTCCCAGTTGCAACTTTCTGGGTGTCCAGGACTTTTTCTAAATTTTCTGTGCCTGGTGTGAGCAACTTCACATTCTTAGCCAGTGTGTCCAATTCTTTCTTGGTGAGATCGCATACTTCAACAAGTGCTTTGTGGGCTTTAAGTGCCGAGTCCAGATCAGCGGACACGAGATCTCTCTCCAAGGTTAGCGCGAGAACCTTTCTTTCGAATTCGAGGATTCTGTTGTTCATTCTCACAGGGCTGCCAAAGGTAGAAACAATCTTGAGTTGGGCCTCCAATTCAGAGTTTCTTCTGCAGATTTCCTCCATATCCTCTATAAGTTCCAACTCGTTATTGCCAAGTGAGTCGCTATCGGAGTCAGAATTACTGCGAATTATAACTCCCATGTTGGCTCTAAGAGGAATGAACGATGAAAATGCAAGGTCATCGACTTCTTCTGTATCATCATCACTGTTATCAGATTCGTCCTCACTCCATGCGAGTAATGCACGGCTTTTGTTTTTCTCGAGAAGATTTGCACAATCGGCCCTTATGTGTCCAAAGCCTTGACATTCCCTGCATTGAATACCCTTTTCAGACCTTTTGTTGTCAAGTCTATTAGTAGCGGAAGGCTTATTATTGGATAAATCAGAGGGACTTACAACTGGGTTTGAAGAGTTACCTTTACTCCAACGTTTGTTCATTCTGTTGAACTTCTTTGTGAGGAGTGCTAGGGATTGTTTCTGTGGAAGACTGGCCTGAAGTGCAACTCCTTTGGATATGGTGTATCCTTCTCTCTTGAGTTTCATTTCCCATGTGGTTAGTGATGCCATGAGATCAGCCAGAGGTAGTGTGTTAACATCTTTTGCTTCCTCAATGGCTGAGAATTTCATTGCAAACCTTCCAGGAAGAGATCCTAGGTGTTTTAGCACGATTCTGGATTCAAGGAAGTCCGCTCCAAGGATGGTGGCTTCACTAGCGAGATGCCTGAGTTTGGAGTGGAACTGAGCGATGGTATCCGTTTCTTCCATGCGTACATAGTAGAACTGGTCATTATGTAGTTGCAACTTGGATGCACGTACTTTGTCATTTCCTTGGTGTGCATTCTCAATAGACTGGCAAGCATCTTTTGCAATTTCACAGTTAGATATACTCTTATATTGGTCATAATCAACAGCAACTAAGATAATGTTTAAAGCTGTAGAGTTATAATTAGCTAAGAGTTCTTCAGCATCGGTCCATTCCAGCTTGGATTTCACTCGTCCTTGATCATCTGTCAGTGGGGTCCATCCTTTTAGAATGCTCTTCCAGGCCTTCTGATCCTGCTATTTAATGAAGTTTCGCATACGATTCTTCTAGTAGGAGTAGTTTGTAGCCGTCAGCATTGGTGGCTTGATGGTTGACAGACCTTCCCTCATTTCTTCCATTTTAAAAAAACAATTAAACAAAACAAAGATCTTTTAGACCAGAATCTACACTATGTAAATACAGTGACCCGCTCTGATACCAATTGAAAGATCTTAGCGTCTGCAATACTTGTAACTGTGTCCAGTTGCAGTTAGCAATAGTTGCAACTGTACACTGAAGTATAACAGACGATAGTTCTTTAACGTTTGAACACAGTTTTTGCAGTTGCAATTGCGAAAAACAGTAAAACATAAACAGTAAAGAACACAAGAGATTTTTAACGTGGTTCGGTCCAAATGGTCCTAGTCCACGGGGCTTTCACCCAAAGTTTGACTCAACCTGTTTCCTACTTAAGAATTACAATGAAGGATTTAAATCAACTCATATACTAGACTCCCTCTAACATATGCAGTTGCAACACCTAACCCTTAACTTGTTTTTAGAAACACGATTGAATCAAAGACACACTAAGCTACTCCAGAGACGCTCTGACTTAATGTTCTTCACCAAATGACTCGATACAAGACTCACTGCTTAATATCCTTTTTAAAGTGTCTTGTAACAGTCTCGAGTCTTCTCTTTATATAGGCGCACCAGAATCTTCTATCGAATCTTCAGTTGCAATCCACTGGTAATCTTCTTTCCAAGTAAGATGAGCACGCCAGCTGTTCTTGTAGATCCGTGAGACTGTCCTTCCTTATTAAAGGGATTCCAAACGATCTTCACGGATCTTTTAATGAACCTGCATGCTTATTAGTCCAAGTGCGATAAAGAGATAAGAAATATAAATCATGATTTAGATGATAACATATCTTTGTAAGATAAACCAATATCCTTTAAGATAATTACCAAATTAGTTTAACTATATCCTAATAATTTAAATAAAACAATATCAACAAAGATAAGGTATGGGCCGCATGGTTTTAGAGCCCACCCGAAGGGAATTCGGCCCTAACACCTATGACCACCTGGCCCTGCAAAAAGACAAAGTAGATGTTCAACATAATTGAAGTAAAATGCTTCACTGTAAGAGACTTCGCGCAATATTTGCGACAACAAGTTAGTTTGAGCAGATTTAGTGCATAAATGAAATCAGATATACGAACAAATAACACAAAATAATTCTAAACTCATACATTGATATTGGAAGTTATGCTTTTATATCATACGATTTGTTTAACAATGATTTATCTTACTATTTACATTCTAATTTTTTTTCTTATTTATCTCCCCTCTCATGGAAAAATGACATACGATATGGTCTTTTAGAACAACACTAATGTGTATTTAATTTTAAGAGGATGGTTTGTTTGTTCATCTAACAAGATTAATTCATTTAGTTATGGTTAAGAAATTTGAATACGTACAAGACAAAGATAATTATCTCATTGTTGCATTTGTGATAAACAATAAGAAAATAAGAAATACTCTACCAAATATATATATATATATATATATATATATATCTATTTAATATTTAAGAGAAACGAAACAAGTTTAAATGAAGTCGAACTCCACGTGATATATATATATATATATATATATATATATATATATAATAGGGGAAAAGTCACATTTGTAAGAAAATAATAAAACAAAGAAATAGAAGAAAAAAGTTATTACAAAATGTGATAAAATAGGCAAATAAAAGCATACAAATTCAAGACCATTCCATGTGCTCAAATGTTGCTTTAAAAATCACAAGGTGTTTTTTTTGTTTCACTGTTATTATTTTAAATGCCAAATTTTAACTTTTATGACAATTAATTATGAGAAATATACATTTTATTGAACAAAAAGAATTAAAATCATTAACAATAATTCATTCTCCCCTCCCTCCCGATTCCTAGTTTTGTCCTTGATTGCGTGTAAGAATATTTTGATGGAAATACAGGTAAGTATCATATGTAAAACTTTTACCTCGTTGTGTGACACAGGCGGCGGCCGAACAAAACCTTGTTGGAGGGCTGATAGTGGAATTGCCATTATTGGCTGATCATTTGGAGCTGTATAGTACCAAAGCCATTTTCTGTTGTTGATTTTGTAGCCATACAGAACACAATTTAATCAAGCAAAATAATTTACAACGACAAGTTTTACTTTGCTACTTATTGAAGTGGAAATGTATGGCGATATGTATCTATATGTGTGTGTATGCGCGCGCACCTGTGCTTATGTCATAACAGGTTATCAAACAGAGATAGACTTGTGAGATTTAGAATTATAACCGAGAAGATATGCATTTTGTGTAAAACCCATTCTGGAGAAAATGATGAAAACTGTTGGTGTGTATTGTAAGAATTATAGTCAAAAGATTGGACTGAATGGTTTGCAAATTATGTGAAAAAGAATAATGTAGTGTTCCAAATCTGGGCTGCTTTTCTTGGTCGTGTTGTGGCAGGTATTTGGAGATGGAGGAATCATACGATATTTGAAGAAAAGTCAATATGTCTGAGCTTAGCCTTTGCAGGGACATAGCAAGTGAGCTTCTGGTAAGAATAAGGTATGTATTTGGAAAGAAACTAAACAGATTTACAAGAATATAACTTCTGGGGAATATCATATTGCTTTTAGCGCAAATTACACTTGATCTTGGCAGGGTTTGGGTTTGCAACAAGAACAAGGAAAACATGATGCCATTGTGTCATATAAAACAAGAAAATATAGCTTTACTCTCTCTCCTCCCGTCCCTCCCAGAAGAGCGATGGGTCAGTATGGAAGCTACTATCCCTATAAGAGCAACCATTATCTACTAAGATGGGGCCAGAAGAGTACGGTCACAGATCTGATCTTGAGCCGGAATGAAGGGGGCGACATCAAAGGAAGGAGCGAAAATCGTAGATAAGGTGTGAGGCTTTACAGGAGTCATAGTCCTAGACTATAGATTTGTGTATTCCTCTGCTGGATAGTACACTCATCTGTGTTTGATTGTTTAGAGTGTCTAGACATTTGCTTCATCTTGGGGTATGCCCCTCGTATTCTGCTTGACACTCTTTCGGGTTTAATCTATTTACCTTTCGTCCGAAAAAAAAAAAATATATATATATATATATCCAAATTTGTGGGTAATGTAGAGATTTTGTTAATATATGTATATCATAAATTTAAGGGCTTTTTATAATTTCCGCACGTTAATTTCCACCAACTTCATGTTTTACCCTTTTTTGGACCAGGCTTTATTTTTGCCCTGTAATTAATTTTTTTTTTAAATGTCTGATGGGCTTGGTCGAAGCCCAGAGTTGAGCCCGTCGGGCATTTAAAAAAAAAAACAATTTCCGGGCAAAATTATAAGTTGGTGGAAATTAACGGGCATAAATTATAAAAAGAGAAAATGTTTATGGCTTCACCCCGCAATTTGTCTAATAGCTTAGAATTAATTACCTATATCGATCATGGAGTTAGATAAAATCTATGAAGAATATATATGTGTGGCTAATTCTGTGTTAAACACCTCTCGATGGTTTTCTTCTTGGCAGAGAACGACCAACCGATGCTTGGTCTAAGAAGACGCCAAAAGAGCTCTGAACACGAGCTCCGTCCCTTTTAACCGAATCCCTTCGTATACTAATTTATCCCCAAATTCAAAGTGGTGTTTGGAGATATTATTGGCAATTTCGACTATTATTATACTCTCTCAACTCTTCTTGTTTAATGATGTATCCAGATGTGTTTGGAGATATTCTTGGCAATTCCGACTATTATTATACTCTCTCACCTCTTCTTGTTTAATGATGTATCCAGATTTTTGTTGCAAGTTGAAATTCTCTTTTTCGGTTTTGCAGTTGAGGTGTTTGATGAAATGGGTCAATCAAACAGGGGAAGGGAGGTGGTGGTGGCGGCGGCAGCGTAAAGGATGTTTTGATGTTGACAGGGGTAAATCAGTAAGCAAGTAAAAAAGTCCTGTTAATTAAGGAAGAAAACCATCGAGAGGCGTTTAACACAGAATTAGCCACACATATATATTCTTCATAGATTTTATCTAACTCCATGACCGATATAGGTAATTAATTCTAAGCTATTAGACAAAGTGCGGGGTGAAGCCATAAACATTTTCTCTTTTTATAATTTATGCCCGTTAATTTCCACCAACTTATAATTTTTGTCCGGTAATTGTTTTTTTTTTTATAAAATGCCCGACGGGCTCAACTCTGGGCTTCGACCAAGCCCATCGGGCATTTAAAAAAAAAAAAAATTACCGGGCAAAAATAAAGCCTGGTCCAAAAAAGGGCAAAACCTGAAGTTGGTGGAAATTAACGGGCAGAAATTATAAAAAGCCCTATATTTAAAGATAGCCGAAGCAAAAGTTTTTTATATCTTTTGACAAAAAGATTTATATGGTTATCAGGACTAAAGCAAGTAAATGAGCGCCTTTATGGTATAGGTTGAAAATAGTTTTTTTTTTTAAATCAGGTTGAAGTTATTTGTGAAGGTTAACTTGACAATTCATTATATTTTTATTTCCTAATCAAGAAAACAAGAAATAGTTGGGAAAAATACTATAGGTGTAACGTGTTAAAGTGACAAAAGATTCCAATGGCTATGAAAACGAGTCCAACCGCCTTCCTTACATATCTCGCGCCAAATCAGTATCATTGATGTAAGGTTGTAACTCGACAAATAAATAATTCTAAACTCTTTTCTTATATATTTTGCGCCAAAAAAATATACTCCCTCGCTAAAATTATTTCAAAATGTCATTGGTCTATCTAAACTAATAGATCATCAAGTTACTCACATCTTTTCCGGCGTCAGCCTTAATGTTGATAGGCATATGGAGAGGCGTCGGAATTATTTATGGTTGCTGAACAAATCGGAATAACGCTTCACCTGTCTGTAACAAAGAAAAAACAAAAAAAAAATTATTTATGTGATTATAATGAAGAATACAAAAGCAAAATTCATACATAACTACTGACAGACAAATCTCATTTTGGTTGAAGAAAACTAAGCATATAAGAACATTTGTTTAAGAAAAATAAAGTAGATCTAGATCTTTTCTTAACAAAAGTTAGACAAAAAAAATAAAAAAATCTTATTTCCTCTTGATTAATTCCATTTTCAATTGAATGTGTGTGTGTGTCTGTGTGTGTATACCACGCACCTTTTTTTTTTTTGATAAGCAAATGGAATTTTATTGAGAGGAGTATAAGTCATACTCCTACGGAGAAAAGATTAAATACAATAGTCAAGCTGATTATTGGACCATTCACAAAAAGAGTACGTAAACGCTCTCTCCCTACTCTTAATCCAACTCCAGCTGTTCACCTTAATCGCCTCAATTACTTCGCTAGGTACCAACTTTTTATCTTTGAAACAAAAATTGTTTCTAGTGACCCAAATTTCCCACAAAGCGAAGAACCAAATAATGCTCCCGAACTTAAAATTTCTTTGACGAGGTATGATTCCAACTGGCTGGTGCAATATGGATTTCAGATTTCCTGCCATACCAGAAACGATGCCAATCCATCTAAATAAACCATACCAGATTTGATGAACAAACGAGCACTTGCAAAAAATATGATCATTGTTCTCGACTTCTTCGTTGCACATCGAGCAATTTAAGTCACTATTCAGCTGCAAGACGCCTTTTTTTGTAGATTTTCCTTGGTCGGTAGCCTGTCAAAAATCGCTCTCCAAATGAGAGCCTTCATCTTCATTGGAGCATCAAATTTCCAAAGCAAACGAGTGAGAGGTTCAGTTGGGCAATCTTCATTGCGTGACACACAAAAATAGGCAAATTTAACTGAGAATTCGTTGTTTTCTCCTTTAGTCCAATTCCATCTATCCACTTTATCAAGTTGTGGGCAAAAATCAGATATCAGTGAGTGAAGCTCTTCAAGCAATGTGAGCTCCCACTCGAACAAATCCCTTCTCCAATGCCATTTCCAAGACCAATTCTGATTTAGCCACTCGCCTTTTTCTGCCACTGTTGAATCTTTATCAGTAGCAATACTGAACAACCTGCTGAATTTAAGATAGAACGGTTCTTCGCTTGCCCAATTATCTTTCCAAAACGAGGTACCCCTCCCATTCCGCACAAGCTTTCTAATACTTTCACTGAACCATGCTTCATTTACACACCCCTTGTCAAGACTCAACAAATCCTTCCACCAAACCGAACAATTCTTCAACTGTCTCCTATTAAGCTTGAAATCTGATGGCTTTAATATTTTACCATATTTGGCTTTGAGGATTTCCAGCCAAAGTGATTCCTCTCCTCGCAGAATTCGCCATTTCCACTTGGACAAAAGAGCTATATTAAATTGCTCGAGATCCTTTATTCCCAAACCTCCTGAATCTCTTTCCTTACATAATTGCTCCCATTTAATCCAAGAAATTTTGTGCGAATTAACATTTCCTCCCCAAAGGAACCGCCTCTGTAATTTTGTCAACTCCTTAATTGTTTTCTTTGGCGCTTTGTAGAGTGACAGAAAATAGAGTGGTGAATTAACCAACACAGAGTTTGTGAGGACAATTCTCCCACCGAAGGAGACGTGGTTGTTTGTCAAGCTGGAGAGCTTGTTGTTGAGAGAAACAGTTGCTGGCCTCCATGTTTCAGCACGTCTAGTATTTGCGCCAATCGGTAAGCCAAGATATTTGATTGGGAAACTGGAGGTCTTGCAGTTGAGAACTTCTGCATATCCCTTAATCACATGATCCTGAACGTTAATGCCGATAATATTGCTCTTGAGGAAGTTGATTTTTAAACCGGAAATCAGCTCAAAGTTTCTGAGAATGGCCTTAACACTACAAGAATCCGGGGTCATTCGTGACCGCCGGCTCGTGACCGCCCGGCGGTCGCGGATGCCACCGTGACCGCCGAGCGGTCGCGGTAAACAATACCGTGACCGCCCAGCGGTCACGGGAATCCATAGGCGGGAATCTTCCCGCCTATGGCCCGCCCACTGGCGTCCGCGACCGCCCGGCGGTCGCGGATGCCACTCGTCCGCGACCGCTGGGCGGTCGCGGATGCCAGTGGGCGGGATTTTGCCCGCCATGGCGTCAGCGACCGCCGGGCGGTCGCGGATGCCACTCATCCGCGACCGCCCAGCGGTCGCGGACGCCACTAGGCGGGAAGATTCCCGCCTACTGGCATCCGCGACCGCTGGGCGGTCGCGGATGAGTGGCATCCGCGACCGCCCGGCGGTCGCGGATGGGAGGGGGGTTTTCTATATAAACCCCCCTCCTCCTCTCTCATTCCTCACATTTGTAAGTTCTCTCCTCTCTCTCTTTTAAATATTTATCTTTCTAGTTTTTTAATTATGTTTTATATTTAATGTTTTAGTAATAGTTTTAATTGTTTAATTATAAGTTTATTTTTATTAATGTCAAACTTAGAAATAATGCCTTTAGGAAATCTTTATAATTTAGGAATAGTGCCTTTAGAGAATCTTTATATATTAGAACAAGTAATCTTTAGGGGTTCTTTAAAACTTAGAAATGATGCCTTTAGAGAATCTTTATTTAATATTAAATTGTTAGTTTAGGTAATTTAATGTATTATTATCCGTCGCGGTAATTTAATGTTAAACTATTAGTTTAAATGCATGTCTAATTATTGGTTCATATTTTTTAGTACAAATGATCTTTAGGGAATTTATAACTTAGAAATAATGCCTTTAGAGAATCTTTATATATTAGAACAAATAATCTTTAGGGGTTCTTTATAACTTAGTACAAATGATCTTTAGAGAACTTTATAACTTAGAAATGATGCCTTTAGAGAATCTTTATTTAATATTAAATTGTTAGTTTAGGTAATTTAATGTATTATTATTCGTCGCGGTAATTTAATGTTAAACTATTAGTTTAAATGCATGTCAAATTATTGGTTAATGTTTTTTAGTACAAATGATCTTTAGGGAATTTATAACTTAGAAATAATGCCTTTAGAGAATCTTTATATATTAGAACAAATAATCTTTAGGGGTTCTTTATAACTTAGTACAAATGATCTTTAGGGAACTTTATAACTTAGAAATGATGCCTTTAGAGAATCTTTATTTAATATTAAATTGTTAGTTTACGTAATTTAATATATTATTATTCGTCGCGGTAATTTAATGTTAAACTATTAGTTTAAATGCATGTCAAATTATTGGTTAATGTTTTTTTTGTAGAAATAACGCCTTTATGGAACTTTATAACTTAGAAATAATGCCTTTACAAAATCTTTATATATTAGAACAAATAATCTTTAGGGGTTCTTTGTAACTTAGTACAAATGATCTTTAAGGAATCTTTATAACTTAGTAACGACTGAATTTTAGAGAATCTCTTTGAATCATCTAACTTAGATAATTTCTCGTAGTTTTCTAGCATATATTCGATATGGCAGGCAGTCGTCGTCGTCGGGTTGGCAGTGGTCAACAATGTTCAAATGTTTCTGATGTTCCTGATGATGCGGATGTTCCTGATGTTCCCGATGTTCCCCCTACTGCTAGTGGGCGAGGTAGTCTTGGACCTCGTATAGTTATCACACGTGGCGGTCGTAGTTGCGATGCCGCAATCCCCAACGCGTCTACATCGTTGACGCCTTTACTACAGCGCCGACTTTCTTTTGATGCCGATGCCGTGCCCGATGCCGCACCGACTGCATCTGGATCTAGGGCTAGAGCACCATCTTCCGCTGGTTCCACCGGAGCTGGCCCGAGCGAGAGGCCGAGTGATACTCCAGCATCGGGAGTATTCAATGTCACGCAACAGCGCCCAACAAGAGGCACCTCCAAAGGTGCACAACAACCCAATGACCCGAAACAAAGGCAGATCATTAAATTGTGTCCTCGTGGCCTGTTTATGAACCCCTCTAGCAACGAGGTTGCGACTACGATCACGGAGTTGATCAGACTGTTCATGAAGGAGTTCTGGCCTACCTACTTGACGATGCCCGAAACTGTGCGAGGCAAAATGTTTGTTAAATTTACGGTGAGGAATTATTTCACAACTATATCATATTATTTAATTTAATATATTCATAAATCGAAATTTATTACTTGGCAGAAAATATATGGTGTTCGTGAGAGAGAAAAACACGCAGTACAACGGGCCTACGAAACGAAGGCGAAGTTGTGTTATAAGAATTTGATTTACAACACGAAGAAACAATACTTTGAGAGGGTTGTGGATCCGAAATGGGCCGGAAAAGACAAAACTTGGATGCACGACGGGTTAGAGGCGGCGGCGATTAAGCATTGGGCCACTGAGGATCATCAAGAGCTGTCGCATAAGTCTAAGAAAAACAGGAGAGGAGGCGAGGAGCCAGTTGAGGGGGTGAAGGCACCTCCCACTTTTTTTGGTGGATCCCGCGACCTAGAGGAGCTCAGACGTTTGCTGGTATGAATTATGAAAATTAACAATATGGGTGTAATTAAGTAATCTTAATATATGCGTAAGCCAATTTTGACGTACTCTTTCTTGAAATGTGTAGGCTGAGGAGGACCGAACACGAAAAGACCCTATTCGATATGATGAGGCCTATAGACGTGGTCACACGCAGCGGGTGAAGGGGACGGGCGGTAACACAGGAGTTCCAGCTCGGCGGACTTGGGTAGATGCTGTGGCAAAAGCGCAATATGTAAGTTATTTCAACCGCATACTCCTTTTAAATTATTTATTCCAATATAAGTACTGATTCTTTCAAATGTTAATGCAGAAAAAGTACATGGAACTAGTGAGGGAAAGATATCCCCGCCCAGCTAAGCTCCCGGTGTTCGATCCCGACTGTTGGACCGAGGCATTTGGTCCTGTGAAGAAGGGGAAGGCGAAAGGCTTGCCGAGGGATGCACGCCCGGAGGCGTTCAGCATTAAATACAGGAAACAAGAAGATTATTCACAGGCCTGCATCGACGAATTACAAACACAGAATGACCGCACTATCTATCGCAGTGATCAAAGGATGACTGATATGAAAGCCACTATGGAGCTATGGAGATGCTTGCTTAATGAGAAGGTGAACGTGGACCTTCCACCGATATCAGATTCTATATTCATGGGGCATGCACGTAGGAACGGAGCTGTGATTCCACCGGTTCGTATGCCGCGTCGTAGGCCAGATCCATTTGCTCCCAGTTCTTCCGATAGGCCTGCGTATATCGAGGAGTACTCTGATGACGATGATGACGTCGATGTCGATGATATTATGGCGTCGTTGCAGACTGACGATTATGTGGAACTGGGTGTTGAGGATGGTGTTGGGAGTGGTGAGGATGATGAGGAGGATGATGGGGAGGATGATGGGGAGGATGATGACGGGAATGGATGTGGGTTGGATGATAGTTCGGATGATGATTAGTTGTATTTTCATTATTGTAATGTTGGACTGTTAAATTTTCATTATTGTAATGTTGTACTGTTAAATTTTCATTATTGTAATGTTGGATTGTTTAATTTTCATTATTGTAATGTTGGACTGTTAAATTTTCATTATTGTAATGTTTGACTGTTAATTTTTCATTATTGTAATGTCTTTTACAACACTACCAAATCGTTACAATTAAAGTGCGTCACAAAGTAATGTTTTAAATTATTACAAAACACTTGAACTATTCAGTATCACTAGTTAGCTCCACGTTTTCACTTTCTTCGTCTTCCTCTTCAGCTTCTTTTTCTCCTCTATCTTGTACATCTTCGACGATCTCAAACTCATTTGCCCACCCCAATTGTATATCCATATCAAATGCGCTAAAGTCTACGAACATATTAATTCCTACAGATGCGTTCTCTTGGAACACTTCCGCTGGCATCCCTATTTCTGTTTCTGTGTCGCTGGAATCACTTAGTGACGACATGTCGATCACGTGCCTAGCCGGTATAGTAGATACAGCCATCCATCCATTTTGACCTGGTCGACCATTCGTAAGTTGTGGATACGGGGCGTAGTACGACTGAAGGGCCTGATTGGCAAAAATAAAAGGCTCGTTGGTTGTGAGAGACCATCGTGGGTTAATATCAACGAGTTTGTACGTCTCGTGAACATGAGTCCCTCGAGCTCTAATATCATACCACCTACACTTGAAGAATACAATGTATAGCGGTCTTCTGTGCCCCCAATATTCCACCTCTATGATTTCGTTCAATGTCCCATAGAAGTTGGTGGCGTGGGATCCTCCCATGTCCCCCTCCACATAAACCCCACTACAATCACTCTTCTTAGGGCCCAAACGCATATCTGTGTGAAATCGGAACCCATTCACAATGTACCCTTCATAGTACAACACTGAGTTGAGAGGACCTGCGAGCAACGGCTTAACACGATCGTCTGTCATGTACTTGCCACTCGAGTAGGTCTGCTTGAACCATGCCACGTACTCGCAGTTTCTCGTAATTGAAAGTTTTCCTTCCTTGAGCTATCAAACGTCTCCAAACCAGTGCTCCATAAAGCATTAAGCTCGTTAATTAGTGGTCTAAGATAAACATCCAAGTTCTTCCCGGGACTATCTGGACCGGAAATGATAAGGCTAAAAAATATGAACTCCTGCCTCATGCAAAGATCGGGGGGGAGGTTATATGGGGTTACCATCACTGGCCAACAAGAGTATTTTTTCCCAGATGAGCCATACGGTGTGAATCCATCCGTACATAAGCCGAGTCGTACGTTCCTAGGCTCAGCTGCAAAATCCGGATGTGTCCGATCAAAGTGTCGCCATGCCTCACTGGAAGCCGGGTGAATCATTCGATCCGTAGCCTCTCGACACTTCAAATGCCAAGTCATATGCTTTGCAGTACCTACGGTATAATACATCCTCTGAAGACGAGGACCTAGGGGGAAATACCACAAATGCTTCTTTGCGACCTTTGACTTCCTACCTTCCTCGTATCTATCAACCCCGCATATCGGGCATTTTAGGAAGTCATTGCTCGCCGCAAACCCGTAAAACAGAAAACACTGATTTGTGCAAACATCGATCTTCTCGTACCCTAACCCCAAGGTTCGCTCCATCTTATGCATCCCTTTCGTGTCTTTAGGTAACAACTTCTCAATCTCAGGGTCGAACCCATCTTTGGACATCTTTAAAAAATGGTCAGAAACGATGTTACTCGCCTTGTGAATAGTTTTGTAATTCACCCACTCTCCAATCCACTGCAGGACGGTTTTGCTCTTCTTAGGGTGCATCTTCACCTGACCTAGACGCATCAAGTCGTAAAAATCTCTTGCATCGGGATTCGGATCCTCGTTACGCACAGCGTCCTCATCAAATCGGCCTCCATATGCATCCACGACCATCTGTCTAAACGAATCGTCAGCACGAATAGGGCTGTCAGGAATATTGGCGTGTGATGGTTCGAGAGGTTCGTCGATAAACGTCATAGAAGTGGTGGTAAACTGCTCTCCATGCAAAACCCACTCAAAATATCCAGGCGTAAATCCCGACTTATGAAGATGATCACGGACTTGGTATCGATCAAAAAACTTTGAATTGTTACATTTTTTGCACGGGCACCTAATACGCCCCCCTAGATCTAAATAGCCATCTTGTCGCGAAGCAAATTCTATGAATGTGCGAACCCCAACCACAAAACTATCTCGCAAATAACCACTGCTCTCGAATCTATCGTACATCCAATTCCTATCTACTTGATAGTCCATTATTTATCTAAGATGTAAATTTTAAAGGAAATAATTAATTACAATTAATACTACAAACAATTAATAATTAACAATTTAAAATGTAACAATTATCATGCACGATAAGGTTGAAGAGTGATAAATTGATCAACTTACTTCTTGAAGCGTAAAAAAATAATCTTCAAGAATCTTGTGTCCTCTACGAGTACCCTCGATGTGTTTACGTCAATATCTATCAAGAAATGAATAAACAAGTTAACATATCATACCAATATTTAGTATTTAAAAATATAGTTGACCATCTAAATGAAAAAAACGAGAATACCTTAAGAGAAATGGTGAAGATTGTTGTGAATTAGAAAAGTAAGGGAAATGATATTTATAAATGAAAATCTGGCAGTTCGTGACCGCCGGGCGGTCGCGAATGCCAACTAGCCGTTGGCGTTCGCGACCGCCCAGCGGTCGCGAATGCCAACTAGCCGTTGGCATTCGTGACCGCCCAGCGGTCGCGAATGACAACTAGCCGTTGGCATTCGTGACCGCTGGGCGGTCACGAAAGACCCTGGCGGTCACGAATAATATTCATAAAAAAAAATTTGATTTTATGGATTCATCTTGATGTGTTTATGATTTTTAACAATAAGTCTCATTACTACATGTAAATTGAAGTAATAAATTAGTACAACATTAGTAATTAACATATTAAAATAGCGAATTAGATGTGATTAGGCGAGTTATGAACGAATAACCTATTTTATGTTCTACAACTAATCATCATATACACTTAGTTGTTTTAGATGTAATGTGTAATTTTGTGATAAACTCTCTTTTAATTTACTTAGTAGTAAGTATTTTATCAATTTAACAAACATCGCACCTTAATTAAACAAACGAAAATCAAAACTTTTGAATGAAACTTATTCGTGACCGCTGGGCGGTCACAAATAAGGGTCTTTCGTGACCGCCCAGCGGTCACGAATACTTCGTGACCGCTGGGCGGTCACGAAGTAGGGTTCGTGACCGCCGGGCGGTCACGAAAGACCCTCATTCGTGACCGCCCAGCGGTCACGAATAACATTCATAAAAGAAAATTTAATTTTATGGATTCATCTTGATGTGTTTATGATTTTTAACAATAAGTCTCATTACTACATGTGAATTGAATTAATAAATTAGTACAACATTAGTAATTAACATATTAAAATAGCGAGTTAGATGTGCTTAGGCGAGTTATGAACGAATAACCTATTTTATGTTCTACAACTAATCATCATATACACTAAGTTGTTTTAGATGTAATGTGTAATTTTGTGATAAACTCTCTTTTAATTAACTTAGTAGTAAGCATTTTATCAATTTAACAAACATCGCAACTTAATTAAACAAACGAAAATCAAAACTTTCGAATGAGACTCATTCGTGACCGCTGGGCGGTCACGAATGAGGGTCTTTCGTGACCGCCCAGCGGTCACGAAGTATGTTCGTGACCGCTGGGCGGTCACGAAGTAGGGTTCGTGACCGTCCGGCGGTCACGAAAGACCCTCATTCGTGACCGCCCAGCGGTCACGAATAACATTCATAAAAGAAAATTTAATTTTATGGATTCATCTTGATGTGTTTATGATTTTTAACAATAAGTCTCATTACTACATGTGAATTGAAGTAATAAATTAGTACAACATTAGTAATTAACTTATTAAAATAGCGAGTTAGATGTGCTTAGGCGAGTTATGAACGAATAACCTATTTTATGTTCTACAACTAATCATCATATACACTAAGTTGTTTTATATGTAATGTGTAATTTTGTGATAAACTCTCTTTTAATTAACTTAGTAGTAAGTATTTTATCAATTTAACAAACATCGCAACTTAATTAAACAAACGAAAATCAAAACTTTCGAATGAGACTCATTCGTGACCGCTGGGCGGTCACGAATGAGGGTCTTTCGTGACCGCCCAGCGGTCACGAAGTATGTTCGTGACCGCTGGGCGGTCACGAAGTAGGGTTCGTGACCGTCCGGCGGTCACGAAAGACCCTCATTCGTGACCGCCCAGCGGTCACGAATAACATTCATAAAAGAAAATTTAATTTTATGGATTCATCTTGATGTGTTTATGATTTTTAACAATAAGTCTCATTACTACATGTGAATTGAAGTAATAAATTAGTACAACATTAGTAATTAACTTATTAAAATAGCGAGTTAGATGTGCTTAGGCGAGTTATGAACGAATAACCTATTTTATGTTCTACAACTAATCATCATATACACTAAGTTGTTTTATATGTAATGTGTAATTTTGTGATAAACTCTCTTTTAATTAACTTAGTAGTAAGTATTTTATCAATTTAACAAACATCGCAACTTAATTAAACAAACGAAAATCAAAACTTTCCAATGAGACTCATTCGTGACCGCCCGGCGGTCACGAATAATATTCATAAATAAAAATTTGATTTTCGAATAAGGGTCTTTCGTGACCGCTGGGCGGTCGCGAATGGGGGTCATTCGTGACCGCCCGGCGGTCACGAATAACATTCATGGTGAAAATTTTGAATTTTAAAAAAAATTTGAATTTCCCCCCAATTCCAAGGTCTTTCGCGACGGCCCGGCGGTCGCGAAAGACCTTGGAATTGGGGGGAAATTCAAATTTTTTGAAAATTCAAAATTTTCACTAAAATTCTATATATACCCACCATTCCACCCATTAATTTTCATTACACTCACATTATCTTCTCTAAAAAACTCAACACTTTCTCCTCCTTTCCTCATTTCTCAATCCAAAACATAAACACCAACAATTTTTCTTCTTCCCTTTTCTTATATCTTCAAAAAACAAAACACCAACAATTTTTCTTCTCATCTTTCTTTATATCTCCAAAAAACAAAACACAAACTCTTTTATTTTCTTCTTTTCTTTACTTATAACACAAATCATTCTCTTAAATGATGTTTATATAAAAAAACCGGTATTTTAACACATTATATTCGCAAAAAACAAATATTTATTCCGGTATTTTACCGGAATATTTTTTTTATTTCGTTTAATGTCATTCGTGACCGCCGGGCGGTCACGGATGACTTGAATATTATCCGTGACCGCCCGGCGGTCACGGATGGTTTAAATATTATCCGTGACCGCCGAGCGGTCGCGGATGACCCCGGGGTCATCCGTGACCGCCAGGCGGTCGCGGTGGTGGCCGCGACCGCCGAGCCGTCGCGGATGACCCCGGGGTCATCCGTGACCGCTCGGCGGTCGCGGTGTGGCCCGCGACCGCCGAGCCGTCGCGGATGACACCGGGGTCATCCGTTACCGCCAGGCGGTCGCGGGAAACACCGCGACCGCCGAGCCGTCACGGATGACCTCGGGGTCATCCGTGACCGCCAGGCGGTCGCGGTGTTGCCCGCGACCGCCGAGCCGTCGCGGATGACCTCGGGGTCATCCGCGACCGCCGAGCGGTCACGGTGTTGCCCGCGACCGCCTGGCGGTCGCGGATGAGCCCGGGGTCATCCGTGACCGCTCGGCGGTCGCGGATGACTACCGTGACCGCTCAGCGGTCGCGGATGACTGTCGTGACCGCCGAGCGGTCACGGATGACGTCCACGACCGGGGGCATCCGCGACCGGGCATCCGCGACCGCCCAGCGGTCGCGGATGACCAACCGCGACCGGAAATGGGTCATTCGCGACCGCCCGGGCGGTCACGAATGACCCTTTTTTCTTGTAGTGTAATCACCATAATATTGGAGACTGAATTTTCACAAAAAAGAATGGTGTCGTCCGCGAACTGCAAGTGCGTGACCTCCAACACCTCATTCCCAATAGAGATGCCTGTAAGTATGTTTTCTCGTACCGCTGCTTTAACTAAAATACTCTGCCCCTCCGCTGCTATGAGGAATAAAAGAGGGGAAAGCGGATCCCCCTGTCTCAGCCCACGCGACGGCGTGAATTGCTCTGTCGGACTCCCGTTGACAAGAAGAAAGACCGAGGCTGACTGCATACACTCCATTCACTACAAGAATGGGCGGTCATTAGCGACCGCCCATTAGCGACTGCCAAGCAGTCGCTTGTCTTCAGCGACTGCTGAAGACAACAGCGACTGTTTAGCAGTCGCTAACCGAAACAGCGACTGCTATACACTCACTGTCAAAATTTGCGACTGCTAAGCAGTCGCTAGTAATTTAAAAATTACTGCGCCAAACATTTTGGCCCCAGTTGGGCCAATATGTGGGCCAATTTAAGGGCCGAATTTACCCTAATTCGGCCCTTAACAAATCAGCGACCGTTAAGCGGTCGCTGATTTAGGTGTATAAATAAAAAAAAATCTTTTTTTATTTCCTAATCTTCTTCCCCAAATCAGCGACCCTTATACGCGATTTCACCAATTTTAGCAAATCAGCGACTGTCGAGCTCAATTTGCGACCGAAAAACGGTCCCTAACTCATAACATCATTTTCCCCTCCCAAAATCTCCGGTATTTTTAAGCTCCGCCTCAAATCTTCCTTGCTCCGACGACTCCGCCGTTCGAAACACCTCCTTGCGCCGCCTCCTTTGCCCATCTCCGCCTCTCACCGCCGGTAATGTTAAATTAGATTAGTTTTTCAATTTTTTTTGTGTTTTACTAATATTTTAATTTAAATCTGAAAATTGCCTAATTTAAATCCAAAAATTGGTATTGTTAGATTGTTAGATTTGTTGTATGATTGTTAGATTTGTTGTTAGATTTGAAATAGAAATAGAAATAGATTTTTGTGAAATTAGAAATAGATTAGAAATATATTATTGCGAAATTGTGAAATTATAAATAGATTAGAAATAGATTATTGTTAAATTGTGAAGTTATAAATAGATTAGAAATAGATTTTTGTAAAATTGTGAAACTAGAAATCGATTAGAAATTAGATTAAGGAAAAAAAATAGAAATAGATTAGCAATAGATTAGGGATTAGATTAAGGAAAAAAAATAGTAATAGATTAGAAATAGATTAGAAATGAGATTAAGGAGAAAAAAAAAGAAATAGATTTGTGAAATTGATTAATGAATGATTAAAGAAAAAAAAATAGAAATAGATTTGTGAAAATTAGATTATATATTAGATTAAATTAGATTAGTTTTTACTTAGATTTTTTAATTAGATTGTAAAAATGAGATTAAGTTTATACTTAGATTCTTTAAATAGATTGTAAAAATTAGATTAAGTTTATACTTTGATTTCTTAAAATAGATTGTAAAAATTGAATTGTTCAATTTGAAATAGTTTTGTGTTAGATTGTTAAATTGTTAAATTAGATTCAAATGTTGATTTGATTTTCTAAATGTTATATTTTCATTTTTACAGTATATAGTGATTTTCGGCATGACGTCACGTAAGACCACTAGTGGTCCTGGAGGTCGAGGTCGAGGTCGTGGAGAAGGAGGTCGTACTGGGGTGTCGGGTACTCGTAGCGGTGGACGAGTCACGAGTAGTGGCAGTGTAGGTCGTGGCAGTGTAGGTCGTGGTGGTGTTGGTCGTGGTGGTGTTGGCCGTGGTGGGGTTGGTGCCAGTGCTAGTGGCGGAGTAGGTGATAGCGGTGTTGGCCGTGGTGATAGTAGCAGTCGGGGGGGTCGAGGTAGCCTCGGACCTATACAGATTGTCCGATCGGCGACTCGTGCATCGGATGGCCATGCAGCCGAGCCATCCGATGCGCCACTAGGGTCAGGTGACGTCTCTACGTCGAGGACACCAGTGTTGCAGCGGCAGTTATTAGCAGAGTTTGAGACCGCCGAGGTGCCAGAGGTGCCACTACCCCGATCATCAGAGTCCACCAGGTTCGAGGTGCCACGACCACCTACTTCAGCTTCAGTAGGGACTCACGTGCCCCCATCTGCCGAGTCTACCAGACTTCAGACTCCATCACCTGTACACGACATCGGAGCTGGACAGAGTCAGAGGTCGAGTGAGTCACCACTACCGAGCCAGTCTCGCCCACCGAGGGGACTAAATGCACTATGTATGACGGTCCCGGCGGGACAGAAGATTCCGCTTATAGAATTGCATCGGGGTTGTTTTTCCAAGCCCCCTAGTCGTGAGATCTCGAAGGTGATCAGTGGCCTCATTCGTCAGTTTATGACTGAGTTTTGGCCCTCCTACACAAAGATTCCCGAGGATATACGGAAGGAGATGTATCCTCGATTTACGGTGTGTTTTTAATTTATTGTTTAATATCTCTTAATTTAGTTTATTAAATTAGGGCTTTTTTAAAAAAAATTATGTTGAATTTAGTTTATTAATTTATTGTCGTAATTAATTGTTGAATATTAATTTTTTTTTGCAGAATAGGTTTGGGATTTGTTACTCCGATAGGGGTGCAGTACACAGGGCATACCAGGAGAAGGCGAGGGAGCTTTACAAACGAGCGATGAACAAGGCGCATAGCTATTACATGGAGAGGAAGGATTTGGAGAAGTATCGCGACAAGACAAAGACGCCGTGGATGAGCGAAAGTATTGAGAAGGCGGCGGCAAAACATTGGGAGACGGAAGAATTTAAGAAGAAATCTGTCAAGGGAAAGAAAGCTAGGAGAGGCGGTAAGGAGGATGGCCCGGTGCCCGGCACCTTTTACGGTGGTTCTATTGATTACGAGGAGATCCGGCAGCGCCTGGTATTTTTTTTTTAATTATATATTTTTAATTGTTCTTAAGTTATATATTTTAAGATGTTAATTTTTTAAAATTATTGTTCTTAAAAACAAATCCATTGATTAGTATTTTTAAGATAATTTTTACCCCACTTTTATTTTCAATTTAAAGATAAGGAATCAGCCCGGTCGCACGCACCCTATCAGGCACGACGAGATATACAAGGCGGGACATACTAAGGAGGTGTCGGGGACTGGGAGAGGTACCGACCAACCCTTGAGGCGGATGTGGAAGTCAGAGGCGACGAGACTAATTTACGTAAGTGTTTCGACTTTTGTACTTGTTTACCGCTTATTAATTCTAATTTAATTTTAAATTATATTTCGAACTAATTCATCTTTTCATCACATTTTTGATAATTCAACAGAAATTATACAAGAGGGAGTTGAGGAGGAAAAATCCCGACGCCGTCGAGGACAAGGATTTGGATGAATGGGACCCCGAGGCGTGGAAGCAGGCCATAGGGACGATCAACAAGGGGAAAGCGAAGGGTTGACCGACTTATGCCGATCCACGTGACTAGGACATTGAGATGACGCGGACGAGAAACTGGGAACTGGAATTGCTCAGGCAGGTCCAGTCCGAGAACCTAGAGTTGAGGACGACACCGGACCCGAGAGTCGACGTACTGACGACATGGGCACATGGCTTTGTCGAGGACCAGATTGCAGAGGGCCGACCAGTGCGAGAGCTTCCTAGTGAGTTGTTCATGGGGAGTGCTATTAAGACCGGAGACGCATTAAGGGTTCCGAGAAAGGTCCGTCAGAGAGTTGATCCTTTTGCTCCAGGTACTTCTACCGCTTCTCAGTATGTTGATGATTTTGAGGCTGATGAGTGGTATAGTGATTGTGATGGTGTTGCTGGTGATGAGGATCCCGAGGCCGGTGTTGATGGTGAGGAGAACCTAGATGAGATGTATAGAATGTGGGAGAGTTCCGGTGATGAGGGGGGTGATGTTGGGGTCGGTGATGTTGGGGTCGGTGATGTTGGAGACGGTGATGATTAGGGGGGTCATGATGACCCGGCTCATTGATCGGGTGGATGTTAGTGGTTTGTATATTGTTTGGGATTATGATACTATAGTTTTTTGATTATCGCGTTATGAACGGTGATTGTAATTATTGTGTTGAAATAGGTTTTGAATTGTGATTGTGATTGTGATTGTGTTTGTGTTTGGATATACAAGTTTGTGAGTAGCTAGCGATTTGGAAATTATTGTGTTGAAACAGGTTTTTAACTATTATTAGGTCCAACTCATGCCAATTTTTTTTTGAAAATGTATTTTTTATCGGTTGCAACAGGTTTCCGTTATGAACTATTAGTTGTAGTAGTTTGAAACAGGTTTGTGATTAAACAATGAATATACAATAAATGAATAAGTATAAACCCATAATACATAAGTAAGTATATGTCTTCATTATATGACATTAGTATAAACCCATAATACTGAGCGGTCCCTAATGATACTATCCGTTGTCAATAGGGACCGCCCAGGCGGTCCCTAATGACAACGGATACTAACAATAGGGACCGCCTGGGCGGTCCCTAATGATAGTAGCCGTTGTCATTAGGGACCGCTCAAGCGGTCCCTAATGATAGTAGCCGTTGTCATTAGGGACCGCTTAACGGTCCCTATTGTGACATTAGCGACCGCTTAACGGTCCCTATTGTCATATTAGGGACCGCGTGGCAGTCCCTATTGTCAATTTAGGGACCGCTTAGCAGTCCTACTAATATTCATACATCAAAATTATGAATTTTTCGATGGTTCGAGGTGCCGCGTTGTATGTTTAGTTCATAATAACCATTGGAATAGTTAAAATAACAATAAGTACAACGAGACATTGTATATCCAAACATTATACAATTTTGAAGATTCTCCTACTATTTTGTACGACGAATGACATAATGACAAATTAATTCGATCTACATATATACGTATAATTAATGAATACTTAATCTAATGATTATGCCTCATAATCGTATCTATGCTAACGTTTGTGAAGTAATCATAAACACGGATAACAATTACAACTAACTAATTAGTTAGTTGTACATTTGTGAAATATATCTTGAACGTTAATAACTCGATCGATCTCAATTAATCTATTATTTCACAACTAATCTACTATAAGGTTGGTTTTGCAATCATTTATTACTTAAATTTACATAGTACAATGAGTTTGGTTGCTTACAATCACAAACACAACAACATCAATAAAAAAAATCGATTTTTAAGTACGAATATTAGTAGGGACCGCTTAACGGTCCCTATTGTGACATTAGCGACCGCTTAACGGTCCCTATTGTCATATTAGGGACCGTTTGGCAGTCCCTATTGTCAATTTAGGGACCCCTTAGCAGTCCCTACTAATATTCATACATCAAAATTATGAATTTTTCGATGGTTCGAGGTGCCGCGTTGTATGTTTAGTTCATAATAACCATTGGAATAGTTAAAATAACAATAAGTACAACGAGACATTGTATATCCAAACATAATACAATTTTGAAGATTCTCCTGCTATTTTGTACGACGAATGACATAATGACAAATTAATTCGATCTACATATATACGTATAATTAATGAATATTTAATCTAATGATTATGCCTCATAATCGTATCTATGCTAACGTTTGTGAAGTAAATCATAAACACGGATAACAATTACAACTAACTAATTAGTTAGTTGTACATTTGTGAAATATATCTTGAACGTTAATAACTCGATCGATCTCAATTAATCTATTATTTCACAACTAATCTACTATAAGGTTGGTTTTGCAATCATTTATTACTTAAATTTACATAGTACAATGAGTTTGTTTGCTTACAATCACAAACACAACAACATCAATAAAAAAAATCGATTTTTAAGTACGAATATTAGTAGGGACCGCTTAACGGTCCCTATTGTCATATTAGGGACCGCTTGGCAGTCCCTATTGTCAATTTAGGGACCGCTTAGCAGTCCCTACTAATATTCATACATCAAAATTATGAATTTTTCGATGGTTCGAGGTGCCGCGTTGTATGTTTAGTTCATAATAACCATTGGAATAGTTAAAATAACAATAAGTACAACGAGACATTGTATATCCAAACATTATACAATTTCGAAGATTATCCTACTATTTTGTACGACGAATGACATAATGACAAATTAATTCGATCTACATATATACGTATAATTAATGAATACTTAATCTAATGATTATGCCTCATAATCGTATCTATGCTAACGTTTGTGAAGTAAATCATAAACGCGGATAACAATTACAACTAACTAATTAGTTAGTTGTACATTTGTGAAATATATCTTGAACGTTAATAACTCGACCGATCTCAATTAATCTATTATTTCACAACTAATCTACTATAAGGTTGGTTTTGCAATCATTTATTACTTAAATTTACATAGTACAATGAGTTTGGTTGCTTACAATCACAAACACAACAACATCAATAAAAAAAAATCGATTTTTAAGTACGAATATTAGTAGGGACCGCTTAACGGTCCCTATTGTGACATTAGCGACCGCTTAGCGGTCCCTATTGTCATATTAGGGACCGCTTGGCAGTCCCTATTGTTAGTTTAGGGACCGCTTAGCAGTCCCTACTAATATTCATACATAAAAATTATGAATATTAGTAGGGACCGTTAAGCGGTCCCTAATTTGACATTAGGGACCGTTAAGCGGAAACGAGGGGGAAATTTGAATTTCACCAAAGCAATTCTCAACCGTCGATTAAATCCTAATCTACGGTCATAAGTACCCCATCATGTCTTTAACACGGATCGCCATCTCAAACCGTCGATCATCTAAAATCATCCAACGGACAAAAACTAATTGAATCCTATATATAACCTCACCACTCTTTACACCCATTTCATTATCTCCAAAAAATACTCTCTTTTTTTCTTCTTTCACCAACACAAAAACACTATCTTTTTTTTCTTCTTTTCACCAACACAAAAACTTTTCTTCTTTTCACCAACACAATCTTTTCTTAATTTTTTTTTCTTTCACTTTCTTTATTTTGGATTTTTATTTTCTTTTTTTGACCAATACAATCTTTTTTTCTTATACTTTTTTTTTATTTTGGATCTTCATTTACTATTCTTCACTTTTGATTTCATTCATGTTTTTTATTTCATTCATTTTATACTATTACTTATTTTATTCATATTTTCACATTCTTTTATTCTTTCATATCAATTGTCATTATATTAATTTTTTATTCATCATTTTATTGTTTTGATCTTGTTAAAATTACAATTTTACAAAAAAAAAAACAATTATATTCCGGATTTAATCCGGAATATAATTGTATATTTTTTTTCTGGAGGTCATTAGGGACCGCTTAACGGTCCCTACTAATATTCATACTATGAATATTAGTAGGGACCGTTAAGCGGTCCCTATTTTTGATATTAGGGACCGTCAAACGGTCCCTACTAATATTCATAGAAAATCTACGAATATTAACCGTTAAACGGTCCCTATTGTAAAATTAGGGACCGTCTAACGGTCCCTAATATTTTTTCAGAATATAGCGACCGTTAAGCGGTCGCTACGTTCTGAAGCACATTAGGGACCGCTCAGACGGTCCCTATTGTAGAAATTAGGGACCGCCTGAGCGGTCCCTATTGTAAAAATTAGGGACCGTCTGGGCGGTCCCTAATGTGCTACATTAGGGACCGTTTGGGCGGTCCCTAATGTGCTACATTAGGGACCGTTTGGGCGGTCCCTATTGTAAAAAATTAGGGACCGCCCAGACGGTCCCTAATTTTTACAATAGGACATTAGGGACCGCCCAGGCGGTCCCTATTGAGGTCATTAGGACCGCTTAACGGTCGCTAAATTGCGGTCCCTAATGACCTCAATAGGGACCGCTTAACGGTCGCTATTGGCAAGCGACCGCTGTCAATAGCGACCGCCATGTAGCGACCGTTAGACGGTCGCTTCAATAGCGACCACCAGGGGGGTCATTAGGGACCGCCCATGCAGTCCCTAATGACCCCTTTTTCTTGTAGTGATTATCCAATCCCTCCATTTTTCGCTGAATCCCATTAATCCCATCATCTTGTAGAGGTAACTCCAGTTGACACTGTCAAAGGCTTTTTCAATATCAATTTTCAGCATCAACCCTTGCTTTTTCCTCTTCCTGACATCATCAATAATTTCATTTGTTGCAAGGATGCAGTCAAGGATGTTACGCCCTTTGACAAAAGCAGCTTGCTCTTTTGAAATGACGTTACTGATCACCTTACTAAGTCTTGTTGCCAAAAGCTTAGCAAGGATTTTATAAGGGCTGCCAATAAGAGAAATAGGCATGTATTCCGACAAGCTTTGTGGGTTCAGTCTTTTCGGAATCAGAGCAAGAAAAGATGGATTAAAACCACGTACAAGCCTACTATTCCTGTGAAACTCCGAGAGACAGTTCATGAGGTCAGTCTTCAGCACTTCCCATAACTTTTTATAAAAGTTCATATTAAAGCCGTCTGGTCCGGGGCTTTTCGCTCCATCACAGCTCCAAACTGCACTCTTTATCTCGTCTTCTGTGAATGGTTGAATAATACTATCATTCTCATGTGCGCCAATGCTGCTCACTTCAATATTGTCAAAGAACGGTCGACACCACTGCTGATCTGTGAAGAGATTGGCATAGAAATCCTTGATACCACTTCTAATACATTGAACATCCTCCGTCCAGTAGCCGTTGAGAGAAAGACCACGGATAGCATTAGTAGCCCGTCTCTTATTTATACCACGCACCTTTATATATGTAGTAGATAAAATCTGCTTCTTATAAATGGAAAGTGATGTTTCTCCATTGCTTAAGATCGTCAGCTGATTGAGAGCCATCTTAATTTTTTGATCGAGAAAGAAAAAGAGAAATGAAAGGGTTGCAAGACTAGGACTCTTGCAAGACTAGGACTCCTGCCGCTGGAGAAAAGCCACACACAAAGTGAAAAACAATTGAAGAAGAAGGCACATTAAATAGGTTTTAATTCACTTAGATAGCCATCATACACGTGCCACTTTGCATAATTTGGCAGAAGACAACATTACAATTTAGATTTGAACATTTGTCATAATAAGGAAAAAAAAAACGACCATAATAGTAAAATATTTAAATAGCTGATTAGAATTCAAATTGGAGTTCTTTTAATTAACCGATAGTACATGCATGTTAGAATGAGAATCTTTTTTAGTAGGAGAATAAGTGATATACGAAATATATTGTTCTTCGTCATGAATCCAGCATAAATCAATTGTATTTATTGCTTTCTTATCAACAAATAATTTGTCAAATTCCTAATTACATAAAGAAACAATAATTTAATTAGACATATATATATATATATATATATATATAACAAGAAAAAATTCTTACATGATGCTAGCTAGGCCTGGAAGATGCAAATTACTCATCGAAAGATAATACAACTTTGACTATATAACTATTGTACATTAGCAATTATATATATATGGTGATTCATTAGCTGAAAGAGTTGTCCCTATAACAACAATTCGAAGAGAAAATTAAAGATGACTCTTGATTGAAATCAGGGTTACGTCGAGATGAATTCCTTAATTACGCTTTTACATGCTGGTTAACAAAAAAAAGCGTTCTTGATGGAAAATAAATCCAGCTAATATAAGTTGAGCAGTTAGTACTATGCAGTGACCTGGAAAGGTCAAGGGGCAAGCAATTTACAAAGTTTATACAATAGAAGGCACGTCATAGAACAACCTGTAATGCAAGACTACTCGAGGTTTTTGACATCCATCCCTCTTCCTCATTATTATTAAGTTTTATCTTCAACTTCGCCGCTGAATTCTTTTAGATGTCATTTTTTTCTCCCCACATAAAGTGCTTTGGATTTGATTCACCAGTTAGTAACATACTTCTGATTTTTGTAAAATGGTAAGAGGTAAATCAAGGTCCTCGTAAGTACAGCTTTTAGTACAACAACACGCCCTTCCAACTATAAGTTTTTACTATCTGATATTGCCAATGTTCTACGCACCGTATAGTTAATCGGGTGTCAAATATTTGAATTCTTTAACTGGATTTTCAAATGTGTACGTCGATATATTCGCACCTAATAATGGACACTAGGCTAGCTGGTTACTCTTTGTGAGATTTTCCTTTCCTAATTAAGTTCGATTGTCGAGCTTCGCATACTAAATTTTATGCGACTCGGTGTGGTTTAAATATATTGCTTAGTTGATATCTTGATGGATCTAGTAATCCTCTCATATATTGAATTATATTTGAGGTTGTTTACAATGAAGTTTTCATATCAATGGGCATTTAAGGTACGTAAATTTCATGTTATAGTTGTGTGCTCTTTCTGAGTTCAAGCGCTCTATTTTCTTTCGCTTGGATATCAAATAGCCGTTTTATTTAATAGTGATTTAAAGTGCAAAGTATTCTGGAAATAATATTATGAGATGTAGGGATAACATCGCATAACATTGAAAACGGAATACCTACAACAATTTGTTTTTAAAGTTCTTTATTTTAGTTTTGCCTTTATTCACTAATTAATCAAGTTCCACGATTTTAGTTGTTTATGATTATGTCCAGGAACATATCTTAATCATAAGGAAGAGCATTGAAAGTTTCCGTACTTGAAGTTTCCATAATTCAAGTTGAGAAGAAAAGTCAACAGCACACGGTTTTAAAGAAGAAAACAAATTGGAGATCTATTGCAACTAGAATTCTTTCTAGGATTTACTCTGAAGTGAAGAAGAGGTGTTTCTTTATTAGAAATCTAATAGAGGGAACAATTATTCAAGAAGGAGACCGAATTCACAAGGAAGTTCAATTCCTCAAAGAAACAACAAGAGTTACCAAAACTGTGAACCACACACCTTGGAGATCAAGTTTCAAGAAACCTATTTATAGGTGGCAGTTCATCAAGACAAATACAAGACAATAGTGCTAAATAATATTAGGGATTAATTCATTCGAGTTGTATTGTTTTGTCTTGCTTTGAAAAGTTTTTTGATAGTCGAGTTAAACTTAGTTCATAGGTTTACAGGAAATATCATTGTCTGCTTTGATGAGTCCGATCAACAAAGAGCGTGAGTGAAATGTTGTGAAGAACATTTTTGATAAAACGTTACTGGTTATTTTGCCTAAGGCTATGAAGTTTTTAATTGATTAAAAACTTCTGAAAAAATATCTTCTTGTGCTTTTAATTCCGCTGCAAACATTACTTTGTCAAGAAGATGAATTGAGATGGAGTTAAGGCAACGCCAGCTTTACTTACAACATTCATTGTATCAATCTCAATTCTACAGTTTCAACTGGCGTCAGAGCCAAACACCGATTTCACTGGTGTTTGGAGTTGACGCAACACAATGGACAACATCAATCCCAATGCCAACTAATCAAAATTGGATGGCTCCAATTATGCATACTAGATGATCTGGATCAGAACTTATATTAATGCGATTGATATTTGAGATTGGCAATCTGTGATCAATGAATACTCTCTTCCTACAGTACAAAGATGGTGAAGGTGATCTAGTGCCAAAACAAGAAGTATAGTCGATAGCAACAGAGGTAAGTCTCTATAACTCCAATGAAAAGGCTCTTAATGCTATTTTTTGCTGGGTGAATCATAATATGTTCTAGTTAATTCAAAATTTTACTAAAAATAAACATGCTTGGGATATTCTTGAATTACATTGTGAAGGAGACACTGCTATAAAAGATTCAAAACGTAGACAACTTCTTCAACAATTGAAAAAACATGAGATGGGTGAGGATGAAACTGTTGACAGTAATTTTGAGAATTTTTTTTGATATTATTAATCAATGTGAAAATCTAGGCTTTTCCATGACTAATCAAAATATGGTTTATAAAGCAATGAGAACATTGTCATCTAAATTTGCTCTCAAGAAAATTGCAATGGGAGAATCTAAAAAACTTGCTAATGTGCAATTTCAAGTTTTGATGAACACTCTTAGAGAATTTGAGATGGAGATGGTCTCACGACCATGTAAACATAGAGTTGTTGCATTAAGAGGATCAAACCTTGAGAATAATGAATGTGATGATAAGTGTGAAAAATTTTCTTCAAACTATGGTAATATTACTAAAAAATTTAATAAGTTAAACTTTAAAGGTAAATCTAAAGATAAGAATCTTAGTAATACTTCTTTTGGTTATAAAAAAATTACCTCCTAAATTTGTCAATTACATGGCATCTAAACCTACTCTTATAGAGGTTGATAAGTTAAGAGATGTTCAATATTATTAATGCAAATGATTTGGTCATATGCCTAATGAATGTGCTAACACTTTTCGAAAAAGAGGAAATTTTCATTGTGTTTGGGTAGATAACTTTAATGAAGATTACTTTAGCTCTGGTCATGCTGAAAAACAATCAGAAGTGATTCACATTGATGCGCTACTTATGCAGATTGACTTGGCAAAAGAAGACTTCCATAACTATCTTCGATCTCAATGTTACTCCAACATTCATGATCTAACATCAGAAATGAAGTTTTCTTTGGAGACTAGAATGAATATAGTTCTAATATTAATTTTAATCTTTTGTCTGACAATGATGAATCTAGCTTCAATCATTTTCATGGCTCAGTTGATCTAGATGAAGAATATTTCTTTGAAGGTGAAATGTCTGAGGAGGAAATCATTGAAGACCTTAAGTCCACCTACCACAAACTACTGCTTGAGAACCACAAACTCAGCAAGAGCAATAAAAGTTTGAAGGACGAGATTGAATGAATGAAGAAGATGTTGAAACTATTTGAAAAATACCGTGACAAGACTGAAGCTGAATTGAAAGAGGTTAAGGTGAATATTGAAAAAGCTGAACAAACCATTGTCAAATGGAACTTAGGTACTTTTAAATGTGATAGAGTTCTGAGTATGGGGAATCAAGGTAATGGTTAGTGCTATGTTGAGAAACCTTCCTCTAAAGTTGATAATTTTAGCTATTTGAAAGCAGGTTTTATCAAGGAAAATCAAAGCTTGAGTTGTGTAATTCCTACCAACTTGGAAAGAAAGCCTACTTATCTGTGAATACTATTCTCAACTTGGTCACATTGAGCCTTATCGCAAGAAATATAAAAGTGTGATTGAGAAGAAAATAGTCAATATTAGCAGTACCAACGTTACGAGGACTTTTAATCTCAATGTTATCTCAATATTAAGTGACCAAGTTACATGACAGAAAAGTAGAAATTGGATTGAGAAGTTGAAAACTCCCCAAATTAAAATTGTTTGCAATGTTGTCTTCATAGTTGTTTACTCTAATCTTGCAACTAGGGGTGGGAAGGCCGACACGATTGGATTTTTCCCGGCCGGGAAAAATCCGATCTCCATCCCGACCCGCCGCTGCAGAATTTTCTCCCGCAGCTGTTCCCGCGGGTCGGGGTCAGGAGTTGGGGTCAGAATCCGATCGGACCCGCATCTCCTGAGAATTCCAGTGAGCTACAGCAGGATCGAGGAGGGTGGGCCGGTTATAGACTCACAACACAGACAACACACACACACACGATGTTCTTTCTCTTTCTCTCCCTCTGTGTTCTTTCTCTTTCTTTCTCTATATTTCGCATCCATGCCGTCTTCGTTTGAAATGTCTTCTTCGTCATTGTCGTTTGATTCATTGGATGCGTTCTTATTGGCTGCCAGCAGAGCTTTCTGTACTCATTTTGCCATCTTTGTTCATATCTAGGTAAGCGTTTCCTTTTTTTAATTTTTTTTATTCATATTGGAAAATGTTTCTTGATTCCGAGCAGATGAAGACTTTTTTCTTGACAATTTCATTTTTTGTTTTTTTGCTTGAGCTTCCATGGAAGATTGTGACCTCCGATGGCATAGAGATGCCGCCCTCAATGCCACCACCCCCTCCGTAGAAGATCTTCGCTTCTCCGTTGCCGTTGTTGCGGGATCCCGAGAGGAATCCCGCCTCCCGCGGGACTCCCGCATATGCGGGAGTTCGTCAATCGCGGTGCAGACCGGGTAGCACTGTCGTGCTCCCGATCTCGCCGGAATCCCACCACCGTGGATTCCCAGCCCACCTCACCCCTGCTTGCATGTAAGTGGTATTTTGACAATGGATACTCAAGGCACATGACTGGAAACAAGGATATTCTGAAAGATGCGACCCCCTTGACTGTTGGAACTGTCACATATGGAGGAGGCACCAACGGGAAAACAATTGGAAATGAGTTTTTAATGTTGAAGGATTTCCACCTCTCAGGGATGTGTTGGTTGTTGATGGATTGAAAGCAAACTTAATTAACATTAGTCAATTTTGTGATTATAATTTGCTAGTTAATTTTGATATAAGTTCATGTCATGTGATTAATGGTGACGATTTATGTGTTATGACAGGTACAAGATCAAAGGACAACTGCTATTTTGCTCAAGATGAAGCAGAATGCTACCATGCAAAGTGGATGAATCTGTCATATGGCACGAGAAGCTTGGACACGTTCACTATAGAAATTAGGAGAAACCACAGAAGCTAAAAGTTGTAAAGATATAAAATATGAATATATGTGTGGTTTTTAGGAGAAACCACAGAAGCTTTTTATTATTTTCACATGTAGTTTTTAAGATATAAAATATGAATATATGTGTGGTGCAAAGTGCAATTTATTATGGGGTGCAAGTTCAATTTTTAATATTACAAAGGTTTGTGCAAAAAATATTTTTTTTTTGCTGAAAAACATAACGTGGCGCAACAAGTTTTTGACTAAGCGTAGCAACTTATTGACTGGGTAGCCAGATCAATAAAAAGGCCCGAATAAGAGCAATTGGGCAAAGATATATATAAAAAGTGCATAAAGTAATTTTGGGCAAAGATAAAGGGCAAAAATAATAATTCTCCTATTGAATATTAATAAAACCGCAGTATATTTTAAAAAATAAATTAAATAAAAATGCTATTTTTTATGCAAATAAATCTCTCATTACTTCGTGAGTGAAATCTGATTGTAACTATGGTTTGCTGTTATTCCTCCGACAAATTCAAGCCGGAGAGGAGAATCAACACTGCGAAATGACACCGAGCAGTGATGAAGCTTTGACAGAACAATGGGAGGAAGAGGACGGACAAATATCAGAAAACGAGGAAGAACAATCCGAGGAGGAGGTGCAATCTGAACACAATAACGAGGAATTGGAGGAACAATCGCGCTCACCACCAGGTATTAAAACATATAGGGATATTGGAGTGCACCAAAAAAGAACGACAAAGAGATTCAATGAGTTGTTCACGGGTGATCGGTGATTTGAAAATGGCGTAGAAGTGCATATACCTCGCCAGAGAATATGGGGATTCTATAGTTTACAAGAGAGGATGTGGTTGAATCAGTTTATTACAGGAAGTACGCATTAATGGGAGCAGTGGTGGGACATAGGCTACCATTTGAGGCGATGAAGAGGTATATCACCAGCAGATGGAATGTGCAACCGCATGTGCATGTGTTTCAACAAGGAGTTTTTGTATTTCGGTTAGAGTGAAAAGAGGAAATGATGGAGATATTTCGGTACCTACTCCCTCACTCTACACAAATGGCAACCAGGTATGAGATTAGACCCTGGAAAACATCAAAACTATCCTATATGGGTGCAATTGCCAGAACTTGATTTGCAATTCTGGACTCCAAATATGATTGGGAAAATAGCTAGTATGGTAGGGAAGCCAATATATCTAAACAAACTAACAACTAGTAGGGAAAGGTTGGCTTATGCTAGGGTGCTTGTAGAACTTCAGTCAGGGTAGAAACTGATAGACATAGTCACTTTGAGAGGGCCGGATGCAAGGCAGTATGAGTAGACAGAGGCTTATGAAACAAGACGATATCAGCGCTTCAAGTGCCACCACTTTGGGCACAATGCAAGGGTGTGTGGCACGAGATCAGTTTGGGTGGCACAAAAACCAAAAGATGAGGTAAATACCACAGGGCAAGAGGGTAAGGTAGGGGGTAAGGAAGAGGGCAACAAGATAAGTGAGAAAGAAGCAATACCAGATGAGATATAACCTCTCCAAAATCAATGGAGAGTAAGGAAGAAGCTAGCATTCATATCACTAAGATTAGGGAGCTGGAGGTGGTGCTGCATATCCCAAACAAGGGAGTTAAGAGTCAAGTCAAGAACACAATGCCACAAATGAGGGCTGAGGAACCTACACTGAGGATTAATGACAAATAGATAGAGCAGCGGGATGGAGGAGAGCCATGGCAGAATGTAGAGAATAGAAGGAAGTACAATAGGCAGCAGGGCAAGGAGAAAAAGTGTAATGAAGGAAATGAGGGAAAGGGGAGTAAGAAAAACAAAAAGGCCTTAGTTCCACATGGATAAGGACATCAACATATGGAAGTAGGAATGAATAAATTCCTTAGGACAAATAATTGTAATATTGGGGTAATAGTAGAAATTAGGTTAAAGAATAAGAATTTTGAAAAGGTCAACAATAAGCTGAGACATCAGTGGGATTTAGAGAGTAACGTACAACTGAGTAAGAACTGCAGGATACTGATCTGGAAGTCAGAAGAGGTGAATGTTAACATTGAAGAAAAAGGGGACCAGCACATACATTGCAATATTCAGACTAAGACACGTGGCTAGACAAGGTATATAACATTTATTTATGCTCATAATCAGGCTGATAGGAGGAAACACTTATGGAATAGAATAGGGAAGATTTCTCAGAGTATGGAAAGCCCTTGGCTGTTCGCATGGGACTTCAATGTAGTGCTATCTGCTGAGGAGAAGTGGAATGAAAACAATGAGCAACAGATAGTAGGGTCAGAACTAAAAGATATTATGCAAGAAGCAATGCTACAGGACCACCTATTCCTGGGGCCAGTATACACATGGAATATTTCACACTCCTACTGTAAGCTAGATAGGGTGTTAGTGAATCAAGATTGGTTGACAACAAATAGGGAGTCTACATTCCCGTTCCCACCACAGGGGTCTCAGATCACTCCTCTAGTGTCATCAAGATTTTTGAAGCTAAGGATAAACAAAGAAACTCTTTCAGATTCAAGAACATATGGGCAGAAGATGAACAGTTCAAAGAAATAGTTAGTCAAGCTTGAGCCACAAAGATTAAGGGGTGTGAAATGTATCAATTAGTAGCCAAAATGAGAAAACTAAGTGAGAAATTCAAGGAGCTCAACCACAGTAAGTTCCAAAATCAGGAGAAGCAGGTGCAAGATAAAATGCATGAGTAGAACCAACTAAAGGAGGAAGACCTTACTAAGCCTAATAAACTACACAGTGACATAGTGAAAAAGAAGGAATAGTACATTCAAGAACAACAAATGTTAAATAAGCAACTACAACAGAGAGCTAAAACAGACTGGCTAAAGGAGGGTGATTGTGGGAGCAGGCTCTTCAACCAGAATCTAAAAGCTAGAAGAAAACAAAATAATATCCATGTTATAAGTGATGGTAAGGGTAATATCCTGAATCCTAAGAATGATATAACTAACCATGTTCTCCATTTCCACCAGGAATTATTTGGCATTGAAAGAAAAGTGACAATGGTGAGGCTAGAAGTATGTGAAGCAGGACCAAGGGTGACAAAGGCAATGAATAGAAGCTTGCAAAGACAAATTGAAAAGGAAGAGGTCAAGAAGGCTTTGTTTAGTATGAGCGACAACAAAAGCCCATGCCCTGATGGTATGGATGCATGTTTCTTTAAGCAAAGCTGGCAGATCAAAGGTAACCTAGTATATGAAGCAATGTTAGAATGCAAGCAGACAGGTAAGATCCTAAAATAGATAAACTCAACTTCAGTGTGCCTTATTCCTAAGAAAGTGAATGCATCTTCTATTGTAGATTTTAGACTTGTAGCATGCTGCAACATGATTTATAAGATAATTGCCAAGGTGCTAGTAAATATGATAAGAAATATGTTGCCTGACATTATAAACCAGTGTCAAAATGCATTTGTAACTGGAAGAGACCTATATCAGGAGATTATAAGGGGATATAACAGGAAGAATATTACACCTAGGAGTATGCTAAACATATACCTAAGGAAAGATTATGACACCATAAACTTTTCCTTTCTTGAGAATGTACTATGGGGTATGGGTTTTGACAAATGGATTGTTCATCTTATTATGACTTGTGTCTCCACTACAAGCTTTTCATTCTGTATAAATGGAAGTCCAGAGGGACATATGTCTGGCAAACAGGGTCTAAGGCAAGAGGATTCTATCTCATCTTACCACTTTATGATATGCATGGGACATATGAGCTGGAATAATGTCCTACTGAGTGCACAAGTAGTAAAATTAGATAACCACCAGCGAAGACAAACAGTATGGACCAGGTGGATAGTAGACTACAAGCTTATAGGCTGTACAATATAGACCGTATACAGGAAAGCAGTGGAATCCCCTTGGTGGAGAGCACTGCTCAAAATCAGAGATGACATGAAGGGAAGATGGCCTAACCCTGAAGAGTGGAGGAAATTGAGTCAGAAGGAGGTGGTGGAAAAGAGCTATCAAATTTATCACACAAAAACACCGCTAGCAGAGTGCTGTGAACAGGTATGGAACTCTATCTCCCCTCTAAAATATCTTTCATAAACTGGCTTATTATGCATGGAAATATTGTTACAAAGGTGAGGTTAGTTAAGTATAATATTATGAATTATAGTACTCGTGACTTATGTAACATGGCTGAGGAAACTATAGATCATTTATTCTTCCAATGCCCAAAGGTCAAATTAATATTTGAGCATGTCATGAGAGCAATGGGAGTAAGTGTAAGACATGTGCAGCTACATGAATGGAAGGAGATGTTTGGAAGGTCTCAAAAAAAAAGAACACTGCATCTTACCAAGTGAGAGCAGCAGCACTGGAGAGTGTAATGTACTGGATCTGGAAATGGAGGAATCATATGATATTTGTGGGCAAAATGATACCAATCCAGTGCATTATTACCAGCCTGGTTCAAGAACTAAGTACAAGGATCATGTATAAGACCGGTAAGAAAGAGAATAGGTATATAAAGAGTATACTTGCAAGATTGGAAAGTAATGACAATGGCTTCGTGAGAATGTCTGCAATTTGTTGTTCATTAGACACATGAACAATTTTTATTTCTCTAGCATGCACCTTTTCGTGTACAAAGTGACGCTCTTTGTTTATCCTTCGTACGCTCGCAATATACAGAATTGTTGGCAATGCAAGCTGCACTTTATTATCAATGAGTGAAAGTGGCAATTTTGAAGAGGGGATCCTGAGTTCATGAAGCAATTTTAAAGAGGGGATCCTGAGTTTATGAAGCAAAAGAGTATAGAGATGTGGATGCCAATAATTGATAAAACAAATATGTGATTCTTTATTCTCTGGTATATCGCACCTAGCGCATATGTTTTCTTATGGAATAAAGTTTTCGATGCTATTATAGTTTTCACTGGATCGTACTGCTAGTACTCTCAAATTCATAAAAGTTTTTGCTACACTCTTTGTATTGCAGATAAAAAAAAAACTAAAACAATAAAAAGCACACAAATTAAATAAGTAAATGAAATAAAAGCCCTTCATTATTGTAAATATTTTCAGAATGAGATATACAAGTTCTTATTCCATCTACATTGTAGGTGCAAAATCATAAAGATCATAAATTAGGTGCCCAGTGTTCGTTGGAGCTCCACTTGGCGCCATTGTTTCACCCCCTCTCTCCCTTTTCTTGTCCCCTATATATACATCATTTAAAAAAAAAACAAATCATCAAAGATGTTCTAAAATAATTGTCAAATAAATTAGGTCTACTGTTTTTGTGGTAAATTACTAAGAAACCGAGCTAATGGTATTTTATACTCCAATGTCAATTGACATGGGATCACTGCCCATTGTAAAAAGTAACTTTGTAATCAACTATGCATTATTTATGCCCAGATTGGTTTCTGGATTACGCAATATCTCATTTGTCGTGACATTATATTTACCCGCTAGTATCTTCCTCAACATCTTATCTCCTCTAACTCTACGTTCATTTGGTGCCCCCTGAAAATTTAGAGATGATTCGTAAGTAGTAAAACGAGCTTTAATTTTTCTCTGGTCAAAAGTGCAAAATAAAGAGTTAAACTACGTAAATAAAATTTAATAATTAGCACAAGTGCCCTGATCAATACTTTACGTTGATTGTATGCGTAATGTTTATTCATAAAAAATTAATGTGTGTATGTGTGTGTGTGCACCTTTATTTAGGTAGCAGATAAAATCTGCTTCTTGTCATTGGAGAGCGATGTTTCTCCATGGCTTATGATCGTTAGCTGATTGAAAGCCATCTTAATTTTTTAATCGAGAAAGAAAAAGGGAAATGAAAGGGTTACAAGACTATGGTTCCTGCCGCTGGAGAAAAGCCACACACAAAGTGAAAAACAATTGAAGAAGGCACATTAAATAGGTTTTAATTCACGTAGATTATCAAAAGCCATCAGATGCTTCATCTGACAACACGATCAAAAGCCATCAGATTACAATTGTCATGATAAGGAAAAAAACTACAAGAAATGGGAAAATATTTAAATAGCTGAAACTTAAATCGACCCCAAACCTGCAGATTTATTTTGTAATTTCCATGTCCTCGTTAGAAGAAACACCTAAAAGACAATCATAGATATGTTCTTATGTTTAGAATTTTTTCAATATGTAAATTAGATTAATAGCGTTTACCATTTTTAAACCATACTTTCTTTTTTCTTTTTGTTATATCATATTCATCCAAGAACCACAATGCTTTACCTATGGAGTATTTTAAAACCAGCGCAAAAGAAGTGAAAGAACTCCATGCAGTTTAATTGACGCAATTTCAATTTATGCAATATAAACTAATTGATTTTGTAGGAAATAATTCCGTGATCATTCTCATTAATCTTCCCAAAGTATATATAGTACAATATTCTAAGGTAGAATTCTAGAGATATACAACAATCTAATTACAATCTATCAACGATATGCAAATTAATAAATAATATCTCTAACACACCCCGCTGTCGAAACAGGAGGTGCGCGAATGCTGAGAGTGGAGCAGAAATCTTCAAACAGGGCTCGAGGTATTTCTTTAGTGAAATATCCGCAATATTGTACAGGAAGGGACATGAGAAACTCGAACTTGTCCACGTGCGACCTTCTTTCTAACAAAATGATTGTCCAATTCTATAAGGTTGATGCGCTTCGGATTGTTAAAAAGGTAGGTAGAACTCACGTTATAACAGTGGACCAAGGTAGCGTTAGAGATAGGGAAGTGTAACTTCAATAACAAATTTTAAAGCCAACAACTCTCGGACACAACGTTCGCAACCCCTCGATATTCTGCCTCGACACTAGAAAGAGAAATAATGGGTTGGCGTTTAGAAGACCAAGATATAAGATTGTCGCCCATGAATATAAAATAGCCGAAAGTGGAGCGGCGTGTATCAGGGAACCACCCCAATCTTCATCCGTGTAGGCGATCATGTCCAAAATATGAGACTTGTACAAGTGAAGGCCGAAGTCTATCGTGCTCTAAATACAGAATATAACGGATGATGTGTTTCATAGCAGCCACGTGATCAGATTTTGAATCATGCATATGTAAACACACTTGATGGATGGCGTACAAAGAATGTATGACCGTGTGAACGTCAAGTACCACAACGCGCCAGCAAGACTATAGTAATGTGTCGGATCCACATATGGTAACCCTGAAGAAGCATTAAGTTTGGCTTGAGTGTCAACATGAGTCGTAACGGGTTTGCATGAGGACATACCTGCCCATTCAATGATGTCCGAAGAATATTGTGGCCGAGAGAGAAATATTCCATTAGGATATCGTGTGACAGCTATGCCCAAAACATAACTCATTGGTCCCAAATCAGTCATTGCAAATTTCGAGGCCAACTGAGATATCGGATTACGTCGTAAGGTGTTAGACGAGGAAGTGAGGATAATATAATCGACATACAGTAAGATATACCCAGTATTAGTGCCACAGTGGTAGATGAAGAGAGAGCGATCGGACTTACTGTGCGAGAAACCAATGGGTGAAGCAAAATAAGTGAAACATTGATACCATGCGCGTGGAGCCTACTTAAGACCATGCAAAGATTTCTTCAAGAGGCAAACATAATCTAGATGAGTCTTCTCACGAAAACCCAAATGTTGATGCATATAGACTGTTTTCTGAAGAGAACCGTGTAAGAAAGCGTTCTTGACATCGAGTTGATTAATGGGCCAATAGAGAGAGATACCAATGTTGAGCACGTATCAAGGCAACCAACTCCAGCGTCCTAAGACATGCCATCACCAACAGAACGAGCTTTATGTCGCTCAAAAGATAAAATAGATTTATTTTTATGACGATAAATCCACATAGAACGAATTACATTCACATTAGGTGGTCGAGATACTAATTCCCATGTCTTATTTTTAATAAGAGCATGAAATTCATCTAACATAGCCTATTTCCATTTCGAATCGGATAATGCATACTTAGGGCTTTTTGGTAAATGAGAGGGCGCGATGGAAGAAGGAAGATTAAAGTGATGCCTAGCAGTGAATATACCATGCATGCGGCGCGTTGTGATCGAGTGCACAGGATTCGTGAAAGAAATCGTTGTTGGAGTAGATGAGGGAGGTCACGTCAGGCTTTGTGTTGGAGATGGAGCAATCGCGGGAGGTAAGGGGGGAGGAGCCGTAGGCATTGGGACCAGATGAGTTGAGGTGGCGGTCAAAGATGATAGATTCAGTAGTAGAGGATGAGGCTCGTCATCAAGAAACATGTAAGAGAGGATCGGTGAGCTGACCGTCACAAAGGGATAGCCACTCTTGTCAAAAAGAACATATTGAGATAGGATTATTTTGTGGTTAGTGATGTCGTAACAGTTATAACCACGATAATTTGAGGGATACCCCTAGATAACGCAAGGCGTGGAACGCGGTTCGAGCTTGTTGATAGTAGAAGCCGGGAAAAAGGGTAGCACACGCAACCAAATGTCCGTATGTGAGAATATGAGGAATCGCGCGTGTATAAAAGTTGAGTTGGAGAGTAGTTTTTCAAGATTTTAGTGGAAAAGATGTTAAGTAGATATGTGGATATTTGATGTGCGTAAGACCAAAAATTTGTGGGCAACGAAGAGTGAGAGAGAAGCATGCGCATAATGTTATTGATGGAACGTATGGTACGTTCGACCTTTCCTTTTTGTGAAGAGGTATGGGGACAAGAAAAATGGAACGTCGTGCCAATTTTTTAACAGAAAAAAAATTAAAATCTGCGTTGTTAAATTCTCGCCCGTTATCACATTGAAAAACTTTATATTTGTAGAAAATTGAGTGTTTTTATAAGCACTAAACGAGGCAATCCATAAGAACAAGATAATATTTATGACCCACAAAACTCAAAACCAGAGAAGTCCACAAATCAGCGTATATACTATCAAATGGCAAAAGAGTATGAGAGTTAGAGGAATAAAAAAGCAAATGGATATGATTACCCAAAACACACGAATCACAAAGTGTTTTTGAAGAAGAACGAGTATACGAAATAAAATTAGTAGTCCGTAGAAAATCTAAAATAGATGCGATGTCCTAAACAGTTGTGCCATACAGACGGGGATAGAGCGGCAAACATCATAGAAGCACGAACAAATGAGGAGGCCGATGAGGCAGATGTCTTGGTGGTGATATGATATGGATCACCGGAGCTATCACATCGACTTATAGGTATCCCTGTTTGACAGAAAAAACTGAGAGGATTAAATTCAATAGAAACGTGATTATCACGCGTAAGGCGACGAACATATACGGTATTCTTAATTAAGTGAGGAGTATGTAAAGCATGATTAAGCATGAGAGGGGGTGGGGTGAGGAAAGCGATGCATTACCGTGACCATGAATTGGAATTCCTTGACCACTACCAACAATAATACGATAATTCGTGCTCGAATTAAAATAAAGAGAGAGAGTACCTTGAGACGTCGTCATGTGAGATGAGGCCCCCCGAGTAATGCTTTAAAAGTGAAATACTTATCGAGCATAGCTGCATTATCAATAGGTTCAGCATATAAAATCTGCTCTTCCTTTTACTTTTCAATACAAAACACCATAGCATAAGCCTCCTCAACAAGTGGTAAAGGATCAAGGCTAAGAATCTGACCTCTCACCATGTCATAACTATCATTGAGTCCCATCCGAAATTGCAACAGTCGATTAATTGAATGAAAATCTAATGAATGTCGATCCAATCCACAAGTATATCTTTTAGAAGCCTGAAGGACATGCAAAAGCAGGCACAGTACAGTTCAATTCATCCCACAATCGCTTCAAAGTAGTGTAATAAGTAGAAACAATTGAGAAACCTTGATATATGGAAGCTACCTCGTGTTGCAGCAGATACGAACGCGGTTTGTTACTTATTCCAAAGTGTATTTCTAGTTGCTTTCATAAATCTAAAGCAGAATTTGTACACAAGAAGGCATCACTGAATTCCATTGATGCATATTGAAGAATCCATAATTGTACCATGCAATCGACGGGGATCCATTCCTCCAGATCTTGTTGATCCTCAGCACGTCGCTTCACCCTCCTGGTGATAAATCCGAGCTTTCTCCTAGCCATATCGATTTGCTCGAAGGTAGGTAGTTAGCAATATCCGTTAACAACATTGTAGTCAGGCTCATGTTGGAATTATCAGAACCGTTAAACAACAGAGATCTAGTAATCAAACCACAATTAATGGGGAAGCATCAGGTAGACTTGTCGGAGTAGTCGTTAATCAAAAATTGAATCTTGAACAATAAGGTCCTAAAGACAGAAATTATAATTTCTACTGTATCTATTAATCCTATCATATATTACATTATATTTGAGGTTGTTTACTAAGAAATCTTCATATAGAAGTTTCCCGTATGGGAATCTAATAAGTTAAATGACAAATTATAGATTGTGTGCTCTATTTTATTGCTCGAATATTATCCTATCTTTACTTTTAGAGGTCTACTTGTAAGATTTCCATTTTCCACAAAAAAAAAGGATCTTCTTATCCGCTACGAGAAATGCATATTTCATGAAGAGAGATTTTTTTTACAATTATGTTATGATTTTGTTACTACCCAATGATTTAATGGAACTTTTCTTACCAGGAATTGTTCGTGAAAACCTCGTATAGCCCAAGGATCTTGTCCTATGTTACTACACATGGCATTGATTACTTTGAAATCATAATATGTAACATTTTCATATTTAGTAACTTGTCATAAATAAGTTAATTAATTAGGCATTTAATTAGTTTTACCATTTAGTAAGTTTTGATAGTTTGATTTTAATTTGTACATTAGTTTGTTAAACAAGATTAAGAGCTCGTTCACTACAAAAAAAAGGGGGTCATTCGCGACCGCCCCTTTGGCGGTCGTGGATGGTCATTCAAACTGCATAAAATTAAATAAAAAAATTAAAATAGAAAAATGTTGAACGAGGGTTATTCTTGACCGCTGGTAAAGCTCAATCTGTAGATAGCTTTAAACGGTAAGCTACAGTCCCCACTCTCTATCACATCATAAGGTCCAACATATTTAGGATTGAGTTTCCTGCATGTGTCTTTCCTCAAAGTCATTTGCCAGCATGGTTTGAGTATGACAAATACCCAGTCTCCTATGTTAAACTGTCTTTCCATTCTATTTTTGTTTGCTTGTACTTTCATCCTGTTTTGTGCATGTGCTAGCAGCTCTTTAACACTTTGCAAGTTATTCCTCCTGTTTTCTAGTAGTTCAGCAACCCCAGCAACCTTAACTGCATCATATGATCCCAAACCTGCTTGACAGGCCTTGTAGACATATAGTATCTCAAAGGGAGTTCTCCTTACTGCTGAGTGGTAATTGGTATTATACCACCACTCAGCAAGTGCCAACCACTTGGCCCATCTCTTAGGATTTCCTCCCACCATGCACCTTAAATAAGTCTCCAAGCATTGATCTACCCTTTCAGTTTGCCCATAGATTGAGGGTGGTAAGCAATACTAAGGTAAGCGATACTAAGGTACTGCTCAACTCCCACTGCCCTCATTAGTTCCTTCCAAAAGCAACTCACAAAAATCTTATCTCTATATGTGACAATGCTATGGGGAAGCCCATGTAGTTTATATATAGCCTCCAAGAAAACCTCAGCTAAGGTAGATGCACTGTAGGGGTGAGTCAGTGGTATAAAATGAGCATACTTTGAAATCCTATCTACTACCACCCATATTGTGTCCTTGCCCTTAGATTTAGGCAGTTGCTTTATAAAGTCCATGGTTATATGTTTCCATGAATGCTCAAGTAAGGTGAGAGGTTGCAACAAGCCTGGGTATTTTACTGTCTCATGTTTGCACACTTGGCAAACTACACACTGAGCCACCCATTTCTTAACCTGCTCCTTGAGTCCAGGCCAAAGAAAAATGGCTTGTATCCTCTTGTTTGTCCCCAATACACCAGAATGCCCCCCCCCCCAACTACTCACATGCATCAACTTAAACACCTGCTCTCTTAGATCCCCACTGGACCCAACGTAGTACCTCCCCTTATACTTCAGTAGCTGGCTTTCATACCTGAAGTAAGACACATCCCAAGGGTTCAACATGCATTGAACAATAGCTTCTTGTGAAAAGTTATCATTCTCATAGTTGAGATGTAACTCCCTCATCCACTCTGGATGGATAACATTCATGGTACTGAACTCCTCTGCCATACTCTCTCTCCTTGACAGAGCATCAGCTGCCTTGTTTTCCTTTCCCTTTTTATATTAAATCGTGTAGGTGTATCCCATCAACCTGGTCATATACTTCTATTGAAGAGGTGTGGAGATTTTCTGTTCCAGCAAGTACTTCAGACTCTGTTGATCAGTTTTGATCACAAATTCCCCTTGAATTAGGTAAGCCCTCCATTTCTCCACAACCAAAATGATGGCTGGGAACTCCTTTTCATACACTGAGAGGCCTAAGTTCTTAGGGCTTATTGCTTTATTCAGATATGCTAAAGGATGCCCCTCATGGCTTAAAACTGCCCCAAGCCCAGAATAACATGCATTTGTTTCCACTGTGAATTCCTTGGCAAAGTCAGGGAGTTGTAGTACTGGTACAGTGATCATGGCTTCTTTTAGACAGTCAAAAGCTTTGCTAGCCTCCTCATTTCGTTAAAACTTCCCTTTCTTAGTCAAGTTAGTCAAAGGTTTTGCTATCAATCCATAGTTCCTCACAAACTTCCTGTAGTAGCCTATGAGGCCCAAAAATCCTCTCAATGCCTTAACATTTATGGGCTAAGGCCACTCTTGCATACTCTGTATCTTAGTTGGGTCTGCCCTCACTGTTCCTCCTTCAATTATATGCCCCAGATATTCAACAGATTTCTGTCCACTCTATTCCCTTTCCTCCACTCTATTCCCATTCGTGGGGCCCACGACAGTTGGGCTTTTTGGGCGGTGAATAAACGACCAGTGAAAAATCCAACTTTGGAGAATTCAGATACGGACATATTCGATCAGAATTTTGCTGATTACGAGCTCCGCCTCGAAGATCCAGTCGCAATGCTCCCTGCTGACAAGCTTTTCTCTTACGAAAAACTGTACCAGAAGAGCAATGCGAAGAGCGAGGATTAGAAAATGATGTCATCAATGTCCTCTGAAAATAACACTAATGGCAATATAGTTAAAGGCGTGAAGTATTTTCTCCACCGCATCTCAAAATCGTCGTTGAATTCATCAATAGACTCATCATTAATCTGTCAGGAATGAGTTCGGGAATTGATGAAATTGGAGGAAAAGATTGCATTTTTGAGGGTTTTCGCAGTGGAAGAGGATTTGGGGATCTGATTTGGATTTGATTTCAGTTGAAAGTCAAAGGGGTGAACGGGCAACTCAAACGGCGGCGTTTTCTATTTTTCCTTTCTGCATTTTTAATTCATTTAGTAATTATTTTACTCTCGCTAAGTGACGCGTTAGTAATTGTACTAAGTTGCACTTTGTTCAGCGACTTTGGAATCTTCATTGATGTATAAGTGACGTCACTAAATCTATATCATGCCTGATGCATGTACTAGACATTTCATTCAGAAAATTATATAAAATTACAGCTGAAACTCTTTCCTCTCTCTATTTGCGCTTCTCCTTTACGCAGAAATCACTTTCTTATCTCAATCAACGTGTTTGATCGTTACATTTGGCCTTAGAGCCAGATTCCACGAGCTGCACAAACTTTGATTCAGTATGATAGGATCCCATACCAGTCGCACTGAGAATCTGGAATTGAGGTTAAAAACCCTAGAACAGGGACAAAAGGTCCTGCAAGATGGACAAGAGCGTTACAAATATTGAAATGCAGAAGATAAAATCTGTTAACTCAATTATTAAAAAATCAAATAATAGTAAAACACGAGACAATGCCCACTCGAGTTTGGGGACACCAGTTATCACACACTCGATTCCTCAAAACTCTAGACCAGGAATCTTCAGCTCTCCTGGTGCTCATGCTGAAGGATCTACCTGGAGAGGATCAAAACTGGAGTTTCCAAGGTTTATGGGTGAGCAACCTTGCAGCTGGTTGAAAAAGTGCATGAGGTACTTTTTTCTAAACCCGATGGCAGACTATGATAAAATATTGATGTCTAGTATGTACTTTGAGGGGATAGAAAAGTATTGGTTTGTGGAGAACATTGAGGGAAGGGAGAACATATGATGGACAAAGTTCACTGAATTGTTGGTGGAGAAATTCACTCCAGCTAAGGGAGAGAATGTCATTGGAGAGTTTAACAAGTTAAAGCAAATGACTATAGTTGATGACTATACATTTAGGTTTGAGGAGATGAAGTCATTTATGGTGCAGAGGGATTGACCATTGGATGAGGAATACTCTGTGAAAAGTTATCTGAGTGGATTGAAGGAAGAAGTGAGAATCATGGCGGAAATATTGGGTCCATCAACACTGAGTCAGACTATCTATATGGCTAGGAAACAGGAAGCTGTGGTAGATACACTGAACATGTAGCACAAGTTTGCACCAAGGAACCAAACAGGAGGGTTCAAGGTGAAATAACCAAACTGGAAAGAAAATGAGCCACTAAAATACTTACCAATACTCAGGAGAAGTATCCCCGAATGAAGAGACTGACACTAGAGATGGATGAGAGAAGGAAGAAAGGACTATGCTTCAATTTTGAAGAACCCTATGTGCTGGGGCATAAGTGCAGGGGGTTGTTTGTTACCATGGGATAGAAGAAGATGAAGTTGAGAAGGAAAAAAGACAACCGGATGATGAAAGGGGGGGATAACTACGAGCCCAAGATATATGTGCATGCACTCACAGGGCAGTCTACTCCTGAAACTCTGAAAATGTTGAGGAAGGTGAATGGAGATACACCCACTATCTTAATAGATTATGGTAGCACCCACACATTCATAGATCAGCATGTTGCAAAGAGGTTAAGGTGTAGAGTGGAGCATACAAACCCTATGGGGGTGACTATAGCGAATGGCAGTAGGATGGAGAGTGTAGCCAAATGCACTAATATGATATGGGAAATGGATGGGATAGAGATCATTATTGCCATCCCTAGAGTATTGAAACTACTAGGCTGTGATATGGTGATAGGGGTGGATTGGCTCAGGAGTTTAGGCCTTGTGACTTTTGATTTTGACAAGAAACAACTAACCTTCTATTTAGAGGGAAAGGGGTATACCTTGCATGGATTGGGACACACTATGGAATTGAAAAACATCACCAGTAATAGGGCTAAGAAAATCATCCAAAAAAGAGGGAAGACATTGATAGGTTGTCTGTCTATTCATGATTGAAGAGGACAAACCAAGGAAGGAAGAGGAGGTACCTACTCCACTTCAGCATCTGGTGGAGACTTATCAAGAGTTGTGTAAGGAACCAACTCAGCTACCTCAACAGAGAGTTTGACCATGAGATAACAATGCTACCCGACACCAAACCTTTCAAATCCTATCCCTACATATATTCTTATTTACAGAAGGTAGAAATTGAGAAGTTGGTTCAAGAGATGCTGAACACTGGATTGATACAGCCCATTAACAGCCCTTTCTCTTCTTCAGTGTTACTGGTGAGGAAAAAATATGAGACATGGAGATTCTGTGTTGATTATAGGAAGTTAAATTCTTTAACCATCCTGAATAACTTTCATATACCCTTGATAGAGGATTTGTTGGATGAGTTAGCTCATGCCAGAGTATACACCAAGATAAATCTGAGAACTGGGTATCACCAGATAAGAATGAGTGAGAAGGACATACCAAAAACTGCATTTGTGATTCATCCAGGTCACTTTGATTTTAAAGTGATGCCATTTGGGCTCACTAATGCACCAACTACCTTCCAGGCATTGATGAATGATGCTTTCAAGGACAATTTGAGGAAAATGGTGGTTGGCTTCTTTGATGATATCCTGGTTTATAGCAAGGATATAGAGGAACATGTTATACATTTGCACATGGTTTTTGAGAAACTAAAGGGAGTTACATTGAATGTCTAGGGCATATAATTGAAGGAGGAACAGTGAGGGCAGACCCCACTAAGATACAGAGTATGCAAGAGTGGCCTCGACCCATAAATGTTAAGGCATTGAGAGGATTTTTGGGCCTTAAAGGCTACTACAGAAAGTTTGCGAGGAACTATGGATTGATAGCAAAACCTTTGACTAACTTGACTAAGAAAGGGAAGTTTGAGTGGAATGAAGAGGCTAGAAAAGCTTTTGACTGTCTGAAGGAAGCCATGATCACTGTACCAGTGCTACAGCTCCCTGACTTTGCCAATGAATTCACAGTGGAAACATATGCATGTTATTCTGGGCTTGGGGCAGTTTTAAGCCATAAGGTGCATCCTTTAGCATATCTGCGTAAAGCAATAAGCCATAAGAACTTAGGCCTCACAGTTTATGAGAATAAGTTCCTAGCCATCATTTTGACTATGGATAAATGGATGGCTTACCTAATTCAAGGGTAATTTGTGATCAAAACTGATCAACAGAGTCTAAAGTACTTGCGGGAACATAAAATCTCCACACCTCTTCAATAGAAGTATATGACTAGGTTGATGGGATACACCTACACGATTGAATATAAAAGGGGAAAGGAAAACAAGGCAGCTGATGCTCTGTCAAGGAGAGAGAGTATGGCAGGGGAGCTCAGTGCCATGAGTGTTATCCAACCAGAGTGGATGAGGGAGTCACATCTCAGCTATGAGAAGGATAGCTTTTCACAGGAAGCTATTGCTCAATTCATGCTGAACCCCATTGCTCAATGCATGCTGAACCCCTGGGATGTGTCTTACTTCAAGTATGAAAGCCAGCTATTGAAGTATAAGGGGAGGTACTATGTTGGGTCCAGAAGGGACCTGAGAGAGCAGGTGTTTAAGTCGATGCATGGGAGTAGTGTGGGGGGACATTCTGGTCTATTGGAGACATACAAGAGGATACAAGCCATTTTTCTTTGGCCTGGACTCAAGGAGCAGGTTAAGAAATGGGTGGCTCAGTGTGTAGTTTGCCAAGTGTGCAAACATGAGACAGTAAAATACCCAGGCTTGTTACAACCTCTCACCTTACTTGAGCATTGTTGGCAACATATAACCACGGACTTTATAGAGCAACTTCCTAAATCTAAGGACAAAGACACAATATGGGTGGTAGTAGATAGGTTTTCAAAGTATGCTAATTTTATACCACTAACTCACCTCTACAGTGCATCTACCTTAGCTGAGGTTTTCTTGTAGGTTGTCTATAAAGTACAAGGGCTTCTCCAGAGCACTGTGACAGATATATAAGATTTTTGTGAGTTCCTTTTGGAAGGAACTAATGGGAGCAGTGGGAGTTGAGCAGTACCTTAGTGCTACTTACCACCCTCATTCTAATGGGCAAACTGAAAGGGTAAATCAATGCTTGGAGACTTATTTAAGGTGCATGTTGGGAGGAAATCATAAGAGATGGGCCAAGTGGTTGGCACTTGCTGAGTGGTGGTATAATACCAATTACCACTCAGCAGTAGGGAGAACTCCCTTTGAGATACTATATGGCTACAAGGCTTCTCAAGCAGGTTTGGGATCATATGATGCAGTTAAGGTTGCTGGGGTTGCTGAACTACTAGAAGACACGAGGAATAACTTGCAAAGTGTTAAAGAGCAGATAGCACATGCACAAAACATGATGAAAGTACAAGCAGACAAAAACAGAATGGAAAGATAGTTTAACATAGGAGACTGGGTATTTGTCAAACTCAAATCATGCCGACAAATGACTCTGAGGAAAGACACATGCTGGAAACTCAGCCCTAACTATGTTGGACCTTATGAGGTGATAGAGAGAATGGGGAATGTAGCTTACCGTTTAAAGCTGCCAGAGGCGGCGCGTATGCATCTGGTATTCCACGTGTCAGTGCTCAAGAAGCACGTGTGGGCTAGTGAAGCAACGACCAGTGAGTTTCCCCTTATCCCTGATGACAACAAGAAAGGGTTACAACCTACGGAGGTGCTAGCGCACATAATCATTGAGAAAAACAATGCGGCACATGTACATTGGTTGTTAAGATGGGGAGACTTACCAGAATCTGACACGACCTGGGAGGACTTTGATTGGGTCAAACAGAATCATCCACACCTACTCGCTTGAGAACAAGCTCAGTTAAGGAGGGGGTAATGTCAGGATTAAGTTAGGGAATTGATTAAATCGGAGGCAAAGATTGCATTTTTGAGGGTTTTCGCAGTGGAAGAGGATTTGATTTGGATTTGATTTTAGATAAAAGTCAAAGGGGTGAATGGGCAACTGAAACGGCGGCGTTTTCTATTTTTTCTGTATTTTTAATTCATATAGTAATTGTCTATTTTACCCTCGCTAAGTGACGCGTTAGTAATTGTACTATGTTGCACTTTGTTCTGCGACTTTGGAATCTTCAGTGATGTATAGGTGACAACACTAATTTTATATCACGCCTGATGCATGTACTGGACATTTCAATCAAAAAATTATAAAAAATTACAGATGAAACTCTTTTCTCTCTCTATCGGCTCTTCTCTTTTAAGCAGAATTCACTTTCTTATCTCTATCAACGTGTTCGATCGTTACATAATGACTTTCAGCTGAAATAAAACGCCGTCGTTTGAGCTAATTAATTTGGTATTTAATTAGTTTCCCCTTTCAGTAAGTTTTGACCATTTCATTTTAATTTGTTAATTAGATTGTTAAACAAGATTAAGAGCTTGTTAATCCTCCCCTCAATTTTACTATAAACACACGCACAAACGCTCCCCTTAACTCACTTAATTAAGCATCACATTGCAACTTGTTTTCAAAATTTTCAATTCAATAATCGTTTCCTTCATTTCTCTTTCGTTTGTTCTTCTATTATGCGTTGTTCTTCATCAATTCATCATAACATTCATGAATTTGTTATATTATCATTCGCATATGATTATTCACCAGCACCCTTCGCTCAATTTCTCATTGTAATCCTTTGAAGTTTTGTACATTTGCAATCTGAAATCGCGATCTCTTATCATTACGCTACACAATAAAAATTCGTTGTTCTTCTCCTATTTCTGATCATGACTACTCCTACTACAAGTTCAATGATAATTTGTACCAAAACCTCAAGTGAAGACTCATCCTCAATTGAAAGTGTAAGTGTTCTCATAAAGTGTTAGTCCAACATTATGGGAACTAATGTTGGCACATCACTGAACTCAACACTTTATTTTCTGAATTATTTAAGTGTAATAATTTATTTTGTCTTTTTTCACAAACTAATCTAGTTCCAAATTGTAGTTAATCTTATTTATATTTCAGGATAATGATAAATCAGGAGTCCAAGTGGTTTACTTATCATAAGAATAATATTCGTAAGATAAAGGCAATGGATGTGCAAGATAAGGATGGAAGATTTCCTGGTGGTAAGTTGAACGAATTTTGAGATAAAGATGGAAGATCTTGGAAGATTTGAAGTCTATCAAAAGAAGAGTTTGATCAAAGGAATATTCCTTCAATTGGAGAAGTCCATATCAAATAGGAAATCTTTCAAACTTAATTAAAGATAAGCCTAAGAAGATGATAAGCCCAAAAGCAAAATTGGAGATGATCTTGGAGATATAATAGTAATCAAAAACGTGCACAACGTGTCTTGGACCTCAAGGAACAATATATTATAAATAGGCATGTTGGACATCAAGAAAAACACACGAGACTATAATGAAAATATCCCGAGAGGAAAATCTATTATTGAATGTGTTTCTCTTATTGTACTGAGTTTTATCTAACGAAGTTATAAACTCCACAGCTTATCGTAAGTTACGTTGGGGTTGAGTTCCTTACTCAGGTGTTTTAGTTTTGTAAAGTTATTAATTCATTGGTGGTCATTTGGCCCTATGGGCTCTGCAGATTATATTCACGTTACCTATTGTGGTCTTTAAATTACGTTGTGCACAATGTACTCTTTCAACATATCACAAATGTTAAGACAACATTGAGTACTTCAATATTGGCGTAACATTCAACTTAACACAACGTGTGCTGTATACTCAGTCAGTAGGTGTTAGGAAAACACTGAGTAAAATCAGTGTTGAGTTACAAAAGTTGTACCAATCCTGATCCACAAATGTATATCAATGTATTTTTTTGAATCTGTTAGCAATCTATTGGTTTTGCGATCGTTAGTGAACAATTAACGTTAACTATGTTTCCTCATGTCGCAACATCATCATCGCTTTATAGTCAAACAAGTGACGTGATTCATCAACGTACCTGTTACAATTTCTCCTGAATCTGATGCGAACAATCAACTATGTTGGATCCGTCCAAATAACCTTGTTACCTTCTTGTTTTGTTACTACCCCACAATTTATTGAAACTTTTCTTACCAAATAGTTTTTGTGAAAATCTCGTAGCCGAAGGACTTTGTCCTATGTTACTACGCATGGCATTGATTCAACATAAAACATGCTCAAAAGATCGGGGCATTAGTGTGCTTTGAGATTTAAGAAACTTTGCATGTGGATCTGTGATAAAGTAAAGAATAAATTTTTTTATTTAACCAAACGACTGAAGTGCGATATAAAACTGTGAACTTGACGATTCACTATAAATCGAAGAGTTCATGGGAACCGAAAGTGATGATGGGAAAAAGTAGTTAGCTAGAAGCGTGGTTGTATGTTATGTACATACAGGTGTGTGCTCTAACGGCTTTCTCATTGCTACTAACCAATCCAATTAACAAACAAACTGACAATATTTACTATAAGAAGAAGGTGGTTAATGAACTAATTAATCATATTATGAAAACTTACCCAAAAAGGAAAGGTTTCCATTTTGATCTTTAATACCCCTCCCACGAGAGTTCGTTGGAACTGAAAGCGATCATCGAAACATTTGTTAGCCAGGAGTGTGGTTGTTGTTAAATATATACAGATGTGTGCTAACGGTTTTTTCTCGACCAACCAGAGAGCTCTATTACTAACTAATCCAATTAACAAATAAACTAACAATGTGTACTATAAGTAGGAGGTTGTTAATGAATTAATTAACATAATTATGAAAACTTACCCAAAATGGAAACTCTAATTATTGATTCTAATTTATCTTTTTAACTATCTTTGAACTAATTCATCTTTTTAATTATCTTTGAAAATTTTGCAGAAGACTTATAGGAAGGAATTGAGGAAGAAAATTTAGGACGAAGTAGAAGACAAGGACTTGGCGGAATGGGACGTCGATTCGTGGAAGAAGCCTATAGGGACGATCAAAAAGGGGAAGGTGCAAGGTTTACTGAGCTATGCTAATCCACGAGACTTCGACATTGAGTGCGGGAGAGAGCCAGACTACAGGCGGGAGCTACTCAGGCAGGTCTAGGAGGAGAACGGAGAGTTGAGAACGACACGGGACTCGAGAGCCGACTCCTTGGCGAACAGGCTGTGGGATTTTAGAGAGGACACGCAGACGGAGACAGGCCGACCGATGCGAGAGCTTCCATCATACTTGTTCATAGGAAGTGCTATTAGGAACAGAGGAACATTTACGATTTCGAGGTTGATACGTCATAGACCAGATCTATTTGCTCCAGGTACTACCACCGCCACCAAGTATGTCGATGATTTTGATAGTGATGATGAGGGGAGTGGTGATGATGTCGATATGATGGGTGATGAGGTCCAGGACATTGGTGTTGATGATGATGATTCATTGGCGACCTTGGATGATATGTATGATTTGGCTGAGAGTTCTGGAGATGAGGGGGTTGTGTATCCGCCGAGTGATGATGAGGGGGGCAGTGATCATGTGGCGGGTAGTTGTTTCTATTAAAGTTGGGCTTTTTTATTAATGTTGGACTAGTTTATTAATGTTTGACTTTTAACTATAAATGTTGGACTTTTTATTAATGTTATTAATGTGGATATATTTGTTTTGTCCACCTATTAGTTTTTTTTTTTTGGTTTGGTTGGGTTTTAGTATACTACCATATAAAATATTTTACAAATACAAGAAAAAATGAGAGGACTAATTCATATGTACTAACATACATAATATTTTACCCAAACTAAAAGGTCACTAACACATATATACTAAAGTACAAATGATACTGAAGAAAATAAAAAAGAGAAGAACTAGTCATCTTCTGATATTCAAAGTTATAATGCATCCTCATTCGCACCACTATCTAGGCCTTCTTGTTCTCCATCATCATCCACGTTACCACCTAGCTCATTGACACCCTCGAACTCACCTACCCCCAACTTAATATCTATATTGAATGATCTCAGGTCTACAAACATATTAAGACCTACTGATTCGTTCTCTTGAAACACTTGTTCCTCCATCTCTGAGTCATTAGGGGTAGAATCACGAATAGTGAGTGATGACATGTCGATGATGTGTCGAGCTGGAATATGTGATACTGACAACCATCCCCTTCACCCTGGCCTTCCATTTGGTAGAGACGTAGCCTGTATTGCTTGATTAGCACAAATAAATGGTTCGTTGGTGCGGAGTTCTTTAGTAGGGTTAATTTCCATCAATTTGTACGCCTCGTGGACATTTGTGCCAAGCGGTCCAATATCATACCACAAACACTTGAAGAAGACAATGGACAACGGTTTCCCAGTTCTACCCCCGAATATTCCACTTCTAAGATCTCTTTCAAAGTCCCGTAGAAATTAGTTGCCCATGTTTCCCTTCACGTAAACCCACTGCAGTCATTCTTCCTGGGCCCCAATTTCGTATCAATGTGGAATCGAAACCCATTCACAACGTATCTATCGTACGTGATTGCATCGTTCAGTGGACCGTTGATCAACGGTATTACTCTATCGTCTATCATGTAATTTTCACTGATGTACTCTTGCTTGAACCATACCACATACTCCTTGTTCCTTTTCGTTTGCACCTCCATGGTATTGAATATGCCTCACTCCTCTCTTATGAACAATCTGCGTGTTACAAAACAAATAAGTTAGTACTAATACGTACTAAAGAAGATGACACTAGATGAAGAAAATCGAAGTAGACTCACTCATCCTATCCCTAACTCTTCGCAATTAAGAAGTGTGTACAGTTCAGTTTGCTCCATTTCTTCCACCGTTAATGTCTTCAGCTTCTCCAAAGGGCCAAGCGGTCGTCCCTTCTTTCGAAATAAAAAGAGCTCACCATCCTACTCCGTGCTTTCCAATGTCTCGTGCCGGTTATGTCGTCTGTGTGTAGCAACATGGGTTACATCGAGATATTGGGAACTCAAATTTGATAGCTCAGAAAGTAAATAGTCATTGGCCATGCATCCCTCGGACCTTGCTTTATTCCGCATTGATCCCTTTAAATCAAACATTTTTCTGATAAACGCAACAAAAGAATCATCTTTCATTGCAAATAGAATAAATTAAAGACAATCATCAATATATCATCCAAATTTAAAGGGATTTACCTCCCGAATGGATACATCCATCTGTAGTGAACTAGACCGCAACTCTAGCCTCATACGGTAAGTGAATGGTCAAATGCTCCATAGCATCGGAAAAAAAGGATGGAATATTCTCTCCATCTTGCACATGGTGACAACGATGGATTTCTCTAGGATCTCCATATCCTTTAACAATACCTCTGATGCGCAAATTGCTTTGAAAAACAAACTAATCTCGACAAGCGTTTCCAATATGTCTTTCTTAAGGAAGTCACAAAAAGTAATCAGAATCAATCTCTGCTTGAAGACGTGGCAATCATGACTCTTCATTCTGAACAACCTCTGTTGCTGCACATGTACACCACGTCCTAAGTTCGAAGCGTATCCATCTGGAAATTTGAGCATGCCCAACACATTTTTCTTTTCCTCCTCTGAGAGACAATAGAGTGTCGTGGGCTTCTTCGTGTCTCTCCTCGAGTCATTAGTTCTAAAAATAGCTCTCTACGGTTGGTCCAGATTCTCAAATCTTTTCGATCTTAGAGTCATCCAACACTGTGTCGATGATGTTATCAAAAACGTTATTCTCACAGTGCATGACATCTAGATAGTGACAAATCAAGTGTGTGGACCAATAAGGCAGTTCCCAAAATATACTCTTCTGCACCCAATCATGGTTCTGGCCAAAACCTAGGAGGTGTCTAAATTGGTTACCAAACCCCACATGCCTAAGGTCATTAACACTTTCCAGCATTTCGTCACCAATCTTTCTATGAATCGTGTCTTCGAGTGACATTTCCACTTTTTAAAATTATTCGTCATATCTCAATTCATGACCATCAGGCAATGGCAATCAAAAAAACATGGTTTACCCCCATTCGCCAATGGAAAGGGTTTCGTGTCACCCATACAATAAGGACACGAAAGATTTACGGGCGTACTCCATCCCAACAACATCTCATAAGTAGGGAAATCGCTAATTGTCTACATGAGAGATGCACGTAATAGAAAGTTTTGCTTCCTCGAGATGTCGTACCTCTCGACACCACTGCTCCATAAATACTTGAGACATCATTAAGTGACCTAAGAAAGGATCCAAGTACTTTGTAGGACTGGTCGGCCCAGAAATAAGTAGACTAATAAATATGAACTCTTTCTTCATGCAAAGATCTAGAGGAAGGTTTTAAGGTTTGACAAACACTGGCCAACAACAGTACTTCTTGCCAAACATTCCATACGGTGAGAATCCATCCGTACACAAACCAAGTCTTACGTTCTGTGGCTCTGCTGCAAAATCTGGGTGCGTCCGGCCGAAGTGGCACCATGCATCCCCTGAAGCTGGATGAATCATTCGGTCATTAGCCCCATTACACTTCGAATGCCATGTCATATGCTTTGCAGTTCCTATTGTATAATACAACCTCTGAAGTCGATGAGCAATAGGAAAATACCACAATTTCTTCGTCCCAATCTTCGATTTTAGTCCCTGCACGTATCTATCAACGTGGTATATCGGGCACTTATTGTAGTCCTTCGTCTCCTCCCCGTAGAACAAGAAACATTGTTTTGGACAATAATCGTGTGTAACGTACCCTAACTCTGACTGCAACATCGTACAGATCCCTTTCGTGTCCTTTGGTAATAACTTCCACACCTCTTGCGTTAAACCTATCTCCTTGTGGTGTGTCTTGTACTCCAACCACTCCGACAACCACTTAAGGATACTTATATCTTCATCCGGATACATGGGCGCATTTCCTAGCTGCATCAACTTGTAGAACGCCTATGCTTCTGGGTTGGGATCCTCATTAGTTGCCTCATTCTCAAATGATCGAGTTCCATGTTAATCCACGAGCATGTCTACAAATGGCACATTAACATATATTGGGTTGTCCAGAATATCGGTGTGTGACAAGCCGAAGGAATCGGGCACATACGACTGTATATCATATGTTAACGTTTCCCCATGAAAAATCCACTGTGAATATCCATCCCTAAATTAGGACTTATGAAGATGATCCCGTACAACTTTTTTTATCCAAAAACCGTATATTATTGCATTTCATGCAAGGGCACCTAATTTTGCCCCGTAGATCTACGTATCTAGGACCTTGTTGTGTAGCCTATTCAATGAACGCCCGAACCCCAAACACAAATCTATCGCTCAAGTAACCATCACTATCATACATATCGTACATCCAAGTTCTATTCGCATGATAAACCATTATTTATCTAATAAGTTGTAAAATATAAAACAAAGAATTATAATTTATACTACAAGAAATTTAAAGAGCTAAATAGAACGATCAACGTACTTATTGAAGCGTGAAAGACGCTGCAAGAATGTTGTGTGCACCACGACTACCCTCGGTGTGTGTAATATTACCTATCAACAAATAAATAAACTTAAGTTAGAATCGAATTAAATAACAAATTATATTGAAAATAAACATTTGGGATAGTAAGGAAAAAAACGTGCATACTTTAAAAATTAGTGAAGGTATGAATGAATATTTGAAGAGTAGGGATAGGCCTTTTTATAGGCCACTGGCAGTCAATATGGACCTGGCAGTCAATATGGACCGCCAAGCGGTCCCTATTGACACTAGTGGTTATCAATAGGGACCGCCTAGCGTTCCATATTGATACTAGCCGTTGTCGATTGGGACCACCTTGCGATCCCTATTGCTCATATTTGTGACTGCTAGGCGGTCCTTATTAAGTAGGTTTTCTCAATGATTTGAGGTGTTGCGTTGTTTGTGTAGTTCATAATAATTGTATTCATTGTTAAACCAACCATATTTACACATCTTTAATTGCAAATCGTAACATTATGTAGGGGACGACCCATTTTGAAAATTCTTAATTTATACAACGACAACGATCATATATATATTTATGTATCGAATATGTAAGTACATATATTTATACTTTAATTGAACCGCGTAATGGTGTATATACTTTAATTTGTAAAGTTAAAGCATAATAACCAATAACAACTAGGGTGTAGATGATGATTCGGTGTCGATAATAAAAATAGGTTCAAAATTAATAACTCACTCCATCACATTCAATATCTAATATTGTATAACTTAATCACTTGTTTTTTAACCATTAATTACTTCATTTCACATTTAGTATTGAGGTTGTTGCTAAAAACCACTAACATATCGAAATAAATTCATACAATCACGATTTTAAAGTATAAATAATAATAGGGACCGCATGGTGGTCACTGTTGAGTTAATAATGACCGCTTAGAAGTCTATATTGACCCAGCAATGACCGCCTAACGGTCCCTATTGACTTAACAGTGACCGCCTGGCTGTCCCTACTAATATTCATACTTTAAAATCGTGATTTTATGATGATTTGAGGTGCCGCGTTGTTTGGTTAGATCATAATTACCGTTGTAATAGTTAAAATAACAATAATTACAACGACGCACTGTAAATCCAAACATTATATAGAGGGAACAGACCGCTTTGATGATTTTTTTACTATAACGACAAATGTCAAAATGCTAATAACTTATATATACACATATATAAGCATCATGATTAGTTGATCTAATGATTGTACCTCATAATCATATCTATGGTATCATTAGTGAATTAAAGCATAAAAACGAATAACAACTACAACTAACTAGTGATGATAAGTTGTGAACATGAAATATATGTTGAACGTTAATAACTTGCTCAATCTCATTTTATCAATTATTTTACAACTAAACTACTAGTTTTGCAGTCATGTATTAATTCAATTCACATGTTACAATGAGGTTGGTTGCTAAGAATCATAAACACATTAACATCAATAAAAAAAAATTAAATTTGAAGGATGAATATTAGTAGGGACCGCCGTCATAATAGTGACCGCACTCGGTCACTATTCAATATTCGTGACCGCACTGCGGTCACTATTTTCTTTTTTTTTACCGCATAACGGTCACTGGACTCCGAAATTTGAAAAATTGGTGAAAACTTTAGGCGGGGTTGAGGGAAAATATGAATTTTGCGAAAATATAAAAATTTCACGCTCCCCTCTATATATATACCCACCACTCTTACATCTAATTTCATTAATCTCTAAAACACACCCAACATAAAGAAACTATCTTCTTTTCCAACAAAAAAACACCCAACAAAAACACTTATCTTTTTCTCCAAAAAAAAAAAAACTTTTTTTCTTCTCTTTCTCCAAAAAAAAAAAAACTTTTCTTCTTCTCTTTTTATACACAATCTTTCTTTTCTATTATTTTGGATCTACACATTCTACTTTTATTCTTTCACTTGTTTTTTCATTCATGTATTTTTTCTTTTCATTCAATTTTTGTGCATCTATTATTAGCCGTATTTCTTTTCCTTCAAAACTGGATTAACATAATTTATTTTCTATTATTACTCATTTTTCTTCATAATTTTTACATTTAATAATATTTTCATGTCATCCTATTAACATTTTCTTCATTCTTTTATCGTTTTGATCTTCTTAAAATAATATTTCAACAAAAAAAAAAAATTCTGAAAAATTTCCGAAATATTATTGTTTTTTTATTTTTTGCGCAGACTATTAGGGAAAGCGAGCGGTCCCTACTAATATTAATGCAGTCCCTATTACTCCATCAGTAGTGACCGCAAAGCTGTGAATGCAGCCCCTATTGTGTGAAAGACCCCATTATTATTAAGGCAATAGGTACTGCATTGCGGTCACTACTGCTCTCGTGTCAATAAGGACTGCATTGCGATCCTTATTGTCTAAAATATATTAGGGACTGCTCTGCATTCCCTGCTGCTGACAATAGGGACCGTGATGCAGTCCCTATTGCTGATAAGGTAATAGGGCCATAAAGCGGTCACTGATTTTCGGTCCCTTCTAACCCTCATCAGTCACCTAAATTCGGTCGCTGATGGGAAGCGACCCAGGTCAATAGCGAACGGTCAATAGCGACCGCATTGCGGTTGCTATTGCCCTTTAGTGATCGGATGGGGTCAATCGGAACCGTAGATGCGGTACCTATTGACCCATGTTTCTTGTAGTCTGTAGATGCCAATAATTGATAAAAATAAGTATCTGTGTTAGTTTATTATCTGGTATATATATCGCACCAAGCGCATATGTAATCTTATTGAATAAAGTTTTCTATGTTATTATATTGTTTCCACTGGATCGTACTAGTACTCTTGAATTCTTGAAAGTTTTAGCTACACTCTTCGTATTGTAGATAAAAAAAAAAACAAAAACAAAAAAAAACATTAAATTAAAAAGCACACAAGTAAATGAATGAAATAAAAGCCGTTCACTATTGTGAATATTTTTATAATGAGATACACAAGTTCTTATTCCATCTACATTGTAGGTTCAAAATCATAAAGATCATAAATAGGGTGCCCAGTGTTCGCTGAAGCTCCACTTGGCGCCATTGTTTCATCCTCTCTCTTTCTTTTATCATCCCCTATATATTCATCATTAAAACAAATACCAATATCAAAGATGTTCTAAAATAATTGTCAAATAAATTAGGTCTAAATAGGCAGTGTTTTTGTATTAAATTAATAAAAAACTGAGCTAATGGTATTTTATACACCAGTGTCAAGTGGCATAGGGATCATGGCCCATGGTAAAAAGTATAGTAACTTGGTAATCAACTATGTATTATTTATGCCCGAATTGTTTTACCTGACTCTGGTGGGGGGTAAGTTTCTGGAGTACGCAAGATCTCATTTGTCGTGACATTATATTTACCCACTAGTATCTTCCTCAACAACTTATCTCCTCTAACTCTGCGTTCTCTTGGTGCCCCCTGAAAGTTTAAAGATGATTCGTAAGTAGTAAAACGAGCATTAATTTTTCTTTGGTCAAAAATATTAATAAAGAGTTAAACTACATCAATAAAATTTAGTAATTAACACAAGTGCCCTGATCAATACTTAACGTTGATTGTATGCGTAATTTTTATGCATTAAAATTTGGACAATTTATTACTTTTGCCCATTAATTTATATAAACTTCAAGTTTTGCCCTTTTCTTTATCGGGCTTTTTTTAACCCGTTAACTTAATTTGTTTACTTTAAATTTGCTCGGTGGGCTTCAATCTGGGCCTTTTTTATTATATATTGATCTTAATTATAAAAAAATAGTATCAATTCAAGTTTATTAAAAAAATTTACTTAAAATGTTTACTAAATTTTTATTTACTAATAAAAACAAAAAATAATATATTTACTAGTAAAAATTAAATTTTTTTTTTAATCTTAAGGTATAATTTAAAATAAATTAATATGCTATATTTAATTTTATTATATATTATTCTAAATCATAAAAAATAGGATTAATTCAAGTTTATTAGAAAGGTTTATTTAAAATGTTTACTAACTTTAAGTAGTAAAACGAGCATTAATTTTTCTTTGGTCAAAAATATTAATAAAGAGTTAAACTACATCAATAAGATTTAATAATTAACACAAGTGCCCTGATCAATACTTAACGTTGATTGTATGCGTAATTTTTGTGCATTAAAATTTTAAAGCAGACATATATTTATGCAACTGTATACTATGAATATTTTTTTAGATTTTTGTAGAATTTTTAAAAAGCAATATTATATTCATAAAAAAAAAAGCTTAATATGTTTCTACCGTAAGAAAGATACACACAATTCAATTTGAAACAGTATTATTGATTCGCATGCAGTAGTATAAAAATGATAGAAATTAAGTTTTGCTACCATTTCAGTGTGTGCGAGATTTAAGTGTAAGTTGGAAATCGTCTTTTTGCTATTGTTTTATATACATCGTATTGGCTTTTTGCAATTAAACTAAGTTGAGGGTTATTTCCCAATTAGAGATGATAAATTAAAGTAGTATCTTTTGCACTTTACTTGTAAAATAACTATTACTTATATCACTAGAACACAACGCAATTACTAGAAAACTTGTGTATCATACCAGAGCATTGGCAACTGGCGTTTCCTTCTTTGCTCTTGGTGGTGGAGGAAGGCGCCCACGGACAATGAACTTATGCACCTCCGCAAGAGATCTTAGTTGCTTGTCCGTTTGCACATGGACATAAAACTGAAATTCAAAAAAAAAAAAAGAAGGGTTAGTTAGTATGCTTTTATGTAGTTTTTAGGCGATCAACTGAAAATTAATAAAAGCACAGTATATAGTAAAATTACCGAATCTTTCTTATTTGGCTCTTTACCACGTTGCCAAGAACGAATGAACCAATTCTTTTTCCTCTCTCCCAAGGTTAGTTGTTTTCCTCCTATAGCAATAGAAGGCTCTCCCTGATTGTCTATTAGCACCTGGCCCAGCGAAAGTCAAATTAAAGTAGATGGTTCAACATAATTGAAGTAAAATGCTTCACTGTAAGAGACTTCGTGCAATATTTGCGACAAGAACTTTGAGCAGATTCAGTGCATAAATGAAACCAGATATAGGAAGAAAAAACACAAAATAAATAAACTCATACATTGATATTGAAAGTTGTAGTTTTACATCATACGATTTTTTTAACAATGATTTATTTTACTGTTCACTTTCTAAATTTTGTCTTCATTATCTTCCCTCTAATGGAGAAATGACATACAATATGGTCTTTTAGAAAACACTAATGTGTATTTAATTTTAAGAGGAGAGTTTAATATTTGTTCATCTAACAAGATTAATTCATATAATTATGGTTAAGAAATTTTAATACGTACAAGATATTTTAACCTCAAGTCAAAGATAATTATCTCTTTGTTGCATTTGTGATAAACAATTAGAAACACTCTACCAAATATCTACTTAATATTAAAGTAAATAAAAAAAAGTTTAAATGAAGTCGAACTCCACATGATATATATTATATATATATATATATATATATATAAATGGGGAAAAGTCGTATTTGTATGAAAATAATAAAAGAAAGAAATAAAAAGAAAAAAGTTATTACAAAATGTGATAAAATAGGCAAATAAAAGCATACAAATTAAAGACCATTCCATATGCTCAAATGATGCTTTAAAAATCACAACGTGTTTCTTTCACTTCACTTTTATTATTTTAAATGCCAAATTTTTACTTTTATGATAGTTAAAGATAATTAATTATGAGAAATACACATGTTATTGAACAAAAAGAATGTCATTAACAATATTTCGTCCTCTCGTTCCTGGTTTTAATTTGTCCTTTATATGTAAAACTTTTACCTCGTTGTGTGACACAGGCTGCGGCCGACCAAAACCTTGTGGGATGGCAGATAGCGGAATTGCCATTATTGGCTGGTCATTTGGAGCTGTATATGGTACCATAGCCATTTTCTGTTGTTGATTTTGTGCCATACAAAACACAGTATAATCAAGTAAAATAATTTACAACAACAAGCTTTAATTTGCTAATTATTAAAGTAGGTCTGTATGGTGATGCATTGTTCACTAATGGCATCAGAATCTGCGATGTGAAACTATATATATGCATGTATTTTTTTTTATTTGTTTTAAACTGAAACTATATATTCATATATGTGTATCTATATGTGTGTGTGCGCGAGCGCCCGTATCATAAATATTTCAAATTGATAAGTGCTTTATGAGTTTTATAGGACGGATCCTGTAAATATGTATTTTTTTTTAGGACGAATAGTAATGCCCGCTAACTTTTGTCTTTAATCTTAAATGCCCGATTTTTCCAAACCAGCTGAAAATGCCCGTTAAGTTCTAAATTTTCTAACAAAAATGCCCGATTTAAAAAATTCCAACTTTTTATCCGACGTGGCATCCGAATCCAATAGTCGCGCTGCTGAATCAAAAAGTCGCGTTTTAAAATTCGGGCATTTTTGGTAGAATTTTAAAAGATACAAGGCGTTTTTAGCATTATTTTTTAGAAAAAATAAAAGATTTTGTATGTAAATTTCATTTCGGGCATTTTTAGTCGAAATTTTAAAAGATACAAGGCATTTTCAACAGGTTTGGAAAAATCGGGTATTTAAGATTAAGGCAAAAGTTAGCGGACATTTTTGATAATTCGTCCTTTTTTTTACTAATCATTAATTCATAATATATATATATATATATCCAAATTTTGTGGTAATGTAGAGATTTTTTTTTATCTGTATATCATAAATTTAATTAAAGATAGCTGATGCAAACGTTTTATATCTTTTGACAAATAGATTTATATGGTTATCAGGACAAAAGAAAGTAAATGAGCGCCTTACACTACAAGAAAAATGGGTCATTAGGGACTGCCTGGGCGGTCCCTAATGACCCCCCAGGCGGTCCCTATTGACCAATAGCGACCGTCTAACGGTCGCTACATGGCGGTCACTATTGACAGCGGTCATTTGCCAATAGCGACCGTTAAGCGGTCCCTATTGAGGTCATTAGGGACCGCAATTTAGCGACCGTTAAGCGGTCCCTAATGACCTCAATAGGGACCGCTTAACGGTCGCTATTGGCTTATTGTAAAAATTAGGGACGGTCTGGGCGGTCCCTAATGTGCTACATTAGGGACCGCTTGGGCGGTCCCTATTGTGAAAAATTAGGGACCGCCCAGACGGTCCCTAATTTTTTACATTAGGGACCGCCCAGACGGTCCCTAATTATTTACAATAGGGACCGCTCAGGCGGTCCCTAATTTCTACAATAGGGACCGTCTGGGCGGTCCCTAATGTGCTTCAAAACATAGCGACCGCTTAACGGTCGCTATATTCTGAAAAAAAATTAGGGACCGTTAGACGGTCCCTAATTTTACAATAGGGACCGTTTAACGGTCCCTACTAATATTCGTAGATTATTCCACATTAGGGACCGCCCAGACGGTCCCTATTATCAAAAAGTATGGCGACCGTCAAGCGGTCGCTATATTGCGGTCCCTATTGAGGTCATTAGGGACCGCTTAACGGTCGCTATTTTGCGGTCCCTAATGACCTCAATAGCGACCGCTAAGCGGTCGGTATTGACCAATGCGGTCGCTGAAGACTAGCGACCGCTTGGCGGTCGCTAATTTGCGGTCGCTAATGACCCCTTTTTCTTGTAGTGTTAATGGTTTAGGTTGAAATTATTGTTTTTATTAAAAAATCAGGGTGAAATTAATTGTTAAGGTTAACTTGACAATTCATTATATTTTTATTTCCTAATTAAGAAAACTAGAAATAGTGTGAAAAATACTATAGGTGTAACGCGGTAATACGACAAAAGATTCCAACGGCTATGAAAACGAGTCCAACCGCTTTCCTTACGTATCTCGCGCCAAATCAGTATGATCTTTGATGTAATGTTGTAACTCGACAAATAAATAATTCTAACCGCTTTTCTTATATATTTTGCGCCAAAACAATATATTCCAGTACTAAAATTATTTCAAAATGTCATTGGTCTAGCTAAACTAATAGATCATCAAGTTACTCACATCTTTTTCTGCATCAGCCTTAATGTTGACAGGCATATGGAGAGGTGTTGGAATTATTTCTGGTTGCTGAACAAATCGGAATATGGCTTCATCATTCTGTAACAAAAAAAAAATCATTTATGTGACTAAAATGAAGAATACAAAAACAAGTTCATACATAAATACTGACAGACAATATCTCATTTTGGTTGAAGAAAACTAAGCATATAAGAACATTTTTATAAGAAACATAAAGTAGATCTAGATCTTTTCTTAACAAAAGCTAGACAAAAAGATTAAAAAAAATCGTATTTCCTGTTGATTAATTCCATTTTCAATTGAGTATGTGTGTGTGTGTGTACCACGCACCTTTATATATGAAGCAGATAAAATCTGCTTCTTGTCAATGGAGAGTGATGTTTCTCCATTGCTTATGACCGTTAGCTGATTGAGAGCCATCTTAATTTTTTGATAGAGAAAGAAAAAGGGAAATGAAAGGGTTACAAGACTAGGGTTCCTGCCGCTGGAGAAAAGCCACACACAAAGTGAAAAGCAATTGAAGAAGAAGGCACATTAAATAGGTTTTAATTCACGTAGATAGCCATCATATACGTGCCACTTTGCATAATCTGGCTCAAGACAACATTACAATTTAGATTTGAACAATTGTCATTATAAGGAAAAAAACTACAATAATGGTAAAATAGCTGATAAGAATTCAAATTGGAGTTCTTTAAATTAACAGATAATACATTCATGTTTGAATGAGAATATTTTATAGAAGGAGAATAACTGATATACGAAATTTATTGTTCTTCGTCATGAAATCTAGCATAAATCAATTGTATTTATTGCTTTCTTATCAACAAATAACTTGACAAATTCCCTATTACATAAAGAAACATTAATTAATTTAATTAGACATATATATGTATATACATATAATAAGAAAAAAGTTATTACATGATGCTAGTCCGGGAAGATGCAAATTACTCATCAAAAGATGATACAACTTCACTACAAGAAAATAGCGTTTTTCCCGACCGGAAATCCGGTCGGTAATGACCCCTCTCCGGTCGGGAATGACCTTTTACCCACCAGAACCCAGTCGGGATTGCTTCGGTCATAAAAGTTTTTCCAAACGTCGTTCGGTCGGAACCTAAATTTGTCGACCGGATTTCAGTAGCAACTTTTTGCCACCGGAGTCCGGTCGGAAAATTCTCTTCCGACCGGAGTCTGTTCGGTAATACACTTTTAATGTTGAACCCCTAGGATGTGTCTTACTTCAGGTATGAAAGCTAGCTACTGAAGTATAAGGGGATGTACTATGTTGGGTCTAGAGGGGATCTGAGAGAGCAGGTGTTTAAGTTGATGCATGGGAGTAGTGTGGGGGGGACATTCTGGTGTATTGGAGACATACAAGAGGATACAAGCCATTTTTCTTTGGCCTGGACTCAATGATCAGGTTAAGAAATTGGTGGCTCAGTGTGTAGTTTGCCAAGTGTGCAAACATGAGACAGTAAAATACCCAGGCTTTTTTGCAACCTCTCACCTTACTTGAGAATTTTTGGAAATATATAACCATGGACTTTATAGAGCAACTGCCTAAATCTAAGGACAAGGACACAATATGGTGGTAGTAGATATGTTTTCAAAGTATGCTCATTTTATACCACTGACTCACCTCTACAGTGCATCTACCTTAGCTGAGGTTTTCTTGGAGGCTGTCTATAAACTACATGGGCTTCCCCAGAGCATTGTGACAGATAGATAAGATTTTTGTGAGTTCCTTTTGGAAGGAACTAATGAGAGCAGTGGGAGTTGAGCAGTACCTTAGTACTGCTTACCACCCTCGTTCTGATGGGCAAACTGAACGGGTAAATCAATGCTTGGAGACTTATTTAAGGTGCATGGTGAGAGGAAATCCTAAGAGATGGGCCAAGTGGTTGGCACTTGCTGAGCGGTGGTATAATACCAATTACCACTCGGCAGTAGGGAGAACTCCCTTTGAGATACTATATGGCTACAAGGCCTCTCAAGCAGGTTTGGGATCATATGATGCAGTTAAGGTTGTTGGAGTTGCTGAAATACTAGAAGACACGAGGAATAACTTGCAAAGTGTTAAAGAGCAGATAGCACATGCACAAAACAGGATGAAAGTACAAGCAGACAAATGACTTTGAGGAAAGACACCTGCTGGAAACTCAGTCCTAAATATGTTGGACCTTATGAGGCGATAGAGAGAATGGGGACTGTAGCTTACCATTTAAAGCTGCCAGAGGTGGCGCGTATGCATCCGGTATTCCATGTGTCAGTGGTCAAGAAGCACGTGGGGGCTAGTGAAGCAACGACCAGTGAGTTTCCCCCTATTCCTCATGACAACAAACAAGGGTTACAACCTACGGAGGTGCTAGCGCGCAGAATCATTAAGAAAAACGGTCAACTCAAACGGCGGCGTTTTCTATTTTTCTTTTCTACATTTTTACTTCATTTAGTAATTGTCTATTTTACCCTCGCTAAGTGACGCATTAGTAATTGTACTAAGTTGCACTTTGTTCTGACTTTGGAATCTTCAGTGATGTATAGGTGACTTTGTACTGGACATTTCATTCAGAAAAATTATAAAAATATTACAGCTGAAACACTTTTCTCTCTCTATCTGCTCTTCTCTTTTACGCAGAATTCACTTTCTTATCTCTATCAACGTGTTCGATCGTTACATAATGACTTTCAGCTGAAATCAAATGTCGTGGTTTGAGTTAATTAATTTGGTATTTAATTCGTTTCCCCTTTTAGCAAGTTTTGACCATTTCATTTTAATTTGTTAATTAGATTGTTAAACAAGATTAAAAGCTCGTTAATCCTCCCCTCAACTTTACTATAAACACACGCACAAACGCTCCCCTTAACTCACTTAATTAAGAATCACATTGCAACTTGTTTTCAAATCATTCAATTCAATAATCGTTTCCTTCATTTCTCTCTCGTTTGTTCTTCTATTATGCGTTGTTCTTCATCAATTCATCATAACATTCATGAACTTGTTATATTATCATTCGCATATGATTATTCACCAGCACCCTTCGCTCAATTTCTCATTATAATCCTTTGAAGTTTTGTACATTTGCAATCGAAAATCACAATCTCTTATCATTACGCTACACGATCAAAATTCGTTGTTCTTCTCCAATTTCTGATATGACTACTCCTACTACAAGTTCAATGATAGCTTCTACCAAAAATTCAAGTGAAGATTCATCCTCAATTGAAAGTGTAAGTGTTCTCATAAAGTGTTAGTCCAATATTTCGGTAACTAATGTTGGCACATCACTGAACTCAACACTGCATTTTCCGAATTATTTAAGTGTAATATTTTATTATGTCTTTTTTCAAAAATTAATCTAGTTCCAAAATTGTAGTTAATCTTATTTATATTTCAGGATAATGATAAATCAGGAATCCATGTGGTTTACTCATCATAAGAAGAATATTCGGAAGATAAAGGCAATGGATGTGCAAGATAAGGATGGAAGGTTTCCTGGTGGTAAGTTGAACGAATTTCAAGATAAACATGGAAGATCTTGGTAGATTAGAAGTCTATCAAAAGAAGAGTTCGATCAAAAGAAGATTCCTTCAATTAGAGAAGTCCAGATCAAATAGGAAATCTTTCAAACCTAATTAAAGATAAGCCTAAGAAGTTGATAAGCCCAAAAACAAAATTGGAGATGATCTTGGAGATATAATAGCAATCAAAAACGCGCACAACATGTCTTGGACCTCAAGGAACAATATATTATAAATAGGCATGTTGGGCATCAAGAAAAACACACGAAGACTATAATGAAAATATCCCGAGAGGAAAATCTATTATTGAGTGTGTTTGTCTTATTGTACTGAGATTTATCTAACGAAGTTATAAACTCCATAGCTTATAGTAAGTTAGTGTTGGGGTCGAGTTCCTTTTGTGTTAGTGTTGGGGTCGAGTTCGTAAAATTATTAATTCATTAGTGGTTATTTGGCCATATGGGCTTGGCAGATTATATTTACGTTACCTATTGTGTTCTTTAAATTACGTTGTGCACAATGTACTCTATCAATGTATCAATGTTAAGACAACATTGAGTACTTCAATATTGGCGTAACATTCAACTTAACACAACGTGTGCTGTATACTCAGTCAGTAGGTGTTAGGACAACACTGAGTAAAATCTGTGTTGAGTTACAAAAGATGTACCAATCCTGATCCACAAATGTATATCAATGTATTTTTTGGAATATGTTAGCAATCTATTGGTTTTGCGATCGTTAGTGAACAATTAACACAAACTATGTTTCCTCATATCGCAACATCATCATCGCTTTACAGTCACACAAGTGACGTGATTCATCGTCGTCCCTCTTACAATTTTGCATGAATCTGATGCGATCAATCGACAATGTTGGATCCGTCCAAATAACCTTGTTACCTTCTTGTTTTGTTACTACCCCACAATTTAATGAAACTTTTCTTACCAAATATTTTTCGTGAAAATCTCGTAGCCGAAGGATTTTGTCCTATGTTACTATGCATGGCATTGATTCAACATAAAACATGCTCAAAAGATCGGGGCATTAGTGTGCTTTGACATTTCAGAAAATTTGCATGTGGATCAGTGATAAAGTAAAGAATAGATTTTTTTATTTAACCAAACGACTGAAGTGTGATATAAAACTGTGAACTTGACGATTCATATAAATCGAAGAGTTCATGGGAACTGAAAGTGATGATCGAAAAAATTAGTTAGCTAGGAGCGTGGTTGTATGTTATGTATATACAGGTGTTTGCTCTAACGGCTTTCTTATTGCTACTAACCAATCCAATTAACAAACAAACTGACAATATTTACTATAAGAAGAAGGTGGTTAATGAACTAATTAATCATATTATGAAAACTTACCCAAAAAGGAAAGGTTCCATTTTGATCTTTAATACCCCTCCCACGAGAGTTTGTCGGAACTGAAAGCGATCATCGAAAAATTTGTTAGCCAGGAGTGTGGTTGTTGTTAAATATATACAGATGTGTGCTAACGGTTTTTTCTCGACCAACCAGAGAGCTCTATTACTAACTAATCCAATTAACAAATAAACTAACAATGTGTACTATAAGTAGGAGGCTATTAATGTATTAATTAACCTAATTATGAAAACTTGCCCAAAATGGAAACTCTAATACCCACCTCTCCTCAAGTTGGGCATGAGTGTTGTGAATGCCTAACATGGATTTCATCACGTTGAACGGTTGTAACGACAACGGCTTAGTGAGGATGTCTGCAATTTGTTGTTCATTAGACACATGAACAATTTTTATTTCTCTAGCATGCACCTTTTCGTGTACAAAGTGACGCTCTTTGTTTATCCTTCGTACGCTTGCGATATACAGAATTGTAGGCAAGGCAAGCTGCACTTTATTATCAATGAGTAAAAGTGGCAATTTTGAAGAGGGCATCCTGAGTTCATGAAGCAATTTTGAACAGGGGATCCTGAGTTTATGAAGCAATAGAGTATAGAGATGTGGATGCCAATAATTGATAAAAAAAAATATGTGATCCTTTATTCTCTGGTATATCGCACCTAGCGCATATGTTTTCTTATTGAATAAAGTTTTGTATGCTATTATAGTTTTCACTGGATCGTACTACTAGTACTCTCAAATTCATAAAAGTTTTTGCTACACTCTTTGTATTGCTGATAAAAAAAACTAAAACAATAAAAAGCACACAAATTAAATAAATAAATGAAATATAAGACCTTCATTATTGTAAATAATTTCAGAAGGAGATATACAAGTTCTTATTCCATCTACATTGTAGGTTCAAAATCATAAAGATCATAAATTAGGTGCCCAGTGTTCGTTGGAGCTCCACTTGGCGCCATTGTTTCACCCTCTCTCTTCCTTTACTTGTCCCCTATATATACATCATTAAAAAAAAAAAAAAACATCATCAAAGATGTTCTAAAATAATTGTCAAATAAATTAGGTCTACTGTTTTTGTGGTAAATTAATAAGAAACCGAGCTAATGGTATTTTATACTCCAATATCAATTGGCATAGGATCATTGCCCATTGTAAAAAGTAGCTTTGTAATCAACTATGCATTACGTATGCCCGGGTTGGTTTCTGGAGTACGCAATAGCTCATTTGTCGTGACATTATATTTACCCACTAGTATCTTCCTCAACATCTTATCTCCTCTAACTCTACGTTCATTTGGTGCCCCCTGAAAATTTTGAGATGATTCGTAAGTAGTAAAACGAGCTTTAATTTTTCTCTGGTCAAAAGTGCAAAATAAAGAGTTAAACTACGTAAATAAAATTTAATAATTAGCACAAGTGCCCTGATCAATACTTTACGTTGATTGTATGCGTAATGTTTATTCATAAAAAATTAATGTGTGTGTGTGTGTGCACCTTTATATAGGTAGCAGATAAAATATGCTTCTTGTCAATGGAGAGCGATGTTTCTCCATTGCTTATGATCGTTAGCTGATGGAGAGCCATCTTAATTTTTTAATCGAGAAAGAAAAAGGGAAATGAAAGGGTTACAAGACTATGGTTCCTGCCGCTGGAGAAAAGCCACACACAAAGTGAAAAACAATTGAAGAAGAAGGCACATTAAATAGGTTTTAATTCACGTAGATAGCCATCATATACGTGCCACTTTGCATATTCAGGCAGAAGACGACATTACAATTTAGATTTGAACAATTGTCATGATAAGGAAAAAAAACTACAAGAAATGGGAAAATATTTAAATAGCTGAAACTTAAATCGACCCCAAACCTGCAGATTTATTTTGTAATTTCCATGTCCTTGTTAGAAGAAAGATCTAAAAGACAATCATAGATATGTTCTTATGTTTAGAATTTTTTCAATATGTAATTTAGATTAATAGCGTTTACCATTTTTAAACCATACTTTCTTTTTTCTTTTTGTTATATCATATTCATCCAAGAACCACAATGCTTGGCCTATGGAGTATTTTAAAACAAGCGCAAAAAGAAGTGAAAGAACTCCATGCAGTTTAATTGACGCAATTCCAATTTATGCAATATAAACTAATTGATTTTGTAGGAAATAATTCCGTGATCATTCTCATTAATCTTCCCAAAGTATATATAGTACAATATTCTAAGGTAGAATTCTAGAGATATACAATAATCTAATTACAATCTATCAAGGATATGCAAATTAATAAATAATATCTCTAACACACCCCGCAGTGAAAACATGAGGTGCGCGAATGCTGAGAGTGGAGCAAAAATCTTCAAACAGGGCTCGAGGTATTTCTTTAGTGAAATATCCGCAATATTGTACAGGAACGGACATGAGAAACTCGAACTTGTCCACGTGCGACCTTCTTTCTAACAAAATGAATGTCCAAATCTATATGGTTGGTGCGCTTCGGATTATTAAAAAGGTAGGTAGAACTCACGTTATCACAGTGGACCAGGGTAGCGTTAGAGATAGGGAAGTGTAACTCCAATAATAAATTTTAAAGCCAACAAGTCTCGGACACAACGTTCGCAACCCCTCGATATTCTGCCTCGGCACTGGAAAGAGAAATAATGGGTTGGCGTTTAGAAGACCAAGATATAAGATTGTCGCCCATGAATATAAATAGCCGAAAGTGGAGCGGCGTGTGTCAAGGAACCACCCCAATCCGCATCCGTGTAGGCGATCATGTCCAAAATCTGAGACTTGTACAAGTGAAGGCCGAAGTCTATCGTGCTTTAAATACAGAATATAAAGGATGGTGTGTTTCATAGGAGCCACGTGATCAGATTTCGAATTATGCATATGTAAACACACTTGATGGATGGCGTACAAAGAATGTATGGTCGTGTGAACGTCAAGTACTACAACGCGCCGGTAGGACTATAGTAACGTGTCGGATCCACATATGGTGACCCTGAAGAAGCATTAAGTTTGGCTTCAGTGTCAACGGGAGTCGCAACGGGTTTGCATGATGACATACCTACCCATTCAATGATGTCCGAAGAATATTGTGGGCGAGAGAGAAATATTCCATTAGGATATCGTGTGACAGCTATGCCCAAAACATAACTCATTTGTCCCAAATTAGTCATTGCAAATTTCGAGCCAACTGAGATATCGGATTACGTCGTAAGGTGTTAGACGAGGAAGTGGGGATAATATCATCGACATACAGTAAGATATACCCAGTATTAGTGCCACGGTGATAGATGAAGAGAGAGTGATCGGACTTACTGTGCGAGAAACCAATGGGTGAAGCAAAATAAGCGTAACATTGATACCATGCGCGTGGAGCCTACTTAAGACCATGCAAAGATTTCTTCAAGAGGCAAACATAATCTAGATGAGTCTTCTCACGAAAACCCAAAGGTTGATGCATATAGACTGTTTCCTGAAGAGAACCGTGTAAGAAAGCATTCTTGACATCGAGTTGATGAATGGGCCAATAGAGAGAGATACCAATGTTGAGCACGTATCAAGGCAATCAACTCCAGCCTGGTAAGACCTGCCATCACCAACATAAGGAGCTTTGTGTCGCTCAAAAGATAAAAATTGATTTATTTTTATGACGATAAATCCACATAGAACGAATTACATTCACATTAGGTGGTCGAGATACTAATTCCAATGTCTTATTTTTAATAATAGCGTGAAATTCATCTAACATAGCCTATTTCTATTTCTAATCGGATAGTGCATGCTTAGGGCCTTTTGGTAAAGGAGAGGGCGCGACGGAAGAAGGAAGCTTAAAAGTGAATATACCATGCATGCGGCGCGTTGTGGTCGAGTGCACAAGATTCGTGAAAGAAATTGGAGTTGGAGGAGATGAGGGAGGTCACGTCAGGCATTGTGTTGGAGATGGAGCAATCGCGGGAGGCAAGGGGGGAGGAGCCGTAGGCATGAGTTGAGGTGGCGGTCAAAGATGAAGGATTGAGTAGTAGAGGATGAGGCTCGTCATCAAGAAACATGTAAGAGAGGATCGGTGAGCTGACCGTCACAAAGGGAAACCCACTCTTGTCAAAAAGAACGTATTGAGATAGGATTATTTTGTGGTTAGTGTTGTCGTAACACTTATAACCACGATGATTTGAGGGATACCCCAAGATAACGCAAGGCGTGGAACGTGGTTCGAGCTTGTTGATAGTAGAAGGCGGGAAAAAAGGGTAGCACACGCAACCAAATGTCCGTATGTGAGAATATGATGGATCGCGCATGTATAAAAGTTGAGTTGGAGAGCAGTTTTTCAAGATTTTAGTGGGAAAGATGGTAAGTAGATATGTGGATATTTGATGTGCGTAAGACCAAAAATTTGTGGGCAACGAAGAGTGAGAGAGAAGCATGCACATAATGTTATTGATGGAACGTATGGTACGTTCGACCTTTCCTTTTTGTGAAGAGGTGTGGGGACAAGAAAAACGAAACGTGCCAATTTTTAGACAAAAAAAGTGAAAATCTGCGTTGTTAAATTCTCGCCCGTTATCACATTGAAAAACTTTATATATTTAGAAAATTGAGTGTTTTTATAAGTACTAAACGAGGCAAAAATACCATAGGCATCGGATTGTTTTCCAAGTGGAAACCTCCACAAGTATTTAGTAAAATCATCCATAAGAACAAGATAATATTTATGACCCACAAAACTCAAAACCAGAGAAGTCCACAAATCAGCATGTATACTATCAAATGGAAAAAGAGTATGAGAGTTAGAGGAATAAAAAGCCAACTGGATATGTTTACCCAAAACACACGAATCACAAAGTGTTTTTGAAGAAGAACGAGTATACGAAATAAAATTAGTAGTCCTTAGAAAATCTAAAATAGATGCGATGTCCCAAACAGTTGTGCCATAGAGACGGGGATAGAGCGGCAAACATCATAGAAGCACGAACAAGTGAGGAGGCCGATGAGGCAGATGTCTTGGTGGTGATATGATATGGATCACCGGAGCTATCACGTCGACTTATAGGTATCCCTGTTTGACAGAAAACCTGAGAGGATTAAATTCAGTAGAAACATGATTATCACGCGTAAGGCGACGAACAGATACGATATTCTTAATTAATTGTGGAGTATGTAAAACATGATTAAGCATGAGAGGGGGTGGGGGTAAGAAAAGCGATGCATTACCGTGACCATGAATTGGAATTCCTTGACCACTACCAACAATAATACGATAATTCGTGCTCGAATTAAAATAAAGAGAGAGAGTACCTTGAGACGTCGCCATGTGAGATGAGGCCCCCCAAGTAATGCTTTAAAAGTGAAATACTTATCGAGCATAGTTGCATTATCAATAGGTTCAGCATATAAAATCTGCACTTCCTTTTACTTTCCAATACAAAACACCATAGCATAAGCCTCCTCAACAAGTGGTAAAGGATCAAGGCTAAGAATCTGACCTCTCACCATGTCATAACTATCATTGAGTCCCATCAGAAATTGCAATAGTCGATTAATTGAATGAAAATCTAATGAATGAGTTAGAATTTGATAAACAATATAAGAGTGTAGAAAGTAATTTGTTGTAAGTTGAATTGGCTCTTGGATGCCAATCCCCGTAAGTATCCTCATTTATTTATAGTATTACAATGTATATAATTACAATTGATTGGACGAGAAATTACAGCAAAGAGAAAATAATTAGCAACTATACAAGGTAAGATATCAGTATACATATCCCATAAAATAAGTAATTGGTCAAAGATTGCTGCATCATTTAGGGAGAGTAGAATCTGACTCCAACGGTCCTAAGTTTCCTTTGATATTGTTTACATCCCCCCGCAAGCTGACAGGGGTGAAATCACCAACAGCTTGGACCGCAAAAATTCAAAACGAGGTGCAGCGAGTCCTTTAGTAAATATATCGGCGATCTGATCCTTCGTAGATATATAGTGAATACTGACATCTTTGTTGAGAACTTTTTCTCTAATGAAGTGATAATCGACTTCGATATGTTTGGTGCGAGCATGAAACACCGGATTTGACGCCAAAGCTAAGGCTCCAAGGTTATCACACCAGATTGTAGGAGGAGATAGCAATGGAATACGTAAATCTCGACGAAGCATGCGAATCCAAAAAATTTCAGATACCGCCATAGCTAAAGCTCGGTATTCTGCTTCCGTGCTGGAGCGTGAAACTACTTGTTGTTTCTTGGCGCACCAGGAATTAAGACTGGGACCTAAGAAAATCCCGTAACCAGTGGTAGAGTGGCGATCATTGGGATCACCGGCCCAATCCGAATCGCAAAATGCTGTTAGCTTCAAATTACCTCGTTGGAAAAAGATACCAAGATCAAGACTGCCCTTCAAATATCGAATAACACGTTTGGCCGAGACCCAATGTGAAGTAGATGGCGCATGCATATGTTGACATAATTGATTGACGGTAAATGCAATTTCAGGACGAGTAAGTGTGCAATATTGCAAGGCACCAACCAATTGTCTATATTCAGTAGCATTTTGGATGGGATCACTATTTGACGAAAACAATTTCCCACCCGAAACGCATGGAGCAGGGGCTGGTTTGGCGCCATCCATTTTGGTTCGCTGGAGTATGTCGACAATGTATTTACTTTGTCGAAGGTGAATGCCATTTTTATCACGCAAGACCTTTATACCAAGGAAATAGCCAAGGGCGCCTAGGTCCCTCAATTTAAATTCAGATTGTAAGTGATTAATGAGAGAAGATAATAGTGAATCATGTGTTCCGGTAAGAATAATATCATCAACATATATGAGAACGAACAAATGTTGAGTAGACTTATGATAAATAAAGAGTGGCATATCAACACTTGAAATAGAAAAATCGAAATCCAAAAGACACTGAGAGAGTCGAGTGTACCAAGCTCGGGGGGCTTGTTTTAGACCATAAAGTGCCTTGTGCAAACGACATACATGGTTAGGAAAATCAGAATTTTTAAAACCTTGAGGTTGCTTAATGTAGACTTCTTCTTGAAGCTCACCATTAAGGAATGCATTGGACACATCAAGTTGTCTGAGAGGCCAATCAAAATGAACAGCAAGAGCAAGAACCATACGTACTGTAGCGGGTTTAATGACAGGACTAAAAGTTTCAGAAAAATCAACTCCGCTAATTTGTCGAAATCCTTTTGCAACTAATCGCGCTTTAAGGCGCTCTACCCCTCCATCGGAATTTTCTTTAACTTTATATACCCATTTGGTGTCAATTATATTATGATGAGATGGAGGTGGGACAAGTGACCATGTTTTGTTAGCAATAAGAGCATCAAACTCCTCTTGCATAGCCTTTTTCCATTCAACATATTTTATAGCGTCTGAAAAGCTAATGGGTATCGCAGGACTTGTGTTTATATGTAACGCTTGTAATGGATAACGTGTGCTGCAATATGTTTTATATTCAGAAAACTGTTTTGGTTTAGAATGACTAGTTTGAGAGCGTGTAACGACTCATGATGAACTTATGGATGTATCAATAATTGGTGAGTTCAAAGTTTGAGGGGAGACAGACGTAGATTCAGGTATAAGAGGTGAGGAAGAATCCTCGTGCAAAATTGGTGAAGTGTTTAACTCAGGACCTTGTGATTCTAATTGACAAGTAGGTTCGTGCAAATTTGGTTAAGTGTTTAACTCATGAACTTGTGATTCTAATTGACAAGTAGGTGAAATAGGTTGTTGATTTGAAGGGACATCATGAAGACTTACAGGTGACTGATGTTCATAATTTGAAGGAAAAATAAATCCAGAAGATGATGGCATCACATGGGGAGGAGATTCCTTTGCCACTTGTAGTCCTGGAAATAGTTTTTCATCAAAAATAACATGCCTTGACACATAAATCTTTTTTGAAATTGGATCTAGACATTTATAACCTTTGTGGTTTGATGCATAACCTAAGAAAATGCATTGCTTGCTGCGAAAAGCCAATTTATTTAGAGCATAAGGCCGAAGTAGAGGATAACAAGCACATCCAAAAGACCTTAGATAAAGATAGTCCGGATCACGATTAAATAAAATATGATAAGGAGTTTTATTTTCTAAGGTAGGAGAGGGTAATCGATTTATTAAGTAAATTGCTGTTGAGAAAGCCTCGACCCAAAATGAAGGGGGAAGATTTGATTGACTTAAAAGAGATAATCCAAGTTCTGCAATATGTCGATGTTTTCTCTCGGCGACCCCATTTTGTTGAGAGGTATAAGGACATGTTCGACGATGATAAATGCCATGAGATTCAAAAAAATTCACAAATTGTAAAGAGGCGTATTCGCCTCCGTTATCAGATTGAAACTGTTTTATTTTAGCAGAAAAAAAGTTTTCTACAAGTGCCTTCAATTTGGCAAAACTTTGGAAAACTTCAGATTTATACCTCATGGGAAATAACCAAGAAAATCTAGAATAGTCATCTATAAATAATACGTAAAATCGATAACCATCTGTAGAATTTAAAGGAGATACCCAAACATCAGAATGTATTAAATCAAGTGGTCCTAATGAAATTCTAGTAGAATCAGTAAATGGTAATTTTTTACTTTTTCCAAGTTGACAAGCATTACATAGATGATTATTTGAAGTCGATCCACTAACAGGGAGTTGAAATGAGTGAATAACTTTTTTTGTTATTTGAGCAGAAGGATGGCCTAAGCGCACATGCCAAATATCATATGATGCTTTAACACTAACAAGAGCAACTTGTGCACGACATTTATTAATTGAGGCCTTATTCATGTGCAATGGATATAAACCACCTTCACTTTCCCCTTCCAGCAGTGTATGTCCCGTGTGTTTGTCCTTAATAAAAAAATGAGTGTCAGTGAGGATAAAATAACATGAATTATCAACACAAAACTTATTGATGGACAAAAGATTAGCCATGGCAGCAGGACAATGCAAGACATTTTGAAGAGATAAGTTATAGTGAGTAGTTGGAAGTACAAGCGAACTCGTATTTTTAATAGGGAGAGAACTACCATTTCCAACAACAACGGTATCGTTTCCGTTGTACGGCTCTTGTAGAGTGAGATTATCAAGATCAGCGGTAATGTGCTGATTTGCACCACTATCGAGAACCCAAGTATCTCCAGCAATTTCAGAATTTGTTTGAGCAACCATTGCCGCTAATTGAGCAGGTGCCTTCAACAGCAACGGTATTGTTAACGGGTTCTGAATTATCTCCTATTAACTGAATTATATTTATATTGGGTTGGAACGCCGATCCCGACCCGAGGATATTGTTGGTTTTTATTGATTTGCGGCTGGACTCGGATATTTTCCGAGATGCCTACGTATCCCCCAATTGGGAATCAAGCCACTCGCAGTTCTTGTTTTTTGGTGTTGAATATTTGGTGTTTGTCGATTTTATCGGATATATTGGTTTTGTATATGTTGGAGGGGTGGTCCTAGGGGAGGAGAGTGTTCTCCTAGGGGAAGAGAGTATTCTCTGAGGGGAGGAGAGTGTTCTCCTAGGGGAGGAGAGTGTTCTCCTAGGGGAGGAAAGTTTTCTCCGAAGGGAGGAGAGTGTTCTCCTAGGGGAGGAGAGTGTTCTCCGAGGGAAATAGAGTGTTCTCCTAGGGGAAGAGTGTTCTCCTAGGGGGAGAGTGTTCTCCGAGGGGGGGAGAGTGTTCTCCGAGGGGAGGAGAGTGTTCTCCTAGGGGAGGAGAGTGTTCTCCTAGGGGGGAGAGTGTTCTCCGAGGGGAGGAGAGTGTTCTCCTAGGGGAGGAAAGTGTTCTCCTAGAGGAGGAGAGTGTTCTCCTAGGGGAGGAGTATGTTCTCCGAGGGGAGAAGAGTATGTTCTCCGAGGGGAGAAGAGTGTTCTCCGAGGGGAGAAGAGTGTTCTCCGAGGGGAAAACTCGGGGAGGAGAGTGTTCTTCTAGGGGAGGAGAGTGTTCTCCTAGGGGGAGAGTGTTCTCCGAGGGGAGGAGAGTGTTATCCTAGGGGAGGAGAGTGTTCTCCTAGGGGAGGAGTATGTTCTCCGAGGGGAGAAGTGTATGTTCTCCGAGGGGAGAAGAGTGTTCTCCGAGGGGAGAAGAGTGTTCTCCGATGGGAGGAGAGTGTTCTCCTAGGGGAAAACTCGGGGAGGAGAGTGTTCTCCTAGGGGAGGAGAGTGTTCTCCTAGGGGGGAGAGTGCTCTCCAAAGGGAGGAGAGTGTTCTCCTAGGGGAGGGGAGAGAGTTCTCCGAGGGGAGGAGAGAAGGAAGGAGTTTTTTGTTCGCAGGTTGCGTATGTGTGTCTCTCTTTTTCTCTCCATGTTTTTTCCCTCTTTTTTCTCTCTTCCCCAACTTGTCTTTTCTTCTATGGTTCTTGTCCCCTTTTTATAGAGGTTTTTAGGGGCAGGTGTCTTTTGCATGTAAAGATACAAGTGATGTGGCCTCATTGCATGTGTGCCACTTGGGGGCTAAGTAGAGGCTTGGTACATGCATTGGCCAAGTGTTAAATCATGATACGGCCAAGTATGAATATGTGAGGCGGGAGGGTTTAAGCAGGTGATTTTCTACCCTATTAACAAAGCCCCCCAGTTTTTAGTGCAGTCGGTCATTATGACTGCACTAGAAACTTAAAAGTCGGGAGTTGTGAGGGTTCGAGTATCGCGGATTTTCTAGAGAGGTATCGTAGCCTCTGGTAACGAAGTCGTTCTAAGGCATTGTTTCGAGCCTTTTCAAGTATACGTCTTTCTCGCTTTTTCTGGTCGGAGATATTATAGTGTATCCCGTTTTAAACGTTTCTTTTGAGGTATCGTAGAATTATTTAGAACCTTGTAGGTCCTTGTCGGTTATTGCGTCGTGATTGTCCCGTAGATCCTCGAAAGGCATCTGAGTTTCATATAGGACTCGGAAAGCCTTGGTAAGGTATCGGGGAACTATTTTGGGGTATCGTAGGCCTTTGTCATTCGATGTTTATATCCGTTTAACATAAGCCCCCCAGTTTTTTGCTTACCTTAGAAGAGGCGAGGGGACTATCGTGGTTGCCTTCTTAGAGGCGAGAAGTTTTTTATTTTTGATGCCTTCATTGAGGCGAGAATTTTTTTACCCATGATGCCTTCTTTGAGGCGGGAGGGTTTTTCTTTCTTCGTGTTGCCTTCGTTGAGGCGTGCCTTCATTGAGGCGAGAGGTTTTCATTTATTTATTTTGTTTCCTTTTTTTTTTTTTTTTACCTCTGTAGTGGTCCCTCTTGGCGCATTGATGGATATCGGACTCTCGCGAATCCATCGGGGTTTACTTTTTTTTTTTTTTTTTTCGATGCCGCGTTGATATCTTTTCTTTATTCCTCGTGACTTTCTAAGGGACGCTTAGGTGCCCTCGTCGGATGGCCACTCATACCGCTTTGGGTTAGTAACCGAGCGATATTGGTCACACCCGATGGGCCTCCTCGTCGGGAGTGTGTTATGGGACTCGAGAGTCCGTCGGGGCCCTGCTCGGTGTCGTGATGGATATCTGAATCAGGTGGATCCATTCGGGTTCGCTTTTTATTTGATGCCATCCTGATATCTGGTTTTGACTCATTGTGACTTTCCGAGGGACGCTAGGTGCCCTCGTCGGATGGCCACTCCTACTGCTTTGGGTTAGTAACCGAGCGGTATTGGTCACACCCAATGGGCCTCCTCGTTGGGAGTGGGTACAACTCATCGGAAGTACTCGTGACAATAGTATTGTCCATTTATTAATCCGTTTGATTTAGAACTAATATTATCTTTAACTGTTTACTCATTTCTTTCACTGAATTCATATATATACTTATATATATTATATAGCAATTAGAAAATCATATAATTTTCACGGAGAATCACGCGAGTTGGGGAGAAAGGAAAACTTAGCTTCGAAGCGTATCGCCCCATGGCCGTAGCACCTGCTTTCCCTTTTGGTTTTGGCAGCAATCTCCTCGGGCTTGCTCAAGGATTCAACGGCGGTTCCCACAGACGACGCCACTTTGTTAACGGGTTCTGAATTATCTCCTATTAACTGAATTATATTTATATTGGGTTGGAACGCCGATCCCGACCCGAGGAGATTGTTGGTTTTTATTGATTTGCGGCTGGACTCGGATATTTTCCGAGATGCCTACGTATCCCCCGATTGGGAATCAAGCCACTGGTAGTTCTTGTTTTTTGGTGTTGAATATTTGGTGTTTGTCGATTTTATCGGATATATATTGGTTTTGTATATATTGGAGGGGTTGTCCTAGGGGAGGACAGTGTTCTCCTAGGGGAGGAGAGTGTTCTCCTAGGGGAAGAGAGTGTTCTCCGAGGGGAGGAGAGTGTTCTCATAGGGGAGGAGAGTGTTCTCCTAGGGGAGGAAAGTTTTCTCCGAGGGGAGGAGAGTGTTCTCCTAGGGGAGGAGAGTGTTCTCCGAGGGGAAGAGAGTGTTCTCCTAGGGGAAGAGTGTTCTCCTAGGGGGAGAGTGTTCTCCGAGGAGGGGAGAGTGTTCTCCGAGGGGAGGAGAGTGTTCTCCTAGGGGAGGAGAGTGTTCTCCTAAGGGAGGAAAGTGTTCTCCTAGAGGAGGAGAGTGTTCTCCTAGGGGATGAGTATGTTCTCCGAGGGGAGGAGTATGTTCTCCGAGGGGAGAAGAGTATGTTCTCCGAGGGGAGAAGAGTATGTTCTCCGAGGGGAGAAGAGTGTTCTCCGAGGGGAGAAGAGTGTTCTCCGAGGGGAAAACTCGGGGAGGAGAGTGTTCTCCTAGGGGAGGAGAGTGTTCTCCTAGGGGGGAGAGTGTTCTCCGAGGGGAGGAGAGTGTTCTCCTAGGGGAGGAGAGTGTTCTCCTAGGGGAGGAGAGTGTTCTCCTAGGGGAGGAGTATGTTCTCCGAGGGGAGGAGTATGTTCTCCGAGGGGAGAAGAGTGTTCTCCGAGGGGAGGAGAGTGTTCTCCTAGGGGAAAACTCGGGGAGGAGAGTGTTCTCCTAGGGGGAGAGTGCTCTCCGAGGGGAGGAGAGTGTTCTCCTAGGGGAGGGGAGAGAGTTCTCCGAGGGGAGGAGAGAAGGAAGGAGTTTTTTGTTCGCAGGTTGCGTATGTGTGTCTCTCTTTTTCTCTCCATCTTTTTTCCATCTTTTTTCTCTCTTCCCCAACTTGTCTTTTCTTCTATGGTTCTTGTCCCCTTTTGATAGAGGTTTTTAGGGGCAGGTGTCTTGTGCATGTAAAGATACAAGTGATGTGGCCTCATTGCATGTGTGCCACTTGGGGGCTAAGTAGAGGCTTGGTACATTCATTGGCCAAGTGTTAAATCATGATACGGCCAAGTATGAATATGTGTCAACCTTTGTGTGGAGCCATGTGTTGTGCCTTGTTTGGTGCAAATGCTTTTATAAATTTGAGTCGTATTACCAGAGTGAGTACAAAATCGTACGTGTAATAATATATCGAGTTTGTGAGTCGTGTTACAAATACGAGCATAAACCGGGTAGTATTTTAGCTATAAATTCGGTCGATAGTCGTGCGTCGTGATTTACGATATACAAATAGTATAATTTTTAACGAAGTATACCGGTATTTAAACCGTGTTATAATGATATGTCGTTTATAAATCATATAATATACCAAGTAATTTTGGTAATCGAATTATCGTGTATTTAAGCAGGTGATTTTCTACCCTATTAACAAAGCCCCCCAGTTTTTAGTGCAGTCGGTCATTATGACTGCACTAGAAACTTAAAAGTCGGGAGTTGTGAGGGTTCGAGTATCGCGGATTTTCTAGAGAGGTATCGTAGCCTCTGGTAACGAAGTCGTTCTAAGGCATTTTTTCGAGGCTTTTCAAGTATACGTCTTTCTCGCTTTTTCTGGTTGGAGATATTATAGTGTATCCCGTTTTAAACGTTTCTTTTGAGGTATCGTAGAGTTATTTAGAACCTTGTAGGTCCTTGTCGTTTATTGCGTCGTGATTGTCCCGTAGATCCTCGAAAGGCATCCGAGTTTCATATAGGACTCGGAAAGCCTTGATAAGGTATCGGGGAACTATTTTGGGGTATCGTAGGCCTTTGTCATTCGATATTTATATCCGTTTAACATAAGTCCCCCAGTTTTTTGCTTACCTTAGAAGAGGCGAGGGGACTATCGTGGTTGCCTTCTTAGAGGCGAGAAGTTTTTTATTTTTGATGCCTTCATTGAGGCGAGAATTTTTTTACCCTTTTTTTTTTTTTTGTTTTACCTCTGTAGTGGTCCCTCTTGGCGCATTGATGGATATCGGAGTCTCGCGAATCCATCGGGGTTTACTTTTTTTTTTTTTTTTTTTTCGATGTCGCGTTGATATCTTTTCTTTATTCATCGTGACTTTCCAAGGGACGCTTAGGTGCCCTCGTCGGATGGCCACTCATACCGCTTTGGGTTAGTAACCGAGCGATATTGGTCACACCCGATGGGCCTCCTCGTCGGGAGTGTGTTCTGGGACTCGAGAGTCCGTCGGGGCCCTGCTCGGTGTCGTGATGGATATCTGAATCAGGTGGATCCATCCGGGTTCGCTTTTTATTTGATGCCATCCTGATATCTGGTTTTGACTCATTGTGCCTTTCCGAGGGATGCTAGGTGCCCTTGTCGGATGGCCACTCCTACTGCTTTGGGTTAGTAACCGAGCGGTATTGGTCACACCCGATGGGCCTCCTCGTTGGGAGTGGGTACAACTCATCGGAAGTACTCGTGACAATAGTATTGTCCATTTATTAATCCGTTTGATTTAGAACTAATATTATCTTTAACTGTTTACTCATTTCTTTCACTGAATTCATATATATACTTATATATATTATATAGCAATTAGAAAATCATATAATTTTCACGGAGAATCACGCGAGTTGGGGAGAAAGGAAAACTTAGCTTCGAAGCGTATCGCCCCATGGCCGTAGTACCTGCTTTCCCTTTTGGTTTTGGCAGCAATCTCCTCGGGCTTGCTCAAGGATTCAACGGCGGTTCCCACAGACGACGCCACTTTGTTAACGGGTTCTGAATTATCTCCTATTAACTGAATTATATTTATATTGGGTTGGAACGCCGATCCCGACCCGAGGAGATTGTTGGTTTTTATTGATTTGCGGCTGGACTCGGATATTTTCCGAGATGCCTACGTATCCCCCGATTGGGAATCAAGCCACTGGTAGTTCTTGTTTTTTGGTGTTGAATATTTGGTGTTTGTCGATTTTATCGGATATATATTGGTTTTGTATATATTGGAGGGGTTGTCCTAGGGGAGGAGAGTGTTCTCCTAGGGGAGGAGAGTGTTCTCCTAGGGGAAGAGAGTGTTCTCCGAGGGGAGGAGAGTGTTCTCATAGGGGAGGAGAGTGTTCTCCTAGGGGAGGAAAGTTTTCTCCGAGGGGAGGAGAGTGTTATCCTAGGGGAGGAGAGTGTTCTCCGAGGGGAAGAGAGTGTTCTCCTAGGGGAAGAGTGTTCTCCTAGGGGGAGAGTGTTCTCCGAGGAGGGGAGAGTGTTCTCCGAGGGGAGGAGAGTGTTCTCCTAGGGGAGGAGAGTGTTCTCCTAAGGGAGGAAAGTGTTCTCCTAGAGGAGGAGAGTGTTCTCCTAGGGGATGAGTATGTTTTCCGAGGGGAGGAGTATGTTCTCCGAGGGGAGAAGAGTATGTTCTCCGAGGGGAGAAGAGTATGTTCTCCGAGGGGAGAAGAGTATGTTCTCCGAGGGGAGAAGAGTGTTCTCCGAGGGGAGAAGAGTGTTCTCCGAGGGGAGAAGAGTGTTCTCCGAGGGGAAAACTCGGGGAGGAGAGTGTTCTCCTAGGGGGGAGAGTGTTCTCCGAGGGGAGGAGAGTGTTCTCCTAGGGGAGGAGAGTGTTCTCCTAGGGGAGGAGATTGTTCTCCTAGGGGAGGAGTATGTTCTCCGAGGGGAGGAGTATGTTCTCCGAGGGGAGAAGAGTGTTCTCCGAGGGGAGGAGAGTGTTCTCCTAGGGGAGGGGAGAGAGTTCTCCGAGGGGAGGAGAGAAGGAAGGAGTTTTTTGTTCGCAGGTTGCGTATGTGTGTCTCTCTTTTTCTCTCCATCTTTTTTCCATCTTTTTTCTCTCTTCCCCAACTTGTCTTTTCTTCTATGGTTCTTGTCCCCTTTTGATAGAGGTTTTTAGGGGCAGGTGTCTTGTGCATGTAAAGATACAAGTGATGTGGCCTCATTGCATGTGTGCCACTTGGGGGCTAAGTAGAGGCTTGGTACATTCATTGGCCAAGTGTTAAATCATGATACGGCCAAGTATGAATATGTGTCAACCTTTGTGTGGAGCCATGTGTTGTGCCTTGTTTGGTGCAAATGCTTTTATAAATTTGAGTCGTATTACCAGAGTGAGTACAAAATCGTACGTGTAATAATATATCGAGTTTGTGAGTCGTGTTACAAATACGAGCATAAACCGGGTAGTATTTTAGCTATAAATTCGGTCGATAGTCGTGCGTCGTGATTTACGATATACAAATAGTATAATTTTTAACGAAGTATACCGGTATTTAAACCGTGTTATAATGATATGTCGTTTATAAATCATATAATATACCAAGTAATTTTGGTAATCGAATTATCGTGTATTTAAGCAGGTGATTTTCTACCCTATTAACAAAGCCCCCCAGTTTTTAGTGCAGTCGGTCATTATGACTGCACTAGAAACTTAAAAGTCGGGAGTTGTGAGGGTTCGAGTATCGCGGATTTTCTAGAGAGGTATCGTAGCCTCTGGTAACGAAGTCGTTCTAAGGCATTTTTTCGAGGCTTTTCAAGTATACGTCTTTCTCGCTTTTTCTGGTTGGAGATATTATAGTGTATCCCGTTTTAAACGTTTCTTTTGAGGTATCGTAGAGTTATTTAGAACCTTGTAGGTCCTTGTCGTTTATTGCGTCGTGATTGTCCCGTAGATCCTCGAAAGGCATCCGAGTTTCATATAGGACTCGGAAAGCCTTGATAAGGTATCGGGGAACTATTTTGGGGTATCGTAGGCCTTTGTCATTCGATATTTATATCCGTTTAACATAAGTCCCCCAGTTTTTTGCTTACCTTAGAAGAGGCGAGGGGACTATCGTGGTTGCCTTCTTAGAGGCGAGAAGTTTTTTATTTTTGATGCCTTCATTGAGGCGAGAATTTTTTTACCCTTTTTTTTTTTTTTTTTTTGTTTTACCTCTGTAGTGGTCCCTCTTGGCGCATTGATGGATATCGGAGTCTCGCGAATCCATCGGGGTTTACTTTTTTTTTTTTTTTTTTTTCGATGCCGCGTTGATATCTTTTCTTTATTCATCGTGACTTTCCAAGGGACGCTTAGGTGCCCTCGTCGGATGGCCACTCATACCGCTTTGGGTTAGTAACCGAGCGATATTGGTCACACCCGATGGGCCTCCTCGTCGGGAGTGTGTTCTGGGACTCGAGAGTCCGTCGGGGCCCTGCTCGGTGTCGTGATGGATATCTGAATCAGGTGGATCCATCCGGGTTCGCTTTTTATTTGATGCCATCCTGATATCTGGTTTTGACTCATTGTGCCTTTCCGAGGGATGCTAGGTGCCCTTGTCGGATGGCCACTCCTACTGCTTTGGGTTAGTAACCGAGCGGTATTGGTCACACCCGATGGGCCTCCTCGTTGGGAGTGGGTACAACTCATCGGAAGTACTCGTGACAATAGTATTGTCCATTTATTAATCCTTTTGATTTAGAACTAATATTATCTTTAACTGTTTACTCATTTCTTTCACTGAATTCATATATATACTTATATATATTATATAGCAATTAGAAAATCATATAATTTTCACGGAGAATCACGCGAGTTGGGGAGAAAGGAAAACTTAGCTTCGGAGCGTATCGCCCCATGGCCGTAGCACCTTCTTTCCCTTTTGGTTTTGGCAGCGATCTCCTCGGGCTTGCTCAAGGATTCAACGGCGGTTCCCACAGACGACGCCACTTTTTTAACGGGTTCTGAATTATCTCCTATTAACTGAATTATATTTATATTGGGTTGGAACGCCGATCACGACCCGAGGAGATTGTTGGTTTTTATTGATTTGCGGCTGGACTCGGATATTTTCCGAGATGCCTACGTATCCCCCGATTGGGAATCAAGCCACTCGTAGTTCTTGTTTTTTGGTGTTGAATATTTGGTGTTTGTCGATTTTATCGGATATATTGGTTTTGTATATGTTGGAGGGGTTGTCCTAGGGGAGGAAAGTGTTCTCCTAGGGGAGGAGAGTGTTCTCCTAGGGGAAGAGAGTGTTCTCCGAGGGGAGGAGAGTGTTCTCATAGGGGAGGAGAGTGTTCTCCTAGGGGAGGAAAGTTTTCTCCGAGGGGAGGAGAGTGTTCTCCTAGGGGAGGAGAGTATTCTCCTAGGGGAAGAGAGTGTTCTCCTAGGGGAAGAGTGTTCTCCTAGGGGGAGAGTGTTCTCCGAGGGGGGGAGAGTGTACTCCAAAGGGTGGAGAGTGTTCTCCTAGGGGAGGAGAGTGTTCTCCTAGGGGAGGAGAGTGTTCTCCTAGGGGAGGAGAGTGTTCTCCTAGGGGGGAGAGTGTTCTCCGAGGGGAGGAGAGTGTTCTCCTAAGGGAGGAAAGTGTTCTCCTAGAGGAGGAGAGTGTTCTCCTAGGGGAGGAGTATGTTCTCCGAGGGGAGGAGTATGTTCTCCGAGGGGAGAAGAGTATGTTCTCCGAGGGGAGAAGAGTATGTTCTCCGAGGGGAGAAGAGTGTTCTCCGAGGGGAGAAGAGTGTTCTCCGAGGGGAAAACTCGGGGAGGAGAGTGTTCTCCTAGGGGAGGAGAGTGTTCTCCTAGGGGGGAGAGTGTTCTCCGAGGGGAGGAGAGTGTTCTCCTAGGGGAGGAGAGTGTTCTCCTAGGGGAGGAGTATGTTCTCCGAGGGGAGGAGTATGTTCTCCGAGGGGAGAAGAGTATGTTCTCCGAGGGGAGAAGAGTGTTCTCCGAGGGGAGAAGAGTGTTCTTCGAGGGGAGGAGAGTGTTCTCCTAGGGGAAAACTCGGGGAGGAGAGTGTTCTCCTAGGGGGGAGAGTGCTCTCCGAGGGGAGGAGAGTGTTCTCCTAGGGGAGGGGAGAGAGTTCTCCGAGGGGAGGAGAGAAGGAAGGAGTTTTTTGTTCGCAGGTTGCGTATGTCTGTTTCTCTTTTTCTCTCCATCTTTTTTCCATCTTTTTTCTCTCTTCCCCAACTTGTCTTTTCTTCTATGGTTCTTGTCCCCTTTTGATAGAGGTTTTTAGGGGCAGGTGTCTTGTGCATGTAAAGATACAAGTGATGGGGCCTCATTGCATGTGTGCCACTTGGGGGCTAAGTAGAGGCTTGGTACATGCATTGGCCAAGTGTTAAATCATGATACGGCCAAGTATGAATATGTGTCAACCTTTGTGTGGAGCCATGTGTTGTGCCTTGTTTGGTGCAAATGCTTTTATAAATTTGAGTCGTATTACCGGAGCGAGTACAAAATCGTACGTGTAATAATATATCGAGTTTGTGAGTCGTGTTACAAATACAAGCACAAACCGGGTAGTATTTTAGCTATAAATCTGGTCGATAGTCGTGCGTCGTGATTTACAATATACAAATAGTATAATTTTTAAAGAAGTATACCGGTATTTAAACCGTGTTATAATGATATGTCGTTTATAAATCATATAATATACCAAGTAATTTTGGTAATCGAATTATCGTGTATTTAAGCAGGTGATTTTCTACCCTGTTAACAGGTATCGTTTCCGTCGTACGGCTCTTGTAGAGTGAGATTATCAAGATCAGCAGTAATGTGCTAATTTGCACCACTATCGAGAACCTAAGTATCTCCAGCAATTTCAGAATTTGTTTGAGCAACCATTGCCGCTAATTGAGCAGGTGGGTGTCGTCCCTGATAAGAATAGTCCATCCGATGATAACAATCAAGGGCATAGTGATTTTTCTTACCAAAAATTTGGCATTCAGGGCGATCCACATTGAACCGAGATTGCACATGATTAGGGGGCGCTGTTGGTTGAACTGGTGAAGGAGAGGAGCCTGGTCCAAATCGTGAAGGTACATCCCGCGGTGCAGATTTGGGCTGGTAAGGTTCACCATTTTTGGTTGCTATCATTGCAAAAGTTGGCTGCTCTGCTGATGATGATTGGCCATCCAACAAGATCTCATAAGGTAAGAGTTCGGATTGGAAGTCGTCAAACGTCATGAGTCATGTTCGTAGAGCAAAAGAACAAGATACAATAAATGTATTAAATTGAGGATTAAGAGCGCGTTGTACGTAACCAATTAGTTCATCATCAACGAAGGATTTTCCAACAGCTAGAAGTTGATTTGTCAATGTTTTGACTTCATAAAGAAGATCTGAACATGATTTATTTCCTTGTTGTAGATTCTGTAGTTGGATTTGGAGTAAATTGACTCGTGAACGTGAGGGTGACGCGTAGCGTTTTGCCAAAGTTTGCCAGACTTGACTAGCCGTATCCTTTCCATAAACATAAGAAAGGACTTTGTTCGACAATGAAGCATTGAGACAAGATAGAACAAATTGATCTTTCTTACACCAAATGAGAAATGCCGGATTGATATCGGCACTTTTCTTCCCATCCGAATCAGTTACAAATTTTGCTGGGCATGGTTCTGTACCATCCACAAATCCCAGCAAGTCATTGCTTTTTAGAACAGGTACAAATTGGGATACCCAATTAAGGTAGTTTGAGCCATCCAATTTGACTGAGATGAGTTGAAACAAGTTTGGTGGAGTGAAAGAAGATGCGGAAGCCATTACAGGATTGAGTAAGGTCTAAGCCTTGTGGCGCTGGTACCAAGTTAGAATTTGATAAACAATATAAGAGTGTAGAAAGTAATTTGTTGTAAGTTGAATTGGCTCTTGGATGCCAATCCCCGTAAGTATCCTCATTTATTTATAGTGTTACAATGTATACAATTACAATTGATTGGAGGAGAAATTACAGCAAAGAGAAAATAATTAGCAACTATACAAGGTAAGATACCAGTATACATATCCCGTAAAATAAGTAATTGGTCAAAGATTGCTGCATCATTTAGGGAGAGTGGAATCTGACTCCAACGGTCCTAAGTTTCCTTTGATATTGTTTACAGAATGTCGATCCAATCCACAAGTATATCTTTTAGAAGCGTCAAGGACATGCAAAAGCAGGCACAGTACAACTCAATTCATCCCACAATCGCTTCAAAGTAGTGTAATAAGTAGAAACAATTGAGAAACCTTGATATATGGAAGCTACCTCGTGTTGCAGCAGATACAAACGTGGTTCGTTACTTATTCCAAAGTGTATTTCTAGTTTCTTCCATAAATCTAAAGCAGAGTTTGTACACAAGAAGGCATCACTGAATTCCATTGATGCATATTGAAGAAGCCATAATTGTACAATGCAATCGACGGGGATCCATTCCTCCAGATCTTGTTGATCCTCAGCACGTCGCTTCACCCTACTGGTGATAAGTCGGAGCTTTCTCCTAGCCATATCGATTTGCTCCAAGGTAAGTAGTTAGCAATATCCGTTAACAACATTGTAGTCAGGCTCATGTTGGAATTATGAGAACCGTTAAACAACAGAGATCTACTAATCAAACCGCCATTAATGGTGAAGCATCAGGTACACTTGTCGGAGTAGTCGTTAATCAAAATTTGAATCTTGAACAATAAGGTCCTAAAGACAAAAATTATAATTTCTACTGGATCTATTAATCCTATCATATATTACATTATATTTGAGGTTGTTTACTAAGAAATCTTCATATAGAAGTTTTCCGTATGGGAATCTAAGTTAAATGACAAATTATAGATTGTGTGCTCTATTTTCTTGCTCGAATATTATCCTATCTTTACTTTTAGAGGTCTACTTGTAAGATTTCCATTTTCCATGAAATATATGTTGAACGTTAATAACTTGCTCAATCTCATTTTATCAATTATTTTACAACTAAACTACTAGTTTTGCAGTCATGTGTTAATTCAATTCACATGTTACAATGAGGTTGGTTGCTAAGAATCATAAACACATCAACATCAATAAAAAAAATCAAATTTGAAGGATGAATATTAGTAGGGACCGCCGTCATAATAGTGACCGCACTGCGGTCACTATTCAATATTAGTGACCGCACTGCGGTCACTATTTTCTTTTTTTTACCGCATAACGGTCACTGAAATCCGAAATTTGAAAATTTGGTGAAAATTTTAGGCGGGGTTGTGGGAAAATTTGAATTTTGCGAAAATGTAAAAATTTCACCCTCCCCTCTATATATATACTCACCACTCTTACATCTAATTTCATTAGTCTCTAAAACACACCCAACATAAAGACACTTATCTTTTTTTCCAACAAAAAAACACCCAACAAAAACACTTATCTTTTTCTCCAAAAAAAAAAAACTTTTTTTCTTCTCTTTCTCCAAAAAAAAAGAAAAAAACTTTTCTTCTTCTCTTTTTATACATAATCTTTCCTTTATATTATTTTGGATCTACACAATCTACTTTTATTCTTTCACTTGTTTTTTCATTCATGTATTTTTTGTTTTCATTCAATTTTTGTTCATCTATTATTAGCCGTATTTCTTTTCCTTCAAAACTGGATTAACATATTTTATTTTCTATTATTACTCATTTTTCTTCATAATTTTTACATTTAATAATATTTTCATGTCATCCTATTAACATTTTATTCATTCTTTTATCGTGTTGATCTTCTTAAAATAATATTTCGACAAAAAAGAAATATTCCGAAAAATTTCCAAAATATTATTGTTTTTTTATTTTTCGCGCAGACTATTAGGGACAACCGAGCGGTCCCTACTAATATTAATGCAGTCCCTATTACTCCATCAGTAGTGACCGCAAAGCGGTGAATGCAGTCCCTATTGTGTGAAAGGCCCCATTATTATTAAGGCAATAGGTACTGCAATGCGGTCACTACTGCTCTCGTGTCAATAGGGACTGCATTGCGATCCTTATTGTCTAAAATATAATAGGGACTGTTCTGCATTCCCTGCTGCTGACAATAGGGATCGCGATGTAGTCCCTATTGCTGATAAGGTAATAGGGCCATAAAGCGGTCACTGATTTTCGGTCCCTACTAACCCTCATCAGTAACCTAAATTCGGTTGCTGATGGAAAGCGACCCAGGTCAATAGCGAACGGTCAATAGTGACCGCATTGCGGTCGCTATTGCCCTTTAGTGACCGGATGGGGTCAATAGGAACCGCAGATGCGGTACCTATTGACCTATGTTTCTTGTAGTCTGTAGATGCCAATAATTCATAAAAATAAGTATCTGTGTTAGTTTATTATCTCGTATATATATCGCACCAAGTGCATATGTAATCCTATTGAATAAAGTTTTCTATGCTATTATATTGTTTTCACTGGATCGTACTAGTACTCTTGAATTCTTGAAAGTTTTAGCTACACTGTTCGTATTGTAGATAAAAAAAAACAATAAATTAAAAAGCACACAAGTAAATGAATGAAATAAAAGCCGTTCACTATTGTGAATATTTTCATAATGAGATACACAAGTTCTTATTCCATCTACATTATAGGTTCAAAATCATAAAGATCATAAATAGGGTGCCCAGTGTTCGCTTGAGCTCCACTTGGCGCCATTGTTTCATCCTCTCTCTTTCTTTTCTTGTCCCCTATATATTCATCATTAAAACAAATACAAATCATCAAAGATGTTCTAAAATAATTGTCAAATAAATTAGGTCTAAATAGGCAGTGTTTTTGTATTAAATTAATAAAAACCGAGCTAATGGTATTTTATACACCAGTGTCAAGTGGCATAGGGATCATGGCCCATTGTAAAAAGTATAGTAACTTGGTAATCAACTATGTATTATTTATGCTCGAATTGTTTTACCTGACTCTGGTGGGGGGTAAGTTTCTGGAGTACGCAAGATCTCATTTGTCGTGACATTATATTTACCCACTAGTATCTTCCTCAACAACTTATCTCCTCTAACTCTACGTTCTCTTGGTGCCCCCTGAAAGTTTAAAGATGATTCGTAAGTAGTAAAACCAGCATTAATTTTTCTATGGTCAAAAATAATAATAAAGAGTTAAACTACATCAATAAAATTTAATAATTAACACAAGTGCCCTGATCAATACTAACGTTGATTGTATGCGTAATTTTTATGCATTAAAATTTGGACGATTTATTATTTTTGCCCATTAATTTATATAAACTTCAAGTTTTGCCCTTTTCTTTATGGGGCTTTTTGTTTGCCCGTTAACTTAATTTTTTTACTTTAAATTTGCCCTGTGGGCTTCAATCTGGGCCTTTTTTATTATATATTGATATTAATTATAAAAAAATAGTATCAATTCAAGTTTATTAAAAAAGTTTATTTAAAATGTTACTAAAATTTTATTTACTAATAAAAACAAAAAAAAAATATATTTACTAGTAAGAATTTTTTTTTTAATCTTAAGGTATAATTTAAAATGAATTAATATGCTATATTTAATTTTATTATATATTATTCTAAATCATAAAAACTAGGATTAATTCAAGTTTATTAAAAAGGTTTATTTAAAATGTTTACTAAATTTAAGTAGTAAAACGAGCATTATTTTTCTTTGGTCAAAAATATTAATAAAGAGTTAAACTACATCAATAAAATTTAATAATTAACACAAGTACCTTGATCAATACTTAACGTTGATTGTATGCGTAATTTTTATGCATTAAAATGCCAAAGCAGACATATATTTATGCAATTGTATACTATGAATATTTTTTTAGATTTTTGTAGAATTTTAAAAAAGCAATAGTATATTCATAAAAAAAAAGCTTAATATGTTTCTACCGTAAGAAAGATACATACAATTCAATTTGAAACAATATTATTGATTCGCATGCAGTAGTATAAAAATGATAGAAATTAAGTTTTGCTACCATTTCAGTGTGTGCGAGATTTAAGTGTAAGTTGGAAATCGTCTTTTTGCTATTGTTTTATATACATCACATTGGCTTTTTGCAATTAAACTATAAGTTGAGGAATATTTCCCAATTAGAGATGATAAATTAAAGTAGTATCTTTTGCACTTTACTTGTAAAATAACTATTACTTATATCACTAGAACACAACGCAATTACTAGAAAACTTGTGTATCATACCAGAGCATTGGCAACTGGCGTTTCCTTCTTTGCTCTTGGTGGTGGAGGAAGGCGCCCATGGACAATGAACTTATGCACCTCCGCAAGAGATCTTAGTTGCTTGTCCGATTGCACATGGACATAAAACTGAAATTCAAAAAAAAAAAAAAAGAAGGGTTAGTTAGTATGCTTTTATGTAGTTTTTCGGCGATCAACTGAAAATTAGTAAAAGCACAGTATATAGTAAAATTACCGAATCTTTCTTATTTGGCTCTTTACCACGTTGCCAAGAACGAATGAACCAATTCTTTTTCCTCTCTCCCAAGGTTAGCTGTTTTCCTCCTATAGCAATAGAAGGCTCTCCCTGATTGTCTATTAGCACCTGGCCCAGCGAAAGACAAATTAAAGTAGATGGTTCAACATAATTGAAGTAAAATGCTTCACTGTAAGAGACTTCGTGCAATATTTGCGACAAGAAGTTTGAGCAGATTCAGTGCATAAATGAAACCAGATATAGGAAGAAAAAACCCAAAATAACTAAACTCATACATTGATATTGAAAGTTGTAGTTTTACATCATACGATTTTTTAACAATGATTTATTTTACTGTTCACTTTCTAAATTTTGTCTTCATTATCTTCCCTCTAATGGAGAAATGACATACAATATGGTCTTTTAGAAAACACTAATGTGTATTTAATTTTAAGAGGAGAGTTTATTTGTTCATCTAACATGATTAATTCATATAATTATGGTTAAGAAATTTTAATTAATACGTACAAGATATTTTAACCTCAAGTCAAAGATAATTATCTCTTTGTTGCATTTGTGATAAACAATAAGAAACACTCTACCAAATATCTACTTAATATTAAAGTAGATAAAAAAAAGTTTAAATGAAGTCGAACTCCACATGATATATATTATATATATATATATATATATATATATATAATATGGGAAAAGTCGTATTTGTATGAAAATAATAACAGAAAGAAATAAAAAGAAAAAAGTTATTACAAAATGTGATAAAATAGGCAAATAAAAGCATACAAATTAAAGACCATTCCTTATGCTCAAATGATGCTTTAAAAATCACAACGTGTTTCTTTCACTTCACTTTTATTATTTTAAATGCCAAATTTTTACTTTTATGATAGTTAAAGACAATTAATTATGAGAAATACACATGTTATTGAACAAAAAGAATGTCATTAACAATATTTCGTCCTCTCGTTCCTGGTTTTAATTTGTCCTTGATATGTAAGACTTTTACCTCGTTGTGTGACACGGGCTGCGGCCGACCAAAACCTTGTGGGATGGCAGATAGAGGAATTGCCATTATTGGCTGGTCATTTGGAGCTGTATACGGTACCATAGCCATTTTCTGTTGTTGATTTTGTTCCATACAAAAAACAGTATAATCAAGTAAAATAATTTACAACAACAAGCTTTAATTTGTTAATTATTAAAGTAGGTCTGTATGGTGATGCATTGTTCACTAATGGCATCAGAATCTGCGATGTGAAACTATATATATGCATGTATTTTTTTTATTTGTTTTAAACTGAAACTATATATGCATATATGTGTATCTATATGTGTGTGTGCGCGAGCGCCCGTATCATAAATATTTCAAATTGATAAGTGCTTTATGAGGTTTATAGGACGGGTCCTGTAAATATGTATTTTTTTTTACTAATCATGAATTCATAATATATATATATATATATATATATATATATATATATATCCAGATTTTGTGGTAATGTAGAAGTTTTTTTTTTATCTGTTTATCATAAATTTAATTAAAGATAGCCGATGCAAACGTTTTATATCTTTTGACAAATAGATTTATATGGTTATCAGGACAAAAGAAAGTAAATGAGCGCCTTAATGGTTTAAGTTGAAATTATTGTTTTTTTTTAAAATCAGGTTGAAATTAATTGTTAAGGTTAACTTGACAATTCATTATATTTTTATTTCCTATTTAAGAAAACTAGAAATAGTGTGAAAAATACTATAGGTGTAACGTGGTAATACGAAAAAAGATTCCAACGGCTATGAAAACGAGTCCAACTGCCTTCCTTACGTATCTCGCGCCAAATCAGTATGATCTTTGATTTAATGTTGTAACTCGACAAATAAATAATTCTAACCGCTTTTCTTATATATTTTGTGCCAAAACAATATATTCCAGTACTAAAATTATTTCAAAATGTCATTGGTCTAGCTAAACTAATAGATCATCAAGTTACTCACATCTTTTTCTGCATCAGCCTTAATGTTGGTAGGCATATGGAGAGGCGTCGGAATTATTTCTGGTTGCTGAACAAATCGGAATATGGCTTCATCATTCTGTAACAAAAAAGAAAAATCATTTATGTGACTAAAATGAAGAATACAAAAACAAGTTCATACATAAATACTGACAGACAATATCTCATTTTGGTTGAAGAAAACTAAGCATATAAGAACATTTTTTTAAGAAACATAAAGTAGATCTAGATCTTTTCTTAACAAAAGCTAGACAAAAAGATTAAAAAAAATCGTATTTCCTGTTGATTAATTCCATTTTCAATTGAATGTGTGTGTGTGTGTGTACCACGCACCTTTATATATGTAGCAGATAAAATCTGCTTCTTGTCAATGGAGAGTGATGTTTCTCCATTGCTTATGACCGTTAGCTGATTGAGAGCCATCTTAATTTTTTGATAGAGAAAGAAAAAGGGAAATGAAAGGGTTACAAGACTAGGGTTCCTGCCGCTGGAGAAAAGCCACACACAAAGTGAAAAACAATTGAAGAAGAAGGCACATTAAATAGATTTTAATTCACGTAGATAGCCATCATATACGTGCCACTTTGCATAATCTGGCTGAAGACAACATTACAATTTAGATTTGAACAATTGTCATTATAAGGAAAAAAACTACAATAATGGTAAAATATTTAAATAGCTGATAAGAATTCAAATTGGAGTTCTTTAAATTAACAGATAATACATTCATGTTTGAATGAGAATATTTTATAGAAGGAGAATAACTGATATACGAAATTTATTGTTCTTCGTCATGAAATCTAGCATAAATCAATTGTATTTATTGCTTTCTTATCAACAAATAATTTGACAAATTCCCTATTACATAAAGAAACATTAATTAATTTAATTAGACATATATATATATATACATATAATAAGAAAAAAGTTATTACATGATGCTAGTTCGGGAAGATGCAAATTACTCATCAAAAGATGATACAACTTCACTACAAGAAAATAGCGTTTTTCCCGACCGGAAATCCGGTCGGTAATGACCCCTCTCCGGTCGGGAATGACCTTTTACCCACCAGAACCCAGTCGGGATTGCTTCGGTCAAAAAAGTTTTTCCAAACGTCGTTCGGTCGGAACCTAAATTTATCGACCGGATTTCAGTAGCAACTTTTTGCCACCGGAGTCCGGTCGGAAAATTCTCTTCCGACCGGAGTCTGTTCGGTAATACACTTTTAATGTTGAACCCCTAGGATGTGTCTTACTTCAGGTATGAAAGCTAGCTACTGAAGTATAAGGGGATGTACTATGTTGGGTCTAGAGAGGATCTGAGAGAGCAGGTGTTTAAGTTGATGCATGGGAGTAGTGTGGGGGGACATTCTGGTGTATTGGAGACATACAAGAGGATACAAGCCATTTTTCTGTGGCCTGGACTCAATGAGCAGGTTAAGAAATTGGTGGCTCGGTTTAAAATACCCAGGCTTTTTGCAACCTCTCACCTTACTTGAGCATTCTTGGAAACATATAACCATGAACTTTATTGAGCAACTGCCTAAATCTAAGGACAAGGACACAATATGGTGGTAGTAGATACGTTTCAAAGTATGCTTATTTTATACCACTGACTCACCTCTACAGTGCATCTAGCTTAGCTGAGGATTTCTTGGAGGCTATCTATAAACTACATGGGCTTCCCCAGAGCATTGTGACAGATAGATAAGATTTTTGTGAGTTCCTTTTGGAAGGAACTAATGAGAGCAGTGGGAGTTGAGCAGTACCTTAGTACTGCTTACGACCCTCATTCTGATGGGCAAACTGAACGGGTAAATCAATGCTTAGAGACTTATTTAAGGTGCATGGTGGTTGGCACTTGCTGAGTGGTGGTATAATACCAATTACCACTCAGCAGTAGGGAGAACTCCCTTTGAGATACTATTTGGCTACAAGGCCTCTCAAGCAGGTTTGGGATCATATGATGCAGTTAAGGTTGCTGGGGTTGCTGAAATACTAGAAGGCACGAGGAATAACTTGCAAAGTGTTAAAGAGCAGATAGCACATGCACAAAACAGGATGAAAGTACAAGCAGACAAATGACATTGAGGAAAGACACTTGCTGGAAACTCAGTCCTAAATATGTTAGACCTTATGAGGTGATAGAGAGAATGGGGACTGTAGCTTACCGTTTAAAGCTGCCAGAGGTGGCGCGTATGCATCCGGTATTCCATGTGTCAGTGCTCAAACGTGGGGGCTAGTGAAGCAACGACCCGTGAGTTTCCCCCTATTCCTCATGACAACAAGCAAGGGTTACAACCTACGGAGGTGCTAGCGCGCAGAATCATTAAGAAAAACGGGCAACTCAAACGGCGGAGTTTTCTATTTTTCTTTTCTACATTTTTAATTCATTTAGTAATTGTCTATTTTACCCTCGCTAAGTGACGCATTAGTAATTGTACTAAGTTGCACTTTGTTCTGCGACTTTGGAATCTTCTGTGATGTATAGGTGACTTTGTACTGGACATTTCATTCAGAAAAATTATAAAAAAATTACAGCTGAAACACTTTTCTCTCTCTATCTGCTCTTCTCTTTTACGCAGAATTCACTTTCTTATCTCTATCAACGTGTTCGATCGTTACATAATGACTTTCAGCTGAAATCAAATGTCGTGGTTTGAGTTAATTAATTTGGTATTTAATTCGTTTCCCCTTTTAGTAAGTTTTGACCATTTCATTTTAATTTGTTAATTAGATTGTTAAACAATATTAAAAGCTCGTTAATCCTCCCCTCAATTTTACTATAAACACACGCACAAACGCTCCCCTTAACTCACTTAATTAAGAATCACATTGCAACTTGTTTTCAAATCATTCAATTCAATAATCGTTTCCTTCAGTTCTCTCTCGTTTGTTCTTCTATTATGCGTTGTTCTTCATCAATTCATCATAACATTCATGAACTTGTTATATTATCATTCGCATATGATTATTCACCAGCACCCTTCGCTCAATTTCTCATTGTAATCCTTTGAAGTTTTGTACATTTGCAATCGAAAATCACGATCTCCTATCATTACGCTACACGATCAAAATTCGTTGTTCTTCTCCAATTTCTGATATGACTACTCCTACTACAAGTTCAATGATAGCTTCTACCAAAAATTCAAGTGAAGATTCATCCTCAATTGAAAGTGTAAGTGTTCTCATAAAGTGTTAGTCCAATATTCCGGTAACTAATATTGGCACAACACTGCATTTTCCGAATTATTTAAGTGTAATATTTTATTATGTCTTTTTTCAAAAATTAATCTAGTTCCAAAATTGTAGTTAATCTTATTTATATTTCAGGATAATGATAAATCAGGAGTCCAACTGGTTTACTCATCATAAGAAGAATATTCGGAAGATAAAGGCAATGGATGTGAAAGATAAGGATGGAAGGTTTCCTGGTGGTAAGTTGAACGGATTTCAAGATAAACATGGAAGATCTTGGAAGATTAGAAGTCTATCAAACGAAGAGTTCGATCAAAAGAAGATTCCTTCAATTAGAGAAGTCCAGAACAAATAGGAAATCTGAAATTGTGGATCGGGTTGATACGTTGTTGTTGTTAACTTAACACTGGAGAGTTAACAGCTGATTTGCAACGTTGTTAACTCAGCGATGTTACTTTAACAACAGTCCAGAAGAATTGTGCAGCGGAATAAACAAACACCAAGTTTAAGAAGTGAATATAGAATTATATTAACTTCCGAGCCTTAGGCAAAATAACCCGTGAAGGTTTTAACAAAGGTCGTTCTCTCAATTCTCAAGCTCCTCACTCTTAAATTGATTGAACTAAGCAAAGCAAACAATAATTGCTTCGTATATCTATAACAACTCCTCACTCTTAGATCTATCCTAACAATTCACAAACTTTGCTAAAGCAAGACAACACTCAACAACTGTAAATTAATCTCTTGGATTGATTGGCTCTTGTCTCGTGTTTGTCTTGATGTACTTCACACCTATATATAGGTTCTTGATCTTCGACTTCAAGGTGTGTTGTACACAGTTGGTAATTTTCCTTGTTTCCTTCTTGAACTCTTCTTCTTTGTTCTCGCAGTCCTTCTTGAATAATAGTTCCTTCGTTAGTGATCTAACTAGGGAAAGACTCCTTCTTCAAATCAGGACTTGAACTTGGAAATCATTCCTAGTTCCACTCGAACTCTTCTTTCCTTGTAGAGTGGTTTGCGTAATTAAGGAAACTTTCCTTCTTGGAAACTTGAGCGTCCAACCTATGACAAGTTTGTTTCCTGAATAATAATCAAAGACAATTACAACTGTGGAACTTAGTTAGTTAAGTGAATAAGGCAAAACAATAATGAAGAAATTAATAAAGATTGTAAATCGGATTCTGCTCCAGCAATGTTATCCTAACATTGATTTCTCAATGTTAAACTAACATTGTCAGAATACCTGCACTTCAATGTTAAACTAACATCGACCGAATACCTGCACTTTCAATCTCCCCCTTTTTGCCTTAATCACAAAACCTAAGAACCTGTTCTAACCAGATCAAATTATTCAAACAAACTTAACTATCATATCACAATGGAAAACTAAGTACGCTCCCCCTGAAACTCAGAAGGGACTATTCCAATGTTATTCTAACATTGATACTTTCAATGTTGTCATAACACCTGTCTGTCTTTGTCAATGTTAGCTTAACACCGAACCCAGACAGATATTCTAACATTGAACATCTCAATGTTATTTTAACATCAGAGAACAGTTAACACCTGCAAAACAGAGTTAGTACTTTGTATCCAAAGTTCAGTGATCATAAGCAGAAGCAGTAAGCAACAAGATAGAAATGTACTTAATTACAGACCATACAAGTAGCAAGGAACACACTCCTTGATGAAACCGAAAAATAAACAAAGGAAAAAAATTGTTCATGCTGACAGAAACCTAACAAAACTCAGAAATTTTTGAAATTTGATCATTCTCCCCCTTTTTGTGAGGAAGGCAGATCCCTCAAATGCTTCCTGAGGCTGTCTATCTCTTGCAGCCTTACTTGCTTGTCTGCTATCTCTCTCAGGGTATCCTTGAACTCTCTGTCCAGCCACACCAAGATTTCCTCCACAAAGGCATCAGCAATGACAGAACAGCTATCCCCACTAGCCACAGGAACTGAAGAAGCAGCAAACTTGTGAGTCTTCTTCTTCTTCTTCTTCCTGCTTGGACCAGCTCCATCCTTGGGATTCCATGGCAGATCCTGAATCCTGATCTGAGTGAAGTAGCTCCTGGTGATGATCATCTTGGCCTTGTTCTTGATCCAGCCTTCTGTCTTCTTTGTCTTGAAGCCTTGCTTCACCAGAATGCTGGATATCAGAGAGGGATATGGAATGATTCCCTTTGCCTTGGTTGTGACTTCCCTCATGTGCCTCAGAACCTTCTCCCCTATATTCACACTCAGCCCATTCTTCAGTTTGTACACCAACCTTGCAGATTATTTTGTCATCACAGTGGTGTTGGAAGAGGGCAGCCAGTTGTAGGTGGAGAGTTTGTGAAGGACAGCACTTAAGGAGGTCAGCTTTGTAGTAGGAAAACTGTCATTCCATTTCCTTGTCAGTCCACCAGTGAGGTCAGTGATCACCTCATTCATGCTAGGATCCTCAGTCTCCTCAGGGTCAGGGAGTCCCCAAGCCTCATTGATCACAGAGGGGCTGATGTCATAGACATTCATCCTGACCCAAGCTTTGCCAAACTTGGGAGATTCCTGGTGGGACACCCATTGAGAGAGGTTCATGTAGAACTCTCTGATCACATCAGGGACATATGATGCCTGATTCATCACAGAGCCCAACACCCCTCTAGCTTCCAGTAGTTCAAACAACCTATTTTCTTTGAACATTTCCTCATTAATGTTCCTTTCAGTGTGAATCACCGTGGCTTGATAAGCCTCCCACAGCTCTTCTGCCTCAGCAGACACATAGAAGCCAAAATAAGGCTTCTTGGGATACTCCTCCTCAAGCAGATCAAAGTATTCATTTGATGTTGGAGTAACATCAGCAGGGTCATTACCTCCCTGTAGGCCTTCATCCTCAACTTCCTCCTCATCTTCCTCCTCTACTTCATCACTTTCCTCCTCTTTTTCTTCTTCTGACTCAGACTCAGAAGCTTCAACCACCACCTGCTTTCCCTTTCTTTTCTTAGCAGCAGTAGCTAAGTCAGTGAGAGTCAGGCTCTCATCTTCTTCTCTCTCAACCTCTTCAGGTTGACTGTCATCCTCACCAGCATCTTGGTTACCTTCAGTAGTAACCTCCTCAGCCCCAATTTCCTCAACCTGATCATCTTTCTCAGGAAGAGTCTCCATCTCATCAGCAGCATCCTGCTCATCCTCATCAGCCTCAGTAGGCTCAACCACTTCCTCAGCAACCACAGATTCATCCCCGGCATTACCCTCAGGGACCTCATGCACAACCTCAGACTCACCCACAACAACAACCGGGGCCTCTTTCTCCCCCTCAATACCAACAACAGTGCTATCAGGTATATCCAGAGTAGGGTTAGCCATCATTACCTCGTTTTCAGGGTTGGTGGGAGTGGAGGTTTGCTCTGAAGTTTTTGGTGTTGAATCAACATCACCCTTAGTTGCTTTCTTGCCCTTTCGCCGTTGATAAGTGGATTTCCTCTTTGGTGCGGCGGCGGTAATGGCTTCAACAGTTGAAGAGTAGAGATAGTGGTGTTGTAACATGTTACCAACATAATCGGACCACTGTCACACGATCACACCCATGTTCATCTTACCACGTGTCAGTGTTGGATTAACACGTAACCAGAGCGGTCTTCAAACCTGAAAACTTATAAGTTACAATGTTTCAATGTTAGACTAACATTGGTAAGTTAACACCAGGGAGGAAAGTTGTAGGTGCAGGGCTTCATCCAAGGCAACATCATGTGAGAGCATGAGATATTCCTGTATACAGATCTAGAACCTTGCCCAAGTACTTAGGTATCAAGACATAAATTCAGACCATCAGTATGAGTAAGTAACACATCAACCAGAAAAAACACAGAGTGGATATACATATCCAGGGAAGGGATGTTCCCATAGCATAGAAGATCACAAAACATAGTGTTTTACCTGCAGTGAGTCACCCATAAAGTATGCCTCAACACATGATTCCTAGGATTACTACTCCCCCTAAGCTCAAACCGACACAAGGAAAAAAGGAATACAGAACTAGAAAGCATGCAGCAATGTTAGATTAACATTGGGAGATGGTAACCAAGTACAAACAGCTTTACTGACTGGAATCAGGACATATCAATTTATCTTAATGAACTCATTTGAACAAAAACTAGTGAATGTCAAAGGATAGTTTCATCACTGAATGTGGGCAGCACAAGACCCCACACACCCCAGCAACTTAACTATCAGCAACAAATTAGGCAAGTACAAAGGAACTGAATGAAGACAATACATTTATCATATACTTCTCCACCCCAGTCCCTCATGCATACTTGTTTTCCAACCTGTATACAAGCGAAATACCAAGTGAGCAATCCTACTGAATGCAAGCAGTCGAAACTTCAAACACCCCAGTAGTAGAGATCACTATCATGCATAACCTTGGCCATAGACAAAACACAAAAATAAGCACACTGAATGTCAATGAAGCTTTCAACATCATGTACCCCAGCTTCTCTTCATGTTTCGTCTAACCTAACACGGATAAGTCACAACTGAATGACATCAGAGTAGTGAGCTCTGTGTACCCCAGCTTCTCCTGGTGTTAGATTAACATTCACAGACTAACAACAGAGTTTTACTTAATAAACCTCTTGATATGTACCTGTCCACCAGTCAACTCATCTCTCCATACAGTTTAACCACACAACCCAACAGAATCTCTAACAAATATGTTATATGCAAGAAGAGAGAATACAGAAGGACACAAAAAGAATTACAGATACACCACAACCAATAACCAGTGCTAGACAGTGGTGTTATGTCAACACTGGTGAACTAACATTCCTAAACGATGCACATGCCAAGAGAATTCCTCAAACTGAAGAACCTCTTAGAATCTAAGGGTTTAGTGAACATATCAGCAAGCTGATTGTTAGTTTCAATGTGTTCAATGTCAATGAGCTTATCTTCTACCATGTTTCTCAGAAAGTGATGTCTTATGTCAATATGTTTAGTTCTGGAGTGTTGCACAAGGTTCTTAGAAATGCTTATAGCACTAAGATTATCACAAAACATAAGTAAGGTATCACTGTCTAACCCATAATCCAGTAGCATGTGTTTAAGCCATACTAGCTGAGTGACACAACTGCCTGCTGCTATGTATTCATATTCAGCAGTGGAGAGTGACACACAGTTTTGCTTTCTACTGTACCATGAGACCAAGTTGTTCCCCAGATAAAAACATCCTCCACTTGTAGACTTCCTGTCATCAATGTCACCTGCCCAGTCTGAGTCACTGAAACCTACAAGATTTGTGTTAGTGTCATAGGAATACCATATACCAAGGGCCAAAGAGCCAGAAATGTATCTAAGTATTCTCTTCACAGCAATCAGATGTGACTGCTTTGGACATGCCTGGTACCTAGCACAAACACAGACAGAGAACATTATGTCAGGCCTTGAAGCAGACAGGTAGAGTAAGCTCCCTATCATTGAACGGTACAATGTTGGATCAACATTGGCACCATTAACATCCCTGGATATCTTCACAGATGAAGACATGGGAGTCTTGCAAGGTTTTGAATCTGCTAATTCAAACCTTTTCACCAAATTTCTTGCATACTTTTTCTGACTTAGGAAAATCCCATTACCTGTTTGTTTTACTTGAAGACCAAGAAAGAAAGTTAATTCCCCATCATACTCATCTCAAACTGCCTTGTCATTGATTCAACAAATGTTTCTAGAATAGAATTGTTAGTTGAGCCAAACACAATATCATATACATATATTTGAGCAACACAGACGTGAGAATCTTTCTTCAAGACAAACAGTGTTCTATCTCCATCACCTCTAACAAAACCAAGACTTAAAAGGAATTTTGTAAGCCTTTCATACCATGCTCTAGGTGCTTGTTTAAGACCATACAGTGCCTTTTCAAGCTTGTACACATGGTTTGGATACTTAGGATCTGTGAACCCCTTTGGCTGTTCAACATATACTTCCTTATCAATCAGCCCGTTCAGAAACGCACCCTTTACATCCATTTGGTATAGTTTTATCTTAAGACAACATGCTATGGCTTGAAGTAACCTAATAGATTCAATCCTAGCAACTGGAGCAAATGTCTCATCAAAATCTACACCTTCAACCTGTGTGTACCCCTGAGCAACTAGTCTAGCTTTGTTTCTAACTATAACCCCTTCCTCATTACTCTTGTTCTTAAATATCCACTTCGTCCCTATTACATTAACATTAGGTGGTCTAGGTACAAGTATCCAGACATTGTTCTTAGTAAACTGTAATAGTTCATCCTGCATGGCATTAATCCAAAAGTTATCAAGAAGGGCTTCATTCACATTTTTAGGTTCTGTGGTGGAGACAAAACAAGAGGCATTATCAACAGTACAAGTGAAGTTCATGCAGACACACAGTTTTACCATATCTCTATAGTCAAGTCTTTCTCTGTTGCGTGTCCTTACCCGTTCAGTGAGTTCACCTATTACCTGGGATGCTGGATGGTCTTTCTGAATCCTAGCCGAGGGGTCTCTTCTAGGTTCAGAGGCACCTTCATGTTCTAAGTCAGAATCCTCTGATGTTATTCTCACATCTGATCTCGCTGGTGTTACTCTAACATCATTCCCTGACTCTTGTTCAGTGTTTCCAGCTTCCAGTTCCAATGTTGGTGTAACATTGTCATGAGTAACATTCTCGGTTTCCACTGTTGATTCAACATTGGGAACTAAGATGTCACCAGTACCTGTATCAAGAGTGAAATCATCAAACACAACATTCACTGATTCCTGAATTGTCTTCAATCTAAGATTGTCGACTCTAAAGGAAGTACTATTGGCTGAGTATCCTACAAAGATGCATTTTTCACTTTTAGAATCAAGTTTACTCAGATAATCCCTGTCACCCAGTAGATAACAATCACATCCAAATACATGAAAATATGCAACATTTGATTTTACACCCTTCAAGAGTTCATATGGAGTCATGTTAGTTCCAGGTCTAAGATACACCCTGTTACTAATGTGACAAGCAGTATTTAAGGCTTCAGCCCAGAGTCTTTTGGATAAGTCTTTGGCATTGAGCATAACTCTGGCCATCTCTTTAAGAGTCCTGTTCTTTCTCTCAGCAATCCCATTCTGCTGAGGAGTCTTAGGAGCTGAAAATTCATGGAAAATACCTTTAGTATTGCAATAGTTATCAAAACTAGCATTTTCAAATTCTTTACCATGATCAGACCTAATCTTTGTCACAGTGGAGTCATACAAGTTTTTAATACTAGCACAAAGAATTTTGAACTGATCAAAAGCTTCTGACTTTTCTTTAAGAAATTTTACCCAAGTGTATCTAGAGAAGTCATCTACAATCACAAAGGCATATCTCTTGCCACTGAGACTACTTACCTCAATTTGACCCATTAAGTCCATGTGCAGCAATTCAAAACACCTACTAGATCTAGGGTTAGCATTCTGTACCTGTAGGGGTGTATGAACTGCTCTGGTTTGCTTACCCTTGAGGCAATCACCACACACAAGCTTACCTATACAAGACAGCTTTGGTAAGCCTCTTACAGCATCAACTTCCTGTAATTTCTCAAGGTTTCTGTAGTGAACATGTCCAAGTTTCCTATGCCATATAGAAGCCTCATCTATCTTGGCATGGAAACATTCTGCTTCCTCCTGGCTAGGTAGCAGTTGTCTTTGGATCTAGTACCTGTCATCACAAGAACATTGTCACTATCATAAACATCACAAGATATCTTATCAAATGTAACCAGTAAGTCATCATCACACAGCTGACGGATACTGATTAGATTTGCCTTTAACCCATCTACCAACAACACATCCTTCAAGGGAGGGAATCCATCAACATTCAACGTCCCCTTGGCAACGATTTTTCCTTTGGTGCCTCCTCCATATGTCACTGTTTCAGCACTCAAAGGTACCATTTGCTTAAGATTCTCTTTGCTGCCTGTCATGTGTCTTGAACATCCACTATCGAAGTACCATTTACCTGAAAGGTTAGAGTACACAGCAGAGAAAACAACATTGCACACAACTTTAATCTTAGGGGTTTTAGCCTTTTCTATCCAAGTTCTACTTTTCTGTCCTGCACCCAATGTTAGTCTAACATCAGAACCTGTTGTAGAATTAACATTGGACGCAGAGGCTGTTTTCTTACCACATTCTTTTATAAATTTCCTACAGAATGGTTTAATGTGACCTGGTTGAAAACAGTACTGGCAGATAAAAGTAGGTTTACTCTTAACAGTGTTAATGGTTCCTATACTCACATTATCAGATTCTTTAACAAAGCTTGTAGTTAGATAGGCAGAATTAACATTTGAAGTGGAAGGTTTCTCAACAAATCCCAGACCACATGTACCTGAGTTACTCATGTTCAGTACCTCATCAAGTTTAGAAGTACCTCCATTCCATTTGGCTATGATCTGAGAATCCTTTTTGAGTTTCTCCTTTACCTCTTTCAGCTCAGCTTCAGCTTTGTCAAGATCCCTTTCATAGAGTTTCAACATGTTCTTCAAACATTCAATGTCATGCTTCTGTGCTTTATTTTTCTTTATGAGTCTGACATTCTATCTCTCAAGTCTGAGAAAGGTTGTATGCAGGTCATCAAGAATTTCCTCCTGGGACATCTCATCTTCATTGAAGTACTCCTCTTCTAGATCAACTGAGCCATGAAAACAATCAAAGTTAGTATCATCACAATCAGAGAATATGTCATGGTTAACCTGTGTATCATTACCGTTCCAGTCTCCAAAGAAGATCTCCTGCTTTGCTGTTGGTTCTCTAATGTTAGAGTAACATTGAGATTCTTGGCAGTTTCTGCAGTCTTCTCCTGACCAGATGATCCGAGTGCAGAGCGCAGCAGTGTTGATTTCCTCTGATTGTTCATCAGTACTTGTTCCAGATTCGAAGTCAGCTTCATTAAAGTCATCTACACAGACCCAATGAGAATTCCCTCTTGTTATGAGGGTGTTAGCACATTCATGTTTAAAGTGACCATACCCCTTACATTCATAACATTGGACAACTTTCAATTTCTCAGCATCTTGAGGAGTGCTCTTAGATGCCATGTATTTTACAAACTTTGGGGGCAATTTCTTATAACTAACAGCAACATTACTGGGTTGTTTTTCTTTACTTTTATCTTTGTAACCCAATTTACTAAACTTCCTAGTGATGTTACCATAGTTAGAAGAGATCAACTCATATTCATCCTCATCACTCCCTGTAGAATCTGAGCTAGTACCTAGTAAGGCTAAAGCAAGTTGTTTACTAGACTTTCCTAGGAATTCTAGTTCAAATTCTTTTAGAGTGTTCATTAATGTTTGAAAGTCCATGTTGGCAAGATCTCTAGACTCATTCATAGCAATTCTTTTGACAGTAAACTTAGAAGATAATGTTCTAAAGGCTTTGTAGACCATGGTTTGATTAGGGATGATAAAACCTAAGTTTTGGCACTGATTAACAATATCTAGAAGTTTCTCAAAATAACTATCAATGCTTTCATCCTCACCCATCTCTATCTTCTCAAAGTCCCTCAAAAGTTTTCTATATTTAGAGTCCCTCACAGCCACATCACCCTCACAATGTAATTCAAGAATTTCCCATGCAGCTTTAGCAGTAGAACAAGTTTGAATAAGTTTGAACATATGATTACCTACCCAGCTAAAAATAGCATTGAGGGCGTTTTCATTGATGTTGTAGAGAGCAATTTCGTTGACTGTCCATTGTCCCCTTGGCTTAGGTACCAGATCAGCATCTCCATCTCTTGGCAAGTAGGGGATGGTGTAGCCTTCTAGTACTGCGTCCCAAGCTCTTAGGTCGATGGATTTGATGTGGACTCTGAGCCTGATCTTCCAGTAGGCATAGTTGTTGGGACCCTCCAATACAGGCAACCTGCTGGTATTAGGGTTGGAATTGTCCATCATGTCGTATCAACGCCAAACACCGGTGAAGTTGGTGCTTGACTCTGATACCAATTGAAATTGTGGATCGGGTTGATACGTTGTTGTTGTTAACTTAACACTGGAGAGTTAACAGCAGATTTGCAACGTTGTTAACTCAGCGATGTTACTTTAACAACAGTCCAGAAGAATTGTGCAGCGGAATAAACAAACACCAAGTTTAAGAAGTGAATATAGAATTATATTAACTTCCGAGCCTTAGGCAAAATAACCCGTGAAGGTTTTAACAAAGGTCGTTCTCTCAATTCTCAAGCTCCTCACTCTTAAATTGATTGAACTAAGCAAAGCACACAAGAATTGCTTCGTATATCTCTAACAGCTCCTCACTCTTAGATCTATCCTAACAATTCACAAACTTTGCTAAAGCAAGACAACACTCAACAACTGTAAATTAATCTCTTGGATTGATTGGCTCTTGTCTCGTGTTTGTCTTGATGTACTTCACACCTATATATAGGTTCTTGATCTTCGACTTCAAGGTGTGTTGTACACGGTTGGTAATTCTCCTTGTTTCCTTCTTGAACTCTTCTTCTTTGTTCTCGCAGTCCTTCTTGAATAATAGTTCCTTCGTTAGTGATCTAACTAGGGAAAGACTCCTTCTTCAAATGAGGACTTGAACTTGGAAAGCATTCCTAGTTCCACTCGAACTCTTCTTTCCTTGTAGAGTGGTTTGCGTAATTAAGGAAACTTTCCTTCTTGGAAACTTGAGCGTCCAACCTATGACAAGTTTGTTTCCTGAATAATAATCAAAGACAATTACAACTGTGGAACTTAGTTAGTTAAGTGAATAAGGCAAAACAATAATGAAGAAATTAATAAAGATTGTAAATCGGATTCTGCTCCAGCAATGTTATCCTAACATTGATTTCTGAATGTTAAACTAACATTGTCAGAATACCTGCACTTCAATGTTAAACTAACATCGACCGAATACCTGCACTTTCAAAATCTTTCAAACCTAATTAAAGATAAGCCTAAGAAGTTGATTAGCCCAAAAACAAAATTGGAAATGATCTTGGAGATATAATAGCAATCAAAAACGTGCACAACATGTCTTGGACCTCAAGGAACAATATATTATAAATAGGCATGTTGGGCATCAAGAAAAACACACGAAGACTATAATGAAAATATCCCGAGACGAAAATCTATTATTGAGTGTGTTTGTCTTATTGTATTGAGTTTTATCTAACGAAGTTATAAACTCCATAGCTTATACTAAGTTAGTGGTGGGGTTGAGTTCCTTACTTAGTTGTTTTAGTTTTGTAAAATTATTAATTCATTAGTGGTTATTTGGCCATATGGGCTTGGCAGATTATATTTACGTTACCTATTGTGTTCTTTAAATTACGTTGTGTACAATGTACTCTATCAATGTATCACGAATGTTAAGACAACATTGAGTACTTCAATATTGGCGTAACATTCAACTTAACACAACGTGTGCTGTATACTCAGTCAGTAGGTGTTAGGACAACACTGAGTAAAATCTGTGTTGAGTTACAAAAGATGTACCAATCCTGATCCACAAATGTATATCAAAGTATTTTTTGGAATATGTTAGCAATCTATTGGTTTTGCGATCGTTAGTGAACAATTAACACAAACTATGTTTCCTCATGTCGCAACATCATCATCGCTTTACAGTCACACAAGTGACGTGATTCATCGCCGTACCTCTTACAATTTTGCATGAATCTGATGCGATCAATCGACAATGTTGGATCCGTCCAAATAACCTTGTTACATTCTTGTTTTGTTACTACCCCACAATTTAATGAAACTTTTCTTACCAAATATTTTTCGTGAAAATCTCGTAGCCGAAGGATTTTGTCCTATGTTACTACGCATGGCATTGATTCAACATAAAACATGCTCAAAAGATCGGGGCATTAGTGTGCTTTGACATTTCAGAAAATTTGCATGTGGATCAGTGATAAAGTAAAGAATAGATTTTTTTATTTAACCAAACGACTGAAGTGCGATATAAAACTGTGAACTTGACGATTCATTATAAATCGAAGAGTTCATGGGAACCAAAAGTGATGATCGAAAAAATTAGTTAGCTAGGAGCGTGGTTGTATGTTATGTATATACAGGTGTGTGCTATAACGGCTTTCTCATTGCTACTAACCAATCCAATTAACAAACAAACTGACAATATTTACTATAAGAAGAAGGTGGTTAATGAACTAATTAATCATATTATGAAAACTTACCCAAAAATGAAAGGTTGCATTTTGATCTTTAATACCCCTCCCACGAGAGTTCGTCGGAACTGAAAGAGATCATCGAAAAATTTGTTAGCCAGGAGTGTGGTTGTTGTTAAATATATACAGATGTGTGCTAACAGTTTTTTCTCGACCAACCAGAGAGCTCTATTACTAACTAATCCAATTAACAAATAAACTAACAATGTGTACTATAAGTAGTAGGCTGTTAATGAATTAATTAACCTAATTATGAAAACTTGCCCAAAATGGAAACTCTAATACCCACCTCTCCTCAAGTTGGGCATGAGTGTTCTTAATGCCTAACATGGATTTCAACACGTTGAACGGTTGTAACGGCAACGGCTTAGTGAGGATGTCTGCAATTTGTTGTGTTCTGAATGCCTAACATGGATTTCAACACGTTGAACGGTTGTAACGGCAACAGCTTAGTGAGGATGTCTGCAATTTGTTGTTCATTAGACACATGAACAATTTTTATTTCTCTAGCATGCACCTTTTCGTGTACAAAGTGACGCTCTTTGTTTATCCTTCGTACGCTTGCGATATACAGAATTGTAGGCGATGCAAACTGCACTTTATTATCAATGAGTGAAAGTGGTAATTTTGAAGAGGGGATCCTGAGTTCATGAAGCAATTTTGAAGAGGGGATCCTGAGTTCATGAAGCAATAGAGTATAGAGATGTGGATGCCAATAATTGATAAAAAAAAATATGTGATCTTTTATTCTCTGGTATATCGCACCTAGCACATATGTTTTCTTATTGAATAAAGTTTTCTAGGCTATTATAGTTTTCACTGGACCGTACTACTAGTACTCTCAAATTCATAAAAGTTTTTGCTACACTCTTTGTCTTGCTGATAAAAAAACTAAAACAATAAAAAGCACACAAATTAAATAAATAAATGAAATATAAGACCTTCATTATTGTAAATAAGTTCAGAAGGAGATATACAAGTTCTTATTCCATCTACATTGTAGGTTCAAAATCATAAAGATCATAAATTAGGTGCCCAGTGTTCGTTGGAGCTCCACTTGGCGCCATTGTTTCACCCTCTCTCTTCCTTTTCTTGTCCCCTATATATACATCATTAAAAAAAAAAAAACATCATCAAAGATGTTCTAAAATAATTGTCAAATAAATTAGGTCTACTGTTTTTGTGGTAAATTAATAAGAAACCGAGGTAATGGTATTTTATACTCCAATATCAATTGACATAGGATCATTGCCCATTGTAAAAAGTAACTTTGTAATCAACTATGCATTACTTATGCCCGGGTTGGTTTCTGGAGTACACAATAGCTCATTTGTCGTGACATTATATTTACCCACTAGTATCTTCCTCAACATCTTATCTCCTCTAACTCTACGTTCATTTAGTGCCCCCTGAAAATTTTGAGATGATTCGTAAGTAGTAAAACGAGCTTTAATTTTTCTCTGGTCAAAAGTGCAAAATAAAGAGTTAAACTACGTAAATAAAATTTAATAATTAGCACAAGTGCCCTGATCAATACTTTACGTTGATTGTATGCGTAATGTTTATTCATATAAATTAATGTGTGTGTGTGTGCACCTTTATATAGGTAGCAGATAAAATTTGCTTCTTGTCAATGGAGAGCGATGTTTCTCCATTGCTTATGATCGTTAGCTGATTGAGAGCCATCTTAATTTTTTAATCGAGAAAGAAAAAGGGAAATGAAAGGGTTACAAGACTATGGTTCCTGCCGCTGGAGAAAAGCCACACACAAAGTGAAAAACAATTGAAGAAGAAGGCACATTAAATAAGTTTTAATTCACGTAGATAGCCATCATATACGTGCCACTTTGCATATTCTGGCAGAAGACGACATTACAATTTAGATTTGAACAATTGTCATGATAAGGAAAAAAAACTACAAGAAATGGGAAAATATTTAAATAGCTGAAACTTAAATCGACCCCAAACCTGCAGATTTATTTTGTAATTTCCATGTCCTTGTTATAAGAAGATCTAAAAGACAATCATAGATATGTTCTTATGTTTAGAATTTTTTCAATATGTAATTTAGATTAATAGCGTTTACCATTTTTAAACCATACTTTCTTTTTTCTTTTTGTTATATCATATTCATCCAAGAACCACAATGCTTTGCCTATGGAGTATTTTAAAACCAGCGCAAAAAGAAGTGAAAGAACTCCATGCAGTTTAATTGACGCAATTCCAATTTATGCAATATAATATAAACTAATTGATTTTGTAGGAAATAATTCCGTGATCATTCTCATTAATCTTCCCAAAGTATATATAGTACAATATTCTAAGGTAGAATTCTAGAGATTTACAACAATCTAATTACAATCTATCAAGGATATGCAAATTAATAAATAATATCTCTAACACACCCCGCAGTGGAAACAGGAGGTGCGCGAATGCTGAGAGTGGAGCAGAAATCTTCAAACAGGGCTCGAGGTATTTCTTTAGTGAAATATCCGAAATATTGTACAGGAAGGGACATGAGAAACTCGAACTTGTCCACGTGCGACCTTCTTTCTAACAAAATGAATGTCCAATTCTATATGGTTGGTGCGGTTCGGATTGTTAAAAAGGTAGGTAGAACTCACGTTATCACAGTGGACCAGGGTAGCGTTAGAGATAGGGAAGTGTAACTCCAATAATAAATTTTAAAGCCAACAACTCTCGGACACAACGTTCGCAACCCCTCGATATTCTGCCTAGGCACTGGAAAGAGAAATAATGGGTTGGCGTTTAGAAGACCAAGATATAAGATTGTCGCCCATGAATATAAATAGCCGAAAGTGGAGCGGCATGTGTCAGGGAACCACCCCAATCCGCATCCCTGTAGGCGATCATGTCCAAAATCTGAGACTTGTACAAGTGAAGGCCGAAGTCTATCGTGCTTTAAATACAGAATATAAAGGATGATGTGTTTCATAGCAGCCACGTGATCAGATTTCGAATCATGCATATGTAAACACACTTGATGGATGGCGTACAAAGAATGTATGGTCGTGTGAACGTCAAGTACTACAACGCGCCGGCAATACTATAGTAATGCGTCGGATCCACATATGGTGACCCTGAAGAAGCATTAAGTTTGGCTTGAGTGTCAACAGGAGTCGCAACGGGTTTGCATGATGACATACCTGCCCATTCAATGATGTCCGAAGAATATTGTGGCCGAGAGAGAAATATTCCATTAGGATATCGTGTGACAGCTATGCCCAAAACATAACTCATTGGTCCCATATCAGTCATTGCAAATTTCGAGCCAACTGAGATATCGGATTACGTTGTAAGGTGTTAGACGAGGAAGTGGGGATAATATCATCGACATACAGTAAGATATACCCAGTATTAGTGCCACGGTGATAGATGAAAAGAGAGTGATCGGACTTACTGTGCGAGAAACCAATGGGTGAAGCAAAATAACCGAAACATTGATACCATGCGCGTGGAGCCTACTTAAGACCATGCAAAGATTTCTTCAAGAGGCAAACATAATCTAGATGAGTCTTCTCACGAAAACCCAAAGGTTGATGCCTATAGACTGTTTCCTGAAGAGAAACGTGTAAGAAAGCGTTCTTGACATCGAGTTGATGAATGGGCCAATAGAGAGAGATACCAATGTTGAGCACGTATCAAGGCAATCAACTCCAGCCTGCTAAGACCTGCCATCACCAACAAAAGGAGCTTTGTGTCGCTCAAAAGATAAAAATTGATTTATTTTATGACGATAAATCCACATAGAACGAATTACATTCACATTAGGTGGTCGAGATACTAATTCCCATGTCTTATTTTTAATAAGAGCGTGAAATTCATCTAACATAGCCTATTTCTATTTCGAATCGGATAGTGCATGCTTAGGGCCTTTTGGTAAAGGAGAGGGCGCGACGAATATACCATGCATGCGGCGCGTTGTGATCGAGTGCACAGGATTCGTGAAAGAAATTGGAGTTGGAGGAGATGAGGGAGGTCACGTCAGGCTTTGTGTTGGAGATGGAGCAATCGCGGGAGGAAAGGGGGGAGGAGCCGTAGGCATTGGGACCACATGAGTTGAGGTGGCGGTCAAAGATGAAGGATTGAGTAGTAGAGGATGAGGCTCGTCATCAAGAAACATGTAAGAGAGGATCGGTGAGCTGACCGTCACAAAGGGAAACCCACTCTTGTCAAAAAGAACATATTGAGATAGGATTATTTTGTGGTTAGTGCTTTCGTAACACTTATAACCACGATGATTTGAGGGATACCCCAAGATAACGCAAGGCGTGGAACGCGGTTCGAGCTTGTTGATAGTAGAAGGCGGGAAAAAAGGGTAGCATACGCAACCAAATGTCCGCATGTGAGAATATGATGGATCGCGCGTGTATAAAAGTTGAGTTGGAGAGTAGTTTTTCAAGATTTTAGTGGGAAAGATGGTAAGTAGATATGTGGATATTTGATGTGCGTAGAACCAAAAATTTGTGGGCAACGAAGAGTGAGAGAGAAGCATGCGCATAATGTTATTGATGGAACGTATGGTACGTTCGACCTTTCCTTTTTGTGAAGAGGTGTGGGGACAAGAAAAACGGAACGTCGTGCCAATTTTTTGACAAAAAAAGTGTGAAAACCTGCGTTGTTAAATTCTCGCCCGTTATCACATTGAAAAACTTTATATATGTAGAAAATTGAGTGTTTTTATAAATACTAAATGAGGCAAAAATACCATAAGCATCAGATTGTTTTCCAGGTGGAAACCTCCACAAGTATTTAGTAAAATCATCCATAAGAACAAGATAATATTTATGACCCACAAAACTCAAAACCAGAGAAGTCCACAAATCAGCATGTATACTATCAAATGGCAAAAGAGTATGAGAGTTAGAGGAATAAAAAGCCAATTGGATATGTTTACCCAAAACACACGAATCACAAAGTGTTTTTGAAGAAGAACGAGTATACGAAATAAAATTAGTAGTCCTTAGAAAATCTAAAATAGATGCGATGTCCCAAACAGTTGTGCCATAGAGACGGGGATAGAGCGGCAAACATCATAGAAGCACGAACAAATGAGGAGGACGATGAGGCGGATGTCTTGGTGGTGATATGATATGGATCACCGGAGCTGTCACGTCGACTTATAGGTATCCCTGTTTGACAGAAAACCTGAGAGGATTAAATTCAGTAGAAACATGATTATCACGCGTAAGGCGACGAACAGATACGGTATTCTTAATTAATTGTGGGGTATGTAAAACATGATTAAGCATGAGAGGGGGTGGGGTGAGGAAAACGATGCATTACCGTGACCATGAATTAGAATTCCTTGACCACTACCAACAATAATACGATAATTCGTGCTCGAATTAAAATAAAGAGAGAGAGTACCTTAAGACGTCGCCATGTGAGATGAGGCCCCCCAAGTAATGCTTTAAAAGTGAAATACTTATCGAGCATAGCTGCATTATCAATAGCTTAAGCATATAAAATCTGCACTTCCTTTTACTTTCCAATACAAAACACCATAGCATAAGCCTCCTCAACAAGCGGTAAAGGATCAAGGCTAAGAATCTGACCTCTCACCATGTCATAACTATCATTGAGTCCCGTCAGAAATTGCAACAGTCGATTAATTGAATGAAAATCTAATGAATGTCGATCCAATCCACAAGTATATCTTTTAGAAGCCTCAAGGACATGCAAAAGTAGGCACAGTACAGCTCAATTCAACCCACAATCGCTTCAAAGTAGTGTAATAAGTAGAAACAATTGAGAAACCTTGATATATGGAAGCTACCTCGTGTTGCAGCAGATACAAACATGGTTCGTTACTTATTCCAAAGTGTATTTCTAGTTGCTTCCATAAATCTAAAGCAGAATTTGTACACAAGAAGGCATCACCGAATTCCATTGATGCATATTGAAGAAGCCATAATTGTACCATGCAATCGACGGGGATCCATTCCTCCAGATCTTGTTGATCCTCAGCACGTCGCTTCACCCTACTGGTGATAAGTCCGAGCTTTCTCCTAGCCATATCGATTAGCTCCAAGGTAGGTAGTTAGCAATATCCGTTAACAACATTGTAGTCAGGCTCATGTTGGAATTATGAGAACCGTTAAACAACAGAGATCTAGTAATCAAACCTCCATTAATGGGGAAGCATCAGGTACACTTCTCGGAGTAGTCGTTAATAAACAATTGAATCTTGAACAATAAGGTCCTAAAGACAAAAATTATAATTTCTACTGGATCTATTAATCCTATCATATATTACATTATATTTGAGGTTGTTTACTAAGAAATCTTCATATAGAAGTTTTCCGTATGGGAATCTAAGTTAAATGACAAATTATAGATTGTGTGCTCTATTTTCTTGCTCGAATATTATCCTATCTGTACTTTTAGAGGTCTACTTGTAAGATTTCCATTTTTCATGAAATATATGTTGAACGTTAATAACTTGCTCAATCTCATTTTATCAATTATTTTACAACTAAACTACTAGTTTTGCAGTCATGTGTTAATTCAATTCACATGTTACAATGAGGTTGGTTGCTAAGAATCATAAACACATCAACATCAATAAAAAAAATCAAATTTGAAGGATGAATATTAGTAGGGACCGCCGTCATAATAGCGACCGCACTCGGTCACTATTCAATATTAGTGACCGCACTGCGGTCACTATTTTCTTTTTTTTACCGCATAACGGTCACTGAAATCCGAAATTTGAAAATTTGGTGAAAATTTTAGGCGGGGTTGAGGGAAAATTTGAATTTTGCGAAAATGTAAAAATTTCACCATCCCCTCTATATATATACTCACCACTCTTACATCTAATGTCATTAATCTCTAAAACACACCCAACATAAAGACACTTATCTTCTTTTCCAACAAAAAACACCCAACAAAAACACTTATCTTTTTCTCCAAAAAAAAAAAACTTTTCTTCTTCTCTTTTTATACACAATCTTCCCTTTCTATTATTTTTGATCTACACATTCTACTTTTATTCTTTCACTTGCTTTTTCATTCATGTATTTTTTGTTTTCATTCAATTTTTGTTCATCTATTATTAGCCGTATTTCTTTTCCTTCAAAACTGGATTAACATATTTTATTTTCTATGATTACTCATTTTTCTTCATAATTTTTACATTTAATAATATTTTCATGTCATCCTATTAACATTTTCTTCATTCTTTTATCGTTTTGATATTCTTAAAAAAAAATATTCCGAAAAATTTCCGAAATATTATTGTTTTTTTATTTTTCGCGCAGACTATTAGGGACAAGCGAGCGGTCCCTACTAATATTAATGCAGTCCCTATTACTCCATCAGTAGTGACCGCAAAGTGGTGAATGCAGTCCCTATTGTGTGAAAGGCCCCATTATTATTAAGGCAACAGGTACTGCATTGCGGTCACTACTGCTCTCGTGTCAATAGGGACTGCATTGCGATCCTTATTGTCTAATATATAACAGGGACTGCTCTGCATTCCCTGCTGCTGACAATAGGGACCGCGATGCAGTCCCTATTGCTGATAAGGTAATAGGGCCATAAAGCGGTCACTGATTTCGGTCCCTACTAACCCTCATCAGTGACCTAAATTCGGTCGCTGATGGGAAGCGACCCAGGTCAATAGCGAATGGTCAATAGCGACCGCATTGCGGTCGCTATTGCCCTTCAGTGACCGGATGGGGTCAATAGGAACCGCAGATGCGGTACCTATTGACCCATGTTTCTTGTAGTCTGTAGATGCCAATAATTGATAAAAATAAGTATCTGTGTTAGTTTATTATCTGGTATATATATTGCACCGAGCGCATATGTAATCTTATTGAATAAAGTTTTCTATGCTATTATATTGTTTTCACTGGATCGTACTAGTACTCTTGAATTCTTGAAAGTTTTAGCTACACTCTTCGTATTGTAGATAAAAAAAAAACAAAAACAAAAAAAAACAATAAAAGCCGTTCACTATTGTGAATATTTTCATAATGAGATACACAAGTTCTTATTCCATCTACATTGTAGGTTCAAAATCATAAAGATCATAAATAGGGTGCCCAGTGTTCGCTGGAGCTCCACTTGGCGCCATTGTTTCATCCTCTCTCTTTCTTTTCTTGTCCCCTATATATTCATCATTAAAACAAATACAAATCATCAAAGATTTTCTAAAATAATTGTCAAATAAATTAGGTCTAAATAGGCAGTGTTTTTGTATTAAATTAATAAAAAACCGAGCTAATGGTATTTTATACACCAGTGTCAAGTGGCATAGGGATCATGGCCCATTGTAAAAAGTATAGTAACTTGGTAATCAACTATGTATTATTTATGCCCGAATTGTTTTACCTGACTCTGGTGGGGGGTAAGTTTCTGGAGTACGCAAGATCTCATTTGTCGTGACAATATATTTACCCACTAGTATCTTCCTCAACAACTTATCTCCTCTAACTCTGCGTTCTCTTGGTGCCCCCTGAAAGTTTAAAGATGATTCGTAAGTAGTAAAACGAGCATTAATTTTTCTTTGGTCAAAAATATTAATAAAGAGTTAAACTACATCAATAAAATTTAATAATTAACACAAGTGCCCTGATCAATACTTAACGTTGATTGTATGCGTAATTTTTATGCATTAAAATTTGGACGATTTATTATTTTTGCCCATTAATTTATATAAACTTCAAGTTTTGCCCTTTTCTTTATCAGGCTTTTTTTTTGCCCGTTAACTTAATTTTTTTACTTTAAATTTGCCCTGTGGGCTTCAATCTGGGCCTTTTTTTATTATATATTGATCTTAATCATAAAAAAATAGTATCAATTCAAGTTTAATAAAAAAGTTTATTTAAAATGTTTACTAAATTTTTATTTACTAATAAAAACAAAAAAAAAATATTTACTAGTAAAAATTAATTTTTTTTTAATCTTAAGGTATAATTTAAAATAAATTAATATGCTATATTTAATTTTATTATATATTATTTTAAATCATAAAAAATAGGATTAATTCAAGTTTATTAAAAAGGTTTATTTAAAATGTTTACTAAATTGAAGTAGTAAAACGAGCATTATTTTTCTTTTGTCAAAAATATTAATAAAGAGTTAAACTACATCAATAAAATTTAATAATTAACACAAGTGCCCTGATCAATACTTAACGTTGATTGTATGCGTAACTTTTATGCATTAAAATTTCAAAGCAGACATTTATTTATGCAACTGTATACTATGAATAGTTTTTTAGATTTTTGTAGAATTTTTAAAAAGCAATATTATATTCATAAAAAAAAGCTTAATATGTTTCTACCGTAATAAAGATACATACAATTCTATTTGAAACAATATTATTGATTCGCATGCAGTAGTATAAAAATGATAGAAATTAAGTTTTGCTACCATTTCAGTGTGTGCGAGATTTAAGTGTAAGTTGGAAATCGTCTTTTTGCTATTGTTTTATATACATCACATTGGCTTTTGCAATTAAACTAAGTTGAGGGTTATTTCCCAATTAGAGATGATAAATTAAAGTAGTATCTTTTGCACTTTACTTGTAAAATAACTATTACTTATATCACTAGAACACAACGCAATTACTAGAAAACTTGTGTATAATACCAGAGCATTGGCAACTGGCGTTTCCTTCTTTGCTCTTGGTGGTGGAGGAAGGCGCTCATGGACAATGAACTTATGCACCTCCGCAAGAGATCTTAGTTGCTTGTCTGTTTGCACATGGACATAAAACTGAAATTCAAAAAAAAAAAAAAAAGAAGGGTTAGTTAGTATGCTTTTATGTAGTTTTTAGGCGATCAACTGAAAATTAATAAAAGCACAGTATATAGTAAAATTACCGAATCTTTCTTATTTGGTTCTTTACCACGTTTCCAAGAACGAATGAACCAATTCTTTTTCCTCTCTCCCAAGGTTAGCTGTTTTCCTCCTATAGCAATAGAAGGCTCTCCCTGATTGTCTATTAGCACCTGGCCCAGCGAAAGACAAATTAAAGTAGATGGTTCAACATAATTGAAGTAAAATGCTTCACTGTAAGAGACTTCGTGCAATATTTGCGACAAGAAGTTTGAGCAGATTCAGTGCATAAATGAAACCAGATATAGGAAGAAAAAACACAAAATAACTAAACTCATACATTGATATTGAAAGTTGTAGTTTTACATCATACAATTTTTTTGGACCTCAAGGAACAATATATTATAAATAGGCATGTTGGACATCAAGAAAAATACACGAAGACTATAATGAAAATATCCCGAGAGGAAAATCTATTATTGAGTGTGTTTGTCTTATTGTACTGAGTTTTATCTAACGAAGTTATAAACTCCATAGCTTATCGTAAGTTACGTTGGGGTTGAGTTCCTTACTTAGTTGTTTTAGTTTTGTAAAATTATAAATTCATTAGTGGTTATATAGGAAGAAAAAACACAAAATAACTAAACTCATACATTGATATTGAAAGTTGTAGTTTTACATCATACGATTTATTTTACTGTTCACTTTCTAAATTTTGTCTTCATTATCTTCCCTCTAATGGAGAAATGACATACAATATGGTCTTTTAGAAAACACTAATGTGTATTTAATTTTAAGAGGAGAGTTTATTTGTTCATCTAACATGATTAATTCATATAATTATGGTTAAGAAATTTTAATACGTACAAGATATTTTAACCTCAAGTCAAAGATAATTATCTTTTTGTTGCATTTGTGATAAACAATAAGAAACACTCTACCAAATATCTACTTAATATTAAAGTAAATAAAAAAAAGTTTAAATGAAGTCGAACTCCACATGATATAAAAGTCGTATTTGTATGAAAATAATAAAAGAAAGAAACGAAAAGAAAAAAAGTTATTACAAAATGTGATAAAATAGGCAAATAAAAGCATACAAATTAAAGACCATTCCATATGCTCAAATGATGCTTTAAAAATCACAACGTGTTTCTTTCACTTCACTTTTATAAATGCCAAATTTTTACTTTATTTTATGATAGTTAAAGATAATTAATTATGAGAAATACACATTTTATTGAACAAAAAGAATGTCATTAACAATATTTCGTCCTCTCGTTCCTGGTTTCAATTTGTCCTTGATATGTAAAACTTTTACCTCGTTGTGTGACACGGGTTGCGGCCGACCAAAACCTTGTGGGATGGCAGATAGCGGAATTGCCATTATTGGCTGGTCATTTGGAGCTGTATACGGTACCATAGCCATTTTCTGTTGTTGATTTTGTTCCATACAAAACACAGTATAATCAAGTAAAATAATTTACAACAACAAGCTTTAATTTGCTAATTATTAAAGTAGGTCTGTATGGTGATGCATTGTTCACTAATGGCATCAGAATCTGCGATGTGAAACTATATATATGCATGTATTTTTTTTATTTGTTTTAAACTGAAACTATATATGCATATATGTGTATCTATATGTGTTTGTGCGCGAGCGCCCGTATCATAAATATTTCAAATTGATAAGTGCTTTATGAGTTTTATAGGACGGGTCCTGTAAATATGTATTTTTTTTTTACTAATCATGAATTCATAATATATATATATATATATCCAAATTTTGTGGTAAAGTAGAGATTTTTTTTTTTAATCTGTATATCATAAATTTAATTAAAGATAGCCGATGCAAACGTTTTATATCTTTTGACAAATAGATTTATATAGTTATCAGGACAAAAGAAAGTAAATGAGCGCCTTAATGGTTTAGGTTGAAATTAATGTTTTTTTTTTAAATCAGGTTGAAATTAATTGTTAAGGTTAACTTGACAATTCATTATATTTTTATTTCCTAATTAAGAAAACTAGAAATAGTGTGAAAAATACTATAGGTGTAACGTGGTAATACGACAAAAGATTCCAACGGCTAAGAAAACGAGTCCAACCGCCTTCCTTACGTATCTCGCGCCAAATCAGTATGATCTTTGATGTAATGTTGTAACTCGACAAATAAATAATTCTAACCGCTTTTCTTATATATTTTGCGCCAAAACAATATATTCCAGTACTTAAATTATTTCAAAATGTCATTGGTCTAGCTAAACTAATAGATCATCAAGTTACTCACATCTTTTTCTGCATCAGCCTTAATGTTGATAGGCATATGGAGAGGCGTCGGAATTATTTCTGGTTGCTGAACTAATCGGAATATGGCTTCATCATTCTGTAACAAAAAAAAAATCATTTATGTGACTAAAATGAAGAATACAAAAACAAGTTCATACGTAAATACTGACAGACAATATCTCATTTTGGTTGAAGAAAACTAAGCATATAAGAACATTTTTTTAAGAAACATAAAGTAGATCTAGATCTTTTCTTAACAAAAGCTAGACAAAAAGATTAAAAAAAATCGTATTTCCTGTTGATTAATTCCATTTTCAATTGAATATGTGTGTGTGTGTGTGTGTACCACGCACCTTTATATATGTAGCAGATAAAATCTGCTTCTTGTCAATGGAGAGTGATGTTTCTCCATTGCTTATGACCGTTAGCTGATTGAGAGCCATCTTAATTTTTTGATAGAGAAAGAAAAAGGGAAATGAAAGGGTTACAAGACTAGGGTTCCTGCCGCTGGAGAAAAGCCACACACAAAGTGAAAAGCAATTGACGAAGAAGGCACATTAAATAGGTTTTAATTCACGTAGATAGCCATCATATACGTGCCACTTTGCATAATCTGGCTGAAGACAACATTATAATTTAGATTTGAACAATTGTCATTATAAGGAAAAAAACTACAATAATGGTAAAATAGCTGATAAGAATTCAAATTGGAGTTCTTTAAATTAACAGATAATACATTCATGTTTGAATGAGAATATTTTATAGAAGGAGAATAACTGATATACGAAATTTATTGTTCTTCGTCATGAAATCTAGCATAAATCAATTGTATTTATTGCTTTCTTATCAACAAATAATTTGACAAATTCCCTATTACATAAAGAAACATTAATTAATTTAATTAGACATATATATATACATGTAATAAGAAAAAAGTTATTACATGATGCTAGTCCGGGAAGATGCAAATTACTCATCAAAAGATGATACAAATTCACTACAAGAAAATAGCGTTTTTCCCGACCGGAAATCCGGTCGGTAATGACCCATCTCCGGTCGGGAATGACCTTTTACCCACCAGAACCCAGTCGGGATTGCTACGGTCATAAAAGTTTTTCCAAACGTCGTTCGTTCGGAACCTAAATTTGTCGACCGGATTTCAGTAGCAACTTTTTGCCACCTGAGTCCGGTCGGAAAATTCTCTTCCGACCGGAGTCTGTTCGGTAATACACTTTTAATGTTGAACCCCTGGGATGTGTCTTACTTCAGGTATGAAAGCTAGCTATTGAAGTATAAGGGGATGTACTATGTCGGGTCTAGAGGGGATCTGAGAGAGCAGGTGTTTAAGTTGATGCATGGGAGTAGTGTGGGGGGACATTCTGGTGTATTGGAGACATACAAAAGGATACAAGCCATTTTTCTTTGGCCTGGACTCAATGAGCAGGTTAAGAAATTGGTGGCTCAGTGTGTAGTTTGCCAAGTGTGCAAACATGAGACAGTAAAATACCCAGGCTTTTTTGCAACCTCTCACCTTACTTGAGCATTCTTGGAAACATATAACCATGGACTTTATAGAGCAACTACCTAAATCTAAGGACAAGGACACAATATGGTGGTAGTAGATATGTTTTCAAAGTATGCTCATTTTATACTACTGACTCACCTCTACAGTGCATCTACCTTAGCTGAGGTTTTCTTGGAGGCTGTCTATAAACTACATGGGCTTCCCCAGAGCATTGTGACAGATAGATAAGATTTTTGTGAGTTTCTTTTGGAAGGAACTAATGAGAGCAGTGGGAGTTGAGCAGTACCTTAGTACTGCTTACCACCCTCGTTCTGATGGGCAAACTGAACGGGTAAATCAATGCTTGGAGACTTATTTAAGGTGCATGGTGGGAGGAAATCCTAAGAGATGGGCCAAGTGGTTGGCACTTGCTGAGCGGTGGTATAATACCAATTACCACTCAGCAGTAGGGAGAACTCCCTTTGAGATACTATATGGCTACAAGGCCTCTCAAGCAGGTTTGGGATCATATGACGCAGTTAAGGTTGCTGGGGTTGCTGAAATACTAGAACACACGAGGAATAACTTGCAAAGTGTTAAAGAGCAGATAGCACCTGCACAAAACAGGATGAAAGTACAAGCAGACAAATGACTTTGAGGAAAGACACCTGCTGGAAACTCAGTCCTAAATATGTTGGACCTTATGAGGTGATAGAGAGAATGGGGACTGTAGCTTACCATTTAAAGCTGCCAGAGGTGGCGCGTATGCATCCGGTATTCCATGTGTTAGTGCTCAAGAAGCATGTGGGGGCTAGTGAAGCAACGACCAGTGAGTTTCCCCCTATTCCTCATGACAACAAGCAAGGGTTTCAACCTACGGAGGTGCTAGCGCGCAGAATCATTAAGAAAAACGGGCAACTCAAACGGCAGCGTTTTCTATTTTTCTTTTCTACATGTTTAATTCATTTAGTAATTGTCTATTTTACCCTCGCTAAGTGACGCATTAGTAATTGTACTAAGTTGCACTTTGTTCTGCGATTTTGGAATCTGCAGTGATGTATAGGTGACTTTGTACGGGACATTTCTTTCAGAAAAATTATAAAAACATTACAGCTGAAACACTTTTCTCTCTCTATCTGCTCTTCTCTTTTACGCATAATTCACTTTTTTATCTCCATCAACGTGTTCGATCGTTACATAATGACTTTCAGCTGAAATCAAATGTCGTCGTTTGAGTTAATTAATTTGGTATTTAATTCGTTTCCCCTTTTAGTAAGTTTTGACCATTTCATTTTAATTTGTTAATTAGATTGTTAAACAAGATTAAAAGCTCGTTAATCCTCCCCTCAATTTTACTATAAACACACGCACAAACACTCCCCTTAACTCACTTAATTAAGAATCCCATTGCAACTTGTTTTCAAATCATTCAATTTAATAATCGTTTCCTTCATTTCTCTCTCGTTTGTTCTTCTATTATGCGTTGTTCTTCATCAATTCATCATAACATTCATGAACTTGTTATATTATCATTTGCATATGATTCTTCACCAGCACCCTTCGCTCAATTTCTCATTGTAATCCTTTGAAGTTTTGTACATTTGCAATCGAAAATCACGATCTCTTATCATTACGCTACACGATCAAAATTCGTTGTTCTTCTCCAATTTCTGATATGACTACTCCTACTACAAGTTCAATGATAGCTTCTACCAAAAATTCAAGTGAAGATTCATCCTCAATTGAAAGTGTAAGTGTTCTCATAAAGTGTTAGTCCAATATTCCGGTAACTAATGTTGGCACATCACTGAACTCAACACTTCATTTTCCGAATTATTTAAGTGTAATATTTTATTTTGTCTTTTTTCAAAAATTAATCTAGTTCCAAATTTGTAGTTAATCTTATTTATATTTCAGGATAATGATAAATCAGGAGTCCAAGTGGTTTACTCATCATAAGAAGAATATTCGGAAGATAAAGGCAATGGATGTGTAAGATAAGGATGGAAGGTTTCCTGGTGGTAAGTTGAACGAATTTCAAGATAAACATGGAAGATCTTGGAAGATTAGAAGTCTATCAAAAGAAAAGTTCGATCAAAAGAAGATTCCTTCAATTAGAGAAGTCCATATCAAATAGGAAATCTTTCAAACCTAATTAAAGATAAGCCTAATAAGTTGATAAGCCCAAAAACAAAATTGGAGATGATCTTGGAGATATAATAGCAATCAAAAACGTGCACAACATGTCTTGGACCTCAAGGAACAATATATTATAAATAGGCATGTTGGACATCAAGAAAAACACACGAAAACTATAATGAAAATATCCCGAGAGGAAAATCTATTATTGAGTGTGTTTGTCTTATTGTACTGAGTTTTATCTAACGAAGTTATAAACTCCATAGCTTATCGTAAGTTACGTTGGGGTTTAGTTCCTTACTTAGTTGTTTTAGTTTTGTAAAATTATTAATTCATTAGTGGTTATTTGGCCATATGGGCTTGGCATATTATATTCACGTTACCTATTGTGTTCTTTAAATTACGTTGTGCACAATGTACTCTATCAATGTATCACGAATGTTAAGACAATATTGAGTACTTCAATATTGGCATAACATTCAACTTAACACAACGTGTGCTGTATACTCAGTCAGTAGGTGTTAGGACAACACTGAGTAAAATATGTGTTGAGTTACAAAAGATGTACCAATCCTGATCCACAAATGTATATCAATGTATTTTTTGGAATATTTTAGCAATCTATTGGTTTTGCGATCGTTAGTGAACAATTAACACAAACTATGTTTCCTCGTGTCGCAACATCATCATCGCTTTACAGTCACACAAGTGACGTGATTCATCGCCGTACCTCTTACAATTTCGCATGAATCTGATGCGATCAATCGACAATGTTGGATCCGTCCAAATAACATTGTTACCTTCTTGTTTTGTTACTACCCCACAATTTAATGAAACTTTTCTTAACCAATATTTTTCGTGAAAATCTCGTAGCCGAAGGATTTTGTCCTATGTTACTACGCATGGCATTGATTCCACATAAAACATGCTCAAAATATCGGGGCATTAGTGTGCTTTGACATTTCAGAAAATTTGCATGTGGATCAGTGATAAAGTAAAGAATAGATTTTTTTATTTAACTAAACGAGTGAAGTGCGATATAAAACTGTGAACTTGACGATTCATTATAAATCGAAGAGTTCATGGGAACCGAAAGTGATGATCGAAAAAATTAGTTTGCTAGGAGCGTGGTTGTATGTTATGTATATACAGGTGTGTGCTCTAACGGCTTTCTCATTGCTACTAACCAATCCAATTAACAAACAAACTGACAATATTTACAATAATAAGAAGGTGGTTAATGAACTAATTAATCATATTATGAAAACTTACCAAAAAAGGAAAGGTTCCATTTTGATCTTTAATACCCCTCCCACGAGAGTTCGTCGGAACTGAAAGCGATCATCGAAAAATTTGTTAGCCAGGAGTGTGGTTGTTGTTAGATATATACAGATGTGTGCTAACGGTTTTTTCTCGACCAACCAGGGAGCTCTATTACTAACTAATCCAATAAACAAATAAACTAACAATGTATACTATAAGTAGCAGGTTGTTAATGAATTAATTAACCTAATTATGAAAACTTGCCCAAAATGGAAACTCTAATACCCACCTCTCCTCAAGTTGGGCATGGAGATGCCTAACATGGATTTCATCACGTTGAACGGTTGTAACGACAACGGCTTAGTCAGGATGTCTGCAATTTGTTGTTCATTAGACACATGAACAATTTTTATTTCTCTAGCACGCACCTTTTCGTGTACAAAGTGACGCTCTTTGTTTATCCTTCGTACGCTTGCGATATACAGAATTGTAGGCGATGCAAGCTGCACTTTATTATCAATGAGTAAAAGTGGCAATTTTGAAGAGGGGATCCTGAGCTCATGAAGCAATTTTGAAGAGGGGATCCTGAGTTTATGAAGCAATAGAGTATAGAGATGTGGATGCCAATAATTGATAAAAAAAATATGTGATCCTTTATTCTCTGGTATATCGCACCTATCGCATATGTTTTCTTATTGAATAAAGTTTTCTATGCTATTATAGTTTTCACAGGATCGTACTACTAGTACTCTCAAATTCATAAAAGTTTTTGCTACACTCTTTGTAATGCAGATAAAAAAACTAAAACAATAAAAAGCACACAAATTAAATAAATAAATGAAATATAAGACCTTCATTATTGTAAATAATTTCAGAAGGAGATATACAAGTTCTTATTCCATCTACATTGTAGGTTCAAAATCATAAAGATCATAAATTAGGTGCCCAGTGTTCGTTGGAGCTCCAGTTGGCGCCATTGTTTCACCCTCTCTCTTCCTTTTCTTGTCCCCTATATATACATCATTAAAAAAAAACATCATCAAAGATGTTCTAAAATAATTGTCAATTAAATTAGGTCTACTGTTTTTGTGGTAAATTAATAAGAAACCGAGCTAATGGTATTTTATACTCCAATATCAAATGACATAGGATCATTGCCCATTGTAAAAAGTAACTTTGTAATCAACTATGCATTATTTATGCCCGGGTTGGTTTCTGGAGTACGCAATAGCTCATTTGTCGTGACATTATATTTACCCACTAGTATATTCCTCAACAACTTATCTCCTCTAACTATACGTTCATTTGGTGCCCCCTGAAAATTTAGAGATGATTCGTAAGTAGTAAAACGAGCTTTAATTTTTCTCTGGTCAAAAGTGCAAAATACAGAGTTAAACTACGTAAATAAAATTTAATAATTAGCACAAGTGCCCTGATCAATACTTTACGTTGATTGTATGCGTAATGTTTATTCATAAAAAATTAATGTGTGTGTGTGTGTGCACCTTTATATAGGTAGCAGATAAAATCTGCTTCTTGTCAATGGAGAGCGATGTTTCTCCATTGCTTATGATCGTTAGCTGATTGAGAGCCATCTTAATTTTTTAATCGAGAAAGAAAAAGGGAAATGAAAGGGTTACAAGACTATGGTTCCGGCCGCTGGAGAAAAGCCACGCACAAAGTGAAAAACAATTGAAGAAGAAGGCACATTAAATAGGTTTTAATGCATGTAGATAGCCATCATATACGTGCCACTTTGCATATTCTGGCAGAAGACGACATTACAATTTAGATTGGAACAATTGTCATGATAAGGAAAAAAAAACTACAAGAAATGGGAAAATATTTAAATAGCGGAAACTTAAATCGACCCCAAATCTGCAGATTTATTTTCTTATGTTTAGAATTTTTTCAGACTTAAATCTAAAAGACAATAATAGATATGTTCTTATGTTTAGAATTTTTTCAATATGTAATTTAGATTAATAGGGTTTACCATTTTTAAACCATACTTTCTTTTTTCTTTTTGTTATATCATATTCATCCAAGAACCACAATGCTTTGCCTATGGAGTATTTTAAAACCAGCGCAAAAAGAAGTGAAAGAACTCCATGCAGTTTAATTGACGCAATTCCAATTTATGCAATATAAACTAATTGATTTTGTAGGAAATAATTCCGTGATCATTCTCATTAATCTTCCCAAAGTATATATAGTACAATATTCTAAGGTAGAATTCTAGAGATATACAACAATCTAATTACAATCTATCAAGGATATGCAAATTAATAAATAATATCTCTAACACACCCCGCAGTGGAAACAGGAGGTGCGCGAATGCTGAGAGTGGAGCAGAAATCTTCAAACAGGGCTCGAGGTATTTCTTTAGTGAAATATCCGCAATATTGTACATGAAGAGACATGAGAAACTCGAACTTGTCCACGTGCGACCTTCTTTCTAACAAAATGAATTTCCAATTCTATATGGTTGGTGCGCTTCGAATTGTTAAAAAGGTAGGTAGAACTCACGTTATCACGGTGGACCAGGGTAGCGTTAGAGATAGGGAAGTGTAACTCCGATAATAAATTTTAAAGCCAACAACTCTCGGACACAACGTTCGCAACCCCTCGATATTCTGCCTCGGCCCTGGAAAGAGAAATAATGGGTTGGCGTTTAGAAGACCAAGATATAAGATTGTCGCCCATGAATATAAATAGCCGAAAGTTGAGCGGCGTGTGTCAGGGAACCACCCCAATCCGCATCCGTGTAGGCGATCATGTCCAAAATCTGAGACTTGTACAAGTGAAGGCCGAAGTCTATTGTGCTCTAAATACAGAATATAAAGGATGATGTGTTTCATAGCAGCCACGTGATCAGATTTCGAATCGTGCATATGTAAACACACTTGATGGATGGCGTACAAAGAATGTATGGTCGTGTGAACGTCAAGTACTACAACGCGCCGGCAAGACTATAGTAATGTGTTGGATCCACATATGGTGACCCTGAAGAAGCATTAAGTTTGGCTTGAGTGTCAACAGGAGTCGCAACGGGTTTGCATGATGACATACCTGCCCATTCAATGATGTCCGAAGAATATTGTGGCCGAGAGAGAAATATTCCATTAGGATATCGTGTGACAGCTATGCCCAAACAATAACTCATTGGTCCCAAATCAGTCATTGCAAATTTCGAGCCAACTGAGATATCGGATTACGTCGTAAGGTGTTAGCCGAGGAAGTGGGGATAATATGATTGACATACAGTAAGATATACCCAGTATTAGTGCCACGGTGATAGATGAAAAGAGAGTGATCGGACTTACTGTGCGAGAAACCAATGGGTGAAGCAAAATAAGCGAAACATTGATACCATGCGCGTGGAGCCTACTTAAGACTATGCAAAGATTTCTTCAAGAGGCAAACATAATCTAGATGAGTCTTCTCACGAAAACCCAAAGGTTGATGCATATAGACTGTTTCCTGAAGAGAACCGTGTAAGAAAGCATTCTTGACATCGAGTTGATGAATGGGCCACTAGAGAGAGATACCAATGTTGAGAACGTATCAATGCAATCAACTCCAGCCTGCTAAGACCTGCCATCACCAACATGAGGAGCTTTGTGTCGCTCAAAAGATAAAAATTGATTTATTTTTATGACGATAAATCCACATAGAACGAATTACATTCACATTAGGTGGTCGAGATACTAATTCCCATGACTTATTTTTAATAAAAGCGTGAAATTCATCTAACATAGCCTATTTCTATTTCGAATCGGATAGTGCATGCTTAGGGCCTTTTGGTAAAGGAGAGGGCGCGACGGAAGAAGGAAGATTAAAGTGAATATACCATGCATGCGGTGCGTTGTGATCGAGTGCACAGGATTCGTGAAAGAAATTGGAGTTGGAGGAGATGAGGGAGGTCACGTCAGGCTTTGTGTTGGAGATGGAGCAATCGAGGGAGGCAATGGGGGAGGAGCCGTAGGCATTGGGACCACATGAGTTGACGTGGCGGTCAAAGATGAAGGATTGAGTAGTAGAGGATGAGGCTCGTCATCAAGAAACATGTAAGAGAGGATCTGTGAGCTGATTGTCACAAAGGGAAACCCACTCTTGTCAAAAAGAACGTATTGAGATAGGATTATTTTGTGGTTAGTGCTTTCGTAACACTTATAACCACGATGATTTGAGGGATACCCCAAGATAACGCAAGGCGTGGAACGCGGTTCGAGCTTGTTGATAGTAGAAGGCGGGAAAAAAGGGTAGCACACGCAACCAAATGTCCGTATGTGAGAATATGATGGATCGCGCGTGTATAAAAGTTGAGTTGGAGAGTAGTTTTTCAAGATTTTAGTGGGAAAGATGGTAAGTAGATATGTGGATATTTGATGTGCGTAAGACCAAAAATTTGTGGGCAACGAAGAGTGAGAGAGAAGCATGCGCATAATGTTATTGATGGAACATATGGTACGTTTGACCTTTCCTTTTTGTGAAGAGGTGTGGGGACAATCAAAACGGAACATCGTGCCAATTTTTTGACAAAAAAAGTGTGAAAATCTGCGTTGTTAAATTATCACATTGAAAAACTTTATATATGTAGAAAATTAAGTGTTATTATAAGTACTAAACGAGGCAAAAATACCATAAGCATCAGATTGTTTACCAAGTGGAAACCTCCACAAGTATTTATTAAAATCATCAATAAGAACAAGATAATATTTATGACCCACAAAATTCAAAACCAGAGAAGTTCATAAATCAGCATGTATACTATCAAATGGCAAAAGAGTATGAGAGTTAGAGGAATAAAAAGCCAACTGGATATGTTTACCCAAAACCCACGAATCACAAAGTGTTTTTGAAGAAGAACGAGTATACGAAATAAAATTAGTAGTCCTTAGAAAATCTAAAATAGATGCGATGTCCCAAACAGTTGTGCCATAGAGACGGGGATAGAGCGACAAACATCATAGAAGCACGAACAAATGAGGAGGCCGATGAGGCGGATGTCTTGGTGGTGATATGATATGGATCACCGGAGCTATCACGTCGACTTATAGGTATCCATGTTTGACAGAAAACCTGAGAGGATTAAATTCAGTAGAAACATGATTATCACGCGTAAGGCGACGAACAGATACGGTATTCTTAATTAATTGTGGAGTATGTAAAACATGATTATGCATGAGAGAGGGTGGGGTGAGGAAAGCGATGCATTACCGTGACCATGAATTGGAATTCCTTGACCACTACCATCAATAATACGATAATTCGTGCTCGAATTATAATAAGAGTGGGTGTACCTTGAGACGTCGCCATGTGAGATGAGGCCCCCCAAGTAATTCTTTAAAAGTGAAATACTTATCGAGCATAGCTGCATTATCAATAGGTTCAGCATATAAAATCTGCACTTCCTTTTACTTTCCAATACAAAACACCATAGCATAAGCCTCCTCAACAAGTGGTAAAGGATCAAGGCTAAGAATCTGACCTCTCACCATGTCATAACTATCATTGAGTCCCATCAGAAATTGCAACAGTCGATTAATTGAATGAAAATTTAATGAATGTCGATGCAATCCACAAGTATATCTTTTGGAAGCCTCAAGGACATGCAAAAGCAGGCACAGTACAACTCAATTCATCCCACAATCGCTTCAAAGTAGTGTAATAAGTAGAAACAATTGAGAAACCTTGATATATGGAAGCTACCTCGTGTTGTAGCAGATACAAACGTGGTTTCGTTACTTATTCCAAAGTGTATTTCTAGTTGCTTCCATAAATCTAAAGCAGAATTTGTACACAAGAAGGCATCACTGAATTCCATTGATGCATATTGAAGAAGCCATAATTGTACCATGCAATCGACGGGGATCCATTCCTCCACATCTTGTTGATCCTCAGCACGTCGCTTCACCCTACTGGTGATAAATCCGAGCTTTCTCCTAGCCATATCGATTTGCTCCAACGTAGGTAGTTAGCAATATCCGTTAACAACATTGTAGTCAGGCTCATGTTGGAATTATGAGAACCGTTAAACAACAGAGATCTAGTAATCAAACCGCCATTAATGGGGAAGCATCGGGTACACTTCTCGGAGTAGTCTTTAATCAAAAATTGAATCTTGAACAATAAGGTCCTAAAGACAGAAATTATAATTTCTACAGGATCTATTAATCCTATCATATATTACATTATATTTGAGGTTGTTTACTAAGAAATCTTCATATAGAAGTTTTCCGTATGGGAATCTAAGTTAAATGACAAATTATAGATTGAGTGCTCTATTTTCTTGCTTGAATATTATCCTATCTTTACTTTTAGAGGTCTACTTGTAAGATTTCCATTTTCCACAAAAAAACATAAATGGATCTTCTTATCCGCTACGAGAAATGCATAATTCATGAAGAGAGATTTTTTTACAATTATGTTATGATTTTGTTACTACCAAATGATTTAATGGAACTTTTGTTACCAGGAATTGTTCGTGATAACCTCGTATAGCCCAAGGATCTTGTCCTATGTTACTACTCATGGCATTGATTACATTGAAATCATAATATGTAACATTTTCATATTTAGTAACTTGTCATAAATAAGTTAATTAATTAGGTATTTAATTAGTTTTCCCATTTAGATAGTTTGATTTTAATTTGTACAGTAGTTTGTTAAACAAGATTAAGAGCTCGTTTAATACAAAAAAGGGGTCATTCGCGACCGCCCCTTTGGCGGTCGCGGATGGTCATTCAAACTCCATAAAATTAAATAAAAAAATGAAAATAGAAAAATGTTGAATGAGGGTTATTCGTGACCGCTGGTAAAGCTCAATTTGTACATAGCTTTAAACGGTAAGCTACAGTCCCCGCTCTCTCTATCATCTCATAAGGTCCAACATATTTAGGATTGAGTTTCCAGCAGGTGTCTTTCCTCAAAGTCATTTGCCTGCATGGTTTGAGTATGACAAATACCCAGTCTCCTATGTTAAACTGTCTTTCCATTCTATTTTTGTTTGCTTGTACTTTCATCCTGTTTTGTGCATGTGCTAGCAGCTCTTTAATACTTTGCAAGTTATTCCTCCTGTTTTCTAGTAGTTCAGCAACCCCAGCAACCTTAACTGCATCATATGATCCCAACCCTACTTGACAGGCCTTGTAGACATATAGTATCTCAAAGGGAGTTCTCCTTACTGCTGAGTGGTAATTGGTATTATACCACCACTCAGCAAGTGCCGACCACTTGGCCCATCTCTTAGGATTTCCTCCCACCATGCACCTTAAATAAGTCTCCAAGCATTGATTTACCCTCTCATTTTGCCCATCAGACTGAGGGTGGTAAGCAATACTAAGGTAAGCAATACTAAGGTACTGCTCAACTCCCACTGCCCTCATTAGTTCCTTCCAAAAGGAACTCACAAAAATCTTATCTCTATATGTGACAATGCTCTGGGAAGCCCATGTAGTTTATAGATAGCCTCCAAGAAAACCTCAGCTAAGGTAGATGCACTGTAGAGGTGAGTCAGTGGTATAAAATGAGCATACTTTGAAATCCTATCTACTACCACCCATATTGTGTCCTTGCCCTTAGATTTAGGCATTTGCTCTATAAAGTCCATGGTTATATGTTGACATGAATGCTCAAGTAAGGTGAGAGGTTGCAACAAGCCTGGGTATTTTACTGTCTCATGTTTGCACACTTGACAAACTACACACTGAGCCGCCCATTTCTTAACCTTCTCCTTGAGTCCAGGCCAAAGAAAAATGGCTTGTATCCTAATCCCCCCCCTACTCCCATGCATCAACTTAAACACCTGCTCTCTTAGATCCCCTCTGGACCCAACATAGTACCTCCCCTTATACTTCAGTAGCTGGCTTTCATACCTGAAGTAAGACACATCCCAAGGGTTCAACATGCATTAAGCAATAGCTTCCTGTGAAAAGCTATCATTCTCATAACTGAGATGTAACTCCCTCATCCACTCTAGTTGGATAACACTCATGGCACTGAACTCCCCTGCCATACTCTCTCTCCTTGATAGAGCATCAGTTGCCTTGTTTTACTTTCCCCTTTTATATTCAATCGTGTAGGTGTATCCCATCAACCTAGTCATATACTTCTATTGAAGAGGTGTGGAGATTTTCTGTTCCCGCAACTACGTCAGACTCTGTTGATCAGTTTTGATCACAAATTTCCCTTGAATTAGGTAAGCCCTCCATTTATCCACAGCCAAAATGATGGCTAGGAACTCTTTTTCATACACTGAGAGGCCTAAGTTCTTAGGGCTTATTGCTTTACACAGATATGCTAAAGGATGCCCCTCATGGCTTAAAACTGGCCCAAGCCCAGAATAACAGGCATCTGTTTCCACTGTGAATTCCTTGGCAAAGTCAGGGAGCTGTAGCACTAGTACAGTGATCATGGCTTCTTTCAGACAGTCAAAAGCTTTGCTAGCCTCCTCATTTCGTTCAAACTTCCCTTTCTTAGTCAAGTTAGTCAAAGGTTTTGCTATAAATCCATAGTTCCTCACAAACTTCATGTAGTAGCCTATGAGGTCCAAAAATCCTCTCAATGCCTTAACATTTATGGGCTAAGGCCACTTTTGCATACTCTGTATCTTAGTGGGGTCTGCCCTCACTGTTCCTCCTTCAATTATATGCCTCAGATATTTTACAGATTTCTGTCCACTCTATTCCCTTTCCTTCACTCTATTCCCAATTCGTCGGGCCCACAGCAGTGGGGTTTTTTGTGCGGTGAATTCAGATACGGGCATATACGATCAGAATTTTGTTGATTACGAGCTCCGCCTCGAAAATCCAGTCGCAATGCTCCCTGCTAATAAGCCTTTCTCCGACGAAAACTGTACCAGAAGAGCAAAGCGAAGAGCGTGTATTAGAAAATGATGTCGTCAATGGCCTCTGATAATAACACTAACGACAATATAGTTATAGGCGTGAAGTATTTTCTCCACCGCGTCTCAAAATCGTCGTTGAATTCATCAATAGACTCATCATTAATCTGTCAGGATTGAGTTCGGGAATTGATGAAATTGGAGGCAAAGATTGCATTTTTTAGGGTTTTCGCAGTGGAAGAGGATTTGGGGATCTAATTTGAATTTGATTTCAGTTGAAAGTCAAAGGGGTGAACGGGCAACTCAAACGGCGGCGTTTTCTATTTTTCCTTTCTGCATTTTTAATTCATTTAGTAATTATCTATTTTACTCTCGCTAAGTGACGCGATAGTAATTATACTAAGTTGCACTTTGTTCTACGACTTTGGAATCTTTAGTGATGTATAGGTGACGTCGCAAAATCTATATCACGCTTGATGCATGTACTGGACATTTCATTCAGAAAATTACATAAAATTACAGCTGAAACTCTTTTCTCTCTCTATCTGCTTTTCCCCTTTACGCAGAAGTCACTTTCTTATCTCAATCAATGTGTTTGATCGTTATATTTGGCCTCAGAGCCAGATTCAACGAGCTGCACAAACTTTGATTCAGTATGACAGGATACGATACCAGTCGCATTGAGAATCTGGAATTGGGGGTAAAAACCCTAGAACAGGAACAAAAGGTCCTGCAAGATGGAAAGAGCGTTCAAATATTGAAATGCAGGAGATAAAATCTATGTTAACTCAATTATTAAAAAATAAAATAATAGTAAAACAAGAGACAATGCACAATCGAGTTTGGGGACACCAGTTATCACACACTCGATTCCTCATAACTCTGGACCAGGAATCTTCAGCTTTCGTGGTGCTCATGCTGAAGGATCTACCTGGAGAGGATCGAAACTGGAGTTTCCAAGGTTTATAGGTGAGCAACCTCGCAGCTGGTTGAGAAAGTGCATGAGGTACTTTTTTCTAAACCCTATGGCAGACTATGATAAAATAGTGATGTCTAGTATGTACTTTGAGGGAATAGCAGAGTATTGGTTTGTGGATAACATTGAGGGAAGGGAGAACATGGTATGGACAAAGTTCATTGAATTGTTGGTGGAGAGATTCACTCCAGCTAAGGGAGAGAATGTCATGGGAGAGTTTAACAAGTTAAAGCAAATGACTACAGTTGATGACTATACACTTAGGTTTGAGGAGTTGAAGTCATTTATGGTGCAGAGGGATTGACAATTGGATGAGGAATACTTTGTGAAAAGTTATCTGAGTGGATTGAAGGAAGAAGTGAGAATCATTGTGGAAATGTTGGGTCCACCAACACTGAGTCAGACTATCTATATGGCTAGGAAACAGGAAGCTATGGTAGATACACTGAACAGGCAGCACAAGTTTGCACCAAGGAATTAAACAGAAGGGTTCAAGGTGAAACAACCAAACTGGCAAGCAAATGAGCCACTAAGACTTACCAATACTCAGGAGAAGTATCCCCCAATGAAGAGACTCACACCAGAGATGGATGAGAGGAGGAAGAAAGGACTGTGGTTCAATTCTGAATAACCCTATATGATGGGGCATAAGTGCAGGAGGTTGTTTGTTATCATGGGGATAGAAAGGGATGAAGTTGAGAAGGAAAAAGACAACTGGAGGATGAAGGAGGGGATAACTATGAGCCCAAGATATACGTGCATGCACTCACAAGGCAGTCTACTCCTAAAACTCTGAAAATGTTGAGGAAGGTGAAGGGAGATACACTCACTATCTTAATAGATTATGGTAGCACCCACACATTTATAGATCAGCAAGTAGCAAAGAGGTTAAGGTGTAGAGTGGAGCATACAAACCCTATGGGGGTGGAGAGTGTAGCCAAATGCACTAATATGATATGGGAAATGGATGGGATAGAGATCATTGCCAGCCCTAGAGTATTGAAACTGCTAGGCTGTGATATGGTGATAGGGGTGGATTGGCTCAGGAGTTTAGGCCTTGTGACTTTTGATTTTGACAAGAAACAACTAACCTTCTATTTAGAGGGAAAGGGGTATACCTTGCATAGATTGGGACACACTATGGAATTGAAATACATCACCAGTAATAGGGCTGAGAAAATCATCCAAAAAAGAGGGAAGACATTGATAGGTTGTCTATTCATGATTGATGAGGACAAACCAAGGAAGGAACATGAGGTACCTACTCCACTTGAGCATCTGGTGGAGACTTATCATGAGTTGTGTAAGGAACCAACTCAGCTACCTCAACAGAGAGTTTGACCATGAGATAACAATGCTACCCGACACCAAACCTTTCAAATCCTATCCATACAGATATTCTTATTTACAGAAGGTAGAAATTGAGAAGTTGGTTCAAGAGATGCTGAACGCTGGATTGATACAGCCCAGTAACAGCCCTTTCTCTTCTTCAGTGTTACTGGTGAGGAAAAAAGATGAGACATGGAGATTCTGTGTAGATTATAGGAAGTTAAATTCTTTAACCATCCTGAATAACTTCCCTATACCCTTGATAGAGGATTTGCTGGATGAGTTAGCTCATGCCAGAGTATACACCAAGATAGATCTGAGAACTGGGTATCACCAGATAAGAATGAGTGAGAAGGACATACTAAAAACTGCATTTGTGATTCATCCAGGTCACTTTGATTTAAAGCGATGCCATTTGGGCTCACTAATGCACCAACTACCTTTCAGGCATTGATGAATGATGTTTTCAAGGACAATTTGAGGAAAATGGTGGTTGTCTTCTTTGATGATATCCTGGTTTACAGCAAGGATATAGAGGAACATGTTATACATTTGCACATGGTTTTTGAGAAACTGAAGGGAGCTACATTGTATGCCAAGGCATCCAAATGCTCATTTGGACAGAAATTTGTTGAATATCTAGGGCATATAATTGAAGGAGGAACAGTGAGGGCAGACCCCACTAAGATACAGAGTATGCAAGAGTGGCCTCGGCCCATAAATGTTAAGGCATTGAGAGGATTTTTGGGCCTTAAAGGCTACTACAGAAAGTTTGTGTGAGAAACTATGGATTGATAGCAAAACCTTTGACTAACTTGACTAAGAAAGGGAAGTTTGAGTGGAATGAGGAGGCTAGCAAAGCATTTGACTGTCTGAAGGAAGCCATGATCATTGTACCAGTGTTATAGCTCCTTGACTTTGCCAAGGAATTCACAGTGGAAATAGATGCATGTTATTCTGGGCTTGGGGCAGTTTTAAGCCATGAGGTGCATCCTTTAGCATATATGCGTAAAGCAACAAGCCCTAAGAACTTAGGCCTCCCAGTTTATGAGAAGGAGTTCCTAGCCATCATTTTGGCTGTGGAGAAATGGAGGACTTACCTAATTCAAGGGGAATTTGTGATCAAAACTGATCAAAATAGTCTGATGTACTTGCTGGAACAGAAAACCTCCACACCTCTTCAATAGAAGTATATGACTAAGTTGATGGGATACACCTAAACGGTTGAATATAAAAGGGGAAAGGAAAACAAGGCAGCTGATGCTCTGTCAAGGAGAGAGAGTATGGCAGTCGAGCTCAGTGCCCTGAGTGTTATCCAACCAGAGTGGATGAGGGAGTTACATCTCAGCTATGAGAATGATAGCTTTTCACAGGAAGCTATTGCTCAATGCATGTTGAGCCCCTGAGATGTGTCTTACTTCAGGTATGAAAGCCATCTACTGAAGTATAAGGGGAGGGACAATGTTGGGTCCAGAGGGGACATGAAAGAGCAGGTGTTTAAGTTGATGCATGGGAGTAGTGTGGGGGGACATTCTGGTGTATTGGAGACATACAAGAGGATACAAGCCATTTTTCTTTGGCCTGGACTCAAAGAGCAGGTTAAGAAATGGGTGGCTAAGTGTGTAGTTTGCCAAGTGTGCAAACATGAGACAGTAAAATACCCAGGCTTATTGCAACCTCTCACCTTACTTGAGCATTGTTGGCAACATATAACCATGGACTTTATAGAGCAACTGCCTAAATCTAAGGACAAGGACACAATATGGGTGGTAGTAGATAGGTTTTCAAAGTATGCTCATTTTATACCACTGACTCACCTCTATAGTGCATCTACCTTAGCTGAGGTTTTCTTGGAGGCTGTCTATAAACTACATGGGCTTCTCCAGAGCACTGTGATAGATAGATAAGATTTTTGTGAGTTCCTTTTGGAAGGAACTAATGAGAGTAGTGGGAGTTGAGCAGTACCTTAGTACTGCTTACCACCCTCATTCTGATGGGCAAACTAAAAGGGTAAATCATTGCTTGGAGACTTATTTAAGGTGCGTGGTGGGAGGAAATCCTAAGGGATGGGGCAAGTGGTTGGCACTTGCTGAGTGGTCGTATAATACCAATTACCACTCAGCAGTAGGGAGAACCCCCTTTGAGATACTATATGGCTACAAGGCCTCTCAAGCATGTTTGGGATCATATGATGCAGTTAAGGTTGATAGGGTTGCTGAACTACTAAAAGACACGAGGAATAACTTGCAAAGTGTTAAAGAGCAGATAGCACATGCACAAAACATGATGAAAGTACAAGCAGACAAAAACAGAATGGAAAGACAGATTAACATAGGAGACTGGGTATTTTTTCAAACTCAAACCATACCGGCAAATGACTCTGAGGAAAGACACCTGCTGGAAACTCAGTCCTAACTATGTTGGACCTTATGAGGTGATAGAGAGAATGGGGACTGTAGCTTACCGTTTAAAGCTGCCAGAGGCGGCGCGTATGCATCCGGTATTCCACGTGTCAGTGCTCAAGAAGCACGTGTGGGCTAGTGAAGTAACGACCAGTGAGTTTCCCCTTATCCCTGATGACAACAAGCAAGGGTTACAACCTACGGAGGTGCTAGGACGCAGAATCATTAAGAAAAACAATGCGGCACTTGTACAGTGGTTGTTAAAATTGGGAGACTTACCAGAATTTGACGCGACCTGGGAGGACTTTGATTAGGTCAAACAGAATCATCCACACATACTCGCTTGAGAACAAGCTCGGTTAAGGAGGGGGTAATGTCAGGATTGAGTTAGGGAATTGATGAAGTTGGAGGCAAAGATTGCATTTTTTAGGGATTTAGCATTAGAAGAGGATTTGAGGATCTAATTTGGATTTGATTTCAACTGAAAGTCAAAGGGCTGAATGGGCAACTCAAACGGCGGCGTTTTCTATTTTTCTTTTCTGCATTTTCAATTCATTTAGTAATTGTCTATTTTACTCACGCTAAGTGACGCGTTAGCAATTGTACTAAGTTGCACTTTGTTCTTCGACTTTGGAATCTTCAGTGATGTATAGGTGACAAACTAATTATATATCACACATGATGCATGTACTGGACATTTCATTCAAAAAAATTATAAAAAATTACAGCTAAAACTCTTTTCTCTCTCTATCTGCTCTTCTCTTTTACGCAGAATTCACTTTCTTATCTCTATCAACGTGTTGGATCGTTACATAATGACTTTCAGCTAAAATCAAATGCCGTCGTTTGAGTTAATTAATTTGGTATTTAATTAGTTTCCCCTTTCAGAAAGTTTTGACCATTTCATTTTAATTTGTTAATTAGATTGTTAAACAAGATTAAGAGCTCGTTAATCCTCCCCTCAATTTTACTATAAACGCACGCACAAACGCTCCCCTTAACTCACTTAATTAAGGATCCCATTGCAACTTGTTTTCAAATCATTCAATTCAATAATCGTTTCCTTCATTTCTCTCTCGTTTGTTCTTCTATTATGCGTTGTTCTTCATCAATTCATCATAACATTCATGAACTTGTTATATTATCATTCGCATATGATTCTTCACCAGCACCATTCGCTCAATTTCTCATTGTAATCCTTTGAAGTTTTGTACATTTGCAATCGAAAATCACGATCTCTTATCATTACGCTACACGATCAAAATTCGTTGTTCTTCTCCAATTTCTGATATGACTACTCCTACTACAAGTTCAATGATAGCTTCTACCAAAAATTCAAGTGAAGATTCATCCTCAATTGAAAGTGTAAGTGTTCTCATAAAGTGTTAGTCCAATATTCCGGTAACTAATGTTGGCACATCACTGAACTCAACACTTCATTTTCCGAATTATTTAAGTGTAATATTTTATTTTGTCTTTTTTAAAAAATTAATCTAGTTCCAAAATTGTAGTTAATCTTATTTATATTTCAGGATAATGATAAATCAGGAGTCCAAGTGGTTTACTCCTCATAAGAAGAATATTCGGAAGATAAAGGCAATGGATGTGCAAGATAAGGATGGAAGGTTTCCTGGTGGTAAGTTGAACGAATTTCAAGATAAACATGGAAGATCTTGGAAGATTAGAAGTCTATCAAAAGAAAAGTTCGATCAAAAGAAGATTCATTCAATTAGAGAAGTCCAGATCAAATAGGAAATCTTTCAAACCTAATTAAAGATAAGCCTAAGAAGTTGATAAGCCCAAAAACAAAATTGGAGATGATCTTGGAGATATAATAGCAATCAAAAACGTGCACAACATGTCTTGGACCTCAAGGAACAATATATTATAAATAGGCATGTTGGACATCAAGAAAAACACACGAAAACTATAATGAAAATATCCCGAGAGGAAAATCTATTATTGAGTGTGTTTGTCTTATTGTACTGAGTTTTATCTAACGAAGTTATAAACTCCATAGCTTATCGTAAGTTACGTTGGGGTTGAGTTCCTTACTTAGTTGTTTTAGTTTTGTAAAATTATTAATTCATTAGTGGTTATTTGGCCATATGGGCTTGGCATATTATATTCACGTTACCTATTGTGTTGTTTAAATTACGTTGTGCACAATGTACTCTATCAATGTATCACGAATGTTAAGACAATATTGAGTACTTCAATATTGGCGTAACATTCAACTTAACACAACGTGTGCTGTATACTCAGTCAGTAGGTGTTAGGACAACACTGAGTAAAATCTGTGTTGAGTTACAAAAGATGTACCAATCCTGATCCACAAATGTATATCAATCTATTTTTTGGAATATTTTAGCAATCTATTGGTTTTGCGATCGTTAGTGAACAATTAACACAAACTATGTTTCCTCGTGTCGCAACATCATCATCGCTTTACAGTCACACAAGTGACGTGATTCATCGCCGTACCTCTTACAATTTCGCATGAATCTGATGCGATCAATCGACAATGTTGGATCCGTCCAAATAACCTTGTTACCTTCTCGTTTTGTTACTACCCCACAATTTAATGAAACTTTTCTTACCAAATATTTTTCGTGAAAATCTCGTAGCCGAAGGATTTTTTCCTATGTTACTATGCATGGCATTGATTCAACATAAAACATGCTCAAAATATCGGGGCATTAGTGTGCTTTGACATTTCATAACATTTGCATGTGGATCAGTGATAAAGTAAAGAATAGATTTTTTTATTTAACCAAACGACTGAAGTGCGATATAAAACTGTGAACTTGACGATTCATTATAAATCGAAGAGTTCATGGGAACCGAAAGTGATGATCGAAAAAATTAGTTAGCTAGGAGCGTGGTTGTATGTTAAGTATATACAGGTGTGTGCTCTAACGGCTTTCTCATTGCTACTAACCAATCCAATTAACAAACAAACTGACAATATTTACTATAATAAGAAGGTGGTTAATGAACTAATTAATCATATTATGAAAACTTACCAAAAAAGGAAATGTTCAATTTTGATCTTTAATACCCCTCCCACGAGAGTTCGTCGGAACTGAAAGTGATCATCGAAAAATTTGTTAGCCAGGAGTGTGGTTGTTGTTAGATATATACAGATGTGTGCTAACGGATTTTTCTCGACCAACCAGAGAGCTCTATTACTAACTAATCCAATTAACAAATAAACTAACAATGTATACTATAAGTAGGAGGTTGTTAGTGAATTAATTAACCTAATTATGAAAACTTGCCCAAAATGGAAACTCTAATACCCACCTCTCCTCAAGTTGGGCATGAGTGTTGTGAATGCCTAACATGGATTTCATCACGTTGAACGGCTGTAACGACAACGGCTTAGTGAGGATGTCTGCAATTTGTTGTTCATTAGACACATGAACAATTTTTATTTCTCTAGCATGCACCTTTTCGTGTACAAAGTGACGCTCTTTGTTTATCCTTCATACGCTTGCGATATACAGAATTGTAGGCGATGCAAGCTGCACTTTATTATCAATGAGTAAAAGTGGCAATTTTGAAGAGGGGATCCTGAGTTCATGAAGCAATTTTGAACAGGGGATCCTGAGTTTATGAAGCAATAGAGTATAGAGATGTGGATGCCAATAATTGATAAAAAAAAATATGTGATCCTTTATTCTCTGGTATATCGCACCTAGCGCATATGTTTTCTTATTGAATAAAGTTTTCTATGCTATTATAGTTTTCACTGGATCGTACTACTAGTACTCTCGAATTCATAAAAGTTTTTGCTACACTCTTTTATTGCAGATAAAAAAACTAAAACAATAAAAAGCACACAAATTAAATAAATAAATGAAATATAAGACCTTCATTATTGTAAATAATTTCAGAAGGAGATATACAAGTTCTTATTCCATCTACATTGTAGGTTCAAAATCATAAAGATCATAAATTAGGTGCCCAGTGTTCGTTGGAGCTCCAGTTGGCGCCATTGTTTCACCCTCTCTCTTCCTTTTCTTGTCCCCTATATATACATCATTGAAAAAAAAAAACATCATCAAAGATGTTCTAAAATAATTGTCAAATAAATTAGGTCTACTGTTTTTGTGGTAAATTAATAAGAAACCGAACTAATGGTATTTTATACTCCAATATCAATTGACATAGGATCATTGCCCATTGTAAAAAGTAACTTTGTAATCAACTATGCATTATTTATGCCCGGGTTGGTTTCTGGAGTACGCAATAGCTCATTTGTCGTGACATTATATTTACCCACTAGTATCGTCCTCAACAACTTATCTCCTCTAACTCTACGTTCATTTGGTGCCCCCTGAAAATTTAGAGATGATTCGTAAGTAGTAAAACGAGCTTTAATTTTTCTCTGGTCAAAAGTGCAAAATAAAGAGTTAAACTATGTAAATAAAATTTAATAATTAGCACAAGTGCCCTGATCAATACTTTACGTTGATTGTATGCGTAATGTTTATTCATAAAAAATTAATGTGTGTGTGTGTGTGCACCTTTATATAGGTAGCAGATAAAATCTGCTTCTTGTCAATGGAGAGCGATGTTTCTCCATTGCTTATGATCGTTAGCTGATTGAGAGCCATCTTAATTTTTTAATCGAGAAAGAAAAAGGGAAATGAAAGGGTTACAAGACTATGGTTTCTGCCGCTGGAGAAAAGCCACACACAAAGTGAAAAACAATTGAAGAAGAAGGCACATTAAATAGGTTTTAATTCACGTAGATAGCCATCATATACGTGCCACTTTGCATATTCTGGCAGAAGACGACATTACAATTTAGATTTGAACAATTGTCATGATAAGGAAAAAAAACTACAAGAAATGGGAAAATATTTAAATAGCTGAAACTTAAATCGACCCCAAACCTGCAGATTTATTTTGTAATTTCCATGTCCATGTTAGAAGAAAGATCTAAAAGATAATCATAGATATGTTCTTATGTTTAGAATTTTTTCAATATGTAATCTAGATTAATAGCGTTTACCATTTTTAAACCATACTTTCATTTTTCTTTTTGTTATATCATATTCATCCAAGAACCACAATGCTTTGCCTATGGAGTATTTTAAAACCAGCGCAAAAAGAAGTGAAAGAACTCCATGCAGTTTAATTGACGCAATTCCAATTTATGCAATATAAACTAATTGATTTTGTAGGAAATAATTCCGTGATCATTCTCATTAATCTTCCCAAAGTATATATAGTATAATATTCTAAGGTAGAATTCTAGAGATATACAACAATCTAATTACAATCTGTCAAGGATATGCAAATTAATAAATAATATCTCTAACACACCCCGCAGTGGAAACAGGAGGTGCGCGAATGCTGAGAGTGGAGCAGAAATCTTCAAACAGGGCTCGAGGTATTTCTTTAGGGAAATATCCGCAATATTGTACAGGAAGGGACATGAGAAACTCGAACTTGTCCACGTGCGACCTTCTTTCTAACAAAATGAATGTCCAATTCTATATGGTTGGTGTGCTTCAGATTGTTAAAAAGGCAGGTAGAACTCACGTTATCACAGTGAACCAGGGTAGCGTTACAGATAGGGAAGTGTAACTCCAATAATAAATTTTAAAGCCAACAGCTCTCGGACACAACGTTCGCAACCCCTCGATATTCTGCCTCGGCACTGAAAAGAGAAATAATGGGTTGGCGTTTAGAAGACCAAGATATAAGATTGTCGCCCATGAATATAAATAGCCGAAAGTGGAGCGGCGTGTGTCAGGGAACCACCCCAATCCGCATCCGTGTAGGCGATCATGTCCAAAATTTGAGACTTGTACAAGTGAAGGCCGAAGTCTATCGTGCTCTAAATACAGAATATAAAAGATGATGTGGTTCATAGCAGCCACGTGATCAGATTTCGCATCATGCATATGTAAACACACTTGATGGATGGCGTACAAAGAATGTATGGTCGTGTGAACGTCAAGTACTACAAGACTATAGTAATGTGTCGGATTCACATATGGTGACCCTGAAGAAGCATTAAGTTTGGCTTGAGTGTCAACAGGAGTCGCAACGGGTTTGCATGATGACATACCTGCCCATTCAATGTTGTCCGAAGAATATTGTGGCCGAGAGAGAAATATTCCATTAGCATATCGTGTGACAGCTATGCCCAGAACATAACTCATTTGTCCCAAATCAGTCATTGCAAATTTCGAGCCAACTAAGATATCGGATTACATCGTAAGGTGTTAGACGAGGAAGTGGGGATAATATCATCGACATACAGTAAGATATACCCAGTATTAGTGCCACGGTGATAGATGAAGAGAGAGTGATCGGACTTACTGTGCAAGAAACCAATAGATGAAGCAAAATAAGCGAAACATTGATACCATGCGCATGGAGCCTACTTAAGACCATGCAAAGATTTCTTCAAGAGGCAAATATAATCTAGATGAGTCTTCTCACGAAAACCCAAAGTTTGATGCATATAGACTGTTTCCTGAAGAAAACCGTGTAAGAAAGCGTTCTTGACATCGAGTTGATGAATGGGCCAATAGAGAGAGATACCAATGTTGAGCACGTATCAAGGCAATCAACTCCAGCCTGCTAAGACCTGCCATCACCAACAGAAGGAGCTTTGTGTCGCTCAAAAGATAAAAAATGATTTATTTTTATGACGATAAATCCACATAGAACGAATTACATTCACATTAGGTGGTCGAGATATTAATTCCCATGTCTTATTTTTAATAAGAGCGTGAAATTCATCTAACATAGCCTATTTCTATTTCGAATCGAATAGTGCATGCTTAGGGCCTTTTGGTAAAGGAGCGGGCGCGACGGAAGAAGGAAGATTAAAGTGATGCCTAGCAGTGAATATACCATGCATGCGGCGCGTTGTGATCGAGTGCACAGGATTCGTGAAAGAAATTGGAGTTGGAGGAGATGAGGGAGGTCACGTCAGGCTTTTTGTTGGAGATGGAGCAATCGCGGGAGGCAAGGGGGGAGGAGCCGTAGGCATTGGGACCACATGAGTTGAGGTGGCGGTCAAAGATGAAGGATTGAGTAGTAGAGGATGAGGCTCGTCATCAAGAAACAAGTAAGAGAGGATCGGTGAGCTGACCGTCACAAAGGGAAACCCACTCTTGTCAAAAAGAACGTATTGAGATAGGATTATTTTGTGGTTAGTGCTGTTGTAACACTTATAACCACGATGATTTGAGGGATACCCTAAGATAACGCAAGGCGTGAAACGCGGTTCGAGCTTGTTGATAGTAGAAGGCAGGAAAAAAGGGTAGCACACGCAACCAAATGTCCGTATGTGAGAATATGATGGATCGCGCGTGTATAAAAGTTGAGTTGGAGAGTAGTTTTTCAATATTTTAGCGGGAAAGATGGTAAGTAGATATGTGGATATTTGATGTGCGTAAGACCAAAAATTTGTGGGCAACGAAGAGTGAAAGAGAAGCATGCGCATAATGTTATTGATGGAACGTATGGTACGTTCGACCTTTCCTTTTTGTGAAGAGGTGTGGGGACAAGAAAAACGGAACGTCGTGCCAATTTTTTGACAAAAAAAGTGTGAAAATCTGCGTTGTTAAATTCTCGCCCGTTATCACATTGAAAAACTTTATATATGTAGTGCTAAACGAGGCAAAAATACCATAAGCATCAGATTGTTTTCCAAGTGGAAACCTCCACAAGTATTTAGTAAAATCATCCATAAGAACAAGATAATATTTATGACCCACAAAACTCAAAACCAGAGAAGTCCACAAATCAAAATGTATACTATCAAATGGCAAAAGAGTATGAGAGTTAGAGGAATAAAAAGCCAACTGGATATGTTTACCCAAAACACAGGAATCACAAAGTGTTTTTGAAGAAGAACGAGTATACGAAATAAAATTAGTAGTCCTTAGAAAATCTAAAATAGATGCGATGTCCCAAACAGTTGTGCCATAGAGACGGGGATAGAGCGACAAACATCATAGAAACACGAACAAATGAGGAGGCCGATGAGGCGGATGTCTTGGTGGTGATATGATATTGATCACCGGAGCTATCACGTCGACTTATAGGTATCCCTGTTTGACAGAAAACCTGAGAGGATTAAATTCAGTAGAAACATGATTATCACGCGTAAGGCGACGAACATATACGGTATTCTTAATTAATTGTGGAGTATGTAAAACATGATTAAGCATGAGAGGGGGTGGGGTGAGGAAAGCGATGCATTACCGTGACCATGAATTGGAATTCCTTGACCACTACCAACAATAATACGATAATTCGTGCTCGAATTAAAATAAAGAGAGAGAGTACCTTGAGACGTCGCCATGTGAGATGAGGCCCCCCAAGTAATGCTTTAAAAGTGAAATACTTATCGAGCATAGCTGCATTATCAATAGGTTCAGCATATAAAATCTGCACTTCCTTTTACTTTCCAATACAAAACACCATGGCATAAGCCTCCTCAACAAGTGGTAGAGGATCAAGGCTAAGAATCTGACCTCTCACCATGTCATAACTATCATTGAGTCCCATCAGAAATTGCAATAGTTGATTAATTGAATGAAAATCTAATGAATGTCGATCCAATCCACAAGTATATCTTTTAGAAGCCTCAAGGACATGCAAAAGCAGGCACAGTACAACTCAATTCATCCCACAATCGCTTTAAAGTAGTGTAATAAGTAGAAACAATTGAGAAACCTTGATATATGGAAGCTACCTCGTGTTGCAGCAGATACAAACGTGGTTCGTTACTTATTCCAAAGTGTATTTCTAGTTGCTTCCATAAATCTAAAGCAGAATTTGTACACAAGAAGGCATCACTGAATTCCATTGATGCATATTGAAGAAGCCATAATTGTACCATGCAATCGACGGGGATCCATTCCTCCAGATCTTGTTGATCCTCAGCACGTCGCTTCACCCTACTGGTGATAAGTCGGAGCTTTCTCCTAGCCATATCGATTTTCTCCAAGGTAGGTAGTTAGCAATATCCGTTAACAACATTGTAGTCAGGCTCATGTTGGAATTATGAGAACCGTTAAACAACAGAGATCTAGTAATCAAACCGCCATTAATGGGGAAGCATCAGGTACACTTCTCGGAGTAGTCGTTAATCAAAAATTGAATCTTGAACAATAAGGTCCTAAAGACAGAAATTATAATTTCTACTGGATCTATTAATCCTATCATATATTACATTATATTTGAGGTTGTTTACTAAGAAATCTTCATATAGAAGTTTTCCGTATGGGAATCTAAGTTAAATGAAAAATTATAGATTGTGTGCTCTATTTTCTTGCTCGAATATTATCTTATCTTTACGTTTAGAGGTCTACTTGTAAGATTTCCATTTTCCATGAAATATATGTTGAACGTTAATAACTTGCTCAATCTCATTTTATCAATTATTTTACAACTAAACTACTAGTTTTGCAGTCATGTGTTAATTCAATTCACATGTTACAATGAGGTTGGTTGCTAAGAATCATAAACACATCAACATCAATAAAAAAAAAATCAAATTTGAAGGATGAATATTAGTAGGGACCGCCGTCATAATAGTGACCGCACTCGGTCACTATTAAATATTAGTGACCGGACTGCGGTCACTATTTTCTTTTTTTTACCGCATAACGGTCACTGAAATCCGAAATTTGAAAATTTGGTGAAAATTTTAGGCGGGGTTGAGGGAAAATTTGAATTTTGTGAAAATGTAAAAATTTCACCCTCCCCTCTATATATATACTCACAACTATTACATCAAATTTCATTAATCTCTAAAACACACCCAACATAAAGACACGTATCTTCTTTTCCAACAAAAAAACACCCAACAAAAACACTTATCTTTTTCTCCAAAAAAAAAATAAAATTTTTTTCTTCTCTTTCTCCAAAAAAAAAAAAACTTTTCTTCTTCTCTTTTTATACACAATCTTTCCTTTCTATTATTTTGGATCTACACATTCTACTTTTATTATTTCACTTGTTTTTTCATTCATGTATTTTTTGTTTTCCTTCAATTTTTGTTCATCTATTATTAGCCGTATTTCTTTTCCTTCAAAACTGGATTAACATATTTTATTTTCTATTATTACTCATTTTTCTTCATAATTTTTACATTTAATAATATTTTCATGTCATCCTATTAACATTTTCTTCATTCTTTTATCGTTTTGATCTTCTTAAAATAATATTTCTACACAAAAAAAAAAAAATTCCGAAATATTATTGTGTTTTTATTTTTCGCGCAGACTATTAGGGACAAGCGAGCAGTCCCTACTAATATTAATGCAATCCCTATTACTCCATCAGTAGTGACCGCAAAGCGGTGAATGCAGTCCCTATTGTGTGAAAGGCCCCATTATTATTAAGGCAATAGGTACTGCATTGCGGTCACTACTGCTCTCGTGTCAATAGGGACTGCATTGCGATCCTTGTTGTCTAAAATATAATAGGGGCTGCTCTGCATTCCCTGCTGCTGACAATAGGGACCGCGATGCAGTCCTTATTGCTGATAAGGTAATAGGGCCATAAAGCGGTCACTGGTTTTCGGTCCCTACTAACCCTCATCAGTGACCTAAATTCGGTCGGTGATGGGAAGCGACCCAGGTCAATAGCGAATGGTCAATAGCGACCGCATTGCGGTCGCTATTGCCCTTCAGTGACCGGATGGGGTCAATAGGAACCGCAGATGCGGTACCTATTGACCCATGTTTCTTGTAGTCTATAGATGCCAATAATTGATAAAAATAAGTATCTGTGTTAGTTTATTATCTGGTATATATACCAAGCGCATATGTAATCTTATTGAATAAAGTTTTCTATGCTATTATATTGTTTTCGCTGGATCGTACTAGTACTCTTGAATTCTTGAAAGTTTTAGCTACACTCTTCGTATTGTAGATAAAAAAAACTAAAACAAAAAAAAACAATAAATTAAAAAGCACACAAGTAAATGAATGAAATAAAAGTCGTTCACTATTGTGAATATTTTCATAATGAGATACACAAGTTCTTATTCCATCTACATTGTAGGTTTAAAATCATAAAGATCATAAATAGGGTGCCCAATGTTCGATGGAGCTCCACTTGGCGCCATTGTTTCATCCTCTCTCTTTCTTTTCTTGTCCCCTATATATTCATCATTAAAACAAATACAAATCATCAAAGATGTTCTAAAATAATTGTCAAATAAATTAGGTCTAAATAGGCAGTGTTTTTGTATTAAATTAATAAAAAACCGAGCTAATGGTATTTTATACACCAGTGTCAAGTGGCATAGGGATCATGGCCCATTGTAGAAAGTATAGTAACTTGGTAATCAACTATGTATTATTTATGCCCGAATTGTTTTACCTGACTCTGGTGGGGGGTAAGTTTCTGGAGTACGCAAGATCTCATTTGTCGTGACATTATATTTACCCACTAGTATCTTCCTCAACAACTTATATCTCCTCTAACTCTGCGTTCTCTTGGTGCCCCCTGAAAGTTTAAAGATGATTCGTAAGTAGTAAAACGAGCATTAATTTTTCTTTGGTCAAAAATATTAATAAAGAGTTAAACTACATCAATAAAATTTAATAATTAACACAAGTGCCCTGATCAATACTTAACGTTGATTGTATGCGTAATTTTTATGCATTAAAATTTGGACAATTTATTATTTTTGCCCATTAATTTATATAAACTCCAAGTTTTGCCCTTTTCTTTATCAGGCTTTTTTTTTGCCCGTTAACTTAGTTTTTTTACTTTAAATTTGCCCTGTGGGCTTCAATCAGGCCTTTTTTATTATATATTGATCTTAATTATAAAAAAATCTTATCAATTCAAGTTTATTGAAAAAGTTTATTTAAAATGTTTACTAAATTTTTATTTACTAATAAAAACAAAAAAAAAATATTTACTAGTAAAAATTAATTTTTTTTTAATTTTAAGGTATAATTTAAAATAAATTAATATGCTATATTTAATTTTTTATATATTATTCTAAATCATAAAAAATAGGATTAATTCAAGTTCATTAAAAAGGTTTATTTAAAATGTTTACTAAATTTAAGTAGTAAAACGAGCATTATTTTTCTTTGGTCAAAAATATTAATAAAGAGTTAAACTACATCAATAAAATTTAATAATTAACACAAGTGCCCTGATCAATACTTAACGTTGATTGTATGCGTAACTTTTATGCATTAAAATTTCAAAGCAGACATGTATTTATGCAACTGTATACTATGAATAGTTTTTTAGATTTTTGTAGAATTTTTAAAAAGCAATATTATATTCATAAAAAAAAGCTTAATATGTTTCTGCCGTAAGAAAGATACATACAATTCTATTTGAAACAATATTATTGATTCACATGCAGTAGTATAAAAATGATAGAAATTAAGTTTTGCTACCATTTCAGTGGGTGCGAGATTTAAGTGTAAGTTGGAAATCGTCTTTTTGCTATTGTTTTATATACATCACATTGGCTTTTTGCAATTAAACTAAGTTGAGGGTTATTTCCCAATTAGAGATGATAAATTAAAGTAGTATCTTTTGCACTTTACTTGTAAAATAACTATTACTTATATCACTAGAACACAACGCAATTACTAGAAAACTTGTGTATCATACCAGTGCATTGGCAACTGGCGTTTCCTTCTTTGCTCTTGGTGGTGGAGGAAGGCGCCCATGGACAATGAACTTATGCACCTCCGCAAGAGATCTTAGTTGCTTGTCCGTTTGCACATGGATATAAAACTGAAATTCAAAAAAAAAAAAAGGGTTAGTTAGTATGCTTTTATGTAGTTTTTAGGCGATCAACTGAAAATTAATAAAAGCACAGTATATAGTAAAATTACCGAATCTTTCTTATTTGGCTCTTTACCACGTTGCCAAGAACGAATGAACCAATTCTTTTTCCTCTCTCCCAAGGTTAGCTGTTTTCCTCTTATAGCAATAGAAGGCTCTCCCTGATTGTCTATTAGCACCTGGCCCAGCGAAAGACAAATTAAAGTAGATGGTTCAACATAATTGAAGTAAAATGCTTCACTGTAAGAGACTTCGTGCAATATTTGCGACAAGAAGTTTGAGCAGATTCAGTGCATAAATGAAACCAGATATAGGAAGAAAAAACACAAAATAACTAAACTCATACATTGATATTAAAAGTTGTAGTTTTACATCATACGATTTTTTTAACAATGATTTATTTTACTGTTCACTTTCTAAATTTTGTCTTCATTATCTTCCCTCTAATGGAGAAATGAAATACAATATGGTCTTTTAGAAAACACTAATGTGTATTTAATTTTAAGAGGAGAGTTTATTTGTTCATCTAACATGATTAATTCATATAATTATGGTTAAGAAATTTTAATACGTACAAGATATTTTAACCTCAAGTCAAAGATAATTATCTCTTTGTTGCATTTGTGATAAACAATAAGAAACACTCTACCAAATATCTACTTAATATTAAAATAAATAAAAAAAGTTTAAATGAAGTCGAACTCCACATGATATAAAAGTCGTATTTGTATGAAAATAACAAAAGAAAGAAATGAAAAGAAAAAAGTTATTACAAAATGTGATAAAATAGGCAAATAAAAGCATACAAATTAAAGACCATTCCATATGCTCAAATGATGCTTTAAAAATCACAACGTGTTTCTTTCACTTCACTTTTATTATTTTAAATGCCAAATTTTTACTTTTATGATAGTTAAAGATAATTAATTATGAGAAATACACATGTTATTGAACAAAAAGAATGTCATTAACAATATTTCGTCCTCTCGTTCCTGGTTTTAATTTGTCCTTGATATGTAAAACTTTTACCTCGTTGTGTGACACGGGCTGCGGCGGACCAAAACCTTGTGGGATGGCAGATAGCGGAATTGCCATTATTGGCTGGTCATTTGGAGCTGTATACGGTACCATAGCCATTTTCTGTTGTTGATTTTGTTCCATAGAAAACACAGTATAATCAAGTAAAATAATTTACAACAACAAGCTTTAATTTGCTAATTATTAAAGTAGGTCTGTATGGTGATGCATTGTTCACTAATGGCATCAGAATCTATGATGTGAAACTATATATATGCATGTATTTTTTTTATTTGTTTTAAACTGAAACTATATATGCATATATGCGTATCTATATGTGTGTGTGCGCGAGCGCCCGTATCATAAATATTTCAAATTGATAAGTGCTTTATGAGTTTTATAGGACGGGTCCTGTAAATATGTATTTTTTTTTTACTAATCATGAATTCATAATATATATATATATATATCCAAATTTTGTGGTAAAGTAGAGATTTTTTTTTAATTTGTATATCATAAATTTAATTAAAGATAGCCGATGCAAACGTTTTATATCTTTTGACAAATAGATTTATATAGTTATCAGGACAAAAGAAAGTAAATGAGCGCCTTAATGGTTTAGGTTGAAATTATTGTTTTTTTAAAAAAATCAGGTTGAAATTAATTGTTAAGGTTAACTTGACAATTCATTATATTTTTATTTCCTAATTAAGAAAACTAGAAATAGTGTGAAAAATACTATAGGTGTAACGTGGTAATACGACAAAAGATTCCAACGGCTATGAAAACGAGTTCCCAAAGGAACCTAGAGATCATTTCATTCAGTTTAGGTCCCTTTCTCACAAGCAACCTTGGCAACATATTCTCTCCTCCATTTGGTTCTACACTATATGGAGTATTTGGATCACCAGAAATAAATGCATCTTCAGGTCCCCGCCGCCTTGTATCCTCAAAGAAATCGATATGATTAAGGTCCATACGTGGGTTTGGCTTAAAGCTAGAATTCAGAATTTTGTTTTCTCTTTTAATGATTGGTACACCAATCCTAGGCTTTGCATATAGATGGTGCTCTTGCTTGTTTCTCCTTGTACTTTTGTTGGGTGTACCTCTGGTACCCTCCCTAAATAAATATTGTTTTGTTTGCCGATTAAAAAAAAAAAAAAACGAGTCCAACCGCCTTCCTTACGTATCTCGCGCCAAATCAGTATGATCTTTGATGTAATGTTGTAACTCGACAAATAAATAATTCTAACCGCTTTTCTTATATATTTTGCGCCAAAACAATATATTCCAGTACTAAAATTATTTCAAAATGTCATTGGTCTAGCTAAACTAATAGATCATCAAGTTACTCATATCTTTTTCTGCATCAGCCTTAATGTTGATAGGCATATGGAGAGGCGTCGGAATTATTTCTGGTTGCTGAACAAATCGGAATATGGCTTCATCATTCTGTAACAAAAAAAAAATCATTTATGTGACTAAAATGAAGAATACAAAAACAAGTTCATACATAAATACTGACAGACAATATCTCATTTTGGTTGAAGAAAACTAAGCATATAAGAACATTTTTTTAAGAAACATAAAGTAGATCTAGATTTTTTCTTAACAAAAGCTAGACAAAAAGATTAAAAAAATATCGTATTTCCTGTTGATTAATTCCATTTTCAATTGAATATGTGTGTGTGTGTGTGTACCACGCACCTTTATATATGTAGAAGATAAAATCTGCTTCTTGTCAATGGAGAGTGATGTTTCTCCATTGCTTATGACCGTTAGCTGATTGAGAGCCATCTTAATTTTTTGATAGAGAAAGAAAAAGGGAAATGAAAGGGTTACAAGACTAGGGTTCCTGCCGCTGGAGAAAAGCCACACACAAAGTAAAAAGCAATTGAATAAGAAGGCACATTAAATAGGTTTTATTTCACGTAGATAGCCATCATATACGTGCCACTTTGCATAATCTGGCTGAAGACAACATTACAATTTAGATTTGAACAATTGTCATTATAAGGAAAAAAACTACAATAATGGTAAAATAGCTGATAAGAATTCAAATTGGAGTTCTTTAAATTAACAGATAATACATTCATGTTTGAATGAGAAAATTTTATAGAAGGAGAATAACTGATATACGAAATTTATTGTTCTTCGTCATGAAATCTAGCATAAATCAATTGTATTTATTGCTTTCTTATCAACAAATAATTTGACAAATTCCCTAATACATAAAGAAACATTAATTAATTTAATTAGACATATATATATATACATATAATAAGAAAAAAGTTATTACATGATGCTAGTCCGGGAAGATGCAAATTACTCATCAAAAGATGATACAACTTCACTACAAGAAAATAGCGTTTTTCCCGACCGGAAATCCGGTCGGTAATCACCCCTCTCCGGTCGGGAGTGACCTTTTACCTACCAGAACCCAGTCGGGATTGCTTCGGTCATAAAAGTTTTTCCAAACGTCGTTCGGTCGGAACCTAAATTTGTCGACCGGATTTCAGTAGCAACTTTTTGCCACCGGAGTTCGGTAATACACTTTTAATGTTGAACCCCTAGGATGTGTCTTACTTCAGGTATGAAAGCTAGCTACTGAAGTATAAGGGGATGTACTATGTCGGGTCTAGAGGGGATCTGAGAGAGCAGGTGTTTAAGTTGATGCATGGGAGTAGTGTGGGCGGACATTCTGGTGTATTGGAGACATACAAGAGGATACAAGCCATTTTTCTTTGGCCTGGACTCAATGAGCAGGTTAAGAAATGGGTGGCTCAGTGTGTAGTTTGCCAAGTGTGCAAACATGAGACAGTAAAATACCCAGGCTTTTTTGCAACCTCTCACCTTACTTGAGCATTCTTTGAAACATATAACCATAGACTTTATAGAGCAACTGCCTAAATCTAAGGACAAGGACACAATATGGTGGTAGTAGATATGTTTTCAAAGTATGCTCATTTTATACCACTGACTCACCTCTACAGTGCATCTACCTTAGCTGAGGTTTTCTTGGAGGCTGTCTATAAACTACATGGGCTTCCCCAGAGCATTGTGACAGATAGATAAGATTTTTGTGAGTTCCTTTTGGAAGGAACTAATGAGAGCAGTGGGAGTTGAGCAGTACCTTAGTACTGCTTACCACCCTCATTCTGATGGGCAAACTGAACAGGTAAATCAATGCTTGGAGACTTATTTAAGGTGCATGGTGGGAGGAAATCCTAAGAGATGGGCCAAGTGGTTGGCACTTGCTGAGCGGTGGTATAATACCAATTACCACTCAGCAGTAGGGAGAACTCCCTTTGGGATCATATGATGCAGTTAAGGTTGCTGGGGTTGTTGAAATACTAGAAGACACGAGGAATAACTTGCAAAGTGTTAAAGAGCAGATAGCACATGCACAAAATAGGATGAAAGTACAAGCAGACAAATGACTTTGAGGAATGACACCTGTTGGAAACTCAGTCCTAAATATGTTGGACCTTATGAGGTGATAGAGAGAATGGGGACTGTAGCTTACCATTCGGTATTCCATTTGTCAGTGCTCAAGAAGTATGTGGGGGCTAGTGAAGCAACGACCAGTGAGTTTCCCCCTATTCCTCATGACAACAAGCAAGGGTTACAACCTACGGAGGTGCTAGCGCGCAGAATCATTAAGAAAAACGGGCAACTCAAACGGCGGCGTTTTCTATTTTTCTTTTCTACATTTTTAATTCATTTAGTAATTGTCTATTTTACCCTCGCTAAGTGACGCATTAGTAATTGTACTAAGTTGCACTTTGTTCTGCAACTTTGGAATCTTCAGTGATGTATAGGTGACTTTGTACTGGACATTTCATTCAGAAATATTATAAAAAAATTATAGCTGAAACACTTTTCTCTCTCTATCTGCTCTTCTCTTTTACGCATAATTCACTTTTTTATCTCTATGAACGTGTTCGATCGTTACATAATGACTTTCAGCTGAAATCAAATGTCGTCATTTGAGTTAATTAATTTGGTATTTAATTCGTTTCCCCTTTTAGTAAGTTTTGACCATTTCATTTTAATTTGTTAATTAGATTGTTAAACAAGATTAAAAGCTCGTTAATCCTCCCCTCAATTTTACTATAAATACACGCACAAACGCTCCCCTTAACTCACTTAATTAAGAATCCCATTGCAACTTGTTTTCAAATCATTCAATTCAATAATCGTTTCCTTCATTTCTCTCTCGGTTGTTCTTCTATCATGCGTTGTTCTTCATCAATTCATCATAACATTCATGAACTTGTTATATTATCATTCGCATATGATTCTTCACCAGCACCCTTCGCTCAATTTCTCATTGTAATCCTTTGAAGTTTTGTACATTTGCAATCGAAAATCACGATCTCTTATCATTACGCTACACGATCAAAATTCGTTGTTCTTCTCCAATTTCTGATATGACTACTCCTACTACAAGTTATATGATAGCTTCTACCAAAAACTCAAGTGAAGATTCATCCTCAATTGAAACTGTAAGTGTTCTCATAAAGTGTTAGTCCAATATTCCGGTAACTAATGTTGGCACATCACTGAATTCAACACTTCATTTTCTGAATTTTTTAAGTGTAATATTTTATTTTGTCTTTTTTCAAAAATTAATCTAGTTCCAAAATTGTAGTTAATCTTATTTATATTTCAGGATAATGATAAATCAGGAGTCCAAGTGGTTTACTCATCATAAGAAGAATATTCGGAAGATAAAGGCAATGGATGTGCAAGATAAGGATGGAAGGTTTCCTGGTGGTAAGTTGAACGAATTTCAAGATAAACATGGAAGATCTTGGAAGATTAGAAGTCTATCAAAAGAAAAGTTCGATCAAAAGAAGATTCCTTCAATTAGAGAAGTCCAGCTCAAATAGGAAATCTTTCAAACCTAATTAAAGATAAGCCTAAGAAGTTAATAAGCCCACAAACAAAATTGGAGATGATCTTGGAGATATAATAGCAATCAAAAACGTGCACAACATGTCTTGGACCTCAAGGAACAATATATTATAAATAGGCATGTTGGACATGTCTTAGTTGTTTTAGTTTTGTAAAATTATTAATTCATTAGTGGTTATTTGGCCATATGGGCTTGGCATATTATATTCACGTTACCTATTGTGTTCTTTAAATTACGTTGTGCACAATGTACTCTATCAATGTATCACGAATGTTAAGACAATATTGAGTACTTCAATATTGGCGTAATATTCAACTTAACACAACGTGTGCTGTATACTCAGTCAGTAGGTGTTAGGACAACACTGAGTAAAATCTGTGTTGAGTTACAAAAGATGTACCAATCCTGATCCACAAATGTATATCAATGTATTTTTTGGAATATTTTAGCAATCTATTGGTTTTGCGATCGTTAGTGAACAATTAACACAAACTATGTTTCCTCGTGTCGCAACATCATCATCGTTTTACAGTCACACAAGTGACGTGATTCATCGCCGTACCTCTTTCAATTTCGCATGAATCTGATGCGATCAATCGACAATGTTGGATCCGTCCAAATAACCTTGTTACCTTCTTGTTTTGTTACTACCCCACAATTTAATGAAACTTTTCTTACCAAATATGTTTCGTGAAAATCTCGTAGCCGAAGGATTTTGTCTTATGTTACTATGCATGGCATTGATTCAACATAAAACATGCTCAAAATATCGGGGCATTAGTGTGCTTTGACATTTCATAAAATTTGCATGTGGATCAGTGATAAAGTAAAGAATATATTTTTTTATTTAACCAAACGACTGAAGTGCGATATAAAACTGTGAACTTGACGATTCATTATAAATCGAAGAGTTCATGGGAACTGAAAGTGATGATCGAAAAAATTAGTTAGCTAGGAGCAGGGTTGTATGTTAAGTATATACAGGTGTGTGCGCTAACGGCTTTCTCAATGCTACTAACCAATCCAATTAACAAACAAACTGACAATATTTACTATAATAAGAAGGTGGTTAATGAACTAATTAATCATATTATGAAAACTTACCAAAAAAGGAAAGGTTCCATTTTGATCTTTAATACCCCTCCCACGAGAGTTCGTCGGAACTGAAAGCGATCATCGAAAAATTTGTTAGCCAGGAGTGTGGTTGTTGTTAGATATATACAGATGTGTGCAAACGGTTTTTTCTCGACCAACCAGAGAGCTCTATTACTAACTAATCCAATTAACAAATAAACTAACAATGTATACTATAAGTAGGAGGTTGTTAATGAATTAATTAACCTAATTATGAAAACTTGCCCAAAATGGAAACTCTAATACCCACCTCTCCTCAAGTTGGGCATGAGTGTTGTGAATGCCTAACATGGATTTCATCACGTTGAACGGTTGTAACGACAACGGCTTAGTGAGTATATCTGCAATTTGTTGTTCATTAGACACATGAACAATTTTTATTTCTCTAGCATGCACCTTTTCGTGTACAAAGTGACGCTCTTTGTTTATCCTTCGTACGCTTGCGATATACAGAATTGTAGGCGATGCAAGCTGCACTTTATTATCAATGAGTAAAAGTGGCAATTTTGAAGAGGGGATCCTGAGTTCATGAAGCAATTTTGAAGAGGGGATCCTGAGTTTATGAAGCAATAGAGTATAGAGATGTGGATGCCAATAATTGATAAAAAAAAATATGTGATCCTTTATTCTCTGGTATATCGCACCTAGCGCATATGTTTTCTTATTGAATAAAGTTTTCTATGCTATTATAGTTTTCACTGGATCGTACTACTAGTACTCTCAAATTCATAAAAGTTTTTGCTACACTCTTTGTAATGCAGATAAAAAAACTAAAACAATAAAAAGCACACACATTAAATAAATAAATGAAATATAAGACCTTCATTATTGTAAATAATTTCAGAAGGAGATATACAAGTTATTATTCCATCTACATTGTAGGTTCAAAATCATAAAGATCATAAATTAGGTGCCCAGTGTTCGTTGGAGCTCCAGTTGGCGCCATTGTTTCACCCTCTCTCTTCCTTTTCTTGTCCCCTATATATACATCATTAAAAAAAAAAACATCATCAAAGATGTTCTAAAATAATTGTCAAATAAATTAGGTCAACTGTTTTTGTGGTAAATTAATAAGAAACCGAACTAATGGTATTTTATACTCCAATATCAATTGACATAGGATCATTGCCCATTGTAAAAAGTAACTTTGTAATCAACTATGCATTATTTATGCCCGAGTTGGTTTCTGGAGTACGCAATAGCTCATTTGTCGTGACATTATATTTACCCACTAGTATCTTCCTCAACAACTTATCTCGTCTAACTCTACGTTCATTTGGTGCCCCCTGAAAATTTAGAGATGATTCGTAAGTAGTAAAACGAGCTTTAATTTTTCTCTGGTCAAAAGTGCAAAATAAAGAGTTAAACTACATAAATAAAATTTAATAATTAGCACAAGTGCCCTGATCAATACTTTACGTTGATTGTATGCGTAATGTTTATTCATAAAAAATTAATGTGTGTGTGTGTGCACCTTTATATAGGTAGCAGATAAAATCTGCTTCTTGCCAATGGAGAGCGATGTTTCTCCATTGCTTATGATCGTTAGCTGATTGAGAGACATCTTAATTTTTTAATCGAGAAAGAAAAAGGGAAATGAAAGGGTTACAAGACTATGGTTCCTGCCGCTGGAGAAAAGCCACACACAAAGTGAAAAACAATTGAAGAAGAAGGCACATTAAATAGGTTTTAATTCACGTAGATAGCCATCATATACGTGCCACTTTGCATATTCTGGCAGAAGACGACATTACAATTTAGATTTGAACAATTGTCATGATAAGGAAAAAAAACTACAAGAAATGGGAAAATATTTAAATAGCTGAAACTTAAATCGACCCCAAACCTGCAGATTTATTTTGTAATTTCCATGTCCTTGTTAGAAGAAAGATCTAAAAGATAATCATAGATATGTTCTTATGTTTAGAATTTTTTCAATATGTAATTTAGATTAATAGCGTTTACCATTTTTAAACCATACTTTCTTTTTTCTTTTTGTTATATCATATTCATCCAAGAACCACAATGCTTTGCCTATGGAGTATTTTAATACCAGCGCAAAAAGAAGTGAAAGAACTCCATGCAGTTTAATTGACGCAATTCCAAGTTATGCAATATAAACTAATTGATTTTGTAGGAAATAATTCTGTGATCATTCTTATTAATCTTCCCAGAGTATGCTGAGAGTGGAGCAGAAATCTTCAAACAGGGCTCGAGGTATTTCTTTAGTGAAATATCCGCAATATTGTACAGGAAGGGACATGAGAAACTCGAACTTGTCCACGTGCGACCTTCTTTCTAACAAAATGAATGTCCAATTCTATATGGTTGGTGCGCTTCAGATTGTTAAAAAGGTAGGTAGAACTCACGTTATCACAGTGGACCAGGGTAGCGTTAGAGATAGGGAAGTGTAACTCCAATAATAAATTTTAAAGCCAACAACTCTCGGACACAACGTTCGCAACCCCTCGATATTCTGCCTAGGCACTGAAAAGAGAAATAATGGGTTGGCGTGTAGAAGACCAAGATATAAGATTGTCGCCCATGAATATAAATAGCCAAAAGTGGAGCGGCATGTGTCAGGGAACCACCCCAATCCGCATCCGTGTAGGCGATCATGTCCAAAATCTGAGACTTGTACAAGTGAAGGCCGAAGTCTATCGTGCTCTAAATACATAATATAAAGGATGATGTGTTTCATAGCAGCCACGTGATCAGATTTCGAATCATGCTTATGTAAACACACTTGATGGATGGCGTACAAAGAATGTATGGTCGTGTGAATGTCAAGTACTACAACGCGCCGGCAAGACTATAGTAATGTGTCGGATTCACATATGGTGACCCTGAAGAAGCATTAAGTTTGGCTTGAGTGTCAACAAGAGTTGCAACGGGTTTGCACGATGACATACCTGCCCATTCAATGATGCCCGAAGAATATTGTGGCCGAGAGAGAAATATTCCATTAGGATATCGTGTGACAGCTATGCCCAGAACATAACTCATTTGTCCCAAATCAGTTATTGCAAATTTTGAGCCAATTAAGATATCGGATTACGTCGTAAGGTGTTAGACGAGGAAGTGGGGATAATATCATCGACATACAGTAAGATATACCTAGTATTAGTGCCACGGTGATAGATGAAGAGAGAGTGATCGGACTTACTGTGCGAGAAACCAATAGGTGAAGCAAAATAAGCAAAACATTGATACCATGCGCGTGGAGCCTACTTAAGACCATGCAAAGATTTCTTCAAGAGGCAAACATAATCTAGATGAGTCTTCTCACGAAAACCCAAAGGTTGATGCATATAGACTGTTTCCTGAAGAGAACCGTGTAAGAAAGCATTCTTGACATCGAGTTGATGAATGGGCCAATAGAGAGAGATACCAATGTTGAGCACGTATCAAGGCAATCAACTCCAGCCTGCTAAGACCTGCCATCACCAACAGAAGGAGCTTTGTGTCGCTCAAAAGATAAAAATTGATTTATTTTATGACGATAAATCCACATAGAACGAATTACATTCACATTAGGTGGTCGAGATACTAATTCCCATGTCTTATTTTTAATAAGAGCGTGAAATTCATCTAGCATAGCCTATTTCTATTTCGAATCGGATAGTGCATGCTTAGGGCCTTTTGGTAAAGGAGAGGGCGCGACGGAAGAAGGAAGATTAAAGTGATGCCTAGCAGTGAATATACCATGCATGCGGCGCGTTGTGATCGAGTGCACAGGATTCGTGAAAGAAATTGGAGTTGGAGGAGATGAGGGAGGTCACGTCAGGCTTTGTGTTGGAGATGGAGCAATCGCGGGAGGCAAGGGGGGAGGAGCCGTAGGCATTGGGACCACATGAGTTGAGGTGGCGGTCAAAGATGAAGGATTGAGTAGTAGAGGATGAGGCTCATCATCAAGAAACATGTAAGAGAGGATCGGTGAGCTGACCGTCACAAAGGGAAACCCACTCTTGTCAAAAAGAACGTATTGAGATAGGATTATTTTGTGGTTAGTGCTGTTGTAACACTTATAACCACGATGATTTGAGGGATACCCCAAGATAACGCAAGGCGTGGAACGCGGTTCGAGCTTGTTGATAGTAGAAGGCAGGAAAAAAAGGTAGCACACGCAACCAAATGTCCGTATGTGAGAATATGATGGATCGCGCGCGTATAAAAGTTGAGTTGGAGAGTAGTTTTTCAAGATTTTAGTGGGAAAGATGGTAAGTAGATATGTGGATATTTGATGTGCGTAAGACCAAAAATTTGTGGGCAACGAAGAGTGAGAGAGAAGCGTGCGCATAATGTTATTGATGGAACGTATGGTACGTTCGACCTTTCCTTTTTGTGAAGAGGTGTGGGGACAAGAAAAACGGAACGTCGTGCCAATGTTTTGACAAAAAAAAGTGTGAAAATCTGCGTTGTTAAATTATCACATTGAAAAACTTTATATATGTAGAAAATTGAGTGTTTTTATAAGTACTAAACGAGGCAAAAATACCATAAGCATCAGATTGTTTTCCAAGTGGAAACCTCCACAAATATTTTGTAAAATCATCCATAAGAACAAGATAATATTTATGACCCACAAAACTCAAAACCAGAGAAGTCCACAAGTCAGCATGTATACTATCAAATGGCAAAAGAGTATGAGAGTTAGAGGAATAAAAAGCCAACTGGATATGTTTACCTAAAACACACGAATCACAAAGTCTTTTTGAAGAAGAACGAGTATACGAAATAAAATTAGTAGTCCTTAGAAAATCTAAAGTAGATACGATGTCCCAAACAGTTGTGCCATAGAGACGGGGATAGAGCGGCAAACATCATAGAAGCACGAACAAATGAGGAGGCCGGTGAGGCGGATGTCTTGGTGGTGATATGATATGGATCACCGGAGCTATCACGTCGACTTATAGGTATCCCTGTTTGACAGAAAACCTGAGAGGATTAAATTCAGTAGAAACATGATTATCACGCGTAAGGCGACGAACAGATACGGTATTCTTAATTAATTGTGGAGTATGTAAAACATGATTAAGCATGAGAGGGGGTGGGGTAAGGAAAACGATGCATTACCGTGACCATGAATTGGAATTCCTTGACCACTACCAACAATAATACGATAATTCGTGCTCGAATTAAAATAAAGAGAGGGAGTACCTTGAGACATCGCCATGTGAGATGAGGCCCCCCAAGTAATGCTTTAAAAGTGAAATACTTACCGAGCATAGCTGCATTATCAATAGGTTCAGCATATAAAATCTGCACTTCCTTTTACTTTCCAATACAAAACACCATAGCATAAGCCTCATCAACAAGTGGTAGAGGATCAAGGCTAAGAATCTGACCTCTCACCATGTCATAACTATCATTGAGTCCCATCAGAAATTGCAATAGTCGATTAATTGAATGAAAATCTAATGAATGTCGATCCAATCCACAAGTATATCTCTTAGAAGCCTCAAGGACATGCAAAAGCAGGCACAGTACAGCTCAATTCATCCCACAATCGCTTCAAAGTAGTGTAATAAGTAGAAACAATTGAGAAACCTTGATATATGGAAGCTACCTCGTGTTGCAGCAGATACAAACGTGGTTCGTTACTTATTCCAAAGTGTATTTCTAGTTGCTTCCGTAAATCTAAAGCAGAATTTGTACACAAGAAGGCATCACTGAATTCCATTGATGCATATTGAAGAAACCATAATTGTACCATGCAATCGACGGGGATCCATTCCTCCAGATCTTGTTGATCCTCAGCACGTCGCTACACCCTACTGGTGATAAGTCCGAGCTTTCTCCTAGCCATATCGATTTGCTCCAAGGTAGATAGTTTGCAATATCCGTTAACAACATTGTAGTCAGGCTCATGTTGGAATTATGAGAACGGTTAAACAACAGAGATCTAGTAATCAAACTGCCATTAATGGGGAAGCATCAGGTACACTTCTCGGAGTAATCGTTAATCAAACATCGAATCTTGAACAATAAGGTCCTAAAGACAGAAATTATAATTTCTACTGGATCTATTAATCCTATCATATATTACATTATATTTGAGGTTGTTTACTAAGAAATCTTCATATAGAAGTTTTTCGTATGGGAATCTAAGTTAAATGACAAATTATAGATTGTGTGCTCTATTTTCTTGCTCGAATATTATCCTATCTTTACTTTTAGAGGTCTACTTGTAAGATTTCCATTTTCCATGAAATATATGTTGAACGTTAATAACTTGCTCAATCTTATTTTATCAATTATTTTACAACTAAACTACTAGTTTTGCAGTCATGTGTTAATTCAATTCACATGTTACAATGAGGTTGGTTGCTAAGAATCATAAACACATCAACATCAATAAAAAAAATTAAATTTGAAGGATGAATATTAGTAGGGACCGCCGTCATAATAGTGACCGCACTCGGTCACTATTCAATATTAGTGACCGCACTGCGGTCACTATTTTCTTTTTTTTACCGCATAACGGTCACTGAAATCCAAAATTTGAAAATTTGGTGAAAATTTTAGGCGGGGTTGAGAGAAAATTTGAATTTTGTGAAAATGTAAAAATTTGACCCTCCCCTCTATATATATATACTGACCACTCTTACATCTAATTTCATTAATCTCTAAAACACACCCAACATAAAGACACGTATCTTCTTTTCCAACAAAAAAACACCCAACAAAAACACTTATCTTTTTCTCCAAAAAAAAAAAAAAACTTTTTTTCTTCTCTTTCTCCAAAAAAAAAAACTTTTCTTCTTCTCTTTTTATACACAATCTTTCCTTTCTATTATTTTGGATCTACACATTCTACTTTTATTCTTTCACTTGTTTTTTCATTCATGTATTTTTTGTTTTCATTCAATTTTTGTTCATCTATTATTAGCCGTATTTCTTTTCCTTCAAAACTGGATTAACATATTTTATTTTCTATTATTACTCATTTTTCTACATAATTTTTACATTTAATAATATTTTCATGTCATCCTATTAACATTTTCTTCATTCTTTTATCGTTTTGATCTTCTTAAAATAATATTTCTACACAAAAAAAAATTCTGAAATATTATTCTGTTTTTATTTTTCACGCAGACTAAGCGAGCGGTCCCTACTAATATTAATGCAGTCCCTATTACTCCATCAGTAGTGACCGCAAAGCGGTGAATGCAGTCCCTATTGTGTGAAAGGCCCCATTATTATTAAGGCAATAGGTACTGCATTGCGGTCACTACTGCTCTCGTGTCAATAGGGACTGCATTGCGATCCTTATTGTCTAAAATATAATAGGGACTGCTCTGCATTCCCTGCTGCTGATGCAGTCCCTATTGCTGATAAGGTAATAGGGCCATAAAGCGGTCACTGATTTTCGGTCCCTACTAACCCTCATCAGTGACCTAAATTCGGTCGCTGATCGGAAGCGACCCAGGTCAATAGCGAATGGTCAATAGCGACTGCATTGCGGTCGCTATTGCCCTTCAGTGACCGGATGGGGTCAATAGGAACCGCAGATGCGGTACCTAATGACCCATGTTTCTTGTAGTCTGTAGATGCCAATAATTGATAAAAATAAGTATCTCTGTTAGTTTATTATCTCGTATATATATCGCACCAAGGGCATATGTAATCTTATTGAATAAAGTTTTCTATGCTATTATATTGTTTTCACTGGATCGTACTAGTACTCTTGAATTCTTGAAAGTTTTAGCTACACTCTTCGTATTGTAGATAAAAAAAAACTAAAACAAAAAAAAACAATAAATTAAAAAGCACACAAGTAAATGAATGAAATAAAAGTCGTTCACTATTGTGAATATTTTCATAATGAGATACACAAGTTCTTATTCCATCTACATTGTAGGTTCAAAATCATAAAGATCATAAATAGGGTGCCCATAGTGTTCGCTGGAGCTCCACTTGGCGCCATTGTTTCATCCTCTCTCTTTCTTTTCTTGTCCCCTATATATTCATCATTAAAACAAATACAAATCATCAAAGATGTTCTAAAATAATTGTCAAATAAATTAGGTCTAAATAGGCAGTGTTTTTGTATTAAATTAATAAAAAACTGAGCTAATGGTATTTTATACACCAGTGTCAAGTGGCATAGGGATCATGGCCCATTGTAAAAAGTATAGTAACTTGGTAATCAACTATGTATTATTTATGCCCGAATTGTTTTACCTGACTCTAGTGGGGGGTAAGTTTCTAGAGTACGCAAGATCTCATTTGTCGTGACATTATATTTACCCACTAGTATCTTCCTCAACAACTTATCTCCTCTAACTCTGCGTTCTCTTGGTGCCCCCTGAAAGTTTAAAGATGATTCGTAAGTAGTAAAACGAGCATTAATTTTTCTTTGGTCAAAAATATTAATAAAGAGTTAAACTACATCAATAAAATTTAGTAATTAACACAAGTGCCCTGATCAATACTTAACGTTGATTGTATGCGTAATTTTTATGCATTAAAATTTGGACGATTTATTACTTTTGCCCATTAATTTATATAAACTTCAAGTTTTGCCCTTTTCTTTATCAAGCTTTTTTTTTTGCCCGTTAACTTAATTTTTTTACTTTAAATTTGCCTTGTGGGATTCAATCTGTGCCTTTTTTATTATATATTGATCTTAATTATAAAAAAATAGTATCAATTCAAGTTTATTAAAAAAGTTTATTTAAAATGTTTACTAAGTTTTTATTTACTAATAAAAACAAAAAAAAAATATTTACTAGTAAAAATTAAATTTTTTTTTAATCTTAAGGTATAATTTAAAATAAATTAATATGCTATATTTAATTTTATTATATATTATTCTAAATCATAAAAAATAGGATTAATTCAAGTTTATTAAAAAGGTTTATTTAAAATGTTTAGTAAATTTAAGTAGTAAAACGAGCATTATTTTTCTTTGGTCAAAAATATTAATAAAGAGTTAAACTACATCAATAAAATTTAATAATTAACACAAGTGCCCTGATCAATACTTAACGTTGATTGTATGCGTAACTTTTATGCATTAAAATTTCAAAGCAGACATATATTTATGCAACTGTATACTATGAATATTTTTTTAAATTTTTGTAGAATTTTTAAAAAGCAATATTTTATTCATAAAAAAAAGCTTAATATGTTTCTAATACCGTAAGAAAGATACATACAATTCTATTTGAAACAATATTATTGATTCGCATGCAGTTGTATAAAAATGATAGAAATTAAGTTTTGCTACCATTTCAGTGTGTGTGAGATTTAAGTGTAAGTTGGAAATCGTCTTTTTGCTATTGGTTTATATACATCACATTGGCTTTTTGCAATTAAACTAAGTTGAGGGTTATTTCCCAATTAGAGATGATAAATTAAAGTAGTATCTTTTGCACTTTACTTGTAAAATAACTATTACTTATATCACTAGAACACAACGCAATTACTAGAAAACTTGTGTATCATACCAGTGCATTGGCAACTGGCGCTTCCTTCTTTGCTCTTGGTGGTGGAGGAAGGCGCCCATGGACAATGAACTTATGCACCTCCGCAAGAGATCTTAGTTGCTTGTCCGTTTGCACATGGACATAAAACTGAAATTCAAAAAAAAAAAAAAGAAGGGTTAGTTAGTATGCTTTTATGTAGTTTTTAGGCGATCAACTGAAAATTAATAAAAGCACAGTATATAGTAAAATTACCGAATCTTTCTTATTTGGCTCTTTACCACGTTGCCAAGAACGAATGAACCAATTCTTTTTCCTCTCTCCCAAGGTTAGCTGTTTTCCTCCTATAGCAATAGAAGGCTCCCTGATTGTCTATTAGCACCTGGCCCAGCGAAAGACAAATTAAAGTAGATGGTTCAACATAATTGAAGTAAAATGCTTCACTGTAAGAGACTTCGTGCAATATTTGCGACAAGAAGTTTGAGCAGATTCAGTGAATAAATGAAACCAGATATAGGAAGAAAAAACACAAAATAACTAAACTCATACATTGATATTGAAAGTTGTAGTTTTACATCATACAATTTTTTTAACAATGATTTATTTTACTGTTCACTTTCTAAATTTTGTCTTCATTATCTTCCCTCTAATGGAGAAATGACATACAATATGGTCTTTTAGAAAACACTAATGTGTATTTAATTTTAAGAGGAGAGTTTATTTGTTCATCTAACATGATTAATTCATATAATTATGGTTAAGAAATTTTAATACGTACAAGATATTTTAACCTCAAGTCAAAGATAATTATCTCTTTGTTGCATTTGTGATAAACAATAAGAAACACTCTACCAAATATCTACTTAATATTAAAATAAATAAAAAAAGTTTAAATGAAGTCGAACTCCACATGATATAAAAGTCGTATTTGTATGAAAATAACAAAAGAAAGAAATGAAAAGAAAAAAGTTATTACAAAATGTGATAAAATAGGCAAATAAAAGCATACAAATTAAAGACCATTCCATATGCTCAAATGATGCTTTAAAAATCACAACGTGTTTCTTTCACTTCACTTTTATTATTTTAAATGCCAAATTTTTACTTTTATGATAGTTAAAGATAATTAATTATGAGAAATACACATGTTATTGAACAAAAAGAATGTCATTAACAATATTTCGTCCTCTCGTTCCTGGTTTTAATTTGTCCTTGATATGTAAAACTTTTACCTCGTTGTGTGACACGGGCTGCGGCGGACCAAAACCTTGTGGGATGGCAGATAGCGGAATTGCCATTATTATTGGCTGGTCATTTGGAGCTGTATACGGTACCATAGCCATTTTCTGTTGTTGATTTTGTTCCATACAAAACACAGTATAATCAAGTAAAATAATTTACAACAACAAGCTTTAATTTGCTAATTATTAAAGTAGGTCTGTATGGTGATGCATTGTTCACTAATGGCATCAGAATCTGCGATGTGAAACTATATATATGCATGTATTTTTTTATTTGTTTTAAACTGAAACTATATATGCATATATGTGTATCTATATGAGTGTGTGCACGAGCGCCCGTATCATAAATATTTCAAATTGATAAGTGCTTTATGAGTTTTATAGGACGGGTCCTGTAAATATGTATTTTTTTTTACTAATCATGAATTCATAATATATATATATATATATATATATATATATCCAAATTTTGTGGTAAAGTAGAGATTTTTTTTTTTAATCTGTATATCATAAATTTAATTAAAGATAGCCGATGCAAACATTTTATATCTTTTGACAAATAGATTTATATCGTTATCAGGACAAAAGAAAGTAAATGAGCGCCTTAATGGTTTAGGTTGAAATTATTGTTTTTTTTTTAAAATCAGGTTGAAATTAATTGTTAAGGTTAACTTGACAATTCATTATATTTTTATTTCCTAATTAAGAAAACTAGAAATAGTGTGAAAAATACTATAGGTGTAACGTGGTAATACGACAAAAGATTCCAACGGCTATGAAAACTGTGAACTAGACGATTCATTATAAATTGAAGAGTTCATGGGAACCGAAAGTGATGATCGAAAAAATTAGTTAGCTAGGAGCATGGTTGTATGTTATGTATATACAGGTGTGTGCTCTAACGGCTTTCTCATTGCTACTAACCAATCCAATTAACAAACAAACTGACAATATTTACTATAAGAAGAAGGTGGTTAATGAACTAATTAATCATATTATGAAAACTTACCCAAAAAGGAAAGGTTCCATTTTGATCTTTAATACCCCTCCCACGAGAGTTCGTCGGAACTGAAAGCGATCATCGGAAAATTTGTTAGCCAGGAGTTTGGTTGTTGTTAAATATATACAGATGTGTGCTAACGGTTTTTTCTCGACCAACCAGATAGCTCTATTACTAACTAATCCAATTAACAAATAAACTAACAATGTGTACTATAAGTAGGAGGTTGTTAATGAATTAATTAACCTAATTAAGAAAACTTGCCTCTCCTCAAGTTGGGCATGAGTGTTGTGAATGACTAACATGGATTTCATCACGTTGAACGGTTGTAACGACAACGGCTAAATGAGGATGTCTGCAATTTGTTGTTCATTAGACACATGAACAATTTTTATTTCTCTAGCATGCACCTTTTCGTGTACAAAGTGACGCTCTTTGTTTATCCTTCGTACGCTTGCAATATACAGAATTGTAGGCGATGCAAGCTGCACTTTATTATCAATGAGTAAAAGTGGCAATTTTGAAGAGGGGATCCTGAGTTCATGAAGCAATTTTGAAGAGGGGATCCTGAGTTTATGAAGCAATAGAGTATAGAGATGTGGATGCCAATAATTGATAAAAAAAATATGTGATCCTTTATTCTCTGGTATATCACACCTAGCGCATATGTTTTCTTATTGAATAAAGTTTTCTATGCTATTATAGTTTTCACTGGATCGTAAGTGAAGATTCATCCTCAATTGAAAGTGTAAGTGTTCTCATAAAGTGTTAGTCCAATATTCTGGTAACTAATGTTGGCACATCACTGAACTCAACACTTCATTTTCCGAATTATTTAAGTGAAATATTTTATTTTGTCTTTTTTCAAAAATTAATCTAGTTCCAAATTTGTAGTTAATCTTATTTATATTTCAGGATAATGATAAATCAAGAGTCCAAGTGGTTTACTCATCATAAGAAGAATATTCGGAAGATAAAGGCAATGGATGTGCAAGATAAGGATGGAAGGTTTCCTGGTGGTAAGTTGAACGAATTTCAAGATAAACATGGAAGATCTTGGAAGATTAGAAGTCTATCAAAAGAAAAGTTCGATCAAAAGAAGATTCCTTCAATTAGAGAAGTCTAGATCAAATAGGAAATCTTTCAAACCTAATTAAAGATAAGCCTAAGAAGTTGATAAGCCCAAAAACAAAATTGGAGATGATCTTGGAGATATAATAGCAATCAAAAATGTGCACAACATGTCTTGGACCTCAAGGAACAATATATTATAAATAGGCATGTTGGACATCAAGAAAAACACACGAAGACTATAATGAAAATATCCCGAGAGGAAAATCTATTATTGAGGGTGTTTTTCTTATTGTACTGAGTTTCAACTTAACACAACGTGTGCTGTATACTCAGTCAGTAGGTGTTAGGACAACATTGAGTAAAATCTGTGTTGAGTTACAAAAGATGTACAATCCTGATCCACAAATGTATATCAATGTACTTTTTGGAATATGTTAGCAATCTATTGGTTTTGTGATCGTTAGTGAACAATTAACACAAACTATGTTTCCTCATGTCGCAACATCATCATCGCTTTACAGTCACACAAGTGACGTGATTCATCGACGTACCTCTTACAATTCCGCATGAATCTGATGCGATCAATCGACAATGTTGGATCCGTCCAAATAACATTGTTTCCTTCTTGTTTTGTTACTACCCCACAATTTAATGAAACTTTTCTTACCAAATATTTTTCGTGAAAATCTCGTAGCCGAAGGATTTTGTCCTATGTTACTACGCATGGCATTGATTCAACATAAAACATGCTCAAAAGATCGGGGCATTAGTGTGCTTTGACATTTCAGAAAATTTGCATGTGGATCAGTGATAATGTAAAGAATAGATTTTTTTATTTAACCCAACGACTGAAGTGCGATATAAAACTGTGAACTAGACGATTCATTATAAATTGAAGAGTTCATGGGAACCGAAAGTGATGATCGAAAAAATTAGTTAGCTAGGAGCATGGTTGTATGTTATGTATATACAGGTGTGTGCTCTAACGGCTTTCTCATTGCTACTAACCAATCCAATTAACAAACAAACTGACAATATTTACTATAAGAAGAAGGTGGTTAATGAACTAATTAATCATATTATGAAAACTTACCCAAAAAGGAAAGGTTCCATTTTGATCTTTAATACCCCTCCCACGAGAGTTCGTCGGAACTGAAAGCGATCATCGGAAAATTTGTTAGCCAGGAGTTTGGTTGTTGTTAAATATATACAGATGTGTGCTAACGGTTTTTTCTCGACCAACCAGATAGCTCTATTACTAACTAATCCAATTAACAAATAAACTAACAATGTGTACTATAAGTAGGAGGTTGTTAATGAATTAATTAACCTAATTAAGAAAACTTGCCTCTCCTCAAGTTGGGCATGAGTGTTGTGAATGACTAACATGGATTTCATCACGTTGAACGGTTGTAACGACAACGGCTAAATGAGGATGTCTGCAATTTGTTGTTCATTAGACACATGAACAATTTTTATTTCTCTAGCATGCACCTTTTCGTGTACAAAGTGACGCTCTTTGTTTATCCTTCGTACGCTTGCAATATACAGAATTGTAGGCGATGCAAGCTGCACTTTATTATCAATGAGTAAAAGTGGCAATTTTGAAGAGGGGATCCTGAGTTCATGAAGCAATTTTGAAGAGGGGATCCTGAGTTTATGAAGCAATAGAGTATAGAGATGTGGATGCCAATAATTGATAAAAAAATATGTGATCCTTTATTCTCTGGTATATCACACCTAGCGCATATGTTTTCTTGTTGAATAAAGTTTTCTATGCTATTATAGTTTTCTTGTCAATGGAGAGTGATGTTTCTCCATTGCTTATGACCGTTAGCTGATTGAGAGCCATCTTAATTTTTTGATAGAGAAAGAAAAAGGGAAATGAAAGGGTTACAAGACTAGGGTTCCTGCCGCTGGAGAAAAGCCACACACAAAGTGAAAAGCAATTGAAGAAGAAGGCACATTAAATAGGTTTTAATTCACGTAGATAGCCATCATATACGTGCCACTTTGCATAATCTGGCTCAAGACAACATTACAATTTAGATTTGAACAATTGTCATTATAAGGAAAAAAACTACAATAATGGTAAAATAGCTGATAAGAATTCAAATTGGAGTTCTTTAAATTAACAGATAATATATTCATGTTTGAATGAGAATATTTTATAGAAGGAGAATAACTGATATACGAAATTTATTGTTCTTCGTCATGAAATCTAGCATAAATCAATTGTATTTATTGCTTTCTTATCAACAAATAATTTGACAAATTCCCTATTACATAAAGAAACATTAATTAATTTAATTAGACATATATATATATATATACATATAATAAGAAAAAAGTTATTACATGATGCTAGTCCGGGAAGATGCAAATTACTCATCAAAAGATGATACGACTTCACTACAAGAAAATAGCATTTTTCCCGACCGGAAATCCGGTCGGTAATGACCCCTCTCCGGTCGGGAATGACCTTTTACCCACCAGAACCCAGTCGGGATTGCTTCGGTCAGAAAAGTTTTTCCAAACATCGTTCGGTCGGAACCTAAGTTGCACTTTGTTCTGCGACTTTGGAATCTTCAGTGATGTATAGGTCACTTTGTACTGGACATTTCATTCAGAAAAATTATAAAAAAATTACAGCTGAAACACTTTTCTCTCTCTATCTGATCTTCTCTTTTACGCATAATTCACTTTTTTATCTCTATCAACGTGTTCGATCGTTACATAATGACTTTCAGCTGAAATCAAATGTCGTCGTTTGAGTTAATTAATTTGGTATTTAATTCGTTTCCCATTTTAGTAAGTTTTGACCATTTCATTTTAATTTGTTAATTAGATTGTTAAACAAGATTAAAAGCTCGTTAATCCTCCCCTCAATTTTACTATAAACACACGCACAAACGCTCCCCTTAACTCACTTAATTTAGAATGACATTGCAACTTGTTTTCAAATCATTCAATTCAATAATCGTTTCCTTCATTTCTCTCTCGTTTGTTCTTCTATTATGCGTTGTTCTTCATCAATTCATCATAACATTCATGAACTTGTTATATTATCATTCGCATATGATTATTCACCAGCACCCTTCGCTCAATTTCTCATTGTAATCCTTTGAATTTTTGTACATTTGCAATCGAAAATCACGATCTCTTATCATTACGCTACACGATCAAAATTCGTTGTTCTTCTCCAATTTCTGATATGACTACTCCTACTACAAGTTCAATGATACCTTCTACCAAAAATTCAAGTGAAGATTCATCCTCAATTGAAAGTGTAAGTGTTCTCATAAAGTGTTAGTCCAATATTCTGGTAACTAATGTTGGCACATCACTGAACTCAACACTTCATTTTCCGAATTATTTAAGTGAAATATTTTATTTTGTCTTTTTTCAAAAATTAATCTAGTTCCAAATTTGTAGTTAATCTTATTTATATTTCAGGATAATGATAAATCAAGAGTCCAAGTGGTTTACTCATCATAAGAAGAATATTCGGAAGATAAAGGCAATGGATGTGCAAGATAAGGATGGAAGGTTTCCTGGTGGTAAGTTGAACGAATTTCAAGATAAACATGGAAGATCTTGGAAGATTAGAAGTCTATCAAAAGAAAAGTTCGATCAAAAGAAGATTCCTTCAATTAGAGAAGTCTAGATCAAATAGGAAATCTTTCAAACCTAATTAAAGATAAGCCTAAGAAGTTGATAAGCCCAAAAACAAAATTGGAGATGATCTTGGAGATATAATAGCAATCAAAAATGTGCACAACATGTCTTGGACCTCAAGGAACAATATATTATAAATAGGCATGTTGGACATCAAGAAAAACACACGAAGACTATAATGAAAATATCCCGAGAGGAAAATCTATTATTGAGGGTGTTTGTCTTATTGTACTGAGTTTCAACTTAACACAACGTGTGCTGTATACTCAGTCAGTAGGTGTTAGGACAACATTGAGTAAAATCTGTGTTGAGTTACAAAAGATGTACAATCCTGATCCACAAATGTATATCAATGTACTTTTTGGAATATGTTAGCAATCTATTGGTTTTGTGATCGTTAGTGAACAATTAACACAAACTATGTTTCCTCATGTCGCAACATCATCATCGCTTTACAGTCACACAAGTGACGTGATTCATCGACGTACCTCTTACAATTCCGCATGAATCTGATGCGATCAATCGACAATGTTGGATCCGTCCAAATAACATTGTTTCCTTCTTGTTTTGTTACTACCCCACAATTTAATGAAACTTTTCTTACCAAATATTTTTCGTGAAAATCTCGTAGCCGAAGGATTTTGTCCTATGTTACTACGCATGGCATTGATTCAACATAAAACATGCTCAAAAGATCGGGGCATTAGTGTGCTTTGACATTTCAGAAAATTTGCATGTGGATCAGTGATAATGTAAAGAATAGATTTTTTTATTTAACCCAACGACTGAAGTGCGATATAAAACTGTGAACTAGACGATTCATTATAAATTGAAGAGTTCATGGGAACCGAAAGTGATGATCGAAAAAATTAGTTAGCTAGGAGCATGGTTGTATGTTATGTATATACAGGTGTGTGCTCTAACGGCTTTCTCATTGCTACTAACCAATCCAATTAACAAACAAACTGACAATATTTACTATAAGAAGAAGGTGGTTAATGAACTAATTAATCATATTATGAAAACTTACCCAAAAAGGAAAGGTTCCATTTTGATCTTTAATACCCCTCCCACGAGAGTTCGTCGGAACTGAAAGCGATCATCGGAAAATTTGTTAGCCAGGAGTTTGGTTGTTGTTAAATATATACAGATGTGTGCTAACGGTTTTTTCTCGACCAACCAGATAGCTCTATTACTAACTAATCCAATTAACAAATAAACTAACAATGTGTACTATAAGTAGGAGGTTGTTAATGAATTAATTAACCTAATTAAGAAAACTTGCCTCTCCTCAAGTTGGGCATGAGTGTTGTGAATGACTAACATGGATTTCATCACGTTGAACGGTTGAAACGACAACGCCTAAATGAGGATGTCTGCAATTTGTTGTTCATTAGACACATGAACAATTTTTATTTCTCTAGCATGCACCTTTTCGTGTACAAAGTGACGCTCTTTGTTTATCCTTCGTACGCTTGCAATATACAGAATTGTAGGCGATGCAAGCTGCACTTTATTATCAATGAGTAAAAGTGGCAATTTTGAAGAGGGGATCCTGAGTTCATGAAGTAATTTTGAAGAGGGGATCCTGAGTTTATGAAGCAATAGAGTATAGAGATGTGGATGCCAATAATTGATAAAAAAAATATGTGATCCTTTATTCTCTGGTATATCACACCTAGCGCATATGTTTTCTTATTGAATAAAGTTTTCTATGCTATTATAGTTTTTAAATTTTTGTAGAATTTTTAAAAAGCAATATTTTATTCATAAAAAAAAGCTTAATATGTTTCTAATACCGTAAGAAAGATACATACAATTCTATTTGAAACAATATTATTGATTCGCATGCAGTAGTATAAAAATGATAGAAATTAAGTTTTGCTACCATTTCAGTGTGTGTGAGATTTAAGTGTAAGTTGGAAATCGTCTTTTTGCTATTGGTTTATATACATCACATTGGCTTTTTGCAATTAAACTAAGTTGAGGGTTATTTCCCAATTAGAGATGATAAATTAAAGTAGTATCTTTTGCACTTTACTTGTAAAATAACTATTACTTATATCACTAGAACACAACGCAATTACTAGAAAACTTGTGTATCATACCAGTGCATTGGCAACTGGCGTTTCCTTCTTTGCTCTTGGTGGTGGAGGAAGGCGCCCATGGACAATGAACTTATGCACCTCCGCAAGAGATCTTAGTTGCTTGTCCGTTTGCACATGGATATAAAACTGAAATTCAAAAAAAAAAAAAAGGGTTAGTTAGTATGCTTTTATGTAGTTTTTAGGCGATCAACTGAAAATTAATAAAAGCACAGTATATAGTAAAATTACCGAATCTTTCTTATTTGGCTCTTTACCACGTTGCCAAGAACGAATGAACCAATTCTTTTTCCTCTCTCCCAAGGTTAGCTGTTTTCCTCCTATAGCAATAGAAGGCTCTCCCTGATTGTCTATTAGCACCTGGCCCAGCGAAAGACAAATTAAAGTAGATGGTTCAACATAATTGAAGTAAAATGCTTCACTGTAAGAGACTTCGTGCAATATTTGCGACAAGAAGTTTGAGCAGATTCAGTGCATAAATGAAACCAGATATAGGAAGAAAAAACACAAAATAACTAAACTCATACATTGATATTAAAAGTTGTAGTTTTACATCATACGATTTTTTTAACAATGATTTATTTTACTGTTCACTTTCTAAATTTTGTCTTCATTATCTTCCCTCTAATGGAGAAATGAAATACAATATGGTCTTTTAGAAAACACTAATGTGTATTTAATTTTAAGAGGAGAGTTTATTTGTTCATCTAACATGATTAATTCATATAATTATGGTTAAGAAATTTTAATACGTACAAGATATTTTAACCTCAAGTCAAAGATAATTATCTCTTTGTTGCATTTGTGATAAACAATAAGAAACACTCTACCAAATATCTACTTAATATTAAAATAAATAAAAAAAGTTTAAATGAAGTCGAACTCCACATGATATAAAAGTCGTATTTGTATGAAAATAATAAAAGAAAGAAATGAAAAGAAAAAAGTTATTACAAAATGTGATAAAATAGGCAAATAAAAGCATACAAATTAAAGACCATTCCATATGCTCAAATGATGCTTTAAAAATCACAACGTGTTTCTTTCACTTCACTTTTATTATTTTAAATGCCAAATTTTTACTTTTATGATAGTTAAAGATAATTAATTATGAGAAATACACATGTTATTGAACAAAAAGAATGTCATTAACAATATTTCGTCCTCTCGTTCCTGGTTTTAATTTGTCCTTGATATGTAAAACTTTTACCTCGTTGTGTGACACGGGCTGCGGCGGACCAAAACCTTGTGGGATGGCAGATAGCGGAATTGCCATTATTGGCTGGTCATTTGGAGCTGTATACGGTACCATAGCCATTTTCTGTTGTTGATTTTGTTCCATAGAAAACACAGTATAATCAAGTAAAATAATTTACAACAACAAGCTTTAATTTGCTAATTATTAAAGTAGGTCTGTATGGTGATGCATTGTTCACTAATGGCATCAGAATCTATGATGTGAAACTATATATATGCATGTATTTTTTTTATTTGTTTTAAACTGAAACTATATATGCATATATGCGTATCTATATGTGTGTGTGCGCGAGCGCCCGTATCATAAATATTTCAAATTGATAAGTGCTTTATGAGTTTTATAGGACGGGTCCTGTAAATATGTATTTTTTTTTTACTAATCATGAATTCATAATATATATATATATATATATATATATATATCCAAATTTTGTGGTAAAGTAGAGATTTTTTTTTAATCTGTATATCATAAATTTAATTAAAGATAGCCGATGCAAACGTTTTATATCTTTTGACAAATAGATTTATATAGTTATCAGGACAAAAGAAAGTAAATGAGCGCCTTAATGGTTTAGGTTGAAATTATTGTTTTTTTAAAAAAATCAGGTTGAAATTAATTGTTAAGGTTAACTTGACAATTCATTATATTTTTATTTCCTAATTAAGAAAACTAGAAATAGTGTGAAAAATACTATAGGTGTAACGTGGTAATACGACAAAAGATTCCAACGGCTATGAAAACGAGTTCCCAAAGGAACCTAGAGATCATTTCATTCAGTTTAGGTCCCTTTCTCACAAGCAACCTTGGCAACATATTCTCTCCTCCATTTGGTTCTACACTATATGGAGTATTTGGATCACCAGAAATAAATGCATCTTCAGGTCCCCGCCGCCTTGTATCCTCAAAGAAATCGATATGATTAAGGTCCATACGTGGGTTTGGCTTAAAGCTAGAATTCAGAATTTTGTTTTCTCTTTTAATGATTGGTACACCAATCCTAGGCTTTGCATATAGATGGTGCTCTTGCTTGTTTCTCCTTGTACTTTTGTTGGGTGTACCTCTGGTACCCTCCCTAAATAAATATTGTTTTGTTTGCCGATTAAAAAAAAAAAAAAAACGAGTCCAACCGCCTTCCTTACGTATCTCGCGCCAAATCAGTATGATCTTTGATGTAATGTTGTAACTCGACAAATAAATAATTCTAACCGCTTTTCTTATATATTTTGCGCCAAAACAATATATTCCAGTACTAAAATTATTTCAAAATGTCATTGGTCTAGCTAAACTAATAGATCATCAAGTTACTCACATCTTTTTCTGCATCAGCCTTAATGTTGATAGGCATATGGAGAGGCGTCGGAATTATTTCTGGTTGCTGAACAAATCGGAATATGGCTTCATCATTCTGTAACAAAAAAAACATCATTTATGTGACTAAAATGAAGAATACAAAAACAAGTTCATACATAAATACTGACAGACAATATCTCATTTTGGTTGAAGAAAACTAAGCATATAAGAACATTTTTTTAAGAAACATAAAGTAGATCTAGATTTTTTCTTAACAAAAGCTAGACAAAAAGATTAAAAAAATATCGTATTTCCTGTTGATTAATTCCATTTTCAATTGAATATGTGTGTGTGTGTGTGTACCACGCACCTTTATATATGTAGAAGATAAAATCTGCTTCTTGTCAATGGAGAGTGATGTTTCTCCATTGCTTATGACCGTTAGCTGATTGAGAGCCATCTTAATTTTTTGATAGAGAAAGAAAAAGGGAAATGAAAGGGTTACAAGACTAGGGTTCCTGCCGCTGGAGAAAAGCCACACACAAAGTAAAAAGCAATTGAATAAGAAGGCACATTAAATAGGTTTTATTTCACGTAGATAGCCATCATATACGTGCCACTTTGCATAATCTGGCTGAAGACAACATTACAATTTAGATTTGAACAATTGTCATTATAAGGAAAAAAACTACAATAATGGTAAAATAGCTGATAAGAATTCAAATTGGAGTTCTTTAAATTAACAGATAATACATTCATGTTTGAATGAGAAAATTTTATAGAAGGAGAATAACTGATATACGAAATTTATTGTTCTTCGTCATGAAATCTAGCATAAATCAATTGTATTTATTGCTTTCTTATCAACAAATAATTTGACAAATTCCCTAATACATAAAGAAACATTAATTAATTTAATTAGACATATATATATATATACATATAATAAGAAAAAAGTTATTACATGATGCTAGTCCGGGAAGATGCAAATTACTCATCAAAAGATGATACAACTTCACTACAAGAAAATAGCGTTTTTCCCGACCGGAAATCCGGTCGGTAATCACCCCTCTCCGGTCGGGAGTGACCTTTTACCTACCAGAACCCAGTCGGGATTGCTTCGGTCATAAAAGTTTTTCCAAACGTCGTTCGGTCGGAACCTAAATTTGTCGACCGGATTTCAGTAGCAACTTTTTGCCACCGGAGTTCGGTAATACACTTTTAATGTTGAACCCCTAGGATGTGTCTTACTTCAGGTATGAAAGCTAGCTACTGAAGTATAAGGGGATGTACTATGTCGGGTCTAGAGGGGATCTGAGAGAGCAGGTGTTTAAGTTGATGCATGGGAGTAGTGTGGGCGGACATTCTGGTGTATTGGAGACATACAAGAGGATACAAGCCATTTTTCTTTGGCCTGGACTCAATGAGCAGGTTAAGAAATGGGTGGCTCAGTGTGTAGTTTGCCAAGTGTGCAAACATGAGACAGTAAAATACCCAGGCTTTTTTGCAACCTCTCACCTTACTTGAGCATTCTTTGAAACATATAACCATAGACTTTATAGAGCAACTGCCTAAATCTAAGGACAAGGACACAATATGGTGGTAGTAGATATGTTTTCAAAGTATGCTCATTTTATACCACTGACTCACCTCTACAGTGCATCTACCTTAGCTGAGGTTTTCTTGGAGGCTGTCTATAAACTACATGGGCTTCCCCAGAGCATTGTGACAGATAGATAAGATTTTTGTGAGTTCCTTTTGGAAGGAACTAATGAGAGCAGTGGGAGTTGAGCAGTACCTTAGTACTGCTTACCACCCTCATTCTGATGGGCAAACTGAACAGGTAAATCAATGCTTGGAGACTTATTTAAGGTGCATGGTGGGAGGAAATCCTAAGAGATGGGCCAAGTGGTTGGCACTTGCTGAGCGGTGGTATAATACCAATTACCACTCAGCAGTAGGGAGAACTCCCTTTGGGATCATATGATGCAGTTAAGGTTGCTGGGGTTGTTGAAATACTAGAAGACACGAGGAATAACTTGCAAAGTGTTAAAGAGCAGATAGCACATGCACAAAATAGGATGAAAGTACAAGCAGACAAATGACTTTGAGGAATGACACCTGTTGGAAACTCAGTCCTAAATATGTTGGACCTTATGAGGTGATAGAGAGAATGGGGACTGTAGCTTACCATTCGGTATTCCATTTGTCAGTGCTCAAGAAGTATGTGGGGGCTAGTGAAGCAACGACCAGTGAGTTTCCCCCTATTCCTCATGACAACAAGCAAGGGTTACAACCTACGGAGGTGCTAGCGCGCAGAATCATTAAGAAAAACGGGCAACTCAAACGGCGGCGTTTTCTATTTTTCTTTTCTACATTTTTAATTCATTTAGTAATTGTCTATTTTACCCTCGCTAAGTGACGCATTAGTAATTGTACTAAGTTGCACTTTGTTCTGCAACTTTGGAATCTTCAGTGATGTATAGGTGACTTTGTACTGGACATTTCATTCAGAAATATTATAAAAAAATTATAGCTGAAACACTTTTCTCTCTCTATCTGCTCTTCTCTTTTACGCATAATTCACTTTTTTATCTCTATCAACGTGTTCGATCGTTACATAATGACTTTTAGCTGAAATCAAATGTCGTCATTTGAGTTAATTAATTTGGTATTTAATTCGTTTCCCCTTTTAGTAAGTTTTGACCATTTCATTTTAATTTGTTAATTAGATTGTTAAACAAGATTAAAAGCTCGTTAATCCTCCCCTCAATTTTACTATAAATACACGCACAAACGCTCCCCTTAACTCACTTAATTAAGAATCCCATTGCAACTTGTTTTCAAATCATTCAATTCAATAATCGTTTCCTTCATTTCTCTCTCGGTTGTTCTTCTATCATGCGTTGTTCTTCATCAATTCATCATAACATTCATGAACTTGTTATATTATCATTCGCATATGATTCTTCACCAGCACCCTTCGCTCAATTTCTCATTGTAATCCTTTGAAGTTTTGTACATTTGCAATCGAAAATCACGATCTCTTATCATTACGCTACACGATCAAAATTCGTTGTTCTTCTCCAATTTCTGATATGACTACTCCTACTACAAGTTATATGATAGCTTCTACCAAAAACTCAAGTGAAGATTCATCCTCAATTGAAACTGTAAGTGTTCTCATAAAGTGTTAGTCCAATATTCCGGTAACTAATGTTGGCACATCACTGAATTCAACACTTCATTTTCTGAATTTTTTAAGTGTAATATTTTATTTTGTCTTTTTTCAAAAATTAATCTAGTTCCAAAATTGTAGTTAATCTTATTTATATTTCAGGATAATGATAAATCAGGAGTCCAAGTGGTTTACTCATCATAAGAAGAATATTCGGAAGATAAAGGCAATGGATGTGCAAGATAAGGATGGAAGGTTTCCTGGTGGTAAGTTGAACGAATTTCAAGATAAACATGGAAGATCTTGGAAGATTAGAAGTCTATCAAAAGAAAAGTTCGATCAAAAGAAGATTCCTTCAATTAGAGAAGTCCAGCTCAAATAGGAAATCTTTCAAACCTAATTAAAGATAAGCCTAAGAAGTTAATAAGCCCACAAACAAAATTGGAGATGATCTTGGAGATATAATAGCAATCAAAAACGTGCACAACATGTCTTGGACCTCAAGGAACAATATATTATAAATAGGCATGTTGGACATGTCTTAGTTGTTTTAGTTTTGTAAAATTATTAATTCATTAGTGGTTATTTGGCCATATGGGCTTGGCATATTATATTCACGTTACCTATTGTGTTCTTTAAATTACGTTGTGCACAATGTACTCTATCAATGTATCACGAATGTTAAGACAATATTGAGTACTTCAATATTGGCGTAATATTCAACTTAACACAACGTGTGCTGTATACTCAGTCAGTAGGTGTTAGGACAACACTGAGTAAAATCTGTGTTGAGTTACAAAAGATGTACCAATCCTGATCCACAAATGTATATCAATGTATTTTTTGGAATATTTTAGCAATCTATTGGTTTTGCGATCGTTAGTGAACAATTAACACAAACTATGTTTCCTCGTGTCGCAACATCATCATCGTTTTACAGTCACACAAGTGACGTGATTCATCGCCGTACCTCTTTCAATTTCGCATGAATCTGATGCGATCAATCGACAATGTTGGATCCGTCCAAATAACCTTGTTACCTTCTTGTTTTGTTACTACCCCACAATTTAATGAAACTTTTCTTACCAAATATGTTTCGTGAAAATCTCGTAGCCGAAGGATTTTGTCTTATGTTACTATGCATGGCATTGATTCAACATAAAACATGCTCAAAATATCGGGGCATTAGTGTGCTTTGACATTTCATAAAATTTGCATGTGGATCAGTGATAAAGTAAAGAATATATTTTTTTATTTAACCAAACGACTGAAGTGCGATATAAAACTGTGAACTTGACGATTCATTATAAATCGAAGAGTTCATGGGAACCGAAAGTGATGATCGAAAAAATTAGTTAGCTAGGAGCAGGGTTGTATGTTAAGTATATACAGGTGTGTGCGCTAACGGCTTTCTCAATGCTACTAACCAATCCAATTAACAAACAAACTGACAATATTTACTATAATAAGAAGGTGGTTAATGAACTAATTAATCATATTATGAAAACTTACCAAAAAAGGAAAGGTTCCATTTTGATCTTTAATACCCCTCCCACGAGAGTTCGTCGGAACTGAAAGCGATCATCGAAAAATTTGTTAGCCAGGAGTGTGGTTGTTGTTAGATATATACAGATGTGTGCAAACGGTTTTTTCTCGACCAACCAGAGAGCTCTATTACTAACTAATCCAATTAACAAATAAACTAACAATGTATACTATAAGTAGGAGGTTGTTAATGAATTAATTAACCTAATTATGAAAACTTGCCCAAAATGGAAACTCTAATACCCACCTCTCCTCAAGTTGGGCATGAGTGTTGTGAATGCCTAACATGGATTTCATCACGTTGAACGGTTGTAACGACAACGGCTTAGTGAGTATATCTGCAATTTGTTGTTCATTAGACACATGAACAATTTTTATTTCTCTAGCATGCACCTTTTCGTGTACAAAGTGACGCTCTTTGTTTATCCTTCGTACGCTTGCGATATACAGAATTGTAGGCGATGCAAGCTGCAGTTTATTATCAATGAGTAAAAGTGGCAATTTTGAAGAGGGGATCCTGAGTTCATGAAGCAATTTTGAAGAGGGGATCCTGAGTTTATGAAGCAATAGAGTATAGAGATGTGGATGCCAATAATTGATAAAAAAAAATATGTGATCCTTTATTCTCTGGTATATCGCACCTAGCGCATATGTTTTCTTATTGAATAAAGTTTTCTATGCTATTATAGTTTTCACTGGATCGTACTACTAGTACTCTCAAATTCATAAAAGTTTTTGCTACACTCTTTGTAATGCAGATAAAAAAACTAAAACAATAAAAAGCACACACATTAAATAAATAAATGAAATATAAGACCTTCATTATTGTAAATAATTTCAGAAGGAGATATACAAGTTATTATTCCATCTACATTGTAGGTTCAAAATCATAAAGATCATAAATTAGGTGCCCAGTGTTCGTTGGAGCTCCAGTTGGCGCCATTGTTTCACCCTCTCTCTTCCTTTTCTTGTCCCCTATATATACATCATTAAAAAAAAAAACATCATCAAAGATGTTCTAAAATAATTGTCAAATAAATTAGGTCAACTGTTTTTGTGGTAAATTAATAAGAAACCGAACTAATGGTATTTTATACTCCAATATCAATTGACATAGGATCATTGCCCATTGTAAAAAGTAACTTTGTAATCAACTATGCATTATTTATGCCCGAGTTGGTTTCTGGAGTACGCAATAGCTCATTTGTCGTGACATTATATTTACCCACTAGTATCTTCCTCAACAGCTTATCTCGTCTAACTCTACGTTCATTTGGTGCCCCCTGAAAATTTAGAGATGATTCGTAAGTAGTAAAACGAGCTTTAATTTTTCTCTGGTCAAAAGTGCAAAATAAAGAGTTAAACTACATAAATAAAATTTAATAATTAGCACAAGTGCCCTGATCAATACTTTACGTTGATTGTATGCGTAATGTTTATTCATAAAAAATTAATGTGTGTGTGTGTGCACCTTTATATAGGTAGCAGATAAAATCTGCTTCTTGCCAATGGAGAGCGATGTTTCTCCATTGCTTATGATCGTTAGCTGATTGAGAGACATCTTAATTTTTTAATCGAGAAAGAAAAAGGGAAATGAAAGGGTTACAAGACTATGGTTCCTGCCGCTGGAGAAAAGCCACACACAAAGTGAAAAACAATTGAAGAAGAAGGCACATTAAATAGGTTTTAATTCACGTAGATAGCCATCATATACGTGCCACTTTGCATATTCTGGCAGAAGACGACATTACAATTTAGATTTGAACAATTGTCATGATAAGGAAAAAAAACTACAAGAAATGGGAAAATATTTAAATAGCTGAAACTTAAATCGACCCCAAACCTGCAGATTTATTTTGTAATTTCCATGTCCTTGTTAGAAGAAAGATCTAAAAGATAATCATAGATATGTTCTTATGTTTAGAATTTTTTCAATATGTAATTTAGATTAATAGCGTTTACCATTTTTAAACCATACTTTCTTTTTTCTTTTTGTTATATCATATTCATCCAAGAACCACAATGCTTTGCCTATGGAGTATTTTAATACCAGCGCAAAAAGAAGTGAAAGAACTCCATGCAGTTTAATTGACGCAATTCCAAGTTATGCAATATAAACTAATTGATTTTGTAGGAAATAATTCTGTGATCATTCTTATTAATCTTCCCAGAGTATGCTGAGAGTGGAGCAGAAATCTTCAAACAGGGCTCGAGGTATTTCTTTAGTGAAATATCCGCAATATTGTACAGGAAGGGACATGAGAAACTCGAACTTGTCCACGTGCGACCTTCTTTCTAACAAAATGAATGTCCAATTCTATATGGTTGGTGCGCTTCAGATTGTTAAAAAGGTAGGTAGAACTCACGTTATCACAGTGGACCAGGGTAGCGTTAGAGATAGGGAAGTGTAACTCCAATAATAAATTTTAAAGCCAACAACTCTCGGACACAACGTTCGCAACCCCTCGATATTCTGCCTAGGCACTGAAAAGAGAAATAATGGGTTGGCGTGTAGAAGACCAAGATATAAGATTGTCGCCCATGAATATAAATAGCCAAAAGTGGAGCGGCATGTGTCAGGGAACCACCCCAATCCGCATCCGTGTAGGCGATCATGTCCAAAATCTGAGACTTGTACAAGTGAAGGCCGAAGTCTATCGTGCTCTAAATACATAATATAAAGGATGATGTGTTTCATAGCAGCCACGTGATCAGATTTCGAATCATGCTTATGTAAACACACTTGATGGATGGCGTACAAAGAATGTATGGTCGTGTGAATGTCAAGTACTACAACGCGCCGGCAAGACTATAGTAATGTGTCGGATTCACATATGGTGACCCTGAAGAAGCATTAAGTTTGGCTTGAGTGTCAACAAGAGTCGCAACGGGTTTGCACGATGACATACCTGCCCATTCAATGATGCCCGAAGAATATTGTGGCCGAGAGAGAAATATTCCATTAGGATATCGTGTGACAGCTATGCCCAGAACATAACTCATTTGTCCCAAATCAGTTATTGCAAATTTTGAGCCAATTAAGATATCGGATTACGTCGTAAGGTGTTAGACGAGGAAGTGGGGATAATATCATCGACATACAGTAAGATATACCTAGTATTAGTGCCACGGTGATAGATGAAGAGAGAGTGATCGGACTTACTGTGCGAGAAACCAATAGGTGAAGCAAAATAAGCAAAACATTGATACCATGCGCGTGGAGCCTACTTAAGACCATGCAAAGATTTCTTCAAGAGGCAAACATAATCTAGATGAGTCTTCTCACGAAAACCCAAAGGTTGATGCATATAGACTGTTTCCTGAAGAGAACCGTGTAAGAAAGCATTCTTGACATCGAGTTGATGAATGGGCCAATAGAGAGAGATACCAATGTTGAGCACGTATCAAGGCAATCAACTCCAGCCTGCTAAGACCTGCCATCACCAACAGAAGGAGCTTTGTGTCGCTCAAAAGATAAAAATTGATTTATTTTATGACGATAAATCCACATAGAACGAATTACATTCACATTAGGTGGTCGAGATACTAATTCCCATGTCTTATTTTTAATAAGAGCGTGAAATTCATCTAGCATAGCCTATTTCTATTTCGAATCGGATAGTGCATGCTTAGGGCCTTTTGGTAAAGGAGAGGGCGCGACGGAAGAAGGAAGATTAAAGTGATGCCTAGCAGTGAATATACCATGCATGCGGCGCGTTGTGATCGAGTGCACAGGATTCGTGAAAGAAATTGGAGTTGGAGGAGATGAGGGAGGTCACGTCAGGCTTTGTGTTGGAGATGGAGCAATCGCGGGAGGCAAGGGGGGAGGAGCCGTAGGCATTGGGACCACATGAGTTGAGGTGGCGGTCAAAGATGAAGGATTGAGTAGTAGAGGATGAGGCTCATCATCAAGAAACATGTAAGAGAGGATCGGTGAGCGGACCGTCACAAAGGGAAACCCACTCTTGTCAAAAAGAACGTATTGAGATAGGATTATTTTGTGGTTAGTGCTGTTGTAACACTTATAACCACGATGATTTGAGGGATACCCCAAGATAACGCAAGGCGTGGAACGCGGTTCGAGCTTGTTGATAGTAGAAGGCAGGAAAAAAAGGTAGCACACGCAACCAAATGTCCGTATGTGAGAATATGATGGATTGCGCGCGTATAAAAGTTGAGTTGGAGAGTAGTTTTTCAAGATTTTAGTGGGAAAGATGGTAAGTAGATATGTGGATATTTGATGTGCGTAAGACCAAAAATTTGTGGGCAACGAAGAGTGAGAGAGAAGCGTGCGCATAATGTTATTGATGGAACGTATGGTACGTTCGACCTTTCCTTTTTGTGAAGAGGTGTGGGGACAAGAAAAACGGAACGTCGTGCCAATGTTTTGACAAAAAAAAGTGTGAAAATCTGCGTTGTTAAATTATCACATTGAAAAACTTTATATATGTAGAAAATTGAGTGTTTTTATAAGTACTAAACGAGGCAAAAATACCATAAGCATCAGATTGTTTTCCAAGTGGAAACCTCCACAAATATTTTGTAAAATCATCCATAAGAACAAGATAATATTTATGACCCACAAAACTCAAAACCAGAGAAGTCCACAAGTCAGCATGTATACTATCAAATGGCAAAAGAGTATGAGAGTTAGAGGAATAAAAAGCCAACTGGATATGTTTACCTAAAACACACGAATCACAAAGTCTTTTTGAAGAAGAACGAGTATACGAAATAAAATTAGTAGTCCTTAGAAAATCTAAAGTAGATACGATGTCCCAAACAGTTGTGCCATAGAGACGGGGATAGAGCGGCAAACATCATAGAAGCACGAACAAATGAGGAGGCCGGTGAGGCGGATGTCTTGGTGGTGATATGATATGGATCACCGGAGCTATCACGTCGACTTATAGGTATCCCTGTTTGACAGAAAACCTGAGAGGATTAAATTCAGTAGAAACATGATTATCACGCGTAAGGCGACGAACAGATACGGTATTCTTAATTAATTGTGGAGTATGTAAAACATGATTAAGCATGAGAGGGGGTGGGGTAAGGAAAACGATGCATTACCGTGACCATGAATTGGAATTCCTTGACCACTACCAACAATAATACGATAATTCGTGCTCGAATTAAAATAAAGAGAGGGAGTACCTTGAGACATCGCCATGTGAGATGAGGCCCCCCAAGTAATGCTTTAAAAGTGAAATACTTACCGAGCATAGCTGCATTATCAATAGGTTCAGCATATAAAATCTGCACTTCCTTTTACTTTCCAATACAAAACACCATAGCATAAGCCTCATCAACAAGTGGTAGAGGATCAAGGCTAAGAATCTGACCTCTCACCATGTCATAACTATCATTGAGTCCCATCAGAAATTGCAATAGTCGATTAATTGAATGAAAATCTAATGAATGTCGATCCAATCCACAAGTATATCTCTTAGAAGCCTCAAGGACATGCAAAAGCAGGCACAGTACAGCTCAATTCATCCCACAATCGCTTCAAAGTAGTGTAATAAGTAGAAACAATTGAGAAACCTTGATATATGGAAGCTACCTCGTGTTGCAGCAGATACAAACGTGGTTCGTTACTTATTCCAAAGTGTATTTCTAGTTGCTTCCGTAAATCTAAAGCAGAATTTGTACACAAGAAGGCATCACTGAATTCCATTGATGCATATTGAAGAAACCATAATTGTACCATGCAATCGACGGGGATCCATTCCTCCAGATCTTGTTGATCCTCAGCACGTCGCTACACCCTACTGGTGATAAGTCCGAGCTTTCTCCTAGCCATATCGATTTGCTCCAAGGTAGATAGTTTGCAATATCCGTTAACAACATTGTAGTCAGGCTCATGTTGGAATTATGAGAACGGTTAAACAACAGAGATCTAGTAATCAAACCGCCATTAATGGGGAAGCATCAGGTACACTTCTCGGAGTAATCGTTAATCAAACATCGAATCTTGAACAATAAGGTCCTAAAGACAGAAATTATAATTTCTACTGGATCTATTAATCCTATCATATATTACATTATATTTGAGGTTGTTTACTAAGAAATCTTCATATAGAAGTTTTTCGTATGGGAATCTAAGTTAAATGACAAATTATAGATTGTGTGCTCTATTTTCTTGCTCGAATATTATCCTATCTTTACTTTTAGAGGTCTACTTGTAAGATTTCCATTTTCCATGAAATATATGTTGAACGTTAATAACTTGCTCAATCTTATTTTATCAATTATTTTACAACTAAACTACTAGTTTTGCAGTCATGTGTTAATTCAATTCACATGTTACAATGAGGTTGGTTGCTAAGAATCATAAACACATCAACATCAATAAAAAAAATTAAATTTGAAGGATGAATATTAGTAGGGACCGCCGTCATAATAGTGACCGCACTCGGTCACTATTCAATATTAGTGACCGCACTGCGGTCACTATTTTCTTTTTTTTACCGCATAACGGTCACTGAAATCCAAAATTTGAAAATTTGGTGAAAATTTTAGGCGGGGTTGAGAGAAAATTTGAATTTTGTGAAAATGTAAAAATTTGACCCTCCCCTCTATATATATATACTGACCACTCTTACATCTAATTTCATTAATCTCTAAAACACACCCAACATAAAGACACGTATCTTCTTTTCCAACAAAAAAACACCCAACAAAAACACTTATCTTTTTCTCCAAAAAAAAAAAAAAACTTTTTTTCTTCTCTTTCTCCAAAAAAAAAAACTTTTCTTCTTCTCTTTTTATACACAATCTTTCCTTTCTATTATTTTGGATCTACACATTCTACTTTTATTCTTTCACTTGTTTTTTCATTCATGTATTTTTTGTTTTCATTCAATTTTTGTTCATCTATTATTAGCCGTATTTCTTTTCCTTCAAAACTGGATTAACATATTTTATTTTCTATTATTACTCATTTTTCTACATAATTTTTACATTTAATAATATTTTCATGTCATCCTATTAACATTTTCTTCATTCTTTTATCGTTTTGATCTTCTTAAAATAATATTTCTACACAAAAAAAAATTCTGAAATATTATTCTGTTTTTATTTTTCACGCAGACTAAGCGAGCGGTCCCTACTAATATTAATGCAGTCCCTATTACTCCATCAGTAGTGACCGCAAAGCGGTGAATGCAGTCCCTATTGTGTGAAAGGCCCCATTATTATTAAGGCAATAGGTACTGCATTGCGGTCACTACTGCTCTCGTGTCAATAGGGACTGCATTGCGATCCTTATTGTCTAAAATATAATAGGGACTGCTCTGCATTCCCTGCTGCTGATGCAGTCCCTATTGCTGATAAGGTAATAGGGCCATAAAGCGGTCACTGATTTTCGGTCCCTACTAACCCTCATCAGTGACCTAAATTCGGTCGCTGATCGGAAGCGACCCAGGTCAATAGCGAATGGTCAATAGCGACTGCATTGCGGTCGCTATTGCCCTTCAGTGACCGGATGGGGTCAATAGGAACCGCAGATGCGGTACCTAATGACCCATGTTTCTTGTAGTCTGTAGATGCCAATAATTGATAAAAATAAGTATCTCTGTTAGTTTATTATCTGGTATATATATCGCACCAAGCGCATATGTAATATTATTGAATAAAGTTTTCTATGCTATTATATTGTTTTCACTGGATCGTACTAGTACTCTTGAATTCTTGAAAGTTTTAGCTACACTCTTCGTATTGTAGATAAAAAAAAACTAAAACAAAAAAAAACAATAAATTAAAAAGCACACAAGTAAATGAATGAAATAAAAGTCGTTCACTATTGTGAATATTTTCATAATGAGATACACAAGTTCTTATTCCATCTACATTGTAGGTTCAAAATCATAAAGATCATAAATAGGGTGCCCATAGTGTTCGCTGGAGCTCCACTTGGCGCCATTGTTTCATCCTCTCTCTTTCTTTTCTTGTCCCCTATATATTCATCATTAAAACAAATACAAATCATCAAAGATGTTCTAAAATAATTGTCAAATAAATTAGGTCTAAATAGGCAGTGTTTTTGTATTAAATTAATAAAAAACTGAGCTAATGGTATTTTATACACCAGTGTCAAGTGGCATAGGGATCATGGCCCATTGTAAAAAGTATAGTAACTTGGTAATCAACTATGTATTATTTATGCCCGAATTGTTTTACCTGACTCTAGTGGGGGGTAAGTTTCTAGAGTACGCAAGATCTCATTTGTCGTGACATTATATTTACCCACTAGTATCTTCCTCAACAACTTATCTCCTCTAACTCTGCGTTCTCTTGGTGCCCCCTGAAAGTTTAAAGATGATTCGTAAGTAGTAAAACGAGCATTAATTTTTCTTTGGTCAAAAATATTAATAAAGAGTTAAACTACATCAATAAAATTTAGTAATTAACACAAGTGCCCTGATCAATACTTAACGTTGATTGTATGCGTAATTTTTATGCATTAAAATTTGGACGATTTATTACTTTTGCCCATTAATTTATATAAACTTCAAGTTTTGCCCTTTTCTTTATCAGGCTTTTTTTTTTGCCCGTTAACTTAATTTTTTTACTTTAAATTTGCCTTGTGGGATTCAATCTGTGCCTTTTTTATTATATATTGATCTTAATTATAAAAAAATAGTATCAATTCAAGTTTATTAAAAAAGTTTATTTAAAATGTTTACTAAGTTTTTATTTACTAATAAAAACAAAAAAAAAATATTTACTAGTAAAAATTAAATTTTTTTTTAATCTTAAGGTATAATTTAAAATAAATTAATATGCTATATTTAATTTTATTATATATTATTCTAAATCATAAAAAATAGGATTAATTCAAGTTTATTAAAAAGGTTTATTTAAAATGTTTAGTAAATTTAAGTAGTAAAACGAGCATTATTTTTCTTTGGTCAAAAATATTAATAAAGAGTTAAACTACATCAATAAAATTTAATAATTAACACAAGTGCCCTGATCAATACTTAACGTTGATTGTATGCGTAACTTTTATGCATTAAAATTTCAAAGCAGACATATATTTATGCAACTGTATACTATGAATATTTTTTTAAATTTTTGTAGAATTTTTAAAAAGCAATATTTTATTCATAAAAAAAAGCTTAATATGTTTCTAATACCGTAAGAAAGATACATACAATTCTATTTGAAACAATATTATTGATTCGCATGCAGTAGTATAAAAATGATAGAAATTAAGTTTTGCTACCATTTCAGTGTGTGTGAGATTTAAGTGTAAGTTGGAAATCGTCTTTTTGCTATTGGTTTATATACATCACATTGGCTTTTTGCAATTAAACTAAGTTGAGGGTTATTTCCCAATTAGAGATGATAAATTAAAGTAGTATCTTTTGCACTTTACTTGTAAAATAACTATTACTTATATCACTAGAACACAACGCAATTACTAGAAAACTTGTGTATCATACCAGTGCATTGGCAACTGGCGCTTCCTTCTTTGCTCTTGGTGGTGGAGGAAGGCGCCCATGGACAATGAACTTATGCACCTCCGCAAGAGATCTTAGTTGCTTGTCCGTTTGCACATGGACATAAAACTGAAATTCAAAAAAAAAAAAAAGAAGGGTTAGTTAGTATGCTTTTATGTAGTTTTTAGGCGATCAACTGAAAATTAATAAAAGCACAGTATATAGTAAAATTACCGAATCTTTCTTATTTGGCTCTTTACCACGTTGCCAAGAACGAATGAACCAATTCTTTTTCCTCTCTCCCAAGGTTAGCTGTTTTCCTCCTATAGCAATAGAAGGCTCCCTGATTGTCTATTAGCACCTGGCCCAGCGAAAGACAAATTAAAGTAGATGGTTCAACATAATTGAAGTAAAATGCTTCACTGTAAGAGACTTCGTGCAATATTTGCGACAAGAAGTTTGAGCAGATTCAGTGAATAAATGAAACCAGATATAGGAAGAAAAAACACAAAATAACTAAACTCATACATTGATATTGAAAGTTGTAGTTTTACATCATACAATTTTTTTAACAATGATTTATTTTACTGTTCACTTTCTAAATTTTGTCTTCATTATCTTCCCTCTAATGGAGAAATGACATACAATATGGTCTTTTAGAAAACACTAATGTGTATTTAATTTTAAGAGGAGAGTTTATTTGTTCATCTAACATGATTAATTCATATAATTATGGTTAAGAAATTTTAATACGTACAAGATATTTTAACCTCAAGTCAAAGATAATTATCTCTTTGTTGCATTTGTGATAAACAATAAGAAACACTCTACCAAATATCCACTTAATATTAAAGTAAATAAAAAAAAGTTTAAATGAAGTCGAACTCCACATGATATAAAAGTCGTATTTGTATGAAAATAATAAAAGAAAGAAATGAGAAGAAAAAAGTTATTACAAAATGTGATAAAATAGGCAAATAAAAGCATACAAATTAAAGACCATTCCATATGCTCAAATGATGCTTTAAAAATCACAACGTGTTTCTTTCACTTCACTTTTATTATTTTAATTAAATGCCAAATTTTTACTTTTATGATAGTTAAAGATAATTAATTATGAGAAATACACATGTTATTGAACAAAAAGAATGTCATTAACAATATTTCGTCCTCTCATTCCTGGTTTTAATTTGTCCTTGATATGTAAAACTTTTACCTCGTTGTGTGACACGGGCTGCGGCCGACCAAAACCTTGTGGGATGGCAGATAGCGGAATTGCCATTATTATTGGCTGGTCATTTGGAGCTGTATACGGTACCATAGCCATTTTCTGTTGTTGATTTTGTTCCATACAAAACACAGTATAATCAAGTAAAATAATTTACAACAACAAGCTTTAATTTGCTAATTATTAAAGTAGGTCTGTATGGTGATGCATTGTTCACTAATGGCATCAGAATCTGCGATGTGAAACTATATATATGCATGTATTTTTTTATTTGTTTTAAACTGAAACTATATATGCATATATGTGTATCTATATGAGTGTGTGCACGAGCGCCCGTATCATAAATATTTCAAATTGATAAGTGCTTTATGAGTTTTATAGGACGGGTCCTGTAAATATGTATTTTTTTTTACTAATCATGAATTCATAATATATATATATATATATATATATATATCCAAATTTTGTGGTAAAGTAGAGATTTTTTTTTTTAATCTGTATATCATAAATTTAATTAAAGATAGCCGATGCAAACATTTTATATCTTTTGACAAATAGATTTATATAGTTATCAGGACAAAAGAAAGTAAATGAGCGCCTTAATGGTTTAGGTTGAAATTATTGTTTTTTTTTTAAAATCAGGTTGAAATTAATTGTTAAGGTTAACTTGACAATTCATTATATTTTTATTTCCTAATTAAGAAAACTAGAAATAGTGTGAAAAATACTATAGGTGTAACGTGGTAATACGACAAAAGATTCCAACGGCTATGAAAACTGTGAACTAGACGATTCATTATAAATTGAAGAGTTCATGGGAACCGAAAGTGATGATCGAAAAAATTAGTTAGCTAGGAGCATGGTTGTATGTTATGTATATACAGGTGTGTGCTCTAACGGCTTTCTCATTGCTACTAACCAATCCAATTAACAAACAAACTGACAATATTTACTATAAGAAGAAGGTGGTTAATGAACTAATTAATCATATTATGAAAACTTACCCAAAAAGGAAAGGTTCCATTTTGATCTTTAATACCCCTCCCACGAGAGTTCGTCGGAACTGAAAGCGATCATCGGAAAATTTGTTAGCCAGGAGTTTGGTTGTTGTTAAATATATACAGATGTGTGCTAACGGTTTTTTCTCGACCAACCAGATAGCTCTATTACTAACTAATCCAATTAACAAATAAACTAACAATGTGTACTATAAGTAGGAGGTTGTTAATGAATTAATTAACCTAATTAAGAAAACTTGCCTCTCCTCAAGTTGGGCATGAGTGTTGTGAATGACTAACATGGATTTCATCACGTTGAACGGTTGTAACGACAACGGCTAAATGAGGATGTCTGCAATTTGTTGTTCATTAGACACATGAACAATTTTTATTTCTCTAGCATGCACCTTTTCGTGTACAAAGTGACGCTCTTTGTTTATCCTTCGTACGCTTGCAATATACAGAATTGTAGGCGATGCAAGCTGCACTTTATTATCAATGAGTAAAAGTGGCAATTTTGAAGAGGGGATCCTGAGTTCATGAAGCAATTTTGAAGAGGGGATCCTGAGTTTATGAAGCAATAGAGTATAGAGATGTGGATGCCAATAATTGATAAAAAAAATATGTGATCCTTTATTCTCTGGTATATCACACCTAGCGCATATGTTTTCTTATTGAATAAAGTTTTCTATGCTATTATAGTTTTCACTGGATCGTAAGTGAAGATTCATCCTCAATTGAAAGTGTAAGTGTTCTCATAAAGTGTTAGTCCAATATTCTGGTAACTAATGTTGGCACATCACTGAACTCAACACTTCATTTTCCGAATTATTTAAGTGAAATATTTTATTTTGTCTTTTTTCAAAAATTAATCTAGTTCCAAATTTGTAGTTAATCTTATTTATATTTCAGGATAATGATAAATCAAGAGTCCAAGTGGTTTACTCATCATAAGAAGAATATTCGGAAGATAAAGGCAATGGATGTGCAAGATAAGGATGGAAGGTTTCCTGGTGGTAAGTTGAACGAATTTCAAGATAAACATGGAAGATCTTGGAAGATTAGAAGTCTATCAAAAGAAAAGTTCGATCAAAAGAAGATTCCTTCAATTAGAGAAGTCTAGATCAAATAGGAAATCTTTCAAACCTAATTAAAGATAAGCCTAAGAAGTTGATAAGCCCAAAAACAAAATTGGAGATGATCTTGGAGATATAATAGCAATCAAAAATGTGCACAACATGTCTTGGACCTCAAGGAACAATATATTATAAATAGGCATGTTGGACATCAAGAAAAACACACGAAGACTATAATGAAAATATCCCGAGAGGAAAATCTATTATTGAGGGTGTTTGTCTTATTGTACTGAGTTTCAACTTAACACAACGTGTGCTGTATACTCAGTCAGTAGGTGTTAGGACAACATTGAGTAAAATCTGTGTTGAGTTACAAAAGATGTACAATCCTGATCCACAAATGTATATCAATGTACTTTTTGGAATATGTTAGCAATCTATTGGTTTTGTGATCGTTAGTGAACAATTAACACAAACTATGTTTCCTCATGTCGCAACATCATCATCGCTTTACAGTCACACAAGTGACGTGATTCATCGACGTACCTCTTACAATTCCGCATGAATCTGATGCGATCAATCGACAATGTTGGATCCGTCCAAATAACATTGTTTCCTTCTTGTTTTGTTACTACCCCACAATTTAATGAAACTTTTCTTACCAAATATTTTTCGTGAAAATCTCGTAGCCGAAGGATTTTGTCCTATGTTACTACGCATGGCATTGATTCAACATAAAACATGCTCAAAAGATCGGGGCATTAGTGTGCTTTGACATTTCAGAAAATTTGCATGTGGATCAGTGATAATGTAAAGAATAGATTTTTTTATTTAACCCAACGACTGAAGTGCGATATAAAACTGTGAACTAGACGATTCATTATAAATTGAAGAGTTCATGGGAACCAAAAGTGATGATCGAAAAAATTAGTTAGCTAGGAGCATGGTTGTATGTTATGTATATACAGGTGTGTGCTCTAACGGCTTTCTCATTGCTACTAACCAATCCAATTAACAAACAAACTGACAATATTTACTATAAGAAGAAGGTGGTTAATGAACTAATTAATCATATTATGAAAACTTACCCAAAAAGGAAAGGTTCCATTTTGATCTTTAATACCCCTCCCACGAGAGTTCGTCGGAACTGAAAGCGATCATCGGAAAATTTGTTAGCCAGGAGTTTGGTTGTTGTTAAATATATACAGATGTGTGCTAACGGTTTTTTCTCGACCAACCAGATAGCTCTATTACTAACTAATCCAATTAACAAATAAACTAACAATGTGTACTATAAGTAGGAGGTTGTTAATGAATTAATTAACCTAATTAAGAAAACTTGCCTCTCCTCAAGTTGGGCATGAGTGTTGTGAATGACTAACATGGATTTCATCACGTTGAACGGTTGTAACGACAACGGCTAAATGAGGATGTCTGCAATTTGTTGTTCATTAGACACATGAACAATTTTTATTTCTCTAGCATGCACCTTTTCGTGTACAAAGTGACGCTCTTTGTTTATCCTTCGTACGCTTGCAATATACAGAATTGTAGGCGATGCAAGCTGCACTTTATTATCAATGAGTAAAAGTGGCAATTTTGAAGAGGGGATCCTGAGTTCATGAAGCAATTTTGAAGAGGGGATCCTGAGTTTATGAAGCAATAGAGTATAGAGATGTGGATGCCAATAATTGATAAAAAAATATGTGATCCTTTATTCTCTGGTATATCACACCTAGCGCATACACTACAAGATTTGGGGGGCATCCGCAACCGCCCCCCCCAACCGCTCGGGCGGTCGCCATTAACGGCGACCGCAGAGCGACCGCCAGGCGGTCGCCACTGAGACGTGGCGACCGTTGGGCGGTTGCGAAGGTTCCTCGCAACCGCTGGGCGGTTGCGAGGGCTTCTTGCAACCGCTCGGCGGTTGCGAGATCACATAGCAACCGCCTGGCGGTTGCTGATACTGGATATCTGCAACCGCCAGGCGGTTGCAGATAATAGTCATACATGAATTTTTATTATTTTGGTTGATACGTTGTGGTACGTTGTTTCATCAATTGATAATTATCCTAATGATAGTTAAAACAAGCGAATTATAACTTTTATTGGAAAATCAAGCTTAAGGACAACATTAAAAACTAAGTGTGATGGTTAGTTATTGAATATAATATATAGATGTATCGTTGATAACTCGCTTAATCACATAATCTATTATTTTACTAACTTAATTACTAGTTTTGTAGTAATTTACTACTACTATTCATATGTAATAATGATATTTGAGTTCAATAAACACAAACACATCATGATACTTCCGAAAAATCACTAATTTCGAATATTCAGTTCTTGCAACCGCCAGGCGGTTGCAAGAGCTTCTCGCAACCGCTGGGCGGTTGCAAAGGCTTCTCGCAACCGCTGGGCGGTTGCGAGATCACATAGCAACCGCCTGGCGGTTGCTGATACTACCATTGGCAACCGCCTGGCGGTTGCTGATACTTCCATTGGCAACCGCCTGGCGGTTTCAGATAATAGTCATACATGAATTTTTATTATTTTGGATGATACGTTGTGGTACGTTGTTTCATGAGTTGATAATTACCTTGATGATAGTTAAAACAAGCGAAATTATAAGGTTTTATTGGAAAATCAAGCTTAGGGACAACATTAAAAACTAAGTGTGATGATTAGTTGTTGAACATAATATATAGATGTATCGTTGATAACTCGCCTAATCACATAATCTACTATTTTACTAACTTAATTACTAGTTTTGTAGTTATTTACTACTACTATTCATATGTAATAATGATATTTGAGTTCAATAAACACAAACACATCATGATACTTCCGAAAAATCACTAATTTCGAATATTCAGTTCTTGCAACCGCCAGGCGGTTGCAAGAGCTTCTCGCAACCGCTGGGCGGTTGCAAAGGCTTATCGCAACCGCTGGGCGGTTGCGAGATCACATAGCAACCGCCTGGCGGTTGCTGATACTACCATTGGCAACCGCCTGGCGGTTGCTGATACTTCCATTGGCAACCGCCTGGCGGTTGCAGATAATAGTCATACATGAATTTTTATTATTTTGGATGATACGTTGTGGTACGTTGTTTCATGAGTTGATAATTACCTTGATGATAGTTAAAACAAGCGAAATTATAAGGTTTTATTGGAAAATCAAGCTTAGGGACAACATTAAAAACTAAGTGTGATGATTAGTTGTTGAACATAATATGTAGATGTATCGTTGATAAATCGCCTAATCACATAATCTACTATTTTACTAACTTAATTACTAGTTTTGTAGTTATTTACTACTACTATTCATATGTAATAATGATATTTGAGTTCAATAAACACAAACACATCATGATACTTCCGAAAAATCACTAATTTCGAATATTCAGTTCTTGCAACCGCCAGGCGGTTGCAAGAGCTTCTCGCAACCGCTGGGCGGTTGCAAAGGCTTCTCGCAACCGCTGGGCGGTTGCGAGATCACATAGCAACCGCCTGGCGGTTGCTGATACTACCATTGGCAACCGCCTGGCGGTTGCTGATACTTCCATTGGCAACCGCCTGGCGGTTGCAGATAATAGTCATACATGAATTTTTATTATTTTGGATGATACGTTGTGGTACGTTGTTTCATGAGTTGATAATTACCTTAATGATAGTTAAAACAAGCGAAATTATAAGGTTTCATTGGAAAATTAAGCTTAGGGACGACATTAAGAACTAAGTGTGATGATTAGTTGTTGAACATAATATATAGGTATATCGTTGATAACTCGCCTAATCACATAATCTACTATTTTACTAACTTAATTACAAGTTTTGTAGTTATTTACTACTACTATTCACATTTAATAATGATATTTGAGTTCAATAAACACAAACACATCATGATACTTCCGAAAAATCACTAATTTCGAATATTCAGTTCTTGCAACCGCCAGGCGGTTGCAAGAGCTTCTCGCAACCGCTGGGCGGTTGCAAAGGCTTCTCGCAACCGCTGGGCGGTTGCGAGATCACATAGCAACCGCCTGGCGGTTGCTGATACTACCATTGGCAACCGCCTGGCGGTTGCTGATACTTCCATTGGCAACCGCCTGGCGGTTGCAGATAATAGTCATACATGAATTTTTATTATTTTGGATGATACGTTGTGGTACGTTGTTTCATGAGTTGATAATTACCTTGATGATAGTTAAAACAAGCGAAATTATAAGGTTTTATTGGAAAATCAAGCTTAGGGACAACATTAAAAACTAAGTGTGATGATTAGTTGTTGAACATAATATGTAGATGTATCGTTGATAACTCGCCTAATCACATAATCTACTATTTTACTAACTTAATTACTAGTTTTGTAGTTATTTACTACTACTATTCATATGTAATAATGATATTTGAGTTCAATAAACACAAACACATCATGATACTTTCGAAAAATCACTAATTTCGAATATTCAGTTCTTGCAACCGCCAGGCGGTTGCAAGAGCTTCTCGCAACCGCTGGGCGGTTGCAAAGGCTTCTCGCAACCGCTGGGCGGTTGCGAGATCACATAGCAACCGCCTGGCGGTTGCTGATACTACCATTGGCAACCGCCTGGCGGTTGCTGATACTGGCATTGGCAACCGCCTGGCGGTTGCAGATAATAGTCATACATGAGTTTTTATTATTTTGGATGATACGTTGTGGTACGTTGTTTCATCAGTTGATAATTACCTTAATGATAGTTAAAACAAGCCAAATTATAAGGTTTCATTGGAAAATTAAGCTTAGGGACGACATTAAGAACTAAGTGTGATGATTAGTTGTTGAACATAATATATAGGTATATCGTTGATAACTCGCCTAATCACATAATCTACTATTTTACTAACTTAATTACAAGTTTTGTAGTTATTTACTACTACTATTCACATTTAATAATGATATTTGAGTTCAATAAACACAAACACATCAAGATACTTCTCAAAAATCACTAATTTCAAAATGGATTTTTTGGCAACCGCTAGGCGGTTGCGAGATAGCATGGCAACCGCCTGGCGGTTGCAAGATTACATGGCAACCGCCTGGCGGTTGCTATGTCACATGGCAACCGCCTGGCGGTTGCCAATACTCGATATCTGCAACCGCCAGGCGGTTGCAAGGGCTTCTCGCAACCGCTCGGCGGTTGCAAATTTTGCTGAAATTGGGCGGGATTGAGGGGGAAATTCAAATTTTCACGAAAATTCAAAATTTTCAATACATTGCAACCGCCGAGCGGTTGCAAATTCTGCTGAAATTTGGGGGGAATTCAAATTTTTACGAAAATTCAAAATTTTCACCCAAATCTTATATATACCCACCATTCTTCCCCTAATTTTTCATTCACAACTCTTACACTCTCAAAGAAAAATCCAAGACTTCATTTTATCTTCAAATCAAAACACAAACACTCTTCTATTCCAATCCAAAAAAAAAACCCAAAAACTTCTTTTTACCTACAAAACAAATAATCAAACACTCTTTTTTCTTTTATATCTTCAACAAAACACTCAACACATTCTTTTCTTTTATATCTTCAACAAATACCAAACACTTTCTTATATCTTCATAACAAAATACCTAACACTCTTCTTTTTCAATTCACAAAAACTCAAAAACTTTTTATCTCCAAAACATAACCCTTTTTTCTAATCTTTTCTTTTTGTTTCACATCTTTTCTTTTTTGTTTCTCTTATTTTCTTTTTTGTTTCTCTTCTTTTCGTTTTGTTTCTCTTCTTTACTTTTTGTTTCTCTTCTTTTCTTTTTTGTTTCTCATCTTTTATTTTGTGTTTCTCTTCTTTTTTTTGTTTCTCTTTTTCTCATTTTGTTTCTCTTCTTTTCGTTTTGTTTCCCTTCTTTTCGTTTTGTTTCACCATTTTAATTTCAACAAAAAAACAATAATTTTCTGGAAAATTTCCAGAATATTATTGTTTTTTTTTGTTTTGATGAATATTATCTGCAACCGCCGGGGCGGTCGCCCCCTTATATTAATTTCGAAAGTTCTAAATCTAGCAACCGCTAAGCGGTCGCCCCCTTATATGGCGACCGCCTAGCGGTCGCCCCTATATGGCCCTTATATGGCGACCGCCTAGCGGTCGCCCCCTTATATGGCGACCGCCTAGCGGTCGCCCCATTATATGGCGACCGCTAGGCGGTCGCCCCTTAGTATGGCGACCGCCTAGCGGTCGCCCCCTTATATGGCGACCGCCTAGCGGTCGCCCCATTATATGGCGACCGCTAGGCGGTCGCCCCTTAGTATGGCGACCGCCTAGCGGTCGCCTTGGTGTAAGGGCGACCGCTCGGCGGTCGCAAGCCGCCCGCGACGAGGGGTATCCGCGACCGACGCGGCAACCGCCCCGACGGTCGCGGATACCCTTCGCGCGACCGCCCATGGGCCTTCTGCAACCGCCCGGGCGGTTGCAGATGGCCCTCAAGTCTTGTAGTGATATGTTTTCTTGTTGAATAAAGTTTTCTATGCTATTATAGTTTTCTTGTCAATGGAGAGTGATGTTTCTCCATTGCTTATGACCGTTAGCTGATTGAGAGCCATCTTAATTTTTTGATAGAGAAAGAAAAAGGGAAATGAAAGGGTTACAAGACTAGGGTTCCTGCCGCTGGAGAAAAGCCACACACAAAGTGAAAAGCAATTGAAGAAGAAGGCACATTAAATAGGTTTTAATTCACGTAGATAGCCATCATATACGTGCCACTTTGCATAATCTGGCTCAAGACAACATTACAATTTACATTTGAACAATTGTCATTATAAGGAAAAAAACTACAATAATGGTAAAATAGCTGATAAGAATTCAAATTGGAGTTCTTTAAATTAACAGATAATATATTCATGTTTGAATGAGAATATTTTATAGAAGGAGAATAACTGATATACGAAATTTATTGTTCTTCGTCATGAAATCTAGCATAAATCAATTGTATTTATTGCTTTCTTATCAACAAATAATTTGACAAATTCCCTATTACATAAAGAAACATTAATTAATTTAATTAGACATATATATATATATATACATATAATAAGAAAAAAGTTATTACATGATGCTAGTCCGGGAAGATGCAAATTACTCATCAAAAGATGATACGACTTCACTACAAGAAAATAGCATTTTTCCCGACCGGAAATCCGGTCGGTAATGACCCCTCTCCGGTCGGGAATGACCTTTTACCCACCAGAACCCAGTCGGGATTGCTTCGGTCAGAAAAGTTTTTCCAAACATCGTTCGGTCGGAACCTAAGTTGCACTTTGTTCTGCGACTTTGGAATCTTCAGTGATGTATAGGTCACTTTGTACTGGACATTTCATTCAGAAAAATTATAAAAAAATTACAGCTGAAACACTTTTCTCTCTCTATCTGATCTTCTCTTTTACGCATAATTCACTTTTTTATCTCTATCAACGTGTTCGATCGTTACATAATGACTTTCAGCTGAAATCAAATGTCGTCGTTTGAGTTAATTAATTTGGTATTTAATTCGTTTCCCATTTTAGTAAGTTTTGACCATTTCATTTTAATTTGTTAATTAGATTGTTAAACAAGATTAAAAGCTCGTTAATCCTCCCCTCAATTTTACTATAAACACACGCACAAACGCTCCCCTTAACTCACTTAATTTAGAATGACATTGCAACTTGTTTTCAAATCATTCAATTCAATAATCGTTTCCTTCATTTCTCTCTCGTTTGTTCTTCTATTATGCGTTGTTCTTCATCAATTCATCATAACATTCATGAACTTGTTATATTATCATTCGCATATGATTATTCACCAGCACCCTTCGCTCAATTTCTCATTGTAATCCTTTGAATTTTTGTACATTTGCAATCGAAAATCACGATCTCTTATCATTACGCTACACGATCAAAATTCGTTGTTCTTCTCCAATTTCTGATATGACTACTCCTACTACAAGTTCAATGATACCTTCTACCAAAAATTCAAGTGAAGATTCATCCTCAATTGAAAGTGTAAGTGTTCTCATAAAGTGTTAGTCCAATATTCTGGTAACTAATGTTGGCACATCACTGAACTCAACACTTCATTTTCCGAATTATTTAAGTGAAATATTTTATTTTGTCTTTTTTCAAAAATTAATCTAGTTCCAAATTTGTAGTTAATCTTATTTATATTTCAGGATAATGATAAATCAAGAGTCCAAGTGGTTTACTCATCATAAGAAGAATATTCGGAAGATAAAGGCAATGGATGTGCAAGATAAGGATGGAAGGTTTCCTGGTGGTAAGTTGAACGAATTTCAAGATAAACATGGAAGATCTTGGAAGATTAGAAGTCTATCAAAAGAAAAGTTCGATCAAAAGAAGATTCCTTCAATTAGAGAAGTCTAGATCAAATAGGAAATCTTTCAAACCTAATTAAAGATAAGCCTAAGAAGTTGATAAGCCCAAAAACAAAATTGGAGATGATCTTGGAGATATAATAGCAATCAAAAATGTGCACAACATGTCTTGGACCTCAAGGAACAATATATTATAAATAGGCATGTTGGACATCAAGAAAAACACACGAAGACTATAATGAAAATATCCCGAGAGGAAAATCTATTATTGAGGGTGTTTGTCTTATTGTACTGAGTTTCAACTTAACACAACGTGTGCTGTATACTCAGTCAGTAGGTGTTAGGACAACATTGAGTAAAATCTGTGTTGAGTTACAAAAGATGTACAATCCTGATCCACAAATGTATATCAATGTACTTTTTGGAATATGTTAGCAATCTATTGGTTTTGTGATCGTTAGTGAACAATTAACACAAACTATGTTTCCTCATGTCGCAACATCATCATCGCTTTACAGTCACACAAGTGACGTGATTCATCGACGTACCTCTTACAATTCCGCATGAATCTGATGCGATCAATCGACAATGTTGGATCCGTCCAAATAACATTGTTTCCTTCTTGTTTTGTTACTACCCCACAATTTAATGAAACTTTTCTTACCAAATATTTTTCGTGAAAATCTCGTAGCCGAAGGATTTTGTCCTATGTTACTACGCATGGCATTGATTCAACATAAAACATGCTCAAAAGATCGGGGCATTAGTGTGCTTTGACATTTCAGAAAATTTGCATGTGGATCAGTGATAATGTAAAGAATAGATTTTTTTATTTAACCCAACGACTGAAGTGCGATATAAAACTGTGAACTAGACGATTCATTATAAATTGAAGAGTTCATGGGAACCGAAAGTGATGATCGAAAAAATTAGTTAGCTAGGAGCATGGTTGTATGTTATGTATATACAGGTGTGTGCTCTAACGGCTTTCTCATTGCTACTAACCAATCCAATTAACAAACAAACTGACAATATTTACTATAAGAAGAAGGTGGTTAATGAACTAATTAATCATATTATGAAAACTTACCCAAAAAGGAAAGGTTCCATTTTGATCTTTAATACCCCTCCCACGAGAGTTCGTCGGAACTGAAAGCGATCATCGGAAAATTTGTTAGCCAGGAGTTTGGTTGTTGTTAAATATATACAGATGTGTGCTAACGGTTTTTTCTCGACCAACCAGATAGCTCTATTACTAACTAATCCAATTAACAAATAAACTAACAATGTGTACTATAAGTAGGAGGTTGTTAATGAATTAATTAACCTAATTAAGAAAACTTGCCTCTCCTCAAGTTGGGCATGAGTGTTGTGAATGACTAACATGGATTTCATCACGTTGAACGGTTGAAACGACAACGCCTAAATGAGGATGTCTGCAATTTGTTGTTCATTAGACACATGAACAATTTTTATTTCTCTAGCATGCACCTTTTCGTGTACAAAGTGACGCTCTTTGTTTATCCTTCGTACGCTTGCAATATACAGAATTGTAGGCGATGCAAGCTGCACTTTATTATCAATGAGTAAAAGTGGCAATTTTGAAGAGGGGATCCTGAGTTCATGAAGTAATTTTGAAGAGGGGATCCTGAGTTTATGAAGCAATAGAGTATAGAGATGTGGATGCCAATAATTGATAAAAAAAATATGTGATCCTTTATTCTCTGGTATATCACACCTAGCGCATATGTTTTCTTATTGAATAAAGTTTTCTATGCTATTATAGTTTTTAAATTTTTGTAGAATTTTTAAAAAGCAATATTTTATTCATAAAAAAAAGCTTAATATGTTTCTAATACCGTAAGAAAGATACATACAATTCTATTTGAAACAATATTATTGATTCGCATGCAGTAGTATAAAAATGATAGAAATTAAGTTTTGCTACCATTTCAGTGTGTGTGAGATTTAAGTGTAAGTTGGAAATCGTCTTTTTGCTATTGGTTTATATACATCACATTGGCTTTTTGCAATTAAACTAAGTTGAGGGTTATTTCCCAATTAGAGATGATAAATTAAAGTAGTATCTTTTGCACTTTACTTGTAAAATAACTATTACTTATATCACTAGAACACAACGCAATTACTAGAAAACTTGTGTATCATACCAGTGCATTGGCAACTGGCGTTTCCTTCTTTGCTCTTGGTGGTGGAGGAAGGCGCCCATGGACAATGAACTTATGCACCTCCGCAAGAGATCTTAGTTGCTTGTCCGTTTGCACATGGATATAAAACTGAAATTCAAAAAAAAAAAAAAGGGTTAGTTAGTATGCTTTTATGTAGTTTTTAGGCGATCAACTGAAAATTAATAAAAGCACAGTATATAGTAAAATTACCGAATCTTTCTTATTTGGCTCTTTACCACGTTGCCAAGAACGAATGAACCAATTCTTTTTCCTCTCTCCCAAGGTTAGCTGTTTTCCTCCTATAGCAATAGAAGGCTCTCCCTGATTGTCTATTAGCACCTGGCCCAGCGAAAGACAAATTAAAGTAGATGGTTCAACATAATTGAAGTAAAATGCTTCACTGTAAGAGACTTCGTGCAATATTTGCGACAAGAAGTTTGAGCAGATTCAGTGCATAAATGAAACCAGATATAGGAAGAAAAAACACAAAATAACTAAACTCATACATTGATATTAAAAGTTGTAGTTTTACATCATACGATTTTTTTAACAATGATTTATTTTACTGTTCACTTTCTAAATTTTGTCTTCATTATCTTCCCTCTAATGGAGAAATGAAATACAATATGGTCTTTTAGAAAACACTAATGTGTATTTAATTTTAAGAGGAGAGTTTATTTGTTCATCTAACATGATTAATTCATATAATTATGGTTAAGAAATTTTAATACGTACAAGATATTTTAACCTCAAGTCAAAGATAATTATCTCTTTGTTGCATTTGTGATAAACAATAAGAAACACTCTACCAAATATCTACTTAATATTAAAATAAATAAAAAAAGTTTAAATGAAGTCGAACTCCACATGATATAAAAGTCGTATTTGTATGAAAATAATAAAAGAAAGAAATGAAAAGAAAAAAGTTATTACAAAATGTGATAAAATAGGCAAATAAAAGCATACAAATTAAAGACCATTCCATATGCTCAAATGATGCTTTAAAAATCACAACGTGTTTCTTTCACTTCACTTTTATTATTTTAAATGCCAAATTTTTACTTTTATGATAGTTAAAGATAATTAATTATGAGAAATACACATGTTATTGAACAAAAAGAATGTCATTAACAATATTTCGTCCTCTCGTTCCTGGTTTTAATTTGTCCTTGATATGTAAAACTTTTACCTCGTTGTGTGACACGGGCTGCGGCGGACCAAAACCTTGTGGGATGGCAGATAGCGGAATTGCCATTATTGGCTGGTCATTTGGAGCTGTATACGGTACCATAGCCATTTTCTGTTGTTGATTTTGTTCCATAGAAAACACAGTATAATCAAGTAAAATAATTTACAACAACAAGCTTTAATTTGCTAATTATTAAAGTAGGTCTGTATGGTGATGCATTGTTCACTAATGGCATCAGAATCTATGATGTGAAACTATATATATGCATGTATTTTTTTTATTTGTTTAAAACTGAAACTATATATGCATATATGCGTATCTATATGTGTGTGTGCGCGAGCGCCCGTATCATAAATATTTCAAATTGATAAGTGCTTTATGAGTTTTATAGGACGGGTCCTGTAAATATGTATTTTTTTTTTACTAATCATGAATTCATAATATATATATATATATATATATCCAAATTTTGTGGTAAAGTAGAGATTTTTTTTTAATCTGTATATCATAAATTTAATTAAAGATAGCCGATGCAAACGTTTTATATCTTTTGACAAATAGATTTATATAGTTATCAGGACAAAAGAAAGTAAATGAGCGCCTTAATGGTTTAGGTTGAAATTATTGTTTTTTTAAAAAAATCAGGTTGAAATTAATTGTTAAGGTTAACTTGACAATTCATTATATTTTTATTTCCTAATTAAGAAAACTAGAAATAGTGTGAAAAATACTATAGGTGTAACGTGGTAATACGACAAAAGATTCCAACGGCTATGAAAACGAGTTCCCAAAGGAACCTAGAGATCATTTCATTCAGTTTAGGTCCCTTTCTCACAAGCAACCTTGGCAACATATTCTCTCCTCCATTTGGTTCTACACTATATGGAGTATTTGGATCACCAGAAATAAATGCATCTTCAGGTCCCCGCCGCCTTGTATCCTCAAAGAAATCGATATGATTAAGGTCCATACGTGGGTTTGGCTTAAAGCTAGAATTCAGAATTTTGTTTTCTCTTTTAATGATTGGTACACCAATCCTAGGCTTTGCATATAGATGGTGCTCTTGCTTGTTTCTCCTTGTACTTTTGTTGGGTGTACCTCTGGTACCCTCCCTAAATAAATATTGTTTTGTTTGCCGATTAAAAAAAAAAAAAAAACGAGTCCAACCGCCTTCCTTACGTATCTCGCGCCAAATCAGTATGATCTTTGATGTAATGTTGTAACTCGACAAATAAATAATTCTAACCGCTTTTCTTATATATTTTGCGCCAAAACAATATATTCCAGTACTAAAATTATTTCAAAATGTCATTGGTCTAGCTAAACTAATAGATCATCAAGTTACTCACATCTTTTTCTGCATCAGCCTTAATGTTGATAGGCATATGGAGAGGCGTCGGAATTATTTCTGGTTGCTGAACAAATCGGAATATGGCTTCATCATTCTGTAACAATAAAAACATCATTTATGTGACTAAAATGAAGAATACAAAAACAAGTTCATACATAAATACTGACAGACAATATCTCATTTTGGTTGAAGAAAACTAAGCATATAAGAACATTTTTTTAAGAAACATAAAGTAGATCTAGATTTTTTCTTAACAAAAGCTAGACAAAAAGATTAAAAAAATATCGTATTTCCTGTTGATTAATTCCATTTTCAATTGAATATGTGTGTGTGTGTGTGTACCACGCACCTTTATATATGTAGAAGATAAAATCTGCTTCTTGTCAATGGAGAGTGATGTTTCTCCATTGCTTATGACCGTTAGCTGATTGAGAGCCATCTTAATTTTTTGATAGAGAAAGAAAAAGGGAAATGAAAGGGTTACAAGACTAGGGTTCCTGCCGCTGGAGAAAAGCCACACACAAAGTAAAAAGCAATTGAATAAGAAGGCACATTAAATAGGTTTTATTTCACGTAGATAGCCATCATATACGTGCCACTTTGCATAATCTGGCTGAAGACAACATTACAATTTAGATTTGAACAATTGTCATTATAAGGAAAAAAACTACAATAATGGTAAAATAGCTGATAAGAATTCAAATTGGAGTTCTTTAAATTAACAGATAATACATTCATGTTTGAATGAGAAAATTTTATAGAAGGAGAATAACTGATATACGAAATTTATTGTTCTTCGTCATGAAATCTAGCATAAATCAATTGTATTTATTGCTTTCTTATCAACAAATAATTTGACAAATTCCCTAATACATAAAGAAACATTAATTAATTTAATTAGACATATATATATATATATACATATAATAAGAAAAAAGTTATTACATGATGCTAGTCCGGGAAGATGCAAATTACTCATCAAAAGATGATACAACTTCACTACAAGAAAATAGCGTTTTTCCCGACCGGAAATCCGGTCGGTAATCACCCCTCTCCGGTCGGGAGTGACCTTTTACCTACCAGAACCCAGTCGGGATTGCTTCGGTCATAAAAGTTTTTCCAAACGTCGTTCGGTCGGAACCTAAATTTGTCGACCGGATTTCAGTAGCAACTTTTTGCCACCGGAGTTCGGTAATACACTTTTAATGTTGAACCCCTAGGATGTGTCTTACTTCAGGTATGAAAGCTAGCTACTGAAGTATAAGGGGATGTACTATGTCGGGTCTAGAGGGGATCTGAGAGAGCAGGTGTTTAAGTTGATGCATGGGAGTAGTGTGGGCGGACATTCTGGTGTATTGGAGACATACAAGAGGATACAAGCCATTTTTCTTTGGCCTGGACTCAATGAGCAGGTTAAGAAATGGGTGGCTCAGTGTGTAGTTTGCCAAGTGTGCAAACATGAGACAGTAAAATACCCAGGCTTTTTTGCAACCTCTCACCTTACTTGAGCATTCTTTGAAACATATAACCATAGACTTTATAGAGCAACTGCCTAAATCTAAGGACAAGGACACAATATGGTGGTAGTAGATATGTTTTCAAAGTATGCTCATTTTATACCACTGACTCACCTCTACAGTGCATCTACCTTAGCTGAGGTTTTCTTGGAGGCTGTCTATAAACTACATGGGCTTCCCCAGAGCATTGTGACAGATAGATAAGATTTTTGTGAGTTCCTTTTGGAAGGAACTAATGAGAGCAGTGGGAGTTGAGCAGTACCTTAGTACTGCTTACCACCCTCATTCTGATGGGCAAACTGAACAGGTAAATCAATGCTTGGAGACTTATTTAAGGTGCATGGTGGGAGGAAATCCTAAGAGATGGGCCAAGTGGTTGGCACTTGCTGAGCGGTGGTATAATACCAATTACCACTCAGCAGTAGGGAGAACTCCCTTTGGGATCAGATGATGCAGTTAAGGTTGCTGGGGTTGTTGAAATACTAGAAGACACGAGGAATAACTTGCAAAGTGTTAAAGAGCAGATAGCACATGCACAAAATAGGATGAAAGTACAAGCAGACAAATGACTTTGAGGAATGACACCTGTTGGAAACTCAGTCCTAAATATGTTGGACCTTATGAGGTGATAGAGAGAATGGGGACTGTAGCTTACCATTCGGTATTCCATTTGTCAGTGCTCAAGAAGTATGTGGGGGCTAGTGAAGCAACGACCAGTGAGTTTCCCCCTATTCCTCATGACAACAAGCAACGGTTACAACCTACGGAGGTGCTAGCGCGCAGAATCATTAAGAAAAACGGGCAACTCAAACGGCGGCGTTTTCTATTTTTCTTTTCTACATTTTTAATTCATTTAGTAATTGTCTATTTTACCCTCGCTAAGTGACGCATTAGTAATTGTACTAAGTTGCACTTTGTTCTGCAACTTTGGAATCTTCAGTGATGTATAGGTGACTTTGTACTGGACATTTCATTCAGAAATATTATAAAAAAATTATAGCTGAAACACTTTTCTCTCTCTATCTGCTCTTCTCTTTTACGCATAATTCACTTTTTTATCTCTATCAACGTGTTCGATCGTTACATAATGACTTTCAGCTGAAATCAAATGTCGTCATTTGAGTTAATTAATTTGGTATTTAATTCGTTTCCCCTTTTAGTAAGTTTTGACCATTTCATTTTAATTTGTTAATTAGATTGTTAAACAAGATTAAAAGCTCGTTAATCCTCCCCTCAATTTTACTATAAATACACGCACAAACGCTCCCCTTAACTCACTTAATTAAGAATCCCATTGCAACTTGTTTTCAAATCATTCAATTCAATAATCGTTTCCTTCATTTCTCTCTCGGTTGTTCTTCTATCATGCGTTGTTCTTCATCAATTCATCATAACATTCATGAACTTGTTATATTATCATTCGCATATGATTCTTCACCAGCACCCTTCGCTCAATTTCTCATTGTAATCCTTTGAAGTTTTGTACATTTGCAATCGAAAATCACGATCTCTTATCATTACGCTACACGATCAAAATTCGTTGTTCTTCTCCAATTTCTGATATGACTACTCCTACTACAAGTTATATGATAGCTTCTACCAAAAACTCAAGTGAAGATTCATCCTCAATTGAAACTGTAAGTGTTCTCATAAAGTGTTAGTCCAATATTCCGGTAACTAATGTTGGCACATCACTGAATTCAACACTTCATTTTCTGAATTATTTAAGTGTAATATTTTATTTTGTCTTTTTTCAAAAATTAATCTAGTTCCAAAATTGTAGTTAATCTTATTTATATTTCAGGATAATGATAAATCAGGAGTCCAAGTGGTTTACTCATCATAAGAAGAATATTCGGAAGATAAAGGCAATGGATGTGCAAGATAAGGATGGAAGGTTTCCTGGTGGTAAGTTGAACGAATTTCAAGATAAACATGGAAGATCTTGGAAGATTAGAAGTCTATCAAAAGAAAAGTTCGATCAAAAGAAGATTCCTTCAATTAGAGAAGTCCAGCTCAAATAGGAAATCTTTCAAACCTAATTAAAGATAAGCCTAAGAAGTTAATAAGCCCACAAACAAAATTGGAGATGATCTTGGAGATATAATAGCAATCAAAAACGTGCACAACATGTCTTGGACCTCAAGGAACAATATATTATAAATAGGCATGTTGGACATGTCTTAGTTGTTTTAGTTTTGTAAAATTATTAATTCATTAGTGGTTATTTGGCCATATGGGCTTGGCATATTATATTCACGTTACCTATTGTGTTCTTTAAATTACGTTGTGCACAATGTACTCTATCAATGTATCACGAATGTTAAGACAATATTGAGTACTTCAATATTGGCGTAATATTCAACTTAACACAACGTGTGCTGTATACTCAGTCAGTAGGTGTTAGGACAACACTGAGTAAAATCTGTGTTGAGTTACAAAAGATGTACCAATCCTGATCCACAAATGTATATCAATGTATTTTTTGGAATATTTTAGCAATCTATTGGTTTTGCGATCGTTAGTGAACAATTAACACAAACTATGTTTCCTCGTGTCGCAACATCATCATCGTTTTACAGTCACACAAGTGACGTGATTCATCACCGTACCTCTTTCAATTTCGCATGAATCTGATGCGATCAATCGACAATGTTGGATCCGTCCAAATAACCTTGTTACCTTCTTGTTTTGTTACTACCCCACAATTTAATGAAACTTTTCTTACCAAATATGTTTCGTGAAAATCTCGTAGCCGAAGGATTTTGTCTTATGTTACTATGCATGGCATTGATTCAACATAAAACATGCTCAAAATATCGGGGCATTAGTGTGCTTTGACATTTCATAAAATTTGCATGTGGATCAGTGATAAAGTAAAGAATATATTTTTTTATTTAACCAAACGACTGAAGTGCGATATAAAACTGTGAACTTGACGATTCATTATAAATCGAAGAGTTCATGGGAACCGAAAGTGATGATCGAAAAAATTAGTTAGCTAGGAGCAGGGTTGTATGTTAAGTATATACAGGTGTGTGCGCTAACGGCTTTCTCAATGCTACTAACCAATCCAATTAACAAACAAACTGACAATATTTACTATAATAAGAAGGTGGTTAATGAACTAATTAATCATATTATGAAAACTTACCAAAAAAGGAAAGGTTCCATTTTGATCTTTAATACCCCTCCCACGAGAGTTCGTCGGAACTGAAAGCGATCATCGAAAAATTTGTTAGCTAGGAGTGTGGTTGTTGTTAGATATATACAGATGTGTGCAAACGGTTTTTTCTCGACCAACCATAGAGCTCTATTACTAACTAATCCAATTAACAAATAAACTAACAATGTATACTATAAGTAGGAGGTTGTTAATGAATTAATTAACCTAATTATGAAAACTTGCCCAAAATGGAAACTCTAATACCCACCTCTCCTCAAGTTGGGCATGAGTGTTGTGAATGCCTAACATGGATTTCATCACGTTGAACGGTTGTAACGACAACGGCTTAGTGAGTATATCTGCAATTTGTTGTTCATTAGACACATGAACAATTTTTATTTCTCTAGCATGCACCTTTTCGTGTACAAAGTGACGCTCTTTGTTTATCCTTCGTACGCTTGCGATATACAGAATTGTAGGCGATGCAAGCTGCACTTTATTATCAATGAGTAAAAGTGGCAATTTTGAAGAGGGGATCCTGAGTTCATGAAGCAATTTTGAAGAGGGGATCCTGAGTTTATGAAGCAATAGAGTATAGAGATGTGGATGCCAATAATTGATAAAAAAAAATATGTGATCCTTTATTCTCTGGTATATCGCACCTAGCGCATATGTTTTCTTATTGAATAAAGTTTTCTATGCTATTATAGTTTTCACTGGATCGTACTACTAGTACTCTCAAATTCATAAAAGTTTTTGCTACACTCTTTGTAATGCAGATAAAAAAACTAAAACAATAAAAAGCACACACATTAAATAAATAAATGAAATATAAGACCTTCATTATTGTAAATAATTTCAGAAGGAGATATACAAGTTATTATTCCATCTACATTGTAGGTTCAAAATCATAAAGATCATAAATTAGGTGCCCAGTGTTCGTTGGAGCTCCAGTTGGCGCCATTGTTTCACCCTCTCTCTTCCTTTTCTTGTCCCCTATATATACATCATTAAAAAAAAAAACATCATCAAAGATGTTCTAAAATAATTGTCAAATAAATTAGGTCAACTGTTTTTGTGGTAAATTAATAAGAAACCGAACTAATGGTATTTTATACTCCAATATCAATTGACATAGGATCATTGCCCATTGTAAAAAGTAACTTTGTAATCAACTATGCATTATTTATGCCCGAGTTGGTTTCTGGAGTACGCAATAGCTCATTTGTCGTGACATTATATTTACCCACTAGTATCTTCCTCAACAACTTATCTCGTCTAACTCTACCTTCATTTGGTGCCCCCTGAAAATATAGAGATGATTCGTAAGTAGTAAAACGAGCTTTAATTTTTCTCTGGTCAAAAGTGCAAAATAAAGAGTTAAACTACATAAATAAAATTTAATAATTAGCACAAGTGCCCTGATCAATACTTTACGTTGATTGTATGCGTAATGTTTATTCATAAAAAATTAATGTGTGTGTGTGTGCACCTTTATATAGGTAGCAGATAAAATCTGCTTCTTGCCAATGGAGAGCGATGTTTCTCCATTGCTTATGATCGTTAGCTGATTGAGAGACATCTTAATTTTTTAATCGAGAAAGAAAAAGGGAAATGAAAGGGTTACAAGACTATGGTTCCTGCCGCTGGAGAAAAGCCACACACAAAGTGAAAAACAATTGAAGAAGAAGGCACATTAAATAGGTTTTAATTCACGTAGATAGCCATCATATACGTGCCACTTTGCATATTCTGGCAGAAGACGACATTACAATTTAGATTTGAACAATTGTCATGATAAGGAAAAAAAACTACAAGAAATGGGAAAATATTTAAATAGCTGAAACTTAAATCGACCCCAAACCTGCAGATTTATTTTGTAATTTCCATGTCCTTGTTAGAAGAAAGATCTAAAAGATAATCATAGATATGTTCTTATGTTTAGAATTTTTTCAATATGTAATTTAGATTAATAGCGTTTACCATTTTTAAACCATACTTTCTTTTTTCTTTTTGTTATATCATATTCATCCAAGAACCACAATGCTTTGCCTATGGAGTATTTTATTACCAGCGCAAAAAGAAGTGAAAGAACTCCATGCAGTTTAATTGACGCAATTCCAAGTTATGCAATATAAACTAATTGATTTTGTAGGAAATAATTCTGTGATCATTCTTATTAATCTTCCCAGAGTATGCTGAGAGTGGAGCAGAAATCTTCAAACAGGGCTCGAGGTATTTCTTTAGTGAAATATCCACAATATTGTACAGGAAGGGACATGAGAAACTCGAACTTGTCCACGTGCGACCTTCTTTCTAACAAAATGAATGTCCAATTCTATATGGTTGGTGCGCTTCAGATTGTTAAAAAGGTAGGTAGAACTCACGTTATCACAGTGGACCAGGGTAGCGTTAGAGATAGGGAAGTGTAACTCCAATAATAAATTTTAAAGCCAACAACTCTCGGACACAACGTTCGCAACCCCTCGATATTCTGCCTAGGCACTGAAAAGAGAAATAATGGGTTGGCGTGTAGAAGACCAAGATATAAGATTGTCGCCCATGAATATAAATAGCCAAAAGTGGAGCGGCGTGTGTCAGGGAACCACCCCAATCCGCATCCGTGTAGGCGATCATGTCCAAAATCTGAGACTTGTACAAGTGAAGGCCGAAGTCTATCGTGCTCTAAATACATAATATAAAGGATGATGTGTTTCATAGAAGCCACGTGATCAGATTTCGAATCATGCTTATGTAAACACACTTGATGGATGGCGTACAAAGAATGTATGGTCGTGTGAATGTCAAGTACTACAACGCGCCGGCAAGACTATAGTAATGTGTCGGATTCACATATGGTGACCCTGAAGAAGCATTAAGTTTGGCTTGAGTGTCAACAAGAGTCGCAACGGGTTTGCACGATGACATACCTGCCCATTCAATGATGCCCGAAGAATATTGTGGCCGAGAGAGAAATATTCCATTAGGATATCGTGTGACAGCTATGCCCAGAACATAACTCATTTGTCCCAAATCAGTTATTGCAAATTTTGAGCCAATTAAGATATCGGATTACGTCGTAAGGTGTTAGACGAGGAAGTGGGGATAATATCATCGACATACAGTAAGATATACCCAGTATTAGTGCCACGGTGATAGATGAAGAGAGAGTGATCGGACTTACTGTGCGAGAAACCAATAGGTGAAGCAAAATAAGCAAAACATTGATACCATGCGCGTGGAGCCTACTTAAGACCATGCAAAGATTTCTTCAAGAGGCAAACATAATCTAGATGAGTCTTCTCACGAAAACCCAAAGGTTGATGCATATAGACTGTTTCCTGAAGAGAACCGTGTAAGAAAGCATTCTTGACATCGAGTTGATGAATGGGCCAATAGAGAGAGATACCAATGTTGAGCACGTATCAAGGCAATCAACTCCAGCCTGCTAAGACCTGACATCACCAACAGAAGGAGCTTTGTGTCGCTCAAAAGATAAAAATTGATTTATTTTATGACGATAAATCCACATAGAACGAATTACATTCACATTAGGTGGTCGAGATACTAATTCCCATGTCTTATTTTTAATAAGAGCGTGAAATTCATCTAGCATAGCCTATTTCTATTTCGAATCGGATAGTGCATGCTTAGGGCCTTTTGGTAAAGGAGAGGGCGCGACGGAAGAAGGAAGATTAAAGTGATGCCTAGCAGTGAATATACCATGCATGCGGCGCGTTGTGATCGAGTGCACAGGATTCGTGAAAGAAATTGGAGTTGGAGGAGATGAGGGAGGTCACGTCAGGCTTTGTGTTGGAGATGGAGCAATCGCGGGAGGCAAGGGGGGAGGAGCCGTAGGCATTGGGACCACATGAGTTGAGGTGGCGGTCAAAGATGAAGGATTGAGTAGTAGAGGATGAGGCTCGTCATCAAGAAACATGTAAGAGAGGATCGGTGAGCTGACCGTCACAAAGGGAAACCCACTCTTGTCAAAAAGAACGTATTGAGATAGGATTATTTTGTGGTTAGTGCTGTTGTAACACTTATAACCACGATGATTTGAGGGATACCCCAAGATAACGCAAGGCGTGGAACGCGGTTCGAGCTTGTTGATAGTAGAAGGCAGGAAAAAAAGGTAGCACACGCAACCAAATGTCCGTATGTGAGAATATGATGGATCGCGCGCGTATAAAAGTTGAGTTGGAGAGTAGTTTTTCAAGATTTTAGTGGGAAAGATGGTAAGTAGATATGTGGATATTTGATGTGCGTAAGACCAAAAATTTGTGGGCAACGAAGAGTGAGAGAGAAGCGTGCGCATAATGTTATTGATGGAACGTATGGTACGTTCGACCTTTCCTTTTTGTGAAGAGGTGTGGGGACAAGAAAAACGGAACGTCGTGCCAATGTTTTGACAAAAAAAAGTGTGAAAATCTGCGTTGTTAAATTATGACATTGAAAAACTTTATATATGTAGAAAATTGAGTGTTTTTATAAGTACTAAACGAGGCAAAAATACCATAAGCATCAGATTGTTTTCCAAGTGGAAACCTCCACAAATATTTTGTAAAATCATCCATAAGAACAAGATAATATTTATGACCCACAAAACTCAAAACCAGAGAAGTCCACAAGTCAGCATGTATACTATCAAATGGCAAAAGAGTATGAGAGTTAGAGGAATAAAAAGCCAACTGGATATGTTTACCTAAAACACACGAATCACAAAGTCTTTTTGAAGAAGAACGAGTATACGAAATAAAATTAGTAGTCCTTAGAAAATCTAAAGTAGATACGATGTCCCAAACAGTTGTGCCATAGAGACGGGGATAGAGCGGCAAACATCATAGAAGCACGAACAAATGAGGAGGCCGGTGAGGCGGATGTCTTGGTGGTGATATGATATGGATCACCGGAGCTATCACGTCGACTTATAGGTATCCCTGTTTGACAGAAAACCTGAGAGGATTAAATTCAGTAGAAACATGATTGTCACGCGTAAGGCGACGAACAGATACGGTATTCTTAATTAATTGTGGAGTATGTAAAACATGATTAAGCATGAGAGGGGGTGGGGTAAGGAAAACGATGCATTACCGTGACCATGAATTGGAATTCCTTGACCACTACCAACAATAATACGATAATTCGTGCTCGAATTAAAATAAAGAGAGGGAGTACCTTGAGACATCGCCATGTGAGATGAGGCCCCCCAAGTAATGCTTTAAAAGTGAAATACTTACCGAGCATAGCTGCATTATCAATAGGTTCAGCATATAAAATCTGCACTTCCTTTTACTTTCCAATACAAAACACCATAGCATAAGCCTCATCAACAAGTGGTAGAGGATCAAGGCTAAGAATCTGACCTCTCACCATGTCATAACTATCATTGAGTCCCATCAGAAATTGCAATAGTCGATTAATTGAATGAAAATCTAATGAATGTCGATCCAATCCACAAGTATATCTCTTAGAAGCCTCAAGGACATGCAAAAGCAGGCACAGTACAGCTCAATTCATCCCACAATCGCTTCAAAGTAGTGTAATAAGTAGAAACAATTGAGAAACCTTGATATATGGAAGCTACCTCGTGTTGCAGCAGATACAAACGTGGTTCGTTACTTATTCCAAAGTGTATTTCTAGTTGCTTCCGTAAATCTAAAGCAGAATTTGTACACAAGAAGGCATCACTGAATTCCATTGATGCATATTGAAGAAACCATAATTGTACCATGCAATCGACGGGGATCCATTCCTCCAGATCTTGTTGATCCTCAGCACGTCGCTTCACCCTACTGGTGATAAGTCCGAGCTTTCTCCTAGCCATATCGATTTGCTCCAAGGTAGATAGTTTGCAATATCCGTTAACAACATTGTAGTCAGGCTCATGTTGGAATTATGAGAACGGTTAAACAACAGAGATCTAGTAATCAAACCGCCATTAATGGGGAAGCATCAGGTACACTTCTCGGAGTAATCGTTAATCAAACATCGAATCTTGAACAATAAGGTCCTAAAGACAGAAATTATAATTTCTACTGGATCTATTAATCCTATCATATATTACATTATATTTGAGGTTGTTTACTAAGAAATCTTCATATAGAAGTTTTTCGTATGGGAATCTAAGTTAAATGACAAATTATAGATTGTGTGCTCTATTTTCTTGCTCGAATATTATCCTATCTTTACTTTTAGAGGTCTACTTGTAAGATTTCCATTTTCCATGAAATATATGTTGAACGTTAATAACTTGCTCAATCTCATTTTATCAATTATTTTACAACTAAACTACTAGTTTTGCAGTCATGTGTTAATTCAATTCACATGTTACAATGAGGTTGGTTGCTAAGAATCATAAACACATCAACATCAATAAAAAAAATTAAATTTGAAGGATGAATATTAGTAGGGACCGCCGTCATAATAGTGACCGCACTCGGTCACTATTCAATATTAGTGACCGCACTGCGGTCACTATTTTCTTTTTTTTACCGCATAACGGTCACTGAAATCCGAAATTTGAAAATTTGGTGAAAATTTTAGGCGGGGTTGAGAGAAAATTTGAATTTTGTGAAAATGTAAAAATTTGACCCTCCCCTCTATATATATATACTGACCACTCTTACATCTAATTTCATTAATCTCTAAAACACACCCAACATAAAGACACGTATCTTCTTTTCCAACAAAAAAACACCCAACAAAAACACTTATCTTTTTCTCCAAAAAAAAAAAAAAACTTTTTTTCTTCTCTTTCTCCAAAAAAAAAAACTTTTCTTCTTCTCTTTTTATACACAATCTTTCCTTTCTATTATTTTGGATCTACACATTCTACTTTTATTCTTTCACTTGTTTTTTCATTCATGTATTTTTTGTTTTCATTCAATTTTTGTTCATCTATTATTAGCCGTATTTCTTTTCCTTCAAAACTGGATTAACATATTTTATTTTCTATTATTACTCATTTTTCTACATAATTTTTACATTTAATAATATTTTCATGTCATCCTATTAACATTTTCTTCATTCTTTTATCGTTTTGATCTTCTTAAAATAATATTTCTACACAAAAAAAAATTCTGAAATATTATTCTGTTTTTATTTTTCACGCAGACTAAGCGAGCGGTCCCTACTAATATTAATGCAGTCCCTATTACTCCATCAGTAGTGACCGCAAAGCGGTGAATGCAGTCCCTATTGTGTGAAAGGCCCCATTATTATTAAGGCAATAGGTACTGCATTGCGGTCACTACTGCTCTCGTGTCAATAGGGACTGCATTGCGATCCTTATTGTCTAAAATATAATAGGGACTGCTCTGCATTCCCTGCTGCTGATGCAGTCCCTATTGCTGATAAGGTAATAGGGCCATAAAGCGGTCACTGGTTTTCGGTCCCTACTAACCCTCATCAGTGACCTAAATTCGGTCGCTGATCGGAAGCGACCCAGGTCAATAGCGAATGGTCAATAGCGACTGCATTGCGGTCGCTATTGCCCTTCAGTGACCGGATGGGGTCAATAGGAACCGCAGATGCGGTACCTAATGACCCATGTTTCTTGTAGTCTGTAGATGCCAATAATTGATAAAAATAAGTATCTCTGTTAGTTTATTATCTGGTATATATATCGCACCAAGCGCATATGTAATCTTATTGAATAAAGTTTTCTATGCTATTATATTGTTTTCACTGGATCGTACTAGTACTCTTGAATTCTTGAAAGTTTTAGCTACACTCTTCGTATTGTAGATAAAAAAAACTAAAACAAAAAAAACAATAAATTAAAAAGCACACAAGTAAATGAATGAAATAAAAGTCGTTCACTATTGTGAATATTTTCATAATGAGATACACAAGTTCTTATTCCATCTACATTGTAGGTTCAAAATCATAAAGATCATAAATAGGGTGCCCAGTGTTCGCTGGAGCTCCACTTGGCGCCATTGTTTCATCCTCTCTCTTTCTTTTCTTGTCCCCTATATATTCATCATTAAAACAAATACAAATCATCAAAGATGTTCTAAAATAATTGTCAAATAAATTAGGTCTAAATAGGCAGTGTTTTTGTATTAAATTAATAAAAAACTGAGCTAATGGTATTTTATACACCAGTGTCAAGTGGCATAGGGATCATGGCCCATTGTAAAAAGTATAGTAACTTGGTAATCAACTATGTATTATTTATGCCCGAATTGTTTTACCTGACTCTAGTGGGGGGTAAGTTTCTAGAGTACGCAAGATCTCATTTGTCGTGACATTATATTTACCCACTAGTATCTTCCTCAACAACTTATCTCCTCTAACTCTGCGTTCTCTTGGTGCCCCCTGAAAGTTTAAAGATGATTCGTAAGTAGTAAAACGAGCATTAATTTTTCTTTGGTCAAAAATATTAATAAAGAGTTAAACTACATCAATAAAATTTAGTAATTAACACAAGTGCCCTGATCAATACTTAACGTTGATTGTATGCGTAATTTTTATGCATTAAAATTTGGACGATTTATTACTTTTGCCCATTAATTTATATAAACTTCAAGTTTTGCCCTTTTCTTTATCAGGCTTTTTTTTTTGCCCGTTAACTTAATTTTTTTACTTTAAATTTGCCTTGTGGGCTTCAATCTGTGCCTTTTTTATTATATATTGATCTTAATTATAAAAAAATAGTATCAATTCAAGTTTATTAAAAAAGTTTATTTAAAATGTTTACTAAGTTTTTATTTACTAATAAAAACAAAAAAAAAATATTTACTAGTAAAAATTAAATTTTTTTTTAATCTTAAGGTATAATTTAAAATAAATTAATATGCTATATTTAATTTTATTATATATTATTCTAAATCATAAAAAATAGGATTAATTCAAGTTTATTAAAAAGGTTTATTTAAAATGTTTAGTAAATTTAAGTAGTAAAACGAGCATTATTTTTCTTTGGTCAAAAATATTAATAAAGAGTTAAACTACATCAATAAAATTTAATAATTAACACAAGTGCCCTGATCAATACTTAACGTTGATTGTATGCGTAACTTTTATGCATTAAAATTTCAAAGCAGACATATATTTATGCAACTGTATACTATGAATATTTTTTTAAATTTTTGTAGAATTTTTAAAAAGCAATATTTTATTCATAAAAAAAAGCTTAATATGTTTCTAATACCGTAAGAAAGATACATACAATTCTATTTGAAACAATATTATTGATTCGCATGCAGTAGTATAAAAATGATAGAAATTAAGTTTTGCTACCATTTCAGTGTGTGTGAGATTTAAGTGTAAGTTGGAAATCGTCTTTTTGCTATTGGTTTATATACATCACATTGGCTTTTTGCAATTAAACTAAGTTGAGGGTTATTTCCCAATTAGAGATGATAAATTAAAGTAGTATCTTTTGCACTTTACTTGTAAAATAACTATTACTTATATCACTAGAACACAACGCAATTACTAGAAAACTTGTGTATCATACCAGTGCATTGGCAACTGGCGCTTCCTTCTTTGCTCTTGGTGGTGGAGGAAGGCGCCCATGGACAATGAACTTATGCACCTCCGCAAGAGATCTTAGTTGCTTGTCCGTTTGCACATGGACATAAAACTGAAATTCAAAAAAAAAAAAAAGAAGGGTTAGTTAGTATGCTTTTATGTAGTTTTTAGGCGATCAACTGAAAATTAATAAAAGCACAGTATATAGTAAAATTACCGAATCTTTCTTATTTGGCTCTTTACCACGTTGCCAAGAACGAATGAACCAATTCTTTTTCCTCTCTCCCAAGGTTAGCTGTTTTCCTCCTATAGCAATAGAAGGCTCTCCCTGATTGTCTATTAGCACCTGGCCCAGCGAAAGACAAATTAAAGTAGATGGTTCAACATAATTGAAGTAAAATGCTTCACTGTAAGAGACTTCGTGCAATATTTGCGACAAGAAGTTTGAGCAGATTCAGTGAATAAATGAAACCAGATATAGGAAGAAAAAACACAAAATAACTAAACTCATACATTGATATTGAAAGTTGTAGTTTTACATCATACAATTTTTTTAACAATGATTTATTTTACTGTTCACTTTCTAAATTTTGTCTTCATTATCTTCCCTCTAATGGAGAAATGACATACAATATGGTCTTTTAGAAAACACTAATGTGTATTTAATTTTAAGAGGAGAGTTTATTTGTTCATCTAACATGATTAATTCATATAATTATGGTTAAGAAATTTTAATACGTACAAGATATTTTAACCTCAAGTCAAAGATAATTATCTCTTTGTTGCATTTGTGATAAACAATAAGAAACACTCTACCAAATATCCACTTAATATTAAAGTAAATAAAAAAAAGTTTAAATGAAGTCGAACTCCACATGATATAAAAGTCGTATTTGTATGAAAATAATAAAAGAAAGAAATGAGAAGAAAAAAGTTATTACAAAATGTGATAAAATAGGCAAATAAAAGCATACAAATTAAAGACCATTCCATATGCTCAAATGATGCTTTAAAAATCACAACGTGTTTCTTTCACTTCACTTTTATTATTTTAATTAAATGCCAAATTTTTACTTTTATGATAGTTAAAGATAATTAATTATGAGAAATACACATGTTATTGAACAAAAAGAATGTCATTAACAATATTTCGTCCTCTCATTCCTGGTTTTAATTTGTCCTTGATATGTAAAACTTTTACCTCGTTGTGTGACACGGGCTGCGGCCGACCAAAACCTTGTGGGATGGCAGATAGCGGAATTGCCATTATTATTGGCTGGTCATTTGGAGCTGTATACGGTACCATAGCCATTTTCTGTTGTTGATTTTGTTCCATACAAAACACAGTATAATCAAGTAAAATAATTTACAACAACAAGCTTTAATTTGCTAATTATTAAAGTAGGTCTGTATGGTGATGCATTGTTCACTAATGGCATCAGAATCTGCGATGTGAAACTATATATATGCATGTATTTTTTTATTTGTTTTAAACTGAAACTATATATGCATATATGTGTATCTATATGTGTGTGTGCGCGAGCGCCCGTATCATAAATATTTCAAATTGATAAGTGCTTTATGAGTTTTATAGGACGGGTCCTGTAAATATGTATTTTTTTTTACTAATCATGAATTCATAATATATATATATATATATATATCCAAATTTTGTGGTAAAGTAGAGATTTTTTTTTTTTAATCTGTATATCATAAATTTAATTAAAGATAGCCGATGCAAACATTTTATATCTTTTGACAAATAGATTTATATAGTTATCAGGACAAAAGAAAGTAAATGAGCGCCTTAATGGTTTAGGTTGAAATTATTGTTTTTTTTTTTAAATCAGGTTGAAATTAATTGTTAAGGTTAACTTGACAATTCATTATATTTTTATTTCCTAATTAAGAAAACTAGAAATAGTGTGAAAAATACTATAGGTGTAACGTGGTAATACGACAAAAGATTCCAACGGCTATGAAAACGAGTCCAACCGCCTTCCTTACGTATCTCGCGCCAAATCAGTATGATCTTTGATGTAATGTTGTAACTCGACAAATAAATAATTCTAACCGCTTTTCTTATATATTTTGCGCCAAAACAATATATTCCAGTACTAAAATTATTTCAAAATGTCATTGGTCTAGCTAAACTAATAGATCATCAAGTTACTCACATCTTTTTCTGCATCAGCCTTAATGTTGATAGGCATATGGAGAGGCGTCGGAATTATTTCTGGTTGCTGAACAAATCGGAATATGGCTTCATCATTCTGTAACAAAAAAAAAAATCATTTATGTGACTAAAATGAAGAATACAAAAACAAGTTCATGCATAAATACTGACAGACAATATCTCATTTTGGTTGAAGAAAACTAAGCATATAAGAACATTTTTTTAAGAAACATAAAGTAGATCTAGATCTTTTTTAACAAAAGCTAGACCAAAAGATTAAAAAAAAAATCGTATTTCCTGTTGATTAATTCCATTTTCAATTGAATATGTGTGTGTGTGTGTACCACGCACCTTTATATATGTAGCAGATAAAATCTGCTTCTTGTCAATGGAGAGTGATGTTTCTCCATTGCTTATGACCGTTAGCTGATTGAGAGCCATCTTAATTTTTTGATAGAGAAAGAAAAAGGGAAATGAAAGGGTTACAAGACTAGGGTTCCTGCCGCTGGAGAAAAGCCACACACAAAGTGAAAAGCAATTGAAGAAGAAGGCACATTAAATAGGTTTTAATTCACGTAGATAGCCATCATATACGTGCCACTTTGCATAATCTGGCTCAAGACAACATTACAATTTAGATTTGAACAATTGTCATTATAAGGAAAAAAACTACAATAATGGTAAAATAGCTGATAAGAATTCAAATTGGAGTTCTTTAAATTAACAGATAATATATTCATGTTTGAATGAGAATATTTTATAGAAGGAGAATAACTGATATACGAAATTTATTGTTCTTCGTCATGAAATCTAGCATAAATCAATTGTATTTATTGCTTTCTTATCAACAAATAATTTGACAAATTCCCTATTACATAAAGAAACATTAATTAATTTAATTAGACATATATATATATATATACATATAATAAGAAAAAAGTTATTACATGATGCTAGTCCGGGAAGATGCAAATTACTCATCAAAAGATGATACGACTTCACTACAAGAAAATAGCATTTTTCCCGACCGGAAATCCGGTCGGTAATGACCCCTCTCCGGTCGGGAATGACCTTTTACCCACCAGAACCCAGTCGGGATTGCTTCGGTCAGAAAAGTTTTTCCAAACATCGTTCGGTCGGAACCTAAGTTGCACTTTGTTCTGCGACTTTGGAATCTTCAGTGATGTATAGGTCACTTTGTACTGGACATTTCATTCAGAAAAATTATAAAAAAATTACAGCTGAAACACTTTTCTCTCTCTATCTGATCTTCTCTTTTACGCATAATTCACTTTTTTATCTCTATCAACGTGTTCGATCGTTACATAATGACTTTCAGCTGAAATCAAATGTCGTCGTTTGAGTTAATTAATTTGGTATTTAATTCGTTTCCCATTTTAGTAAGTTTTGACCATTTCATTTTAATTTGTTAATTAGATTGTTAAACAAGATTAAAAGCTCGTTAATCCTCCCCTCAATTTTACTATAAACACACGCACAAACGCTCCCCTTAACTCACTTAATTTAGAATGACATTGCAACTTGTTTTCAAATCATTCAATTCAATAATCGTTTCCTTCATTTCTCTCTCGTTTGTTCTTCTATTATGCGTTGTTCTTCATCAATTCATCATAACATTCATGAACTTGTTATATTATCATTCGCATATGATTATTCACCAGCACCCTTCGCTCAATTTCTCATTGTAATCCTTTGAATTTTTGTACATTTGCAATCGAAAATCACGATCTCTTATCATTACGCTACACGATCAAAATTCGTTGTTCTTCTCCAATTTCTGATATGACTACTCCTACTACAAGTTCAATGATACCTTCTACCAAAAATTCAAGTGAAGATTCATCCTCAATTGAAAGTGTAAGTGTTCTCATAAAGTGTTAGTCCAATATTCTGGTAACTAATGTTGGCACATCACTGAACTCAACACTTCATTTTCCGAATTATTTAAGTGAAATATTTTATTTTGTCTTTTTTCAAAAATTAATCTAGTTCCAAATTTGTAGTTAATCTTATTTATATTTCAGGATAATGATAAATCAAGAGTCCAAGTGGTTTACTCATCATAAGAAGAATATTCGGAAGATAAAGGCAATGGATGTGCAAGATAAGGATGGAAGGTTTCCTGGTGGTAAGTTGAACGAATTTCAAGATAAACATGGAAGATCTTGGAAGATTAGAAGTCTATCAAAAGAAAAGTTCGATCAAAAGAAGATTCCTTCAATTAGAGAAGTCTAGATCAAATAGGAAATCTTTCAAACCTAATTAAAGATAAGCCTAAGAAGTTGATAAGCCCAAAAACAAAATTGGAGATGATCTTGGAGATATAATAGCAATCAAAAATGTGCACAACATGTCTTGGACCTCAAGGAACAATATATTATAAATAGGCATGTTGGACATCAAGAAAAACACACGAAGACTATAATGAAAATATCCCGAGAGGAAAATCTATTATTGAGGGTGTTTGTCTTATTGTACTGAGTTTCAACTTAACACAACGTGTGCTGTATACTCAGTCAGTAGGTGTTAGGACAACATTGAGTAAAATCTGTGTTGAGTTACAAAAGATGTACAATCCTGATCCACAAATGTATATCAATGTACTTTTTGGAATATGTTAGCAATCTATTGGTTTTGTGATCGTTAGTGAACAATTAACACAAACTATGTTTCCTCATGTCGCAACATCATCATCGCTTTACAGTCACACAAGTGACGTGATTCATCGACGTACCTCTTACAATTCCGCATGAATCTGATGCGATCAATCGACAATGTTGGATCCGTCCAAATAACATTGTTTCCTTCTTGTTTTGTTACTACCCCACAATTTAATGAAACTTTTCTTACCAAATATTTTTCGTGAAAATCTCGTAGCCGAAGGATTTTGTCCTATGTTACTACGCATGGCATTGATTCAACATAAAACATGCTCAAAAGATCGGGGCATTAGTGTGCTTTGACATTTCAGAAAATTTGCATGTGGATCAGTGATAATGTAAAGAATAGATTTTTTTATTTAACCCAACGACTGAAGTGCGATATAAAACTGTGAACTAGACGATTCATTATAAATTGAAGAGTTCATGGGAACCGAAAGTGATGATCGAAAAAATTAGTTAGCTAGGAGCATGGTTGTATGTTATGTATATACAGGTGTGTGCTCTAACGGCTTTCTCATTGCTACTAACCAATCCAATTAACAAACAAACTGACAATATTTACTATAAGAAGAAGGTGGTTAATGAACTAATTAATCATATTATGAAAACTTACCCAAAAAGGAAAGGTTCCATTTTGATCTTTAATACCCCTCCCACGAGAGTTCGTCGGAACTGAAAGCGATCATCGGAAAATTTGTTAGCCAGGAGTTTGGTTGTTGTTAAATATATACAGATGTGTGCTAACGGTTTTTTCTCGACCAACCAGATAGCTCTATTACTAACTAATCCAATTAACAAATAAACTAACAATGTGTACTATAAGTAGGAGGTTGTTAATGAATTAATTAACCTAATTAAGAAAACTTGCCTCTCCTCAAGTTGGGCATGAGTGTTGTGAATGACTAACATGGATTTCATCACGTTGAACGGTTGTAACGACAACGGCTAAATGAGGATGTCTGCAATTTGTTGTTCATTAGACACATGAACAATTTTTATTTCTCTAGCATGCACCTTTTCGTGTACAAAGTGACGCTCTTTGTTTATCCTTCGTACGCTTGCAATATACAGAATTGTAGGCGATGCAAGCTGCACTTTATTATCAATGAGTAAAAGTGGCAATTTTGAAGAGGGGATCCTGAGTTCATGAAGCAATTTTGAAGAGGGGATCCTGAGTTTATGAAGCAATAGAGTATAGAGATGTGGATGCCAATAATTGATAAAAAAAATATGTGATCCTTTATTCTCTGGTATATCACACCTAGCGCATATGTTTTCTTATTGAATAAAGTTTTCTATGCTATTATAGTTTTCACTGGATCGTACTACTAGTACTCTCAAATTCATAAAAGTTTTTGCTACACTCTTTGTATTGCAGATAAAAAAACTAAAACAATAAAAATCACACAAATTAAATAAATAAATGAAATATATGACCTTCGTTATTGTAAATAATTTCAGAAGGAGATATACAAGTTCTTATTCCATCTACATTGTAGGTTCAAAATCATAAAGATCATAAATTAGGTGCCCAGTGTTCGTTGGAGCTCCACTTGGCGCCATTGTTTCACCCTCTCTCTTCCTTTTCTTGTCCCCTATATATACATCATTAAAAAAAAAAAACAGCATCAAAGATGTTCTAAAATAATTGTCAATTAAATTAGGTCTACTGTTTTTGTGGTAAATTAATAAGAAACCGAGCTAATGGTATTTTATACTCCAATATCAATTGACATAGGATCATTGCCCATTGTAAAAAGTAACTTTGTAATCAACTATGCATTATTTATGCCCGGGTTGGTTTCTGGAGTACGCAATAGCTCATTTGTCGTGACATTATATTTACCCACTAGTATCTTCCTCAACATCTTATCTCCTCTAAATCTACGTTCATTTGGTGCCCCCTGAAAATTTAGAGATGATTCGTAAGTAGTAAAACGAGCTTTAATTTTTCTCTGGTCAAAAGTGCAAAATACAGAGTTAAACTACGTAAATAAAATTTAATAATTAGCACAAGTGCCCTGATCAATACTTTACGTTGATTGTATGCGTAATGTTTATTCATAAAAAATTAATGTGTGTGTGTGTGTGCACCTTTATATAGGTAGCAGATAAAATCTGCTTCTTGTCAATGGGGAGCGATGTTTCTCCATTGCTTATGATCGTTAGCTGATTGAGAGCCATCTTAATTTTTTAATCGAGAAAGAAAAAGGGAAATGAAAGGGTTACAAGACTATGGTTCCTGCCGCTGGAGAAAAGCCACACACAAAGTGAAAAACAATTGAAGAAGAAGGCACATTAAATAGGTTTTAATTCACGTAGATAGCCATCATATACGTGCCACTTTGCATATTCTGGCAGAAGACGACATTACAATTTAGATTTGAACAATTGTCATGATAAGGAAAAAAAACTACAAGAAATGGGAAAATATTTAAATAGCTGAAATTTAAATCGACCCCAAACCTGCAGATTTATTTTGTAATTTCCATGTCCTTGTTAGAAGAAATATCTAAAAGACAATCATAGATATGTTCTTATGTTTAGAATTTTTTCAATATGTAATTTAGATTAATAGCGTTTACCATTTTTAAACCATACTTTCTTTTTTCTTTTTGTTATATCATATTCATCCAAGAACCACAATGCTTTGCCTATGGAGTATTTTAAAACCAGCGCAAAAAGAAGTGAAAGAACTCCATGCAGTTTAATTGACGCAATTCCAATTTATGCAATATAAACTAATTGATTTTGTAGGAAATAATTCCGTGATCATTCTCATTAATCTTCCCAAAGTATATATAGTACAATATTCTAAGGTAGAATTCTAGAGATATACAACAATCTAATTACAATCCATCAAGGATATGCAAATTAATAAATAATATCTCTAACACACCCCGCAGTGAAAACAGGAGGTGCGCGAATGCTAAGAGTGGAGCAGAAATCTTCAAACAGGGCTCAAGGTATTTCTTTAGTGAAATATCCGCAATATTGTACAGGAAGGGACATGAGAAACTCGAACTTGTCCACGTGCAACCTTCTTTCTAACAAAATGAATGTCCAATTCTATATGGTTGGTGCGCTCCGTATTGTTAAAAAGGTAGGTAGAACACACGTTATCACAGTGGCCGAGAGAGAAATATTCCATTAGGATATCGTGTGACAGCTATGCCCAAAACATAACTCATTGGTCCCAAATCAGTCATTGCAAATTTCGAGCCAACTGAGATATCGGATTACGTCGTAAGGTGTTAGACGAGGAAGTGGGGATAATATCATCGACATACAGTAAGATATACCCACTATTAGTGCCACGGTGATAGATGAAGAGAGAGTGATCGGACTTACTGTGCGAGAAACCAATGGGTGAAGCAAAATAAGCGAAACATTGATACCATGCGCGTGGAGCCTACTTAAGACCATGCAAAGATTTCTTCAAGAGGCAAATATAATCTAGATGAGTCTTCTCACGAAAACCCAAAGGTTGATGCATATAGACTGTTTCCTGAAGAGAACCGTGTAAGAAAGCATTCTTGACATCGAGTTGATGAATGGGCCACTAGAGAGAGATACCAATGTTGAGAACGTATCAAGGCAATCAACTCCATCCTGCTAAGACCTGCCATCACGAACAGGAGGAGCTTTGTGTCGCTCAAAAGATAAAAATTGATTTATTTTTATGACGATAAATCCACATAGAACGAATTACATTCACATTAGGTGGTCGAGATACTAATTCCCATGTCTTATTTTTAATAAGAGCGTGAAATTCATCTAACATAGCCTATTTCTATTTCGAATCGGATAGTGCATGCTTAGGGCCTTTTGGTAAAGGAGAGGGCGCGACGGAAGAAGGAAGATTAAAGTGAATATACCATGCATGCGGCGCGTTGTGATCGAGTGCACAGGATTCGTGAAAGAAATTGGAGTTGGAGGAGATGAGGGAGGTCACGTCAGGCTTTGTGTTGGAGATGGAGCAATCGCGGGAGGCAAGGGGGGAGGAGCCGTAGGCATTGGGACCACATGAGTTGAGGTGGCGGTCAAATATGAAGGATTGAGTAGTAAAGGATGAGGCTCGTCATCAAGAAACATGTAAGAGAGGATCGATGAGCTGACCGTCACAAAGGGAAACCCACTCTTGTCAAAAAGAACGTATTGAGATAGGATTATTTTGTGGTTAGTGCTTTCGTAACACTTATAACCACGATGATTTGAGGGATACCCCAAGATAACGCAAGGCGTGGAACGCGGTTCGAGCTTGTTGATAGTAGAAGGCGGGAAAAAAGGGTAGCACACGCAACCAAATGTCCGTATGTGAGAATATGATGGATCGCGCGTGTATAAAAGTTGAGTTGGAGAGTAGTTTTTCAAGATTTTAGTGGGAAAGATGGTAAGTAGATATGTGGATATTTGATGTGCTTAAGACCAAAAATTTGTGGGCAACGAAGAGTGAGAGAGAAGCATGCGCATAATGTTATTGATGGAACGTATGGTACGTTCGACCTTTCCTTTTTGTGAAGAGGTGTGGGGACAATAAAAACGGAACGTCGTGCCAATTTTTTGACAAAAAAAGTGTGAAAATCTGCGTTGTTAAATTATCACATTGAAAAACTTTATATATGTAGAAAATTGAGTGTTTTTATAAGTACTAAACGAGGCAAAAATACCATAAACATCAGATTGTTTACCAAGTGGAAACCTCCACAAGTATCTAGTAAAATCATCAATAAGAACAAGATAATATTTATGACCCAAAAAACTCAAAACCAGAGAAGTCCACAAATCAGCATGTATACTATCAAATGGCAAAAGAGTATGAGAGTTAGAGGAATAAAAAGCCAACTGGATATGTTTACCCAAAACACACGAATTACAAAGTGTTTTTGAAGAAGAACGAGTATACGAAATAAAATTAGTAGTCCTTAGAAAATCTAAAATAGATGCGATGTCCCAAACAGTTGTGCCATAGAGACGGGGATAGAGCGGCAAACATCATAGAAGCACGAACAAATGAGGAGGCCGATGAGGCGGATGTCTTGGTGGTGATATGATATGGATCACCGGAGCTATCACGTCGACTTATAGGTATCCATGTTTGACAGAAAACCTGAGAGGATTAAATTCAGTAGAAACATGATTATCACGCGTAAGGCGACGAACAGATACGGTATTCTTAATTAATTGTGGAGTATGTAAAACATGATTATGCATGAGAGAGGGTGGGGTGAGGAAAGCGATGCATTACCGTGACCATGAATTGGAATTCCTTGACCACTACCATCAATAATACGATAATTCGTGCTCGAATTAAAATAAAGAGAGGGAGTACCTTGAGACGTCGCCATGTGAGATGAGGCCCCCCAAGTAATTCTTTAAAAGTGAAATACTTATCGAGCATAGCTGCATTATCAATAGGTTCAGCATATAAAATCTGCACTTCCTTTTACTTTCCAATACAAAACACCATAGCATAAGCCTCCTCAACAAGTGGTAAAGGATCAAGGCTAAGAATCTGACCTCTCACCATGTCATAACTATCATTGAGTCCCATCAGAAATTGCAACAGTCGATTAATTGAATGAAAATTTAATGAATGTCGATCCAATCCACAAGTATATCTTTTAGAAGCCTCAAGGACATGCAAAAGCAGGCACAGTACAGCTCAATTCATCCCACAATCGCTTCAAAGTAGTGTAATAAGTAGAAACAATTGAGAAACCTTGATATATGGAAGCTACCTCGTGTTGCAGCAGATAAAAACGTGGTTTCGTTACTTATTCCAAAGTGTATTTCTAGTTGCTTCCATAAATCTAAAGCAGAATTTGTACACAAGAATGCATCACTGAATTCCATTGATGCATATTGAAGAAGCCATAATTGTACCATGCAATCGACAGGGATCCATTCCTCCAGATCTTGTTGATCCTCAGCACGTCGCTTCACCCTACTGGTGATAAATCCGAGCTTTCTCCTAGCCATATCGATTTGCTCCAAGGTAGGTAGTTAGCAATATCCGTTAACAACATTGTAGTCAGGCTCATGTTGGAATTATGAGAACCGTTAAACAACAGAGATCTAGTAATCAAACCGCCATTAATGGGGAAGCATCAGGTACACTTCTCGGAGTAGTCGTTAATCAAAAATTGAATCTTGAACAATAAGGTCCTAAAGACAGAAATTATAATTTCTACAGGATCTATTAATCCTATCATATATTACATTATATTTGAGGTTGTTTACTAATAAATCTTCATATAGAAGTTTTCCGTATGGGAATCTAAGTTAAATGACAAATTATAGATTGAGTGCTCTATTTTCTTGCTTGAATATTATCCTATCTTTACTTTTAGAGGTCTACTTGTAAGATTTCCATTTTCCACAAAAAAACATAAATGGATCTTCTTATCCACTACGAGAAATGCATAATTCATGAAGAGAGATTTTTTTACAATTATGTTATGATTTTGTTACTACCAAATGATTTAATGGAACTTTTGTTACCAGGAATTGTTCGTGAAAACCTCGTATAGCCCAAGGATCTTGTCCTATGTTACTACTCATGGCATTGATTACATTGAAATCATAATATGTAACATTTTCATATTTAGTAACTTGTCATAAATAAGTTAATTAATTAGGTATTTAATTAGTTTTCCCATTTAGTAAGTTTTGATAGTTTGATTTTAATTTGTACAGTAGTTTGTTAAACAAGATTAAGAGCTCGTTCAATACAAAAAAGGGGTCATTCGGTGGCGGTCGCGGATGGTCATTCAAACTCCATGAAATTAAATAAAAAAATGAAAATAGAAAAATGTTGAATGAGGGTTATTCGTGACCCGCTAGTAAAGCTCAATTTGTAGATAGCTTTAAACTGTAAGCTACAGTCCCCACTCTCTCTATCACCTCATATGGTCCAGCATATTTAGGATTGAGTTTCCAGCAGGTGTCTTTCCTCAAAGTCATTTGCCTGCATGGTTTGAGTATGACAAATACCCAGTCTCCTATGTTAAACTCATCCTGTTTTGTGCATGTGCTAGCAGCTCTTTAATACTTTGCAAGTTATTCCTCCTGTTTTCTAGTAGTTCAGCAACCCCAGCAACCTTAACTGCATCATATGATCCCAACCCTACTTGACAGGCCTTGTAGACATATAGTATCTCAAAGGGAGTTCTCCTTACTGCTGAGTGGTAATTGGTATTATACCACCACTCAGCAAGTGCCGACCACTTGGCCCATCTCTTAGGATTTCCTCCCACCATGCACCTTAAATAAGTCTCCAAGCATTGATTTACCCTCTCATTTTGCCCATCAGACTGAGGGTGGTAAGCAATACTAAGGTAAGCAATACTAAGGTACTGCTCAACTCCCACTGCCCTCATTAGTTCCTTCCAAAAGGAACTCACAAAAATCTTATCTCTATATGTGACAATGCTCTGGGAAGCCCATGTAGTTTATAGATAGCCTCCAAGAAAACCTCAGCTAAGGTAGATGCACTGTAGAGGTGAGTCAGTAGTATAAAATAAGTATACATTGAAATCCTATCTACTACCGCCCATATTGTGTCCTTGCCCTTAGATTTAGGCAGTTGCTCTATAAAGTCCATGGTTATATGTTGACATGAATGCTCAAGTAAGGTGAGAGGTTGCAACAAGCCTGGGTATTTTACTGTCTCATGTTTGCACACTTGGCAAACTACACACTGAGCCGCCCATTTCTTAACCTGCTCCTTGAGTCCAGGCCAAAGAAAAATGGCTTGTACCCTAATGCCCCCCCTACTCCCATGCATCAACTTAAACACCTGCTCTCTCAGATCCCCTCTAGACCCAACATAGTACCTCCCCTTATACTTCAGTAGCTGGCTTTCATACCTGAAGTAAGACACATCCCAAGGGTTCAACATGCATTAAGCAATAGCTTCATGTGAAAAGCTATCATTCTCATAGCTGAGATGTAACTCCCTCATCCACTCTGGTTGGATAATACTCATGGCACTGAACTCCCCTGCCATACTCTCTCTCCTTGATAGAGCATCAGTTGCCTTGTTTTCCTTTCCCCTTATATATTCAATCGTGTAGGTGTATCCCATCAACCTAGTCATATACTTCTATTGAAGAGGTGTGGAGATGTTCTGTTCCAGCAACTACGTCAGACTCTGTTGATCAGTTTTGATCACAAATTCCCCTTGAATTAGGTAAGCCCTCCATTTCTACACAGCCAAAATGATGGCTAGGAACTCCTTTTCATACACTGAGAGGCCTAAGTTCTTAGGGATTATTGCTTTACACAGATATGCTAAAGGATGCCCTTCATGGCTTAAAACTGGCCCAAGCCCAGAATAACAGGCATCTGTTTCCACTGTGAATTCCTTGGCAAAGTCAGGGAGCTGTAGCACTGGTACAGTGATCATGGCTTCTTTCAGACAGTCAAAAGCTTTGCTAGCCTCCTCATTTCGTTCAAACTTCCCTTTCTTAGTCAAGTTAGTCAAAGGTTTTGCTATAAATCCATAGTTCCTCACAAACTTCATGTAGTAGCCTATGAGGTCCAAAAATCCTCTCAATGCCTTAACATTTATGGGCTAAGGCCACTTTTGCATACTATGTATCTTACTGGGGTCTGCCCTCACTGTTCCTCCTTCAATTATATGCCTCAGATATTCTACAGATTTCTGTCCACTCTATTCGCTTTCCTTCACTCTATTCCCAATTCGTCGGGCCCACAGCAGTGAGGCTTTTTGTGCGGTGAATAAACGACCAGTGAAAAATCCAACTTTGAAGAATTCAGATACGGACATATACGATCAGAATTTCGTTGATTACGAGCTCCGCCTCGAAGATCCAGTCGCAATGCTCCCTGCTGACAAGCTTTTCTCCGACGAAAATTGTACCATAAGAGCAAAGCGAAGAGCGTGGATTAGAAAATGATGTCGTCAATGTCCTCTGATAATAACACTAACGACAATATAGTTATAGGCGTGAAGTATTTTCTCCACCGCATCTCAAAATCGTCGTTGAATTCATCAATAGACTCATCATTAATCTGTCAGGATTGAGTTCGGGAATTGATGAAATTGGAGGCAAAGATTGCATTTTTTAGGGTTTTCGCAGTGGAAGAGGATTTGGGGATCTAATTTGAATTTGATTTCAGTTGAAAGTCAAAGGGGTGAACAGGCAACTCAAACGGCGGCGTTTTCTATTTTTCCTTTCTGCATTTTTAATTCATTTAGTAATTATCTATTTTACTCTCGCTAAGTGACGCGATAGTAATTATACTAAGTTGCACTTTGTTCTACGACTTTGGAATCTTCAGTGATGTATAGGTGACGTCGCAAAATCTATATCACGTCTGATGCATGTACTGGACATTTCATTCAGAAAATTATATAAAATTACAGCTGAAACTCTTTTCTCTCTCTATCTGCTTTTCCCCTTTATGCAGAAGTCACTTTCTTATCTCAATCAACGTGTTTGATCGTTATATTTGGCCTCAGAGCCAGATTCCACGAGGTGCACAAACTTTGATTCAGTATGACAGGATACGATACCCGTCGCATTGAGAATCTGGAATTGGGGGTAAAAACCCTAGAACAGGAACAAAAGGTCCTGCAAGATGGACAAGAGCGTTCAAATATTGAAATGCAGGAGATAAAATCTATGTTAACTCAATTATTAAAAAATCAAATAATAGTAAAACACGAGATAATGCACAATCGAGTTTGGGGACACCAGTTATCACACACTCGATTCCTCATAACTCTGGACCAGAAATCTTCAGCTTTCGTGGTGCTCATGCTGAAGGATCTACCTGGAGAGGATCGAAACTGGAGTTTCCAAGGTTTATAGGTGAGCAACCTCGCAGCTGGTTGAGAAAGTGCATGAGGTACTTTTTTCTAAACCCTATGGCAGACTATGATAAAATAGTGATGTCTCGTATGTACTTTGAGGGAATAGCAGAGTATTGGTTTGTGGATAACATTGAGGGAAGGGAGAACATGGGATGGAAAAAGTTCATTGAATTGTTGGTGGAGAGATTCACTCCAGCTAAGGGAGAGAATGTCATTGGAGAGTTTAACAAGTTAAAGCAAATGACTACAGTTGATGACTATACACTTAGGTTTGAGGAGTTGAAGTCATTTATGGTGCAGAGGGATTGACAATTGGATGAGAAATACTTTGTGAAAAGTTATCTGAGTGGATTGAAGGAAGAAGTGAGAATCATTGTGGAAATGTTGGGTCCACCAACACTGAGTCAGACTATCTATATGGCTAGGAAACAGGAAGTTATGGTAGATACACTGAACAGGCAGCACAAGTTTGCACCAAGGAACCAAACAGAAGGGTTCAAGGTGAAACAACCAAACTGGCAAGCAAATGAGCCACTAAGACTTACCAATACTCAGGAGAAGTATCCCCCAATGAAGAGACTCACACCAGAGATGGATGAGAGGAGGAAGAAAGGATTGTGGTTCAATTCTGAAGAACCCTATATGATGGGGCATAAGTGCAGGAGGTTGTTTGTTATCATGGGGATAGAAAGGGATGAAGTTGAGAAGGAAAAAAGACAACTGGAGGATGAAGGAGGGGATAACTATGAGCCCAAGATATATGTGCATGCACTCACAAGGCAGTCTACTCCTAAAACTCTGAAAATGTTGAGGAAGGTGAAGGGAGATACACTCACTATCTTAATAGATTATGGTAGCACCCACACATTTATAGATCAGCAAGTTGCAAAGAGGTTAAGGTGTAGAGTGGAGCATACAAACCCTATGGGGGTGACTATAGCGAATGGCAGTAGGATAGAGAGTGTAGCCAAATGCACTAATATGATATGGGAAATGAATGGGATAGAGATCATTGCCAGCCTTAGAGTATTGAAACTGCTAGTCTGTGATATGGTGATAGGGGTGGATTGGCTCAGGAGTTTAGGCCTTGTGACTTTTGATTTTGACAAGAAATAACTAACCTTCTATTTAGAGGGAAAGGGGTATACCTTGCATTGATTGGGACACACTATGGAATTGAAATACATCACCGGTAATAGGGCTGAGAAAATCATCCAAGAAAGAGGGAAGACATTGATAGGTTGTCTATTCATGATTGATGAGGACAAACCAAGGAAGGAACATGAGGTACCTACTCCACTTCAGCATCTGGTGGAGACTTATCATGAGTTGTGTAAGGAACCAACTCAGCTACCTCAACAGAGAGTTTGACCATGAGATAACAATGCTACCCGACACCAAACCTTTCAAATCCTATCCATACAGATATTCTTATTTACAGAAGGTAGAAATTGAGAAGTTGGTTCAAGAGATGCTGAACGCTGGATTGATACAGCCCAGTAACAGCCCTTTCTCTTCTTCAGTGTTACTGGTGAGGAAAAAAGATGAGACATGGAGATTCTGTGTAGATTATAGGAAGTTAAATTCTTTAACCATCCTGAATAACTTCCCTATACCCTTGATAGAGGATTTTCTGGATGAGTTAGCTCATGCCAGAGTATACACCAAGATAGATCTGAGAACTGGGTATCACCAGATAAGAATGAGTGAGAAGGACATACTAAAAACTGCATTTGTGATTCATCCAGGTCACTTTGATTTAAAGAGATGCCATTTGGGCTCACTAATGCACCAGCTACCTTTCAGGCATTGATGAATGATGTTTTCAAGGACAATTTGAGGAAAATCGTGGTTGTCTTCTTTGATGATATCCTGGTTTACAGCAAGGATATAGAGGAACATGTTATACATTTGCACATGGTTTTTGAGAAACTGAAGGGAGCTACATTGTATGCCCAGGCATCCAAATGTTCATTTGGACAGAAATATGTTGAATATCTAGGGCATATAATTGAAGGAGGAACAGTGAGGGCAGACCCCACTAAGATACAGAGTATGCAAGAGTGGCCTCGGCCCATAAATGTTAAGGCATTGAGAGGATTTTTGGGCCTTAAAGGCTACTACAGAAAGTTTGTGAGAAACTATGGATTGATAGCAAAACCTTTGACTAACTTGACTAAGAAAGGGAAGTTTGAGTGGAATGAGGAGGCTAGCAAAGCGTTTGACTGTCTGAAGGAAGCCATGATCACTGTACCAGTGCCATAGCTCCTTGACTTTGCCAAGGAATTCACAGTGGAAATAGATGCATGTTATTCTGGGCTTGGGGCAGTTTTAAGCCATGAGGTGCATCCTTTGGCATATATGCGTAAAGCAACAAGCCCTAAGAACTTAGGCCTCTCAGTTTATGAGAAGGAGTTCCTAGCCATCATTTTGGCTGTGGAGAAATAGAGGACTTACCTAATTCAAGGGGAATTTGTGATCAAAACTGATCAAAATAGTCTGATGTACATGCTGGAACAGAAAACCTCCACACCTCTTCAATAGAAGTATATGACTAAGTTGATGGGATACACCTACACGGTTGAATATAAAAGGGGAAAGGAAAACAAGGCAGCTGATGCTCTATCAATGAGAGAGAGTATGGCAGTCGAGCTCAGTGCCATGAGTGTTATCCAACCAGAGTGGATGAGGGAGTTACATCTCAGCTATGAGAATGATAGCTTTTCACAGGAAGCTATTGCTCAATGCATGTTGAGCCCCTGAGATGTGTCTTACTTCAGGTATGAAAGCCATCTACTGAAGTATAATGGGAGGGACTATGTTGGGTCCAGAGGGGACCTGAAAGAGCAGGTGTTTAAGTTGATGCATGGGAGTAGTGTGGGGGGACATTCTGGTGTATTGGAGACATACAAGAGGATACAAGCCATTTTTCTTTGGCATGGACTCAAAGAGCAGGTTAAGAAATGGGTGGCTCGGTGTGTAGTTTGCCAAGTGTGCAAACATGAGACAGTAAAATACCCAGGCTTATTGTAACCTCTCACCTTACTTGAGCATTGTTGGCAACATATAACCATGGACTTTATAGAGCAACTGCCTAAATCTAAGGACAAGGACACAATATGGGTGGTAGTAGATAGGTTTTCAAAGTATGCTTATTTTATACCACTGACTCACCTCTACAGTGCATCTACCTTAGCTGAGGTTTTCTTGGAGGCTGTCTATAAACTACATGGGCTTCTCCAGAGCACTGTGATAGATAGATAAGATTTTTGTGAGTTCCTTTTGGAAGGAACTAATGAGAGCAGTGGGAGATGAGCAGTACCTTAGTACTGCTTACCACCCTCATTCTGATGGGCAAACTGAAAGGGTAAATCATTGCTTGGAGACTTATTTAAGGTGTGTGGTGGGAGGAAATCCTAAGGGATGGGGCAAGTGGTTGGCACTTGCTGAGTGGTGGTATAATACCAATTACCACTCAGCAGTAGGGAGAACTCCCTTTGAGATACTATATGGCTACAAGGCCTCTCAAGCATGTTTGGGATCATATGATGCAGTTAAGGTTGATGGGGTTGCTGAACTACTAGAAGACACGAGGAATAACTTGCAAAGTGTTAAAGAGCAGATAGCACATGCACAAAACATGATGAAAGTACAAGCAGACAAAAACAGAATGGAAAGACAGATTAACATAGGAGACTGGGTATTTGTCAACCTCAAACCATACCGGCAAATGACTCTGAGGAAAGACACCTGCTGGAAACTCAGTCCTAACTATGTTGGACCTTATGAGGTGATAGAGAGAATGGGGACTGCAGCAGAGGCGGCGCGTATGCATCCGGTATTCCACGTGTCAGTGCTCAAGAAGCACGTGTGGGCTAGTGAAGTAACGACCAGTGCGTTTCCCCTTATCCCTGATGACAACAAGCAAGGGTTACAACCTACGGAGGTGCTAGCACGCAAAATCATTAAGAAAAACAATGCGGCACATGTACAGTGGTTGTTAAAATTGGGAGACTTACCAGAATCTGACGCGACCTGGGAGGACTTTGATTGGGTCAAACAGAATCATCCACACCTACTCGCTTGAGAACAAGCTCGGTTAAGGAGGGGGTAATGTCAGGATTGAGTTAGGGAATTGATGAAATTGGAGGCAAAGATTGCATTTTTGAGGGATTTAGCATTAGAAGAGGATTTGAGGATCTAATTTGGATTTGATTTCAGCTGAAAGTCAAAGGGCTGAATGGGCAACTCAAACGGCGGCGTTTTCTATTTTTCTTTTCTGTATTTTTAATTCATTTAGTAATTGTCTATTTTACTCACGCTAAGTGACGCGTTAGCAATTGTACTAAGTTGCACTTTATTCTCCGACTTTGGAATCTTCAGTGATGTATAGGTGACAAACTAATTCTATATCACACCTGATGCATGTACTGGACATTTCATTCAGAAAAATTATAAAAAATTACAGCTAAAACTCTTTTCTCTCTCTATCTGCTCTTCTTTTTTACGCATAATTCACTTTCTTATCTCTATCAACGTGTTGGATCGTTACATAATAACTTTCAGCTAAAATCAAATGTCGTCGTTTGAGTTAATTAATTTGGTATTTAATTAGTTTCCCCTTTCAGAAAGTTTTGACCATTTCATTTTAATTTCTTAATTAGATTGTTAAACAAGATTAAGAGCTCGTTAATCCTCCCCTCAATTTTACTATAAACGCACGCACAAACGCTCCCCTTAACTCACTTAATTAAGGATCACATTGCAACTTGTTTTCAAAATTTTCAATTCAATAATCGTTTCCTTCATTTCTCTCTCGTTTGTTCTCCTATTATGCGTTGTTCTTCATCAATTCATCATAACATTCATGAATTTGTTATATTATCATTCGCATATGATTATTCACCACCACCCTTCGCTCAATTTCTCATTGTAATCCTTTGAAGTTTTGTACATTTGCAATCTGAAATCGCGATCTCTTATCATTACGCTACACGATCAAAATTCGTTGGTCTTCTCCAATTTCTGATCATGACTACTCCTACTACAGGTTCAATGATAGTTTCTTCCAAAAACTCAAGTGAAGATTCATCCTCAATTGAAATTGTAAGTGTTCTCATAAAGTGTTAGTCCAACATTCTGGTAACTAATGTTGGCACATCACTGAACTCAACACTTCATTTTCCGAATTATTTAAGTGTAATATTTTATTTTGTCTTTTTTCACAAACTAATCTAGTTCCAAAATTGTAGATAATCTTACTTATATTTCAGGATAATGATAAATCAGGAGTCCAAGTGGTTTACTCATCATAAGAAGAATATTCGTAAGATAAAGGCAATGGATGTGCAAGATAAGGATGGAAGATTTCCTGGTGGTAAGTTGAACGAATTTCAAGATAAAGATGGAAGATCTTGGAAGATTAGAAGTCTATCAAAAGAAGAGTTCGATCAAAAGAATATTCCTTCAATTGGAGAAGTCCAGGTCAAATAGGAAATCTTTCAAACTTAATTAAAGATAAGCCTAAGAAGATGATAAGCCCAAAAACAAAATTGGAGATGATCTTGGAGATATAATATCAATCAAAAACGTGCACAATATGTCTTGGACCTCAAGGAACAATATATTATAAATAGGCATGTTGGGCATCAAGAAAAACACACGAGACTATAATGAAAATATCCCGAGAGGAAAATCTATTATTGAGTGTGTTTGTCTTATTGTACTGAGTTTTATCTAACGAAGTTATAAACTCCATAGCTTATCGTAAGTTAGTGTTGGAGTTGAGTTCCTTACTCAGTTGTTTTAGTTTTGTAAAATTATTAATTCATTAGTGGTTATTTGGCCCTATGGGCTTGGCAGATTATATTCACGTTACCTTTTGTGTTCTTTAAATTATGTTGTGCACAATGTACTCTATCAACGTATCACGAATGTTAAGACAACATTGAGTACTTCAATATTGGCGTAACATTCAACTTAACACAACGTGTGCTGTATACTCAGTCAGTAGGTGTTAGGACAACACTGAGTAAAATCAGTGTTGAGTTACAAAAGTTGTACCAATCCTCATCCACAAATGTATATCAATGTATTTTTTGGATTCTGTTAGCAATCTATTGGTTTTGCGATCGTTAGTGAACAATTAACGTTAACTATGTTTCCTCATGTCGCAACATCATCATCGCTTTACAGTCAAACAAGTGACGTGATTCATCGACGTACCTCTTACAATTTCGCCTGAATCTGATGCGAACAATCGACAATGTTGGATCCGTCCAAATAACCTTGTTACCTTCTTGTTTTGTTACTACCCCACAATTTAATGAAACTTTTCTTACCAAATATTTTTTGTGAAAATCTCGTAGTCGTAGGATTTTGTCCTATGTTACTACGCATGGTATTGATTCAACATAAAACATGCTCAAAAGATCGGGGCATTAGTGTGCTTTGACATTTATGAAAATTTGCATATGGATCAGTGATAAAGTAAAGAATAATTTTTTTTATTTAACCAAACGACTGAAGTGCGATATAAAACTGTGAACTTGATGATTTACTATAAATCGAAGAGTTCATAGGAACCGAAAGTGATGATCGGAAAAAATAGTTAGCTAGGAGCGTGGTTGTATGTTATGTATATACAGGTGTGTGCTCTAACGGCTTTCTCATTGCTACTAACCAATCCAATTAACAAACAAACTCACAATATTTACTATAAGAAGAAGGTGATTAATGAACTAATTAATCATGTTATGAAAACTTACCCATAAAGGAAAGGTTTCCATTTTGATCTTTAATACCCCTCCCACGAGAGATCGTCAGGACTGAAAGCGATCATTGAAAAATTTGTTAGCCAGGAGTGTGGTTGTTGTTAAATATATACAGATGTGTGCTAACGTTTTTTTCTCGACCAACCAGAGAGCTCTATTACTAACTAATCCAATTAACAAATAAACTAACAATGTGTACTATAAGTAGGAGGCTGTTAATGAATTAATTAACCTAATTATGAAAACTTGCCCAAAATGGAAACTCTAATACCCACCTCTCTTCAAGTCAGGCATGAGTGTTGTGAATGCCTAACATGGATTTCATCACGTTGAACGGTTGTAACGACAACGGCTTAGTGAGGATGTCTGCAATTTGTTGTTCATTGGACACATGAACAATTTTTATTTCTCTAGCATGCACCTTTTCGTGTACAAAGTGACGCTCTTTGTTTATCCTTCGTACGCTTGCGATATACAGAATTGTAGGCGATGCAAGCTGCACTTTATTATCAATGAGTAAAAGTGGCAATTTTGAAGAGGGGATCCTGAGTTCATGAAGCAATTTTGAAGAGGGGATCCTGAGTTTATGAAGCAATAGAGTATAGAGATGTGGATGCCAATATTGATAAAAAAAAATATGTGATCCTTTATTCTCTGGTATATCACACCTAGCGCATATGTTTTCTTATTGAATAAAGTTTTCTATGCTATTATAGTTTTCACTGGATCGTACTACTAGTACTCTCAAATTCATAAAAGTTTTTGCTACACTCTTTGTATTGCAGATAAAAAAACTAAAACAATAAAAATCACACAAATTAAATAAATAAATGAAATATATGACCTTCATTATTGTAAATAATTTCAGAAGGAGATATACAAGTTCTTATTCCATCTACATTGTAGGTTCAAAATCATAAAGATCATAAATTAGGTGCCCAGTGTTCGTTGGAGCTCCACTTGGCGCCATTGTTTCACCCTCTCTCTTCCTTTTCTTGTCCCCTATATATACATCATTAAAAAAAAACATCATCAAAGATGTTCTAAAATAATTGTCAATTAAATTAGGTCTACTGTTTTTGTGGTAAATTAATAAGAAACCGAGCTAATGGTATTTTATACTCCAATATCAATTGACATAGGATCATTGCCCATTGTAAAAAGTAACTTTGTAATCAACTATGCATTATTTATGCCCGGGTTGGTTTCTGGAGTACGCAATAGCTCATTTGTCGTGACATTATATTTACCCACTAGTATCTTCCTCAACATCTTATCTCCTCTAACTCTACGTTCATTTGGTGCCCCCTGAAAATTTAGAGATGATTCGTAAGTAGTAAAACGAGCTTTAATTTTTCTCTGGTCAAAAGTGCAAAATACAGAGTTAAACTACGTAAATAAAATTTAATAATTAGCACAAGTGCCCTGATCAATACTTTACGTTGATTGTATGCGTAATGTTTATTCATAAAAAATTAATGTGTGTGTGTGCACCTTTATATAGGTAGCAGATAAAATCTGCTTCTTGTCAATGGAGAGCGATGTTTCTCCATTGCTTATGATCGTTAGCTGATTGAGAGCCATCTTAATTTTTTAATCGAGAAAGAAAAAGGGAAATGAAAGGGTTACAAGACTATGGTTCCTGCCGCTGGAGAAAAGCCACACACAAAGTGAAAAACAATTGAAGAAGAAGGCACATTAAATAGGTTTTAATTCACGTAGATAGCCATCATATACGTGCCACTTTGCATATTCTGGCAGGAGACGACATTACAATTTAGATTTGAACAATTGTCATGATAAGGAAAAAAAACTACAAGAAATGGGAAAATATTTAAATAGCTGAAACTTAAATCGACCCCAAACCTGCAGATTTATTTTGTAATTTCCATGTCCTTGTTAGAAGAAAGATCTAAAAGACAATCATAGATATGTTCTTATGTTTAGAATTTTTTCAACATGTAATTTAGATTAATAGCGTTTACCATTTTTAAACCATACTTTCTTTTTTCTTTTTGTTATATCATATTCATCCAAGAACCACAATGCTTTGCCTATGGAGTATTTTAAAACCAGCGCAAAAAGAAGTGAAAGAACTCCATGCAGTTTAATTGACGCAATTCCAATTTATGCAATATAAACTAATTGATTTTGTAGGAAATAATTCCGTGATCATTCTCATTAATCTTCCCAAAGTATATATAGTACAATATTCTAAGGTAGAATTCTAGAGATATACAACAATCTAATTACAATCTATCAAGGATATGCAAATTAATAAATAATATCTCTAACACACCCCGCAGTGAAAACAGGAGGTGCGCGAATGCTAAGAGTGGAGCAGAAATCTTCAAACAGGGCTCAAGGTATTTCTTTAGTGAAATATCCGCAATATTGTACAGGAAGGGACATGAGAAACTCGAACTTGTCCACGTGCGACCTTCTTTCTAACAAAATGAATGTCCAATTCTATATGGTTGGTGCGCTCCGGATTGTTAAAAAGGTAGGTAGAACTCACGTTATCACAGTGGCCGAGAGAGAAATATTCCATTAGGATATCGTGTGACAGCTATGCCCAAAACATAACTCATTGGTCCCAAATCAGTCATTGCAAATTTCGAGCCAACTGAGATATCGGATTACGTCGTAAGGTGTTAGACGAGGAAGTGGGGATAATATCATCGACATACAGTAAGATATACCCACTATTAGTGCCACGGTGATAGATGAAGAGAGAGTGATCGGACTTATTGTGCGAGAAACCAATGGGTGAAGCAAAATAAGCGAAACATTGATACCATGCGCGTGGAGCCTACTTAAGACCATGCAAAGATTTCTTCAAGAGGCAAATATAATCTAGATGAGTCTTCTCACGAAAACCCAAAGGTTGATGCATATAAACTGTTTCCTGAAGAGAACCGTGTAAGAAAGCATTCTTGACATCGAGTTGATGAATGGGCCACTAGAGAGAGATACCAATGTTGAGAACGTATCAAGGCAATCAACTCCATTCTGCTAAGACCTGCCATCACGAACAGGAGGAGCTTTGTGTCGCTCAAAAGATAAAAATTGATTTATTTTTATGACGATAAATCCACATAGAACGAATTACATTCACATTAGGTGGTCGAGATACTAATTCCCATGTCTTATTTTTAATAAGAGCGTGAAATTCATCTAACATAGCCTATTTCTATTTCGAATCGGATAGTGCATGCTTAGGGCCTTTTGGTAAAGGAGAGGGCGCGACGGAAGAAGGAAGATTAAAGTGAATATACCATGCATGCGGCGCGTTGTGATCGAGTGCACAGGATTCGTGAAAGAAATTGGAGTTGGAGGAGATGAGGGAGGTCACGTCAGGCTTTGTGTTGGAGATGGAGCAATCGCGGGAGGCAAGGGGGGAGGAGCCGTAGGCATTGGGACCACATGAGTTGAGGTGGCGGTCAAATATGAAGGATTGAGTAGTAAAGGATGAGGCTCGTCATCAAGAAACATGTAAGAGAGGATCGATGAGCTGACCGTCACAAAGGGAAACCCACTCTTGTCAAAGAGAACGTATTGAGATAGGATTATTTTGTGGTTAGTGCTTTCGTAACACTTATAACCACGATGATTTGAGGGATACCCCAAGATAACGCAAGGCGTGGAACGCGGTTCGAGCTTGTTGATAGTAGAAGGCGGGAAAAAAGGGTAGCACACGCAACCAAATGTCCGTATGTGAGAATATGATGGATCGCGCGTGTATAAAAGTTGAGTTGGAGAGTAGTTTTTCAAGATTTTAGTGGGAAAGATGGTAAGTAGATATGTGGATATTTGATGTGCGTAAGACCAAAAATTTTTGGGCAACGAAGAGTGAGAGAGAAGCATGCGCATAATGTTATTGATGGAACGTATGGTACGTTCGACCTTTCCTTTTTGTGAAGAGGTGTGGGGACAATAAAAACGGAACGTCGTGCCAATTTTTTGACAAAAAAAGTGTGAAAATCTGCGTTGTTAAATTATCACATTGAAAAACTTTATATATGTAGAAAATTGAGTGTTTTTATAAGTACTAAACGAGGCAAAAATACCATAAACATCAGATTGTTTACCAAGTGGAAACCTCCACAAGTATTTAGTAAAATCATCAATAAGAACAAGATAATATTTATGACCCAAAAAACTCAAAACCAGAGAAGTCCACAAATCAGCATGTATACTATCAAATGGCAAAAGAGTATGAGAGTTAGAGGAATAAAAAGCCAACTGGATATGTTTACCCAAAACACACGAATTACAAAGTGTTTTTGAAGAAGAACGAGTATACGAAATAAAATTAGTAGTCCTTAGAAAATCTAAAATAGATGCGATGTCCCAAACAGTTGTGCCATAGAGACGGGGATAGAGCGGCAAACATCATAGAAGCACGAACAAATGAGGAGGCCGATGAGGCGGATGTCTTGGTGGTGATATGATATGGATCACCGGAGCTATCACGTCGACTTATAGGTATCCATGTTTGACAGAAAACCTGAGAGGATTAAATTCAGTAGAAACATGATTATCACGCGTAAGGCGACGAACAGATACGGTATTCTTAATTAATTGTGGAGTATGTAAAACATGATTATGCATGAGAGAGGGTGGGGTGAGGAAAGCGATGCATTACCGTGACCATGAATTGGAATTCCTTGACCACTACCATCAATAATACGATAATTCGTGCTCGAATTAAAATAAAGAGAGGGAGTACCTTGAGACGTCGCCATGTGAGATGAGGCCCCCCAAGTAATTCTTTAAAAGTGAAATACTTATCGAGCATAGCTGCATTATCAATAGGTTCAGCATATAAAATCTGCACTTCCTTTTACTTTCCAATACAAAACACCATAGCATAAGCCTCCTCAACAAGTGGTAAAGGATCAAGGCTAAGAATCTGACCTCTCACCATGTCATAACTATCATTGAGTCCCATCAGAAATTGCAACAGTCGATTAATTGAATGAAAATTTAATGAATGTCGATCCAATCCACAAGTATATCTTTTAGAAGCCTCAAGGACATGCAAAAGCAGGCACAGTACAGCTCAATTCATCCCACAATCGCTTCAAAGTAGTGTAATAAGTAGAAACAATTGAGAAACCTTGATATATGGAAGCTACCTCGTGTTGCAGCAGATACAAACGTGGTTTCGTTACTTATTCCAAAGTGTATTTCTAGTTGCTTCCATAAATCTAAAGCAGAATTTGTACACAAGAAGGCATCACTGAATTCCATTGATGCATATTGAAGAAGCCATAATTGTACCATGCAATCGACGGGGATCCATTCCTCCAGATCTTGTTGATCCTCAGCACGTCGCTTCACCCTACTGGTGATAAATCCGAGCTTTCTCCTAGCCATATCGATTTGCTCCAAGGTAGGTAGTTAGCAATATCCGTTAACAACATTGTAGTCAGGCTCATGTTGGAATTATGAGAACCGTTAAACAACAGAGATCTAGTAATCAAACCGCCATTAATGGGGAAGCATCAGGTACACTTCTCGGAGTAGTCGTTAATCAAAAATTGAATCTTGAACAATAAGGTCCTAAAGACATAAATTATAATTTCTACAGGATCTATTAATCCTATCATATATTACATTATATTTGAGGTTGTTTACTAATAAATCTTCATATAGAAGTTTTCCGTATGGGAATCTAAGTTAAATGACAAATTATAGATTGAGTGCTCTATTTTCTTGCTTGAATATTATCCTATCTTTACTTTTAGAGGTCTACTTGTAAGATTTCCATTTTCCACAAAAAAACATAAATGGATCTTCTTATCCACTACGAGAAATGCATAATTCATGAAGAGAGATTTTTTTACAATTATGTTATGATTTTGTTACTACCAAATGATTTAATGGAACTTTTGTTACCAGGAATTGTTCGTGAAAACCTCGTATAGCCCAAGGATCTTGTCCTATGTTACTACTCATGGCATTGATTACATTGAAATCATAATATGTAACATTTTCATATTTAGTAACTTGTCATAAATAAGTTAATTAATTAGGTATTTAATTAGTTTTCCCATTTAGTAAGTTTTGATAGTTTGATTTTAATTTGTACAGTAGTTTGTTAAACAAGATTAAGAGCTCGTTCAATACAAAAAAGGGGTATTCGGTGGCGGTCGCGGATGGTCATTCAAACTCCATGAAATTAAATAAAAAAATGAAAATAGAAAAATGTTGAATGAGGGTTATTCGTGACCCGCTAGTAAAGCTCAATTTGTAGATAGCTTTAAACGGTAAGCTACAGTCCCCACTCTCTCTATCACCTCATAAGGTCCAGCATATTTAGGATTGAGTTTCCAGCAGGTGTCTTTCCTCAAAGTCATTTGCCTGCATGGTTTGAGTATGACAAATACCCAGTCTCCTATGTTAAACTGTCTTTCCATTCTATTTTTGTTTGCTTGTACTTTCATCTTGTTTTGTGCATGTGCTAGCAGCTCTTTAATACTTTGCAAGTTATTCCTCCTGTTTTCTAGTAGTTCAGCAACCCCAGCAACCTTAACTGCATCATATGATCCCAACCCTACTTCACAGGCCTTGTAGACATATAGTATCCCAAAGGGAGTTCTCCTTACTGCTGAGTGGTAATTGGTATTATACCACCACTCAGCAAGTGCCGACCACTTGGCCCATCTCTTAGGATTTCCTCCCACCATGCACCTTAAATAAGTCTCCAAGCATTGATTTACCCTCTCATTTTGCCCATCAGACTGAGGGTGCTAAGCAATACTAAGGTACTGCTCAACTCCCACTGCCCTCATTAGTTCCTTCCAAAAGGAACTCACAAAAATCTTATCTCTATATGTGACAATGCTCTGGGAAGCCCATGTAGTTTATAGATAGCCTCCAAGAAAACCTCAGCTAAGGTAGATGCACTGTAGAGGTGAGTCAGTGGTATAAAATAAGCATACATTGAAATCCTATCTACTACCGCCCATATTGTGTCCTTGCCCTTAGATTTAGGCAGTTGCTCTATAAAGTCCATGGTTATATGTTGACATGAATGCTCAAGTAAGGTGAGAGGTTGCAACAAGCCTGGGTATTTTACTGTCTCATGTTTGCACACTTGGCAAACTACACACTGAGCCGCCCATTTCTTAACCTGCTCCTTTAGTCCAGGCCAAAGAAAAATGGCTTGTATCCTAATGCCCCCCCCCCCCCTACTCCCATGCATCAACTTAAACACCTGCTCTCTCAGATCCCCTCTGGACCCAACATAGTACCTCCCCTTATACTTCAGTAGCTGGCTTTCATACCTGAAGTAAGACACATCCCAAGGGTTCAACATGCATTAAGCAATAGCTTCATGTGAAAAGCTATCATTCTCATAGCTGAGATGTAACTCCCTCATCCACTCTGGTTGGATAACACTCATGGCACTGAACTCCCCTGCCATACTCTCTCTCCTTGATAGAGCATCAATTGCCTTGTTTTCCTTTCCCCTTATATATTCAATCGTGTAGGTGTATCCCATCAACCTAGTCATATACTTCTATTGAAGAGGTGTGGAGATGTTCTGTTCCAGCAACTACGTCAGACTCTGTTGATCAGTTTTGATCACAAATTCCCCTTGAATTAGGTAAGCCCTCCATTTCTCCACAGCCAAAATGATGGCTAGGAACTCCTTTTCATACACTGAGAGGCCTAAGTTCTTAGGGCTTATTGCTTTACACAGATATGCTAAAGGATGCCCCTCATGGCTTAAAACTGGCCCAAGCCCAGAATAACAGGCATCTGTTTCCACTGTGAATTCCTTGGCAAAGTCAGGGAGCTGTAGCACTGGTACAGTGATCATGGCTTCTTTCAGACAGTCAAAAGCTTTGCTAGCCTCCTCATTTCGTTCAAACTTCCCTTTCTTAGTCAAGTTAGTCAAAGGTTTTGCTATAAATCCATAGTTCCTCACAAACTTCATGTAGTAGCCTATGAGGTCCAAAAATCCTCTCAATGCCTTAACATTTATGGGCTAAGGCCATTTTTGCATACTATGTATCTTAGTGGGGTCTGCCCTCACTGTTCCTCCTTCAATTATATGCCTCAGATATTCTACAGATTTCTTTCCACTCTATTCCCTTTCCTTCACTCTATTCCCACTTCGTCAGGCCCACAGCAGTGAGGCTTTTTGTGCGGTGATTAAACGACCAGTGAAAAATCAAACTTTGAAGAATTCAGATACGGACATATACGATCAGAATTTCGTTGATTACGAGCTCCGCCTCGAAGATCCAGTCGCAATGCTCCCTGCTGACAAGCTTTTCTCCGACGAAAATTGTACCATAAGAGCAAAGCGAAGAGCGTGGATTAGAAAATGATGTCGTCAATGTCCTCTGATAATAACACTAACGACAATATAGTTATAGGCGTGAAGTATTTTCTCCACCGCATCTCAAAATCGTCGTTGAATTCATCAATAGACTCATCATTAATCTGTCAGGATTGAGTTCGGGAATTGATGAAATTGGAGGCAAAGATTGCATTTTTGAGGGTTTTCGCAGTGGAAGAGGATTTGGGGATCTAATTTGAATTTGATTTCAGTTGAAAGTCAAAGGGGTGAACAGGCAACTCAAACGGCGCCGTTTTCTATTTTTCCTTTCTGCATTTTTAATTCATTTAGTAATTATCTATTTTACTCTCGCTAAGTGACGCGATATTAATTATACTAAGTTGCACTTTGTTCTACGACTTTGGAATCTTCAGTGATGTATAGGTGACGTCGCAAAATCTATATCACGCCTGATGCATGTACTGGACATTTCATTCAGAAAATTATATAAAATTACAGCTGAAACTCTTTTCTCTCTCTATCTGCTTTTCCCCTTTACGCAGAAGTCACTTTCTTATCTCAATCAACGTGTTTGATCGTTATATTTGGCCTCAGAGCCAGATTCCACGAGCTGCACAAACTTTGATTCAGTATGACAGGATACGATACCCGTCGCATTGAGAATCTGGAATTGGGGGTAAAAACCCTAGAACAGGAACAAAAGGTCCTGCAAGATGGACAAGAGCGTTCAAATATTGAAATGCAGGAGATAAAATCTATGTTAACTCAATTATTAAAAAATCAAATAATAGTAAAACATGAGACAATGCACAATCGAGTTTGGGGACACCAGTTATCACACACTCGATTCCTCATAACTCTGGACCAAAAATCTTCAGCTTTCGTGGTGCTCATGCTGAAGGATCTACCTGGAGAGGATCGAAACTGGAGTTTCCAAGGTTTATAGGTGAGCAACCTCGCAGCTGGTTGAGAAAGTGCATGAGGTACTTTTTTCTAAACCCTATGGCAGACTATGATAAAATAGTGATGTCTAGTATGTACTTTGAGGGAATAGCAGAGTATTGGTTTGTGGATAACATTGAGGGAAGAGAGAACATGGGATGGACAAAGTTCATTGAATTGTTGGTGGAGAGATTCACTCCAGCTAAGGGAGAGAATGTCATTGGAGAGTTTAATAAGTTAAAGAAAATGACTACAGTTGATGACTATACACTTAGGTTTGAGGAGTTGAAGTCATTTATGGTGCAGAGGGATTGACAATTGGATGAGGAATACTTTGTGAAAAGTTATCTGAGTGGATTGAAGGAAGAAGTGAGAATCATTGTGGAAATGTTGGGTCCACCAACACTGAGTCAGACTATCTATATGGCTAGGAAACAGGAAGCTATGGTAGATACACTGAACAGGCAGCACAAGTTTGCACCAAGGAACCAAACAGAAGGGTTCAAGGTGAAACAACCAAACTGGCAAGCAAATGAGCCACTAAGACTTACCAATACTCAGGAGAAGTATCCCCCAATGAAGAGACTCACACCAGAGATGGATGAGAGGAGGAAGAAAGGATTGTGGTTCAATTCTGAAGAACCCTATATGATGGGGCATAAGTGCAGGAGGTTGTTTGTTATCATGGGGATAGAAAGGGATGAAGTTGAGAAGGAAAAAAGACAACTGGAGGATGAAGGAGGGGATAACTATGAGCCCAAGATATATGTGCATGCACTCACAAGGCAGTCTACTCCTAAAACTCTGAAAATGTTGAGGAAGGTGAAGGGAGATACACTCACTATCTTAATAGATTATGGTAGCACCCACACATTTATAGATCAGCAAGTTGCAAAGAGGTTAAGGTGTAGAGTGGAGCATACAAACCCTATGGGGGTGACTATAGCGAATGGCAGTAGGATAGAGAGTGTAGCCAAATGCACTAATATGATATGGGAAATGAATGGGATAGAGATCATTGCCAGCCCTAGAGTATTGAAACTGCTAGGCTGTGATATGGTGATAGGGGTGGATTGGCTCAGGAGTTTAGGCCTTGTGACTTTTGATTTTGACAAAAAATAACTAACCTTCTATTTAGAGGGAAAGGGGTATACCTTGCATTGATTGGGACACACTATGGAATTGAAATACATCACCAGTAATAGGGCTGAGAAAATCATCCAAAAAAGAGGGAAGACATTGATAGGTTGTCTATTCATGATTGATGAGGACAAACCAAGGAAGGAACATGAGGTACCTACTCCACTTCAGCATCTGGTGGAGACTTATCATGAGTTGTGTAAGGAACCAACTCAGCTACCTCAACAGAGAGTTTGACCATGAGATAACAATGCTACCCGACACCAAACCTTTCAAATCCTATCCATACAGATATTCTTATTTACAGAAGGTAGAAATTGAGAAGTTGGTTCAAGAGATGTTGAACGCTGGATTGATACAGCCCAGTAACAGCCCTTTCTCTTCTTCAGTGTTACTGGTGAGGAAAAAAGATGAGACATGGAGATTCTGTGTAGATTATAGGAAGTTAAATTCTTTAACCATCCTGAATAACTTCCCTATACCCTTGATAGAGGATTTTCTGGATGAGTTAGCTCATGCCAGAGTATACACCAAGATAGATCTGAGAACTGGGTATCACCAGATAAGAATGAGTGAGAAGGACATACTAAAAACTGCATTTGTGATTCATCCAGGTCACTTTGATTTAAAGAGATGCCATTTGGGCTCACTAATGCACCAGCTACCTTTCAGGCATTGATGAATGATGTTTTCAAGGACAATTTGAGGAAAATCGTGGTTGTCTTCTTTGATGATATCCTGGTTTACAGCAAGGATATAGAGGAACATGTTATACATTTGCACATGGTTTTTGAGAAACTGAAGGGAGCTACATTGTATGCTAAGGCATCCAAATGCTCATTTGGACAGAAATCTGTTGAATATCTAGGGCATATAATTGAAGGAGGAACAGTGAGGGCAGACCCCACTAAGATACAGTGTATGCAAGAGTGGCCTCGGCCCATAAATGTTAAGGCATTGAGAGGATTTTTGGGCCTTAAAGGCTACTACAGAAAGTTTGTGAGAAACTATGGATTGATAGCAAAACCTTTGACTAACTTGACTAAGAAAGGGAAGTTTGAGTGGAATGAGGAGGCTAGCAAAGCGTTTGACTGTCTGAAGGAAGCTATGATCACTGTACCAGTGCCATAGCTCCTTGACTTTGCCAAGGAATTCACAGTGGAAATAGATGCATGTTATTCTGGGCTTGGGGCAGTTTTAAGCCATGAGGTGCATCCTTTGGCATATATGCGTAAAGTAACAAGCCCTAAGAACTTAGGCCTCTCAGTTTATGAGAAGGAGTTCCTAGCCATCATTTTGGCTGTGGAGAAATGGAGGACTTACCTAATTCAAGGGGAATTTGTGATCAAAACTGATCAAAATAGTCTGATGTACTTGCTGGAACAGAAAACCTCCACACCTCTTCAATAGAAGTATATGACTAAGTTGATGGGATACACCTACACGGTTGAATATAAAAGGGGAAAGGAAAACAAGGCAGCTGATGCTCTATCAAGGAGAGAGAGTATGGCAGTCGAGCTTAGTGCCATGAGTGTTATCCAACCAGAGTGGATGAGGGAGTTACATCTCAGCTATGAGAATGATAGCTTTTCACAGGAAGCTATTGCTCAATGCATGTTGAGCCCCTGAGATGTGTCTTACTTCAGGTATGAAAGCCATCTACTGAAGTATAAGGGGAGGGACTATGTTGGGTCCAGAGGGGACCTGAAAGAGCAGGTGTTTAAGTTGATGCATGGGAGTAGTGTGGGGGGACATTCTGGTGTATTGGAGACATACAAGAGGATACAGGCCATTTTTCTTTGGCATGGACTCAAAGAGCAGGTTAAGAAATGGGTGGCTCGGTGTGTAGTTTGCCATGTGTGCAAACATGAGACAGTAAAATACCCAGGCTTATTGTAACCTCTCACCTTACTTGAGCATTGTTGGCAACATATAACCATGGACTTTATAGAGGAACTGCCTAAATCTAAGGACAAGGACACAATATGGGTGGTAGTAGATAGGTTTTCAAAGTATGCTTATTTTATACCACTGACTCACCTCTACAGTGCATCTACCTTAGCTAAGGTTTTCTTGGAGGCTGTCTATAAACTACATGGGCTTCTCCAGAGCACTGTGATAGATAGATAAGATTTTTGTGAGTTCCTTTTGGAAGGAACTAATGAGAGCAGTGGGAGTTGAGCAGTACCTTAGTACTGCTTACCACCCTCATTCTGATGGGCAAACTGAAAGGGTAAATCATTGCTTGGAGACTTATTTAAGGTGCGTGGTGGGAGGAAATCCTAAGGGATGGGGCAAGTGGTTGGCACTTGCTGAGTGGTGGTATAATACCAATTACCACTCAGCAGTAGGGAGAACTCCCTTTGAGATACTATATGGCTACAAGGCCTCTCAAGCATGTTTGGGATCATATGATGCAGTTAAGGTTGATGGGGTTGCTGAACTACTAGAAGACACGAGGAATAACTTGCAAAGTGTTAAAGAGCAGATAGCACATGCACAAAACATGATGAAAGTACAAGCAGACAAAAACAGAATGGAAAGACAGATTAACATAGGAGACTGGGTATTTGTCAAACTCAAACCATACCGGCAAATGACTCTGAGGAAAGACACCTGCTGGAAACTCAGTCCTAACTATGTTGGACCTTATGAGGTGATAGAGAGAATGGGGACTGCAGCAGAGGCGGCGCGTATGCATCTGGTATTCCACGTGTCAGTGCTCAAGAAGCACGTGTGGGCTAGTGAAGTAACGACCAGCTAAAATCAAAGGTCGTCGTTTGAGTTAATTAATTTGGTATTTAATTAGTTTCCCCTTTCAGAAAGTTTTGACCATTTCATTTTAATTTCTTAATTAGATTGTTAAACAAGATTAAGAGCTCGTTAATCCTCCCCTCAATTTTACTATAAACGCACGCACAAACGCTCCCCTTAACTCACTTAATTAAGGATCACATTGCAACTTGTTTTCAAAATTTTCAATTCAATAATCGTTTCCTTCATTTCTCTCTCGTTTGTTCTCCTATTATGCGTTGTTCTTCATCAATTCATCATAACATTCATGAATTTGTTATATTATCATTCGCATATGATTATTCACCACCACCCTTCGCTCAATTTCTCATTGTAATCCTTTGAAGTTTTGTACATTTGCAATCTGAAATCGCGATCTCTTATCATTACGCTACACGATCAAAATTCGTTGGTCTTCTCCAATTTCTGATCTTGACTACTCCTACTACAGGTTCAATGATAGTTTCTTCCAAAAACTCAAGTGAAGATTCATCCTCAATTGAAATTGTAAGTGTTCTCATAAAGTGTTAGTCCAACATTCTGGTAACTAATGTTGGCACATCACTGAACTCAACACTTCATTTTCCGAATTATTTAAGTGTAATATTTTATTTTGTCTTTTTTCACAAACTAATCTAGTTCCAAAATTGTAGATAATCTTACTTATATTTCAGGATAATGATAAATCAGGAGTCCAAGTGGTTTACTCATCATAAGAAGAATATTCGTAAGATAAAGGCAATGGATGTGCAAGATAAGGATGGAAGATTTCCTGGTGGTAAGTTGAACGAATTTCAAGATAAAGATGGAAGATCTTGGAAGATTAGAAGTCTATCAAAAGAAGAGTTCGATCAAAAGAATATTCCTTCAATTGGAGAAGTCCAGGTCAAATAGGAAATCTTTCAAACATAATTAAAGATAAGCCTAAGAAGATGATAAGCCCAAAAACAAAATTGGAGATGATCTTGGAGATATAATATCAATCAAAAACGTGCACAACATGTCTTGGACCTCAAGGAACAATATATTATAAATAGGCATGTTGGGCATCAAGAAAAACACACGAGACTATAATGAAAATATCCCGAGAGGAAAATCTATTATTGAGTGTGTTTGTCTTATTGTAATGAGTTTTATCTAACGAAGTTATAAACTCCATAGCTTATCGTAAGTTAGTGTTGGAGTTGAGTTCCTTACTCAGTTGTTTTAGTTTTGTAAAATTATTAATTCATTAGTGGTTATTTGGCCCTATGGGCTTGGCAGATTATATTCACGTTACCTTTTGTGTTCTTTAAATTATGTTGTGCACAATGTACTCTATCAACGTATCACGAATGTTAAGACAACATTGAGTACTTCAATATTGGCGTAACATTCAACTTAACACAACGTGTGCTGTATACTCAGTCAGTAGGTGTTAGAACAACACTGAGTAAAATCAGTGTTGAGTTACAAAAGTTGTACCAATCCTCATCCACAAATGTATATCAATGTATTTTTTGGATTCTGTTAGCAATCTATTGGTTTTGCGATCGTTAGTGAACAATTAACGTTAACTATGTTTCCTCATGTCGCAACATCATCATCGCTTTACAGTCAAACAAGTGACGTGATTCATCGACGTACCTCTTACTATTTCGCCTGAATCTGATGCGAACAATCGAAAATGTTGGATCCATCCAAATAACCTTGTTACCTTCTTGTTTTGTTACTACCCCACAATTTAATGAAACTTTTCTTACCAAATATTTTTTGTGAAAATCTCGTAGTCGTAGGATTTTGTCCTATGTTACTACACATGGCATTGATTCAACATAAAACATGCTCAAAAGATCGGGGCATTAGTGTGCTTTGACATTTAAGAAAATTTGCATATGGATCAGTGATAAAGTAAAGAATAAATTTTTTTATTTAACCAAACGACTGAAGTGCGATATAAAATTGTGAACTTGATGATTTACTATAAATCGAAGAGTTCATAGGAACCGAAAGTGATGATCGGAAAAAATAGTTAGCTAGGAGCGTGGTTGTATGTTATGTATATACAGGTGTGTGCTCTAACGGCTTTCTCATTGCTACTAACCAATCCAATTAACAAACAAACTCACAATATTTACTATAAGAAGAAGGTGGTTAATGAACTAATTAATCATGTTATGAAAACTTACCCAAAAAGGAAAGGTTTCCATTTTGATCTTTAATACCCCTCCCACGAGAGTTCGTCAGGACTGAAAGCGATCATCGAAAAATTTGTTAGCCAGGAGTGTGGTTGTTCTTAAATATATACAGATGTGTGCTAACGGTTTTTTCTCGACCAACCAGAGAGCTCTATTACTAACTAATCCAATTAACAAATAAACTAACAATGTGTACTATAAGTAGGAAGCTGTTAATGAATTAATTAACCTAATTATGAAAACTTGCCCAAAATGGAAACTCTAATACCCACCTCTCCTCAAGTCAGGCATGAGTGTTGTGAATGCCTAACATGGATTTCATCACATTGAACGGTTGTAACGACAACGGCTTAGTGAGGATGTCTGCAATTTGTTGTTCATTGGACACATGAACAATTTTTATTTCTCTAGCATGCACCTTTTCGTGTACAAAGTGACGCTCTTTGTTTATCCTTCGTACGCTCGCGATATACAGAATTGTTGGGGATGCAAGCTGCTCTTTATTATCAATGAGTAAAAGTGGCAATTTTGAAGAGGGGATCCTGAGTTCATGAAGCAAAATAGTATAGAGATGCGTATGCCAATAATTGATAAAAAAATATGTGATCCTTTATTCTCTGGTATATCGCACCTAGCGCATATGTTTTCTTATTGAATAAAGTTTTCTATGCTATTATAGTTTTCACTGGATCGTACTACTAGTACTCTTAAATTCTAAAAAGTTTTTGCTACAAAAACTAAAACAATAAAAAGCACACAAATTAAAAAAATAAATGAAATAAAAGCCCTTCATTATTGTAAATATTTTCAGAATGACATATACAAGTTCTTATTCCATCTACATTGTAGGTTCAAAATCATAAAGATCATAAATTAGGTGCCTAGTGTTCGTTGGAGCTCCACTTGGCGCCATTGTTTCACCCTCTCTCTTCCTTTTCTTGTCCCCTATATATACATCATTAAAAAAAAAAAACAAATCATCAAAGATGTTCTAAAATAATTGTCAAATAAATTAGGTCTACTGTTTTGTGGTAAATTAATAAGAAACCGAGCTAATGGTATTTTATACTCCAATGTCAATTGACATAGGATCAATGCCCATTGTAAAAAGTAACTTTGTAATCAACTATGCATTATTTATGCCCGGGTTGGTTTCTGGCGTACGCAATATCTCATTTGTCGTGACATTATATATACCCACTAGTATCTTCCTCAACATCTTATCTCCTCTAACTCTACGTTCATTTGGTGCCCCCTGAAAATTTTGAGATGATTCGTAAGTAGTAAAACGAGCTTTAATTTTTCTCTGGTCAAAAGTGTAAAATAAAGAGTTAAACAACGTAAATAAAATTTAGTAATTAGCACAAGTGCCCTGATCAATACTTTACGTTGATTGTATGCGTAATGTTTATTCATAAAAAATTAATGTGTGTGTGTGTGTGCACCTTTATTTAGGTAGCAGATAAAATCTGCTTCTTGTCAATGGAGAGCGATGTTTCTCCATCGCTTATGATCGTTAGCTGATTGAGAGCCATCTTAATTTTTTAATCGAGAAAGAAAAAGGGAAATGAAAGGGTTACAAGACTATGGTTCCTGCCGCTGGAGAAAAGCCACACACAAAGTGAAAAACAATTGAAGAAGAAGGCACATTAAATAGGTTCTAATTCACGTAGATTATCAAAGCCACCAGATGCTTCATCTGACAACACGATCAAGGCACTAACAAAGACAGATCAAGCAGCACATGCGCAGTTAAGGAATAAAAACTTTCTGCAAGCTTTATGCCTACTGACAGCTGAGAGAATATTCTTGGTGATGGAATGATGAGTTGTAATCTTTAGCTTTAGTTGTTTTTGTTGTCTATAAATGTAATGGTTCAATATAAAGTTCAATATACAAGAAACATTTCTTCAATATACAACTGCAGTTTCATAATTCAGTAAACATTGTTTATATGTTCATCAACAAGAATTGTAATCAATATGTTTACTGCCTTATTATTTGAAAAGGTATCAGAGCAGTGTTCTGCATTGTCTCAAATACTACTTTTATAGCTTCCGCACATTATATTATCAGATCCTATCTTTTCTCTCTTTTTTTCATAATATTCAATGACAAATCCTACTGATTCAACCTCCACAACACCAGCATCCATAGAGGCTCAAAACAGTGCACAGAGCATTACCAATCAAAGAACATATGAGGATCCTTCGAATCCATTCTTTCTGCACCATGGAGAGAATCCAGGGCAGTCACTAGTGAGTCAGAAACTCACATCACAAAATTACCATAAATGGAGCAGAGCCATGTATGTGGCTCTGCTAGCTAAGAATAAAATTGGATTCATAGATGGAACTCATCTGGAGCCTAGCATTTCAGAGCCAAACTATGGAAAATGGATGAGATGCAACTATATGGTGTTAGGATGGATCTCAGCTGGAATATTAGATGAACTAGGAGACTACACATTGTTCTCTGACAATGCATACAAGGTATGGCATGAAATAAAGCATAGATTCTCTAAGTCCAGTAACAATCACATATTCATGTTAGAACAGAAAATTACTGTCATTTACTTCTCTAAACTGAAATCATTGTGGGATGAAGTCAGTCAATATGAGGAGCCAAGTAATTGTTCTAATCTAAACTGTAATGTAATGTCTGTGCTGAATAAAAAGAATGAATGTTGAAGAGTCATGTAATTCTTGATGGGACTAGATGAAATCGGATTCTATTAAAGGATCATTTGTCCACTCTAGGTGACACTCTCAGTCTAGTACTTCAAGAAGAAGCAAATAGAGAAATGTCTATTGCTTTTAACCCTCATGCAGACACAGCAGCCATGAGTATCAAAATGCAAGATGCACCACAAATAGCTGCCATAAATGCAGGTTATCAGGTCAATGGAGGTTATCAAAAACAGCAAAGCCTTGGAACAAGTCTAGAGGAACAAAGAACAGGCCTCCATGTGCTAAGTGTGGAAAAACAAACCACACCATTGACAGTTGCTATGAAGTCTTTGGACACCCTCCTGGCCACAGATATGCTAAATTCAAATCTGGATTCAATGGAAACAATGGATGCAATGGTAACAATAATCTCAATGGAAATAGGCAGATCTCAGGAAGTGTGAATCAGTTGAGCCAAATGGGATCTGATGCAGGCCAAAATGTTCCTATCTCACAGGAACAATTTCAGAATTTATGCAAGCTCTTTCAGAACAATGCTAACCTGACTAATCAAGTTAAAAATAATCCCATGAGAACAAACAACTCAGGTAACCACTTGAACCTTAGGTGTTGTTATTCTAGTCATACTCAGTTGATTAAACAAAATCCAATTAAGAATACATGGATTCTGGATTCTGGTGCCACATACCACATTGTTTGTGATCAAACACTCTTTTCCTCTTGTGAACCTGTTGCTAATTCCTTTGTAAAACTTCCTAATGGACTAACTGCACAAGTTACCATGATTGACACTGTCAAAGTTAACAAGAACATAGCCTTAAGTCAATTTCTATATGTTTCTTCATTCTCATTCAATCTTGTCTCAGTAAGCAAACTCATTTGTCAAATGAAATGCTTACTTATCTTTTGGTCTAATTTGTGTATCTTACAGGATATCGGCAGTTGGAGAATGATTGGGATGGCTAGAGAGATCAAAGGCTTATACTGCATAGTGGAGGACAGAGAACATTCTAAACCAATTAGTGTTCTTTCTAATATTAATTATGTTCAGTCATCTTCTATTTTATGGCACAAAAGATTAGGACATCCTTCTGTATCAAGATTATCTCTCCTTCATTCAACAAGTAATGATTTTCCTCACAAATTTGACAATATTGTATGTGATATATGTCATCTTTCTAAACAGTCTAGAGTACCTTTTTCTCTGAATCCTAAAAGAAGTGATAACATCTTTGATCTTATACATGTTGACATATGGGGACCCTATAGTACTGCTTCTATCAATGGCTCTCACTATTTCTTGACCATAGTTGATGATCACAGTAGATTTACTTGGCTGTATCTAATGAAAAACAAAGGACAAGCAAGAAAATTGATTGCAGATTTCTTTCAATATGTGTTCATACAGTTTAATAAGAACATTAAAGCTCTCAGATCTGATCAAGGGCAAGAATTTAATATGCCTGAATTTTTCAAAACTAAAGGTGCTATACATTAACAAACTTGTACATATACACCTCAACAAAATTCAGTAGCAGAAAGGAAACATAAACATCTTCTTAATGTTGCAAGATCTCTCAGAATACAAGCCAATCTTCCTTTACATTTTTGGGATGACTATGTTTTGACAGCAGCATACCTTATTAACAGAACTCCTACACCTTTGCTTGATAACCACACTCCATACTATCTTTTATACTCCAAACAACCACAATACTCTCACCTTATAACCTATGGCTGCATTTGCTTTGCAACCTCTCTGCCAAAGCCACATAATAAACTCCTTCCCAGAGCTTCTAAATGTATCCTTATAGGCTATCCTGCTGATATTAAAGGATACAAACTGTTTGATCTTCACAATAAGCATGTATTTGTCTCCAGAGATGTTATCTTTAATGAACAAATCTCTCCATTTTAATCTTCATCCACCACAGTGCCCAATCACATTACATCCATATCTCCAACATTGGATCCTATGGAATTATCATATTTTCCTTCTTCATACAATGAATATGATAATTTTCCTAACACCACTCATATCCAGGAATCAGATCCTACTGCAACACCTCCTTCGCTAAATCATTCACATAGTTCTCCCACTTCTCATTCTTCTTCTTCCACTGAACATCAGTCTTCCTCTAATATGGATAGATCACCTGATCACATTGATCATGTTGATGACATTGAAATAAGAAGATCCACTAGGCTTAGAAAGGTTCCCTGTCATCTTCAAGACTATCAGTGTAAACTTATTCAATCTAAGTCCTGTCTCATGGATTCTACAACTGATGATGTCCATCAAGGTACACAACACCCTCTCAAGCTTTGTTTTCATCATTTATCTGATTCTCACAAAAGATTCATATTATCTGTTGCTTCACCAACTGAACCTACATGCTATGATCAAGCTAAACTTGATCCCCTATGGATGGCTGCTATGAATACTGAACTACAAGCCTTGCATGAAAACAACACATGGACTCTTACTCCTTTACCCCCTGGTAAAAATGCTATTGGTTGCAAATGGGTCTAAAAGATCAAGTATACTGCTACAGGCCAAGTAGAGAGATATAAAGCTAGATTGGTAGCTAAGGGATATAATCAACAAGAAGGATGGGACTTCTTTGAAACATTTTCTCCAGTAACAAAAATATCCACAGTCAGATGTCTACTTGCTTTAGCAGCTGCTCAGAACTGGCTTCTCTATCAATTGGATGTTAATAATGCTTTTCTATATGGAGACTTGGAAGAGGAAGTTTATATGTCACCACCTCCTGGTTTTGCTACTGAGAGGGAGAACACTTACTGTCTTCTTCACAAATCCTTATATGGACTTAAGCAGGCTTCAAGGCAATGGAATAATAAGCTAACATCCATCATAATTGATAAAGGATTTAAGCAATCATCTGCAGATCACTCATTATTCATCAAAAATCTCAATGGTAACATCACTGTCCTTCTGGTATATGTAGATGATATCATTATTGGAGGAAATTGCAAATTGATTCTCTGAAGGATTATCTAAAGCACCATTTCAAACTGAAAGACTTATGTTATCTGAAATATTTCTTAGGCATTGAAGTTGCCAGGAATCAGAAAGGAATATCTCTGAATCAGAGAAAGTATGCTCTTGAAATCATTGATGATTGTGGTCTATTGGGAGCTAAACCAGCTGGTACTCCTATTGAACAAAATTAAAAACTATCTCATTCAGGGGGAGTTGATCTAAAGGATCCAACCAAGTACAGAAGATTGATAGGAAGACTGATATATTTATCAGTCACCAGGCCTGATATCTTCTATGCAGTGCAAGCAGTGAGTCAGTACATGAGTGATCCAAAGCATCATCATATGGAAAGTGCCTTAAGAGTGGTTAGATATCTGAAAGAGAATCCAGGACAAGGACACTTCTTTCCTACTGACAACACAATTCACCTTAAGGCATACTGTGATGCAGATTGGGGTGCATGTATAGATACTAGAAGGTCTGTGACAGGCTATTGTGTCTTCTTAGGAGATGCTTTGATATCTTGGAAATCTAAGAAGCAGGTAACAGTGTCAAGATCTTCTGCTGAGGCAGAATATAGAGCACTAGCCACGGTTGTTTGTGAAGTAGTCTGGATAAGACAATTGCTACAAGATTTTGGATGTAACCATGACAAGCTGAGCCTGATATATTGTGATAATCAGGCAGCAGTTCACATAGCAAACAATCCAGTGTTTCATGAGAGAACGAAACACACTGAAATAGATTGTCATGTGACTAGGGAAAAGTTGATGCAAGGAATAATTAAGTTATTTCTTATATCCACACATGCGCAGTTAGCTGATATATTCACAAAGGCACTAGACAAAATAAATTTCAATCTTATGGTGAAAAGGTTAGGTGTTCATGATGTGCACTGTCATGTTGAGGGGGAATATCAAAAGCCAGCAGATGCTTCATCTGACAACACGAACAAGGCACTAACAAAGACAGATCAAGCAGCACATGCGCAGTGAAGGAATAAAAACTTTCTACAAGCTTTATGCCTACTGACAGCTGAGAGAATATTCTTGGTGATGGAATGATGAGTTGTAATCTTTAGCTTTAGTTGTTCTTGTTGTCTATAAATGTAATGGTTCAATATAGAGTTCAATATACAAGAAATGTTTCTTCAATATACAACTGCAGTTTCATAATTCATTAAACATTGTTTATATGTTCATCAACAAGAACCGTAATCAATATGTTTACTGCTTTATTATTTGAAATAGATAGCCATCATATACGTGCCACTTTGCATATTCTGGCAGAAGACGACATTATAATTTAGATTTGAACAATTGTCATGATAAGGAAAAAAACTACAATAAATGGGAAAATATTTAAATAGCTGAAACTTAAATCGACCCCAAACCTGTAGATTTATTTTGTAATTCCATGTCCTCGTTAGAAGAAAGATCTAAAAGACAACTATAGACATGTCCTTTTGTTTAGAATTTTTTCATCAATATGTAAATTAGATTAATAGCGTTTACCATTTTTAAACCATACTTTCTGTTTTCTTTTTGTTATATCATATTCATCCAAGAATGACAATGCTTTACCTATGGAGTATTTTAAAACCAGCGCAAAAAGAAGTGAAAGAACTCCATGCAGTTTAATTGACGCAATTCCAATTTATGCAATATAAACTAATTGATTTTGTAGGAAATAATTCCGTGATCATTCTCATTAATCTTCCCAAAGTATATATAGTACAATATTCTAAGGTAGAATTCTAGAGATATACAACAATCTAATTACAATCTATCAAGGATATGCAAATTAATACATAATATCTCTAACACACCTCGCAGTCCAAACAGGAGGTGCGTGAATGCTGAGAGTGGAGCAGAAATCTTCAAACAGGACTCGAGGTATCTCTTTAGTGAAATATCCGCAATATTGTACAGGAAGGGACATGAGAAACTCGAACTTGTCCACGTGCGACCTTCTTTCTAATAAAATGAATGTCCAATTCTATATGGTTGGTGCGATTCGGATTGTTAAAAAGGTAGGTAGAATTCACGTTATCACATTGGACCAAGGTAGCGTTAGAGATAGGGAATTGTAACTCCAATAATAAATTTTAAAGCCAACAACTCTCGGACACAACGTTCGCAACCCCTCGATATTCTGCCTCGGCACTGGAAAGAGAAATAATGGGTTGGTGTTTAGAAGAATAAAATATAAGATTGTCGCCCATGAATATAAAATAGCTGAAAGTGGAGCGGCGTGTGTCAGGGAACCACCCCAATCCACATACGTGTAGGCGATCATGTCCAAAATCTGAGACTTGTACAAGTGAAGGCCGAAGTCTATCGTGCTCTAAATACAGAATATAAAGGATGATGTGTTTCATAGCAGCCACGTGATCAGATTTCGAATCATGCATATGTAAACACAATTGATGGATGGCGTACAAAGAATGTATGGTCGTGTGAACGTCAAGTACTACAACGCGCCGGCAAGACTATAGTAATGTGTCGAATCCACATATGGTGACCCTGAAGAAGCATTAAGTTTGGCTTGAGTGTCGACAGGAGTCGCAACGGGTTTGCATGATGACATACCTGCCCATTCAATGATGTCCGAAGAATATTGTGGCCGAGAGAGAAATATTCCATTAGGATATCGTGTGACAGCTATGCCCAAAACATAACTCATTGGTCCCAAATCAGTCATTGCAAATTCCGATGCCAACTGAGATATCGGATTACGTCATAAGGTGTTAGACGAGGAAGTGAGGATAATATCATCGACATACAGTAAGATATACCCAGTATTAGTGCCATGGTGATAGATGAAGACAGAGTGATCGGACTTACTGTGCGAGAAACCAATGGGTGAAGCAAAATAAGCGAAACATTGATACCATGCGCGTGGAGCCTACTTAAGACCATGCAAAGATTTCTTCAAGAGGCAAACATAATCTAGATGAGTCTTCTCACGAAAACCCAAAGGTTGATGCATATAGACTGTTTCCTGAAGAGTATCGTGTAAGAAAGTGTTCATGACATCGAGTTGATGAATGGGCCAATAGAGAGAGATACCAATGTTGAGCACGTATCAAGGCAATCAACTCCAGCCTGCTAAGACCTGCCATCACCAACAGAACGAGCTTTGTGTCGCTCAAAAGATAAAATAGATTTATTTTTAATAAGAGTGTGAAATTCATCTAACATAGCCTATTTCTATTTCGAATCGGATAGTGCATGCTTAGGGCCTTTTGGTAAAGGAGAGGGCGCGACGGAAGAAGGAAGATTAAAGTGATGCCTAGCAGTGAATATACCATGCATGCGGCGCGTTGTGATCGAGTGCACAGGATTCGTGAAAGAAATTGGAGTTGGAGGAGATGAGGGAGGTCACGTCAGGCTTTGTGTTGGAGATGGAGCAATCGCGGGAGGCAAGGGGGGAGGAGCCGTAGGCATTGGGACCACATAAGTTGAGGTGGCGGTCAAAGATGAAGGATTGAGTAGTAGAGGATGAGGCTCGTCATCAAGAAACATGTAAGAGAGGATCGGTGAGCTGACCGTCACAAAGGGAAACCCACTCTTGTCAAAAAGAACATACTGAGATAGGATTATTTTGTGGTTAGTGATGTCGTAACACATATAACCACGATGATTTGAGGGATACCCCGAGATAACGCAAGGCGTGGAACGCGGTTCAAGCTTGTTGATAGTAGAAGCCGGGAAAAAAGGGTAGCACACGCAATAAAATGTCCGTATGTGAGAATATGAGGGATCGCGCTTGTATAAAAGTTAAGTTGGAGAGTAGTTTTTCAAGATTTTAGTGGGAAAGATGTTAAGTAGATATGTGGATATTTGAAGTGCGTAAGACCAAAATTTTGTGGGCAACGAAGAGTGAGAGAGGAGCATGCGCAAAATGTTATTGATGGAAGGTATGGTACGTTCGACATTTCCTTTTTGTGAAGAGGTATGGGGACAAGAAAAACGGAACGTCCTGCCAATTTTTTGACAAAAAAAAAGTGAAAATCTGCGTTGTTAAATTCTCGCCCGTTATCACATTGAAAAACTTTATATTTGTAGAAAATTGAGTGTTTTTATAAGCACTAAACGAGGCAAAAATACCATAAACATCAGATTGTTTTCCAAGTGGAAACCTCCACAAGTATTCAGTAAAATCATCCATAAGAACAAGATAATATTTATGACCCACAAAACTCAAAACTAGAGAAGTCCACAAATCAGCATGTATACTATCAAATGGCAAAAGAGTATGAGAGTTAGAGGAATAACAAGGCAACTGGATATGTTTACCCAAAACACACGAATCACAAAGTGTTTTTGAAGAAGAACGAGTATACGAAATAAAACTAGTAGTCCTAAGAAAATCTAAAATAGATGTGATGTCCCAAACAGTTGTGCCATAGAGACGGGGATAGAGCGGCAAACATCATAGAAGCACGAACAAATGAGGAGGCCGATGAGGTGGATGTCGTTGTGGTGATATGATATGGATCACCGGAGCTATCACGTCGCATTATAGGTATCCCTATTTGACAGAAAACCTGACCGGATTAAATTCAATAGAAACATGATTATCACGCATAAGGCGACGAACAGATACGGTATTCTTAATTAATTGAGGAGTATGTAAAACATGATTAAGCATGAGAGGGGGTGGGGTGAGGAAAGCGATGCATTACCGTGACCATGAATTGGAATTCCTTGACCACTACCAACAATAATACGATAATTCGTGCTCGAATTAAAATAAAGAGAGATTACCTTGAGACGCCGTCATGTGAGATGAGCCCCCCCCGAGAAATGCTTTAAAAGTGAAATACTTATCGCTCATCTCCCCGAGTAATGCTTTAAAAGTGAAATACTTATCGAGCATAGCTGCATTATCAATAGGTTCAGCATATAAAATCTGCACTTCCTTTTACTTTTCAACGAAACACCATATAAGCCTCCTCAACAAGTGGTAAAGGATCAAGGTTAAGAATCTGACCTCTCACCATGTCATAACTATCATTGAGTCCCATCAGAAATTGAAACAGTCGATTAATTGAATGAAAATCTAATGAATGTCGATCCAACCCACAAGTATGTCTTTTAGAAGCCTCAAGGACATGCAAAAGCAGGCACAGTACAGCTCAGTTCATCCCACAATCGCTTCAAAGTAGTGTAATAAGTAGAAATAATTGAGAAACCTTGATATATGGAAGCTACCTCGTGTTGCAGCAGATACAAACGCGGTTCGTTACTCATTCCAAAGTGTATTTCTAGTTGCTTCCATAAATCTAAAGCAGAATTTTTACACAAGAAGGCATCACTGAATTCCATTGATGCATATTGAAGAAGCCATAATCGTACCATGCAATCGACGGGGATCCATTCCTCCAGATCTTGTTGATCCTCAGCACGTCACTTCACCCTACTGGTGATAAATCCGAGCTTTCTCCTAGCCATATCGATTTGCTCCAAGGTTGGTAGTTAGCAATATTCGTTAACAACATTGTAGTCAGGCTCATGTTGGAATTATCAGAACCGTTAAACAACAGAGATCCAGTAATCAAACTGCCATTAATGGGGGAAGCATCAGGTACACTTGTCGGAGTAGTCGTTAATAAAAAATTGAATCTTGAACAATAAGGTCCTAAAGACAGAAATTATAATTTCTACTGGATCTATTAATCCTATCATATATTACATTATATTTGAGGTTGTTTACTAAGAAATCTTCATATAGAAGTTTTTCGTATGGGAATCTAAGTTAAATGACAAATTATAGATTGTATGCTCTATTTTCTTGCTCGAATATTATCCTATCTTTACTTTTAAAGGTCTATTTGTAAGATTTCCATTTTCCACAAAAAACAATGGATCTTCTTATCCGCTACGAGAAATGCATAATTCATGAAGAGAGATTTTTTTACAATTATGTTATGATTTTGTTACTACCCAATGATTTAATGGAACTTTTCTTACCAGGAATTGTTCGTGAAAACCTCGTATAGCCCAAGGATCTTGTCCTATGTTACTACTCATGGCATTGATTACTTTGAAATCATAATATGTAACATTTTCATATTTAGTAACTTGTCATAAATAAGTCAATTAATTAGGTATTTAATTAGTTTTCCCATTTAGTAAGTTTTGATAGTTTGATTTTAAATTGTACAGTAGTTTGTTAAACAAGATTAAGAGCTCGTTCACTACAAAAAAAAGGGTCATTCGCGACCGCCCCTTTGGCGGTCGCGGATGGTCATTCAAACTCCATAAAATTAAATAAAAAAATGAAAATAAAAAAATGTTGAATGAGGGTGATTCGTGACCGCTGGTAAAGCTCAATCTGTAGATAGCTTTAAACGGTAAGCTACAGTCCCCACTCTCTCTATCACCTCATAAGGTCCAGCATATTTAGGATTGAGTTTCCAGCAGGTGTCTTTCCTCAAAGTCATTTGCCTGCATGGTTTGAGTTTGACAAATACCCAGTCTCATATGTTAAACTATCTTTCCATTCTATTTTTGTTTGCTTGTACTTTCATCCTGTTTTGTGCATGTGCTAGCAGCTCTTTAACACTTTGCAAGTTATTCCTCCTGTTTTCTAGTAGTTCAGCAACCCATCAACCTTAACTGCATCATATGATCCCAAACCTGCTTGAGAGGCCTTGTAGACATATAGTATCTCAAAGGGAGTTCTCCTTACTGCTGAGTGGTAATTGGTATTATACCACCACTCAGCAAGTGCCAACCACTTGGCCCATCCCTTATGATTTCCTCCCACCATGCACCTTAAATAAGTCTCCAAGCATTGATTTACCCTCTCAGTTTGCCCATCAGACTGAGGGTGGTAAGCAATACTAAGGTACTGCTCAACTCCCACTGCCCTCATTAGTTCCTTCCAAAAGGAACTCACAAAAATCTTATTTCTATATGTCACAATGCTCTGGGGAAGCCCATGTACTTTATAGACAGCCTCCAAGAAAACCTCAGCTAAGGTAGATGCACTGTAGGGGTGAGTCAGTGGTATAAAATGAGCATACTTTGAAAACCTATCTACTACCACCCATATTGTGTCATTGCCCTTAGATTTAGGCAGTTGATCTATAAAGTCCATGGTTATATGTTGCCATGAATGCTCAAGTAAGGTGAGAGGTTGCATCCAGCCTGGGTATTTTATTGTCTCATGTTTGCACACTTGGCAAACTACACACTGAGCCACCCATTTCTTAACCTGCTCCTTGAGTCCAGGCCAAAGAAAAATGGCTTGTATCCTCTTGTATGTCTCCAATACACCAGAAGAGAAAGGGTTGTTACTAGGCTGTATCAATCCAGTGTTCAGCATCTCTTGAACCAACTTCTGAATTTCTACCTTCTGTAAATAAGAATATCTGTAGGGATAGGATTTGAAAGGTTTGGTGTCTGGTAGCATTGTTATCACATGGTCAAACTCTCTGTTGGGAGGTAGTTGAGTTGGTTCCTTACACAACTCCTGATAAGTCTCCACGAGATGCTGAAGTGGAGTAGGTACCTCATGTTCCTTCCTAGGTTTGTCCTCTTCAATCATGAATAGACGACCTATCAATGTCTTCCCTCTTTTCTGGATGATTTTCTCAGCCCTATTACTGGTGATGTACTTCAATTCCATAGTGTGTCCCAATCCATATAAGGTGCACCCATTTCCCTCTAAATAGAAGGTTAGTTATTTCTTGTCAAAATCAAAAGTCACAGAGCCTAAACTCATGAGCCAATCCACCCATATCACCATATCACAGCCTAGCAATTTCAATACTCTAGGGTTGGCAATGAACTCTATCCCATCCATTTCCCATATCATATTAGTGCATTTAGCTACACTCTCCATCTTACTGCCATTTGCTATAGTCACCCCCATAGGGTTTGTATGCTCCAATCTACACCTTAACCTCTTTGCAGCTTGCTGGTCTATAAATGTGTGGGCGCTACCATAATCTATTAAGATAGTGAGTGTATCTCCCTTCACCTTCCCCAACATTTTCAGAGTTTCAGGAGCAGACTGCCCTCCTGTTTGGTTCCTTGGTGCAAACTTGTGCTGCCTGTTCAGTGTATCTACCATAGCTTCATGTTTCCTAGCCATATGGATAGTCTGACTCGGTGTTGGTGGACCTAGCATTCCCACCATGATTCTCACTTCTTTATTCAATCCACTGAGATAACTTTTTAAAAAGTATTCCTCATCCAAATGTCTATCCCTCTGCACCATAAATGACTTCAACTCCTCAAACCTAAGTGTATAGTCATCAACTGTACTCATTTGCTTTAACTTGTTAAACTCTCCAATGACATTCTCTCCCTCAGCTGGAGTGAATCTCTACATCAACAATTCAGTGAACTTTGTCCATCCTATGTTCTCCATTCCCTCAATGTTATTTACAAACCAATACTCTGCTGACATCACTATTTTTTCATAGTCTGTCATGGGGTTTAGAGAAAAGTACCGCATGCACTTTCTCAACCAGCTGCGAGGTTGCTCACCCGTAAACCTTGGAAACTCCAGTTTCGGTCCTCTCCGGGTAGATCCTTCAGCATGAGCACCAGGAGAGCTGATGATTCTTGGTCCCGAGTTATGAGGAACGGAGTGTGTGATAACTGGTGTCCCCAAACTCGATTGTCCTGTTCTGGGGTTTTTACCCCTAATTCCAGATTCTCAATGTGACTAGTATTGGATCCTGTCATGCTGAATCAGAGTTTTTGCAGCTCGTGGAATCTGGCTCTGAAGACAAATGTAACGATCGAATACGTTGATAGAGATAAGAAAGTGAATTCTGCGTAAAGGAGAAGAGCAGATAGAGAGAGAAAATAGTTTCAGCTGTAATTTTATATAATTTTTCTGAATGAAATGTCCAGTACATGCATCAAGCGTGATATAGAATTAGTGACGACACCTATACATCACTGAAGATTCTAAAGTCGCAGAACAAAGTGCAACTTAGTACAATTACTAACGCTTCACTTAGCAAGGGTAAAATAGACAATTACTAGATGAATTAAAAATGCAGAAATGACATGCAGAAAGGAAAATAGAAAATGTCGCCGTTTGAGTTGCCCGTTCACCCCTTTGACTTTCAGCTGAAATCAAATCCAAATTAGATCCCCAAATCCTCTTCCACTGCGAAAACCCTCAAGAATGCAATATTTGCCTCCAATTTCATCAATTCCCTAACTCAGTTAATCAACATTCCCCTGTTAAAGGACACGGGCAGCGACTCGGTGTAAATTTATGCCCGTGTCTCGCTCGTCTCCTCGTCCTCCTGTTAGGGTATTCCGGCGAACTGGGAATGGAGTGGAAAAGAAAGGGAATTTGCAAATAAGACCTTTTAGCTTGATTTTTTTTTAATTCCTTGGTTTTTAGGTTTTTTTAATAAAGAAAATAAAAAACCAAATTACTAACTGGCTAATTAAAGGGATTAGTGGGTCACGTGGAGTCATGTGTCGCTTATTAGGTGGATTAACAAAAATTGGACCAAAATTGGACAATTAGTAAACCGTGGGACTAAAATTATAAAAAGTTTCATTTATGGGACCAATATTGGAAAAACTTCACATTATGAGACTAATCAATACTTAACGTTGATTGTATGCGTAATTTTCATGCATTAAGATTCTAAAGCAAGCAATATTTATGCAACTGTATATTATGAATATAATTTTGAGATTTCTATAGAATTTTTAAAAAATAATATTATTAAAAATAATAACCTTATTATGTCTCTACAATAAGAAATTAAAAATACATACAATTTAATTTGGGATAATATTAATTTGTTATGCAATAGTATAAATATATAATAGAAGTTAAGTTGTAGATTTGCTATCCATTTTACATGTGACTGTAAGTTGGAAATCCCTTTTGCTATTTTTTTACATCACATTGGACTTTTGCCATTAAATAACCTATGGGTTATTTGCCAATTATAGATGATAAAGTGATATCTTTTTCAATTTACCTGAAAATTAACAATTACTCGTATAACTTGAACATAACGCGCAATTATTTTCAATAAAAAAAATTGAAATTACTATCTAGATTCCATGGAAAACGGTAATGTTGAAGGTCTAGAGATTTATCTGCTTGATCTACTATGCTAGTAATGCATTAAGAATATCTTATACATAATTCAACGTAATACAAGGTTGTTTAACATCACTACTCTGATTCATAGAGACATGTGTGCTAAACATACCAAGTAGCATAAGCAACAAATAATATCCAACAAAATAACTTCATCAATAAATTTAATCAAAATATAGAATCAAGGTACATCCATATGAGATTAACTAGATCCTCCCTCAGATACTGAGGTTTAGCTACTCATAGTCATATTCAAATCACAACAATTCATCATAAAAGTATTCAATAAGTAAAAGAAAATATTAAACTCCTGATCTCCTTGTTGTGTTCCTCTACTCTCATTGTTTGCTCATGTTCATTTTTCCCCCCTTATCAATGATTGTAGTGCCACCAACTGTAGAATTTCTGCTCCTTCAACCCTAGAATGCTTTTGTAAGTGTTAGTAGGCTCTTGTAAGCTGTTATGAATTGGTGGTGTGCTTCTAGCAGTCCCTTTTTTTTTATAAGAGAGTTCAGATGCCCTAATCTCATGAGCAGCCATAACCTAATTAGACAAAATGACCATTTGATCCCCGTCAGGCATGATCATACCATATAGCACCCACAATAGAGCGATACATGCGCAATTACAGTCCATTGTGCCTCCTGATCGTGCCACATTTTGTTTTCTCTACCTTTCTCCTTATATTCTACTCTTGCTTGCATTGCATTAGTCTTTCCTCGTGATAGAGGCGCTATTGGTAGGATCGTAGAGCTACTGCCTCATTATCACTAAATCGTGCTGAAATCCTCCAAATGAGCATCACTTTGCTCAGACTCGATTCAGGCTACAAAAAGAATGAAACGGTATGAAACAAGTAAAATTGCCACAAAAATGATGCAAAAGTATATGAAATTGGGTACTCAAATTACTATAATAATTCGCTCACCAATGCCCACCTACCGAATCACAGAATATGACCCTGACCATTCGGCAAGGCTACGCCAAATGGACTTGGACATGATCGGTTCTTCCAGAGACCATACATATCAGAAGATTGTCGCCTTTAAAGTGGCGATGGCCAAAACTTTTGACAAACGCGTTCACTGCGCAATTTTCGAGTTGGAGACCTGGTACTCAAAAGCGTCAAAGCTAGAAATCATGATGGGGAATTGCAACGAAATTGGGACGGACCGTACCAGGTCACGCGCGAGTTCAAAAGGCTATTATTAATTGGAAGACATGCACGGGGATCATTTACTCCGACCCCCCCCCCCCCCCCACCCCACCCCCAATGGAATGTGCAACACTTACGCCATTTTTATAGCTGGTCTTTGATTTCCATGTATGAGAATTACGCAAAGCTTGATTCCTAGTTTGGGGTACGTAGGCAGCTAGTATCATGGCTCATCACCTTAATTTAAATTATCATATCTTTATGATATCAAATTTCGGGGAATACCGAGTATATCTGAGAGTGGCACAGAATATCCTTGCGCTCACATGCCATATTGGCAGAGAACTTACCTTTAAGGTAACATGCCAAAAACGGCATAGCTAAAACTACCCTTGTGGTATGCGATAGTGGCAGAGAAACTACCTATAAGGTAACATGCCAATAAACGTCAGAATTACAACTACCTTTGTGGTAACATGCCATAATGGCAGAGAAACTATCTTTAAATGTAACATGCCAATAAACGGCATAATTCAAACTACCCTTGTGGTAACATTCCATATTGGCAGGGAACTTACCTTTAAGGTAACATGCCGATAGATGGCAGTGCTAAAACTGCCATTGTGGTAGCTTGCCTAATCTGGCAGAGACTTTATCAAACAAGTACAATTTAATGTGTTCACACAGTACGCATACTGTTAAAATAGATAATTATCGACAAAAGAGAATTAATATAACGCACAAAGAAAATATTTTTCGCTCCTTGCAAAGACTCTTTACAACCAAAACAATACATAACAAAGTTCCTCTATGCTAGTTATTCCTTATATTTCTAGCAACCCCAACCGTTAACTAAATAATCACTAAATATTTCATCATGATAGTTCTCATATAAGTTGGGGGCGGTGGTAAGTCGGCTCGTCGTACTATACTAAGAACACGACAGTTAATGAGCACTTGCCATTAATCTCATCATATGTAAGGGTAAGAGTACCCAACTACGGGAACCGTAATACATCTAGCCTTGGGTCTATCTCGATTGGGTCTGCCTCAGCTTTAATCTAACATACACTTTGCCCCGACACATTGTATGTCACCTCTAGAACCTCGACAAGAGTCTCGGTGTTGGTAGGGGACCCTGCGACATTACTGACCCCCACGGCTACGGAGTTAGATACAATCACGCCATATGTTTCGACAGCAAAGGGATCAGTCACCCCATTCATTCTGAGGTCATTCATTTCCCCGTCCCCGCCATCATCACTATTGATGGGTTACCTGTCCCTAGGATCTGCATCGGCTGATGGGTTACCCCAATTTTTCCCATTGTTACCAAATACCTACATTGGAGTCGCGGTAGTCTGAACATCCAAATCCTTAGAACTGGATTCATATCAGCATAGGGGATATCATCATTTCTCTCCTCCCTACCAAGAGTAGGGGTAAACCAAACCATAAACATGCCTACTTCCCGTATAAGAGGATGTAAGGGATCATCAGGCCCAAGAGGCAAATAATTGTCATTCTCTGACTCTGGCAGGACTAGTATATCTGATCCTAACTCGGGATCCATCATGTTGGGGTGAAATCCAGCCCCAAGGAATCCAAGAATTTCAATATGGCTCACAGCTATCTCCAATCGGCATATGGCATGAAAGATGCTCCCAAACTGCAAAATCCGTAGACAAGTTCAGGCGAAGGAACATTAGTAAATTCATTATATCAATGAGCATTATCTTACCGCATAATATAGCATGACGCATCCGCCCAAGGATCCAAGCCAACACCTCGAGATCTATCTTCGGCTAGATATTATCCAGGCAAAAGATTGCATTTTCTTCCCTCAGGACACGACCATTTATTCTCACGATCATTTTTTTCGCACCATCATCATTCAAGAAAGTATAATCTCATTGTTTCTTATCTGCACCATCTTCGTCACGAGAATCATCCGCTGCTTACGATTTTCATGGCCACTCGATGCTTCAGAGACCGGGGGAGGTACCATTGTTGATTCAGGATTAGCATCCCAACCACTCGTTAATTCCAGCACAGGTTGGAGACCCTCCTTAGTCACAGTAGCACTAGGTCTTGCCTCATTGGAACCAATATGTTTTGTCCTGGATGGCCTTTCTCTCTCCATGGCTGGACCACCTTTGTGGTCTGCATCTGCCCACCTGAGCTAAAATCCTTTGTTCCACTCGAACTTGCTGTTACGTTACACCTTTACACAACATTCAAATATCACTAATTTGGCAAGGCATCACGAGTTAAATACCCAACGCAAGCTGGCTCCCGAACAGGGCGAGCAATCTCAAAGGCTCTGGACTCGACCTCCAACTGCGCGTTGCGTTGCCAGATATCTTTGGCAATCTGATTTTGCCTGATCTGAGATTGTTTCCCAACAAAGATTCTACCCCACCTTAACAAGGTCGGATTACCAAGTGTCGAGCTTCAAATCTAGACTCTCACTCATAGGACCGTAACCGTGGCAACCATACATGGAAAGCTATTTCGAGAACCACCATAGTCCCACTATCAATGGTTTCCTCTTCTTGGTTGATTGTAGGCATCTCTCCCTCCTCAACCACATTCTCTAAGGACGGACCTTGGTTAGATCCCTTCGCCATACGTTTCTTAGATGTATAGCCTAAAAATGCTAAGTCTATACATCGAGAACATTGTCGCATATCGAACACAGCATATCGGGTGCAGAAGTATGTCGAGTATACAACCACATATCAAACGAACAGGTACATGTCAAACACAAGCATGTCAAACATAGTTATAAGTCGAGAGAACTAGCTACATCGAGTATATCGTACATCGAATAACACAAGATGTTGAAAAACAAAACTCGACGTACCTATAAACTTTGGTATACTCTCTCAACGCTTGATATCCTGGTCAAATTTGATATACCATAGCAAAAAAGACAAACTCTCCCCTATTAAAATAATGACAGGGGGCATATTTTATAGTGACATGTGATGGGCCTCACTGCACCACTGGTACATTAAATGACCCACATTTCGAGTAAACACGTCAAAAGCTTACCCTAGGCATCCACGCCCCGTTCTCCATGTCGGGTACACAATACCCGACATCCGATTCACGTCGAGAATAAATCCTCGACATCTCGCAGGCACGAATTGCACCTCTTAAACCCCAGTATCTCGTGAATATAAAATACTAAGCTTAATGCAAATTGCAGTTTTACGACCTCTACTCTCGCACACCTCATTCCGACAAAATGAGGGGGATAACAAAACTTTATAATTTCTCGGCATTCACTATAGGTCTCGCACAGCCCGTAAACTCCGGCATCACAAGAAAATGGCATGTTTCCCGACCGAAAATTTGCAATCGAATCCCGGTCGACAATAGTCGTTATTATTGCCAACCGCATTGCGGTCGGCAATAGCGCTATTACCGATCGGAATCCGATCGATAATGATAGGGTTTAGTGTTTAGGACCTTTTCCGACCGGAATGCGGTCGATAATGCCTAAATTTCCGATCATAATGAGGTCGGTAATAATATTCATATTTTTAATATAATCATTTCGCTCTCCAATTTTAGATAAATCGTTGGTTTAATAATCAATTACAACAATATTAGTTATATATAAGTTAAAAAATCAAAAAACAATTGTTACACGTTAAAGTATCATTTGAAGCGTCGGTTCATAATGTCACTTGTAAATAGATTGGTATATGTCGCTAATAACTTCTTATGATTATGTTCATTTCATGTAACATCTAAACATATATAAATATATATATATATATATATTATCATAAATGCCTTCTCTATACTAATGTTTGTAACGAATGCTAATCGCAAATGAATCAATACTCTATATTACGTATGATTAATATATGTTGAATTTAAAACAAGTTTAATAGTAAACTTACTATGTTAATCAATACTAACTATAGTTCAAAAGAACATTAAACTAACTAAATATTAGTTCAATTCATGTATTTATTGAGATTCAATAGTTAAACGCACAGACACATCATGATTTTTCTAAAAATAAGCAAAATTTGAATATTTAGAGTTTTACCGACCGGATTCCGGTCGAAAAAAATATTCATATCCATTTTCGACCGAATTACAGTCGATAATAATATTCATGACCATTTTCGACCGGAGTCCGGTAGGAAAACTCGGCAGAAATACAATTCCGACCGGAATTCGGTCGGAATTATGGGTCGAATTGTTGCGGACCGGATTCCGGTCAGAAAATCTGAAGAAAAAAAAAGCGTGTTTTAAAAATTTACAAATTTCAAACTTTTCCCGACCAGAATCCGGTCGGAAAAACTTGAAAATTTAGGCGGGATTTGGTGGGAAATTCAAATTTTCCGAAAATTCAAAATTTTTCTCCAATTTCTATATATACACTTCATTTTTCACACAATTTTCATCTAATTTACACAACACTTTTCTCTTCATCTTTAAACACTTTTTTCACAAACACAAATATTTCATCAAAATATTTCAACATAAATATATTTTTCCTCATTTCTCTTCATTTCATCTTTAAATAACACTTCATTCTTCATTTTATCTTTATATAAACACTTTATTCTTCATTTCATGTTTCAACAAACACTTTTTTCTTCATTTCATCTTTACATAAGCACTTTTTTTCTTCATTTCTTTTTTCAAACATTTTTTCTAACATATCTTCTATTAATTCAACTATATTTTGACAAACAAACATTTTTTATGTTTTAAATTGGGTAATAAATTGAAATCTTTCAAAAAAACAAAGTAATAATATTTTGATAATTATTACCGAAATTTTTTTTTTAATCTGTTAAATATTATTTCCGACCGCACTCCAGTCGAAAATACGTTGAATATTATTTTCGACCGGCGTTTGGTCGAAAACGCGTTGAATATTATTTCCGACTGGACTTTTTTGGTCGGAAAATATTAAAAATGTATTACCAACCGGACTCTGGTGGTAAAAAGTTGCTACCGAAATCCGGCCGGTAAATGTAGAATCCGACCGGACTGTGGTCGAGAAAACTTTTTCGAACGAAGCAATCCCGACCAAAAATTCCGACCGGGTTCCGATCGGTAAAAGGTCATTCTCTACCGAGAGGTGTCATTACCGACCGAATTTACGGTCGGGAAAAAGGCTATTTTCTTGTAGCGGGAAATCCTAGGGATACTAAGTATGCTGAAATTTAAAAGCCGGTAACCTAAAAAAATGGCTTCCAAATTGGGGTACCATATGATATGGAATATACTGGGTTGTGCCCCATAACGCCGGCCCAATCCAGCTAGAATTCGGAAGTATATCGAGAATCTAGACTCGATATGGGATCACGTCGAGGATTCATACTCGTTGTAGCCCTGGAAACCCGAGGATGGTCCCGCATTTTGAGAGCTATAAATACCCCCATTGCGTTACCAAGGCAAGTTAATGAATCACACTCTTACCTACCCTGCATACATCGAGCATCCATCCCCGACATTTGTCATTCTCGCCATCTTCTACCTTTGACATGTGCTACATTTGACGTCATTCAGACTCGACGTGTGCTACATCCGACGTCTCCCAAACTCGACGTGTTCCTCATTCGACGAGTCCCATACTCGACGTCCTCTACCTTCAACATCTTACAGGCTCACTCAACCAGATCAACATTTAGCTTAGTGTTTACTATTATCGAGGCTTGTCCTAGTCATTGGTATAAGTGTTCTAGACAAAATTACTCTAGACACTTGTATACGTCGTAGATTAACATAGTTCTGTATAAATTCTCTTGTATTCCTGTAATTCTACATCTCGTGTGTCCGGACCAATTTAATTTATACTGAATTAAGTTGGCAGTTCAGAAATTGAAATATTATAAAGCCTTTAGTAAAAACAAGTTTTTCGAAGTTGACCTTTCCAATTACAATGTTAGATGATCCTCCAATTCAAGCTCAAATTTAGTCAAAGTCTTCTTCAAACATTTAATACGACTAAAGACTTATTCTATTAAATGATCTCTATTTCAAAATTAAATAAATCAAACAGAAATCTAACATGACTGATAATTTTTCTTAATAAATACCAATTTCATTAATATATATATATATATATATATATATATATATATATATATCTCACAAACAACATCGTTAACTACTTATATCGAACAAACTCAAATTCCTAGTTTCAGAAGTTCCACCAATGAAGATTCAGATGGTTCTATTTACTCCATTCAACATGTTAAATAGGAAGATAGCGGAAAGTAAATAAATTGTTACCGTTTATCAGCAACACAAAAATTAAATTATTATTTACTGCAATGTGATACTTTCTAAATTATATAGCCCTAAATAATGTTTTTAGAAACTCTCATGTGTTTACATAAACTTAATTAGTGTATAGTGTTCATTCTAAATATTTTGTAATTAATTTCATCTAAATGTCTAACTCTTGAAAATGTTAGACATTTATTGACTTGTATAAAATCTACAGTATATCCCTTGCGTGCACGGTGTAAGTTTTTTTTTTACTCATGATACGTGGTATTTTTTGATAAGCAGGTCTAAATTTAAACTGAGGACTTCTTTCACCTGATCTTCGATAAACATGATTAAATTTTTATTTCTACGAACTTAAGCTTGTAAGTGGTTAGACATTTATTGATTCATATATAATTTTCAAATAATTTTTAACTTATGTTTTTTTATGACGTGAGAACTCGTAGCCGCAGGGGTGAGGAAGTGATGGGATCCCACGTCGTGGGATTTAAAAACTCACTCCCGTTCCCGCCCCTCTAGTTGAAGGGATCCCTTGTCGAGGGATCCCTCACCAAGGGATCCCTTAATCCCGCCATTTTTTTGTCTCGAATTAGTCACTTTTTAACACTGGAAATTGGAGGAATTCCCGCGGGAATCCCTCTGATTTCCAGATTGTATCTAGCACGAAAATTGTGCTTTTTTCTCCTTTTCCAGCCCCCCCCCCCCCCCCCCCAGGAATTCCTCCAATTTCCAGATTGTATCTAGCACGAAAATTGTGCTTTTTTCTCCTTTTCCACTCCCCCCCCCCCCGCCCCCAAATATTTCATCTTTAAAAGATGTCTTCTTTTCGAAATTAATAACGAGTACCGACCTGTTAACACAAATCACAATCCGATAACTAGCCCGAATCACATTCAAAAATCGCAATCTGCTAATCACAATTCCCAAAAGAAAACCCTTCGTGGCTCAAAACTCACAAGACACAAGACACAAGTCACAAATAGTCTAACCATTACAAATAAATAAATATCTCAATTTAAATAACTAGCAATAAAAAGTTGTCCAATTCCAAATATTTCTCATAAGCACTCACATCACATGTGTTTTTTATTTTGCTATAAAACCCCCAATAAACCTAGTAATTATAGCTTATAAGAAATGGTGGGATTCCCTCCTCCCGTGGAAATCGTAGAATGACCCCCGTTCTCATCCCTCGATTGGAGGGAATCTCGTCCCTCGTAGTCCCGCTGTGAAGGAGTGTGACGGGAAATTTTCCCACGGGAACATTTCCCGTGGGTAGGTACGGGTAAGGGAATTTCCCTTACCCGCTCCCACCCTTATTAAACCGCTACATTTTGGGTGCTCATTCACTAAACTCACGGGTTAACGCAATAGCCTGCGAACCTCGTCAATCACGCGTACCACACTAAGTTAACCATGTGTGATGCGACAGACACAGACCTTGAAGGCGGCACAACATCAAATCACTCTTTGTGGGAGAACTTTTTAACATGTATTATTATATTTTTACTTAACATTGATATATGTTATTATATATTAATAAATCGACATAGAAAATTAAAAGAGACCATCTCAAAAAAGAAAATTAATAAATTTAATTTAATCACTAATTTGTTAATTTGTTTCAAATTATATTATACCACTGCTAAAAAATTATAAAATAAGATATAACCAAGCTCTAAAATAAAACCCAATAGTGAAGTTTTTTGTATAATATGATATGTGACCTTCCAATTTCCACAAAATTCTAGGCCCAAATCTTGCGGGTCATTTGGCACAATACTCCATAACGAACCGCACCGAGAATACAGCGGCATGTCGGCATGGTGCCTCGCACGTGCCACTCCACGTGTTCCGGAGACTAAGACCACCGATCAGACAAACACGGCCTAGATTTATACAAGTCATCATCACGGCCCTCCTCGAATATTCCGAACCAAGCCGATTTAAAATCCCTTATGCTGGGAAGAATAATATACAAGGCCGTGTTTGGGATATGAAAATCTTGTACTGCCTTCTGAACCACACATCCTATTATTCATTTCCCCTTTACTTACAACGGAATCCATTAATTCGTATATGCTTGTAATTATGTACTCCATGTATCATAATTAATTAATATACCTAACTTGCTTGAAATTATAGGATCATGATTTCTTCGACTAGAATTAAAAGTTTTAACCCGCCACATATTTTTGTTTTATGATAAAAAAATAAATTACTCAGCGAAAACAAAGAAAAAGTGTTTAAAATTATCATTATAATCTTTTAATCAATAGCTCAAACCACGAGTCAACCTATGAATTTTCTTGTTAATTACCACCAATAGACACAACTTAATAGTAATTCACTAATTTGTGCGAGTTAAATATAATGGAAACCAGCAATGTACAAGTACAACACAATATTTCTCTTATTTACATAATTACTAGAACAACTCGGTAATAAAGTAAATCCAATAAAATCCGTGATATACTAACCACCAACAATCCAAGATTTATCCCTTAAAATCTGGTCTAAAACTAATAATAGAAATAGGTGTTTTATTTTAAGAAGCATACCTGAGTCTAATGCCACATAATCTCAGATACCTTTGTTACTTTTTTATTTTTATTTTTGAAAGTGATACCTTTGTTACTACAAACAACAAAGAATGGATTACCAAATAAAACATAATCTTATTATATATATTTTTTTTTTAAGACCATAAACAAATATAGGTGGTAACCAAGTGAAGGCTGAAATCAAAGCAGCCAAACGGGCCCTTGCCTTATTTCTTTAATTCCTTTACAACCATATAAATTACAATATATATAAATAAAACACAACAAAAACCCCATTTCATTATTTTCCAATACTCCAATATTTTCTTCCTCTGTTCAGAAAAAAAAAGCTCCCATCTTTCCTCTTAAATTACCCTAAATAATTTCATGGATAAATTGTTTCTCGATCAAATTCACGAAATTTTGTTCGATTCAGCCATTAATCCGTGTACAAATCAAGATTTTCCTTTATTCATAGATTATTATTTTCATCGTACAGAGTATTTTAGTCAACCCTCTGTTTTCTGTTATTAATCCTCGATTCGTTTAGTTAGTTAGTTAATTATAGAATAAATTAGAAGATTTTCAGACAGCACCATGGGTAGAAGTAAGTTCTTGATTTAAATTTTTGTTACTTGTACATCTAATTGCTTTAATTTGGATTAATTTGGTGTTTTTTTTTATATGATTGTGTCATTAATTTGAGAATTATTCCTGAAAAAACTGAATTGTTATATGGGTTTTTCGTTATTTCGGGTTCGGTGTATTCGGTGGTAGCTTAACTAGTTTTGCAGGTAAAGTTGCTGTTTTTATGTAACAACTGTCTTGTCTATATGTAAAATAGTTAAATTTAGCTTGTATCGAGTATTCGTTGATGTTTAAATGAGCTTGTTGAAGTTGGGGATATGGTTTTAAATTGGTTTTTGATGGTAATTTGTAGAAAGTTCTCAGAAAAAGAGTGTTGCAATGCTGGATAGTGATGATACAGATAGTATGAGCTCAACATCATCGACCATCCCGTCGGATAATCTGGTAGTGTCTGGTTTTGACGAACTGCATATAGATAGAGAGTCTGTGCTTGATCAGTGCTTAGATGCCCTCTACGAGAAGAGGTAAAATTTGGTTCCTTACTTCCAGTTGATCGAGAGCTTTCGCTTGACTGTTTAATTTCTGGGTTATTTTTGTGTTATGTATAGTAATAAATAAAAGTACAATTGAATATAAGAATCTCTTTATTGGAAATTGGTAATGTATACCATGAATTGTAAATGGAAATACTCTACTGCAACTGAAGGATCGAAATTGCTAATGTGAGTGCTTCATACTCATGCAGGGGGTCTACAAGGGAGAAGGCTTTGGCATCAATCATTGAAGCCTTTAATAGCAGCTTACAGCACGAGTTCATTGAAAAGAAGTATGCGTTTCCCCTGTTTTCAGTGATGCATACTTCAGTTTTCTGCTTCGATGTCTTATAAAACAATCATTGGCTAGTCAATTCATGTGATTTTTCTTGTACAACTCCTTGTAAAATTCCAAATTAGATGTTCTTGTTTTAGAAGAGAATACTCATTGGCGTGATGCTTGTTGCCAAGACTATGTACCTGTAACTTTTTATGACGTTAAGCTGCGTGTCTTATTTATTCTTTTTCTAAGAATCGGTTTTAGGCTACAGTTTATTAATTCTTGAAGAGGTTTATAACATTATTCATTCCTTGGTTGAGAGACAAATATTGAGACTTTACTGTCTACTTCCCCTTTTAGCAGCAAGGGATCATTAGTTTCGGGATAGAGGTGATAACCTGGGCACTGGGTCAATGATATGTACTTGAACGTCTTTTCATGTTTATTGCCCTGTTTGACTCTTTCACCTGTTATCTTTTGGTGACACATGTTTTCTTGTTGGGGATGGGTGAAGATCTAACTACTAGTGTCTTTTGGATTCACACGATCTATTCCCATATACTGGTTAAGCGACTTAAGCTTTAGTGCGGGGTTATATTTTCTCAACATCCTAGCTCAAGTGTGGTATTTTGATGTTATGGTTTTTGAGTTTTCCTATTTGACAGTCTCCTTTTTGTTTTGTCGCGTAGGTTTGCTACATTGTTGCACCAATGCTTGCACTCAATAAAGAAGGGTTCTCCCAGGGAGGTTGCTTTGGCAGCGCATGTGATAGGTTTTCTCTCGAGCCCTTCTTTATATCTTTTTCCGAACTTCACTATTAGTTTGGCATTTTATAACTGTCGATTCTTTTTACAGGACTTTTAGCTCTGACCACCGGTCCTGGGGAGAAAGCAGAGGAGATCCTGGAAGAATCAGTTGCCCCAATAGTGGAGGCTATGAAAACTCGAGCAGAATCATCTAAGATATCATCGGTATATGGCATGCTGCTGTGTTTCGTTTCACTTCCTGCTGACTTATTTTACCTTTCCGCTGATTATTTCTATTTATTTTTCACTCCAATGTATTGCAAAAGTTGCTCGAGTGTTTGGCCGTTATTACTTTTGTTGGCGGGGAAGCTCCTGAGAAGACTGAAAGATCAATGCAAATAATGTGGCAAATGGCTCATCCAAAATTGGGACCCAATGTATGTATCTCTTATTATATATATATATATATATATATATATATATATATATGTGTGTGTGTGTGTGTGTGTGTGTGTATTATGTGGTTCTGAGATTTTGGGTTATTTTCTTGTCGGACATGTGTGTGTCTGTGTAGTACGTCGTGCAGTTTGGTTGGCATCGCTTGTTGGTCTTTAGATTTAGCTGGTATTAGAGTTTTACTTCTTGGCTGATTCTCTGATTTCATATTTCAGGTGGCAGCTGCAAAGCCTTCCCCCACAATGATAACTATGGTGGTCTCTGCTTGGTCATTTCTTCTCACCTCTATGGATCAAGGAGCGCTTAGCCCCAGGATTTGGCAAGAGTTAGTATTGTCCTAGTCTATATTAAATAGTGAGAACTTATTACGAGTGTTAATGATCTGTGGATATAATTCAGGTCGATGTCTTACCTTTCCACTCTTCTGGACAAAGACGATAGATCATTGCGCATTGCAGCTGGTGAAGCAATTGCTTTAATTTTTGAGATCGGCAGCCTGGAGAAATTCTGTGGCGAAACTAAGGCCTCTGGCACAACTATTGATGAGGCGAATGATGCCCGGGCATTGATGTACATCCATGGGATGAAAAATAAAGTCCTTAACCAAGTGACAGGCTTATCTATTGAGGCAGGTGGTAAAGGTTCTGCTAAGAAAGATCTCAACAGCCAGAGAAACACTTTTCGGGATATCCTGGATTATATTGAGGTATGCTTTTCTTGTTTTGGATAAATATGCGTTGTTCTTTTACTTGATTGGTAAATAGAGATATGTGGATATGAATATCAGGGTGGTTACACGCCAGAAGCCTCGATGAAGATTGGGGGAGAGTCATTAAACACAAGTACATGGGCTCAGCTTATACAGGTTTGTATTTCCTTTTAGATCTATATTTGTGAAATGTGTTTTCTTTTTTCTGACGATGTCTGGTGTCTCCTACTTTAAACAGTTGAGCTTCCTGAAGCATTTTCTTGGAGGAGGATTTGTGAAGCACATGCAGGTACAATCTCGTATAGATTTCTAAAAGATGTGCCGTGCTTTGTGCTTTATTTGTATGTATATTCAAATGGTTGTTCAATTTTGTCTTTTGATAGGAGAATCAATTTCTTCATGATGTCTTTGGTTTCACGCCCAAGAAAAAGCTCATATCAGGGGCTGATCCTAATATATCTGGAGGAGATAAGGTTTGTTTTTATTTTCTGATTTATCTTGAGATTGGTCTGCTTAACTTGTATTGGAAGTAACACCTCCCGTTCTAGTTTAAAAAAAAAAAATCCGTATTACATACTCTTTGTCTTGTTGTTTAATGTATCCGTGTTCGTCTTGAGATTAGTCTGTTAGATTAGTTGAATAAGTCATGTGGTTTTTAAGATGAGAGTATTGGAATGTATTTTGTAAATCATTTTATTTTCCTTATTTTACGTTCCGTTCCCTTGTATTGATTTCCCTTGAGAACTGTTAAAGGTATATAGGAGGAACTTTTATACTGCATAGAATTTACAGTTTGTTGATTCCGCTTGGGAAATGTTAGAGCATATCTTGTCACTCTTATACAACAAAGAATTTACAGTTAGCGTCTTCAGTGCATTCGGTATCATCTGCTTCAAAATACATTCTAAGAGATCTGCTTCCAAATAGAAGTAAATACTAAGAGAGACATTAAGTGGAGAGAATACATTGAGTGAACAGATCACCAAATTCATTCGGCCTATGTGAATATTCCCTTTCTCTTTGCAGAAGATGTACAGGATGTACCAGAGTCCTAACTCGGCTCTTAACAAGTCGAGGACTCAATTACTTAACAAGCAGAGGATGTTATCTCAGGTTTGTCCATTTCCACAAGCGTCTATTTCATTATCCTTTGTCGATATGGATTAGATTAAGAATTTTTGGGCGGTATGGTGTTGCAATAGGTGTTAATCTGGTTGTATTTCTTATTGCGCAGGGTAAGAATGCTGGGCAGTTTGCAATTGGTGTTGCCGATGATTATTGAATGGGTGGTGTTTCATTTCGAGTCTCTCTATTATCGCTTTTGGTATTTGCATAAATTTAAAGGAGTTTAATGTGTTGATGCATTGCTCAGATACTTATTTAATAAGTTTGTGTGTTTTTCAAAATATTAGATAATAATAGGCGCTAGCAATATAAGTTGTTAAGCTACTTTCCCTCTTTTGCTGCTATATCTGTAGCTAGCAAAATGGCACGAGGAATGTACGAATTTTATTTATAAATGTATTTGATTTGATTTAATACGCAGAACTCATATGTTATAGGTTGCCAGCTAATAATCTTTTTTGGTTCGTTTGAATGATTTTAAATGCATTGTTTAACTCTAAAGTTTATCACATATAAGGCCATGCTACTGATTGTCAATTGGAATCTAATTTCTTAACACTGACTTGCTTGGAGGACAATAATTAACCGTCCATTGCTAATTAACTTGTAGAATTGTCTGGGCTGTGTGATTTCCTTTTTTTTTTTTACTTCTGGCAAGTGAGTGAATAGAATAGATTACACATGTTAATAAAAAAGAAACAAAAAAAATGAGTAGATTGCGTCATTATGCTCGAGATATTTTATGTTCCTACTGTCGGACTTTCTCCTCTTAAGTCGGTATGTCACTATGCTCGAGATCTAGAACTATTCTAGATGCAAAATATTTTTTCAGATATCGTTTACGAATTCATTAACCCTACCTTCACATTATTTTATTGTAAAATTAGTTCTTCACGGTACTTACTTTTTAGTCAGTTTTAATAGTTATATCGCTAGCTTGTTCGAAATATTTCTATTTTTAACTCTTTTCAATTAATATAATCAGTACGTAACTAACTCTCTTCAATTTATATAATCAGTACGTAACTAACTCTCTTCAATTTATATAATCAGTAACTAACCATATAACTATTACAAAAATGCTCTTTGTTATTCATGTGTTGATATTAACTGAATCATAAGGTCGCTATAATCACCCCACATGAAGAAGCGATAAACAGATTGGTAAACAGTTTGTTAGTCAAAGTGCCGTGAGTGTGGAATAAAAAACCACAATTTAATTATGATACATGAATTGCATGTTTCTTTCCTTATAAGTAATTAGTTATTTCTTATATCAATTACTATTATCCTTAGCATATTTGCTGATTAAAAAGCCAAAGAAAAAAAAAGGAAAACGGATTAGCTTTAATTTCATTTATATGTACCTATGTTGCGATGCATGGAACTCTTATCGTACGTGGAGATTGTTTCTCTTATCAATTTTTATTATTTGTTTTACTCTTAGAACATATAAATAAATTGATACAGAATATTCCCTATTATATAGCATTATGCCGAACTTTATATGTTTAGGCGACTTGGTTATAAATTCAATACAATATTAAGAAAAAGCTATAGGCGTTCTCCTTTTTTCTATGTTAAGTTTAAATTCTACAATAACATTTCTGTTCACAGTGATAACCCCTTATGTTTCTTTTGAACACGCAACATCTATTACTATATTAAAAAGCAAAGCCATCACACTCACAAAATGACAGTTTGGATACCAAATTATGAGTTTCCAAAAATACCCCTGCTTTGACTTTTCAACAATTAAAAAATAAGTAATTAAAATAATTAACTACCACCACTCCTAATTAAAATTCCTCCACATATTTAGCAAATTTCTTAGGTGGTTTTTAATGTGTGCACAACAGATTACTTTCCTTATTATTTGCATTAATTTTATAAATTGTATTAAAGTTGTGTTACATTAATGTTTTTTTGATAATTTATATAATTTACACGCGGTCTCCGCATGTGTCAAAGTTGCTAGTATATTATAACGAGAGAGTTTTTGCTTACTATATAGATTCTCAATTACATTAATCTCACAATGGGGCTTATTTAATATCTTAAAAAATTGTGTCAAAAATGTATCAATATTAATTTTATATTTTATATAATTTATTTCTAATCACTGGCGCAATATTTGAAATACTACCTTTAGTTTAATCTATAAACTTATCTAATTTAATATTCAAAACTATAAAATATTATAGATATAAAAAATAATTAAACCATGATATTGAAGTAGATTATATGCTCAAATATTGTTACAGGTTGTCATATTTTATTTTTGTTTCTATATGCAGAATATATGAATAAATTGTAATATGAAAAGTAGAATTAATAACTATATAATACAACAACCAAGCCTGTAATCCCAATTAAATTGGGGTAGGCTATATGAACCATGAATGAATCACGTCGAGTCGTGAACATGAATTCCAATTAAATTGGGGTAGGCTATATAGAATTAATAACTATATAATAAGTATAATAAAAAAACTACTAAAGAAAATAAATTGTACACTAGAATTTCAAATTATGTAGATAAGCTTGTAAAGAAATTTAATGAGAAATCTTCCTATATATATTATAAATGTATTGAACTTTGTAACAACAAACCAATATATTAATCCAAAACTAATTTAAAGCAAGCCTAGAAATACTCTTAGAACTCTAATTAGGAATTACCATACGTGTCAACTCCTATAATTATGCTAACATTATTTAAGCAAGCCTAGAAGTAGTACTCCTAGCATAAATCGAATTAGTCATTACCGTACGTTTCAACTCCTATAATTATGCTAACATTATATATATAGATCGATAAGATTGAGAACGAAGGTATATTATAAACCAGATCTTGTAATCTCTTATATGGAGCTAATATTTGTTTAACAACATATTATATAGCTGCATATATGTAATTGGTTTACGTTACTAAGAAAGTTAATTTATGTGTGTATAATAATTATATATATGACTGCGATGCTGCCTGGGTTTTCTTTTCTTTGTTTTTTCTTTTTTGTCTGATCTGCTTATTTCTTAACTTTTTCTTTACAATCTAGTTTGATCTTCAATAGTACGAAACTTGATCAATGGGTTGAGCTGGGAATGGTTTCAAGGCTCGAAAGTAATCTGCTGGTGCCTTTCAGCAAGATAGCCTTGAATCCCACGTTGAAAGCCACCGGTAGATTACTCTCGAGCCTAGCTATCCAGTCTCAACCAGTCGAAGTGAAAGCCACCCAAGAATCTCTGTCAAGAATTTGTTGCGAGCCGGATTTCGAGGTTGACACAAGCCCATTCTAAGGTAATTAAACTACAAACATTTAAATGTAAATATTACATGCCTGGGAGTTCTTCATACTCATGCAGGGGGTCTACAAGGGAGAATGCTTTGGCATCAATCATGGAAGCCTTTAACAGCAGCTTACAACACGAGTTACGTTTATTGAAAAGAGAAAAGTATGTGGTTTCCCCTGATTTTACTGATAAATACTAATGATTCAATGTCCTATAGAATAATCATCGGCGTGTACTCCTCTTTGTAAAATGCCAAATTATGCGTTCTTTTTCTAGGAGAGGATACTCCCTGGTGTGATGCTTGGTGTCAGACTATGTAAGCTGCATATCTTATTTGTTCTTTGATTTGGTATAATAATCGTGGTTAGGCTGCAGTTCATTACTTCTTGAAAGCGTTTATATATAATACTATTCATTCCTTGGTTGAGAGACAAATAGTGAGACTTCATTGTTTAGTTCCCCTATTAGCAGCAAGGGATCCTTAATTTTGGGATATAGATGATAACTTTGGCTCTGGGGCAATGATATGTGCTTGAGAGTCTTTCTATGTATATTGCCCAGTTTGACTGCTTTGTATCTTTCTTTTGGTGACTCATGAGTTTCTCGTTGGGGGATGGTTGAAGATCTTACTATTGGTGTCATTTAAATTCACGTGATCTATTTTTGTATACCAGTTGAGCAACTTGAGGTTTTGTACTTGGTCATATTTTCTCTACATCCTAGATCATGCGTGGTTATTTTGATGTTTTGGTTTTTGAATTTTGGTGTCGAGTTCTTATTTGACTGGGTCATCCGTTTGGTTTGTTCGCGTAGGTTTGCTACATTGTTGCACCAATGCTTGAACTCAATGAAGAAGGGTTCTCACAGGGAGGTCGCTTTGGCAGCCCATGTGATAGGTTTTTACTCAAGCCCTTCTTTATATATTCTGAAATTACAAGTATTATGGCGATGTTAGGATATCATTAGGATCTTAATGTTTGAATAACATTGGAAGACATAATATTTTCTCCAATCCAGTGTTAATATATTTAATTATTATTTTGTCTTGATTCACTTAACTAACTTAGTTCCATAGTTATGTTTATCTTTGATTATTGTGTAGGAATCAAACTTACCATAGTTTGATCGTTCAAGTTTCCATTATAGGAAGTTTCCTTAATTAAGTTAAAAGGAAAGAACAGTTCGAGTGCAACTAGGAAACATCCAAGATGAGTCCTGATTTGAAGAACGAGTTTTTCCGTAGTTAGTTTACTAACGAATGAACTATTAGTCAAGAAGGACTGCGAGAACTTGGAAGAGGAGTTCAACAAGGAAACTAAAAGAATTACCAACCGTGTATAACACACCTTGAAGTCCAAGTCAAGAACCTATATATAGGTGTGAAGTACATCAAGACAAACACAAGACAAGAGCTAATCCATATGAGAGATTTATTTACAAGTTTTTAAGTGTTGTCTTGCTTTTGGAAAGTTTATGAGTTGTTAGATTAGTTCTAAGGTTTAGAATTAATAAAGCAATTCTTGTCTGCTTTGTTGAGTTCGAACAACTTGAGAGTTAATAGCTTGAGAGTTGTGAGAAACACATTTGTTAAACCTTGTGGTATTTTTTCTACGGCTCGCAAGATCATATTAATAAATTATCTTCTTAAATTCGTGTTCTTTATTTTCCATTGCACAATTATTCTGATCTGGTGTTAAAGTACCATTGTTAGTTTAACATTAAACTCAAGTATCAACCCGATTCAGAATTTCATATTCTTTTACTGAAATTCACTTAGTTTGACATCTTTTCACTCTGGATTTACTAAGTCATTCCGTGCACTTAAGCTCCTTAATTGTAATGAAAATAGTTGCTTCAAATAGAAAATAAAATTGTAAATCAAATAGTAATTGGCCCAAGGATTACTTGTCCGAGTCCCAAGCCCACTAGCCCATTATCCTATAGAATAATAGTATCAAATTCTATTTACCAAAGTTAACCGCCTATATATATATATATATATAGAACCCTCTCGTGCTCGAATCCGCCATTATTGAAATCTTTCTTCAGTACAACTTTTCCAAAGAAAAAGCTCGAGTTCAGGTATGTTGTTCTTTTGTGTTTTAAATTTTCAATATGCTGTAAATAATATCGATAGTTATTTGTACTTTTGTGTGTAACGTGAACTTCGATTTCGATTTAGGCGAGGAGATTCGTGAATAATTAAACTAGTAGCATCCATTACATCATGCTCAGAATTATATATAGCTCGTTATTTCTTGTTCGAACTGTGCACTCTGTCGAACAAGGAACCCTAAGTTTTGGTATTATATTTAGCATATCCTGTTGATTTTGTTTGTTGCTTGTTGATGTATAAATTATAATGCTCTACATAACACTCATTATGGAGCATACAGGAAACCTACTCGTTGCGTATTTGTATTGTCATTCATATGCCCTTCATCCGTTGTCCTCCATGTCCAATTTAGGTGTTAAAACAAAATTCTTGGGCTTATGCCTTTTCTGTGTCTAAGACTACCATTATGTAGTGTGCATTTGTATGTGTGACTTTTTTGGGGTTGCCTTCTAAACGGTTTCTGAGTCGTTTCACCGGGCAAGTAGAGGTTGTTTTTTAATGGCCAAAAGACATGGACATTCGTGGAACTGGAACTTGGTCACGTACTCATATTCACCTTAAATTATCATCACCCAATTCAAATCTTCCTTTGAGGCTCGATGAAGTTCTTTCATACTATGCACCTCCTGGATAGCAGTGTTCTCGTCCATTTGTAAAGTTGGCATCCATTTGTAAAGGTTTGCCAACTGGGAAGCAAGGAGTAGTTCTTCCCTTATCCCTTCCCCACCAGAAAAAAGAAAAGAGACACATATTAGAGATTCTAATCCAAACAGTGGGATCAGTCCACGTCTACTAGGCCTCTAGGTAGTCCATTTTAGTGAACCTAATAGGGTTGCAATCATGGTCTTAGGAAGCTATTATAGGGATAAATAGCTAATTACGAACTGGTAAATATCCCTTTAGTGCTCCAGCCCCACCTTTTTCTGCTCATACCTTTTTTTTTTCTTTTCTCTCTTTCTCTCATTTAATCAATCTAATGAATACTTTACTCGTCTGATTCGTATCTGGACACCAAAGCGGCAGCAGTGTCAACATTATTCTCATAACCAACCAATTGATTGTAAGACTAATACATGAATTTGTGAGACTTATGTCCTTATGTCTTTTTAGTGTGAAATACTGGGAGCTGTTAATGTCTATTTCTTGGTTTGAGCTTTCCTAAATATATGTTGCATGATGATTATGATGTGTACCTTTCTGTTTGACAAAATCACAAAACTGTGTCGCTCATGTATGCAATTCTCTGTTCTTGTAGTATATAACACCTTCTGTATTCAAACCTAAACTAATTGTTTAAGCATTACTTTTTAATCCCTTGAAGGAAATGAGGTTTTTGTTATGCAATTGAGCTTTTTCTCCAGATATTTGAGCCTAGTTGGGGTGTTAAAATTTGGAGTAGTTGAACGAAAGAGGGATATTCTATAAGTTCATATTCCATTTTGTTATGTCATCTTCTTCCTGGAATTTACCTTTGCTACTCGTTGATGATTGCGTATCCTGCTTCCTTTTATTTATTTAAATATATTTGGATTTTTTCGTTTCATTGTTCAGAGTTGGTGAATGACATAATATTTCTGTCACTCGATGCAGTCGCAGTTAAATTTCCTAACTGAGAAACTATGGCCAAGCATCATCCGGATCTGATCATGTGCCGCAAGCAGCCAGGAATAGCTATTGGTAGGCTTTGTGAAAAATGTGATGGAAAATGTGTAATTTGCGACTCTTACGTGCGCCCCTGTACACTAGTCCGTGTTTGTGATGAATGCAATTATGGATCCTTCCAAGGTCGTTGTGTTATCTGCGGAGGTGTGGGAATTTCTGATGCATACTATTGCAAGGAGTGCACACAGCAAGAAAAAGATCGGGATGGATGCCCCAAGATCGTTAATCTGGGAAGTGCAAAAACGGATCTGTTTTATGAACGGAAAAAGTATGGTTTTAAGAAACGATGATACAATGGTTGATTTTTCTTAGGTTGTAAGGTAAATGACATCTAAGATTGTTACATTTGTGGTGTACGCGTACACTTTTTAAGTGAGTTGTGAGGTATTCAGAAACCTTATTAGAATTTCATCTGAAGGAAGTTGGTATGTGATCCTTTCTAGTCTATTAGGTTTCAAATATGCAGTCAGTTGGAGGAACTGACAAGGTCATGTCATATAACATTGCGGCGCACTCTTGTACCTTGTTCTTATGTTGAAGAGAGATATTCAAATTATTGTATGTTAAGTTGCTCACAATCTTTTATCCTAGCATCTCTCTTAGTAGTTGGATGAGCTGCTTCGTTCTCAAATGTCAGGCTATTTGAGTACGAAATAAAATAAATTATAGCGTATAGATCTTTATTTTGGATCTTTTGTTGAAGGATCACTTGATTGTTGCTTGAATTCATGAATAAAAATTGGATTGTGCATTATATCAACAGGGAAGCTCACACCCTGTGCTCCATCGACAGACAGGCTCCATGGAAACGTGCGATGTGAATGTTTGCCATTAGCAGTTTTTCACAAAAACAAAGTGGTTATAACTGAAAACAACATCCTCATAACTAATTCGCGCCACTTCACTGACATTTATTTGGCATAATGTAGTTGAGGAAAGTAGTGTTAACATCAGCTGTTATAATGAATATTTATGGAAAGGAACTATTCTGACGTCATTTATTTAGCATAATGTATAATTGAGGAAAGTAGTGTTAACATCAGCTACTATAATGCATACTTATGGAAAAGAAACTATTCTGTAGTGCGATGGAACCGGAGGCAGTGAAGGTAAGATGATGTTGGGAGGCCCGGAACTTATGGGTCCAACTTGTATCCTTGGAAGTGATGAATCTGGAAGCGGTGAAATTACGGGGATGTCGAAACGCGAGGAAGGTATGGGTGCGGGTGTAGCTGGGTAGTCTACATCGGTGTCGTGCATTGAGTTATCTCCACGCCAGTTTCCAAAATCTATTTTATCCTAAAGATGAATAATGTGCAATTATTAGGTTTCAGGCATGTTGGATGAACATAAGTTACTTAGCTGGATAGTATTTTGTATGTATACCGGGAACTTCCTGCTTTTAAAGATCAGTTTCGCAGCACTACTCCTGCTGCCTGTTGAACTCATACCTGTGAACAAGGGAAATGCATTTAGGATTTTTGCAGCCAAAAGACAACACAAAAAATGGAAGTTATATGTACCTGCATCCCTGGCGTTGCACTCAATGGAGAAAAAAACATCCGTCCCAATTAACAAGAACAAAAACAAGATTCTTAAAGCCTCCATAATCACACCAAGTCTTTTCCTAATTTTCTCTTTAACAATTTAGTCACATATTAAACAATATAGAATTATATATAAGCACATATTTGATGAGAAATGCGGAGGTATTAAATGGTTTTCGGAGATTATGGTATATGTGAGTCTTCATGGAGAAGATGTGTGTTGTCTCATTACGGAATATCTCTCTTGGGGATTTAAATGTATTGCCATTAATGCAAAGCAAAAAGCATGGGACTGATAGAAAGAATGAATGACTGTCATGCACGGATTAACTAGAAAAGAAATCAGCATAAATGATGGTGTAATGAGTGTCTACACATTTTGAACATATTTGAAAGGAAACTGTCATCTCTGGATTGCTATATATGTTTGAACTCTTAAGAGACAAGAAAATAATTTTATTACCTAGTGAATGATGCGGAATATTCCCTCTCTCATCCTATACTTCACGTCGTACAGTTTCTTTCGAGTTCTGCATCAGTTTGGTTCGATCATACATTGCATGTGAGTTAAGTCGTAAGTTGCGTCTTACATTTTTTGACAGTTAAGTCAGTTCGGATCTACAATGGTTAGGGTTGACTTGATGGTGGGAAAGGATAATTTAACAATCTTGAAATGAAGAAATAAAGTAACTTTGTTAAAATTCTGAAGGCGTTCGTAAGTGAGAGTTTCTACAATTTGTTCCTAATAATGCCAAATTCTAATTGAATCAAACATCTTTTCTTGGATTATATGGGCAATCGATCACCAATGATGCAACCGTCCTAACTGAGATTTTGTGTGGCAACCATCGAACCCCTGTCGAGTTGACGGAGGGCCACAGACCACAGTTGATTTGATAGTGTTTTCTTGTGGTTTGCAGCTATGGTGAATCCTTTTCTTCTGGTGTAGTCCCACTAAAATTTCGAAATATAGTACATTACTCCAATGGATAATCTTTTCCTTTAGATGGTTCAACTGAATTTTCTCCTGCTTGCTGTCATAGGCTACCTCAATGGATTTTGATCTATTAGTTGCGGGTGTGCGTTTGAGTTTATGGATTCCATGAAATTCAAAATATTTGTAGGTTGGTGACATTTGTCCGAGGCTACCCCTGCACACTTGTTTGAGTTTGTGATGTGTGCAATTATGGGTCCTTCCATGGGTCGTCGTGTTGTCTGCAGAGGTGTGGGAATTTCCGATGTATACTATTGCATAGAGTGCACACAGCCAGAAAAAGACCGGGATGGATGCCCCAAGATCGTCAATCTGGGAAGTGCAAAAGATGATACGCTTTATGAACAGAAAAAAAGTAAATGCCATCTAAGATTACACGTGTTTTACTCAAAACTGTCTAAGTCGTGAGATATTGAGAGATGGGTTATGTTAGAATTCCATCTGAAGTTGGTATGTATTGAGAACCTAATACCTAGTATATCATGTTTGGAGACTACGCACAACGCAGTCAGTTTTAGAAGCTAACGAGCTCGTTTCGTATTCACAAGTAGACTCGCTCTTATTATAGACTTCGTATGTTCAAGAGAATTATGCGAGTTCTTATCGTATGTTAAACTCATTCTAATCTTAGTAAATTTGTTGCTAATTAGACAGGCCACTTCATTCCAAACCTACAGGCCAACTGAGTCCCACATAAATTGATTATCGCGCATATATCTTTATCTGGATTCGCGGTTGAAGAATCACTCTATGTTGCTTGAAATCATGAATAAAAATTGGATATAGACATACAAAACACTACATGAATCTCACATTGTTATTTCCCATGAGCCATTTCAAGAAAAACAGAGTGGTTATGTCTTATGACCGATGATAACAACCTCATCATCTGAGTCCAATGTTACTTCATTTATTTAGCACAATCTATACCACGAAAGTGGTGTTAATATCAGTTGCAACAGCGAACGTTTATGGAAATGGAGGTAGTCTTCCGTAGTGCTATGTAACGGGAGGGGGCAAGGGTATGTGGACGTTGTAAGGGCTGTAAGGATTGCCGTGCGGAGTAGGTCCAGGTCGCGTAGTTCTTTGTGGATATACAACTGGGGCTGGATCTACATTTGGGTAGTCCTCCAAGTTGACGCCGTGCCTTGCACTATCAGCACTCCAGTTCCCAGAATTTATTTTATCCTGTAGATGAATAATGCGCAACTATTTGGTTTCAGGCATGTTTGATATGAATAAAGCTATTAGCTGGATAGTAATTTGTAACTATACCTTGAGCTTCCTGCTTTTTATAGTCAGTCTCGTACCAGTACTCTTGCTGCTGCCTATTGGAAGCATACCTGTGAAAAGATTATTCACTATTTAATTATATGGGAAATGATTTTATTATCGGAGTTTTTGCAGCCAAAACACATGAAAGATGGAAACAAAGTACGTAACTATGTATAAGAAACTACTGTCCGTTTTTACACAAAAGTAAGTTTAAATCAATAAAAAAAATATTGTAAATACCTGGATCCTTGGTAGTGCACTCTATGCAGGAAAAAAGATCCGTCCCAATCAACAAGAACAAAAACAAGATACCTAAAGCTTTCATAGTCACACCAACCTCTTCTTAAGTTTCTTTCAATAACTTAAAATTTCAAACAGGCAGTTGGTATATAAATGAATCACTTCAACTAACATGGTCAAGTAAATTTAAAACAGTAATTTGTGTTGACACAACATTCACAAATATGTAGAATTATATATAGCCACATATTTGATGAGAAATACTAAGGTAAAACTATTAATGAAGTAAATGTTTTTGGAAGAGTATAGTATAGGTGAGTCAGCATGGACAAAATGTGTGTTGTCTTATCGTGGAATATTTATCTGTCTGGAATTTTAATGCATTGCAGTTAATATGGTTTTTGCAGCTACAAAAAGAAAACGCGGATTGATAGAAAGAGGAGGAACAAATGACAGTCAATGAATTAAAAAGGAAATCAGCATTAACGATAGTGTAATTGAATGTCCCATACATTGAAAACCTATTAAATAAGAAACTGTATCATTTGGAATGCTATATATGCTTTAGGAGAATAGAAAAAAAAATATATTATTTGCACACCTCTCTTCAGCTTGTTTGTACAGATATTAATAAGTAAGGTAGAACATCTTCGTTACTTAAATTAGATACCGATCGACCTGAAATACAAGTCGATGGTGTTCATGATCAAATTGAGTTTGCAAGGTCAATTCAGCAGGCTTGAAAGTAATATTGAAGCTTGATATGGGTATTTCTCGTATTGGGCTTGTCATGGGCCAGACCCAGGTTTTACCTATGTCGGGGATTATCCCCGACATATCACGCAACTAGGGGTGGGAGGGCCGGGTCAGATTCCCGCGACTCGACTCGACTCGACCCGACCCGATTGAATTTTTCACTAACGGAAAAAATCCGAACAAAAACCCGTCCCGCACCTGTGGATATTTCTCCTGCAGCCGCACCCACGGAACAGGATCGAGAGTTGGGGTCGAAATTCGACTCGACCCGCAACTCCCGAGTTTGGCAGAAGTGGTGCCTTCATCGTCGTCCCTTTCAGAATATCAGCAGCAAAGGGGGATCGTCACCATCTAATGACATTTCTGAATCAGATCCCACTCCCTCTCAACAAAGTTGAGAACAGGATCGGGAGTTGGGGTCGAAATTCGACCCGACCCGCAACTCCCGAGTTTGGCAGAAGGTGGTGCCTTCATCGTCGTCCCTTTCAGAATATCAACAGCAAAGGGGGATCGTCGCCATCTAATGGCATTTCTGAATCAGATCCCACTCCCTCTCAACAAAGTTGTGAGTTGTGGAAGTCAGAAATTAGAAGAATTAAAAAGAAATGGAAGAAAAAAAAAAGAGAGATTAGCTTATCTGCACAAAAAAATGGTGAAGGAGAATTGTGGACATGAAAAAAATTATATTGCTTTTATTCTGTTTTAATTCCATTTCGAGCTCGACCAAGGTAGTGTTGTTTTACCCCTAAGTACTGTTATGTTTTTATGCAGAAAATGTTATCCAAATTCTCTCTTCTTCTTCTTCTTCTCTTCAAAATTCATTTTCGCATCTTCTTATCTGTAATACAAAAATTACCGAAATTACAACACAAAACATTACAAGATAATGATCATAAAGAGAAAAAGATGTACCTGGCGTAGAGATGTCGCCCTGAACGTCACCCCCCCCCCCCCCCTTCGGAGAAGATCTCTGCTGCTCCGTCGTCGTTATTGCGGGATCCCGATCGGGATCCCGCCTCCCGCGAGACTCCCGCATATGCGGAAGTTTGTCAGCCGCGGTGCATATCGAGTAGCACCATCGTGCTCCCGATCCTGCCGAATTCTGTGGGCCGGATCCCGCCACCGCGGATTCTCGGCCCACCTCACCCCTAGACATATATATCAAATATCATTCCTAATATGGTACAGCTCACGTGTTCATCACGTGAGTGGTCCCCGCATCCCGAGGCCTATAAATATCCGCTTTCCGATAATCAAGGTAAGCATTCATTATCCGCAATTACTGTACAACTATATCGAATCATCCCCGATATAGTATTCGACATAATACCCGACATATATCGCTTGCACCATCTTCGAGATAACCTGGAGAGCACTTCCGACATAGAAGATTTGATGTCGTCCCCGACATAATCCTCGACGTCGTCTCTGATATATCTCTGACATTCTCCCTTACATGCGACGTTTGTTCGAGGTGTTTCGAACCAAGCCTATTCAAGACTAGTATAGTTAGAGTAGGTCTAGTTAGCGATATACTCGTTGTAACATACTTGTAACCGACCCAATTCTATATATATACACGAGATATTGTCAAACTAGTGGCGTCGTCTGTGGTAACACCAAGTTCCCGGACGAGGACGTCAAGATGCAAAGAAGGATGACCCGCTCGCAGTCTACTAGACCAGTGGTTAACAATTCAATGGCATAATGAAATGGTCCAGCCTCAAGTACCGAGAGGAGTAGGACCTGAGCCTACAGCACCTGCCGCTTTAGTACCAGAGATCGTAGCACAGATCAACGCCACGGTTCAGGCCACACTGAAGATAGCCTTAGAGACCTTGATGTCGCGCCTGAATGGTAGGGGAGGAGGTGACGCGCCGCCGTGACCCCAGTAGTCTAGGGCGAGAGGACATGTGTCCGGAATTAGGGGTGCAAAGTGCAAGGATGCGAGTGGCGACACGAGGGACCGCTCTAGGTCAATGGTTCAAGAAGAGGAAATGCCTGACCCAATGAGAGAAAGAAGAAACATCGCCAGAAGAATGAAGCAGCTAGACCGTGAGAGGATTGAGGTTAGTAGAAAGCTGGCATTGGCAGAGGGCCACAAGACTTTGACCCCATTTTATGCGGAGATCGAGGCATAAGTATTGGACAAGGGTGATAAGGTCCCCACCATCAAGGCTTATGACGGGAAGAGCGATCTGAGGGATCATCTTAACGGTGTTAACAATGTGCTGAACTTGCATAGGTTCTCGCACGGTATCAAGGAAAAAATCTTGGCCACTACCCTAATCGGAGCTGCTCTGGATTGGTTTAACATGATCGAGATAGGGTCAATCACCAGTTTTGAACAGATGAGGGAAAAGTTGGAAAGTCAATTCTCTAGTCAGAAAATGATGAACACTAGCATGCACCATCTGAATGCGATGAAGCAGAAGGAGAAAGAGGGCCTATAAGAGTTTATGAAGAGATTCAATGATGAACTGATGAAGGTGGATGAACAGCAGGGCAACCAGGTGGTACTCATTTTGTTCAATGCGACGACGTATAGAAGGTTCACACAAGAGTTAATCAAGCTCAAGTCACCGACTATCGACCAAATCAATGATCTTGCTCATAATACCATATACCAGGACAGTATGATGGCGACAAAGCAGACTCCACAGCAGGCCAGTCGCAACAGAGGCAGAGATGGTTGGAACAGAGACTAAGGCGGTCGGGACAGGTCACGAAGAAGATACACTCCCCTGAATCAGGATATTCTGACCGTATTTGCGGTCGCTCAAAGGAAGAGGTGGTTGAATCAACCGAGAAAGTTGAGAGAGACTGAAGGCACCAAACGATCAAGGAAGTACTGTGAGTACCACCGCCAGAAAGGACACGAGACTAAAGATTATATAGATCTCAAGGATGAAATCGAGCGCCTTATCAAGGAAGGCAAGTTGATCGAGTATGGTGGAACAACAGAGATTATGATGATCAGGAGGACCGATCCCACTCCCCCAGAATGAACAATATTAAGGCCATAGAGGGCCCCAATAGGTGTGGAACGCAATTGTCAACGCACCCTCTAGAGGTGTGATCAACATGATCAGCGGAGGGGCCGCTGGAGCAGACTCTACAAATCAGAGGAAAAAGATTACAAGAGGACTGGAAGAGGACCACTATGTTAGATTCATGTCGCTAATGGATGAGCTGCCGGAGGAGAACATTACCTTCTCGAACAGTGACCTCATGGATCTGACCCCCGAGGCCATACAGGCAGGTAAACTTGATTTTCCCTTGGTTGTTAAACTTGACATTGCCAATTATGGTGTTCGCAAGGTGCTGATAGACAACGGAAGCTCCACAACATCATATTCGCACATGTTCTGTAAAAGATAGCGTTGGGCCATCATGTAGTGGAACAAGTCCGCACCCTTCTGATCGGTTTCGGATGTGCTGGGGTGATGCCACTGGGACAGGTGAATCTCCCAACATCCAATAAACAATAGTGGATCACCCCTTCGCCTACAACATCATTATAAGCAGGCCGACTCTCAATGCCATCCGAGCAGCGGTATCCATATACCACCAAAAGATGAAGTTCCCAGCACCAGGAGGCGTGAAAGAAGTCATGGCAAATCCTGAGGAAGGATGGTTGTGATACATAACTTCCCTCACTCTCTCAAGGATCAGGGACGCCGCTGGAGGAGCTGCGAACGTAATTGACAACCACCAAGCTACAGAGTAATCAACATAGGAAAATTGTTTGGAACATTTTTTACTTTCAGCAAATGTTGAACAATGTTTTTTAAATTTCGCTAAATTGCCCCATCGTTGGGCTGGACTATAACTAAAACAGGGGGAACTACGCAGGTCTGATTCTCATACAACGGGATATATAGGCGGGTTAGGATTTACCTAGCCTTCGACATTATCTTTTATAACCTCATTTTCGTTCCAATCGATATACTTAATTGCGATACATATGCATGCTTTACTGCAGGTACATACCCATAGGAGGGAATGAGTGAGATGTGCAAACATGCACACCTTCATTCAAAAATGTGATATTTGTTAACAGGTTTGGAATTATGACCTAATTAACTGAATTATTTATTCGGGTAGGAACACCCTTGCCCGTGGTTCAAAAGCTAAATGCTATTTTAAAGGAGACAAAATAACAAGAACATTCCTTCCTTTATTCACTATATTTCACTCATGTTGTATGTTTGTGTCTTGAGTTGTTTTTCTTCAATTGATCACCTCCCTTTATATAGAAATTTTTAGGGACAGGTGTCTCCATGCATGTTGACATGTTTTAGGATGAGTACACATGTTACAAGGTACACCAATTAATAAGATAATGTCTATCTTGATCTACTAAGTGCTGACTGTGCTGCTTTATCTTCCTCCGAGGGGTTTTGCCTTCATTCCGATAGGTGGTTAGACCGACTTCTTTGTCTCCGAGGGCTTATTGCCTTTAGTAATGACTTGAGGGCCAAGTTTGGGTGTCTCATTGGTGATAATGCCGCTCGGATAGGGATGTATCCTGAAGTAAGTGATTTGGGGCATTTTCACCGATAGGGTGTTCGCCCGTGATTTGAATTCCGAGGGGATTTTATCTCTCGTGGGCAGGTGTTTCTTTTTCCGACTGCTTGAAGATGTTGTTCTATCAATGCTCGGCTCCGTTCTTTGAGTTAGTCGCCTGGGACATTGTTCCGAGGGCACTTGTATTGGGAGTGTATAGCAAGGAAGCGTTTTTGTCAAGGTTCTGGGACTCGGGAGTCCGTTGGAGCCCTGCTCGGCGTCGTGATGGATATCTGAATCAGGCGGATCCATCCGGGTTTGCTTTTTATCCGATGCCAGCTTGATATCTAGTCTTGATTCATCGTGACTTTCCGAGGGACGCTAGGTGCCCTCGTCGGATGGCCACTCATATCGCTTTGGGTTAGTAACCGAGCGATATTGGTCACACCCGATGGGCCTCCTCGTTGGGAGTGGGTACTACTTCATCGGAAGTACTCGTGACAATAGTATTGTCCATTTATTAATCCTTCTGATTTAGGACTAATGTTTTCTTTAATCTCGTATTTATTTTATACGGTTAACAATATTATTATCTCTCTAACAGATATACACGTATTTCTTATACATCACTTGTCGATATCAAGGATGATACTCTCCGTTCAGCGAAACAAAGCATGAAAAGTGGATCTCGTCTACTCATTATATCTGACATGAAATAATTATTCTATGATTTAACAACAAGAACGGAATATCAGCGCATTCAGCAAGGACCGATAAAAGTTCCCTACGAAAAAGAAAAATGCCCTGGGATAACTCCACTATCCATCGAGATAGGCAGAAACAAACCGGCATACAACCAAAAAAAAAAAGAGAAATGCCATGGGATAACTCCGCTATCCACCAAGATAGGCAGGAGATAACCCGCCATACAAAAAAGAAAAATGCCCTGGGATAACTCCGCTATCCACCGAGATAGGCAGGAGACAACACGGCATACAAAAAAGAGAAATGCCCTGAGATAACTCCGCTATCCACCGATATAGGCAGGAGACAACTCGCCATACAAAAAAAAAGAAATGTCATGGGATAACTCCGATATCCATCGAGATAGGCAGGAGACAACCCGGCACACAAAAAAGAGAAATGTACTGGGATAACTCCGCTATCCACCGAGATAGGCAGGAGACAACCCGACATATGAAAAAAGGAAAATGTCATGGGACAACTCCCCTACCCACTGAAACACGAAGGAGACAACCCGGCATACACGAAAACTATAAAGGCCGAAGGAATAATTCCCTATCCACCGTAATTGGGAGAAGGAAGTCGATATACGAAAAAAAAAATGAAATATCGAGAGTGAACCCAACACACAAGGGGATCCAGTCAACCACAGACGGTCAATATGGGCACTACTAAAGACTAATAACACTTGAGTCTAGAAGAAAAATAGCTCCATTTCAAAACAAGATTAGGAGTTACAGATGCCAGAATGGCATTATACACAATGCTCTAAAATAAAAGGCAAAAATACAATACAACGAATACCCTTAGCCGGGATATTTGGGGGCACCCTTGGTATGGATCAACACGAGACTCTTCTGATCTAGAATCTCCTCGTAGATATCTTCTACATGATCGCCATCAATCTCCACGTCGAAGTCTTCAAGGGGTTTTCCATCAGGACCCAATAGCGGATCGAGAGGACTAGGATTGAAATCATCTTTGAAACCGCCAAGAAGATGGAATCCTTCGCTTCCTCCCTCTCATGCACCCCGCGCTCAGCGCAGATCTCCTTGAACGTCTCACTCAAACGAAAGCCTTTCACATTGCTAACCCTTTGCTCTCGTCTGTGCGTCTTACATTTGTTAGCCATCTTAGAAAGGGCCAACTGTTCTCGCACCAAAACAAGTTCTGCCTCAGCCTTTTCCTGCTGCTCCCTCTCGATAGAAATAGATAGGTTGGCCTCGTCAGCAGCGGCTATCAACTCCCAGTTCTAGGTAAGAAGCTCGCGCATAACCGCTTTAGTGGCACTAAGAATGCTAAAGGCTTCATCCCGATATTTCGCCAATTTGGTAGTAACAGCTCGGTCATAATCAACCAGGATTTCAAGAAGGGCGATAGCTTCGGAGATAGACTCCACCTAGGCGATGTTATTCTTACTCGCCGTCTTCAAAAAGCTGGCAAGAAATCTCCCGACCTAGAAAACAAGGACACATTCATACCGAAAGAAGACCAAAAAATACTTTTGCTAAATACATCCAGATAATTGTGTGAAAAGGGCAGAGAGCACACTTACGGATTAAAACAAGGCGCCTTGGCTAACGGCAGAACTTCCTCCCTCAGTCCTCTTCCTCTTGTGGGGCGAGGCACTAGTGCCAAAGGTCCCCGAAGCTTGACTCATACTCGGACCCGCACCAGTCCCACCTTAAGAAGGCAAGTTGCCTCCCCGAACTGCACCCACCATGGCCTCCCCACCATGTGAGGACCTACTCAATTTCTCCTTAAGTTGATGCCCTTCGCGCCCACTTTCATAATAAGGGCCGGAAGCACAGCATCACCCCCAACTGTTGTTCTTGGAATGGTGTCGCGTTGGGCAATCACTTTCAGCCTCCGGTGCATCACAAGAGTAGCAGACAAGAGCAATGTCAACAAAACAAGAACATGAAATAAAACTGCCAAATAACAATAAGGAAAAAACCTTACCAAGGTCAAAAGGGCCTCGATAGGGCATCAGAGAGATACCGCTTGCGCCAACCACATCCTTATCAGAGAGCATGGTAAGATCGTAGGGATGCTTCAACAACTAAAGTAAAAATTTGGACGTAAATTGAGGGCAACCAAGACTAGCGGGACTTACATACTTCTCTGAAGTAGACCACTGTTGCGGGAGCCCATCAAACTCCCCATTCGTTTTCTCCTTAATATAAAAGAATTCATTCTTGTTTCTGAAGTCGTAGCTAGATTGGCCACATAACATGAATTTGCGTCCATTTTGCGAACGTACAAAGAAGAAACCTTTGTCACCACCCTTCTTGTTGGTGATGACCGTAAAGAGACTCCATAACTCATTTACGCCATGCGGAACCCCGAGGGCTTTCATAACGCATATGAAGCCCACAATACACCCAAGGGAGTTGAGTGACAGCTGCCCGATGCAAACCCCTATACTGGCCAGAATGGCGGTAACCGCAGGATCAATAGGAAATCGCAGGCCATTGGAAAGGTGCTTTGCATGCACTGTGATCAAACCCTTCGGCGGCATGTGGATCATCTCATTTTGCTCAGGGAACCTGATCTCATATCCTGCATCGATGTGATACGTGGATGCATAAAAACCAGGGTGATAAGGAACATGAGACACCATGTCCTCGTAACTCTCGACTGTTTTGAACTTTTTTACTTCAGGGACTACGGGCAAACCCCACTCATCAAACTCCATGTTTTGGGACTTCGAAGACGCACCGACATCCTCATCTACGCCATCACCAACATCTCCCGAAACAGCTCATCTGTTCTGAGATAATCGGTATCAAAGAAAGCGATCTCGGAGTCTCCAGCCTCCGTATTTTGAGAATCCAAACCAGTATAGTCAAAATCATTCTCGTTCACCATTAGAACGTTGAATACTAAGGAAAGTGAGGAGCTCTGGAAAGGCTAAAACACACAAACTCGAAGATACCAACCTGAAAAAATCAAAGAAACAAAGAAAGACATTAATATCGAAATTCACATCGAGAAGACATGTCGAAAATAAATCGAGAATCATGTCGAAAAATATATCGAGAGTCACGTCGAAAAATCCCCGACATACCTCAACGTAAGAGATAATGAGTTTTCGCTAGAAGACAAAATGACCATCCCGAGACCTATAAATACCCTCTTCTTGGTAATCAAGATAAGCATTCATTATCTGCAATTATTGTACAACTATGTCGAACCATCCCCGATATAGTATTCGACATAATACCCAATATATATCTCCGATCTATATCGCATACACCATCTTCGACATAACCTGGAGATCACTTCCGACATAGAAGATTCGATGTCGTCCCCGATATAATCCTAGACGTCGTCTCCGATATATCTCCGACATTCTTCCTTCCATTCGATGTTAGTTCGCGGTGTTCTGGACCAAGCTTATTCAAAACTAGTATAGTTAGAGTATGCCTAGTTAGCGATATACTCGTTGTAACATACTTGTAACCGACCCAATTCTATATATATACGAGATATAGTCAAACTAAAGCTGTTATGATATGAAGGAAATAGGTGATTAACTCTGCAATATGCTGCTAATTATGTGGATCAAATTATAATTGAGTTTAATGTTTCACGTTGAACTATGGAGATTCGATCACCTCGTGTCTTCCATTCAACGCTTGTTGTTGAGATTATGGGGGAGCCAAATTCAAACGAACAATGGGGCACCATCAAAAGGACTATCGAGCTAACGGTCAGGCCCTGTCTAGTTGACAATGGTTCGTGTGGTTTCTGGTGGCGAGTCCTTTTTTCCACCAACTCCACTTGCACACCTTCAAGCGTCATTTCAAAATATACAGTAGAATCTCTGGATTGTGATCAAGTAGTTGCCAGAGTGCGTTCTTGTTAAGAGTTTATGGACAATTCTAGTCGGCTTATGAACACCGGGTAAAACACTCTCTGCGTCTTTTGCTTCATGAAACTGTAATTAGTTGCAAACCATTTTCCCCTTTATTTATGGAAATAATATTACTCTACGCATCATAAAAACCACAAGTATCGCCTCAGTGCACTTGTCACGATTTTCTCGTCTATGCCTCACCAAGGTGCCCAAATCCAGTCACTAGTATTACTAGTATTAGGATTCTCAAGCCTTCAAGTCATAAATTAACCCCTCTAGGAACATTATTTGAGAAGATTTGTATTGAGATGTACACAAATAACAATCCAAAAACTCTTGAACCATTTAAGAATAAATGCTGCTCCTAATATCATCACCCAAGAGTTAATTTTATACGATACAACATTTCCACAAAGAGAGTTGCCTCTAAGTTTATATCTAATCTCACAAGTAAAGACAGCTAATTAGAAGTTTTCTTCAATAATTTTTTAGAATCTCTTTCTTCATTTGTCTTACTCTCGAATTCGATGCCTTGGAATGATACTGTTGAATTGTAGTACTTGCTACCAAAAGCTGAGCCAAATCCCCATCCAAGTCCCAACCCAATACCACAGCCACCACCTGCAGACCAAAGCAAAAAGGCATAACTAATTCTAAACATAGTAATAAACAAGAAAATAGATAGATTAAGAAAACTATTTAAAATTGTTTGTACCTGCACCTATTCCCAAAATGTTCAAAGGCATACCTGAAAGTAGTTATTGCCGAAGACGTTAGAACAGAAATTCATCCTCTTGTTTGCAAAAGCAAAGTGCATCCAGTGAGAGAAGTGAAGAGCCAATTATATATATACTAGCAAGAGAAGTAGTAACATTTCCCAGGAGAATTAGGAAGAGCTTTATGTACAAACTAAAAGGCAAGCATGAATTTAGCAAAGAACAAAATGCTTGATGGGATACATATTTCGAAGAAAATCATTTAAAAATATATGTTTGATTTGACAACAAACAATTCTAAATGCAAAAGGAGCAATAGACACAGAATCAAATATCCCAGGACAAAAGATATTGACAAAATCAAGCCTCGTCTGATTGAGCTTCATAATCAGATGGCAAACTACTGAGAGAATTACCTAATCTTGAGACCGCTATCTACTTTCATGTTCGACTTCCACATGAAGAGCAATACTAGAAGATTGATATAAAAGGATTACATAATACCCTAGCCATATGGCATCTTTTTTACACCACAAAAGCATGCAAATGCACCAGCACCTTATATGCAAACCTATGAACCTATTATGTTATGATTCATTAGTGTTGGATGAGTTATGGTCGATGTAACTTTTAAGGGTGGGTTCGCAACGCTAAGTCTATGACAAATTTTACATTGCCACAGATGATGCATATGTAAGTAGTACTGAAGCACAATTCAGTAGTAATGTAAAGAGTTGAATATATTTAGTTACAAAGTCGACAACTTTGATTACTATGATACGGTACCCCGACTAGTTCATCATACATTCCTTCCATACTCATATTCTTTATAACACACATGTCACAGAAAGAAGAGTGGTCGTCTCTCGTCGCATCAGTGTAATACAAATCATCAGGAATTAACTAACATAAGGCACTGAAGGAATGTAATCACGCATTGCCATATGCACAGAAAGAATGAAAAATAAATAAAAATATATATTAAAAAAAAGCAGGAACAGATAGAAAGCTTTGCAATTTGTAAAAATAAATCTAGAATTTGGCACAAAAAGAGCTGACCTCCGAAGCCCCATCCAATTCCAAAACCACATCCAACTCCGAAACCTAAAATCAATTTAAAATCCCATTATATAAACAAAAAGTAGAAAAATTTTAAAAACAAATACACAAATTGCAGTAAATTTGCTGAACGGACACTCACCAAAACCGACACCGGCTCCGTTGAAATTTGTCATTACCATGATTATTATTATTTATTATTATTTTTATTCTCAATCTCACTGTTTCAGTAGCTTTCCTCTATCTATCGTTTTTCTCGTTTTCCTCCGATTAAATAAAAATTTATATGTATAAGAATATTATAAATGTTTGAACAAAATTATGGGCCCGTTTGGTGAAGATATGGGCCAAAAGAATAGATCTTAGGCCCAAATAAGAACGGTATTGAAACACCTACCTTTCTTTAATATCTCGGGTTTGTGGTGGTGATTTCAACGAGATTATAAGCCAAGAGGAAAAGAAATGAGGGGTCCCCAAGCCCGCTTGGTGTATGCGCAATTTTAAGGAAGCGTTGCTGGATGCGGGGGCTTACAGAAGTTTTAGTTGGTGCAATAGGCATGAACAAAGGGACACGATTTGGGAGAGATTAGATAGAGTTTGTGCTTCGGCTTCATGGAGAGATATTTACTCGAAGGCTCGAGTTGAACACCTATTTATGCGTCACTCAGATCATGCAGCCTTGTTTGTTGTATTAGAACCGAAGCATTCTTTCAAATCAGAGTGGCGGCGAGCAAAGATGTTTCGGTTTGAAGCCACTTGGGCCAAGGAGGCAGATTGTAAGAAGATTGTGGAACAATTTTGGAATGATAAGGGATCCGAAGAGCAGGCTCATGATATTTGTGAGAAATTGCAGCGATGTCGTGTTGGGTTGGTACAATGGGAGAAACTCTCGGGTTCTGGGATTAAAGAATGCATCCAGAAGCTTACGAAGCAGATTAAAGAGATTAGGGAGTGGGTTATCACAACTGAGAGCAAAAGGGTTGAGATGGAGCTTACTCGGGACTTCTAGATTAGGTTGGACAGGGAATAATTATTTTGGAAGCAGAGAGGGAAAGTTTAGTGGTTGAGAGAGGGGGACCAGAACACTAGATATTTCCACAATCAGGCAAGCGAAATGTTCAACAAATCAATCCTAACGGCAAATATTCACTGCATTATTTGAATTTGAAAGCGCTCTAACACCCCCTTGCAAACTGAGAGGGAAATGCTCAGTTTGGTACGTAAGAACAGAAAGCGTGATGATGTCTGCCCCTTTGTGAATGCATCAGCAACTTGATCAAGTGTTGATACATATCGAACAACAATATCCTTGTTAAGAACCTTCTCTCTAATGAAGTGATAATCTACTTCAACATGCTTTGTTCTAGCATGAAAAACTGGATTAGTAGCCAAAGCTAATGCACCAATATTATCACACCATAGTGTTGGGGACTCTGGAATGACAACATTTAAATCACGAAACACCATTCTTAGCCAATATAATTCAGCAGTTGCAAGTGCCATGGATCGATACTCCGACTCTGTACTAGAACGGGAAACATGTTGCTTCTTAGAACTCCAAGAAATAAGGTTCTGACCAAGAAAAACAGCATAACCACTTGTTGATTTTCGATCATCTGGATTTCCCGCCCAATTCGAATCAGAATATGCTTGTAAATTGATTGAAGTTGGCTGATAATAAAGACCAAAATCCACACTCCCTTTGAGATAATGTAACACACGTTTAACAACTGTCCAATGAGGTTGTCGTGGAGAGTGCATAAACTGGCATAATTGATTGACCGCATACGCAATATCTGGATGTGTAATTGTGCAATATTGTAGTGGTCCAACTACTTGTCGATATTCAGTAGGACATCAAGTGGATCACCATATATTGCTGATAATTTACTGCCAGATACAGTTGGTGAAGATAAAGGCTTGGCTCCAGACATTGTAGTGCGTTCAAGAAGGTCTATTATGTACTTCGTTTGTCGAAGATGAAGCTCAGCAGAATCTCGTGATGCATGTACACCAAGGAAGTAGTGTAACTCCCCAAGATCTTTAATTTTGAACACTTCACCGAACTTGTCAATCAAAATAGATATGGCTGCAGAAGAAGATCCAGTAATAATAATATCGTCAACATAAATGAGGATATAAATTGTGGCCTTATTTGTATGAAGCGTAAACAACGAATAATCAGCTGATGACTCAATGAAACCAAACTCCATTAGTTGTTGAGTAAGTCTATTAAACCAAGCTCTTGGAGCTTGTTTTAAACCGTATAAAACCTTGTGAAGCTTGCAAACATAATCTGGATATTTAGTGTCTACAAATCCACGAGGATGCTCCATAAAGACCTCTTCTTCCAACACCCCGTGCAAAAAGGCATTCGAGACATCGAGTTGGCGTATCGACCAGTTATAAGTGACTGTCAGGGAAAGAACAAGTCTGATTGTAGGACTGAACATCTCGCGATAATCGATTCCACTTTGTTGTTCAAAATCTTTAGCTATGAGTCGTGCTTTGTATCTATCAACAGAGCCATCAACTTCCACTTTTACCTTATAAACCCACTTATTTCTCACCACATGCCGACGAAGAGGTCTCGGACATAATGACCAAGTTACATTTTCCATCAGAGCTTTGAACTCTTGTGCCATAGCAGAATGCCATTCAAGAGAAGTTGCAGCTTTAGTATAGCAAGTTGGTTCAGGAGCGCAATGGAAAGCTGACAAGGCGTAAATAGGATGTCGAGTAGAGGAAAAAAACTTGTATTCAAAAAATTGTTTTGGCTTTGAACTACCTGTTTTAGACCTTGTAACAATCTTATGTTCTGGTACATGGTTCATAGATGAAGAGGTTTCAAGAATTGTAGTTTGAAATGGAATTAGTGATTAGGGTAAGGTTGGTGAAGTAAGTTGAGGTGGGATATGTAACTCGGGTGAGGGTGGTGGCGTATGAGAAGAATTGTGGGAGGAATGAAAATCTGCATCAGATAAGCTAGGCTGAAAATGATTGTCTTGGTCAAGTTGATTTATGAGTGGTGCATTGGCTTTTGTATATGTTGTAGGCGTAGGATATTCTTGACCAAGTAAGTTAGACTCAAAATCTGCACAAGACTTAATTAGAATTATTATTGAACAGTAACCAGTTCTATTGAAGTGGGAAAAGGATTATTACAATTACCTACTTCTTTAGTATGGTAAGCATGTAATGTATCCTTGGCAGGAAAAGATGTCTCATCAAAAATTACATGCCTAGAGATATATACTTTGCCGCTAGAAGGATCAAGACACCTATAACCTTTTTGATTAGTCATGTACCCCAAAAATATACACTTTTTACTTTAAATTTTGCTTGTGATCATTATATGGTTTCAAAAATGGGAAACAAGCACAACCAAAAGTTTTTAATTCAGTGTATGATGGGAACCGAGCAAACAATTTGTAGTATGGCGATACATTTTGCAAAACTTTAGATGGAAGCCGGTTAATTAAAAATATAGTCGTTAAAAATGCTTCTACCCAATATTTTGTATTAAGCCCAGATTCAGAAAGTAAAGTTAAACCAGTTTCTTGTATATGGCAATGTTTTCGCTCTGCAACACCATTTTGTTGAGATGTGTGCGGACATGTTAGACGATGGTTAATCCCATTTTGTATCAAAAATCTTTTAAACTGGTTTGATAAATATTCACCACCATTATCTGTTTGCAATTGGTTAATGGAGCTTGAAAACAAATTTTCAACAATAGCTTTGAATTTTAGAAAGGTGAAAAATACTTCAGACTTATTATGAATAGGATACAACCAAGTGAACCTAGAAAAATCATCAACAAAAATAACATAATACTTGTAACCACTAATAGAATGAATATGTGAAGTCCAAACATTAGAATGAATTAAATTTAAAGGAAACATAGACTCTCGACTTGAACTAACAAAAGGCAACTGCTTCGCCATTCCCATAGGACATGAAGGGCACAAATTACTTCTTTTATTAAACAAAAAAATATGAAGCTTAAATTGACGAATTAAAGAATGTACTACTGAAAGTGCAGGGTGTCCCAAACGAGAGTGCCAACAGTCCACACATGTCTTAAGCCCAACAGTAGCAGCAATGCAATGCAATTTATTTTGAGATTTCTTTTGGAGCGCCAAAGGATACATGTCATTCTCAGCCATTCCTTGGAGTAGGATTTTGTCGGTTTTGTTTTCCTTCACACAAAAATCAGAATCAGTAAGCTGAAAATAACAATCATTATCTTTGCAAAATTTATTGATTGAGACTAAATTAGAAGAAGTCGAAGGACAGTGAAGGATATCTTTTAAAATGAATTCAGAGTTTCCAATAGAAAAAGGAGTAGAACCAGTACTTTGAATCTGCAAACCTGAAACATTACCAACTGTGACCGCTTCTTCGCCTTCATAGGGTTGCTGATGGACTAGATTCTCAACGTCAGATGTAATATGGGCATTGGCACCACTATCAGCATACCAAACTTCATTCTCGTCGATGGCGTTGCGTTCAGCAACCATGGCAGCAAGTTCCATTGGTGGATGGCATCCCTGATATGCATAATCATAGCGGTGAATGCAATCAAGAGCCTGATGAAATTCTTTCTTACAAATTTGACAAACATCTTTGCTAGAATCAGGCTTCGACAATCCATGAAGATGAGGCGATGGATGTTTGGGACCAACCGCAACAGAGGACTGATTGGATTGTTGTGGACGAGGCTGACTGGAAAGAGTACGTGGTAAACCTAAGAAATTCTTAGATTTACGGGGAGCAGCAGCAGACTTTCGTCTTGCTGTTGCCATTGCAAAGTGGGGCTCTGGGGTAGAGTATAAATCATGTTGGTTTTGTAACATTGAGTCATAGTTGAGAAGTTAAACTTGAAAATCATCAAAAGGGAAATCCTTTTCACGAGAGGCAAAGTTAAAAGAGGTGATAAAAGGATTATATATAGGATTTATACCAGAAACAATATATGAAATTAAATCCTCGTCGTCAACAACTTTACCAGACGCAAACAGTTGATCAGCCAAATTCTTTGCATGTTCACGATAGTCAGTGCACGTAGTGTTACCTTGACTAATGGACTAAATTTGTCGTTTGAGATGGGATATTCTGGATCGAGATTGTGATGAAAAAGGCTTGGAAAGAGATGACCAAGCTAGATGAGAAGTCTTAATTCACATATAAAGTATTCATAACCTTATCGGACACAAAATGAACAAGACAACCAAGCAAATGTTGGTCCTTTTGATTCCAAACAACATAGGCTGGATTAGGGGAACCATCTGCATTGGTCTTGTTAGACGCAGTGCTGGAGCCATCAATGAAACCTTCATAATCAAAACTACGGAGAATTGGAAGAACTTTAGAGCTCCAATTTAAATAATTAGGCCCTTCAAGTTTAACAATAAAATATTGTGCAATATTTGGAAGATTTGATTGTGTTTGAGGTTCTGTCATTGTGGGGAAAAAGAAATATTGTTAATGTGCGGAAGCTACCAGGATCAAGCGTTTGCTTGAAGGGATGATACCATGAAAGAAATATAAACAAGTAAGAAAGGATTGGCTCAGCAAGATATCTGATCCTTGCATGAGACTTGTATTTATAATATTATGTAAGTCACTTTACAAGAGAAAAGAAAAGATACGGACTATTCTATCATATCTACAAACTCTATCAACAAAACAACTTAAAAGATAACAACAAATCAACGGCAAATATTCACTGCATAATTATTTGAATTTGAAAGCTCTCTAACAGATATGGGGGGCGTTTGGAGGGACACTCGGGCAGGAGTTGAGGAGGTGGCGGTTTTAACTATTTCCGATCTATTTTCAGCTCTGTCCATCCGTCTAGTGATAAGATCGATGAAGTCTTGCGGGTCATCCAAGTCAAAGTGGGTATGAATGTGAATCAGGAGTTTGCACAACCCGTCACTCCGAAGGAGGTAACCAAAGATCTTTTGGACATGTACCTCCTTAAATCTCCGGGGCCTGATGGCTTCTTCCCTATATTCTATTAGAAATTTTGGAGTATCTTGAGTGCTGATGTTACGTGTTTTGTGCTGAATTTCCTTAATAACCTATGAATTTTACTCACATAAATGTACAGATCCCAAACTCATGACCCAATTTTGGCGTATCTATATATGCAATGTTTGCTATAAAATTGCATCAAACGCAATAACTAATAGGATTAAGCCGTTCCTTCATGATATTATTTCATATGCGCATTATGCTTTTGTTCCGGTTCGGCTTATTACTGATAATATTCATGTGGCTTTTGAGACTAACCATTTTTTGAAGAACATATGAACATGTAGAGTGGGACATTTGTTACTGAAGCTGGACATGAGTAAGGCATAAGACAGAGTCGAGTGGTCCATTCTTGAAAATATACTTCTTAGACTAAGCTTTGAGCATCACTTTGTTGATCTTATTCTGTCATGTGTTAGTACTATGTCCTATTCACTGTTGATAAATGGTTATGAGATTGGCCATATCTTACCTATGAGAGGTTTACGTTTACGTCAGGGCGAATTTGTTTCGTCATATCTATTCTTGTTTGTTACTAAAGTGTTCTCAGGTTGATACGGGATGCGCAACGAAGGCAAGTACTGAAGGGAGTAACCGTTAGCCGTCATGTGCCTAGAGTTTCACATGTACTCTTTGTTGATGACACGCTTTTATTTTGTGAAGCGTGGGTGGGTGTAGCACGAGAAATTACAGTGATTTTGGATAAGTTTGCGAGGGCATTGGGCCAGGAAACAAATTTTGATAAATCTGTTGTGGTCTAGTAAGAGTGTTTCCGAGGTGTGCAAGCAAGAAGTCCACAGATCCTTAAAGTTAGGTTGGCAGAGAAACACGACATCTATTTGGGTATGTCGGCGGTTGTGGGGCGATCAGAGAAATAACTCTTCCTCTATCTTAGGGAACGGGTGTGGAAGAGGTTTCAATGGTGGAAGGAGTTAACGTTCTTCGTGTCAGGAAAATGGGTTCTAATTAAATATGTGTCTCAAGCCATGCCCTCTTTTATCATGAGTTGTTTTCGCCTCCCGGACTTTTAAATTAGGGAGCTTGAAGATATGGCGAGAAAATACGGGTGGGACAACAAGACAAAAAGAAAGACTCACTCGATTGCTTGGGATAGAATTTCTCGGAGTAAACAAAAAGGGGGGACGTGTTTCCGAGACCTCCGTGCGTTGAACAATGGCGTTGCCCGCAAAACATGCATGGAGGATTTGAAAGTATCGAGAAAGCTTGGTGGGACAGATTTTTAAAGCCAAATATTTTTCATAAGTGTTCCATTTTTTATGCGAAAAAGAGGAGTGACATTCTTTCTATTGGTGCAACATTAGAGATTCGATTCATATCATTGAAAAAGGAAATTTGTTGGCGTGTTGGTGATGGAAACACAGTTACTTTGTGGTGGGATGCGCGGCTGCTGAGACCGATATCTTTTAAACCAATAATGCCAAGGGTTGAGGAGTGCAGAGAGTTCTGAGTTCGTGACTTGATAGATGAAACACGGGACGGTGGGATCCTATTCGCATACGTGATATTTTTGGGAGGTTGATGCAACCTTATTTCTCTCTATTTCGTTGGGGTCGTTGGATAGGCCGAATACACAAATTTAGCAGTATACTAAATTCGGCGAATTCTTTGTGAAGAGCGCGTATCATGTGATAATGGATCAAGGTTTGGTCACGGGGGTGGTACAGTTTCGAGCAGCTCGGACTTTGATTGGCGGAATATTTGGAACTTGCGTTGCCCAAACAACGTTATTCACATGTTATGTTGTGACACAAGTTTGGGCACTTGCACGTTTCCCGTCTACGTTCTTCATTAGAGAGGAGGAAGACTTCCTGATGTGGTTTTTCTGGATTCTGAATTGACAGGACCGAGACCTTGCTATTTGAGTTGTGATGTTGTGTTAGGGGATCTGGACTAATCGAAACAGAGCTTCGGCAGAGGAGAAAATGTCTAGCCCGCTGGAAATAACTGTTTGTTGTTCATGGCAGTCAGCGAAGTCGCAGCAAGAGGATCAGGTCAAGTGGACTCCGCCATGCAAGTCGTGGATAAAATGCAATTTCGATGGTGCTATATTTGGGGGGGAGGGTAAATCAGGGGTGGCCGTCATTTTTCGCGACTCAAATAGCAATTGTATTGCTTGCATCCAAAGGTCGTTCCCTGGTAACTTGGGGCCACAAAATATTGAAAGTGCGGCTGCCTTGTGTGCGGTTCAGTTTGCCATGGAAATGGGGTGGAAACGTGTGCTATTTGAAGGTGATAACTTAGAGGTTACAAATTGCATTACTCATTTGAATGTATTGGGAGATGAAGGGGGCCCTCTGATCCTAGATATTTGTGGATTGAAAGGTAATAATCCCTAGTTTTTCTTCAAATGGATTCGTAGAGAAGGAAATGAAGCAGCTCACACCCTTGCGCGTTCAGCCACAAAGAACTCGAGCTGGTGGTTGCCGTTTGATTATGAGCCGGGATAATCCAACTGGTGTTTGTTCTTTTGTTTTGATGTGTTTTTGCTACTATATTTGGTTGCATGGTTTGCTCATGTAGTACTGTTTTGCTTACGTAGTTCGTCCTGATAATCTATATGATTATTTATTTTTAAAAAAAAAGTATAGTAGTCATTTCTCTTCATTAATTTATGAGTCATTACTTGAATTTGGTAATTAATTGTTCCTTCTTTCACTACTTTGCGTATTTTTATTTTCTTGATTATTATTTGATTAAATGAATTTGGTATTAACAATTCTTTCAGGTAACTCCAGATCCTACAAATGTTACTATTGTCGGAAAATGTTGGACCACAAGCAGCAGTCATATATTTGTTTGGGACTTACCTTTTTTTTTTTTAAATGTTTGGGACTTACTTATGAGTTATGACTATTGTTTTAATTAATTGTTGACAGTTTCTCTATCGAAATTCGTTTTTATTGACTAAGACGTAGGATCGCAATATGCAGCATCTAGATCTTTACATTAATTCATATGTCAAATCCAGGATCTAATGGATTCCCACCATTATCAAATTCAAAATTAAAATCTAAAACATGTCGGATCTATATGGACAATTGATCCACTTCCAATGCAAATGGATCAAACTATATGTATAAAAAAGAAATATTCCATCACTCAAAATTATGCAACCCCAAATACTTCGAATTCAAAATATTTCCTAAAAATTCCTCTTTCACGGTCTCACCTTCTATAAATTATTATGGGCATCATCATTCAAGCTTATCTTGTAGAATTTTCTTTTCATTTCAATATAACAAGAAGATAAGGAAACAATAAAAATTCAACCATGCACTCAAAAGCCATAATGATCAATTATGGATATGATTCTCTTGCTGGGACATGAGAAATGAATATCATTTGAAAATTGCTCTACATTTTCAGCCAAAAGCTGCCATGCTCATAATCATAACCGGACACCATGCTCATGCAAATCAAATATTTAAACAATATCAATAATAACAGTAGTTGTAATATATTCAAGGAACTCCCAATACAAAACAAAGAAGATTATTCTAATCTTGGCATGCCATTAAAGTTGAAATTTTACATGATTGTTGGAATTACATTCAGAGGGAGACTTAACTATAATCAGCACATACATACCCCTGGAGAAAACTGAGTCCATTATATGGAACTCTGAACTGAGTGAGAGAACTTTATGACTATATACAAATTCAAAGATAAGTTGATTCAACACTACAAATTCCTCAATTTGTCCAACTTTTCATCTTACTACTTTTTTACCTCAGGTTCTCAGTCTGTTTGTACCATTGTACTACTCTAAAAGTTCCTCAAAGTAGAAAAACACCTACATCTTAACCCTTAAATATTCATTTTCACCACAATATTGTTCCCGTCGCGAGATCTTCCCAGTGAAGTAACTTTTGCTCGATAAGCTGCATTCCTCATTCGGTCTTCTTGAGGAAGCTCTGATGTCTCACTAATGGAACCAAGTCTTAGTTCAGCCGGTGGAATGAAACAATCCATGGATAAACCAGGCACGTTGAACGCTACTTCCTCGATGGTCCACGCTTCTTCCATTCTCGTCTTTGTGTGACTCATTGCTGTTTCTCCAAACCTGAAAAGGGTAACAATGGATCGACCCGAGTGAGCAATCATGATCCCCTCAACAGGTCGGTAATCGTCGAGGAATGAATTGATGGTCGTCTCCCAGTATACAGCATCGCCTCCATTGCTTTGGATTCGGGTTAAATGGGAGTCCTCTAAATGCACGAGAAGCCCCGTTTTCTGACTGAAATAGCCAAATAACACATGTCGGATGATCTCTGCAGGTCCTTCACTCCTGGATTTTAGTGTGTGAGGATCCGCGCACAGTTTGAGAATAAAGCAGTCCTCTTCGTTGATTTTCTTCTCCCCGGTACACCGTGCGCTCGCAAACATGTTTGCGGTTGTCCTTGGATCAAGACCCTACAAGTCAAAATTTCAGAATTTTACCTTTAGTACAAGGGAAATAAAAAGAAAGATGATCATGATGTTACCTTAGCAAATTATAACAAAATATAGAAACACACACACCCCTCTAGTCAATATGCATCTTAAGAAGATGAATTCAACAATAACTGTATAGGTACCAAATATGCCACATTTTTACATCTGAGACCAAATATCAAAATTATATAAAAATTCTTACAAATGCCAAGTCTTTTGATTCAAAATGGTTTTCTTTAAAATTCTTCAATGCTAGGCATCTTTGCTTTAATTAAACATGTCACCAAGTTTGAGGTGTCTCATGTAAAATCTAGGATATTCACTTTTACTCTTGATGAGAAAATTTACCTGAAGAGCACGACGCAAAGGTCTCACTGGCCCTTTGGCCGCATGTGCTCCAAGCCAAGGAGTGTGCCGCCACACGAGTTTCCCATTGCAGCCAGCATGAACCTTGCTCCCTCCAAGCGCTAGCTCGACATACCACATGTCTGGATTCATTTGCCAGAGCACAAATCCCCCCGATTCCGCTGCTTTCGCAGAATTCTTGTTCTTAATGACCTTCGTAGCCGTTTCTATATCAGACGCCAACATCTTGACCTTCCCCATCGCATAAGCATTCTGAATCGAGTTCTGAAGCTTCTGCCCCCCAGAAGCTGCTAAGTACTGCTGCAATATATACTGAGCGGAAGAAGTCTCCTGCATACATCATAATTTTCAATACAAAAAAAATTAAATCTTGCTCCCAAAATTACACTACAAAAAATGACAAGAATTTGAAAAAGACCACCCATGTGTAAAAATGAGATAAAATTATATCTTAATCTTATCCTACATCCTTTTTTGGTCTTGTTGAATTAATGGAGACATTAAATCCATACCAACCAAAATATTATGGTCAACAGTCACCATCCCTCATAACATAAAATTTATCTTATATCTAAAATTCCATTTTCCCCCCCAAAAACAGACCTCGCTTATAAGTCAGTCATAGTCCAACCATAAATTCAAGAATTGTTACCAGACTTACTTCAACATCACAATTGGCCCTCAACTGTAACCAATAACAATCAAAAATGAAATTAACAAATTTGTAAACCCAACTTATAAAGAAATAAATTAAACTAAATACCTTAAGCAACATACTTAAACCCTTCTAAACCATCAAATTACTAACAAAATTAACATAATAAATTTGACCTAGAAATTAGTTAATTTTCAACTGAACACTCAATTGGGATTACTTGAAAATTACTAAACTAATGAAAAAAAAAGAATATCAAAGGTCACGTAAAACATTAAAATATAAAATACAAAAAGCGAAAAGAAAAAAAGAAAAAAAGACGTTACTAACAATGGGGGTATCTTTAATACAGAGGTGAGGTAAAGGGTCGTTGTTGCTAACGTGCACCGGTGAGAGCGGCGCACCCAGTACGCCAAGCAGCAGCCTCAGATCCGACCTCGAGTATCCCGGACCCGAACTCGAAACGGAGGGGGCCCGGCACAGCCAATTAGCCCACCGGTCGCTCTTCGAATCCCCCGGACCTGACCCGCTCGGATCCGGACCCTCGTTTAACGGCGAAAGCGTCTCCACACCAGGCCTCAAACTGCCCGATCTGGATATGAGTATTTCAGGTGGGCCCACGCTTCCGCCTCTCCGCCGCCCGAGGAGACCCGACCCGGAAGGGGACTGGCTCCGACCGCGGCGTGAACGACCCGGAGAGAGCCCGCGAACCATTTCGCCCTTTAGGGTGGAGAAGAAGCCCTGCTTTCGCTCCATATTTACGGTAATGCCACTGGAGGGAAAATGGGAAAGGAGGAGGAGGAGTGTGTTGAACTAAGCACTCACAGCAGCAGCTAAAAGAGGGAGAGAGGGGAGACAAATAAAAGGGAAAAGGGAAGGGCTGTCATGTCGTTGTGAAATGACGGGTTTGACCTTATGGTGTAATGACTCGAAATTCTAACGGAATTTTGTTAGATTTTATTTTGGTTGTGTTCTCCTTTTTCAGCTTACTATAATTAATAGGGAATGTTGACGTTCTTGTATGTGTTGCGCATTTCTTTGGAATATATTAATTGTTTCATGTAAGTTTGAAGGAAAATTTAATTATTTTATGTCCAAATACAATATTCGCTTATTTTTGTGATTTGTTTGGTATTTTATTTTTCTACTAAATGATTAGGCCTCGTTTTCGTACTAAAGGAAACAACATAGTAATTTCTTGGCAAAATATGTCGATCTAGGCTTCAATAGAATCGAAAACTCTGCCTCATACACTATGCTTAACTTCAGGCATCGGCTTGTTGCGCTCACTCCTTATAACCTTCTCCAACATAAAAAATAAGATCTACATGCAGCCATAAAGTATATTTACTGTTTTTTTTGTTTTTTTTTAAGCTCAACTATATTTATGTTCCCGCATCAAACAAACTTCTCCATCTCCACTATAAAGATTCAAGAGCCAACCAGTGGCTCAATCATGTTTGTCCATTCATCCACGAGGATATTCAACATTTTGGGGTCTACAAATAATCGTATACATCGTACTCGTATACGACAAAAAGAGCCTTTAGAAGCACCAAAGACAAGCACCAAAGAGCCTTATTTTTCTATGAATAGTACATTGTATTCAACAAAAACTCTTGATAACTTTCTCGCACTTCTAATTTAGACTATGTATCGTTTGTCTGTGTGTTTTACGAGACTAAAGTTTTGTGTGCTTGACTTGTTGTATGAACTTTTTAGTGATCGACCTTTACTTTGGTACTCCCTTTTAATCTTATGTATGTTCACCATATAGGATACAGTAAACATCAATTTAACAGTTTAGTTAGATGTGCAGTAACGGGACATTTTAGTTTGGCCAAAGGTGCAACCAAATTTGAATAATTTACATCAATGGTTTGTAGTATTCGGGTACCAAGATATCAACTGACAACTAAGTTTCTAAAAGGAGTTCTCTGTTGTCAATTCTGTTATAGTCACATTCAATCATGTTTGTTCAGATATCCAAATTTTTGTAAACATAATCTGTAATAAAGCCATTTAAATGTATTTCTTATTAATTACTTTCAATGATTCGTTTTCTGAGTGAAATTTTCAGTCTCGTCCGCTTATTTCTAGTATAGATTATGGACATAAAATTATAGCTAATTAATTAATTCACTTTCCTAAAGAGAGGCTTCAAATTCCATATTAATGTCTTCCACACTTTAAATTAGAAAGGAACATAACGTTATGCTAGTTTTTCTCCTGCACCAGCACCGCGAGCATGTTACTTATCGATTTTATTTTTACCTCAAGATATTATTGAAAGTGATTGGACACCTAAGTCATAGAGCAAATAAGGTGTACAATTATTTATTTAGTTGTTTTGTCAACAGGGACAGGGCTGTGAATTGTGATAACTGTAAGCCTACTTGGAATAGACTGAACGCGTTCTTTTGTATTGTAGTGAGCAAATGTGCAAGTGCGATTTACATGATTGGTTGGTATTTGCCTATTTGGGGCTGTTTCTGAAATATAGCGAGAATCGGCACAGTTAGTGATGTCCCTATAGAGGAAAAATATTTATTTTATGCAGTCTGTTAATTTTCAAACTCGATTTATTTCACAGTTTTTGTCATAATATGATAATTCAGTTTTATTATATATTGTCGATATGGTACGATTTTTGAAAAGTCTTTGCACGCAACTAACATTATAATATTTTTTGCTTAAGAAAATCCAACATGTATAATTTATAATAGCTAATTTTCATTTGTCACTGATTTTCAGTATTCGGATGTAATGAAGCCGATACCCCATTTAATATTGAAGTTTATTTAATATTGAAGTTTATGGCACATTTGAGTACTATGTCATCTTTTTCTTTTATATGAGAAATTAAGCATTATGCCATGGAGGTGACAATTTTGGACTTATCTTCCAGCTACCTGAAAAGCCTGCGACAAACTCATGGTTTTAACTTTTATTAACGGTGCCTATAAAAAAATCAAAAAAGATTACGCATGATTTTATTTTGAGTTGGCTTTTAACTCTTTTCATCCGGGTCCCAGTATTCTGTGTTACACTTGTTGTCTCACACATGTCGTAGGAGTGCAGTAAAATTATTTGGTTTTTTTATTTTTTATTTTTTTAAATTTGTCAATTACCTTATATGATTGGATTCTGAAAACTATCACTATTGTTCTTCACTTTATTATTATTGAGTAAAATACAAAAATCTACCCTGTGTTATTTTGAATTGACAAAAACACTAATGTGTCATTTTTAATAGCAAAAAACCTCATGTGTTATTTAGTTAAAGGCGAAAAACTCCCTAAAAGCCCAAATACCCTACACACGCGCAAAATGAAGGTGGAATTGGTAATTTTAGTCCAAAGTTACTTTTTCACCCTCGGTGTGAATTTTTTCTTTTTTAAGATTTAATTTAGTTGAGAAAGGAAATTGTAATTTAAAATATTTGTCCTTCTAATTTTTTTTCATAATAAAACTTACTTAAAGTTTATGTTTCTTTTAATGTAAATTAAACTGGATCCTATTATCAAAGAAAATAAAACATAAAAATAATTAGGGATCAGTCATCAGTAGAAAGGGCAAAAATGTAATTTTATAATAAATCAAAGCTAAAACTAAAATGGATCGAGTGTGCTAATTATTGAATAACTCGGGGGTTTTTTGCTGAAAAAAAATAACACATGGAGATTTTTGCCAATTCAAAATAACATAAGATAGATTTTTCATTTTACTCCTTTATTATTTGTTTGACTCGAATTTGTATAAATCTGACAATTAAACTGAACCAAGATCACAGACGACATACGGTTCTTGGTTTCTTACTTTGGTAAGGCTTATATGATACAAACCATTTGATAATTTCTAATATACTGGCAAAATTGGTTGTGTCATAAGTTTTTCATTTGAATGAGTTAAATAAAGTATTGGACTTAGTCAAATTTAAAACTGTATTTTACATTAACTAATTTCAACTGCTCTTAATTTTACGAATTAGAAGGATATTAACTAAAATTGTAGATAAGTACATGAAAATGTGACGAAACACATATGACCTTCAATATAAGAGTTATGAATAAAGTGTTAAATCTTATTAATTGTAAAAGGAGAATTTATACAACTACATGTACAAAGATAATTACAAAAAGATAAAATCTAATCTAATCTAAATACAACAAGAATCTGTAATTAGGGATAGAGAGATATCAAAGATATTCTAGCTAAGGTGAGTAAGATATTATATCTATTACGCCCCTACAAAATAGATGTTCCATCAGCAACGAAAATTTTGGAGCGCAACAGAAGAAACCGAGAATGTGCAAGGGGCTTCGTAAGAAGATCAGCCAATTGATCAAGAATATTGACATACAAAACTTTGAGAAGACCTTTAGAGACAAGGTCACGAACAAAGTGAAGGTTGACGGCAATATGCTTCATGCGAGAATGTTGGACCGTATGTAAAGAAAGTCGAAGAGCACACATATTGTCGCAGCGGATAGTAGGCACAGAGGGAAGGGTGAAACCGAGCTCGCCAAACAAATGTTGAAGCCATCGGACTTCAGCTGATGTGGAAGCTAAGGCCTGATATTCTGCCTTCGTCGAAGATCAAGAAACGACCTTTCGCTTGCAAGAAGACCAAGAGATGGGATTGGACCCAAGAAACACTAAGTATGCAGTGGTAGACGTGCCACTAACTGCGTCTCCTGCCCAATCTGAATCGCTAAACGCGGTGAGAGCAAGAGAGCTCGAGCACCGAAGCAAAATTCCATGTGAGATTGTACCTTTGAGATATCGAAGAACACGCTTCAAGGCGGACCAATTTACAGAATCAGGGGCAGCCATTCGTTGAGCGAGATGATTGACCGAAAAGGCAATATCCAGACGTGTGAGAGTAAGATATTGTAGCCCCTCAATAATCTGACGATAAGTCGTGGGATCGACATCAGTCGAAGAAGAGACTGCCGGTGGATTGGAGGTCATAGGCGTAACAAGGGACTTAGCGCCATCCATCTTGTGGCATGCCAAATGATCAAGAATATATTTACGTTGGGAAAGGAATAAACCTTCCTTACAACGAACAACCTCAATATCCAAAAAATAATTGAGAGCGCCCATGTCCTTAACCGCAAAACGACGACTGATACTAGCAATAATAGATGAGATCATGGAATCACAAGAACTTGTGACAATAATGCCATCCACGTATACAAGAACATAAAGCCGAACACCCTTACCAAGATAAACAAAAAGAGACGTGTCTGATTTTATCTGAACAAAACCGAGCGACTGAAGGGCGCCACTAAGTTCAAGATACTAAGCACGTGGCGCCTGTTTGAGGCCATAAATCGACTTGTGCAATAAGCAAACATGATGTGGAGCCGCTTTATCAACAAAACCCGAGGGATGCCACATGTAAACAGTTTCAGTGAGATTCCCATGTAAGAACGCATTACTTACACGCAATTGGCGCAAGGACCATCCATGAGTCGTAACCAACGAGAGAATGGTGCGAATGGTGACCGGCTTGACGACATGGCTGAATGTTTCCTTATAGTCAAGCCCGGGACATTGAGTAAACCCATTTGCAACAAGGCGAGCCTTGTACTTCTCTATGTAACCATTTGGATGGTGTTTGATACGAAAACCCCATTTGGAGCCAATAATGAAGCGATCACGAGGCGGAGGTACAAGTGTCCAAGTGACATGCTTAGTCAAGGCAGTGATTTCTTCATCCATAGCCTCACGCCATTTAGGATCAGCCAATGCTTGAAAAACACAAGAGGGCTCGAGAGGACCATCAATTGGATGCTTCGTCACAAGATTAATTTGCTTGGGCTTGAAAATATTGTTGCGAGAGCGGATAATCATATGATGAGTTCGATCCCCAACCGGCAAAAGGCTCTGTAGGAAGATGAGGATCTGTGTGACGAGGAGAGACATGGGCCAAAGTCTCTGGTTCCAATATTACCCCAACATTGGGAGCAGAAGGTACAGCTGGGTAACCAGGAGAGACATGGGCCAAAGTTTATGGGTTCAATGTTGCCCCAACATTTGATCCAACATTGGGAACAGAAGGCGCAGAGACAGATGCCAAAGTTTCTGGTTGTAATGTTGCCCCAACATCGGACCCAACATTGGGAACAGAAGGTGCAGACACATGCGCCAAAGTATCTGGTTGCAATGTTGCCCCAACATTGTGCCAAACATTGGGAACAGAATGTATGGGAATACATGAACCCATATTTCTACTGACTGAGACGGGCATGGAAGAGACTCCCGGAAAGGTGGACTCAACAAAACGAACGTGTCGAGAAGTATAGATGCGACTCAAAGAAGGATCAAGACACTTGTATGCCGCTTGACTAGTTGAGTAACCCACAAAAATACATGCACGTGATGGCGGACTGAGTTTGTCTGAGATAGATGCCCGAACATGGGGGTAACATAGGCATCCAAAAACTCAAAGACGAAGATAATTTGGTGGTCGACCAAAAATAGCTTCAAACGGAGAAAGATGTTGGAGAATAGGCGTCGAAAGTCTATTAGACAAATAGACAGTCGTGCTAAAAGCAAACTCCCAATAATCCGGCGGTAGATTTGCGCGAGTTAAAAGTGCACGGCCCATAGTGACAATAATGCGACGGCGACGTACACTTGTACCATTCTGTTGAGGCGTGTGTGGCGCTGTCGTGAGCCAGCTAATGTCGTTAGATAAGAAATAATGATGAATTGCAATAAACTCCCCTCCATTATCCGAATAGAAATCCCAAATTGTTTTTCCACTAGTAAACGAAAATCTGTAAAGATCTTGGAAACATCAGATTTCACAACCATAGATAAAAACCAACAATATTTCGTGAAGTGATCCACTAGAATCAAATAGTAACGATACCCATTCACAGAAACAGTGGACGTCAGTCCCCAAACATCACCATATACGTAATGCAAAACATTATTCGAAACAAGCGACGAACTATGAAAAATAAGATTCTGGCTTTTATTCAATAAACATGAGTTGCAAGTGTCAATCTTCGACGAATCCGAGGTGCAAGGTAAAGAAAACTTGCAAATAACCAATGAACTAATGCGACTAGAGGGGTGACCCAAACGGTCATGCCAACAATCTTGATTAACTCGTTCACCAACTAAAGCAGAGATAGCGAAAGTCAAGGGACGGGGAAGCCGAATGTGATATACGCCATTAATACACGGTCCTTGAATCAAGCTAGTCCTGGTGTTGCGATCCTTAACAACAAAGTGAGAAGGATGAAAAACAATATAAACATTGTTCGCTTTCGTGAATTGGTGGACAGATAATAGATTACACCGAGAAATAGGAACACATAATATATTATCAAGGTAAAGGTGCGATCACGACATGAAATACGAGATGAACCAGTATGCGAAATAGCCAAACCTGTACCACCAGCCGTAGATACTTGATCAAGACCATCATACTCTGAATGTACGGCTAAGTTCTGCATGTCATATGTCAAATGATGAGACGCACCCGAATCCACTAACCAATATGTTCTAACTTGTTCATCGGACATAGGAGACAAAGCATAGTGAGCACTATGAGGACCAAAATGGCGGCAAGTGCGAGCGCCATGCCCCGGAATATTGCAAAATTAACACACGATATGAGAACGAGGGGACACAAAGGTATGTTGATTATGCGCTCGCTGATTTGGAGATCGAGAGTCATGTTGACCACGACTTCGACCATTATTCTTATGCCCCCGAGCGTGTGAAGTGGCTGTATGAGCAATAGCAACAAGGGTGGAGGCTTCATGCTCAAGACGGCGTAGGTAAGCTTCGTGACTAAGAAACGGATCCTGAAGTTCTAGAAAATGGATCGGGTGTTGCCGAGCGTGAATAGGGCTTGCGATATCACGGTAGGCGGATCCCAGGCCATTAAGAACATATAGGGTGATATCATCATCCTTGAGTGGTCCATTAATGACCGCTAGTTCATCAGTCTTTGATTTGACAAGTTGAAGAAACTCAGAAACAGTGTTAGACCCCAACTTGAGATTGATCAAATCATCCTTGAGTTGCATCACCCGTGACCGAGAACGATTTGCATAGGTGCGTGGAGCGTACTCCACGCATTCGCCGAAGACTTGGCATTTTGAAACAAGCGGACGACTGGATTGGTGCACGATACAAACAAAGCTGAAATTAGAAGGGAGTCATGACGTGTCCAATACTCGTACGCCACAATACTCTCCACAGTAGAGCCCATAGGAGGGCAAGGGATGGTACCATCCAAAAAACCAAAGAGTCCGTACCCATATAATAGGTGACGAACTTGGGAATGCCATGAGGCGAACTTTTCTCCATTAAGCTGCACCGGTAGTTGTTGATGAGCGTTGATTGGAATCAACACTTGACCACCAGAAGAAGGGCCTACCGCGATATGGAGCGGACGAGGCTACGCAGAGGCGTCTACCGCCGTCGGTGGAGTGGACGAACGGGGAGGATGACTCATTAGAGTTCGATATAGGATCAAGATCTCGTTATAGAGATTGACATCTTGATACCATATAAGAGTTATGTGTAAAGTGTTAAATCTTATTAATTGTAAAAGGAGAATTTATACAACTACATGTACAAAGATAATTATGGAAAGATATAATCTAATCTAATCTAATCTAAATACAACAAGAATCCGTAATTAGGGATAGAGAGATATCAAAGATATTCTAGCTAAGGTAAGTAAGATATTCTATCTATTAACCAAAGTGTCTACTTTGAAAGTGCAAGGTATTCTGGAATCAATGTTATGAGATGTTAGGACAACATTGAGGATAACATTGAAACTAGAGAACCTGCGTTAAAACTGTTCTTTAACTGCTAAATTTGAGTTTTGCCTTTATTCACTTATTAATTAAGTTCCACGGTTTTAGTTGTTTATGTTTATGTCCAGGAAGGTATCTTAATCATAAGGAAGAGCTTTGGAAGATTCCTTACTTGAAGTTTTCATAATTCAAGTTAAGTTGAATAGTCAACTCAACACGGTTTGCAAAGAAGGAAACAATTGGAGTTCCACTACAACTTGGATTTTTTCCAGGATTAATCCGAATTGAAGAAGGTGTGTTACCTTATTAGAACTCTAATAAAGACACTTATTCAAGAAAGAGACCGAGTTTACAAGGAAGTCCAATTCAACAAGGAAACAACAAGAGTTACCAAAACTGTGAACAATACACCTTGGAGTGCAAGTTTTAAGAAACCTATATATAGGTGTGAAGTTCATCAAGATGAATACAAGACAATAGTGCTAAATAATCGAAGAGATTAATTCTTTGTATTGTCTTCGTCTTGCTTTAGCGAAGTTTTTGTATTAACTACTTGAAGTCTAGTTCTTAGAAGTTAAGTAGTTCGTGCTTGTCTGCTTCGTTAAGTCCGATCAACAAAGAGCGTGAATGAATTGTTGTGAGGAATGTTTTGTTAAAACCTTCACTACAAGAATTCGGGCTCATTCCCGACCGAAAAATCTCGATCGGATTTCGGTCGGGAGCATTCCCGACCGACATTCGGTCGGGACAACTTTTCCCAACCGATATTTGGTGTAGAAATTTTAAAATAACATTCCCGACCGCTATTCGGTCGGGAAACTCTGGGCGGAAAATTTTATCGCCCAGAGTGTCGCCCTAATCTCGATCCAGCTGGGCCGCGTAGCTGGGTCGAGGCTTCTCGACCAAATTTCGGTCAGGAATATGATCATTCCCGACCGAAATTCGGTCGGGATGAGGGAGGTATTCCTCCTCTTCATTTTTCACTCTAAAAATTCTCTCCCCCCCCCCCCCCCCCGCCCCTCGCTTTTCCCGACCGTCGAGCTACCATTCGCGACCGGAATTCGGTCGGCACTTCCGATCCGGTAAGTTTTTTCGCCTTTTCTTGTTTTTTATGTTATATTTAATGTTTTAATCTTGATGTTTTATGTTTAATTGTTAGATATTGTAGAAATTGTTAGTATTTAATTAGAAAATGCCTTTAGGAATTGTTAGGCTTTGGGAAATGTTAGACTTTTATGCCTTTAGGAATTGTTAGGCTTTAGGAAATGTTATAGTTTTATGATTTTAGTAATTATTTATGCCTTTAGGAATTGTTAGGCTTTAGAAATTTTATAGTTTAGTAATTATTTATGACTTTAGGAAAACTATATATGATTTTTATATGTGTTAATTTGTTTATTAGGACGTTAATTTTATGAAATGAGTTTAGATATCTTAGAAATGATAGTTTTTATAAATAGTTCATGACTTTAGGAAAAAACTATATAACTTAGTATTAATTAAATTTAGGTCATCTATATAATTAGAAAAGTTCTAACGTAGATGCTTTTACTTAGTCCGTAGCACTTTCATCGACGACATGTCGTCCCGTGATAGCGATCGTGGTCATCCTTCGAAGAGAGGGCATAGTGATCCACCGAGTGCTCTATCGAGTGCTCCATCGAGTGCTCCACCTACTGATCCACCGAGGATAGGTCATTGTCTACGTATCATTCATTCTGGCACTGCACCACCCGATCCTGTCGATGCACCTGATACCGGTCTTACCGAGTCCCCTGCTTCTTCACATCCACCTAGGCGTACTATAAGACCGAGCGGCGGTACTCCACCAGATCTAGTAGTACCATTTCGACTAGATGATGGTCACGTAGCATCGACACCATCGTCATCATCTGGATCGAGGTGTATGACACCTAGGCCACGCTCTACTGAGTCTACACCAGCGGGTCCTAGTACTTCTTCCCCTGCAGACGGTGCCGATGCAGGACCATCTTCAGCGACGCAGCAGAGACCTGGCCAAGGCATATCGAGAGGCCTGGAGGTAGGGCTGTGCAAAAAGAATCGGATCGATCGAATCGGGTGAAAATCGATCGAATGATCCGATCCGAGGATCGGATCGAATATTTGATCCGACTTTTGATTTTTGCCTTAGGATCAAACCCCCCTTTGATTCGATCCTCGATTTTAGAGGCTGAGAATCGGATCGGATCGAATGCTCATCTTATTTTTTAAAAATAAATAAATATATAATATTTTTTTATATAATGCTAAGCCTATTAAGATGCTACTAAGATATTTTTATATATAATGCTAATATTATATTTTTATATATACACCTACCTAACATCTTTGCCACGTTTCTGTCTTTGGGAAACGTAGACAATTTGTAACACCTTTCTCTCTCTGTAGTCACTAGTCTCAGTCTGTACGAAGGATTCAATAAAAAAAGGGGTTTCATTCAAAAATCAAAACTTATGCAAATCAAACCCTTTTTCTTTCTGTACGAAGGCCGACAGCTCCTGATAAGTCAGTGCATAGTCTGGTGAATGGAAAGTATAAAGTGGTGAAATTAATTTGTGAAAGTGTATCTTTTATAATTGATTTGTGTTTTGTGTCAAAAAGTGTGATTGAGAACCATATGAAAGTGAATTTTGTAATTCAGTAACTCTGTTTGAATGTTGTGGTTGGTCCCATTGGTATTAAATTAAATAAGAAAAAAAAAAGATCGAAATCGAATCAAATCGGATCGAAATCGAATGATTTTGGATCGAATCGGATCGTTTTAAATTGATTTGATTTCGATCCTCATTTCTCCAGGATCGAAATCGACTTCCAACCTCGATTCGATCCGATTCGATCCAATCTGATCCAAATGCCCAGCCCTACCTGGAGGTTCCGACTGACCGTAGAGACCGTCTTAGGGTCGAGTTGGATGAGCACGACGTATTTCTTGATGGCAACAAGATAGCGGCGGTGATTACCTCGATCATTAGGGAGTTTATGAAGACTGTGTTCCTTCATACACCAAGGTCAATCCAGTAGTCCAGTGACAGATGTGGGCTAAGTTTAAGGTGAGATTTTGAAAGTTTACTAAATATATATACATAGTAAGATTTTTATTTAATGCAGCCTTAATTAATTGCAGAACATATACTACATCGATCCGGCTGACTTTCTTCGGACACATTCCGCATACGAGATGAAGGCTAAGAAGTGTTACAAGGAAATAGTGTACAATGCAAAGAAGAACTATTATGACAGGAAGGATGATCCGAAGTGGGCGAGGCGTCCGAAGAACAGCTGGATGAGCGACAAGTTAGAGAGAATGTTCGTGACGCATTGGGAGTGAGCTGACCATGCGAAGAAATCAGAGGCAGGACAGAAGAATAGGCGAGGAAGACAGGCACCAGACCCTGATCGTCCTCCACGAGGGACTCATGCTAGTGGGTCTCGGAGCAACACGGAGATTCGACGTAGGATGGTATGTCTTATTAAATTGAGTTTCTATACGAATACTATTGTCTTAAATTTAAATAGCTAGAAAAACAAATGTATATCAATATGCAGGCTGCTTCGAGACCTCCAGGGGCCCCTGAGCCTCGGCACGATGAGGCATATCGTTATCAACACACACATATTCCCAGTGGTCTGCCAGAGGGAGATCCACGTCGTCGCGTTTGGGTTCACCCCAAGTATAGGGCTATCTACATAAGTATTTAACTTGTAAAGCATTCTTTGATTACTATATTAACATATGTCTTCTTTAATTATGTACTAACAATTCTGACAAAATGAACATGAGGACTACAGAGGTCGTATGATCCAGAGGTACGAGGCGGATCGTTCTGCGTGGCCACCACTAGATCAGGAGCTGTGGAGTCTGGCGATTGGAGGAGTGAAGAAGGGGAAGGTTGTTGGTCACCCTACGGATGCACGTCACGATCGGTTTGGTTTCTCGACGAAGAAGAAGCCAGGCACGACGCATGACTATGCGAGGGCATTAGATGGGGAGAACTGTCGCCTTAGGACTGCTACTGATTGGAGTTTTGACGAGCTTGTTAGTCACATAGGATACTTGTCCCAGCACATCACCGATACTACAGGTACTCTTCCTTCTCGACCCATGCCTACTGGATTCATGGGTGATTCTCCTCTAGATGGCCAGCGTTCCTCGCCCCCCTCATGATCCTTTTGCGCATGGTGCTCCGAATGTTACGATGTATGATCCTGAGTATGCGGATGACCCCGAGGATGACACTCTCGATGGTGATGCAGCCGATCTTGGCGGTGATGGTGATGATGGTGTTGGATCCTCCACATATGACACATTTGGCTTTTATGATGAGGACTATGAGTAGTAGTAGTAGTTTTATTTGTTCGTTTTATTTAAGTATTGAAAACTGTGTTAGTTGTCTGTATTTATGTAATTCGTTTGATGCTTGGACTAATTATGTAATGTTAAACTAATTTCGTATTTATTTTGTAATTATGCGGAGTAGTAGTGTATTATTTGTTCATTTGATGCGGAGTAGTAGTATTATTTGTTCGTTTTATCTAAGTATTGAAAACTGTGTTAGTTGTTTGTTTATTGGTAATTATGTAATGTTGTGATTACTACAATGTGAATCAAATTTATTACTACAAGCACGAATACAAACTATAATATGAAATTAAACAACGTGAATCAATTTTTTTTTTATAAAATAGAAATCGACCACTAAACCATAATCGCACGCTGTTCATACATACTATCCTCAGAATCTCAGTCACTCATTATCTCTTCCTCTTACTCATTGCCCTCCTCGTTCTCGTTGCCCTCCTCTTCCTCGTTGCCCTCCGCTGCTGCCTCCTTGTCAACCACATCAAATCTCGCATTGGCCAATTGGATATTCATATCGAATGAGGAAAGGTCCACGCATAAGTTAAACCCTTCAGATGCATTCTCTTGTAGCACTTGGTTCGGCATCCCCGCGTCGACATCGTTTGATCCCACAACTGATGACATATCGATTATGTGTCTGGCAGGAATAGTGGATACGGCCAACCATCCTCTTTGTCCTGGTCGTCCCGTCGTCTTCTTTGGATAAGACACATAGTACGCCTGTTTTGCTTGGTTAGCAAATACAAACGGTTCGTTGGTGCCGAGGGTACGCTTCAGGTCGATGTCAACCAACTTGTATGTTGAATGCTCATGCGTACCTGCGTTAATATCATACCAAACAAATTTGAACAAGACTATGTGCAGGGGTCTAATTCTGCCCCAATATTCCACATGTATAATGTCTTTCAACGTTCCATAGAAGTTGGTAGCATCGGATCCCCCCATGTCTCCCTTCACATAAACACCGCTACAATCACTCTTCTTCGGGCCCAAAATCATATCGGTGTGAAATCTGAACCCATTCGGTAGGGAATAATATTCATATTCTTAATTTCATAATTTCGCTCTCCATTTTAGATAAATCGTTGATTTAATGATCAAGTACATCAATATTAGTTATATATTACTGAAAATCTCAAAAAAGTTTAAATTTAGTTGCACGTTGATGAATCGTTTGAAACGTCGATTCATATTGTCACTTATAAATAGATTGGTATATGTAGCTGCTAATAACGCAACTACTTACGATTATGTTAAACATATGTTAATATATATCACAATTAGCCTCTCTATACAAACCTTTGTAACAAATGTTAGTCGCCAATTGGGAATACTCTATACTACGTATGATTAATATATGTAAAACTCCAAACTAACTTAACTTATATGTTAATCTATACTAATTTCATAATTAAAAGTACATTAAACTAACTAACTATTAGTGCAATTCATGTATTTAGTGAGATTCTATAGTTATACTTAACAAATACATCAAAATTTTCCAAAAGATCGGAAAAAAGTCAAATTTACTCTTTTCCCAACCGAAAATCGGTCGGGATAAATATTCAAACTCATTACCGACCAAAAATCGGTCGACGTTTACTCTCTTTCCCGACCGAAAATCAGTCGGGAAAAATATTTAAACTCATTCCCGACCGATAATCGGTCTAGAATAATATTCAAACAAATTCCTGATCGATAATCGGTCGGGAATACTCGAAAAAAATTGGCAGGACTTGGTGGGAAATTCAAATTTGTCGAAAAATCAAAAAAACTCAACTTTTTGTATAAATACACTTCATTATTCTCTTCATTTTTTCATCTACTTTACATTTTTTCTTCAACTTTCTCTTCATTTCAAAACTTTTTTTTCTACAAACACAATTTATTCTTTCATCTTCAAACACTTTTTTCAATCATCTTCAAAGCTAAATTTTTCACTTCTTTCTTCAACTTTTAACAAGCATTTTTTTCCCTTTTAAATAAACACTTATTTAACTTTTTTGTGTTTTAGATTGGGCAATAAATCCAAAATTTAATTGCCCATCTAAAACACAAAAAAGCTAAAGAATATTTTAGATTGGGTAATAAATCGAAAATATTTCAAAATGTTAAAAATAATAATATTCAGGTAATTATTACTGGAAATTTTTTTTTTATTCTGACGAGTTTTATTCTCGACCAAAAGTCGGTCAGGAATAATATAAATATTAGTCCCGACCGAAGTGCGATCGGGAATACGTCAAGCATAATTCTCGACCGGGATTCGGTCGGGTTTAGAGGCACCGGTATTTCTGACCAATGGACGGTCGGAAATACCGTCACCACTATTTTCGGCCGGATCCCGATTGGAAAACAAGATACGGTATTCCCGATCGGAGATCGGTCGGAATTGACGAAAAACATTTCCCGACCGAAATCCGGTCAAGAATTACTTTTCCGACCGCAGTCCGGTTGGGAGGGTTCTCGACCGGATTTCGGTTAAGAATCTTTGGCCTGACCGATTTGCGATCAAGAAACTTCCGACGGATTTTCGACCGGGATTGCTGGTCGGAAAAAGCCCGGGCCGACCGAACTTTGGTCGGGAATTTTTTTTCGACCGATACAATGCCAACCGGCCCTTCCCGACCGAAAATCGGTTGGGAAAGGGTCATTCCCGACCACAGAAGGGTCATTTCCGATCGCATACCCGAAAATCCTGTAGTGCTTTATTGGTTATTTTGTTTAAAGCTAGGAAGTTTTTAATAATATTGAAAACTTCTGAAAATTATATCTTCTTGCGTTTTTAATTCCGCTGCATATTACCCTAATCAAGAAGATCATAATAAGAGTTAAGGCAATGCCAGCTTAACTCTTAAAGTTGTTGTGTCAATCCACGATCCGACAATTTCATACTTTAATCTCAAAAAATATTTGATTGATTTATTTATTTAAATTAAAAATGCTTCACCCAGCATTAGTCCTAACGATCGATAATTTCATTTCCAACACTATTAAAGTATTAATTCAACTATCCATTTTTAATTTTTACAATCTTTAGACAGTGTTTGTTCGCGTACTATTATGTTCTTGGAAGTTGTTATTCCAAAAACTAAATAATTCATCCTTAATGATTTGGTACGTGAGAGATCGATCACTGATGCATATTAATTTCATTCATCAATATTATATGCCCATGTGCATGTTATGATAATGGCAAATTGCACTGTCTGAAAAATAAATACATACAAATTAGCCTAATGTACTTTCAAAGCGTAAAAACTAAAATTTACTCATATAAACCTCATATAGGGTTGCGGTTCACTTGTCCATATAAAGAGTGAGCGATTTTTGCATGAATAAAAAACATTCGTGCCCATCTCTTCTGAAGACATACTTATAATATGATCTCTTGGTTTCTGCTTTGTCTTTTTTTGGTGAGAACGATAATATATATTAATGATGAAACTCAGAGTTTTTACAAAGCCACACAAAAATATGAGGCATAATATCTTTTTGGTTTCTACTTTAAAGTAAAATAATAGATAAACGAATTAAACTAACGTTTTAAATTACTCTATATTAAGGTATGGGTTCTATTTCTTGCACATACATAACTTACCATATATATTTTTTGAACAATGAACAAGTCATAAATTAATGTAAAATTACAGTTTTGGTACAATGAACAAGAGAACGGAAAATACGAGTTACAATATTACTTAAATCAAACAAAAGTAAAGGTTGCATTCATGTAGAATATGTGTCTCATATATTGTATGTTGGCTGGATGGTAGTAGAACTCGGATCGATCATAGATTCTGTCGATGAAACTCCAAGCTTAGCCAAAAAAATTGTTGTCTGAGTGATTTCTCGGTAGCAGAATGTACTTGTGACACTATGAAAAGCAGATAATCTAGTCTGAATATCCCTCATAAGAAGGATCAAACGTGCTGGAGTTTCTTGATTCTTGGTAAGGCAATTGAGCATAAAGAGAGAATCTGTAGCAATAATGAGATAAGAAATTTGTTTGGATTGTGCCCGGATCAATCCGTCACGGAGGGCCCAAAACTCTGCTTGATTATTGATGGTATGTCCCACTGATGCAGAAAATGCATCAATGGAATGCCCAGACGAGTCCCTAATGATACCGCTTATTCTTGTCGGTCCTGAATTACCATATGACGAGCCATCGCAAGATAGAATTTGCCGAAAATCATTATCATTATCAAAATTAATTTCAATGTAGACCCGAAACTTAAATCAGAAAAGAACACATGTGCAGCAAATTAAAGGAAGCTTTAATTCGCCATGTAATACCCATTTGAGCAAACCTGTTTGCTACATAACTCGAATGTCAATTTTATATACTCAATCAAAATGAACCAGCAATTTTTTGTCAATAGGGACCTCCCCCCTATGCAACTCCAAGCACGTGCACCCTATAAGCCCACTAAAGCAAAATTTAATGTCTAAGAAGTAAGAACGAAAACTCATTCTCCTCGTTGGTCCCTCAAGCAATTATTTATGAAAACCGCTATAGTTTTGATTAATTTTTTTATGAAACTTTTTTCTCCGTTGTAGCACTTTTTAGGTTTTAATTGCTTTTGGGTGCAAAAAATTGACATTATTATATTTTTCTTTGTACATGCTTATGTTAATGTCCACTTGATCCGAGCTACCTAGAACTGATGTAACTATAATTTTGTTGAAAAATGACCATGAGTCCTTTGCATCAATTAAAAAGTTAAAGAGATAAATTATACATAGTTTTTCAAACGATATGTACTAGAATGAGGATTTGGAATTTGATGCTTTCTTACCCTACAATGAACAATCGTTTAAGATTTATAAATATCCAACCTTTTTTTTTTTTACCTTTGTCATGTTGTACAACTTCTTTCCACTTCTTCTCAGTTGTCATACAATATACTTTTGCCCTAGCACCGAAAAAGTAAGAACAAACGCATGTACTAATCATCAGAGTAAATGTGAAAGCATTTTGAGTTTCTGAGCTTTTTCTCCGTCAGCTATGAATCATGGGAGACAACTTTAGGAGGTTTGTTTAATTGTTTCTTTATCCCATTAATACTGTTGGTAGAGAGGGGGCCTCTCCGCGAGATATACATACACATATACATACACATATACATATTCTCTCATGACTTAGGTACGCAATTCGTGCGCCTGTCACGCCCCTCAGCCTGCTGGCCCCCTCCTGTGACTAAATATTCTTCTTTCACCTTTTCTTTTTCTGTATGTTTTTGTTACCGCCTTTTTTTTATTCTATAAAAAGGCTGAAAAACTATCAACTGCTTCATCAATTCAATTGTAATTGACATACATAATTAACAGATCTTGCCTTAGTTTTGTGATATTCAAATTAAAAGGAATATATAAATTTGAGTATGTGCTCTTGATAGTTGTTATTGTTATGTTCTCTAATAAAACTATGCTTATTAAAAAAAAAACAGCCTCACACTTGCATGTACGTAGTTTTTCATCTTCCTATAACTCATTTCACAGTTTGTAACTTTGTATACGTAGTTCATGAAGCAACCAAAGTTCGAACTTAAGGAGGATAGTGGTCAATTTTAATTTCTATATAAAAAAAGGGCTAAATAAGAATAATTCTAATCGAGTAGGTCTACGAGAGTATGACATTAAGTGTCTTTAGTTAGTCTCAGATCCTAATATTTGGTCATGTAATTAGGGCTGTGCAAAAAGAATCGGATCGATCGAATAGGGTAAAAATCGATCGAATGATCCGATCCGAGGATCGGATCGAATATTTGATCCGACTTTTGATTTTTGTCTTAGGATCGAACCCACATTTGATTCGATCCTCGATTATAGAGGCTGAGAATCGGATCGGGTCGAATACTGATCTTATTTTTTAAAAATAAATAAATATATAATATATATATATATATTATATTTTTATCTATAAAGCTAAGTCTATTAATGCTACTACAATATTTCTATATATAATGCTAATATTATATTTTTATATATACACCTAACTAACATCTTTTTCTTTGTTTTTGGGAAACAATAAACATATACAATTGCAAATTTGTAACAATTTTCCCTCACCATATGAAAGTGAATTTTATAATTCAGTAACTCTGTTTGAATGTTGTGGTTGATATAAAATTAAATAAGAAAAAAAGAAAGAAAAAAGGATCGAAATCGAATGATTTTGGATCGAATTGGATCGTTTAAATTGATTCGATTTCGTTCCTCATTTTTCCAGGATTGAAATCGACTTCCAGCCTCGATTCGATCCGATTCGATCCAAATGCACACCCGCACATGTAATCAATGTAAGCTAATGATGAATGTTACGTTGGACAACCGATTAACCCTTTACCTCACCTAACCACCAATCATGTTTCGCTAATTTTATCGGAACCATCAAGCAAATTGGACCGAACCACATGCACCCTAACAAGCAATCACTATATCTATATATAAGCACATGCCTATGATACATCATGTGAATACGTATCTTAATTTAATTTTAGTAATATACAATAGAAGATTAGATTCTACGTGTAAGTGGACAGCAATTAATTACGTCGTCCCTAGTACTTAGCATTGCAGATCGCAATTGGAAATGATAGATTTCGATTTAATTACAGTATTAAAGAAGAAATAGCTATAGCATATGAAGATACATTTTAAAGTTCGGCAATCACAAGAGGCGTTCCCGTAATGTTTTGCTAAACTTTAATGTGGCATCCTTTTAAGCTTCAAAAGATATCTGTACAATTTTTCAAACTTTTTAATCAGATAAATGTAGAAATACATTACCTCTAGCTATCTCAAATCGATTTTTTTTTAAATTCTTTATAATTTTTAACTCTTGAGTGGAAGACTGGAGGTCTGTAACGTAACCACCACTCCAAAAAGGCCCCATATTTTAACATTAAAAAGCAGGAAACTATTGATTGAAACAAAAGTCAAAGTCAGCGATTAAAAGATTGAGATTCTCAACGGAATCATTTGTTACGTACACGGACAAATAGTAAAAACATATCACAGTCACATGCGTATTCTGTAATCTGTATGGCCAAACTTAATTTTGTTCGTCCATTGTTGAACTCTTTGGAATTTACTGTAGTATTGTATTTATTAAAGATCTCAGAATATCTCGAAATTTAATGTGTAGATTGGCTGGACTGTTGAACTTTCTTGGTTTGTTGGAATCCTGGAATAAAATTGTGAACAGGCCACTCATAGGCTTCGGACATGTGTACATACTATTTTTTTGCAAAAATTGTTAAAAGAATATACATGGCGTAAATCATCACGTAGTTCAATAATACCGTAGTACCGTACTGGTAGATCGAGATTAAAAGATCTGAACTTAAGGGTTTGCTTAAATTGATCGAGCTAAGCTTTGATTTGAGTTGTATAGCTTTATCCGGTTAGGCTGATTTTTGGTAATAAAAGAGTATAATATCTTATTGTGTTTACAATGTCCCCGAATTTTAGTTTACGAAATGCAATATACCAAATATTTTATTGATAATATAAACTTTTTATAAATTATAAATTAAACCACAATTAATTTGTTGATAAAACAACTGATTTATTTATGTATAGAAGAAGATAACATATATATGATGCAAATACACGAAATGCACAAGAGGAATGTGACATTATGTTATCACTGACAGTTTGGAATTTGTGGAGACCAAAATAATGTCAGGGATGACGTGGCAATTGTTAGTAGGATTAGCTAATTCAAAATTCCTATATATTGATACAAAGATTACGTACTAATAGGCTACAAGTGACAACTAATTTGAAGTAACATTGTGTGTTTAGTGAGCATGTTCATGAGATTATATGATTGGTGAAGAAGAATGATAGTGCTTATGGGTTATGACTTTCATGGCGCAAATGACGGGGGATAAATTATCCATTGTGTTTGACCATCAGGTCTCCAAGTGTGAATAATTCAGAAAAACTTGTACACATGGACCCTCCAAACTGAAGCTCTTACCAACTAAGCTTGACTAAAAGAAGATTCTCAATAAATAAATTATTTATTGCAATTGTCGAATGATTGGATAAGTTGTGACGCAAGGTTAATTAGTCCATTTTAACGATAACCAACTAATTTTTGGTTTTGTAGTCTTGTAGAGTATATGTGCGTGAAACAAAATGTAGGGACATTTTTTTTTAATATATGTCAAATTCAAAATTAAAATGAGCATTTTAAAAGACTAAATCTTTTGGGCTTAAGTCCTACCATCAAGGGAGTTACTCGTTTCAAAATTCGTAAAATGTATTGGTCTGATACAAGATACCCAATGACTTGTTGAATGTAGCCCACTTGGCCCAATATGACAACTATCTCCCCATTATCTTAACCTATGTTGCACGGACACACGGTAGAACATGGACACGACGACACAAACACAGAGACACGTGTTTCTTAAAAAATCGATACGGTCGAGACACGACAGTATTTTTTTACTATAAAAAAATATTAAATATCAGTAAAACTTATAAAATTAACATCTCTAAATCTAAGTAAAAACCTCATAACATAATTAAATTCAAATAAAATGATCACTTATCTCTCACTAATTAATAACAAAAAAAAAGTTCAAATGAAACACTTACTTAAATTCAACTATCATTGTCAAGCATTAATATAAACCAAAATAATTTAATAGTAAATTAGTAATAGAAAGATGGGTGTTTTTTAAAGTGTAACAAATTTAAACATGGACTGTCTTTTTACATTTTTTGATGGATTGAGATCATTTGGAGATTTTGATGTTAATTATTTGGTTTCCTTAAAGAAAAATCTAACAAAAAATTTATTGTTGCTACCAAGTTTCGAATCCATGACTTATGAAATGTAATGGTAACGCTACTACTGAGCACCATGGCCACAATTTATCAGATCCTTGTCGAGCGGACCGTCAACCGCTAAGGAGTCAAGCCTTGGCAAGAATACTTAATCTGATTAAAGGGGCTCCCATCGAGAACGAGTTATGGTAATTTCAGGACGAGATTCAAGCATTTGGAAGTTCTTAGGCGCCAGGAACGTCGCCTATTCAGTAGGGGAGAATTTCACAAGCTGTCACACTTTTGCCAGATCCGACGAGCAAGAGTCTACATCATCCAACCAGCAGCGCGCACTAGGCACGCAAAGCAGAATAATGCGTTATATGCACAAGGGTCCTACACTTTAGCTGACCGATCCAGAAACTTGAGTTCTAGAGCCCCTTCATAATTTTTTTTAACACTTATGCTCTATCATGTAAATAGGCTAACTGTAGATTCTTCCTTGTATATAATAAAGTTAGACTTCTCTATAACGTGGTTAGAATTGGCCAACTAATTTTATTATAAGAAGAGTGTACAATATTCTTACCCTTTAGAGTCGTTAGATTATATTGATTTGGGTCATTCATTGAGCTTAGCTCCTTGCATATATACTACCTGACTTTCACTTTTTGCAGGCATCACAGAAAGCTTTCCAGTTTACTTGCATAGCTTTCAACTATTTGTTTGTCTCTTCTTTCACTAAATCTTTTTTTCTTGTAAATACCTATTACCGTTGTGGTCAAGATTGACCTTGGACTGGAGCCTACCCTAGCCCTCAGGGTGGCTTCGCCTTTGGGTATGGATACGTCTAGTTTAATAGCTCTATAGTTAGTCAAGATGCTTGATCCAAAAGTACATTTGTCAAAAATAATTGTGAAAGCAGCGAATATACGAGGGTTTTGAGAAACAAATTGTGGATCTACATCATTGTGGCGGCTACTCCAGGCAGCAGTAGCAAGTAGGAAGCTCAAGCACATTCTGGTGATCAGTCATCATTATGGCCAGGGATTGTCCAACATGGAGGACATATTGTATACACCACCAAAAAGGCCTTGTTGGCCTAGTCCACGACAACCTCCATGTGCACGTCGACAGAAGGCATGACGTACACTGCCAATGACTTTTTCACGGAATTTCTCGAACTAGAATAAAAGAAGAAGGTTGTGTGGTAGGCATGTGACATGACACCTAACGGGAAATCTTTTCATGTTAATATTATATGAAACATACGAGGATATACACTGATGATGATGATTTTAACCACCGTATCCAAGATGACTGGAGAAAATAGAAGAGAGTGGCAAGAATCTTATGCGATCATCACTTTCTGCGAAAGTTTAAAGAACTTTTATTGGATTGCTACATGGCTTGTATTGCTATATGGCTCTCACTATTGATTATTAAGCAGAATCATAAGACGTGTGGAACTCAGTGCAAATGTTATGCACTTACGCTAGATATGTCGTAACAAATGAGGCGAGAATGTATATAATCAAGATATTTACCATAATCTAGGTGTACCATTCGTCGACAAAATCGTTTACAATGGTTTTCACACGTAAAAGTAGAACGAAGACTTATGGATGCACAACTACGACGTGATGAAACTCTCTATCTAAGACTTACGGGTGGAGATCATATGAAACGAAGTGAAACTTAGACCCCCCCCCCCTTGAAGCCAACATGCCCAATCAAACGAGTAAAACAAAAAATTCACGTGAATAGTTTTTGGATGAATTATTTTTTCTGCACTGTAACTTTTTCCTAAATTCTTAAATGCCTTTTTGTTCTAGGTCAACTTTTTCTGCCCGGTAACTTTCCATTTTTCCACCAAAAATGGCAAATATGTCTTATTTGGGCTAAAACGCTGACATGGCAGCACAATCGATAAAACCCACGCATAGTCAATAAAACTCTCTGCCACATCATTTTTTTTGGCCAAAAAGTGTTTTTACAAAGTACCCAAAAAAAAAACTCCGTTATCTTCCTCGCTTCATCTCCCCGGCCACCACCACCACCACCACTCCGCCGCACAACTTCGCCGTAAGCATTACAATCAATGTAAGCTAGAGCAGATCAGTTTGCTAAATAGAAAGCGAACGAAAACGAGAGCTTTGTCGGAGAAATTGTCGTAGATGACGACCTCATCTTTTAGGTGAATCGAATTTTTTGTGAGGATTTGATAAATTCGGATGGAAACGACAACCCTATCGATCCCCAAATTTTGGCAAATTCGCCATTGTTTTCGGCGGATCTTCGGACTCGTGGTGGTGGTTGTTGGGGGCGGGCCTCCTAGCGGCTATCAAGGGTTCACTAGGCACTTTTTGGAGCGGGGAGAAGATTCTAACGTGAATGGTGGGTTGAAATGGAGCTTTTGACGTGAACAATGGTGGTTGGGGGAGGGGGGAGGGGTACGTGAAGAAGATGAAGAAATTAGATTATTTTTTATTATTTTTAATCTATTTTCTTTGTTGTATTAGAAATAAAAATTACGGGGGTTAAATAATTTAAAAAAATTTGGGAAAGAGGACAATAAGAATTATGGGGGTGAAAGTACAATTTTAAAAAACTTATAAAGGTTTGGATAAGACGTTTTGGACATTTTTAGTAGAAAAATGAAAAATTATGGAGCATAAAAAGTCGGCCCGAAATAAAAAGGACATTTAAGAATTTAGGGCAAAGTTTAAGAATTTAGGGCAAAGTTATACGGCAGAAAAATTAATTCGCTTTAGTTGTTTTAATAATAGTTTTTTTTATGATGAAATATAGTTATAAAAATCATATATGTTAATATAGAAAGAGAATCTCTATATATTTTATTTCGCCCCAAAATTAAATTCATCAATTACATGCTAAATTATACACGTCGTTCCATGTTAAATCATGAAATAATTTATAAATGTAGAATGATTTTGTGACGGGACTGTATCTTTACAGTCCCACTATCACCACATTATACTTTTAACTACATGGGCCAACCGAATTAGCCGGTAATATTCAATCTTTCTTTTTTTTCTATGTTAGCCTCGAAATCCTAATATTACACCAAACTCCTCATTTTGTTTTGTTATATTTTTATTAAGTTGTGGTTGATGTGTTATACTTACAACTTTTTATAGATTGAATACCTACTTTAATTTCTTGCAAAGAAGTAACAATAAGTTCGTAATGTTAAAGAAAAGTATTACACTTCGGTCGATATAAAGTAATTAATTCACCAATGGGATATGTACAAAAAACTAACAGTTTGAAAACAAGAAAAGTATATATATCTTCCAAAATATAATAAGAATAACAACCATTTTAACAATATATATAATGTTGAATCATACTATAGGATTTTCACTATTTGCGTTATATATATGTTGATTATCTCACTCATTGTACAACAAAATAATTTTAAAATGGTTGCCTTTAAAATCACGACAGGAGGTAGAATAGTTTAGACTTGATAATTTAATAAGCCTAAATAAATATTACTACTACAACTACAAATAACATTAATATAAAACCAAGTCTCTATTAGCAATATTACTTCATTATTACTGTGAGAGACCACTAATTCCTGAATTTCATATCAATACAATTAATGGATATGAAATATTATGTAAAGAAATTTCAATTTTAATATAATGAGGACGGCATGCTTTTAAACTTAGTCTCTAATCTGTATTGTAATTTTTATTTTTTGAACAAGCATAAGATGCATTTTTCCATGAATAATTCAAAATCATAATTTTTGTAATATTTTTCTCAAGTGCTCATGGCACACAATATATTTACAACATGTATGAGAAATTAAGAATAAGTTTTATCCTAATTGAATTTTTTAATAGGATGATGGATATGTACTTGCTAGCTGTATGCATGTATCTTAGCTTATCAAACTAGGGTGTTTTGCGAATTTTAAAACTTTAAGGCTTCTAAAGTAAAACTTAAGCATTTCAGAATACATAATTGCAATAAATAATTATGAATACTGTATGACAGTCCAAGTGGGCGGACTGCCATGCTAGCAAATCTGTTTCTAAATTTAGCCAACTCCCACCAAAATAATAATAATTATTATGTATATATATATATATATATATATATATATTTATATCGAATTTCACCACACTCATGCAGATCCATCAAAACTTTCCTCATGCACTCGATCAACACAACACTCACATGCAAAATTAACCCCATGAATTCATCATCTCCCAGAACCCCCATCTCCACTTCAACCCCTCGCCACCACCACCACCACCACCGCACCAATGCCGACCACCACCACGACTCCAACCCCTTACTACCCACCTCCACCCACCCCCCACCACTCCCTCCACCACCACCACCCGACTCCCCTGAAAACAAAAACCTCCTCCACGCCGTCGACATATCCTCCTCCCCTTCCTCCTCCTCCTCCCCCGGCCTAACCGTCCCGCCATTCTCCTGGAAAAAGCTCTGGAAATTCACCGGTCCCGGTTTCCTCATGAGCGTCGCCTTTCTTGATCCGGGCAACCTCGAGGGCGATCTTCAATCGGGGGCCGTGGCGGGGTACTCGTTGTTGTGGCTCTTAATGTGGAGCACGCTGATGGGGCTGTTGATTCAGCTGTTGTCGTTGCGGTTGGGCGTTGCGACGGGTAAGCATTTGGCGGAGATTTGTAGGGAGGAGTATCCGCATTGGGCCGCGATCATGCTGTGGTTTATGGCGGAGCTGGCGCTGATTGCCGCGGATATACAGGAGGTGATTGGGAGTGCGATCGCCATTAGGATTTTGAGTAATGGGTTCGTGCCGCTTTGGGCTGGTGTGCTTATTACTGCTCTTGATTGGTCAGGTTTTTGTTACTCTTTGTTAGTTGTACTTATTTGGTATTGTTCTTCGTGTTTACGATGATTCTGGCGAATGCTGTGACTTTGTAGTTGTTGTGTATTGGACTAGTTACTGAAATTATGCCCAAAGAATCAGTTAGTAGCAGGGGATAATGTGGTGCGTGTTTATGACGATTGTGACAAATGTTGTGAGTTTGTAGTTGTTGTTCTGGAATTAGTGAAATTACGTCGAAAGAATCAGTTAATAGCAGGGGATAATGTGAGGTTGAGAGAACTAGTTCGTGTTTTACGAAGATTATGGAGAATGTTATGAGTTTGCAGTTACAGATTTGGACTAATTAGCCATGATTGGAAATGGAAAATTGTGTCGAAAGAATCAGTTAATAGCAGGGGATAATGTGATAGGAGTAGTTCATGTAGTGTAATTGTCTTCACCCTAACTTAAATGATGGGATGTGTTGTTCTCTTATTTCAACGCTTTTGGTAGTAGTACTTATTTGGTAACGTGGTTCGTGTTTATGACAATTGTGACGAATGTTATGAGTTTGTAATTGTTGATTTGGACCAATTAGCCATACTTGGTATCGTAGTACTTAGTGTTTATGATAATTATGAAGAATGATGTGAGTTTCCAGTTGTTGATTTGGACTAATTAGCATGCTTGGAACTGAAAAATTATGTCGAATGAATCAGTTTATAGCAGGGGATAATGTGAGCTAGAGAGGAGTAGTTCTTGTAGTGTAATAAGTAATTGTCTAGGAATTGAATGGTAGCAATACAGTGTGGATTAAACTTGGATTTGTCTGTACTGATCTTTCACCAGTTAAGGTAATAGAATTGTGTCTAACGATTTGCCGCTACAATGAACAGTTTTATCTTCTTATTTCTGGAAAACTATGGGATCAGAAAGCTTGAAGCATTTTTTGCTGTTCTTATTACAACGATGGCACTATCATTTGCGTGGATGTTTGTCGATGCGAAACCTAGTGGGAAAGAACTTGTGGAAGGTAGGATAATTATTCAACTTAGAGTCAATGTTCTTTCTTTTGGAAGTTTTTCCCTATTGTTCATTAACTTTGATGGAATTCTGATTATTTCAGGACTTTTGGTGCCTAAGCTATCATCTACCACAATTCAGACAGCAGTTGGCGTTGTTGGTTGTGTCATTACTCCCTACAATGTCTTCCTATACTCAGCATTGGTACAATCCAGAAAGATTGACTTAAAAAAGAACGGGAGGGTTCAAGAGGCTCTGAAATACTACACAATCGAGTCTTTTGTTGCAGTTCTTGTTACGTTCATAATCAACTTATTTGTGACGACTATTTTTGCAAAGGGATTTTACGGGACTTCAAAAGCAAACACTATAGGTTTAATAAACGCGGGAGAGTATCTTCACGAGAGATATGGTGGGGGATTCTTCCCCGTTCTATACATATGGGGTGTTGGCCTTCTTGCAGCTGGGCAAAGTAGCACAATGTCTGGTACTTATGCTGGGCAGTTTATTATGAGTGGCTTCCTTAATCTTCAAATAAAGAAATGGCTAAGGTCGTTGATCACGAGAAGTTGTGCCATTCTACCGACTATTATTGTGGCTATTGTTTTTAATAGATCTGAGGAACTGCTTGATGTTCTAAACGAATGGCTTAATGTACTTCAGGCAATGCAAATTCCATTTGCAGTTGTCCCTCTTCTGCACTTAGTGTCAAAGGAGGAGATTATGGGAGGTTTCAAAATTGGAACTTTTCTGGAGGTAATTAATTTCGAATGTTAGGCCACTATGGTTAATAAAGCCATTTTGCTATACATTATCATAACAGGTTTTGGCGATCTATCTATGGCTGGATTACGAACTTACTATTACATAGCTAATGATCAAACATTGCCTTGCATATAATTCCTTATTCTTGAAGCAAATTATTTATTTCACTGGTGCAGTCCCTACGCTATACTTTCCTATTTTTTCCTTAGTTTTTGGACTAATGTGTTTGAATTAACTTGACAGCCAATTGTTAAGAGGAAGGTACATGGAAAGAAAAATAAGTAGACTTTATCTAGTTTACACTTTCATGTATCTCTTGATGCATCATTTGCATATTGTCAAGATTTCTTCCTTATCTTCTTACAGTAAGATTTAACTTGTTTTACACCCTGTTAATCTGTTCTCTGCAGTGGATTTCCTGGAGTGTGGCTGCACTTGTAATACTGATCAATGGATATGTTTTAGTGCATTTCTTCATATCTGAAGTTAATGGATTGTGGGTTGGGATTATAGGCTCTTTGGGAGCAGCATCATATGTGGCCTTTCTTTTCTATCTTATATTTCGCAGCAGTAGCGTTGTTTCACTTTTCAGAAGGAACGATGGCTTTTCATACCTAAGACCAACTTGAACCATATTGCTGATGATCAGACATAAGGCAGTTCACTGCCTGAACAGAATAACACAATCTTGCATCAGCAACCCCTCCAACGAAACATCAGTCAGTTACATTTGGAGCCCTGCAGGCACATGGATATGCAGTCGATTTTGCACTATATACAAATACATACGACATATGTTTTCTTCCTTTCTAAACCATAACCAATTGATGTAACTTTTTACTGGGATTTGTTGCTATAGTTTGTGAATATCAAGAGATGTGAGGGGCACATAGCTTCCCACCACACCATATAGGTAGATAAAGCTGTGAACATGTATATGTAAGTGATACTACTTGCATACTCTTAGTTGTTTTCACATCCTTCGGAGGAAAGTTATCCAGAAGAGATGAATCAACTGTTTTTTTTTTCTTCCTCTCCCTCTAATCTTCTATAATCCATGTAAAGATCAAGAACCATCAGTTAAAATGTAAATGGATGGAAGATTAATCTTTATTTGTGGATATTGGGTTATAAGACTAACAACAACAATAGCCATTACAAGTACACAGCTACAGAGGCTAAAGACTCTAATGGTCTCTTTCCTCTATGAAAACACAAAACAAGCTACAGCAAAATACAAATCTCAACATAATTGCTCATAGATGGGATATCAATCTCTCTATTGTAAGGCGAGGCCGACATCTTGCCACTAGCGGCTTAGCCTTGGGCATTGTAAGCCCAGGTCCTTCGCCCATATCCAGCAACTCTTCACTAACTCGTGCCCAATCAAAACACTGAACAAGCGATCCCAATGCCAATCCCACGACGTGCATTGCCAAATTCTCCCCAGGGCACCCCCTCCTACCATATCCAAATGGCATCAACTCAAATCCATGTCGTTGCCCTTCTAAATTAATAAACCTTTCTGGCTTAAACTTCCTCGGATCCTCCCATAACTTAGGATCATTCTGTATCGCCCATAAGTTCACTAACAGCATTGTCCCTTTCGAGACTTGGTATCCCCCAACGGTGCATCCCGTTGACGCCTCGTGTGGCACAAGAACAGGGTCGGCCGGGTACATACGAAGCGTTTCTTTAACGATTCCATTTAGATATGGTAACTGAGGAAGGTCAGAATCTTCTATCAGTCTTGACTTTCCTATCTGGTTGTCGATTTCATGTTGGGCCTTGATTAGTGCCTCTGGATTGTTGAGTAGAAGTGACACTGCCCACTCCAGTGTGGTAACTGAAGTGTCTGTTCCTGCTGTTAACATCACCTGCATAGCTATATTTTTAGCAAAAAGTACATGACAAAGACACTTAATGAAACCATGATAGTTACCTGCATCATGCCTCCAATCATTTTATCAGTATAACAATCAGGATCAGACCCCTGTAATGACAGAAGCACATCGATTAGCGTCTTCTTCCTCCCCCCTCCTTCGGAAAACTTTGTTTCCCTGTGCTCCTCAATCAAAGCCTGCATGAAGATATCCCTCCTCTCCTGCAAATGCTTAAGCTTATTTTCCAATTTATCGACCCCGATCCACTTCAAAATCGGCACAAAGTCCGCAAAATTCGCGGAGCCACTCAATCTGAAGGAATCATTGACCATCTCCTTGAACCTATTCTTCTCCTTTGAATCCCCAAGTTCGTCATCAAAGTATCGCTTTCCAGCAATCATCCTCATCAGAATGTTCAACACCATATCAAACACAAACGACTTCAATTCCACCACTCGGTACTCGGTCTTCGCGCCTCCTTCAGCAAGGCGCTTCACGAGCCAACGAACCTCGTCTCTACGGATATCCGCGAACATTTGGATCCGGTGAGAGGATAGGATCTCGATGGAAGCTATACGTCTCAGGTTGCGCCACCTGTCGCCATACGGAGACCAAGTTAGCGTGGTGTAGTTGTGCCCAATGTACTTCCCGGCGAGCAGCCTGGGACGGTTGGCGAAAACAATGTCGTTTTTGGTGAGGCATTCTTCTGCGGCGGAGGGAGAAGACACGAGGAGTACAGGGCGAGAACCGAACTGAAGTAACGCGACCGGGCCGTACTTTTGTGAGATTGTGGCTAAGGTTCGATGGATTGGTGGTTTGATAAGATAAAGGTGTCCGATGATAGGTAAAGAGAACGGAGGACTAGGTGGAAGCTTCTTGAATCTTCGGAGAAGGAAATGTGCTAGTAAGTAGAGTGAAGGAAGGAGGATGATGAAGGTGATGGCTTCCATGGATATGGAAAGAAAGAACAAGTATTGGTTGCAGATAACATGGAGTGATGATGGTGGTGATTATATATGATGAAGTACTTGACCTTTTCGTTTTCAATAATTGATAAACTACTTTAATAATTGAGATTCATCATAAAACAGTATAAAACAGTGGGATGAGATCAAAATATCAATTTGTTTAACTTGTAATGACGCATCCCAATCAATAAAGGAATATCAAAGTATCTCGATAAAACTAAAACTAGCAGTATGTTGTTGTCTTGTTGACGTAGAAAGCACTCAGCAGCACCGTCCAATATGAACAACAAGTTCAACACGACATTAATGATGTCGCTTACACTTAGTCAGAGGTTATTTTAATATTTTAAACGTTTAAAATATATTTATAGAACTCTTGGAACAGGTGGATCTGTGCTCCTCCAAGTCTTTAAAATGAAACGATAACTCTTTTATGAAGAGTTGTTTCTCTTGTAAAGTTAACCAATTATTATAAACAAGTGTCATTTGGCATAGGAAAAACAGAAATTGGAAAGGGTTTGTACATCACCTTTGAAAACAAAACCACTTCTACTTTGCATTCCGAAATCAGAACCTTCACTCAGCTTTTGAATAAAAAATGCTTGTTGCTGCGGTGTTTCTTGTTCATTGTTGTTGTTCGTTTGTCGGTAAAGGTGCGGATTAATATTCTAATAAATGATAGTCACAATAACAAGAGCATCTAAACAGAACAGGTCACAACAATGTGGTGTCTTTCTCAACGGAAAAACAAAACAAAATAGAAGGACAACCAAACACAAATGTAAATAGAGTTGCTCAAAGTTGTGAAATCACCTTCTCTATTTTCGGGCGAGGTCGGCATCTTGCCACTAGCGGCTTAGCCTTTGGCATTGTAAGCCCAGGTCCTTCGCCCATATCCACCAACTCTTCACTAACTCTTGCCCAATCAAAACACTGAATGAGCGATCCCAATGCCAACCCCACGACGTGCATTGCCAAATTCTCTCCAGGACAACCCCTCCTGCCATATCCAAAAGGCATCAGAATGAATCCATCTCGCTGACCTTCTAAATTAAGAAATCTCTCTGGCTTAAACTTCCTTGGATCCTCCCATAACTTCGGATCATTCTGTATCGCCCACAAGTTCACTAGCAGCATTGTCCCTTTAGGGACTCCGTATCCCCCGACTGTGCACCCTGCAGATGACTCATGAGGAACAAGGACAGGATCAGCAGGGTACATACGAAGCGTTTCATTAATGACTCCATGGAGATAAGGTAACTGAGAAAGGTCAGAATCTTCTATCAGTCTTGAGTTTCCTATCTTGTTGTCGATTTCGTGTTGGACCTTGATTAGTGCCTCTGGATTATTGAGTAGAAGTGACATTGCCCACTCCATTGTGGTAACTGAAGTGTCCGTTCCTGCTGATAACATGACATAGTTACATGTTCAGCAAAAACTTGAAATGTGCATGACAAAGACACTTATCGAGATCATGACAATTGAAAGGTGGATGTATTAATCCAAGCTTACGTGCATCATGCCTTCGATCACTTCATCGGTATAGGAATCAGGATCAGATTCCTGTAACGACAGAAGCACATCAATTAGCGTCTTCTTCCTTCCCCCTTCATCGGAAAACTTCATTACCCTGTGCTCCTTAATCAAATCCTGCATGAACCTGTCTCTCTTCTTCTTCAAGACCTTAAGCCTATTTTCCAATTTATCGACCCCGATCCACTTCAAAGTTGGCACAAAATCCCCAAAATTCGTCGCGCCACTCAATCTAAAAGTCTCGTTAACCATCTCCTTGAACCTATTCCTCTCCTCCAAATCCCCAAACTCGTCGTCGAAATATCGTTTTCCAGCAATCATCCTCATCATAACATTCAACACCATGTCAAACAGAACAGACTTAAATTCCACCACTCGGTACAACTCAGTCGAAAGGCAAAGGCGTTTTACGAGCGAACGAACCTCGTCTCTTCGAATATCCGCGAACATCTGGATCCGGTGAGCGGACAGGATCTCGAGGGAAGCTATGCGCCTGAGGTTCCGCCACCTGTCGCCGTACGAGGCCCAACTCAGCGTTGAGTAGTTATGCCCGAGGTACTTTCCGGCGAGCAACTTGGGGCGGTTGGCGAAAATGACGTCGTTTTTGGTGAGGCATTCTTCAGCGGCGGAGGGAGAAGACACGAGGAGCACGGGGCGAGAACCGAACTGAAGTAACGTTATCGTGCCGTATTTTAGTGAGATTTTGGCTAAGGTTCGATGAACTGGCGGTTTGATAAGATAAAGATGTCCGAACATAGGGAAGGAGAGCAGTGGAGTCGGTGGAAGCCTCTGGAATCTTCGGAGAAAGAATTGGGTGAGTAACAAGATTGAAGCAATGACGAGGAAAAGGTGATGGCTTCCATGGATACGGAAATTAATAACGAGGCTCGGTAGCAGAAAATATGAGTTGGTGTCGTACTTGTTGCCGCAGAAGCCCAAGGCCAAAACCAACGAAACAAACTACACATCGTGGCTATAGACAACGAAGGGCAATTTTCTCGAAAATAACGAAGCACGTAACGAGATAAGACGACGCACGTAACGAGGATATACCATACGGACTGAATAACACGTACGGCCCAACAATATTTACATCGTATCCAGGGGCGGTACCAGGATTTTTTTCTACCCCGGACTGCTATTAACTTAAGTAACTTTTTAAAAACAGTGTAAATTAAAATGAAAATATTAAATATGCAAGCTAGAATGAGAAATATCTATTGTCTCGTACATGAAAAAAATAAATTGCATATCATTATACTACACGAATAAAAACACTATCGAAGTTGAGATTTACGGTCCTTCAAACTATAAGTTGATGATGTACCTTCATTTGGTTTGTAAAACGATAACATTGTCTTACTTTTTCGTTTCTTAGTTGTTCCACTCTCCATTGTGATTTATATTCTATTATAAGGACATAGATATAAAGCAATGGATTATGACATATGAATCATGAAGGGCAACAAACAAAGTGACAAATAATAGTAAATTGCAAAATATACTATTTTCATCTTATATGTTTATTACCAAGTACTATAACAAGTTTTTTTTTTTTTAATAAGAGCAAACTCCTCATTCCGTAAACATGGCCTTTATATATGTTACACACATGAGCACAAAATGCAATGTCACTTACAAGAATTCCATACCAAATTAACCAAATCTAATAAACCCCAAACAAACTCCAAAGGAATTTAACAAAAGTCACATCTCTGCAAAAGCAATTTCGTGGCAACAGTGCAAATGCAATTTATTCAAATCAATCACTTATGCTTTATTTATTTATTATTTTTTAAATAAACAACAGTGATCAATATTCAATGCAGAAACTAATTTTGCTTAAATTGAAAGTTACCATTTGCAACACGGATCTGCAAATGCAATTTTGTGGCATTTTCATATAAATCCCTAATCCCTAAATGATAACTCTAATCCATAAATCCTTAATATTTTAGTTCATTTCATTATTAAAAGTAAATTAACACAACTACACAAGCTAAAATATAAGACTTTATTTAATTAAAAAGAATAACTTACCAATTACTTGATTTGGAGGCTAATGGATGGATTTTGGGGCGCAGCTGGTGAGCAGACGCAGAGCAGCAGCAATATTTCTTCTATTTTTTTTTTTAGTTTGAGTAAAAGGTTTGGACGGATGATGCTTGATGGCTTCTTTATTTTTTAGTTTGTGTATAAAACTAGTTTGGACCAGCAGCTGGCCCAGCATTGCAATAGACCAGAAAATTAAATTTGACATTGGGCCAGTTCAAATTTTATTTAGTAACTGGGCCAGGTCAATTCTTAAGTATACTTACTATTTTTTTTTAAAATTTTGTACCGGGCTTCAGCCCAGCTGAAGCCCTACTCTGGTACCGCCCCTGATCGTATCGTGATCTCTGTACCACATGAGGGTGACATGCAACAGCGGAGCCAGAAAATTATTTTCACGCATTTTTATTCTTTCAATTTATTTTAAAATTTTACATATTTCTTAATTTGTAAATAAAATATAAACCAAACAATGATTTTATAAGGTTTTTATTTATTTTAAACTCAAAATGATACAAATTTTGATTTATAATTAAGAATAATGGGCTAAAAAAGGCATAAAATACATTTTTGCTGATAAAATTAAAAACTAGTATAATAGGGGTACTTACCTTGCAAAATTCTCACTGGGCTGAAGCTCAAGTGTCGCCCCTAGTGACATGAAGGCTAAATGAACACCACTTAGCAATGTATTGACATCTCGCAACAAACTAATTGATGTGTCGGAAGGTAGATACATATCATCCACCTTTAATAGAAATTCTATTTACAGATCAGAAAAAGGGTTGGACACAACGACATGCACACAAATATATGACTCTCCTCTTTAGAAATAGAAGACAAAACATTCTAAACCATCTTAATCTCTCTTTTTACTATGCAATTATTCAACTTAATGTCCTCATTTTAGGATTGGCGTTTCGAATGTGTAAATAAGTGATTGACCCTTTTTGTTCGATAAGTTAACATGAGTATTGAGTAGTGATGTCATCACTAACAAATTTTTCATATTTACAAGAAAAATGAATCAGACACATATCTTTAGTTTTTCTACCGAGGACCTTGTGGTAGGCTTTTTAACCGAGAAATATCTACAATAGGGTTGTGCAATATTTGGCACACCCACATTTGCTCCCGCATTTAGTAGCAAACTTAATTTGACGCTCTGACAGTCGTACGTACATACATGCATTTGTCCTCACACCCGCTTGATAAACAGGCGTCCTTCTAAAACTATCAACAACAAAACACCCTATGAAATGTTGTTCAACAAGCCACCAGATTACACATTATTGAAATCATTTGACTGCTTAACTTATGCATCTACCCTCACTTCATAGAGACCATAAATTTGATCAAATAACAACTCAATATATATTCATTGGTTACCCCAAGGGAACAAAAGACTATCTCCTCATGAATATGCTTGCACATCAGATTTTCATATCTAGAAATGTGATCTTCTATGAACACATTTTCTCAAAAAATAAGCATGCACCTCCTACTCAGTATATCCCATCTCAAAACAGACCTCACCTTTGCACTGACTCATTTATTTCAGTTCAAAATGATGATAATATATAACCTACAGTCCCTAGTCATATTCTTGCAACACATATACATGAGGAGCACTCTAGCATAGAGGGAAGTTCGGACATGCCATCAGCTCCAGATGACTCCCAACAAAACGTTCTGGAGGATACACAAGAGCATTCTGACTCTGGCATTCCAGTGCATTCTAACCAGCCGACAGTTCAACACCTGAACCAGTAGTTGTGCACCAGGTACATCAGTTCGTCATGTAAAAAAGAAGTCATCTAGAATTGTTGCACCACCTTCATACTTACATACTTAGGGTTACGCGTTACCATAATCCTTAAACAAGTCTAATATCTGCATTTATAAGGGAAAACCATATCAAATCACTGAATATCCCTCTACTGCTCAATTAAATTGCAATCATAAAGATTTTATTGCAGCTATTTCTAACATGACCGAAACCATGACCTTCAGTATAGCAAAAAAATCACATAAATGGAGGGAAGCTATGAAAAATAAGCTTGATGCTTTTAAAAAATTCAACACTTGGAAACTTACAGAATTACCCCCTAACGATAATTGCATTGGGTGTAAATGGGTATTCAAGGTTAAAAAGCAGTCTAATAGATCAGTTGAAAGAACAAGACTTGTGGTTAAAGGGTGTAAACAAGAAGAAGTATTGGACTACTTTGACACATTCTCTCATGTTGCCAATATCACCCCATTTAGAGTCATCCTTGCTCTTACAACTCTCAAAACTGACATTTACAAAAGTTAGATGTCAACAATGTAGGAGATCTCAATAAAGAAATCTATAAAAGCCTCCTCCAAGCTATTGTAACCCCAAGGAAACAAGAGTGTGCCTCTTAAAGAAAAGCTTCTATGGTTTGAAATAGGCTTCACACCAATGGTTTCATAAACTAACATATTGTCTACTATCTTGTGGTTACACTCACACATTGTCTGATTCATCTCTATTTATTAAAAAATTGGAAAGAGTACTTACGATTTTGTGTATGTATGAAGATGGCATCATTGTCACATGCAATGACTTGAATGAAATAAACAAAAGCAAACTACATCTAGACAAAGTATTCACAATCAAAGATCTACGAGCAGTGAAGTACATCCTAGGCATTGAGATAGCAAGAAGCAAGAAATGAATCAACATGTGTCAAAGAAAATACTCACTAGATGTACTGACATAATCTGGCTATCTAGGGTACAAGCCTTGCAACACACCCATGGACTCTATTATAAAATTTATATCCATAGATTCTCCACTACTTGACGATCCTTCTATCTACAAAATAATGGTAGAAAGACTTTTGTACTTTTGTACTTGACAATGTCCCACCTAGTTCATGTCAAATCCAACCACAGCTCACCTTGCCGCAACGCACAAGGTGTTAAGACATCTTAAATCTTCTCCAGGAACCTGAATATTCTATCCAGCTTCATCAAAAATCTAGCTCAAGTCCTTCTATGGCAGTGCTTCAGCATGTTGCCCAGAAACCAAAAGAAGTATTAGTGGTTATACTGTTTACCTTGGAAATTCACTTATATCCTAGAAAGCAAAGAAACAACCTATTGTGAGTAGGTCATCCGTTTAAGCAGAATATATGGTTATAGCCTCCATAACTTGTGAAGTTATCTGGATTTTGCAACAACCATCAACAACAAAGACAATCAATGCTCTTCACTGACAACAAAGCGCAGTATGCATTTCCACCAATACATTGCATTATGAACGCCCCCAAGAAAATACAAATTGACTGCCACTTTGTCAAAGAGAAAATACAGAATGGTCAGCTCAAAATATATCACATTTCAAATGAATATCAAGTTGATGACATTCTGAAAAAACTCATGCGATTTCAACCTTTCAAATACGTGTTCACGACATTCACTCACATATTAGGGGGAGGGAGGGAGCTGAAACTTAGGGGTGGGAACACCCGACCCACAGGAAATTTCTCGCAAAGGAAATTTCCCTTCCCGTACCCATTTCTAGCACGGCCAACGAGAAGGGATTTCTGCAGCCGCATAACGAGAACGAGAACCCTTTTCGAATTCATGCGGGTGGTAGGAATCCCTCCGGTTTCCAATCGACATGTATTTAGTAGGGGGTTTGGGGTTTAGTTGTTAAGAAAAAATAAAAGGTGGGGACTGTTGGCTGTTAAAAAAAAGAGTGGGGGTAAAACTAGAAATACCAAAATCTCTAAAACTCCCTCAAATATCACTCTCTCTCAACACACTCTCTCTCAAATCGCCCGCTAGTCGCCCACCGCTAGTCACCTCACCGCTTTGTTACCATCACCACACAAATAAGAACACACCTAGACTCCACCACATCACCAAGCCTCACCTCCAATTTATAACTCTCCCCCTCATAACCCTCAACAAAAAGCTCCACCTTCTTCCTCTCAGGCATAAACCAACACTTAGCCTCATCCCACATTTCCAAAAACCCCATGCAATCACTCCTCTCCACAACACCAGCCAACAAACTCACCCCACTTTCAACTAGGGGTGGGAGTGGGACGACAATTTGCGGGATCTCGTCCTGTTCTCGCGAGCAATTTTCGTGGGAAAAAAATATACGGAAGCTATAAATGGGAATCCCATATCTCACGGGACAGGAACAGGGTTCTCGCAAATTTCCAGTCTTATTTCTTTTGGGAGGCCTTAGCGGTTAATAAGTAACAAAAAGTAAATGGGGTGGGGCATTTTGAAGAAGTAGAAAACTATAGGATGTAAATACAAAAATAATACTTTCTCTTTCACAAAACACTTTCTCCCTCACGAGAGTCACGACACACACACATACACACTCTTGGTTTCATCACGCCTCCGCTCCTTCTCTCTTATCACGCCGCCGCGTCTGTCTGACGCCGCTCTTTTTAGCTTCTCACGCTGCCGCTGCCACCCCGCCTATTCTCTTTTCTCAAGGTATTTCTTTTCTTTCAAATTGGTATATTGAGTTGAATAGTTGGTTGTTGTATTACTGTATTACTTATATTAGTAATTGGTATCTTGAATTGTTGGATTGTTTAAATAATGTTTTCAATTAGGGCTTTGAAATTAAGGGTTTCTTTAAATTAAGCTAATATTGATGCATTAGAGGAGGTTTATTGTTTTATTTCATTCAATTAGAGTGTATGATTGTCATTTATCATATTTTATCTAATTAGAGACTAAAAAGTGAATAGCCTAATAAAACAGTGTTAGTTAGTATCTAAGACTAAGGGTTGGAAAACATTGGAGGGGATTGTTTAAGGCCATAGTGGCTGGAAAAAAACGGGAATCCTGCATAGGATCCCGAGGGATATGGAATCATGTATTGGCGGGATCCTATATTCTGTCTGAGGGAATATGAATCCATTTTGGCATCTCGTTCTTGTGGGAACCACTCTCGTGAGATCTTGTTCCCCCGAGGTCTCTCGATTCCCTCCCCTACTTTCAACCCTGTTTCTAGGCTCAACTGGCCTAACATTTATATCCTCCCCTACTTTCAACCATGTTTCTAGGCTCAACTGGCCTAACATTTATATCCTCCAATGACTCTGACAACAAAATTAATAGCCTTTGAAATGAGCTTTCTTTGACGGGAAAGTGATAAAGCTTTGATCTTTGCATCTGGGTTGTCGAATTGGAAGAGGTCATGGCCTTTCATTTTCCAATTCTTATGATTGGTGAAGATTTCGACGACAAAAATTTTGTCTTTGCTGAGTTGAGATTTAAGGAAGGTTAGGATTTGTTGGGCGATGAGGGTTTGTGGGATGTTGGTGATTTTGACTGTGAGCTGTTGGAGATTCAGGTCACTGGGAATTGATGGGATTCTCGCGAGGGAATCCCTCTAATGGAGGGATGCCAAGTAGACGGAACACGTCCACAATGCGACAGGAACAAGAACACTTTTCACATTCCCGTGTACCTGGAATCCCGTGTAACAGGATGCTATCCCGTTCCCACCCTTACTTAAACCTATTGAATTCACAAAACTTTCCCAATTAGGAAAGTTTACAAATGATCGTCATGGCCATTGATAACTGGTTTCCAGAAATAGATTAACTAACCATTGGTGGTTATATCACCTGATTAAGTTATCTTCGATGATATTCCTTACAATTAAGCTAGCTCATTATGTTGTATAAATAGGAGATTACTTGTATTGTTCTTTACTTTCTTTCTTTTTTTAATCAAATTCCGCATTGTAATTTTCTCTCGAATTGTGAAGAACAATCATTCGGTTCTCACTTCAATAAAATGATTCAATTGTTTATTTTTCAATTTGATTACAATCTGAATACGACATCTTTCCACTAAAGGTTTAGCCTTCGGCATTGTAAGCCCATGTCATTTTCTCATATCCACCAACTATTGACTAACTCTCTCCAATCAAAACACTTAATGAGTGATCCCAATGCCAACCTCAGGAGGTGCATCACCGAATTCTCTCCAAACACCTTCTCACACCATATCTAAATGAAATCAACACAAACCCATCTCGCTGCACTTCAAAATTAATAAAAATCTCTGCTCAAACTTCCTAGGATCCTCCCAAAACTTAGAAGTATTATGTATCGCCTATAAGTTCAGTTACAACTTTGTCTCTGTAGGCACCTTGTCGATGTCTCGTGAGGTACAAGGACGGGACCATCATGGTACATACAATGTGTTTTGATAATGACTCAATAGAGATAAGGTTACTAAGGAAGGTCGAAACCTTCTATCATTCTTGAGTTTCCAATATTGTGTCGATTTTGTATTGGGCCTTGCCTAGTGCCTCCGAATTGTTGAGTAGAGGTGACATTGTCCACTCCATTCTGGTTCCTGAAGTCTTATTCTTATTGTTAACATTACCTGCATAATTATAGCGAAAACTTTTAATGTTCATGACAAAGACACTTATTGAAATCATAACCATTAACACAAGGTACTATTCCAAACTTATGCATCATGCCTCCAATCATTTCATCGATATAGCCTTTTGTGGGAATTTTACTAGTGTTTAGAATTAAGCTTATGTATTACACCTAGATTCCTACCATTTGCAAGTGCACGAGTCAAGTAATAATAAAATGGTAAGTATAATTACGAACTAAGTATCGTATCCCAAGGAAGTGGTGGACGTATGCTAGAATCATTTACATGCAAGAACAATAATGGTTGGCATGGTTGCCATCTTTGTGTGTGCAGAATGATGTGAATGCGGAATACTTTGAATGCAGAAAAAAATGAATTCAGATTTTATAAAGACGGTTTTGAATGTAGATTACAACAACTACACGAGAATGCAATGAAAACAATGACTAGAATATAGGAATGAGTTTTAATGCAAGAAAACAACGTGATCGCGAAATGAACTAAGATTAAAAGTAGACTAAATGTGGAAGCAGATTGAATGTAGAATGAAAGCAATTATAGTGAACTAATCTAATGTAAGAAAGTAAAGAAAACAAAATTTAAGATGATTGAAGGGTTGTATGCTTTAGTTGTAAACAAATGATTAAAAGATGTTTGGAGGTTGGGTTTCACAAGTGATTTAACCATAATAGTTCACAGATAAAATACCTATGTTTAGTTGAGATGTTTGATGATAGTTTGAGTTCTGTATGTCTAATGGATCCACGGCCTATAGTTGGACCTATCCTAACTATAAAATCATTAAGTCTCTAATAACCCACAACGTTAGCGAAGTCATCCTAATTGTCAGTTGTTTTAGTAAAGATATTAATTATGCAATCCAATGAACTCATCTGAATCGTGTTAACATAAATGTACTTAATCAAGGATGATATAGTGTGATCTAGGGGTAGTGCATCAGTTGTGTTAGCATAATAAAGTCACAAATCACATGTGTACATAATTAGCTAACATATACACTCTAGCGGTCCGAGGGTAGTGCATTCATTATTCCACCGAGAGCTAAACTAATCATGCAGAATAAATACTAGTCATTCTAGACACATGAGCACATCAAACACACATCAAACAAAATAATTAAACATATTAATGAATCAGAGTTACTCCCCTATTCCAAACACAGAGTAGTTTAGCTACTCATAGTCATAAGTTCAATAATCAATAAAAAGTTAAATATCATAAACAAAGTAAAAGGGATAGGGAAAGCTTCTCCAATCCGGCAGAACGTTGACGCCATGCTATCTTCTCCAACTTCTACGTGCTATGTTTTTCTTAACAAACTATGGACTTTAGAATATGAAGACAAAACTAAGAATATAACTGTAATGGTGTTTTCTCTATTTTCACAACTTTCTCACAACTAGTTTCAAAATAAAAGTAGTTGCAAGTCGTCAAAGCAGTTTAGAATGGTGGTGTATGCAATGTAGAATTGTGTCTTATAGTGCTGGTCTTCACTCATATTTATAGGAAATTAGTGTTTCCTATGTCTCGAAAATAGCCCAACTTATTTTGTAGTGTAAGGCGGTGTTGCCCTAAGCCGTGCGACTTTGACATGTCATGACGATGGCTACGCGCGCTCGTGCAACTTTTGTCTGATGTGACGCGAGTCTCTGCTAGTTCTACGTTGTGACACCTACTGCCCAACGCGAGTTGTGCGACTTCCTCCGCTGTCATGCAACTCTCTCCTCGTTTGGGTCAACTGCTGGACTTCTTTGGCGCCCAACTCACTGTTGTGTAGTTGTTTTTGAGGTAGTTTCCAACAAAAATGATGTTGTTTTTTATGAGGCACTCTTCTGCAGCCGAGGGAGAAGATACAACGAGTCCATAATTAGAACTGAACTATAGTAATTAGACTTTATTTTTGTGAGATTTTGGATAAGGTTTGGTGAATTGGGAGTTTGAGAAGATAAAGATGTCCTGTTATGGGGAAGGAAAAATTGTTGGAAAAAGGATTCCCAACTATTTTATTTTTGGGGAAATCATCGATAGTTGGAAATCGTGGGCAACACTTTAGCTCTTTTTGTAGCTATGAGTTCAGTTATCAAAGAATAATTTCTCTTTAGCATGCATCTACTCTATTAGGATAATTAAAGTTTCACACTTTCACTCCTAAGTCTTAGTCCAATGTCCAATTATTAATAAGTCTCTAATTATTAAAAGATATTGATTGGATATGCTAAGGGAATACCAATATAGCATGCTTATTGTCCCGGACTTAGACTTAATTCACCGAAAGTTGCCTAAGCCTGGCTAGCACAACCCCATCGGCTTACTAGTCAGCCTTAAATCCAACAAAATGTTGCTTAAGCTCGGAAATAATGAATGGAACATAGGAAAATAATGTTTAAGCGCTCACAACACTTTATAGAATGCTCAACCTTACAACTCTACACTCAAACAATCAACTCCATTCATTATGCAAGGTTTCGACCTATTTATATCTACCTCCTTAGTTTTATGTATGGAGCGAACCGCCTTTACATAATCGTATTAGTAAGGGCGGTGCAAGACTCCTCAAAACTCTAATCCGCTCTAGACTTCTCTGACTAATTAAAAAGACGTCCCTACACTATCAACTATTTATAACACAACCCTTCGAGGTGCTTTGTCCCTTATACCAATCATCTTGCCTACGGTTTGCTCAAGTTCCCTAGTGCTCCACCGGCTTTGAGCAGCTCTGAACTTCTCGAAGCTTCTCGGTTCCTCTCGGTCATTGCGATAAGGCGGCGCTCGCGCTCTGTCATGTCGCATCGCATTGCGTGTTAAAGCCCCTATAAAGCAGTTAGCCCCTCGCTAGAGTCAGCGCTCGGCTAGCTCCTAGACGTCCCTCGGTCCATTAAAAATGTCTAGCATTACGGTGCTCTTCATGTGGTCTGACTCTTGATCCTTTTGCCATACTATAGAGCGTCGCCCTCATGCGACGCAGACGCTCACCTGGCGTCCCACACGCTCGTTCACCCACTAGTTCCATCGTTGCGCCTGCGGCTTTGTCTCCATGGACACAAGTGGCCCAACTCCATCAGACCACTTTGCCTTTAAAACACATCGACTGTGACATTATGCTCTAATAATTTACTTATTAGTCATTACGTCTCATATAGTTCACTTAATAGTTTGCTTTTAAGGAAAATCGGAACCAAAATCGTCCAACCTTAGCTTCACAGGCGAATGATGGCTCTCCTCTAGGATAACGTTACATTTTGAGAAGGTCTATATAAAATTCTAACTTAAATCTTCTTCTAGACCCGTTTAAAAAAACTCATTTTCTAACAATTACGAGATTTATTAAAACATCAAATTAGATACTGAAGATACAATGCTCTAAATTTTCAACTATTGGATTTTAATAAAGTATAAAATCGAGAAATATCAATTGATGCAAGTGTTGACTGTTCACAAATATGGAAATAATGTATAAAATCGAGAAATATCAATTAATGCAGGTGTTGACTATTCACATATATGTATTAAATCCCATATTTAATATACCAACTGTCAAGGCGTCAAATTAAATTTTCACCAAATGGACAAGAAGATATATGTATGCTAGACTGTCGCAACAAATAAAATTATTTGTTTTTACTACTCAAGATCTTGTTGATAGATTTTTTAACCGAGAATTATCTACATGTGTGGTTGTTGAATTAATTGTCTTTCCTATTCAAGGTCTTGTTGATAGATTTTTTCATCGACAAGTTTTTACTATTTGGTCGTTGACAGCCTAGTATACCCATATTTGCTTCCGCATTAAATAAAAACCTAATTTGACGCGCGTGCACGCACTCGCTCTCACAACCTCTTTAAGTAAATTACATCTTGCCCTTGTATTTTATAGATGTATATACGCCAAGTGTGGGGTATTTAGGTCTTTTCTAACCCCCAAAGACAAAATATATTAAAATAACTCATATTTCATAAATCATAATAACTTGTTTTCACTCCCGGACCAAAGCGCACACACCCACACCCACAACATAAGCATTTTTTTGTGCATGCAAACAGACGGCGACTCTCTCAGAAGATGACTACTCTGATAACGTCCACCGAGCTGAACTACCTCGTCTTTCGCTACCTCACCGAATCTGGTATCTCTCTCTATTTTTGTGTGCAATTTTCACTGTTACTATGGTTTACTTTAAGGAAAAAATAACTTGGTGTTTTCGAACTTTGACGATGATTCTTTTAGTTGGAATATTTTTAATTAGTCATTTTTTATGGAATTATTCTCAGTTGCGTATTCAGGATTTGTGTAAGAGAATGAGGGCTAATTTTTTTTTTAAGAGAACAGTAGGAAAAGAATAAAAAGAGAACTAAGAGAAGAAAGAAACAAAAGAATTTTCTACTAATTTCTAATATTAAAAACAGTTTTTTGCTCATTTCTTAATTTTTTAACGTCAAAAGGTTTTTTTTTTTTGCGAATTTATCTTAATATTGAAAGGGTCTTTTTGCTATTTTTTAACACGAAAAGGGAAATTTTGCTAATTTAACATCAAACGAGGTTTTTTTGCTAATTTTTATCACCAAAAGGGAGTTTTTGCTAATTAAAATAGTACTTGAGTTATTTTCTAATTTTACCTAATTAATATGGACAGATTTTGCAATTTCTCAGTATTTGAATATATTACTTATTAAACAAATTCGGAAACCACCCCCTAAATACGCCCCTGATTACTCTGTTAAAAAATACTACTTTTGGTAGTTGTAAGTAAATTATTACTATAAAAATCATCAAAAAGAAGTACTACTAAATAATTAAAAAGAAAATACTCTTTCCATTTTACCGTTTTTTATAGGTTCAAATGTGAACAAATTGAAGCTGATCATTGTTAAAATTGTTTTAGAGCGAATGTACGAACCCAGTGATTCAAAGGTACAGAATCCCCTGTTGTGAGTGAAAACTGAAAAACAGTGAAAGAAGAGAAAATAAATAAAGGAATAGTTGTGAGAGAAAAAACTTTTCTTGCATTTTCATATATTAACTTTTCCTGTTTGTTGAAGGTTATAGCAAATTAAAAGATGGTAAGGTAAACAAGAGCTATATCAAATTTGATCATTCTTGTTAGTTTCAATAAAATTCATCGAAGGGAGTGTTTGAGTGTTGAGTACAACTTACATGACCTCGTTTCTGTATTCCATTTTTAACTCTTAGATGTTATATATATATAGTACCTTATGTTAATGTCATTTGAGTTATACTTCAAAAAAAGTGCTTGGATCTGGAACTTTTTATGTAACAATATTTCAAAATCTTGGTTTTGAATAATTGCGCATTTAGCAACAATAACGTAAATGTTTTCCATTGAGATGTGGTATAGTACGTAATCTAGATTGCTTGAAATGGTTCTTCAGGGTTCAAGTGTTCTGCCTCCACTTTTAAATTCGAGACAGGGATCAACAAGATTAACATTAATGAGAATCTTGTTCCACCAGCTAGTCTTGTTACACTTGTTCAGAAAGGAATCTGGTATCGTGAATTAGAAGTCGGCTTGTCAAATGTAAGTATGGTTCTATGCGATTTCATTATTTGAACTTCTTGGTTTTGCATGTTTGCTGATTTTCTCAACCGAATTATAATGGTTGAGTATTCAGGATATGTTGATCACAGACGAAGATTTCCAGTTCATACATCCTTTTGAACTGTTATCAATAGATAATAATGAACTTCAAAATATCATTAAAGAGAGAAAAGAAAGCAGCCAGAAGGCTAAATCAGCAGGTGAAGATGAGAGCAATGAAAAAGTTGAGGAGATTGCGAACGAAAAAGTTGAGGAGATTGCAAATTATAAAGTTGAGGAGATTGCGAACGATGGAGGTTAGATGGCTCCCATGTTGTTTTAACTTATGCATCATGTTCTATGAATAAGTAGTTAAGAACTTGTGACATTAATGGCATTGTTGAAAAATCTACCTTAATTTTGTGTCTCTGTGGCATGTAGGTCCAGAGCCCATGGATGCTAACATGAGCTTACCTACTCAGCCAAGTGAAATCCCAAATAGTGATGTAACTGTCTTGGAAGGTCATACTTCTGAGGTATGATCATATTCTTCACTTCATCTACTATTCTATCACCTTCAATTGATCACGAATAATCGAGATGGATTACTTGATTATTTTATTAACAATGGACTTTTTATACGTGCAGACGATGATTCCTCTTCGAGAATGACTACTCCGATAAAGGCCACCGCAATTGAATTACCTTGTCTTCGGTTACCTTATAGAATCTGGACTCTTTTCTCTCTCTGTGTGCGGACATTTTTGATAATATTGACTGTTGTTATAGGCCGGTGAACTGCTAAACGTGTTTTAAATTTTTGAAGATGGATCCTATCAATGTTTTAATTAAGCTTTTTTGTCGAATTGTTCTATGAAAAATTTATTACTTTTGGTCTGATGTATGACAATAACTTTAACATCTAAACAGAACATGGCACAACAATGAAAGACACTTACGGTGTCCTTCTCTATGGAAAACCAAAACAAAGTAGTACCAATTACAAGTGTAAATACAATTGCTCAAAGTTGGGAAATCAATTTCTGTATCGTCTGGCGAGGTCGGCATCTTGCCACTAACGGCTTAGCCTTTGGCATTGTAAGCCCAGGTCCTTCGCCCATATCCACCAATTCTTCACTAACTCTCTCCCAATGAAAACACTGAATGAGCGATCCCAATGCCAACCCCACGACGTGCATTGCCAAATTCTCCCCAGGACAACCCCGCCTACCGTATCCAAACGGCATCAGAACGAATCCATCTCGCTGTCCTTCAAAATTAAGAAACCTCTCTGGCTTAAACTTCCTCGGATCCTCCCACAATTTAGGATCATTCTGTATTGCCCACATGTTCACTAACAACATTGTCCCTTTAGGGACGTGGTATCCTCCAACAGTGCACCCTGCTGATGACTCGTGAGGCACAAGGACGGGACCAGCAGGGTACATACGAAGCGTTTCGTTAATGACTCCATGGAAATAAGGTAACTGAGGAAGGTCAGAATCTTCTATCAGTCTTGAGCTTCCTATCTTGTTGTCGATTTCGTGTTGGACCTTGATTAGTGCCTCTGGATTATTGAGTAGAAGTGACATTGCCCACTCCATTGTGGTAACTGAAGTGTCCGTTCCTGCTGTTAACATTACCTGCATAATTACATTTTCAGTGAAAACTTGTAACGTTCAAGACAAAACGACTATTAACACGAGGTATTATTCCAAACTTACGTGCATCATGCCTGCGATCATTTCATCGGTATAGCCTTCATGATCCGATTCCTGCAACGACAGAAGCACGTTGATTAGCGTCTTCGTCCTTCCCCCTTCATCGGAAAACTTCATTACCCTGTGTTCCTCAATCAAATCCTGCATGAACCTATCTCTCTTCTCCTTCAAGACCTTAACCTTGTTTTCCAATTTATCGACCCCGATCCACTTCAAAATTGGCACAAAATCCCCAAAATTTGTCGCACCACTCAATCTAAAAGTCTCGTTAACCATCTCCTTGAACCTATTCCTCTCCTCCAAATCCCCAAACTCGTCGTCGAAATATCGTTTTCCAGCAATCATCCTCATCATAACATTCAACACCATGTCAAACAGAACAGACTTAAATTCCACCACTCGGTACAACTCAGTCGAAAGGCAAAGGCGTTTTACGAGCAAACGAACCTCGTCTCTTCGAATATCCGCGAACATCTGGATCCGGTGAGCGGACAGGATCTCAGTCGTAGCGATACGCCTGAGGCTCCGCCACCTGTCACCGTACGGCGCCCAACTCAGCGTTGAGTAGTTGTTTCCGATGTACTTTCCGGCGAGCAACTTGGGGCGGTTGGCGAATACGACGTCGTTTTTGGTGAGGCATTCCTCTGCGGCGGAGGGAGAAGACACGACGAGTACCGAACGAGAACCGAACTGGAGTAACGCGATCGGGCCGTACTTTGTTGAGATTTTGGATAAGGTTCGGTGAAGTGGCGGTTTGAGAAGATACAGGTGTCCGATTATAGGGAACGAGAGCAGTGGGCTTGGTGGAAGCTTCTGGAATCTTCGGACAAAGAAATGGGTGAGTAAGTAGAGAAATGGAAGGAGGAGGATAAGGGTGATGGCTTCCATGGATATGGAATGGAAATGATGATGATGATGATAAATATAGGATTAAATATTATAATTAGGGGAAACAGTGATACAAGACCCAACCTATTCGCGCTTTTGCGATGTTGTACCCAACCTTTGATTTTTTACCCGACTGTACCCAATCTTTCATTTTTAAAATATGTTGTACCCAAACTAAGATTCCGGCCAAAAAACGTCATTAGTCGTCGAATTCACGTCATTTATCAACTGTCCTTGAGGGCAATTTAGTCTTTTCCCACATGGCTGATTTAGGAGGGAACAACAGCACATTCTCCTCATTTTTTCCGCGGCAAAATCGTTGAAGAGCCCTAAACCTAGAATCCCGATTTCATGAAATTGCAAAATTCGCCCAAATCACTGCCCGATTCTTCACGATTTCGACCATTGTTACTATCCTAAGCACGCACAAAGCAAATGGGGTGGAAAATTAGAGGCAATAATGACCCGATTCCGGACCTATCCCTCGTACCCGACTACGGTGAGTAATTGGTTTTGAATATCATCATTTTCCCACTTTTTGGTACGAGGTAGATGTTTTCCTAGGGTTTATTGTTTGATTTTTAGTTTATGGTACGAGGTTGATGTTTTCCTAGGGTTTATTGTTTGATTTTTGGTTTATGGTTTATCATAATTTTCCCACTTTTTGTTGTAATTGTTGTGTTTTTCCAGGTAATGACATGGAGTACTTTTCAATCATGATCCATCATTCTGGGAGTTTACTCAATTTTGGCAGAATGTGCTACATGGAGGGTCAAGTTACTTATGTGGATTATTGCACTGAGGATGAGATGTCCATAGTGGAGTTGATCAACATGGCAAAGGAGATAGGTATCAGTCATGATTTGATGGTCTTCTGGAGAGATGAACCTGAGGTTGAATCCCTACAACTGCAGCCTATCACTGATGACTTTGATGCCCTTGAGATGGCAAGGTATGCTACACAACACAGATTGGTAGAAATTTACCTAATGAAACCAGAAGAACCTGGAATTGGCACACAAGAGAGTCATGATTAGGTTGAGGTGAATACTGATGAACATATTGATCCTCTACCTCCTATCACTGAGCCCTTAAATTATGTTGGTGATGATGAGGGGGGTTCTGAGTTTGGGGGTGAAGAAGATCCTATTGGTTTTGAAGATGAACTTGAAAAGATAACTAGTCAAGTTGAACAAGGGGTGGAAGAAGAGGATCGTGATGGTGTTGTTGGAAAAAAAAAAGAAGGAGAAGAGCAACTATCAATGCATTTGGTGAGAGGATTGAGGAAACATTCAATGAAACACCTGAATCAAACAATGTGAATGGTGACACTGGAATTGGTGGGGCAGGTGTTGCAAATGAAGAAGGAAGTACAGTTGGGCAGAATAGGGTAAGGGATTTACCAGCCTTTATCATGGAGCACTGTGGACCCTTAGTGGCCTCCATGATTGACCTTGTGAACAGTGAGGGAGAGGAGAGGTTTCCCTGGGATCTGACTCTGAATACTCAGATGGCTACATTGATCATGATAATGAAGTTGTAGATGATGATGTGCTTGACACTGAAAATGTGGATCTTGACACAAGTGAGGCTGCAACTGTTGCAAGTGGGATTGGGAATATGGAAACATGAGCTGGTACTAGTGCTGAAGCAGCAAATGCAGATGACCCTACTGCTGCTACCACAGCCAATGATGATGGCCCTACTGTTGTTGGTATAGCCAACAATGATGGCCCAGTTGAGTCTACAATCACAAGAGACAGCATTGTCAGAAGGAAGAAGAAAGTTGTGGTGGCACCACCTGCAAGGGAGCTCTACAGAAACCATGATGTATTTGATCCAAGAGTTGACATGACCAATGTGGAGTTTAAGTTAGGTATGTGTTTTCAGCATCCTAATCATCTTAGGGATGCAATTGTCAAGTTCTCAATTGATGAAAAAAGAGAGGTGCGGATGATCAAGAGCAATAAACAAAAGATAAGTGCAAGGTGTGTTGATCCAGAATGCCCTTGGTATATTTATGCATCCCGTATGTCTGGAGAGGACACCTTTTTCATGTGAACAATTTAGTTTGATGCAATTGTTCTTTGGCTTATCTTAGTTTGCATATAACTTGTCGTGTTGACCAATTTAAGACACCATTCAAAATCCATAAACATCAAAAGATAACCAAAAGACAAATGGCATATAAAACGACTGAGAATCAAATGGACAATCATCAATAAACCAAACATCCCACAATCATAAAGACAACATCCATAAACACAATCATAAACACACACATAGAAACAACATCCATAAACACAATCTTCACCGCCCATGCCACTCCGCTGCCTTCTTCATCGCCCTAGTCGTCCAGATACTCCGGTAGCCTTGCCAAGCAGCGCACCGCAAACAAGTCGGTGAGAAGAGGAAGGTTCTCGCAGCCATAGAGTCGGAAGTATTTTTCCTGATCGGTTTCCTACAAAAAATAATAAATGTTAATAATGAAACACACATATTTTGGTCATTTTCCTACAAAAACTAATAAACGTTTTCTGCCACTTACTTCACCGTCGATGTCCCAGTATGGGGCGGAGATGGTGACAGTCTTCACGTCCCGGTTTATGCGAACACCAGGGAGGGTAAGGAAGGCAGTGAAGGAGATCCACTTCTCCCGCAGTTCTTCTATATTTGAATATTCCTTGGACATCTTGTGATGCCTTCCTCCCCAACGTAAGGCGTCAAGTTGCGGCTTGATCAGGCGCAACGCTCGCTCCAGAGACGGGAGATAGTCAAGTTCGTGAGTCCTTGCGTAAGTCGACAGGCGGCGGAGCAGTTCAACCTCAAAAAATTGGTTGAATTCGAAATCGGTGTACAACAGATGCACGTCGTTTTCATTGCGAATCATCATGATGCTTATGTTAAAATAGATAAGTGAATAGGCTTAAAGAAGGTGAATGAACAATGAACATAAGACTAGAGTATTTATAGGCATAATTGGTGACTCTTCACATTCTTTGTGTCTCTTCGGTCAAAGCAACACAATTATCAGCCAATGGCTACTCAAAATAACCAACACTTCCCAATGAAACCTTACAAACTTACAAACTTCGTTGGTTAGTGAAATCTGCCAAAACACCACAAACAACCAACATCAAAAGACTACTCCAAAATAACCTCCACAAACCTTACAAACTTAAACAAACTTACAACACTAACACAACATTACAACCTTAAACTAACACAACATTACAACCCTAACATTAATAGGCTAGAACAGTGACCAAATAACATACAAAAGAGAAATAAACAATACAACTCGAAGCACCTTCTCCCTTTTCTTCACCCGAGCAAGTTCATCTTCAATGGCTCCTACCCTACGAAGCAAACCAAGTATAATTTGCCTCGAACTTTCGCACATTGGTGGATCAATCCAAACCCAATAGTTGCACCTACCCCTACCCTATCAATTTTAACAAATATGGAAAATTTAATCAGATAAAAAGCAGAAATTTGAAAATTTGCTCAATACTTTTAAAAAAGGAGACTCACCCGCGGTTTGGTGCATTGGGAGAATCTTCGCCCAGAATTTAAGTTCGTCCAGGATGTTTCCTTCGAAGCCTTGATACCACAATGGCACAATTCCGCGTATTCCATGCTTAACCGAACGAATTTGATGATTTTCGGATTATGGAATTTAGGGTTTCAGAATGTACAAATTTGGGAGAAAGATTCGTCATTTAAATAATTGATGGCAGAGTTAACTATCCGTTGGCAACAGTGATTTGGCGACATTACCCTTCAATTTTTAAAATTTTGGCCGGAATATTAGTTTGGGTACAACATATTTTAAAAATGAAAGGTTGGGTACAGCGGTGTAAAAAATCAAAGGTTGGGTACAACATCGCAAAAGCGCGAATAGGTTGGGTCTAGTATCCTCGTTTCCCCTTATAATTATTTTAGAAGACGTTAATGTTTATGATTCCATTTAAATTCCAAGTTGATGGAAAAAAAGATTCCCATATCGAAAAATTGAAGCCAATAAAATAATTGTGTGATATCCAACTTCAAGTTTTTGTTTTGTACCTTTTAGCTATCATGATCATGTTGATGTAGTCAGCAAAAATATAATTTATATTTTAGTAATTTCACGACTACTAAATCTAATAGTTGAAGATTATTATCGACAGGGTTGTTGGCAATACATATTGCAATATTGCTCTCCGTGAAGAGAACATGGAGCTTAATTTGAATTCGATGCAGATCTGTAAGTAGTTGTGAAAGCAAGATGATTTCACATGATGTAGAGACAAGTGTTTTGTACTCTGTTCCAGTTGATGACCTACTTACTGTAGGTTGCTTCTTAGATTTCAATGAGACTAAGGAATTTCTAGGGTAAATAGCAAAACAAATGATACTTCTTCTTGTTTCAAGACAACAAGCTTAGTCACTGTCACATAATTATTTGAGTTGTATGTTTGAACTGGCAAGACATAAGATTCATTTTCCTGGGCAAATTTTTTTAGGTATTTGAGGACCTTGTGAGATGTTGCAAGATGAGTGATAGTAGGCTTTGTCATGAATTGAGTAAGACACTGGATCCTGAAGTTTAGGTCATGCCTGGTGATTGTAAGTAGAGCAGCCTGCCAACTAATCTTCTGTAGGATGAGAGGTCTTCCAGAATCTGATGAAAGAAGCTTAGTTGTTGAATCTGAAATTGTGGATCGGTTGATACGTGACAGTTGTTAACTTCTCAATGTTACTTTAACAACGTTAGGAATAACAATGCAGTGGAAAATAAACAACACAAAATTTAAAAAGTGAATATATTAATATTAACTTCCGAGCCGTAGGCAAAATATCACAAGGGTTTAACAAAGGTGTTTCTCACAACTCTCAAGCTCCTTACTCTCGAATTGTTCGAACTCAACAAAGCAGACAAGAATTGCTTTCTTAATTCTAAATCTAGAACTAATTTAACAACTCACAAACTTTGCAAAAGCAAGACAACACTCAACAACTCGTGAATAAATCTCTTGGATTATTAGCTCTTGTCTCGTATTTGTCTTGATGTACTTCACACCTATATATAGGTTCTTGACTTGATCTTCAAGGTGTGTTGCACACGGTTTGGTAACTCTTCCAATTTCCTTGTCAGACTCCTCTTCCTTGTTCTCAGTGTTCTTCTTGAATAATAGTTCCTTTGTTAGTGAACTAACTTAGGAAAGACTCCTTCTTCAAATCAGAACTCAACTTGGAAGTTTTCTAGTTGCGCTCGAACTCTTCCTTCCTTGTTTGTTAAGCGGCTAGCTTTAATTAAGGAAACTTTCCTTTATGGAATCTTTGAGTGATCAAGCTATGATAAGTTTGTTTCCTGAATAATAACCAAATACAATCACAACTGTGGAACTAGATTAGTCGAGTGAATAAGGCAAAACAATAAATAAAGATATTCTCAGCAAGATAGTAAAACAGATTCAGTCAGTCAATGTTACTCTAACATTGACCTTTTAACATTGCCAGAGTACTTGCACTTTCAATCTCCCCCTTTTTGCCTTACTTCACAAAACCTTAGAACCCGTAGTTAGATCAAATATTCAGAACAAACTTATTCAACCTTGTGGTACATCTACAGCAAGTAACTCCCCCTTAATATCAGGAGAGTCCAACACAATGTTGTTCTAACATTGACTTTCCAATGTTGTCATAACATCCTCATGTATCAATGTTAACTTAACATTGACTTCAGTCGATTGTTGTAACATTGAATTTTCCAAAGTTAACTTAACATCAGATATCAGCTAACACCTGCAGACAGAGTTAGTACTTGACAGAAGCTCAAGATATCATAAGCAAAAACACTCAGTACCAATAAGCAGAATACTTACTTGCATGCCATAACTGTAACAAGGAACACACTCCTTGATCAAATGAAGAAAGATAAAGAAAATAGAAATAGTTCATGCAAAAACAGAAACATTTCAGCACATGCTTAAATAATAGAAAATTAAAGACTCAGAAAATTAAAATATTTGATCTTTTGATCTACTCTCCCCCTTTTTGTGAGGAAGGCAGATCTCTGAGGTTCTTTCTGAGGCTGTCAATCTCCTGCAGCCTAACTTGCTTTCCAGCTATCTCCCTTTGAGTGTCCTTGTACTCTCTGTCCAGCCACTTGAGGGTCTCTTCCACAAAAGCATCTACAATCACTGAGCAGCTGTCACCACTGGCAATGGGAACTGAAGAGGCAGCAAACTTGTGAGCCCTCTTCTTCTTCTTCTTCTTCTTCTTCTTCTTCTTCTTCTTCTTCTTCTTCTTCTTCTTCTTCTACTTCTTCTTCTACTTCTTCTTCTTCTTCTTCTTCTTCTTCTTCCTCTTCCTGTTTGGTCCAGCTGCATCCTCAGGATTCCATGGCAGATCTTGGATCCTCACCTGTGTGAAGTAGCTCCTGATGATAGGCATCCTGGCCTTGTTCTTGACCCATTCTACTGTCTTTGAAGTTTTCAACCTTTGCTTCACCAGTATGCTAGAAATCAGAGAGGGATATGGAATGACTCCCTTGGACTTTGTTGTGACCTCCTTCATTGACCTCAGCACCTTTTCCCCTATGTTGACATTCAGACCATTCTTCAACTTAAACACCAGCCTTGCAGACTCCTTAGTCATCACTGTTGTGTTGGAAGATGGTAGCCAGTTGTAGATAGAGATCTTGTGTAGTACAACACTCAGAGAAGTCAGCCTTGTTGTGGGAAAGCTGACATTCCATTTCCTGGTCAGCCCACCAGTGCGATCTGTGATGATCTCATCCATGCTTGGATCCTCAGACTCTTATGGATCAAGAAGTCCCCATGCTTCATTGATGGTGGAGGGACTAATGTCGAAGACACCCTTCCTAACCCAAGCCTTCCTATACTTGGGAGAATCCTGGTGGCACACCCATTGAGAGAGGTTCATGTAGAACTCTCTGATGATATCTGGGGCATAAGATGAATGATTCATCACTGACCCAAGCACTCCTCTAGCTTCCAGCAACTCAAAAATATTGTTTTCTTTGAAACTTTCCTCCTCTATTTCCCTTTCCTTGTGGATCACCCTTGCTTGATAAGCCTCCCATTGCTCTTCTGCTTCCACAGACACATAGAAGTCAGAATAAGGCTTATCTGGATACTCTCCATCCATGACATCACAGTACTCCTCATCATCAGATGTTGGAGTAACATCAGCCTCAGCAGGGTCTTCACCCACAAGTTCTTCTTCTTCACCCCCAATTTCCTCATGGTCCTCTTCTTCCTATTCCTCTTCCTCATTTTCTTCTTCTTCTTCAGCTTCTTCATCAGCTGCTTCTTCAGCTGCTTCTGACTCAGACTCAGAAGCAACCACCACATTCTTGGCCTTTCTCTTTCTAGAAGAAGTAGCTAGAGCAGTCAGAGTAGGACTCTCTTCTTCTTCCTTCTCACTCACTTTATCCTCATCAACATTATCAGCAGGGATACCCTCAAGTGTATCTGAAAATTTCGGATCGTGGATTGACACAACAACTTTGAGAGTTAAGCTAGAATTGCCTTAACTCTATTGTGATCTTCTTGACAATAATAATGTGCAGCGGAATTAAAAACACAAGAAGATAATTTTTAAGAAGTTTTCAATATTATTAAAAACTTCCGAGCCTTAGGCCAAATAACTATAAAGGTTTTAACAAAACGTTCCTCAGAATAATTCACTCACACTCTTTGTTGATCGGACTCAACGAAGCAGACAAGTACGAACTACTTAACTTCTATGAACTAGACTTAAATAGTTGATACAAAAACTTCGCAAAAGCAAGACAAAGACAATACAAAGAATGATTAATCTCTCAGATTGTTTTGCACGATTGTCTTGTCTTCATCTTGATGAACTTCACATCTTTTATAGATTTCTTGAAACTTGCACGCCAAGATGTGTTGTTCACAGTTTTGGTAACTCTTGTTGTTTCCTTGTTGAAGTTTGCCTTCTTTGTGAACTCGAAATATTTCCTGAATATGTGTTTCCTTTATTACTGATCTAACAAGGTAACACATCTTCTTCAATTTGGAGAATCCTGGAAAGAATCACAGTTGCAGAGAATCCAATTTGTTTCCTTCTTTTGAAAGTGTGTTGTGTTGACCAATTCAACTTAGCTTGAATTATGGAAACTTCAAGTAAGGAATCTTCCTTAGCTCTTCCTTATGATTAAGATACATTCCTGGACATAAACATAAACAACTAAAACCGTGGAACTTGATTAATAGGTGAATAAAGGCAAAACTTAATTTTGGCAACTAAAGAACAGTTTTCGCACAAGCTCTCGGCTTTCAATGTTATCCTCAATGTTAACCCAACATCGTCTAACATTGATTCCAGAAAACCATGTGCTTTCAATCTCCCCCTTTTTGCCTTTCTTCACAAAACCAACACCTGTTCCAATCAAGTCTTATATCCAGAAAGTTAGAATCAACAAGAAACAAATCAAACTACTACACTGCTCCCCCTCAATACAAGCTAACATGTTCAAAGTTAAATTAGCAAAGATAAGTATTAGGGTCATCACTACATCAAAAGATGTTCAGACCTCAACATTGAAACAAGTGAGTTTCCTGCATAAAAGGTTAACCAGAACAACAGTTCAAAATGTGCTTTCATGAGAAATAGCAGTTAGAGCAGTTCAAGTAGTAGTACTTAGAGTTACAGGCCACAGCAAAATATCAAGGACAAGTCTCTTGATCCAAATAAACCAAATAGAGATAAATGTACCAGCCACACAACCATATCAGCAGTTCAAAGAAACAAAAAAAAACTAGAAGACTAGAAGACTAAAATTTTAAAAAACTTGGAACTAATCTCCCCCTTTTTGTGAAGAAGGGAGTTTCTCCAATTTTTTCACCAAATCCTCCAGTTCTTTGAGGTGCTCCTTCCTTTCCTCAATCTCCCTCTGAGTATCAGCAATCTTCCCCTATACCAGTTCAGCATATGATCCACAAAAGCAGAGGTTATGACCATGCAATCTCCTTCTTTTGACTTAGGCACTGAAGTTCCAGCAAACTCCTGAGCCTTCTTCTTCTCAGCTTTTGGTCTTACCACTCCTTTTGGGTTCCAAGGAAGATCTCTCACTCTTGATCCAGACAAGTAGCTTGGGAGAATTGTTAATTCAGTATCATTCTTCCTCCAGCCCACAGTGACACTTGTCTTCAATCCTTGCTTGCTAAGGATTTTGCAGATCAGAGAGGGAAAAGGCAGCATGCCATTCTTCCTTCCAATAACTTCAGACATTGATTTCAAAATCCTCTCCCCCATGTTCACAGCTAGCCCATTCTTGAGTTTGTACACCAAGATTGCTGATTCCTTGGTCAGTACGGTGACATTCTTGCTTGGCAGCCAGTTGAAGCAAGTTATCTTGTGCAAGACAGCACTAAGAGAGGTGAGTTTTGTGGTTGGCATAGCATCTCTCTAGATTTTGACCAACCCTCCAGTCAAGTCTTCAATTACATCATCATAGTAGGGGTCCTTTGATTCATCAGTAGTTGGGAATCCACAGATCTTGTTGATGGTGTAGGGTTCAATGTTGAAGACTCTCCCCCTCACCCAAGCCTTTCCATATTTTGGAGATCTGTAGTCCCTGATCCACTTGGAGAGATTCAGGTTGAACTCCATGACAATCTCAGGAGCATAGTCACTCAACTCCATCACTGATTGTTGCATCCCTCTTGCCTCAAGCAAGTCCATCACCTTTTGTTCCTTGAAGTTGGCCATCTCTATAGCTCTTTCAGTGTGAATCTCCCTTCTCTTGAAGGAATCCCACTTCTTCTCCAACTCTTTGGTGAGATAGTATGGAGAAAAGTAGTCCTCCTCATCCTCAGGGTAGATCACATACCATCTGTGTACTCATTTGTTCCTGATGTTGCCTTAACATCAGCAGCAACATCTTCAGCAACATCCTGCTCTTCCTCAGTCTTTTCCTCTTCCTTCTCCTCCTCTTCTTCTTCATCCTCAATATCCACCACCTCTGTTTCCTCTTCCATCACTTGCTTTCCTTTCATTTTTCTCTCAGCAGCAGCAGCAACAACAGACTTCCTCTATTTCTCAGCTTCAGCAACCCTCTTCTTGGCTAGTCTCTCAGCCTGTCTTTTCCTATCCTCAGCGCGTTGCTTAGCAGTCTCAGACATATTTCTCAATTTTTCCCCAGTACCCTTGCTCTTTTTCTTTTCAGCCCTAATCCACTTCCTCACCAATTTGTCCACAGACTTATCCACGGATTTCTCCACAGATTTATCAGCAGATTCACTACCCTCCCCCTCAACAGTTATATCAGCATCAATTTCAGGGTTGGGTTCAGCAGTGTTTACCTCGATTTCAGGCTCATTGATGGTGGGAGTGATTGACTCAGTAGTTGGCTCAACATTGGAGGTCGATTCTCCTTGTTTGGATTTCTTTCCTCGTCGTTCGTAGGGGATCGCCTTCCTTTTAGCAGCAACATGAGCATCATCTGACTTTGCAGCAGCACCCCTAGTGTGTGAACGGGTGCGAGCATCAGTGGGTTCACTTCCCAGGGCCACATCTGCAAGAGTTTGCATAGGAGACTTGCTTGCCATTGTTAGTACAGAAGATTTGAGAGAAATTGCAGAGAAAATCGAGAGAAATTTGAGAGCAGAGAGTAATTTAGCAGAGTAAACACAAATAAGGAAATTGCAAGTACAATTAAGGATATTAGGGTTTTGATTTCAGAAATAACCGTGAATAAGGAAAGAGAATGAATGTTAGTGGGCAGTTACTTAATTTGAATCAAATAAAATCTCCCCACTATGTTTTCCCGCGCACACGCTTTGATGTTTAAGTGACAGGTAACCAGAGCGGTTTCAAAAATTAGAAAACTTATAAGTTCCTATTTTCAATGTTGGCTTGCGGCAGTGCACAATGTTGGGATAACATTCAATAACATTCAAACCCGAAGGTGGAGGTACAAGCTTCACCAAGGCAAATTCATGTGAGAGCTTGAGATACATCCAAAAATACATCTGAAACTTAACCAATATAGCAAGTGAGTACCTCAGACATATTGTTCAGATCAAAATCATGAGTAAGCAACATAGATAACAAGAAACACACAGGGATCAGCAGTTATGAATTCAAGGAGAAATTCACTTCCACAGCATAGAAAGTCACAGAAAGGTGTGTCACCTGCAGTATGTCACCCAAATTGTATGCCTCAACACATGAATTCTACTCCCCCTAAGCCTAGACCGACACAACTCAACAACAAGAAGAAAACAATGCAGTTCTACATGAATGCAACAATGTAATGTCAAAAAGGTAGATGGTAAACACATATGAAAAAACTCCTCAAACCAGCACAACACACATCTCTTTAATCTTTATTATTTTCATAACTCATCTGTACCAAAAACTGAAGGTTGCTAAACACAAAGCTAATGTTACTACTGAATGAGGGCAACCTGAACTCCACACACCCCAGTAACAACATTAACAGCAGCAAGTTAGGCAAGTACGAAGGCCTTGAATGTTGGCAATTCATTTATCATGCACCCCAACACCCCAATTCCTTATGCATACTTTTTTACCAACCTACATTCAAGAGAATCACCAAGTGATCAGTGCTACTAAATGTAAGAAATCAAAACCTCAAACACCCTAGTAGAAAGGATCACCCTCATGTGTTCCTTGGCCAAACAAACATGAACATGTAAATAAGCACAACTGAGTAACACTGAAGCTGTCAACATCATGCACCCCAGCTTCTCCACATGTCCTGTACACCTTCCATATGAATAAGACACAACTGAATAAACATCAAAGTAGTGAACTTTGTGTACCCCAGCTTCTCCATATTTTAAGCTATCACAACCTCAGACAAACAGAAGAGTTTTATAACTTTTTCAACACAAAGATGTGAAACTGATAACTAGAAAGAGTTGTTAATCAAAGAGTTCAACCACACAAACCAAAAATGACAAAACAAAGATGAAATGAGACTCACAAGAAAATAAGTTCAACAAAGGAAAACAACAGAATACCTACTACACCACAACCAATATACAAGTGCTAGACAGTGGTGTTATGTCAACATTGGTTTCCTCAACATTCTTACATATTGCACATGCCAAGAGATTTCCTCAAACTGAAGAATCTCTCGATATCTAAAGGTTTTGTAAACACATCAGCAAGCTGATTTGTTGTCTCAATGTGTTCAATGTTGATCACTTTGTCCTCTACCATATCTCTTAGGAAATGATGCCTTATGTCTATATGCTTAGTTCTAGAATGTTGGACATGATTCCTAGAGATATTTATGGCACTTAGATTGTCACAGAACATAAGAAGTATATCACTATCTAGCCCATAATCTGAAAGCCTGTGTTTGAGCCAAACAAGTTGGGTAACACAGTTTCCAGCAGCTACATATTCTGATTCAGCTGTTGATAATGAAACACAATTCTGCTTCTTGCTATACCAGGAGACCAAATTATTCCCCAAATAAAAACAACCTCCACTTGTGGATTTCCTGTCATCCACATCACCTGCCCAGTCAGAGTCACTGAAACCAACCAAGTTAGTGTTAGTGTCATAAGAATACCAAATGCCTAAAGGTGAAGTTCCAGAGATATATCTGAGAATCCTCTTCACAGCAATCAAGTGAGATTGCCTGGGCTCAGCTTCGTACCTAGCACAAACACATACTGAAAACATGATATCTGGTCTAGAGGCAGAGATATATAGCAAACTACCAATCATGGATCTGTACAATGTTGGGTCAACATTGCTGCTAGTGCCATCTTTTGTTATCTTCACTGAAGAGGACATAGGAGTTTTGCAAGGCTTGGACTCTTGTAGGTCAAATCTCTTCACCAGATTCCTTGCATACTTCTCCTGGTTCAAGAAGATACCATTCTTCAGCTGCTTAACTTGTAGTCCCAAAAAGTAGTTGAGCTCACCAATCATGGTCATCTCAAATATTCTTGTCATAGATTCAACAAACTTGTCTAAGGTAGACTTGTTAGTAGAGCCAAAAACAATATCATCCACATAAATTTGAGCAATGCATATATCAGAGCTTTTTCTAAGGACAAACAATGTTCTATCTCTATCTCCTCTATTGAAACCTAGGCCTAACAGAAAATCAGTTAGCCTCTCATACCAAGCTCTAGGAGCTTGTTTTAAGCCATACAAAGCCTTCTCAAGTTTGTACACATGGTCAGGATGTTTAGGACCAGCAAAGCCTTTAGGTTGTTCTACATAAACCTCTTTGTCAATTAAACCATTCACAAAGGCACCTTTAACATCCATTTGGTAAAGTTTAATTCTAAGACAGCAAGAAATAGCAAGGAGAAATCTAATTGATTCTATCCTAGCTACTGGAGCAAAAGTCTCATCAAAATCTATACCTTCTACCTGAGTATAACCTTGTGCAACCAACCTAGCTTTGTTCCTCATGATTACACCATTCTCATCAGTTTTATTTTTGAAAATCCATTTTGTTCCTATTACATTCGCATGAGATGGCCTAGGCACTAGATTCCAAACCCAGTTTTTGGTGAATTGTAAGAGTTCTTCTTGCATGGCATTAATTCAGTAACTATCCTTAAGAGCTTCAGTTACATTCTTAGGTTCAATGGAGGAAACAAAACAAGATGCATTATCAACAGTACATGAATAAGACATGCAAACACACAACTTAGCCATATCCTTGTAATTGACCCTTTCTTTGTTGCGTGTTCTAACTCTTTCAGTAATTTGTCCAATTACTTGAGAGGCTGGATGATCTCTTTGTATCCTAAGGGGAGGATCTCTTCTGGATACATGAACAACTTCATCTTCAGAATCTGACAGCACATATGTTGGCCTAACATTGGGGGTTTCTGGTGTTAAGTCAACATTTGTTCCAATTTCTAGTTCAGCATCTCCAGCATCTCTGTTCAATGTTGAGTCCAATGTTGGAGTAACATCCGAACCAGTGACTTCTTCTGTACCTGCAGAAACAGTTAAATCATCAAAAATGACATTCACTGATTCTTGAACAGTATGCAACCTTGGACTGTAGACCCTGAAAGCAGCACTATTAGGAGAATATCCAACAAATATACACTTTTCACTTTTGGGATCAAATTTGCTCAAATAGTCTTTATCTTTTAGCAAATAGCAGTTAATACCAAATTCATGAAAGTGTGCTATTATTGGTTTTGAACCCTTCAAGATTTCATAAGGTGTCATAGTAGTACCAGGTCTAAGATAAACTCTATTACTAATATGACATGCAGTATTCAAAGCTTCAGCCCATAGTTTCTTAGATAGGTTTCTAGAATTCAACATTACTCTACCCATCTCTTGAAGTGTTCTATTCTTCCTCTCAGCAATCCCATTTTGCTGAGGTGTCTTAGGTGCAGAGAGCTCATGGAAATGCCTTTAGTTTCACAAAAATTAGCAAAGCTTACATTTTCAAACTCTTTTCCATGGTCATACCTAATTCTTCCTACAGAAGTGCCATACAGATTTTTAATACTAGCATGCAAAATCTTGAATGTGTTGAATGCCTCTGATTTTTCTTTCAAAAACTTAATCCAGGTATATCTTGAAAAATCATCAACAATAACAAAAGCATACTTCTTACCATTCAGGCTACTAACCTCAATAGGACCCATGAGATCCATGTGTAGCAAATCAAAGCACTTATTAGTTCTAGGATTAGTACTCTGTACCTGAAGTGGTGGATGGACAACTTTTGTTTGTTTACCTTTCAGGCAGTCTTCACAAACAATTTTACCTGGGCTAGTCAACTTAGGCAGTCCTCTCACAGCCTCTAACTTCTGTAGTTTCTCCAGATTTCTATAGTGCACATGTCCTAACTTCTTGTGCCACATGACAGATTCATCTACCTTGGCATGGTAGCATTCAGCTTCATCTTGAGCAAGATATCAGTTATCATTTGATCTTGTACCTGTCATGACACGGACATTGTCACTATTAAACACATCACATGAACTTTTGTCAAAAGTAACTAGCAAGTTATCATCACAGAGTTGACTTATGCTAATTAAATTTGCTTTCAATCTTTCCACCAACAACACATCCTTGAGTGGTGGAAACCCTTCAACATCCAGTACTCCTTTTCCAATGATTTTCCCTTTTGTGCCTCCTCCATAGGTAACTGTTCCAATAGTCAAAGGGATTACATCTTTCAGGTTGTCCATGTTTCCAGTCATGTGCCTTGAACATCTACTGTCAAAATACCACTTGCCTGCAAGGTTAGAGTAAACAGCAGAAAAGACAACATTGCAAACAATTTTAACCTTAGGAGTTTTTAACTTTTCAATCCAAGTTCTACTTTTATGTCCTTCAGATTTGTTACCTAATGTTGGGATAACATTCAGATCAGAGGTTCTCCTAACATTGGTATAACTATTAATTCCTGTTTTCTTCTCAGTCACACTTCTGAATTTTTACAATAAGACTTAATGTGACCAGGTTGAAAACAATATTGACAGATAAAAGTAGGCTTTTCACAGTGTTGGAAGGGATTTCACAACTCAAGTTATTGCTTTCCTTGATAAAGCCGGCTTTCAAATAGGCAGAATTAACATCTTTAGAGGGAGGTTTCTTAACATAGCCCAAACCACTATCACCTTGATTTTCCATACTCAGCATCTCATCAAGCTTAGATGTAGAGATGTTCCACTTGGCAATGGTTTGTTCATCTTTATTTAATTTTACCTTTACCTCTTTCAGCTCAGCCTCAGTTTTGTCAAGGTCTTTCTCATACAGTTTCAGCATCTCCTTCATGCATCCAATCTCTTCCTTCAAGCTTTTGTTGCTCTTGATGAGTTTGTGATTCTCAAGCAGCAGTTTGTGGTAGATAGACTTCAGGTCTTCAATGATTTCCTCCTGGGACATTTCACCTTCAAAGAAGTATTCTTCATCTAGGTCCACTGTGCCATGAAAATAATCAAAGTTAGATTCATCAAAGTAGGACGCAAGATAAGGTTCAGAATCAGTATCATATTCATCCCAATTTGCAAAGAAGGTCTCATGTTCTGATGTTGGATCCTGAATGTTGGGGTAACATTGAGATCTGAAGCAGTTCAGGGAGTCTTCTGGCGTCCAGTCAATTTGAGTGAGTAGCGTAGCAGTTTGAACCTCTTCTGATTGTTCTTCAGCTTCTCCAGAACTAAACTCATCTTCATTGAAATCATCTACACAAACCCAATGAGAGTTTCCTCTTTTTCTAAGAGTGTTAGCACATTCATTAGCCATATAACCATATTCTTTACATTCAAAACATTGAACATCTTTTAACTTATCAGCTTCTAAAGGATTAGGTTTTGATGCCATGTACTTCACAAACTTAAGAGGTAATTTCTTATAACCTGGGGAACTATTACTAAGGTTCTTTTCTTTACCTTTTCCTTTAAGATTCAGCTTATTGAACTTCTTAGTAATTTTACCATAGTTTGAAGAAATTATTTCATAATCATCATCACTTTCATTGTCAAGATTTGAACCTCTTAAAGCAACAACCCTATGTTTGCTAGGTTGTGATGTTTTCTAGATTCACTCATTGCAATTTTCTTGAGAGCAAATTTAGATGACAGTGAGGCTCTTGGAGGTAATTGCAACTCGAGCACCTTTAGTCTTTTCATGCTTCAATCTATCATCTTCTTGCACAGAATATAAATGAACCATTAAGAGTCCATTTATCGTTATTAGTATTATAGTTAAACTATAAACTGACCAAAGTGTGCAAGAAAGAATATAACTACCAAATGCACAAGCAAGTGATCAAGCAGATCAAACCAGTGCCTTAATTTGAAGCAATGTTAGACATCTCCGGAGTGCGCTCCCTAATGTTTCCTTCATCCTTATACTTTATGTGGACAAGTTTAGCTAAAAGCATGCTTGTCACAACCCTTTTTGTTCTTTACAAAACGTTTTTATTTCAAATACCACATATGACATATCGAACCTAAATACTTCTAGAACGCCGCGCTTTAGTATATTCAGACTGAGTGATTAGAAACTTCCCACTTCTCAAAGTTCACTTTGACTTGAATGGAACTTGTCTCTGTAAGAGAAATAGGTTGTTCTATCCTTAACACTAAGTCTAAATTCATGCAACAAAGAACTAACAGAATGCTCTCTTTCCAGCTCTTAAGTTGTGTCGTTAAGCACCAGAATTTAGATTATGTCGGCAATAATGTTGACAGCAGAAATAATAACTAATAAAAGGCAAACAGATTACATAACCTCACTTGATAGAAATTCATATCATAACATGCAAAATTTACTAAAATAATCATGTAAGACATAAATTTCAATCAACCGAAGTGTGGTGGGCCCATTGAACAAGATACCTAGCACAACATTGAAATTTAGTCTTTGGACATAAACATTAATTTGTAAGTGGTACTCTCCACGCAGAAATCAAATGTTGATAATAAATCCTGTCAAACAACAATATTCCTTTGGGCCGGCATGTTGTTCACATGAAAACTTTATAATCATCACACACCATTTCCACATGTGCATTCCTTATTCGGCCAACCAATGACCTTCCTTTGGGACGATCATCAATCGCATAAACAAGAAATACATGCATCCTATTATCTCAAAATAAATAAATTCAAGTGTAAGAGGTTACTTTGGCAACATTTTACTTAAATTCACTTATCTCAAAATAAAGGACATAGGGTTTTAAGACATAGTCATGAACTGTATCATTACCATACACTATATTACATAAAACACCCTTATGCATAATTAACAAAGACATGCATCATATCTCAAATGCCATATACAGAAAATACAACAATTAAGAACATAAAACAAGCAACATGCTTTTATTATACACATAAAAGGGCACTTCATACAAGGGAATATAAATTAACTTTATTTTCATGCAACCCCACAATGATAACACCAATGATTTGAATTATGTGAAGAACTGAAGTTAGCTAAATATACGAGATACCGAACACAACCTGAAATTTAGTCTTTAGACAAAAATAACAATTGAAAATGGTACTCTCAAACAAGAATAATATACATATTGATAATAAATTTCTGACAATAATACAACTTCCATTGAGCCGATATACTTTATGCATGAATACATTAATTATCATATATTTATTATTTACCGTTAATAATTATTCAACAACAAAATCCCGCCAATAATATAACTTCCTTTAGGACGGAATATTATATGCATGGATAAATCCTAACTCGTTAAATATTTATTAACTAATGTCTATTATCTGGCCAAAAATTAACCTTCCGTTGGGCCAATATCTCTGCATAGAATTTAGACATTACACCTAAGTCACATAATTTTAATCAAATTAGTTTCTCTAATTAAACTGATTTGTTGTTTAAAACAATACTTTAAACTTTGTTGAAAATCTGGATGAATTACTACTACTGAATGGGGCTAATATTGGGCGTTAATATTTCTTTTCTTATTAAACCCGTGGGTCTAGCAGTCCAGCAAAAGAAAAGAGAAAAAAACATATAAGGTTCAGCCCAAAAGAAATATAACCAGCCCACAAATTTCTTAATTATTCGGCCCACATATTTCTTAATTATTCGGCCCAGATCACAACTTCATCTTCTTCACCGGTCATCAACCTCCTCGCCGGTGAATGCGTGACGATGAAGGGTCTTAATATCGTTGCTAGAGCACCGTGAGAACAACGCATCATTAATTGCTCGCCATACCTTACCTGGCGGTGATGGCGGAGCCTTATGTCATCACCGCCAGCGGTCACTTCTACTCCGCCCAACGACATGAGTTTTGTAAAGCCCACCTTTTTTATCCACCCCAAAGGCAAAGCTTTTACGAGCACTTAACCGCCACCGTGAACCTTACCAATGCACCAAATTTCAATCACCAAAACCTGACGGCGATCGAAGATAGCATAGGTGAAGGTGGCGGCGGATAAAGAGTTCTTTCGAGAAGGAAACATTTTTTTTTTGGTAAATGGTTAATTACATAATAACCGTTTTAAAACAAATATCCCTTCTCCAAAATTGCTGAAAATTCCCGTAGGTGTATATGCATGTATGGAAATTCTCCTTTTCCAATTAAAATCTCAAGTTTCCAAAAATGAGACCTTAGTTTTTTAATAAAAGAACCCCATATTTCAAAGCCAACTTAGTGGGAAGAATTAACCTTACAAAAGTTAATCTATTTTCCAAAACCTTTATGAAGAATCAAGGTCAAAACCGAATTGCTTTCATTAAACGGAAAGGTCAAACCGACTTTATAATTTTCAACTTTAAAGAATTTCCAAAATTTCTTTACACCGTAAGTTCAAAACATGTTCTGTTTTCCGAATGTGCAGCAACAAACCCCAATTCTTAATCTGTACAACACACAGTCGAATTAATAAACGACAAAATATAAGACTTGTCAACTTCATGTTACATCACCAACTTCATCTCACAAGACGTGACTTGTAACTTCCCTCCCCCCTAAACTCCGTGAACTTCATCTAATCAAAGATGACTTGATATGGACCGAGTCGTTTTTTTTAAATTCTTGTCAAGTCCTTTGTTATTTTACATTTTTACTTTATTTATCTTGGTCAAAGTCTTGTAGTTTCCTTAGTCTTCCACGTTAATTAATTAATTAGAGTCATCAGTTGCTATTTTCATTCTAGTTTGTTGTTTAGTTCCTTAAAAAGTGGTCATGTATTTAGTGGGTCACGTAGTCATTTTCTTTAGTGGGTTAGTGGAGTCATTAGAAGATTATTAGGAAAGTTTGTATTTAAAGAGCCGTGAGCTCTCTTATTCTTTCAAGCAATCAGAATATTTTCTTAAATTAATCTCTTCTTTCTTAATTTCTTAGAGTATTCCTAAACTCGAATTAGGAACAATTGTTATCTTCTTAACATTGGTGCTTTCAAGCAGAGTTACCATGCCTCCAAAACCACAATCACAATCATCAACATCTGATGAGTCTCAAAACGCCGAAGCAATACGCTTACTTCAAGCGGAACTCGTTGAATTAAGCAGGAAGCATGTACAACAAGCAGAAAATCAAGCCATACACAACCAACAAACAACTGATAATTTTGCCACAATCATGGCAGAATTAAAACTCTTTCATAACAAAAAAACCTCAGAACCAGAATTACTCCATACATCCACATCCTCTTTTTCCACAAACTTACCCCAACCAACTTATCATTTGGAGAGTTCTCCTACCACTATCCCATTTGCCCAACAAACCACAAACAATCCTCTATTCCAAACCCCGAAGTCTTATAGAATGGAATTACCGACTTTTGATGGCTCTGAACCTCTTGATTGGCTTTTTCAAGCGGATCAGTTTTTCACGTTTTATAATATTCCACAAGATCAGCGATTACCTCTCGTCTCTGTGAGAATGAAAGGAAAAGCTTTGTGTTGGTATAAGTGGATGCATAACAATTATCAGTTACACACATGGGACGCTTTTGCGCGTGATTTAGTTGTGCGGTTTGGCCCATCGTCGTATGTTAACCATCAAGCGGCATTATTTAAACTGAGACAAACAGGGTCGGTTTGTGACTATACCGAAAGATTTGAACAGATTTCAAATTTTGTGACGGGGCTTACTGCAGAAGTTGTACGTAATTGTTATATTTCTGGATTGCGACACGACATCCAGCAAGAGCTTGCAATTCTGAAACCATCAAGTATCCAACAAGCTATTGAGCATGCTTACCTGATGGAGGACAAGTTGACAGATACGACAACTTATTCCAAAATAGAGCATCATGTCACCACGCAATCCATATTACCAGCACCTACTTTGGCGTTACAAGCACCTCGTGTGGTGAATCAACTTCCCGTAAAACGATTGACTCCTACAGAAATGCAAGCACGACAAGCCAAGGGATTATGTTTTAATTGCGACAAGAAATTTGGGCCGGGGCATAAATGTAAAGGTGCACAATATTTCACTCTTATTGCAACTGAAGCTTATGGAGATAAAAATGATGTTGAACTAGGTGATGAAATTGTCTATGAAGAGGAGCCACAACCTTATGCGATGAAGCCAACTTAAGTTCGGGTCTCGAGGGCAAGGCCAATCTCCAGGGGGAGGCATTGATATGGACCAAGTCGTTTTTTTTAAATTCTTGTCAAGTCCTTTGTTATTTTACATTTTTACTTTATTTATCTTGGTCAAAGTCTTGTAGTTTCCTTAGTCTTCCACGTTAATTAATTAATAAGAGTCATCAGTTGCTATTTTCATTCTAGTTTGTTGTTTAGTTCCTTAAAAAGTGGTCATGTATTTAGTGGGTCACGTAGTCATTTTCTTTAGTGGGTTAGTGGAGTCATTAGAAGATTATTAGGAAAGTTTGTATTTAAAGAGCCGTGAGCTCTCTTATTCTTTCAAGCAATCAGAATATTTTCTTAAATTAATCTCTTCTTTCTTAATTTTCTTGGAGTATTCCTAAACTCGAATTAGGAACAATTGTTATCTTCTTAACATGACTACTAACGTTCCTCTCATGGACAATTTCCCAAATTTATCATCACTCGTATGTAAATATATGTATCTTATGACGAAATTTCTTCTCTCGTAAACTTCGCCAACATCATCATCTCACGACACGTGATTTTTCCTCTCGTAAACTCCGTCAACTTTATATAACAATTACTTAAATTGAGCCCCAATTATTATTATAAGTTATAACCAGACCCCTCACTCCAATTCACACTTCAACCATTGAAAAAAAAAACAGTATGAATAAAGAAGCAGCAGCAGCAGAAAATTTGGGAAATTGCTTGAGCGAATATTTGGATAATGGAAGCATTGAGAGCCACCGTTACTACCTAGCTCGAAGAACAATGCTTGAAATGCTCAAAGATCGTGGCTATGCGGTGCCCAATTCCGACATTGGGGTTTCGCTCCAAGAATTTCGGAACAAACACGGACCGAATCCCGACATCGATTCGTTGAAAATCTTAGCTCTTCATAAGGATGATGCTTCGATTAAGGTTTTGTTTTTTGTTGATTATGTGATTTTGCCGCTGAATTCACTTGTTTTTGTCGGTTTTGAGTTTGAGTGGAACAGGGGATTGGTGTTTGTAGCTTTAATTGAATTCTGCATGGTGATTTTTGTGGTGTTTGGCACTAGTTAATTGTGGAGTTATATGTTGTGGAGAAAGAGAGCTTTTCGGTTCCTCGAATATTACACGATTTTACCGTTTAATTCGTTTGCTTGTTGTGTCGTTTGTGTTAGCAGGGAACCGGGGATTAGTGTTACTAGCGTTGATTGAGTTCTGCATTGTGGCTTTGTGTGGAGTTTATTAGCATGAGTTAATTGTGGAGTTATAGGTTTTGGAAAAAAAGTAAGCTTTTTCGTAGGGCGATTAAGGTTTGGGTTCCTCGAAATTAAAGATTTTGTCGTTTAATTCGTTTATTTTTGTTGCTTTTGAATTTGGAGAGGAACAGGGGATTGGTGTTACTGTCTTTGATTGAGTTCTGGGTGTGGTTTTTGTGGTGTTTAACATGACTTAATTCTGTAGTTATAGGTTTTGGAGGAAGTAAGCTTTTTCATCGTTCGATTAAGGCTTTGATTTTTGTCAATTATATGACTTTGCTGCTTAATTTATTTGTTTTTGTCGATTTTGATTTAGTGGGGAACAGGGGATTGGTGTTACTAGCTTTAATTGGGCTCTGCATGTGGTTTCTGTGGTGTTTGACATGAGTTGATTGTAGGTTGTGGAGAAAGTAAGATTTTTCATAATCCTTCGAGTAAGGTTTTGAAATTGGTCAATTATACGACCTTGCTGCTTAATTCGTTTTTTTTTGTCGATTTTGAGTTAGTGAGGAACACGGGATTAGTGTTACTAGCTTTAAATTGAGTGCTGCATTGTGGTTTATGTGGTGTTTAGCCTGAGTTAATTGTGTAGTTATGTGTTGTGGAGAAAGTAAGCTTTTTCGCAAGGATGATCCTTCGATTAAGGCTTGGGTTCCTCTAGCTTTTTCGTAAGGATGATCCTTCTGCATTGCGGTTTTGTGGGGTTTGGCAGGAGTTGATTGTGTAGTTATAGGTTGTGGAAAGTTTTTGCATATGTTTCTCTGCCGTTTATTTCGACTAATTGTATTTTAAGATGTGTTCCCTGGACTTATTGGACTCACCGTGTTTGGAGGTTTTTCCAGGTATATTGGAAAGCTAGTACATTGACTCTTGGAAAAAAAGTTGTATGCGTGTTACGAGCTCTGTGATATGGTCGAATATCTTGGTTTGTGAAACCTGTGGTAATGGTTCACCAGTGTATATAGACTTGTTAAACAACATATTTCTGTGTTGTGGTAATGGTTTATGAAACCTGAGCTCTATTGTTGTTATGATGACATTTCTCGTGAAGTCCGATATTGTTCTCGGAAGAATCTAGTTCTTGTATTTGATTCAATTTTCTTGTTGCAGGTTTTGGTTTTATTCTCTGAGCCAAGCATAATTAAAATGAATTCGGTCCGTGGCCTTGCAGCTTTCATAACTAATAGAGAAAGCTTAAGCCGGGTGATTCTGATAATACACGATAAAATAACCAACCAGGCATTAAAAGCTTTGGAGCTTTTCCCATTCAAAGTTGAGATTTTTCAGGTAAATTATTGACGATTTGCTGTTACATCTTTCTTTTCCATTAATAGTTTTGATGAACTGCGGTGATGCCTCGTCAGAGATTATTGCCACAATCATAGTTTTGCCGCAGGTAAACTATTATTTTGTGAGCTCAAATTTTGATCTGGCACTGGTGAACCAAGTTTAGTTCTTGTTCCAAATCCAATAGTTATAACGTTGATTTAGATTCCAATTTGCGGTGTTGCCTCGTCAGAGATTATTGCCACAATCATAGTTTTGACCATCTTATTGATGGAGTTTCTTTGAAAGCTTCAGTCAATAATATATGCATTGGAGTCTTGGTGAATGCAAATCTTTGTTATTTGGTTGATGGTGAAACTAAACTAATAAAGATTTTATGCATCACTAATTGTCAATAGTGATTATACCTCACTGCACATCATGCGTGTAATTATAATTCTGCTTGCAGCATTGGGCGCTATATACAGTTTGATTTGTTCTTACGGTTTTCACAAATGTGATTTTGAGTTGGGCTGAATATTTTCTTGATAAATTATTCTTCGATGCTACAAGCCTGTATCTCTCTCTTTTTTTTTTAGACACCATTGAGTTCCCAAATGATGTATATATTCTGTTTCCTGCTCTCTCTTACAAGTTACAACTGATCATATTTTCATTATCTTAATTTAGTTTTTTTTCTTATACAGCAACCATAAATATTAATCTTACAAAATATTTACACTATATCAATTTGGAACTGTTTGAATGTTCCCTTAAGTATTGCAAATTAACTTAGATCATTAACATTTGCCTATATATAGATTGTCGATTTGCTCATCAATATAACCAAGCATGACCTGAAGCCAAAACACCAAGTGCTGACAAATGAAGAGAAAGAAAATCTGCTGAAGAAGTACAGAATAAATGAGAAACAGGTTAGCCATCAATTTCAATCTGATAAACCTGTGCTGTTTGGTACATGCATTAGTATATTCAGAAACTGACTAAGAAAAAGCTGATGCCCAACTTTTTGCGTGTTACTTATATAGATATTTGTTGCTTATTTAATTGAAAACTAAGAGCACATTGCTACTTTTCTCCTATTAGTGATTTCTTTTTGCCACTTTCATGTTAGAGAATGCTGGTTATTCCTTGATCAGTGGTTATCAGTTTGTTTTCTTGTGGGTGTGTGAACGAGAGAGCGAGTAAGATAGAGAGGTCTAGCTCCAAGATCTTGTCTAATGAAGAGTACAGCAGTGTTGTGCTAGTTCAACACAAAAATATTCGATTTTGTTGTTAACATGTAATCAAATTCATTTTTGCAGCTTCCGCGAATGTCGCAGAAAGATGCCATAGCTCGTTACTACGGGTTGGAGAATGGCCAGGTTGTGAAGGTTGCTTACAGTGGCGAACTTACCCAGTTACATGTAACTTACCGCTGTGTTTGGTGATACTTTCGAGTCCGTCACCAAACTACTGCAAATACATGTAATGTTGGTTCTGCTAGTTGTAAAATTTCCTAAATTGTCTTTACTGTTCTGTGGGATGCTTTGTTAAGTGTTGAATCTTAATCTACATTGAAATGGAACGATGCAGCTGATTGCTAATTTAGATTCTGTCCCTCTTCTCATTCTAAGTTTGGTTAGAAAAAAGCTTGGTATCATGAATTGTACAGTTTGTGTGTGGCCTAAGATGCTTCAAGCAAAATGACGTTAAAAGATAAATCAATTTTTCCAAAAGAATGTTAAGCTTTGTCTAAATTCAATATGAGACACGAGTCACCGTGTGGAGAAAAAGATGGAGCCCCAAGCATTTCAAATCTTCAACTGTCAACTTCAAGTAGGTTTAAGAATCAACAATTCTTGTTCCCTTTCTTATACGTGATCAGAGTCTACAACGTAGAATTGATCTAGTAAGAAAAATAGATTATGAAGTAGTAACAAGGATCATAATCACTTCCAAAACATATTTCTTCACCTTGAATAAACACTTCTTTTTACATAACCATTCAGTGTATATTTAGCATCGCGGTTAGATAAGGTTCGAGAACATTTGACATGCATCAAACAAAAGGCATAATATAAGTGCATCGAAACATTTGCGAACAATCTGAAGACGGTTGCCATAGATGATCAGTTCTTCCGAGCCAACGCAGCTGCTATTCCTCCTGCTATAAGTCCAACCGCAGTTGCTGTAATTCCGATTCCGATAACACCATCTGCAAAAGAGGATATCAAACAAAATTTACATCAGGTTCACTATTATCACAATATATGCCAAAGGCTCAATTAAGCTGTCAAACTCTGGTTTTAGTACCTTTAGTAATTCGATCTTCGATGGTCTTCTTAAGAGACAGAGCTTGTCTCCATTCAGGTGCAATCTATGAAGAGAAAACATAGAAATTGTCATACAAAGCATTAGAGATTTATACGTGATGTAAAGTTTTTATGCAACTAGTATGACAAACCTCCAAGCACTGGTCCAGAAGCTGTCTGCTCCGGGGATAGTTGCCACTTCTATAATATGCTACAGCTAGTAGATAAAGCTTCTCTCTCTTTTGTAATGGACTATTACTGTTGGTGAGTGAAGCTGCAACAAGAGCAAGCAGACACAAAACTAATCGTAAAACTAAATATCAAAATCTAGAGCTGCATCTTTTACACAAAGTCAATTAACAAGATACAAACAGAAACTAAATTAAGCCGACAAAGAAAAATAAACACAAGAATCTCAAGGAAACAGGAAAAGCGAACTTGATAGAGATATAAAGCACCGACACAATAAACAACCATATGAGCAAAGAAATACGAAGTTAGCATATTTGCTGAAGTATACAAATAAGCATATACATCTACTGAAACCTTACATCCATGATGGAGAAAATAATCAACCACTCTCTTGCAAAGGAATTACAGAATTACATGGTTCACTTGAAAAAAGTATATACCCATCAGGACCATTGATACGAGCATCATAATAAGAGAAACCACTCAACAATTATTATCGCTACAACGCCAACCTGCTGAAAACAGTACAACTAAACCAAACCGAATACAAATCAAGTTTTTTACCTTCAAGCATGGCAATCCCACGTTGCACATCTTCAGGTTGTCGGGAGTGAGCAAGCGCCCACGACAACCGCATTATACTTTCATTTCTCCGTTCATCAGAATCTTCTTTCGATGCCTCCGCAACTTCTCTCTCACAACCCTACAAACAACAGTAGGACATAGTGAACAACAACAAGACAGTCGAAAAGGGTACTTTCAATGCACCATAATCAACTACAGAGTGAATTGTTTGTTAGCTTTTTATCGAGCCTAGTATGTAAGCATTTCGGTATTTTTTTTCATAGAAACATCGAATCCTCAACTTCGATCAATGAATCCTACGCCCTCCTCGACCATGACCAATTAAGTAAACCTTTATGAAAGAAACTAAAATAGGGCCAGTTTATACTACTAACCTCAAAATTCCTCAATCTAATCAAAATTTTACGAGCCCCCGACTACGATTTTACCTATTAACAACACACACCATCAACAGTCACAGATCAACCAACACAACCCCCCCCCCCCCCCCCCCCCCCTTTTTTTCTCAACTCTGATCATTTCATCACAAACCACTCATCCATTACGGTCTTCAATCAATTCAAACAAATACAAATAGCTCGAATTCAGATATTTACCAACAGAAATTGAAAATTTAATCACTAAAAAGGACACTTTTTTTTTTGTTGATAATAAAAATGATAAAAAAACAAATAAATATGAGTACCTTAATAACATCGGGAGTGGACCATGGGATGTCTCACCACCACCGGTGAAGAAATTGCTTACCGAAACGAAGAATTCATTCATTTTCGCCTCCATTTTTCTTCTTCTTTTTCTTTTTTTTTTAGTTGAGACTTGAGAGGCAAAAAAGATGAGAAAGAGAAAAAAAAAAGTAAAATAGATCTATCTGATTTATTAATTAATTTAAGTTACACGCATATATTAATGTTTATTATATCTAGTGTGTGTATCTTATAAGAAAATATCTTTACGTCAAAAAGTTGTGTAATAAACTAATAATACACAAAACATATGCAATTAACAATTATACAGAGTCTTTCACACACAAAATCTTCTCTCTCTCACCAACACTGCGCCGCCGCCTCACCACCTCTCCTCACCAGCGCTCCGACCGCCACCGATCCACCGCTCCACGGTAAGTATGACTCTCTCTTTCCCTCTCTCTCTCTCTCTCACCGTCGCAGATATATAAATCGCCATCGACTCACTCTTTTTTTTTCTTTTTCAGCCTCTCCTCACCAGCGCTCCGACCGGCGACCACCGCTCCACCGGCGACCATCGCTCCACGGTCTCTCTCCCTCTCTCTTTCTCAGTTTTTCTCGCGCTCTCTCTCACCGTCGCAGCCTCTCTTCGCCATCGACTCACGTCTTTTTTTTCTTTTTCAGTCACTCTCTCTCTCACACGGTCACACCGTCACAACCCAGATCTTCAGAATTCGCAATTCGCAATTCGCAATTCGCAACCCACGGTCACACTCCTCACCAGCGCTGCAATCTTGTGGTTCTTCTCTTCCCCTGGTAATTTATATTTTAATTTTTCTTTAATATTATATTGGGGTCTTTTGTAAATTTATAGAATTAGAGAGGTAATTTAAGTATAACTAAATAAATCATACAAAGTACGAGGTTAACATTAACCTAACCAAATTCCAGAATTTACCATTTTTTTATTTATTTAATGTAAAACTATTTTTTCAGTTCATTCATACCTCAAAATCCAAAAAAAAAATCAGATTACAGTATCCCCGGTTTGGCTGTTTCTCCCCTCAGCCGCCTCATATCGCTGTAGCTAAAAAGGTACTGTCTTTTTCCTTATTTTAATATAAATTTAAAGATTTAATCCATATGTGAATCGCAGCAACACGTTCATACATGCTTTTTTGTCTTTTTTCAAGAATCTTGGTATTGGGTTATTGTACGTGGTGCCTTATATGTTGTACGTTGGGCTCCAGCATTGTGTTGTATATATATGATAAAAAGCTTATAACTTTGTTGGGTTTTTCACTTAAGTTCATAAAGTTTGTAACTTTGATGTATTTTTGTTCTGGGATTTGTAGAATTTGTTGAAATGGCGAACGGTGTAGCGGTTCCGGCTGACTCGTACACTCTTGGTTTTATTGGGGCTGGGAAAATGGCGGAGAGCATTGCGAGAGGCGTGGTTAAGTCGGGGTTGTTGCCCGCTTCGCAGATTAGGACGGCTCATCTTGGGGAGGCTCGTCGTGCTGCGTTTGAGTCGTTTGGTTGCAAGGTCTTTGATCACAATAGTCAGGTAACAATCTCGATGGACAGTTCAAATCGGCAGAAGTTTCAGTTGTCCAACTTTATCTGTTATTATAATGTAGCGTGCCGAGTTTAAGGAAGACTCAAACCAATTGTGGAAGTAAGGGTGATATGGCAATTAGAGCACGTCTTGTATTAGTAGTTTATTAATAGTTGAGTTTTCCATATGCAATAGTGATGGTAGTTTCAACTGTCCAAACTTGTCGGTTATATAATGTAATGTGTTGAGCTTAATGAAGGCTCGTACCAATAGCGAAAGCAAGAGTGATACAACAATTAGTGTATGGCTTGTATTAGTAGTTTCTTTTTCGTGTGGATGTTCAATTATTGATAGTTGAGTTTTTCATATGCAAAATTTGGATATTTTCTATATAAGAAAGTGATTTGCTCAAGTTTCATACATTTTTCAATAGTGATGCTGTGTTAATATTGGTGATGGTTTTCCAAGGCAAATTGCGCTTTGTTGCTGTAGAACATTTGGATAGTATCTTAGTTGTTACTCGGTGTTTATATCTTAACTGTTGAAATTATTAGCTATTTGGTCATACCTAGGTTGTACTTATGGTAAATGGTTGCTGTATACTGTGTGCTGAGCTTTACTGCAGATTTCAGCTTTCTGTTAGTTGATTCATGAATGCTCCAAGTATACGCGTTTTTCGTTTGAGATTTACTCCCCTTTTGACAACCTGAATTATGGATGCAGATGCCTGATAGTTATCTTTAATCGAACATGTTGAAACTACTTACCGGTCTTTTTGAAATTTGTTGTGTAGCTTTTCTGAAGTTGAATTAATTCTAGTTGATCGAATTTATTTTCTTGACTGCATAGTTAGCCGCAACTGTAATGCCAGTTTCCTTCTGTGTCTTGAAGCTTCTGTGTCTTGAAGACAGGTGGTAGAAGACAGTGATGTGTTGATATTCTCTGTGAAACCTCAAGTTGGTAAATTTTGTCTCTTGCTAGAAGATCTTACTTCTTACGAGTTTGTACAATTATGAATGATATTCTGATTGGTAGGGGTTCCTGGAGTAATTATTCTCTCGATTATTTTTGAATTTGTAGTTAAAAATGCGGTGCTGCAATTACAACCACTCCTCTCAGAGAAGCAGCTCTTGGTGTCTGTTGTTGCTGGAGTTAAACTAAAAGATCTGCAGGTTTGTCCCGTAAAATTGATTTATGTATACATTGTATAGTCCTATCACTGAAGCTTATTGTTTCTGTGATCATTTTGTTTGAATTAGGCTATGCACAAATACATACCTTGCAATTTCCTCCGTTTTATTATTGTTTATAGAATCTTCTAGTTCTTAAAAGTCTAATGACCCAAACTCTTAGGCGTATTTGTTCTGAGTTTCTGATTCTCGCCCGTGTCCTCTTATCTTAACATCTTATTTTGTTATCTGGCTTATGTTGCGCCAACGCCTGACATATGATTTATCCAGGAGTGGGCAGGTCATGGTCGATTTATCAGAGTAATGCCAAACACCCCTGCTGCAGTCGGAGTGGCTGCATCTGGTATACTAGTTTCTATCCATTTTCATTGTGATTTAGCAATTTCTTCAGAGGGCTAATATTGAGTATCATTTATCGCACCAACCATCTCCCTTTTGTTTAAAGAAAAAAAAATTGATTTCTCTTTTCACATTGAATCTTGCTTGTGATTATTTCCCAGGCTCTATATAGTAGGATATTCCATAATTATTTAGCTATGCACAGTTATCGGCCTGGGTTCGACAGCAACAAAGGATGACGTAGAAGTAACTTCCAAGTTATTTGGAGCTATTGGCAAAGTGTGGACAGCTGATGAGAAACTGTTTGATGGGATTACTGGTCTAAGGTATCAAAGTCTTATGATTATGTGCCATAAGCTTAGTGAACACTAATGACTAATGATATGTTTATATGTCACTGTTAATTTTAAAATGCGCCCACTCACTGTTGTATTTTAGGTCTATTTTCTAGTTTCTACTTTGTTAACAATAGCATATTCTTTAATCTCTTATTAACATATGACTTCTTTTATTTTTTTGTGTAATATGGTCAGTGGTAGTGGACCAGCATACATATATTTGGCAATAGAAGCTTTAGCTGATGGAGGCGTAGCTGCTGGCCTGCCTCGTGATCTTGCACTTGGTCTAGCTTCTCAAACTGTAAGCCGCTGAATGTTTAGTGTTTCATTTCTGTTGTACTATCACTTACGAGTGCATTTATCTCATTTACACGTACTTGAAGACACCAATGGCTTCTTACTGTTGCAGGTATTAGGAGCGGCATCAATGGCTGTGCACGCTGGAAAACATCCTGGTCAGCTTAAAGACGACGTGGCATCACCTGGTGGGACAACCATTGCGGGCATCCATGAGTTGGAAAAGTCTGGTTTCCGTGGTATTTTGATGAATGCGGTTGTTGCTGCTGCTAACCGTAGTCGAGAACTATCTAAGAATTAAATCCTAGCTGAAACTAACTCCTTAATACAATGAGAGCTCCGTAGGTCATGGTCGACTTAGTTTGAACTTTGATTCCTCTTTCAATATTCATATATGCATTGAATAGTATCACTTTGTTGTGAGACAATAATGTTCTTTTTTTCCTTTTTCCTGTTCTCCACTTCTTGTTAATAATAAATTAATTGCAAGCAAATGTTAAGGGAATTGCACTAGTGTAATGTATAGCTCTGTTCATATGCAATTCAATTATGCAGTGATACCTTCTAATGAGAATCTTTATGTAAGAATAAAATCACAAATTGATCATCAACTAATCAAGAAAAATGTTCATTTTTAGTGAATAGAACTTGGAGAAAAATCAATAGAAAAGTATGATTTAACAAAAATGTGTACATCTAAGAATAAAACCGTGAATCTACCAAGAAAAACCGTTGTACTGTCAACTCAAAACAAAACAGTTGAATTCGTTCGCGGTTTCTCTATGTTGCCAAAACCGAAGGCATATTGTTAACATTACAAAAAAGCGTTCTGTTGATTTTTTTATAACAGGGAATTCACTGTCGTTGACGAACAATACTGCCTCAGGTTTTCAGGCATGGTGTTGTAAACATTCCACCACTTGTTATGAGCGGAGTTACTCGCACACCACTGTAACCCCGTGTAATGTATAGCGTAAACATAGCTCGGTATGTGATGTAAATGATCTTCGGGATCCTCAAAAACTTTCGGGTAGTTCACCCTCGAAGGCAAACGATGCCACCACACGCGCATCTCGTTCAAAAAGCCCTGATCACCCCCGTTGTAAGACTCACAATACAAGTTAAAATATTTTTTAATCACGCGATGACCGCGTGCCAACGTTTCTAGTAAAATACTAAAAAACTTCTAAGGGATGATATTAAGACACGTTACATTTCACAATTAATATGGTTATTTTCCAAACATTTCTATACTTGTTGAAATATTATTAATTTTGCCCCATGTTGATATCTTAATTATTATACAACCACATATTAAAGTTTCATCTCGAGAGTATGTTTCGACCTTCTAAATATTATAAATCTTTTCGTAATATCTCGAGACATTTTCAACATGTTTTGAATTTTTTCGTTATAACTACAGTTGTAACTTATAAGTAACGTTCAAAATACTTGTGTGCTTTATTTCGATGGAGCTAAGAAAATAAAGATGCTCTCGTACTTTTCTTAAACAAGAAAAGAAACTTTTGTTTAATGTGTACAACTAAAAAGTAATTATATTATTATTTCCCACAAATTTGTGTTGGTATTATAGTAGGGAATTTTGCAACGGACGTCCTGTATGTTAACCACTTTTCAAAAAAGGTCTTTTATGTTGCCATTTTGCAAAAAGAGTCATGTATGTTGGCATCATTTGCAAAAAGAGTCCTTTATGTTGACATTTAAAATTTAGGTCCTTTATGTTGACATTTTTCGTCATGTATGTTTGCATCATTTGCAATTTAGGTCCTTTATGTTGACATTTGAAATTTAGGTCATTTATGTTGACGTTAGAATTTTTCGTCCTTTATGTTGACATTTTGCCACAAAAAGTCATGTATATTGACGTCATTTACAATTTTTTATTTATTTTTTAATTAATTTTATTATACTTACACGTGCAAATATTAAACCATGAAAAGTGCCCTTCCATGAAACCATCTTGGTTTAATAGTTTAATATTTTTATATTTTCTCGTCCTACATCGTGATTATCAAACCATGAAACATCCCCAATTTTGAAATCAAAGATGTTAAACGTATAATTGAAGTTAAACATATTTAAACATATTGGTGATGATAGGAACCGTTAAACATATTTAAAAAAATATATATGTTTATATTTATTGAAATTATATTGAAAAGCAAAATGAAACACGTTTTTGACGAGCATGTACCTCGCATGTATCAATTGCACGTGTAAGTATAATAAAATTAATTAAAAAAAGATAATGAGATTCCGACGGAACATGACGAAAATTGCAAATGACGTCAACATACATGACTTTTTCTGGTAAAATGTCAACATAAAGGACGAAAAATTGTAAATAACGTCAACATAAAGGACCTAAATCTCAAATGTCAACATAAAGGACCTAAATTACAAATGATACCAACATACGGGACGAAAAATGTCAACATAAAGGACCTAAATTTTAAATGTCAACATACATGACGAAAAATGTCAACATAAATGACCTAAATTTTAAATGACAACATAAATGACTCTTTTTGCAAATGATGCCAACATACATGATTCTGACAACATAAAGGAACTTTTTTGAAAAGTGGTTAACATATAGGACGTCCGTTGCAAAATTCAACTATACTACCAAACTAATAAGAATGTATTTGATTGTCTTTGACAAACTACAAGATGCTTTATACTTAATGGGTAAAAGTAAAACTATTCCTCCATAGAAAAATTACCCCATTTTTTCATTACTTAATATTATATTGGGGTCTTTTGTGAATTTATATAATTAGAGAGGTAATTTAAGTATAACAGAATAAATCATACAAAGTGCGAGGTTAACATTAACCTAACCAAATTCCAAAATTTACCATTTTTTATTTATTTAATGTAAAACTATTTTTTCAGTTCATTCATACCTCAAAATCCAAAAAAAAATTCAGATTACAGTATCCCCGGTATTTCTCCCCTCAGCTGCCTCATATCGCTGTAGCTAAAAAGGTATTGTCTTTTTCCTTATTTTAATATAAATTTAAAGATTTAATCCATATGTGAATCGCAACAACACGTTCATACATGCTTTTTTGTCTTTTTTCAAGAATCTTGGTATTGGGTTATTGTACGTGGTGCCTTATATGTTGTACGTTGGGTTCCAGCATTGTGTTGTATATATATGATAAAAAGCTTATAACTTTGTTGGGTTTTTCACTTAAGTTCATAAAGTTTGTAACTTTGATGTTTTTTTGTTCTGGAATTTGTTGAAATGGCGAACGGTATAGCAGTTCCGGCTGACTCGTACACTCTTGGTTTTATTGGGGCTGGGAAAATGGCGGAGAGCATTGCGAGAGGCGTGGTTAAGTCGGGGTTGTTGCCCGCTTCGCAGATTAGGACTGCTCATCTTGGGGAGGCTCGTCCTGCTGCGTTTGAGTCGTTTGGTTGCAAGGTCTTTGATCACAATAGTCAGGTAACAATCTCGATGGACAGTTTCAAATGTCTGATTTTATTTGTTATTATAGCGTTGTTGTGGAGTTGAACGGAGCATTCTAATCAAAAGTGGCAGAAGTTTCAGTTGTCCAACTTTATCTGTTATTATAATGTAGCGTGCCGAGTTTAAGGAAGACTCAAACCAATTGTGGAAGTAAGAGTGATATGGCAATTAGAGCACGTCTTGTATTAGTAGTTTATTAATAGTTGAGTTTTCCATATGCAATAGTGATGGTAGTTTCAACTGTCCAAACTTGTCGGTTATATAATGTAATGTGTTGAGCTTAATGAAGGCTCGTACCAATAGCGAAAGCAAGAGTGATACAGCAATTAGTGTATGGCTTGTATTAGTAGTTTCTTTTTCGTGTGGATGTTCAATTATTGATAGTTAAGTTTTTCATATGCGAAATTTGGATATTTTCTATATAAGAAAGTGATTTGCTCAAGTTTCATACATTTTTCAATAGTGATGCTGTGTTAATATTGGTGATGGTTTTCCAAGGAAAATTGCGCTTTGCTGCAGTAGAACTTTTGGATAGTATTTTAGTTGTTACTCAGTGTTTATATCTTAACTGTTGAGATTATTAGCTATTTGGTCATACCTAGGTTGTACTTATGGTAAATGGTTGATGTATACTGTGTGCTGAGCTTTACTCCAGATTTCAGCTTTCTGTTAGTTGATTCATGAATGCTCCAAGCATACGCGTTTTTCGTCTGTGATTTACTCCCCTTTTGACAGCCTGAATTATGGATGCAGATGCCTGATAGTTATCTTTAATCGAACCTGTTGAAACTATTTACCGGTCTTTTTGAAATTTGTTGTGTAGCTTTTCTGAAGTTGAATTAATTCTAGTTGATCGAATTTATTTTCTCGACTGCATAGTTAGCCGCAACTATAATGCCAGTTCCCTTCTGTGTCTTGAAGACAGGTGGTAGAAGACAGTGATGTGTTGATATTCTCTCTGAAACCTCAAGTTGGTAAATTTTGTCTCTTGCTAGAAGATCTTACTTCTTACGAGTTTGTACAATTATGAATGATATTCTGATTGGTAGGTGTTCCTGGAGTAATTATTCTCTCGATTATTTTTGACTTTGTAGTTAAAAATGCGGTGCTGCAATTACAACCACTCCTCTCATAGATGCAACTCTTGGTGTCTGTTGTTGCTGGAGTTAAACTAAAAGATCTGCAGGTTTGTCCCGTAAAATTGATTTATGTATACATTGTATAGTGCTATCACTGAAGCTTATTGTTTCTGTGATCATTTTGTTTGAATTAGGCTATGCACAAACACATACCTTGCAATTTCCTCCGTTTTATTATTGTTTATAGAATCTTCTAGTTCTTAAAAGTCTAATGACCCAAAATATGAGGCGTATTTGTTCTGAGTTTCTGATTCTCGCCTGTGTCCTCTTATCTTAACATCTTATTCTGTTATCTGGCTTATGTTGCGCCAACGCCTGACATATGATTTATCCAGGAGTGGGCATGTCATCGTCGGTTTATCAGAGTAATGCCAAACACCCATGCTGCAGTCGGAGTGGCTGCATCTGGTATACTAGTTTCTATCCATTTTCATTGTGATTTAGTAATTTCTTCAGAGGGCTAATATTGAGTATCATTTATCGCACCAAACATCTCCCTTTTGTTTAAAGAAAAAAAATGATTTCTCTTTTCACATTGAATGTGGCTTGTGATTATTTCCCAGGCTCTAATTTTCTAACAATTACGAAGTTTATTCAAACATGAAATTAAATACTGAAAATACAATTCTCTAACTTTTCAACTATTGGATTTCAATATAGTATAAAATCGAGAAATATCAATTGTTGCACGATTGTTGACAGATATGCATTAAATTCCTTATTTATATATCGAATTGTCACAACAAATCATTTATATTTTCACCAAATGGGCGAGAAGATATATGTATGCCAGACTGTCGCAACAAATCAAATTATTACTTTTACTACTCAAGATATTGTCAATAGATATTTTTAACCGAGAAATATCTACATTTGCGGTTGTTGGATTAATTGTTTTTACTAATCAGGATCTTGTCGATAGATATTTTTCATCGAGAAATATTTATAGGTGGAGTTGTTGACAGTTTGGTATACCCATATTTGCTCCCACATTAAATAATGATCTAATTTGACGCGCGTGCATGCACTCGCTCTGGCACATGCGTTAAGTAAATTACATCTACCCTTTTTGTTTTCAAGACGTATATGAGCAAGCGTGGGGCATTTGGGTCCTTTCTAACTCCAAAGACAAAATATATTAGAATAGCTCATAATTCATAAATCATAAGAAGTTGTTTTAACACCGGGCCCAAAGCGTGCACACACACACACACACCATAAGCAAATGTTGTGCTTGCATACGACGACTCATCTCAGAAGGTGACTACTCCGATAACGTCCACCGAGTTGAGCTACCTCATCTTTTGTTACCTTGTCGAATTTGGAATCTCTCTCTGAGGTATCTCTCTCTCTGGTATCTTTTTTCTCTATGTGTGTGTGTGCGCGCGTGTGTGCATTTTTTAATGTTGTTATAGGCTGGTGAACTGCAAGAAAAAAAAAGTTGGTGCTTTTGAATTTTGACGAACTTTTTATTTAGTTGAAATATTTTTTACTAAACATTCTTTTTGGAATTATTCTCAATGGCGTGTCCAGATTTGCGTAAGTGAAGGGGGCTAATTTTTTTTGGAAAAAACAAATGAAAAAAAAATTAAGATGAGAAAGAAACAAAAGAGTTTTCTACTAATTTCTAATATTAAAAACAGTTTGTTTGCTTATTTACATCAAAGGGAATATTTTTTTAAAATTCTTTAACATCAAAGAGGATTTTCAAAAATTTATCTTAATATCGAAAGAATTGATTTGATTTTAGAAGATTTCTGGAAAATATTAAGAACCCGAAGATTAAATTAAAATTTTCGTGTAACGCCTTTGAATTTTGTATATAGTCACCACCATCGAAACCTTTTCGGTGAGAGAAAGATAGTATTCGAACAACACAAATTCTAATAAAATAATTTCCAAGATTTAGTTAATGGGGCATTTTCGATAAAAAAAAATAGTTTAGGGGTTGTTTGACAAATTGGCCCATAGTATATAGGGTATGGTGCATTTACCCCTTTCTAATTTTACATAATATATGGACGAATTTTGCAAAGTTTCTTTATATTTGAATATATAACTAATTAAAAAAATCATAAACCATACGAAAAAATTATTATGACAACTCTAAAACCCTACCCTAAATACGCCCCTGAATTACTCTATGAAAAAGGTAATACTTTTAGTAGTTGTACGTAAAATTACTACTAAAAAGATCATCAAAAAAGAGTACTACTAAATAATTAGAAAATATACGCTTTCCATTTCACCGTTTTTTAAAGGTTCAAAAGTGAACAAATTGAAGTTGATAAATGATATAATTATTATTTTAGAGCGCACGAACTGACGAACCGAATGATTCAAAGGTACAAAATCCCCTCTTGTGAGTGAACAACAATTAAAGAAGAAAAAATAAATAAAGTAATAGTTGTGAGAGAAAAAAAAACCTTTTACTTGCATTTTCATATATTAAACTTTCATGTTTGTTGAAGGTTATAGCAAATTATAAGTTGGTAAGCATGTAGGTAAACAAGAGCTATATCAAAATTTTCATCATTGTAGTTAGTTTTAATCAAATTCATCTAAGGGAGTGTTTGGCTGAGTGTTGAGTACAACTTAGATGTACGTTGTTTCTGTATTGCATTACAACTTTTAGATGTTATAGTGGCTTATGATATCCTTTTGAGCGGTTATCAAAAGATATTAATGAACTCCAAAGGATTATAAAAGAGAGAAAAGAAAGTAGCCAGAAGGATAAATCAGAAGGTGCATTCCATGTTGTTTTAACTGATGCATGATGTCCTCTGAATATGTTGCTAAGAACTTGTCAAGTTACTGAAGCACCATCTTGTCATTGCCGCAAGTATATTCTTGATTTCTTCGAAAAATCTACCTTAATTTTGTGTTTGTCTGTGGCATGTAGGTCCAGAACCCATGGATGTTAACATGAGCTTACCTACTCGGCCAAGTGAAATCCAAAATAGTGGTGCAACTGTTTTGGAAGGCCATACATCTGCGGTATGATCAAATTCTTCACTTCATCGATTAATCTTTCACCTTCAATTGATCAAGAATAATCGAGATGGATTTCTTGATGATTTTATTAACAATGGATTTCTCTGCAGGCTTGTGCTTGTGCATGGAGTCCTACTGATTCACTCCTAGCTTCTGGGTAAGCAAAACTTCGAATCACACGCTATTCAACCATCACCATATTTACTTTCACATTTTTAATGGAGTCATCGTAGTTTCTCTTATTTCTCATTCCAAATGTACTCGTCTTGCTTCGTGTACTTCCAATGTTTCAGTTGTATCATACTTAAGTATACAAACCCTGTTACATCTTGTCTCTGTGATCAATGTTATCTATGCAACCAAGCTACCTACCTTTTGGTGCTTATCTCAGCAGTCTAGCAGAATAATGTAAGAATTGCGACCACCAATACGGGCTTGACATTTCTGATTTACCGGTGAAATTCATAAGATTTCTCGGGCAACAAAAGTTGCAGCTTCTCCATGGTTTAACAGTAACTTTATTTAGCTACCTATTTTGGTCCTTTCACTAACGTTACCCGGGAAAGAGAAGCTTTAGAGGCAACAAAAGAAATAACTTTATTGGATGTTTAGACTTGCTTAGCTATATTGAGAACCAGAACGATGGCCTTTTTTTGTCTTATATGTTAAATCATTATGGGGAAAAGTGAGAAATGACACGTCCAAACCGACTGATTCTGGCAACTAGAATTCCTAAAATCTGTAAAGTAATGATGACTTAACTTGTTTACCACGGCAATACACCATTGACCGGCTGTTGATATACGGTTTCTCTTGAGTGCAACAACTCTGTCATCTTTTTGAGGTGTCGTACAAACGCTTGTCGTTTTACTCTGAAGTGCTTTGAGTATCTCCAGGAACAGAAATTAAATGTATTGTTGCAAAAGGCAATGCTTTTATTCATTTTCCTCCAACATCTTTGATGCAGGACTTCAAGTAACCTTGTTTTGAAGGTGTGGAATATCATTGTGTTGATCATGCTTGTAGTTCATGATGCATAGAATCCTCTAATAGTTTACGGATATCTTGTTTAGGGCTAGATTAAGTTTAAATTTCTTTCTTTTCGACTGCATGATTTATATTTACTACGTAATTCATGCTTTATAATACATCTGATGTTAGTTGTTTCCTGTTAGCTCACACTGCATCATTATCTGTTTCTAGGTCCGAAGATGCGACTGCTAGGATTTGGTCAGTTGATGGTAGCTCCAATATGCAATATGGGCCTTCTAGTGTTGTACTGAGGCACTTGACGGTGAAACCAATTGAGAAACTCAAGGCTGTGACAACACTTGATTGGAATGTGAGGTTTTATCCAAATTGTTTGATGCTCGTTCTCTTCAGACTGGATAATGCAGTTATTGCTTAATATGAATCCAAATCATTATTATATTGGTCTTACTGTAAAACATGCGCTTAATCAGGAGGATGGAACAATACTTGCTACGGGTTCTCTCGATGGCCAAGCAAGGTTATGGACTAAACATGGTAATCGTTCTTTGTAACTGATCTAAAACTAGTCTTTCTGCATTTTGTCATAAACCGTGATTTTTGAGCTATTGTTTCGGGGTTGCAATCTTTCTCTAAGTGCATTTTTCTTATATGACCTCAGAACTAGATCATATTTACGACCACCGTAGTGATTGTCTATATTCACTGCTAGAGTGCATGACGTTCTCACATCCTTGCTGTTTATTCAGGAGAGCTGCTTAATACGTTACGTAAACACAGAGGGCCCATTTTCTCTTTGAAGTGGAACAAGAAAGGGGATTATCTTCTCACTGGAAGCGCAGATAAAACTGCAATTGTATGGGATGTTAAGACAGCTTGTTGGAAGCAGGTGTTTGAATTTCACTCAGGTATTTAACTGCTCTATTGTCTATATTAAAACTGAGATTCGCAATCGCACACTATTTCTTTAGGTTTGCAAAAATTAAGTGTTTTGCTAACGTCCTATACTTGATTATGCTTTCTCTTGCTGCAGCTCCCGTACTTGACGTTGATTGGCGGAATAATGTTTCATTTGCATCATGCTCCATGGATAGAACGATACATGTTTGTAAAGTTGGAGAGAATAGGCCAATGAAAAGCTTCCGTGGACACCAGGTTTCTCTCCGTATTAAGTCTTGATTTCGGCTTGCATAAATGATATTGTAAAATTAGCTGACATTTGAGGGCTGTTTGTCTTCTGTTACCTATGAATATTGGCCTCTAACCTTGTTTCTTGATGCCCCTTAATAATTGGATCTGCCATTCGAAAGAATAACCTTTTCTCAGTTGATTCTTTAGTATCCAGTGTTGCCCGTCTAGTTGAGGTTTCCCCTCGATGTTGTTAAAGAAGCTACTAGCGCTCAGTAAATTATGTATATCAGTGCGGGCATGTTTTATCTTCGTCTCTTTGTGAAATACCAAATGGCGCTCTATAGTTCAACTTCAAATCTCAATAGATACTGAATCCCATGATTTGGAACCTTAATGTCTCTTATGATATACTATTTGGTGGAGACAGTGTGACCTGTTTCTTTGGCAGCTAGATGGTGGTGTTAACTAAACTTTCGATGTTAAGTTTAATAGAATGCATGTTAAATTTCCTCATTCATTTGTTCTTTTCTGCACACCCGTAGTTAGTGGTTAGAACTATTTGCCACTTTAAACTGTTTGCAAGGAGATCGTCAGGAATAACTGATCAATAGTATTTTAATATGATCTGTAGGCTATTCGTTTGTTGAATGCTGCTTCTCTCTGTATCTTTCGTTTTGCATCATCAATTGTAATTGTTCGTTTTCAGGGTGAGATTAATGCTATCAGGTGGGATCCCTCCGGCTCCATTTTGGCCTCATGCTCTGATGATCTTAAGGTGAAGGTAAGAGGAATTCTTCATATACATCAATCTTCATATATAAAGTGCTTTTACGTTCCTTGTACGACATTCTCTTCTACTTGGATCAACCGAGTACTTAGTAAGATTGATTAAGAAAATAAGCACTTTCTAGATGAACACACTAATGAATTTTTACATGCAAATTCTGAAACACTTTAAAGATATTCATGCAGTTAGGCTGGAAACTGCTCATGCATATTTTAAACATCCGAAAATGGAAATTTCGACCTTTTACTGTTCTAAGTAGTGTATTAGTATGAGGAGTGAATAGTCATTAGATAATTGGGGTTACAATGCTTGTCTTTATACTTCCTTTTTTCAGAATATTCATCAAACTTCATCATCGTCATCGGTATCATCAGTGTCCTCGTCTTCACTATCTTCACTGCTGAATTCAATATTAGTAAAGACGAGATACTGATGGTACAGATGACGATGATAATATTCTGAAAAACGAAATATAAATACAAGGATTATAAACCTAATCATCTAATGACTAAATTGCCTCTCATACTAATACACTACTTCTAACATTTACGATAATATTACATGTACGCCATTATGGGATTATCATCACATGTGTTTCTGTGTGTGTTGTGCTTTTCTTTTTGGAGCAAGTTTATTGGGTTGCAATCTCTATTTAAGTGCGGTTTTTTTTTTTTCTTCATATTTGACTTGAGCAAAATAGAACAATGGTGAAATTAAAATTGCTTCTTAGTAAATGTGTTGTACACCTTTTACATTCACCATAGCTTTGATATCATATTTCGTATCACCTGATGATGCTCTACTTTTACGTGAATCGTGATATTCTATTCTATCTGATATTGAAAGTAAAAACCCGATATTGAAGTATAACCTGCTATCCTTTCTGAAAATGGAACCTTATAACGACCATCAAGTTACCAAGTATTTGAATACCTCTCGATTTCAAAGCTTAATATAGTAGATACATGGTTAACTACTTCTGATTATATTTCAGATATGGAGCATGAAACAAGACACCTACTTACTGGACCTCAAGGAGCATTCAAAGGTACAGAGATATAAAGCTTCACTTTGGTCATTTCCTTTGTTAAATTAATCCGTAAACTTGTGTTGCTAACATATATGAACATTTTTATAGGAGATATATACTATTGAATGGAGTCCAACGGGGCATGGTACCAACAATCCTAATCAGAAGCTGCTGCTAGCTAGGTGATTGCTCTGCTCTGTAATGATTAGATGATTGCATGTGTGTTTACTTATATATAATGGTATTCTCCGATTTAGTGGAATATCAATATAAAACTTCAAGAACATACTGAAACAAATGATGAACTACAACTAATACTTAAGTAATAACATTATTTGTAATTTTTGGGACTAAAACAATGAAGGATATTTTGGCATTTCCCGCCATGACGCGCGTTTACTAACTGTACAGCAACAGTTAACGAAGAGTAGTACCTTTTAAAGATGTCATGTTTGTTCGATGCATTATGGGACGCTTTATGATAAGAAGCTTGCACTTCTGCCCTTAATGAAGTCTTTTAAGAAAACTTAGAGAAACAAATAGCAGCAAATTTGTTATCAGCAGACTAAGCCCATAGTTGTGCTTTAATTTTAGAAAAAACATGAGTATACTTTTAACAATTAGAGAAGAGATGAGAAATTATAATTATTTAAAGCTAATAAACAGAGGAGATAGCTATACACCATTTTATCTGCAATGTACGATATGAAACATTTCAAACTGTCCCCTTACATTTTATATTTGTTCATCATTCATAGCTTCTTTTATATTTGTTCATCGTTTCATTCTCCCTCTTCTTCTCAACAGTGCCTCCTTTGATTCAACCATAAAGCTGTGGGACGTGGAAGTTGGATGCCGTCTCAACAATTTAGCAGGCCACAGGTACCGCAGCTCTATAGTTTTGTCCATTGAATAATCATAAAAGTTAGCATTCGAACGGAACTGCCTCTCGTAAATGGGGGATTCTGACAAGAAATATCAAGGCCATATTCCCATTGTTGCCACGACATACGACTCAATAGCCAACTACTAGTCAAATTAGAAATATTTATGGTTACCGCCCTCCTGATTGTTGGTGGTAAAATTACAATATTCTTAAGTTTCAAAAATGATAAAAACACTCTCAGTCATGAATGCATGTTTCCTAAAACCAATGATAGTACAATGTTTCGATCTCGCAGAATTTGAAAAAAAAATTCTTGTTTTTTAGTGATTTACATTCATATTATTTTCTCCTTTTCATAATAGTTTTCATATTGCTAGATCGTAAATATTCATGATGTTGCTTTTTGTTAAATATAGATGTTAATTTCTGAAATGTGAGCAACATTGTATTTTCGGCCAAATTTGTGGTGATCAACGATTATTTATCCTAAAAAATTATAATTGTTTTACATGTTTAACTGATCTTGCATCAGACTGAATCACTGAGATTCATGGTTGCACTTAATTAACATGTGACGTAACCCTTGAAATACAAGTTGAAGCTGACCGTGAATGGCTCGTTAACTTAATTAACATCTATAGTTTTATCATAGCTTTTGTTTCAATGACGCAAATCTAGGGAACCTGTCTACTCAGTGGCATTTAGCCCGGACGGGAAGTATTTGGCCAGCGGATCACTGGATAAATCCGTGTTGATATGGTCCGTGCAAGAGGCCAAGATCTTAAAAAGATTCAGCGGACATGCCGGGGTCTTTGAAGTCTGCTGGAACAGAGAAGGCAAAAAAATTGCTGCTTGTTTTGCAGACAATAAGGTTTGTGTCATGGATTTTTTGATGTAGAGATTACATCATGAATCTTATCAATAGGTTTTTTGTTCTGCAAATATAGTACTACAGCTCTATCTTTTTTCATTTGATGAAAATGTGTCCTTGAGCTTGAAGTTGTTATGTTGTCTTACCGTTATTGCACTTAGTGGACATTGTTTGGGTCATAACAGTTTCCAATTGCCCAAAAAGTACATGCATGCAATTCCTGCACTTCTGCTAGTCTTTTGGTTTTCTGTCTCAAACTACATTTCAGTATTTTATCGAGTTAGTAGGATTTATCTTGATTAGTATTGCCAAAGTTAATGATTCGTTCTATTTTACGTAATATTGCCTTTAACACATTGTGTAAGTTCATGAAAGGAGATAAGTGATTTTTTTTTTGCGGAAATAATTACGTGAATGTCTATAAATTCCAAAAAAAAAAAAAAAAAAAAGATCTCCAGGCATAACAGAATGGATGAAATGTGTACTTTTCAGAGCATTTTACGATGAGAAAAGGAAGACACGACCCACATCTAATTATTTTACCAAAGAAACCAAATCTTTTTGCATGGAAGAATTATATGGGTCATGCAAGTATGGCCAGATCTTGTGATTACATAAAATTCTTTGGAAGTTAAATTCATGGCACGTAATATGTTCACGTAGTCATTTATATATACTAATCTGCGGTCAAACGCCATGTTTGGCCTAATACGAATTGCTCGGACGGCCAAAGCAATGGCGTTTGTGTGATCCATATTTCCTTGTATTAGCGACAACATGATGTATAGGGGGTTGGCGTTTGTCATTAAAGCTAAATGAACTGCAGCAAGGCTCTAGTCACAATAAGCACCTCTTAAAAATTGAAGAAAAATAAGGACATCTGTTAGAACGAGGTTAAAGAGCTTGTCGTACCAGGGGCACTTTGCACGTGTCATAATAGGTCGGGGGGCAAGTCTCTCTATTTTGTAAAAGTACACAATTTGAAACACCCTGTACCTATACCATATGAGGTTTAATCATTTTTAACCTATTTACGGAAGGCCAATGTTTGTCCCTTTGAATTTTTATGGAAGTGGTCATTAGTAGCATTTGAATCAAATTTCTCAGTTTGCGTTAATGAATAATTGTATGATGTCTGATAATCCTCGGTGATGAAAAAAAGAAGAAGTATGATGTCTGATAATCTGGTAACAACAATTCGAATAGAGTCATTGTGTAGTCCATGATCTTCATAGGCATAAGTTTTCTTAACTCAAAGTGGTTACTTGGTAATTGATATCAATACGTCCAACTCTAGGTCCGCTACACAATAAAGAGGGATGCTATAAACTTAAGTTGAAACAGGGTATATACTATATATAGAACAAGGTAATTTAGTTTCTCCAAAAAAATAAAAATTCCAAAAAATAAATAAAGACAGTAGTAGTAACACAAGAATTTCTGTTCTGGGGCCAAAAGTCCATGTCTTAGTCACCAAAAACACATATGTGTCACTATTACCATTACCAACCAACTGAAGTTATTCAGGGCAAAATTCCTTAAACACAGGCAGCCTCTTTTTTCCACTCTTTCCATAGAGAACCTCTTTTATATAAGCGTCCAAATCTTCTTTTGCGGATTTATGCTTTCCAGTAAATTCAGGAGGCACAGTTGTGATCTCAATTCCATCATCATCAGGAGTCCAATCAGGGATCGGAGTAGTGATAGCAACAGTAGTTTCATTGTTGGGAGTTTTAGCTGCTTTGACTTGGACGGGTGGTGCGGGAAAAGCCGTTGGTGTTGGTGTTGGTGTGGGCAAGGCCATTGGTGTTGGCGTGGGCAAAGAGCACTAAAATATGTAAAGGAATTCACCAGGTTTTGGAACCAAAAGATAATAAAAGTCTTGATTACAGATAATGAAAGGAGTTAATTATCTATATATATAATATATATATATATATATATATAGCTCAAAAGACCTAAACAAAAACGAATTAGACTCAAACTAGGAAAGGAAATAGATTAAAACTGGGCAACAAAGTCTAAAAACAAAAGAAACAAAATCCTAACTAGAAAAGGAAACTAGCAAGACAAATTATCTGCAAATTCGGGTTAAAAATTATTTCGCAAATTAGGCAATTTTATCACTTTGCACCCCCAAAAAAATTAAAGACAATTTACACCCTCAAATTAGAGTCAATTATCACTTTGCACCCCCAAATACATTTTCTGCCTTTGACCCATTTTTAGAGGGGTAAAATAGTCAGTTAACATTACCCTCCTTCCACACACCACACATAACCCACTTCAGACTTCACTACACTCTCTTTCAATCGCTACCACCATCACTGCCGGGACAGTCGATTATCACCTAATCTGCTTGTTCAAAAACATCGCCATATTCGGAACCCCGACCTGTTTTCCCAACAAAATGAACGCGGTGGCGTAAAAGAACAGCCAATCACGCCGCAAAACCCACCCGCGTAAATGAACAACCAATCACCACCACCACCACCACCACCAAACTCCGATAACTACTCCGCCGCAACAACCGTAATCCCCTTCCCCCACCCACTCCCCCTCCTCTGCGGCCCCATCAAAGCCGGCCCATCGGACTCCCCTGATTCCGGCCCATACCTCCTCGCCTTCAAATCCAAACGCCACTGGTCTGCCGCGTACCGCTCCTGCAAATCCCAAATAACCTCCCAATGCGAATCTGGCGCCCGAATCGGGTGCTCCATTTCCGCCTCCACCAAATGCCAACCTCCCTGGTGGAAATTCCTCCTCGGATTATCCGATAAACAGGATTTGAACGACAGAGTCAAGTGCGAGGAGGTCGAGATGGAACTGTGTTTCGCGGCGGCGAGGGAGAGGTGCAAGGTGTTCGCGAAGGAGAAATGCGGGGGGCGTTTATGAAGGCGAGGATTGGAGTGTGTGGTTTGGAATTTGGGGGTTTGGATTGGACTAGTCGACTTGGCCGATTGTGCCGATTGTAGCTACGGTGGCGGTTGTGGAGGCGATGATGGTGGTAGCAATGGCGGAGGGATTGAACGAGAGTCTAGTGAAGTGGGTTATGTGTGGATCAAACTTACATAGACCTGGTTCATAGTGAGAACTATGGACCATGTGGTCTTAATTGGTCAAGGTCCCACCTCAAAGTCACCATCATGCTTTAATAATTTAGAAATTGAATAAATAACTTTTCAGAATTAGAATTTGACCCCATAAGTAATCTAAATTTTCATTATCGGGACCCCAATCTGGGAATAGTCCGTTACGACCATATCAGGCCCATCATGCTTCCGTACAAACAATTAAAACATAACCGTAAAAGATACCTCATTTTGACCGTATCACCGTCGGGTATTCTGCCAGGTTTTACGAAGACTCCTCGCCCTCAACCACTCGATCGCAACCGATGGTTCTGCAACAGCTCCTTCAACGGTAACCAGCACAACCCTGGTTCGTTTCCTACTCCGGGTGTAAGAGGCAACTAGAACGGAATATTTAAAAGCTCAACTTCGACATACTCAAGCAAAAGCAAATCTATATTTATTTATGTGGAGATTTATTTATTACAACACACTCATGTCTCCTTAGAGAGGAGTAACTGGTTTTAGCTACTCATGGTAGCTAACTCTCTCTCGTACATACCCTCGCAAACTATTACAATAATACTGGAATTAAACACTCGAAATTTGAAAACAAAACTAAAAGACTTTAGACAAATTACAGACTCTCTTGTTTTTGTAAGAAAATAGTGGTGAAGACTTGCTTTCCTCTGTTTCCTTATGCTTGTTTATATAGGCAAAGTTTCGGATTTGAAATCCGGACTTCATCAATATTCTCTAGTGGAATTGACGTGTTCCACTTGTTCCTGTGGTCCCTCCATGGTAGTGGAGGTTGTCATGTCTTGATCACATGGCTGCTTCCTTATCTTCTGAGTCACGTGGTCCCTCCATTATGTTAGTGGAGGCTGCCTTGTACGTTCACGTGGGTGTCCCTGGTTGTTCAGCTATCCAAGTCACTCACATGGCCTCTCGTTCTTTTCTAGCAAAAGTGGTCCCTTTTCCAGCACGCGGCATCTTACCCTTTTTTGAAGGGCCCCTTTTGTCACCTCCTGTTTTGTCCCGTTTCATCGGGAATCCTTTTCCGAAAAGTGGCTCCTTTTGATCGGGACACTTGTCGCAAATCTGTTCATTCCATCGTCCGGCGTGTATCATGTTGCAAACCTTTCGTCGTGTTTCGACGGTCGCCGGGATCTCGTTTCTCCACAACATTTGCCGCTTCTTTTCGAACGCGATTTCAGCAAAATCTGTGGTGTTGTTGGTCATGCTGTTGAGCATGAATGATCCGTTCTCAGTATTGTGAAATAGTTTGAACGAATACTTGACTTTGTCCATCTCGGTGAGACAGACCCAAAATCCCCAAGCCCTTCTTGTTGAGATTTCGTCTTCGTTGATCGGGGAAACCAGACAAAGTCCCTCGGGGGGCGGTTTAATGAATTCCATGGCTTTCGTATTTGGTCTTTGTATCTTGATGAAGTGAAAGCTTGGTTGGAATCCCTTTCCTGCAATCTCTGGAGCTGCTGAGATGAATTTTAACTCCAAAGTATCTCCTCTTGCAAGTGTATTATTCATACTCCACGTTTCGTAAACGTTCCTGTAGATCCATCCTGGTAATTTTGAGATTTCCAGGAAACTCGGTGATGTGGTGAATACTGAGGCTAGACAGCCAAAGTCGAACCACTCTCGTACACTTTCCGGTTTTGATTCTGGTAGTGCCCAGATCCTTGGGTATTTTCCGGACCAGTCGGCCACGGACTTTCCAGAAATTAATCCCGTTCTCGTGTGTAGTTTTTCCCAGGTTCTTTGATATTCCATCAGAGGTACTCTAGGCTCATTTTTTATCTTAGATGATCCCGAATGGGGTCTAAGATTAATCTCGTCCTCTTTCGTAGAAGAGGTATTCTGGGATTCAATCGGGGTTTTTCCTCTTGAATCAGACTTGTCTTCTCCCTTTGAAGAAGTGTTCTGGGATTCCGTCGGGTTTTCCCCTATTGAATCAGACTTGTCTTCTTTCTTTGAAGAAGTATTCTGGGATTCCGTCGGGTTTTCCCCTCTTGAATCAGCTCGTTTATCAGTGTTTTCCTCGAAAGGATCACTGCTCGGTCCGATTTTACTTGGATCCTCAAACTCGTATGTATTTGCCTGTACTTCCACGTCAAGTTTTGATGTGGAGGCATCTCGTGATAGGGGTACCGTAAGGCTATCCCATAAACTCGTGCTGCCCAATAAAGTTGCCTTCATCGAGCTTTGAACCCTGATAAGGTCCCTTTGTTGTACATGACCGGAAGCCCGAGCATTGATTGTCAGGCCGTCGATCGCTTTGCGGAGTTCATCCAGGTTATCCCTGTGGTGTCTCCATCTCGTAAGGATGGTGTTGGCTTCACGTGCCTCCATCCCTTGTCAGGAAATCTGCAAGAACATTTTCATGAGATTTAATAATTTGAACATCAAAATCATAGTATTGACATTCCGCTTGCCATCTTAATAACCTAGCTTTCTCAGGTTTGCTTTCTATCTTATTTTTTAAGAAAGCCTTGACACTAGTGTTATCAATCTTAAGTGTGAATTTTTTAGCTAGTAAGAATAAATGCCATTTTTTGAAGGCCCTTCGAACTGCAAAGAATTCCTTCTCGTTGATGTGCCACCTTGCCGCCTCATCTTTTGAAAAGAGGCCGCTACAGTATCTGCATGGCACTTCACCTTTTGGCTCGACTTTGGTAAGAACCGCCGCCCACCAATGGTCGCTTGCATCCGTATAAAGAACCAAATCATCTTCGTCATTGGGGATTGCAAGCTTGGGGAGATCTTGACAGATAGCTTTAAGCTTCTGTACTGTCTCCTTGTGTTCATTCGTCCATCTGAACTCTGCGTCTTTCTTCAGTAATGGACTAAACGTTTTCCTGTAACTAGCCAGATTGTTAATAAACATTCCAGCAAAATTAACTAACCCCATAAAACTTTGGAGTTGTTTAACCGTCTTGAGGTCGTCGGGAAAGTCACGTACCTTTTCCACCAAATGATTTTGGAGGATAATACCTGACTCGTCAATCTCGACTCCGAGGAATTTGATCTTCCTTGTAAGAATTACTGCCTTCTTCTGTGACAGCACTAATCCTTCTTTGTGGCAAACATCTGAGAAAATCTCCAAATGTTTGATGTGTTCTTGGACGTTCTTCGAAGCGATGAGAATATCATCAACGTAGACGAACATGAATTTGAAATAATCCTTGAAAAGATTATCCATTTTCCTCTGATATATCTGGGGCGCATTAGCCAAACCCATTGGCATAACATTCCAAATATAGTGACCTTGTGGTGTGGAGAAGGCTGTAAACTTTTTACTTTCCTCTTCCATCTTGATTTGGTAGAAACCTGATTTGCAATCAAACTTAGAAAAGACTTTCGCGTTCTGAACGTAGTTGATCAGGTGTTCTCGGTTCGGGATGTAATATCCGTCGAATTCCAAGATCTTGTTGATCCCTTGGTAGTTGATCACCAATCTCGGCTTTCCTCTCTTGATCTCTCCATGGTTCCTTACTAAGAACCCCAGACTGCTGTAAGGAGAAACTCCTGGTGAGATGAGCTTCAGATCCAGATGTTCTTTGAGAATCATCTGCATATCCTTTCGATCCTCCTTATTCATGAGGATTGGTCTATATCTGACCAGCTCGTTTTCCTTTCCCTTTTGAACTCTTAGAGTAGCCTTGAGTTCATTCTTGTTCCACCACGCCAGAGGATCTTCTTCGTAGTTCCTCCGAATCTTTGCCTTGACATCTTCAATTGAAATCTGTTCTTCATTGGTGATGTCAATATGAGGACTTGGTTCAAGGCTGGCCTTGAGGATCTCGATCGTTTCATCTCTGATCCTTTTGGTCTTTTGTCCGCCCAAGCTTTCATTTCTAAGCTGTAGGATTGCCTTACCATATTTCCTCTGGTCCTGCATTTTTGGGTGTAGAAGTCGTCCTTCATCACCATGCTTGCTGCGAAATTGAATTGGCAGTTTTCGGTGAAACGCCTGCGTCAATCGTTGCACCAAGATCTTATGATCACAAGTTGTTGTGAGGATAAGACGCCTTGTTTCATTGTCCTGCGTAACACGCTTGAATGTTTGCAAGAAATTGTTGCCGAGTAAGATATCGGCTCTGGTATCATGGAAATAAATTGGGGGCGTCTTCACTTTGTACCATGGGGTACCACCTGCTCCACCAATTAATATTTCTGCTTGTTTTATTCTTCGTTTGAAGACGATGATTTTCTTCGCGAAATCTCTCCCAGCAATTGCTGGTAAATCTTCTTCGAGTTCATCTGGAAAGATTCCTGGTTTGGCTGTGCAAATTCCTGCACCTGAGTCGATATACGTTGCAAAGTATTCGGCTCGATATTTCTCGTATAACATCCCAACCGAGATGTAGATTGAGAATGGACTGGTGGTCATTTGAGTCGGTATCTTCTCCCTTCCACCGTAAACTCCATTCCTTCCGGCACCTTTTCCCAAGGTTTGTGATCCTCGAGAAAATCAATTCCAAGAACAAGTTGTTCCGGGATCTTTCATGCTCGTCCGTTGATAATAAAATCAAGTCCACCTAGCTTTAGGTTTCCCTGATATCTACCAACAAATGGTTGCTTGAGATAATACAATGCGTCGCATGGTAACGTATTATCTTTCTGGGTAGTGTCGAAGATGACTTCGACTTCTCCCCATCCTCCTGGACATTGGAGTTCACCTTTGGTTGTGAATTTCTTTGGTTCAATCACAACCTCCATAATTGGTTTCTTTCCCCAGGTGAGGCTTTGCATCCTGTTTTCCCGGAAAGAGACCGTTCTGGGCTCGAATCTTTGGCTCGTATCCTTGCCAAAAACTGGTTGGTCGCGGATTATTAAATCCATCTCATGAATATGTGGTAGGCTGGAAATCTCTGGCCTGACTGCATGTGCGACCTTTTCGAAGATCTCCGGTTTCTCAACAAACTCATTCCTCTGGAAGAGATCTGAATGGTGAGTATTTGAGAGCGCGTAGGAGATACTGTATGTAATGGAGTAAGGTCGGTTTCCTTCCTTCATTAACTCCTTGTTTTTGAAGTCCTGATGTAGAGTTAGGACTCTGCTGAAATCTTTATCGGCTAGGTTAAAGGCGATCTTTGGATAGATGAATGTCGCCACCTTTCCTGCAAATAGATTTCCCGAAATACCTCCGAGACAGGCATCTCTAAGGTTCTGGATCCTCCGATCAAAGACGGCAATGTCAATTGGGGAATTGATTCCTTCTTTGAACGTTGCTTTGAGCAGAATTCTTATGGCTCCAATATGGATCCACGACATTTTCTGCGCGATCTCCGGCTTGAGTCTCCTTAGTTCCTCCTTGATTTCGTTCATAGGAACTAGCTGCATCTCCATCACATTACTGGTCAGCTCTATTGGGATAGCAATTTCTCCCGCTGTAACCTTGTAGATTATGTGATGTTTCCTCTTTCTGAAACTTAGCTGAGCTAAGGCTCTTTCCATTTTTCCGATGGTGAATCCATCGTAGACTCTCAACTTTGGATCTTCTCGCATAATTCTCATCAAGGCTTTGTGAGAAATGCTGGTTTGTGAGAAAAATCCTGTCCTGTCTTCTTGAACTTCCTGATGGAAGATCTCCTCGTCTTCAGTCTAATTCTGATTCTGACTCTGAAGACTCATCTGGTCCTTCGTCTTCCTCATATATACTTTCGTCTGAAGGGATATCTTCAAACCGGTATACCTGAACAAGGTCCTGAAAGTAGACAGCTTCTTCGAACTCCGGCGTAGCCTCGAACTGTCTAACACCTCTCTTTTGGTTCTCCGGACAATCTGTATAGATGTGTCCTTTGGCACCACACGTCCAACAGTTGCAGTCTTTGAAGCTTTCATTAGCACGTGTTTGTGCTCTCCTGAAAGTTCGCCTAACTGGTGGTCTGCTGGTACTTCCTTGACTGGACGACGTCCTTCCACGGCTGGGTCCTGGTCTCTGCCCTGTTTTGTAACTTCGGGCCTTCTGTTTTGACCAGAATCTTCTTGGCTTCCATGAAGATTTTCTGGTAAACCTGCCTTTTCGCTCATAGGGGTGATCCCTATGCTTCTTCTTCTGATGTCTCTCCGGTGCTCCCACGACTGTTGGAACGTCATTATCGTCGCAGCAAAGCCTGGCTGATTTATTGATTCGTTTCAGCCTCTTGAGATTCTTTTGAATTGCTGCCTTCTGGCACCATTCACTTAATTTGGCTTTGAGGAAGGACATCCTTTGAGCCACCGTGTCTATCCCCAAAGGAATATACTCACGTAGTAACATTTCTCGCCATGGGCTAGGAATCTTGGCGAAGAAAAGGGGAAGCGACGTGTCTTCTGCAATCCGACTCTTCCATCTGTACTCGGTGAACAGCTTGATGTATAGATCAACACTACATATGTCATGTAGCTCCAGGCTATACAGCGCTTGTTCGTATCTTTTGACCTTTTCCTGATCACCTCCTCCGGTCTGGGGATCGACAAAGTATCCTTCTCCGATGAAGTAAATCTTGAAAAGCCTTGCCATTCTATCAACGATGTCTTTGAGAGAATCGCCAGATAGGACTCCACTTCTAACTTCTGGAGTACCATGTTCCCATCCGACCTTGACCGAACCTTCTAGACTCATCTGTAACATCATGATGAATCCTTCTTTATCGAGTTCAAGCGTCGCCGCCGCAATTCTCATTGTTGTTGCCCATTCATCGATCAGGGCCTCGCGGTTCTTGAAATCCAGGATATCCAGATTGAGCATAAGCCCATACGGGTGGATCGGATCGAGTTGAGATCTTCCGTATGGTGTTCCATGAACATCTGGCCTTCTGGCTCTTGTTCGGGTTGGAATACGATTGTACATATTTCCCGCAACAAAGTCATGCTGGTGTGGCATGGCTTCTTCTCGAATTGGCTCTTCCCGGATTGGGTCTGGATTAGGGATGGAAGATTCGGCACCTTCGGTAACTATTGATTGTCCCGGTGGAGGACCTTGACTTGATTGTCCTGGTGGAGGACCTTGACTTGGTACAATTGCACCAAACGTCTGCACGTTTTCCAGGCTGAGGCCTGAAAGTGATTCCGCCAGATCGGCAAGGTCTCGCCCAATCTCGAAGTTGAAATCGTCGATTCTGAATCTGGACATGATCTCACTTCGTGCTAGGTTCTCCCCTTATCCGGGCTTCCAGCTTCTCGTTCGTGGTCATCTCCCTTTTGACCTGGACTGCTTTGCCCTTTTGATGTAACAGGGGCTCTCTTCCGAAAGATGGTGGTAAACATCCAACTTTTCTTCTTTCGGACGACCTTGGCATGGATTCCAAGCTCTTGACTCGTTGCTGGATATCATGTAAAATCCCCAAGACTTCCTTCTGTCGTTGAGACATGGTTTCCAGCTTGTCTCTGATTTCCTGTATCAGCTCGGGCATATGGTATTGGTGATTGCCATAGGCCTGGACTGTCTTCTGGACTTCCCTGAGGTCCTGGGATAGCTTGGAGCTATCTGGCACGAGCTCGTGGAAATCTGGCAAAACTAGATTACTCATGAAGAACGGTTATTACGTTCAGTGATTAATCTATTAATTCTCGCAATACTAGCCAAGAGGCCATTAACTCTAATGAATTTGACTCTAATGGCATGTAGATCGTCTGGTCTATAACTAGCTAGGTCATCTAACTTAGTTATCAAGATCTGGAGCTCTTGTTCAAGTGTAATACCGGGCATCTTACAGGCTTAGTATATAACTTTGTTTTTTAGCTTTTTCAAGGCTAATCTCGATTAACTTGATTTGTTCAAGTCTAGTAACCTGGATAGGACAAATTCCTCCTGTTTGTTCTATGCTACAACGTAGAACATCATGGTTTCTTAATTCCCTTTTGTGAAAATTAAGGTATCTCGTTAAGGCGGCAATTCGCCCTTTAATACTTGTACACGCGTTTCCTTTCATAGGAGCCCAAATTATGAGATCCCAAATGTCATCCATCACTGGATCACTCATGTTTTTTGAAAAACCCCTCTCATAAGGTAATAAAGAGTTGAAATAAATAAATAAATAACCACATAAAATAAATAAACCATGCTCTGATACCATTTTGGATGGCCGAAATAATTAGAAAATTTAACGAAAACTTATTGGGGATCTTATTATAATTATTACCAAGTGAAATATCCGATTCATTATCCTTAAAACTTTAGGGACTAATAGGCAAATATCCTGACAAATATGGACCGCATGGTCCATACTATTCATATGGACCTGGTCCATATAAGTTTTTTCCCTGGTGTGTGGAAGGAGGGTAATGTTAACTGACTATTTACCCCTCTAAAAATGGGTCAAAGGCAGAAAATGTATTTGGGGGGTGCAAAGTGATAATTGACTCTAATTTGAGGGTGTAAATTGTCTTTAATTTTTTTTGGGGGTGCAAAGTGATAAAATTGCCTAATTCTAGGGTGCGAAATGATTTTTAACCGCAAATTCGCAATTAACGGATTTTTTGAACTTGGCCCACAAAGTGTTGAATATAGTTTTGAATCTAACTGTAAAAAACAGCAAGACGTTGGATTTGATATCTTACGGGCCAAAAGGATAAGTGAATCAAAAGTTATGGCAGTTTTCGTATAAGACTGCTTTTATTGTGTTTTTCTTCTACATCATTAAAATTTAAAGGACATATTGTGTGATTCTTAATTGGAAAATTTCCGTTGATTAAGTATGTTGATTTGGGAATGATTAACCTTTTTTTTTTTTGGAGGAAGGGTAAGAATAAGATTTTGTAAAATTTTGCTTTATGGTTAGGGTTGCTGATATAACAGCAGCCCAGCCCAATATAATGTGCACAAATAATTTATGTTTTAGTAATTTCAAAAATGCTGCTAGTTAGAAGATTATTATTTGTTGGAAATTGTGGGCGGCGCTTTTGCTCTTTTGCAGCTACGAGTTCAGTCATTAAACAACGATTTTGCTTTTGCATGCATCTAATCTTTGGGATAATTAAAGTTTTACACTTTCACTCCTAAGGTTTAGTCCAACTATTAATTATCCTCATTCGTTTGTTTTGCCCAACAAATCACTATTAAATTAATAGTTGTAGATATAAGTTCGTTTGCATCGCATGGTTATTAATTGGATTTGTCCTACGTGGCAGATTAGTCATGGGTTTATTAGTTGGACCTCTCCCCCACCAATTAATAATTCCCCTAATATGTTTAAATCCTAAATAACGAAATACCCCTCTAATCTATATTTTTTGACTAAATATATTATGTTGACTACCAATTTAACAAAGCACATCTTATCTCCTACAACCAACGACATAATATTTATTCATGTGTCACATAATAAACACTTGAAGTGCAAAAGAACAAAGAATTTTCTTTAAGAAGTAAATACTAAAAGCCCTTCAAAAAAAATTCCAAGTACAACAGCTAAATTACTAAAAGACCTTCAAAAATCTTTAATTGAAACCCGAATTCAAACCAACCATTGACTAAAAAATTGGTTTGAAGGTAAATTTTGCATTGTTAGATTCTGGAAATGTTGCGAAAAGTTTTGGACATGTTTTGATTCCGGGACCAAAATAATATAATTAAAATCACAAATGTATTAATAAATCACTATTTATTTTATAACAGTAAAATATTTCTCCCAAAAGTCCAATTGCATCATGAATTTAAATTTCACAATGTACTAACAGCATATACATGAGAAAAATATTTCTAAAAAAGATTTACCAAAAAATTGTAACTTGATACAATTGATTATGTTTTTGTGATACAAATAATACAAATCTTTACATAGAATTGAATGATACGGCCACATGATTGATTGTTGGAGATATGCACAATAGCACACAACAAATAGTAGACCATAATTATTTAAAAACTTGTAATTGACTAACTGTCCATACATTTATAACCGAGAAAAACAGTAGATCAAAGCAGATCGAAATTAATATCAATGAAACCGACAAAGTGCATACATGCAACAAAATCAAAACCATGTTTCTTTATGACATTATATCAAAACCATGCGACGGTAGCAACCGTGACGGCGGCGTAAGATACAAATAAGTGGCAAGATTAAAATTTTTGGACTAATTGAACCAAGCAAACACACTATTTTATTTTCCTATTGAGCTTCATTTAGGGCACTAATTTGGCAAATCATGCAACCTACTAATTATGCACAAGTATATTAGTAGGGGTGTTTTATTAGTCATGCGACTAATAATTGCACAAGCAAAGACGTCCTAATTATTAAAAAGTATTGATTGGATTTACAGAGTCTTGAGCAAGATACGAATATAGCAACCATACGCTCTAATAATTGAAATTATTAGTGATAAAAGTTCTCTTCTTTTTCGGCTATAAGTAGCTTTAACATTATACAACAAAATAAAACTCTAAAAGATCCAATAATATCAAAATACTATATTTTAATTTTTTGCTTTTCAATAGTATGTAAAGCAAAAAAATATACAATCATTTTTAATTTATTTTTAATTGAAAAGTGTATTTCGTCCGTTGATGCAAAGGGTTTCCGAGGGATCGTTACAGCACGTAGTGTTCGTCTCTGACCACGGGCGGGCCCAAAGCAAGGGCTAACTTGCGGTGTAGCTCGGGGTCAACTTGGGCCCGCCCTTTTATATATATATATATATATATATATATATTTGTTAGTCTGTAAGAGAAAAAGAATGAAAGCCCATTTACTGATATGTCAACTTATATTTGGGATGCCTGTTATAGTAACTTTTCTCTCTCTTGCTAGAGATCCCTCTTGCTAGCGCTTTTTCGGGGTTTTTTTCAAAAATGGTCCTTTGTCGTGGCCTCATTACAAAAATAGTCCGTTATCGCGCCACTGTCTAGATTTAGTCCTTTATCGTGGTTTTTCGTCCAATTTTGGTCCTCCGGCCAAGTTTTCTACTGGATTTCGCGATTTTTGGGGATTTTGACCAATTTGCGGTGATTTTGACCAAATTTTTGGGGATTTGACTAATTTGGGGCGATTTCGACCAGATTTTGAGCAAAAAAAAATAAAAAACAAAAATAAATTTATAATTTAAAATATATAGTTTTTATAATTGAAATCCAAAAAAAATAAAAAACAAAAAAATTTGTAATTTAAAATATATAGTTTTTATGGTTGAAATCCAAAAAAAAAACAAAAAAAATTTATAATTTAAAATATATAGTTTTTATAATTGAAATCACAAAAAAAATTAAAAAACACAAAAAAATTGTAATTAAAAATATATAGTTTTTATAATTGAAATCCGAAAAATGCATAAAAAACAAAAACAAATTTGTAATTTAAAATATATAGTTTTTATTATTAAAATCCCAAAACAAAAATTAAAATACAAAAAATTAATAATTTAAAATATATTGTTTTTATTATTGAAATCCCAAAAAAAAACACAAAAAATTGTAATTTAAAATATATAGTTTTTATAATTGAAATAAAAAAAAGCGTAAAAAATAAAAATAAATTTGTAATTTAAAATATATAGTTTTTATTATTTAAATCCCAAAACAAACTATATATTTTTGGGATTTCAATAATAAAAACTATATATTTTAAATTACAAATTTTTTGTGTTTTTTTTTTTGGGATTTCAATAATAAAAACAATATATTTAAAGTACAATTGTTTTGTGTTTTTAATTTATATTTTTTTAGATTTCAATAATAAAAATAATATATTTTAAATAACGATATTTTTTGTTTTTAAATTTTTTTTTGGGATTTCAATTGTAAGAACTATATATTTTAAATCACAACTTTTTTTGTTTTTTTTATTTTGTTTTGGGATTTTAATAATAAAAACTATATATTTTAAATTATAATTTTGTTTTGGTTTTTTCGTTTTTTTTGGATTTCAATTATAAAAACTATATATTTTAAATTACAATTTTTTTATGTTTTTTATATTTTTTTTGTTATTTCAATAATAAAAGCTATATATTTTAAATTATAATTTTTTTTTTGTTTTTCTTTTGGTATTTCAAACATAAAAACTATATATTTTAAATTACAATTTTTTTTGTGTTTTATTTTTTTTTTGGATTTCAATTATAAAAACTATATATTTTAAATTATAATTTTTTTTTTGTTTTTTAATTTTTTTTTGCTCAAAATCTGGTCAAAATCGCACCAAATTAGTCAAAATCCCCAAAATTTGGTCAAAATTGCCCCAAAATGGTCAAAATCCCCAAAATTCGCGAAATCCGGTAGAAAATTTGGCCGGAAGACCAAAATTGGACGTAAAACCACGATAAAGGACTAAATCTAGACAGTGGCGCGATAACGGACTATTTTTGTAATGAGGCCACGATAAAGGACCATTTTTGAAAAAAATCCGCTTTTTCCTCCTCTTTTGATTTTCAGCCGCCATCACTACTCTCATGCCATGGATTCGGACCAAATTCTAGCTCAATCCCTTCAGCAAACTAAGATCTCTGAGCCTTCAGACAGTCCCCCACCTTCCGACATCTCAAATCCGCCCGCTGAGCTCTCAATTCTTGCATTCATCCTCTTCGACCACCAAGCACATTTTGGTGGTTTCAAAGCAGCCATGCTCCAAGCATGGAAACCAACGAAAAAGCTCTCCTTTCATAACCTCTGAAATAATCTTTTCTCTTGCGATTTCAGTGACGAAGACGAATTCGAGAAAGTCCTAAACTCCACTTGGTATTTCGACAAAAGTCAGATTATCATCAAGCATTGGCCGCCGGATCTTCCCATGTTTGAGGTCGATTTAAACTCCATCTCCTTTTGGTGTAAAATCTCTCATCTTCCTCTCAGCTACATGAATGTGGAAAATGCCTCTATCATTGGGAATATTATAGGCGGATTCCTATCTTTGGAAAAATTAGGCTCAAATGCGAAATCGCGCCACTCGTTTTGCATAAAAGTTGAGATTGATATTAGAAAGCCTTTGATGGACAACGTCCTATTCACCGCCACAAACGGCAAATTACTGCATGTTGAGGTCCGATACAAGAGATTGGGGGGTTTTTTGTTATAGTTGTGGCCTCTTGGGTCACGGGTTTCTGGAATGCAAAACCATTCCGGGAGGAGCCACCACCACTCTCCGGCAGTACGGCGCCTGGCTGAAAACTGAAAGTACCCTAACACCAAATCCTGAGTTTCGGCTTAAATGGGAATACCCATTGCTAATCCAGGCCTACCTATCACCAATTCGGGCCTTCCTTTTTTGCAAAGCCCAAATAAAGAAAAGGCCCATGTGCCTAACCCAAAGTCTGGAAACTCCAAAAAATCAAATGCTCTCTTCTATCACACCCACAAAAGTCCTAAATAATGTCAGCCCAATTACAACCATTCACACCTCAGATTCTAAAGTGCATTATGCTCATCCTATATCAGCCATTATCACTGATCATCTCGTATTAGCTTTCCTCACATCTCAATCAAGCTTTATTGCTTAAAGTAATAAATTTCCCAAACGATTGATACTCCAGCAACCAAAGCCTTATGTCGCCACTAGAAAACCGCTCATTCCTCGTCTACAACCTCTGCCTATGGATGCCACCACCTTTGACCCCATTCACTCCAACTAGAAATGCCCATTAGACTCATTGGCATCCCTTCTCATTCATTTGAATAAAATTGACACAAAAAGAACAAAATTCTTGTCCACCTGTGATGACAGTATATCCATTCACATCACTCTATCTTTCTCACCTCTCAACAGTTCTGCCCTTACTCCTAAAAACCACTCTGTTTCCATTACTGAAATCTGCAAAAAAAAAAAAAATCATTCGAAGACTCCTCACTAAACGAGGAGTCAAGTAATTAGTTTCCAACAAAATTGCTCGCTTGGAATTGCCAAGGGCTTGTGCAGCCTAATGCAATTCGAGCTCTCAGGGGGCTACTTCTCAAGTCTCGCCCCGATGTTCTGTTTATTTCAGAAATTAAGACCTCTCTCTTCACCCTTATTATTTCTTCTCTTTTTTCAACTATGTTAACTGATTATGTTCTTGTTCCACCGATTGGTACTGAGGGTGATATTTGTCTTGCTTGGAAGCCAGATACTCAGATTATTGTTACCCGTCAAAACTCATTTTTGATCAATGTCCATATCTCTTACCCGGGCACCACTATTTGGCAATTCACAGGGGTTTATTGCCCCCTATGCAGCAGCTAAGATTGAATTTTGGAAACAAGTCGAGTCTTTGACTCATCTTTTTGATGGGTCTTGGGTTTTGATGGGAGACTTTAACGATCCGAAATCAATCTTAAAAACTTGAGGAAAGATCCTTTGCCTCGTCCTCTAAGCACAGTCTTCAATTTGATTTGGATAATCTCTCCTTGTCTGATTTGGGTTTTACATGAGCTGATTTTACTTGGAATAATGGTAGGGATGGTTCCCACAACATCCAACAAAGGATTGACAGAGAAGTGGACAATGACCATCTTATATGTTTTGATATTGTTGAGCATGCTTGGAACTCTTTTACATATGGTAATCCCATTACTAAATTGCTTTTTAAAACCCTCAAGGTCCAAAAAGCTCTTAAATATTGGAATTACACCACTTTGGGCATGTTCAAACTACTATTAAAAGCATTACTGATCAAATCTCTATCTTGCAATCAGGGCCCCAATCTTCTGATAATTTTTCTTATTGTAAAAAGTTGCAAAGTGATTTGGATATTTGGTATAAAAGACTTTACACATTTTGGAAACAAAAATCTCGTGACAAATGGCTTAAGGATGGTGATGCCAACACTAAATACTTTCATGTTAAAAGCATCCTCCATAGTCGTTACAATCACATTGATTTTATTGAAAATAATGATGGCATTGTTTCTTATGATTAGAATAGTATTGGAATCTCCTTCTCGAATTATTTCAATAATATTTTCACTTCTTCTTGCAACATGATTTCGCCCCCTATCCCTTGGATTTAGATTCCTTGTTTCCTAAGGTCATTACTAATGATGATAACTTTGGTATTTGTTCCATACCCTCCCCTTTGGAAATTAAAAGTGCTCTTTTCTCTTTTGCTAATGACAAAAGCCTTGGGCCCAATGGTTTTCCGGCTACTTTCTATAAAAACTTTTGGGGTACTACTAGCAAAGCTCTTATTGATGCGGTTCATGATTTCTTCAAAAATAGCTCTTTTTAAAAAAACTTGAACCACACTTTTATTGCTCTTAATCCTAAAAAGCCGAATGGCCCTCATGTGGAAGACTTTAGGCCTATTAGCCATTGCAATAATACTTACAAAACTATTTCAAAGATTTTAGCTAATAGGCTTAAACCCCTTCCTGATCGTTTTATATCCTCTTGTCAATCTGCTTTTATTAAAGGTAGAAATATTAATGATAACACGATCCTCTCCCATGAGATCATGCATTATATTCATAACCAAAAGGGCCAAAATAGTTTTATGGCTTTTAAAATTGACCTTGCCAAAGCTTTTGATAGAGTTGAGGGGAATCTTCTGCTTTGCATTTTGGAAAATCTTGGCTTTAATGTGGAATTTATCTTATGGATTAAAGAATGCATATGTTCTCTCTCTTACTTTATTATGATAAATGGTAGCAAGTATGACAACATCAAACCTTCTAGGGGCATCAGACAGTGAGACCTTCTCTCTCCTTATCTCTTTGTCATTTACTCTAAGCTTCTCTCACGTGTGCTTTTGCATCAGGAAAAAATGGGTCTTCTTAAAGGCATTAAGGTTTCTCGTACATCTTCTCCTATTTCTCACCTTCTCTATGCAGATGATCTGGTGATATTTGGAAAATCTACTATGGAAAATGCTATCTATATTCAGAACACTCTCAACATGTTTTGTAGTTGGTCCTCTCAACTTCTCAACAAATCTAAGTCCTTTGTGCACTTTAGCCTTAACACCCATCGATCTTGCCGAGATACTATTATCAATATTTTTGGTGTTTTGGAATGCTCTCATAAAACTCAGCACTTGGGTCTTCCTTTTTGTAAAACTTTCCACAAAGAAGCTTTTAAAAATATTGAATTTTCTTTGAATAAAAGATTCTCGGGTTGGAATAAGCTTAATATATTTCAAGCGGGTCGTCTCACTCTCGCTCAATCTGTTGCCCAATCCACCTCCATTTACTTGATGTCATCTTTCCTCCTTCCCGTGGCTACTTGCAACCGAATAGATGCGGTTATTCGTAAATTTTGGTAGGGAACTAATGACAATGGAAACTTTCTTGCACTTAAAACATGGGACTCAATTTGTCTTCCTAAATATTTGGGAGGGCATGGGCTTCGCAGTACGGCTTTAATAAAGCACTTATGGCTAAACTTACTAGGAAAATAACTTCTGATGATAACTCTATTTGGTTCAAACCCTCAAATCTAAATATCTCCGTAAAGATGATCTTTTCTCGACATCTGTTTCTAAGCCTAATCTCTCTTGGATTTGGAGAGATGTTCTTAAATGACGTGACATCATCTTGAAAGGTTTATATTTTCCTATTTGCCATGGTTCTAAAGTTCGAATTTGGGAGGATCCTTGGATTCCTACTATTAATGGATTTATTCCAAAACCTAAAGAACCTCCTGATTCTTCTCGAGATGACATATTATTTGTCAAGTCTCTTATTTGCCCGATTTCAAATTCTTGGGATGTTGCTATTCTCACGACAAGTTTTGATCAACTCGTGGTTGAAGAAATTCTTAAAATTCTAATTTCTCCATTCTCCGAGTCCCTCTCTACTCTGGATCCCCTCCAAGTCAGGGATTTTCTCCTCCAAGGGTGCATATATTGTTCACCAATCCCATAGGTTTCCAAATCTTGATCCTAATATTTCAAAACTGTTCAAAAAGATTTGGAGTGCCAAGATCATAATAGGCATAAGCTCCTCATTCGGAAGATGGTTTCTAAAGTCCTTCCCGTTAGATATCTCTTGTCCCAGATTGTAACTCGGATATTGAAACCATGGAGCATACTTTTCTTACTTGTCCATTTACGGTCCAAGCTTGGCTCCTCTCTACTTGGAACATCAACATTAATGCTTTTCGCTGGTGGACCATCCAAGAATGGATTGAGCTTTTTTTTTTAACAAAGGGAGTTTCTTTCTAAACTCTTATGATAAGGATGTATGCTTAATTTATTTTGGCACTCTTTGTGATTTTATTTGGCAAAATAGAAATAATGTTGTTCATGGCGCTAACTCTTTGACAGTTCAAGAAATTGTTTCTAAGGCCAACACCTCGGCGGAAGAACATTGGCGTGCGCAAATGCTCAAATGCTTGGAAATTAGTGCATCGGTCTCCAACCAATGGACAAAACCGCTGCTTGGGTGGATCAAAGTCAATTGTGATGCTTCCTTCAAGCTTGGAAGAGCTTACACCTCCTTCCTCATCCGGGATTCAAATGGCTCTATTTTATTCGCACCAACTTCGTTCCACCTTTGCATAGAACCAATTGTTGTCGAGGCCCTTGCCCTCCTCCATGCTTGTTAAAGTCTTAACCATGCTAAATCGAGGAAGGCCATTCTTCAATCGGATTGTCTCATTCTTATTAGCTCGATCATTGATCCTTTGGCTATTATTACGTGGACAATTTATCCTATTGTTATTTCCATTCAGAATTTTTGGCTCTTTGGCCCCTTTGGAGGTTCAAATTTATCTCTCGTAATGTAAATTACGCCGTCCATAACCTAGCTCGTTGAGCATTTTTGTATAGTTGGTCCAAACACTTGAATGGTCATGACCTCCCAATTAATTGCTTTTGTGACGGGGGCTTTTCATTGACCAATTCTTGTAATGATTTATCGTATTAATGCAATGATTGTTGGTTATCAAAAAAAGCACATAATTAAACCCACGTTCTTAACTCAAGAATACTTAAATATAAAAAATACCTTCTCTTGAACATACAATAGCAGCTTTATTTAAAAAAAAAAAAAACAAGAGACATTTAGCAGCAGCCAACAGTGAAGAACAAGCATTTTTAATAGGGATTTAGCTTATACGGTTATAATAATGGGCATTTTCAGCAATGAAATTTATGTAAACAGTGTCGGGAAGTAAAATAGAGTAAAAACTTTTAGCAGATAATATGAGTGTGTATATTTAAAGGAAGATATTAGAATGCATTAATACAAATCAATAGTTGATGAATTTTATGTATGGAACAATAACAATATTCCTCGTTTTGCTTAACGGTGTGTAACTTTTACTATTTTGTCCTTTTCATTCTACGTAATATATTTGTATTTAGATTTTTCCATATGCTTTTATTACGTATACTTAACCTTTTTGCAGCCCAGAGTAAAAAAAAAATCATGGGTCCACCCCTGCCTCTGACCACATAAAATTTACATATAAACACTTGTCAATTACGAAGTACTATAGCCAAAAGTAAGACCTACACATTTCGCCTATGGTGACTTTGTGTAAAGAGATGAGAGAAGCGAAGAAATGTAGGAGAGAGCCCTCCTCCGGGTTTTCCTTCATTCGTTTCCTTTTATTTGATATCTCCCTAACTTACTTTTTAAATTTGTATTTCATGACTCATCTCTTCTTCTTTATCATACACATGGGGAGGATGGTGATACTTGATGATGAAACAGAGAGGCAATGAAGGTGGCGAAACTAGGAGGTGAAACCATCTACATCACGTATATTATCGAGGTTATCACTTCACCTAGAGGTGGACACAAAAACAAGAATGATTGGACCGGCCGATTATCAACATTGTTGGTTCGCTTAAATACCGAATTAGAAGACCGGTTCAGTGTTTGGTTATATACAATATGCTTTTTGTTTATTTCTACAACTAACCCCACCAAGCCAGAATCGAATTATATAATTTTTTAATTCTAGACACTCTTTTTTTAAGCCATAAAATTCATTGTTTGTGGCTAATGATGAATATATATATTCGTGAATTCTAACATATATTGAATGTGTTTATGACTTATTATTGTGCGTCGTTAATTAATCGTGATAGTTGATTTTTAAGATTTTTTACTTGTTAATAATTGATGTTTTTGCGGGTTGATGAATGACCTTTATAGATTACTAAGTAATGTGATTAATAGTTAAATTATATTTGTTGTTTTATATGTTGTATATCAAAGTTCTTTTTTTACCAAAAAATTGCATTTCTTTTTTTCTTCACATTTTTTGGTACTAAAGAAAACAAGAAGATCAAATTGGCTGATTAAACTAAACTGTTATGGTTTAAGTCTCGACTGAAGCATGTCAGATAGTTAGGTTAATGATTTTCTTTTAGGGAGAACCAAAAATGGAACCTCCCATCATAAACAACACCAATGATTCAATGAAATTGTTCTGTCCACCCCAAACTTCACAGACGATCGATGGCGCTCCTCTAAGATACCATAAAGACCTTACATGTTCAATGTTGTGAGGGAATGTAAAATTCTATCTTAAACCTTCTAGACCCGTAACAAGAAAACTCATTTTCTAACAATTACAAAGTTTATTCAAATATGATATTAAATACTAAAATACTATGCTTTAACTTTTTAACTATTGAATTTCCATAAAGTATAAAACCGAGTAATATTAATTGTTGCAAGTGTTGACTGTTGACTGCATTGAATCCCGTAGGTAGTTTTGAATTGTCAACGCGTCAAATTAATTTTTTACCAAACGCAAGAGAAGATATATGAATGCCAGACTGTCGCAACGAGTCAAATTAGTTATTTTTACAACTCAATATCTTGTCGATAGACTTTTTAAGCGAGAATGATGGGGTTATTGAATTAATTGTTTTTACCACTCAAGATCTTGTTGTTGATTTTTAACTGAGAAATATGTATAGGTGGGGTAATTGACAGTCTACCCGCATTTGTTTCCACACTAAATAAAGACCTAATTTGATGTGTGTGTATATACTCGCTCGTACCCACTTCAAGTAAATTACATCCCCCCCCCCCCCCCCCCCAATCCACCCTCTGGTTTCATAGATGTATGTGTACAAGTGGAGGGCATTTAGGTCCTTTCAAAACCCTATAGACAAAAAAAAATTTATTAAAATAACTCATAATTTCATAATTCATGAATCATAAGAAGTTGTTTCACTCCCGGCCCAAAACACAATCACTCAGCAACCCACTTCTGGTGGGTTGCTGAGAGTCTCGTACACTCATATTTGCTCCCGCATTAAATAAATACCTAATTTGACGCGTTGACCATCTGCGGACATAGATTCGTTCTCGCACCTGCTTTATGTAAATTATGTCTCGCCCCTTTGGTTTCATTAACGTAGACGAGCAAGTGGAGGGCATTTAGGTCATTGCGATCCCCATTGACCAAAAAAAACCTATTAATTGAAAAAAGAATAACTCACAAATCATAAGAAGCTTTTTCACTCCCAGCCCAAAACACATACACATACAACAGAGGTAGATATCTGTGCATGCACACAGACGGCGGTTCAATGACGACTCCGATAACGTCGACTGAGTTGAACTACCTCGTATTCCGCTACCTTGCCGAATCTGGTATATATGTCTCTCTATGACTATATGTGTGTGAACTGCTAGAAATAAAAGATGATGTTTTGGAATTTTGACGATTGGTTCTATTTAGTTGAAATTATTCTGAGAAAATTTTTGCTACTTTTGATTGTTGTACGTAAATTACTACTAAATAATTAGAAAAGATACTCTTTCCGCTTTCAGTTTCATATATTAACTTTTCATGTTTGCTGAAGGTTATAGCAAATTAAAAGTTGGTATGCTGTATCAGATTTCATCATTGTTGTTAACTTTAATAAAATTCATCAAAAGGAGTGTTTGGCTGAGTTTTAAGTGCAACTTAGACGTACGGCGTTTCTGTATTCCACTATAGCTCTTAGTTCTTATAGTAGCTTATGATAATGTAACTTGAGTTGACACTTCAAAACAAAGTGCATGGATTTCTCTGGATCTGAATTAAGTGCATGTATTCCAATATTCATAATTCTGGTTCTGGTCAATGGCCCATCAAGCAACATTACTTATTTTTGTAATGATGGCATTGTTCTCCAGAGGGAACTCCAGTTTTGAAGGAAGTTTCTTGCACCGTAAATGTTTCTCGTGGAGATGTGGTATAGTATTTAATCTAGACTGCTTTAAATGGTTCTTCAGGATTCACCCATTCTGGCTTCGCTTTTGGATTCGAGGCAGGGATCAACAAGAGTACCATTGATGAGAATCTTGTTCCACCAGGTGGTCTTATTACACTTGTTCAGAAGGGGATCCAGTATCTCGAATTAGAAGCCAACATGTTAAATGCAAGTATTCTTTTATGTGGTTTCAGTATTTGAACTCTTCGTATTCCATGTTTGCTGATTTTCTCAACCAAAATATAATCGTTGAGTATTCAGGATGATTTGGACACAGATGAAGATTTCCAGTTCATGAATCCTCTTGAGCTGTTATCAAAAGATACGCCTGAACTTCAAAAGATCATTAAACAGAGAAAAGAAAACGGCCAGAAGGATTCTGAGGGAAAGGATAAGGTAAAACCTTCCGAGAACGTCATGGATGCAAATCATGTTGGAGACACGAGTAATGGAAAACTTGAGGAGAATGCAAACAATGGAGGTCAGATGGCACCCATGTTGTTTTAACTAATGCATTCATGTCCTGTGAATATTCTTGCTTTGTTTGGAAATCTACCTAAGTATGTGTTTATCTGTGGTCTGTGGTATTTAGGGCCAGAGCCAATGGATGTTAGCATGAGTTTACCTTCTTGGCCACGTGAAATTCCAAATAGTGATGTAACTGTTTTGGAAGGCCACACTTCTGAGGTATGATCACATTTTTCACTTCATCTATTATTCTATCACCTTCAATTGGTCAAGAATAATCGAGATGGATTTCTTGGTTATTTTACAAACAATGGATTTCTCTGCAGGTTTTTGCTTGTGCATGGAGTCCTACTGATTCACTTCTAGCTTCTGGGTTAGCAAAACCTCTATTACTACGTTGTTCAACAATCATCATACTTACTTTCACATTTTTGATGGAATCATCGTAGTTTCTCTTATTTCTCATTCTAAATGTGCTTGTTTTGCTTCAGGTACTTTCAATGTTTCAATTGTATCATACTTATCTCTTCAATTGATTGTGATTTCTTTGCCCTTGTCGGCCCAATTTGCGACAGAAGTGTGAAGATCTAATAAGGAGTTAAAAGTTAAAATAAGAAAGAAAGGACATACAGGCATTAAAATAAACCAACATAGCTGCAGCCAATCAGGCATAGAATGTATTTAACCAACAGCAAACCTGCCATTTATCCTCTGTTGTTTGGGTTTCAACCAGCATAAGATCACTTTAGCTATCAGCCATGGGACTCAATCCACACGACCACCAACAAAGCAGCTAGCCAATGGTGCAGTGGAGTCTGTACTTTTGCATGTTTCAACAAGTCACTTGTGCGTCTTTCTGAAAATTCAGGAGCTTGCATGCTAACCAGGACGAACAAATATATTGGTTTATGTTGAAAAATATTTGAGCTAAACAAAATCAGATCCACCTGTTCCTATTGTATCTTGTTTGGTACCTTTCCATCTCGGGCACAGGGAATTGCATCTTCTCTTTGGTTTAACAGTAACTTTGTTAGCTTCCTATTTTGGTACTTACAAAAAACCTTAAATGGGGCAACAGTAGCTTTAGAGGCAACAAAGGAAACAACTTTATTAGATGTTAAGATTTGCTTGGCTATAACCAGAACCAGAACTAAGGCCTTTCCTAGCGTATATGTTTAATCATCATGGAAAAAAGTGAAAATGAAACGTCCGAACCGACTCTTTCTGGCAAACTAGAATTCCTAAAATGTGTAAAGTAATTCTGATTTAACTTGTTTACAATGGCAATACACCATTGACTGGCTGTGGAAATACGGTTTCTCTTGAGTGCAACAAACTCTGTCATCATTTTGTGGTGTTGGACAAACGCTTGTCATTTGATTCTGGACTGCTTTGTATATTTACTGGATTGTATTTTTGCAATAGGCCATGCTTGTATTCATTTTCCTCTCACATATTTGACGCAGGACTTTAAGTGACCTTGTTTTGAAGGTGTGGAATATCATTGAGTTGATTATGCTTGTAGTTCATGAAGCATAGAATCCTCTAATAGTATGTAGATATCTTGTTTGAGGCCAGAATAAGTTTAAGTTTTTTTTCTTTTGGATTGTATAATTTTTTGTTACTACGTATTCATGCTTTGTAATACATCCGGTGTTAGTTCTTTCCTGTTAGCTCATACTGCATCATTTCTAATGTTATCTGTTTCTAGGTCTGGAGATTCGACTGCTAGGATTTGGACAGTTGATGGACCATCTAGCTCCAATATGAACTATGGGCCTTCCAGTATTGTACTTAGGCACCTGAAGGAAAGACCCAGTGAGAAAACCAAGGATGTGACAACACTTGATTGGAATGTGAGATTTTATCCAAATTGTTTGATGTTCGGTGATTGTTCTATGAATATTCTCTTTTGGCTGGATAATGCAACTATTGTTAATATGAATCTAAAATTAATATTGTCTTGTTCTTACTGTAAAACATGCGCTTTATCAGGTGGATGGAACAGTACTTGCAACGGGTTGTTATGATGGCCAAGCTAGGTTATGGGCTAAACATGGTAATAGTTCTTTGCAATTGATCTAAAACTTGTCTTTCTGCATCTCATCATAAACTGTAATTTTGGAGCAACTATTTTAAGTTGCAATCCTGTCTAAGCGCATGACTCGACTGCTCGACGTGATTCATCAATGGTTCATACATAGCCTAACCCGATCTATTGAGATAACAGGCTTGGTTGTTGTTGTTGTTGTAATCTATGTCTATGTGCACTATTCTTATATGACCTCAGCAGACTAGATCAGCGGTGCAATTAAAATTTCTTCTAATCCAATATATTTTACAATTTTTATAGCTACAGTAGATATTGTCTATGTTCACTGCTAGAGTGCATGATATGCTTACATCCTTGCTGTTTATTCAGGAGAGCTACTTAATACATTGCGTAGACACAGAGGGCCGATTTTCTCTTTAAAGTGGAACAAGAAAGGGGATTATCTTCTCAGTGGAAGCATGGACAAAACTGCAATTGTATGGGATGTTAAGACAGCTACCTGGAAGCAGGTGTTTGAATTTCACTCAGGTACTTAAATGTCTGTTGTCTATATTAAATCAAGCAGGAGATCGGATATCACACACTATTTCTTTAAGTTTGCGGAAACTACATGCTTTGCTAACGTCCTATACTTGATTATGCTTTCTCTTGCTGCAGCTCCACTCCTTGACGTTGATTGGCGGAATAATGTTTCATTTGCAACATGCTCTGCTGATAGCATGATATATGTTTGTAAAGTTGGAGAGAATCGGCCAATCAAAACTTTCAGAGGACACCAGGTTTGTTTCAGTGATTAACTCTTGATTTGATTTGCATGAGCGGTATTGTAAATTTGGCTGATGATTAAGGGCTGCTTGTCTTCTGTTACCTACAAATATTGACCTATAACCTTGTTTCTTAATAAGTGGATCTGCCATCGTACAGCACAGAAAAATTTTGTGGGTTGTAGGAAAACTTGTTTCTTCCATCTCATTTTCACATAGATATGCATGAGTGATTGTAAAGCTATGGATTAAACGACGTTTGTCAAGGTCTTCACCGTTAGGAGACAGCTTGGCAGAGTAACAATCTGATTTGAGTTCAGTTCAACACCAGGAACTTTTATAAGGTTATTCAACTGCACTATGGATAGAGATAGCTATTTTGATGGAGTAGACAGTTATGGATGAGGGCGAATGGGCGGTAATGAGTTGAAATGAGAATATCTCTTGATACTGAATTCTTTGTTTGGTTTGGTTTCAATGAAAGTGGGTGGAGAACAAGAGACAAGTAGATAGAACATCACTTTGGGGACGATAGAATGATTAGAAAGAATAACCTTTTCTCACTGGATTCTTCAGTTCCCAGAGATGCCCCTCTAGTTGATGTTTACCCTCGCTGTTGATAAAGAAGCTTCTAGCACTCAGTAAATCATGCATATCTGTGCGTAGACACTGTTTCAAGTTTTAACTTCGTCTTTTTGTGCAATTCACCAAATGGCGCACTATAGTTTCAACTTCAAATCTCAATAGATACTGAATCCCATGGTTTTGAACCTTAATGTCTCTTATAATAGACTATTTGGTGGAGACTATGAGACCTGTTTCTTTTGCTGTCAGATGGTGGTGTAAACTAAACCTCACGGTAGATTTGTTTCCAAGTTAAATGAAAAAAAATATGCATGTTAAATGATGTCCTCATCCATTTGGTCCTCTGCTCTCCGTAGGTGTAAAGATCATTCTTTTAGATTCATCTGGCTGCTCACTCAGTAATTTGTAGTAGGTAGACAGCAGTAGGTCAGTTGGATAATGCTGTCTGTATCTTTTGGCCGATACTCTCTGTATGTTTTGTTTTGCTTCATCAATTGTAATTGTTCTTCAGGGTGAGATTAATGCTATCAAGTGGGATCCCTCCGGTTCAGTTTTGGCCTCATGCTCTGATGATCGTACAGTGAAGGTAATAGTCATTCTTCATATACATTCAATCTTCTTATACAAAGTGCTTTTACATTCTTTGAACAACATTCTCATCTACTTGCATCAACTGAGTTATTAAAGTTAACCTTGATTGATTAAGTATTTTAGCACTTTCTAGATGAACACATTATTGAATTTTGACATGCAAATTCTGAAACACTTTAAACATATTTAATTAGGCTGGAAAGTGCTCATATTCTTAAACATCCGCAAACGGAAATTTGGCCTTTTACGATATTATATGTAGGCCATTGTTGGATTTTCTTCACATGTGTTTCTGTGTGTGTGTGTGGTGTGCCTTTTTCTTTTAGGAGTTATTTAGGTTGGAATCTCTGTTTAAGTGCGTTTTTCCGTATATGACTTACGCAAAGTAGCTCTATTGTGCAGTTAACATTGCTTCTTAGTTAATGTGTTGCACAAGTTTTACAGCCACCATAGTATTAGGGTCCATATATTGATATTTGATACCATGTTTCGTATCACCTGATGATGCTCAACTTTTATGTGATGTTCCATCTGATATTGAAACAAATATCTCTATTGAAGTATAACCTGTATCCTTTCTGAAAAGGGGACTTTATAATGACCATCTAGTTACTAAATATTTGTCTACATCTCGAATATCAAGCTTAATATAGCAGATACATGGTTAAACTAGTTTGGATATAATTCAGATATGGAGCATGAAACAAGACACCTACTTACTGGAACTCAAGGATCACTCTAAGGTACAGAGATATAAAGCTTCACTTTGGTCATTTCATTTGTTAAATTAATCCATAAACCTGTGTTGCTAACATATATACACTATGTTGTAGGAGATATATAGTGTCGGATGGAGTCCAACGGGGCCAGGGACCAACAATCCAAATCGGAAGCTGCTGCTGGCTAGGTATTGCTCTGCTCTAGAACGATTGGATGATTGCATGTGATATTAACTTACATATTTGGATCATTTCTCCGACTTTATGGAATTTCATTAGCTATGAAACTTCGAGAACATACGAAACAAGTGATGAACTAAAAGTAATAGCATTATTTTTTAAAAGTTTTTGGGACTAAGGCAATGAAGGTTATTTCGGCCTTTTCCGCCATAACGCACATTTACAAACTCTGCAGCAACAGTTAACAAAGAGTAATATTTGTACTCATATATATATATATATACAAAAAAGAGTAATACTTTGTAACAATGCAATCTGTGTTTGATGCATTGTTTGATTCTCGATAATAAGAAGCTTCCACCTCTGCTCTTAACAAAGTTTTTTTGAGAAAGTAGTTAAAGAATTCTTCTACAATCACATTAGTGAGACTTTCAAACTTGTGCATTTTTGTATGATGATTTGACTGTAGAGAACCCTTTACATCTCAAGGTTTCACATGGAAACTTACACTTACTTGAATCGACAGTATGTAATAGCGGGTAAGGTCATTTCTTCAGGATAAACTTTTTCAAAGCAAGAAAAAGTATTTAACGTGTCCACATGGCAACCTTTTCTTCACTGGCTCCCTATCCTTGAGAATTCTTTTGGGAGCCGACATTTCCAACTTGTAATTGAAATGCAACTTCTGTAATTATATATGAGCTAAGTTAATGACTTGAACTAATTTAGGAGCTTATTTTGTAAGTCTATCAGCCATTTATTTAACTCTGATAAAGGTCATGGTTGAAGCTCTCTAAGTTCCTCTAGAAAGACAAGAATCAAATTAGGTTGGATGGAGAGGTTCGCTGTGTGGTAAACCGGAAAACGTAGAGGGAAAAGGAGTAGCTTAATTGAATTTGCCATCAGCCCATAAGCCTATAGTTTGTACTTTAGTTTTTAAGGAAACACAACTATACTCTTACTAATTAGAGGAAGAGATGAGAGATAATAATCATTTAAACCTAAGAAACGGAGGAGATAGCTATGCACTATTATATCTGCAGTGTACGATATGAAACATTTCAAATTGTCTCCTTACATTTTATATTAGTTCATCATTCATGTGCTTCTTTTATATGTGTTCTTCGTCTCATCCTCCCTCTTCTCAATAGTGCCTCCTTTGATTCAACCATAAAGCTGTGGGACGTGGAAGTTGGACGCCTTCTCAACAACTTAGCAGGCCACAGGTACCGCAGTTCTATAGTCGTTCATTAAATAATCATAAAAGCCAGCATACGTAACTGCCCCTCTTATGGGGTGTTCTGACAAGAAAGATATGGTCAGACTCATTGTTGCCACGAGCGCGACATACGACTCAGTCGCCAACTGACAAGTAAAAAGAAAATATTTATGGTTACCACCTTCCTACTTTTTGGTGGAAAAATTACGATACTCTTACGTTTCAGAAATGACGAAAACATCCCCAGTCATGAACAAATGCTTTTTAAGTTCGATGGCAGTATATGGTTTGATCTCAGAGAATTTAAAAAACATCTTTGATTTTTAGTGATTTCTACATTCATAATATTTTCTCCTTCTCGCAAGAGTTTTCATATTGCAGCACCAATAATGTTCATGATGCTGCGTTTTTGCTAAATAAAGATGTTAATTTCTGAGATGTGAGGGATGTTGTCATATTGACCAAGTGTTTGGTAATGTTAACTATAATTTGTCCCAAAAAAATTACATTTTTTTTCATGCTTACCTGATCTTCATCTGACTGAATCACTGAGGTTCATGGTTACACTTCGCATGTTATGAACACTTGAAATACAAGTTGAAGCTGATCATGAATGGCTCGTTAATTTAATTAACATCTAGAGTTGTCTCATCCCGTTTGTTTTCAATGACGCAAATACAGGCATGAAGTTTACTCAGTGGCATTTAGCCCGGATGGAAAGTATTTGGCCAGCGGATCACTAGATAAATCCTTGTTGATATGGTCCGTGCAGGAGGCCAAGATCATAAAAAGATTCAGCGGACATGCCGGTGTCTTTGAAGTCTGCTGGAACAAAGAAGGCAATAAAATTGCTGCTTGTTTTGCAGACAGTAAGGTTTGTGTCATGGATTTTCTGATGTAGAGATTAGATCATGAATCTTATCGATAGGTCTTTCGTTTTGTAATATAGTACTACAGCTCTATCCTTTTCATTTGATGAAAATGCATCGTTGAGCTTGAAGTTGTTTTGTTATCGTACTGTTATTGCATTTGGTGGAGTGTGGATAGTGTTTGGGTCATAACAGTTTCAAATTGCCCGCAAAGTACATGCATGGAATTCTTGCATTTCTGCCTTCTTTTTTTTGTTTTGTTTTCCTCAAACTACATTTCGATGTTTTATTGAGTTTGTAGGATTTTATCTCGATTAGTTTTGTCAGAGCTAATGATTCGTTTGTGATTTTAGTTCCTCTATAACTAACTTTTAATTTGAATAAAACTGAAACGTTGAGAATTCATTAGTAATGTTGTCTTTAAAAAGTCATGTAAGAATGCCTCATGAAAGAAGATAAGAGATGTTTTTTCACGAAAAGAATTACATGAATGCTTATAAATTCCACAAAAAGATCGGAGTGTAAGAAAATGGATGAAATAATTTACTTTGTAAAGCAAATTTACACTACTCATTATATGGAAGAATGATAGGGGTCATGCAAGTACGGGCAGAATACAACTTGCTCGGATGGCAAAGCAGTGGCGATTTTGTGTGATCCCTTATCCTTGTATTGTTGACAACAAGATGTGTAGAGGGTCGGGTTTCATCACTAAGGCTGAACGAATTGCAGTTGCACCAAGGCTCTAGTCACAATGAGCAACTCTTAAAAATTGAAGAGAAATAAGTGCATCTATTACAACTGGGCTAAATCGAGATGAACCCTCGTGTTTATGTTTCAAATTCCGGAAAAGGAAAAAAGGCTTCGCGTAACCGGGGCATTTGCACGTATTAGAATATGTTGAGGGACAACTCTCTATTTTGTAAGTTAAAGTGCACAATTTGAAACACCCTGTACCTATACCATATGAGGGTTAATCATTTTTACCCTATTTGCGGAAGGCCAATGTTTGTCCATTCGAATTTTTATGGAAGTGGTCATCAGTAGCACTCAGATCAATTTTTTCCAGTTTGCGTTAATGAATCACGTATGATGTCTGATAATCTATCTTGGTAACGAAAATTCAAATGCGAGTCTTTGTGTTGTCCATGATCTTCATACTGGCCTAAGTTTTCTCAACTCAAAATGGTCACCTGATAACTGAAATTAATACGCACAACTCTAGTTCCAGTTACACAATACATCTTTGTGTTGTCCATGATCTTCATACTGGCCTAAGTTTTCTCAAGTCAAAATGGTCACCTGATAACTGAAATTAATACACACAACTCTAGTTCCAGTTACACAATACATCGTCGCGCTCTTGGTTGAATAGCAAAATAACTCTCTAGAATATAAATAAACTCATATTCTGAACTACATCAGCAAAAACATGATACCCCAGAAAACATTTTGTATTCTTGTGTGAATATCCATTTTTATGATTCACGATTACTGATCCAACCAATCATTGCAACAAAAGTTTCATGAAGATGATGACCCATTGACATGAACAAATGAATAGCACTTCCTAATCTTTTATCAGTTCGCTATGTACTGCAAAGTATGAGAGAACTTAATGAAAAGCAAAAAGGAGGATAGAAGACTAACATCACTTCAAGAAATTCATAACGAAATTGCATTTTTAGGTTCATATAAGTTATAACCACATAGTCACCATCTCACTGAGATGATTGATGAAAGCAGCGGGTAGGATATTAAGGGGGCCTCAAAAGAACTGTACAAAAACATGGATTTGCTTCCACCATGCATACAATGGGGAGTACTGCATATTTAGGTCCCCAAATGAAGCATAAATGTCAACTTTCAGTTGTTTACACAAACTAATAGCTTAAGCGAAGCATATAAACCCGAGCGTGACGAGTGTTTCCTACTTATCTTCTTTCTTAATGGCAGATGTAGATCCTTCTGATGTCTGATAATTGGAAAGGAAAAATGCACTTTGGTTCATCTGGAGAAACCTGCATTGAAATTAAATTCTTATGTAACACGCGCACAGTCTGAATTCAGATGTACCATACACAAAAGTGCTTAAGCAAAGCGAACCATACTGATGACAAACCACTTGAAATCATTAAGAAATGGGTGAATTGCATCTATAAAGACGTTCAGTGAAGTTATTATGACATCATCTCAAGTTTTTAAATCTATAAAGACTCCATATAAAATAATGGCACTAGCCAAAAGTATTTAGAAAAAAAAATACTCTCAATACATGATAGCCTGCAGGCATCTGTAAGGACATTTTGTTCAACCACCCAAAAATCCAACACCCGTCAAACTAGTAATAACAAGAAAATAACACCACTGAAACAGTGGTAACTTCAAAACAAAAAAGATTAGGTTATCCTTATTACATACTCATTTAGACTCCAAATATTTGACAATACAGACAACAACTTTAGAAGAAAAAAATGTTAGATCTAACTATAAACAAATGACCGATCGGCAATCATGAAGAAATCAGATATGTGAACCACAACGGATTAGATTAACTATCAAAGAAAAAGTTAATATTCTGCAAACTATGAATCAGTAAAATGGTGGTAGATAAGCTCAGCCATTTAATCAAGTATCACGAAGATTAAATCACCTGAGGAGGTCCAGCAATCTTTGCTGAAGCTGCGTCAATGTCTCCATTTCGATATGCAAATTGTTGAGCATCTCAGGCAGTTTAACTAGATATGCCAAAAAGGGGAGAGTTGATGATGTGTGTAAAAGAATGTGAAGTTCAGAACAAGTCTTTCAAGCTGTAAGTAATAAACAAGGTAAACTAGAAACCACAGTTAAGAACATAAAAGAATTGATACTCTTAACACCATGGCGCTGATTGTATCGAATTGATAATGATTTCGTTAGATCTATGCATATATAGATCGTGTGGTACTTGGTTTATTAAATACTGTCACGTGATTTATGTACTTCTCTCCTATTTACATAGGATTTTCACTAACAATGAAATACAAGTTTTCTTCCTATTATTAACATTCACACTCGACTCGTTCTTTCCAGAATTAACAGTATTATTATTCAAACCTGGTATAGCACCTTAAAAGTTTAAGTTTAATCATTTTCTTGTTCAAAGCCCACGCGTTTGTCATTAAGAATCATAAACGCTGGAGTTTCACATGCATTAGTGAAAAGATTCAAGAATAATAAAGTCAAATAAAATTTTGAAGATAGTGAAACTAGTTCTTTGTTCTGAGAAGGAACCAAGAGCAGCTGGGATTGGATAAAGTCGACAGACTCTGCATAAAGTTAGTATGTAAATTGCTGTTTGAGTGGTCACAGCAATTCATTTTTATCTGTGTTTAAATAGATAAGTGGCAACAAGTAAGAGCTTAATTAAAAGCATATCTTCACAAGAAATTCACGAGTTACGAACTTTTATAAAAAATGTCCAAGCATAGACTCGACATACCAAAGAGTCTTAATAAATGTTCAGCTCCGTAGACACCTGAGGGGGAGATACTGTCACCAATCACTTCTAGGTATTGTGGACGTTCATTATGGTAGAGAAGCATTGTGGGCAATGCTTTGTCAAAGTAGATACGCAACCCCATGACTATCTCGGCAACTGCGTCAGCTATCCTTCACCCAACCAAGTCATACGAAAAAGTCATCATAAATATCCACCACATAGTATGAGTAACATATAAAATAATCAGACTTTATAGACCAAAGTGCCCATGGTTGACACTTCCAAGATTTTCAGTAGTTCATAACTTGCATTGGCATGTAGGAAAGATAGTAGTCAACGTCTATTATGCAAAAGGACAAGGCAACTTACTTTAAAAGTTAAAACAACTTGAGAATACATAACTATCACAAGCTCAGATTTCTGGTTGTAACTGGTAAACCGAAACTGAAACCTATGGAGGCAGAAGATTCATGTTCACGACTCGACGTGATTCATTCATGGTTCATATAGCCTACCCCAATTTAATTGGGATTACAGGCTTGGTTGTTGTTGTTTGTTGTTGTAACTGGTAAAGAAAACAGTTCACTGATGACGCGAACAATCAATTCACAGAAACCATGTTAACTGGAAATGAAATGCCAATTAAACAGATCTGAGCAAGATATGGAGTAAATTAGATCCATTGAATCATATATTATTCTGGAAAATTCACCCAAGTCCTGAAATGCAAATTTAAGAGAATGATTCACCTTTGGCTCCATAAGTTAACTGCCAGCATAAGCATAACTTTGTTAATACTACTAGAGGTAACAAACACGCTCATACACCTGCCGAGGCTTGAAACAAAACAACTCCGGGACCATCAACCCTCCCTTTTCTGTGTTCCCCAAAAGACCAGCTTAGTCAAAAAACCATCTACAAGATCCTTTTACCCAGTGGTGGAATCTCCAGAATCAAAACATATTTCATGGTTTAGCACAATAAAATTGCGCAGAATTCTATTAACCATTTCAATTCCAGCCAAACACGACCAACCTTCCACTTCTAGTTACTTTTCACTCTAATACTGAAAATTCAAGTTGACACCAACATCCCTCAAATTTCTTCTTTAGAATGGACTTGATTTCCACTTCCAAAACATTATAAATGGTTTTACAGGAAAAGGCTTTCATGTTCCAATTAGTAGTGGCATTAAAAATTTGGTAGATTTTAGAAATTTTGAAGTTCTGGTCCAGCATTATTGAAGTGTCTGTGTGTGTGTATTTGAAAAGTCCGTTAAAGTAAGTTGCCATATCTAAAATGACAGAACTCGGTGTAGTAAAACGATTAAAGAGCCAAGGCCTGGCAAATTTTACTGTAAATTTTTAGTGTCTAGAATTTTTCGAAAACCGATAAAAGTTTCCAAAAAGAAGTGACACAGTATTGCAACAAAAATTAATTTGTGTTTATAAATGCTATTACAGGATTAACATGACTAGATATGCTAGGCAGCAAGATGACAGGCATTCGGAAGCTAAAGTACAGATGAACTAAGAGGTGTAAATTACTAACCCCAAAAATAAGTATAATCAAATATAATTTGTTCCCTAAACTTAAGACAAGTTTCTACAGAATTACTGTACTATGCCTAAAGTTCCAGTTCATCTTTGTATACAGATGCAGTAATGTTAAAGCTGATGCATCAGCATTAAAGAGAAAATAACAAATCAAGCAAAGATAAAAATAATTGTTTCGAGCACATAACAGTCCAGCGGTCCAGGCAATACACACAAAATAACTAAATAGACATAGTAACTTACATTCCGTCCTTCTTCACCCTGTAATCGAAATACTTGTCCAATATCTCATATACACTAGGAGAACGAGGAAGCTTGACAAGCTGCAAAATAGAATGTTCCAGAGAAAGTAACAGCAATTAGCATATGTTGATATGCCCGGGCAATATGGAGCAGTTGCATGTGTGGAGGTTTACCAATTACCAGGTATATCTTACTTAAGAATGCAACAATAGGTACAGATTTACCAGCCATACCCTACTAAAGATTCTCAAAAAGCACAAAACTAAGGTCACTGAGAACCCTCAACGTCGTTCAGTTTTACATGGGTACAGTTTAATCTAAACTGTAAACCTTCACCCCTAGAAAACCGCATAGACAAGAAAGCAATGTACGCCATAATGCAATCAGAAAACTCACAACTCAAATGAGTAGTCAGATAGCTTATTCTAATAGTTCATCTTGAGGTACTTTGAAATAAAATCAAATATAATGAGTATTTTCTCCACCTATTTCAGACTGATCATTCAGTCATATCTCTATCTGACATTCTTGTTTTTGGAAGATCTCTATTTTATAGGCTTACACGCGCTAAGATAAGACGCCGATTTTGCATATAACTTGTCCATTACATTCTAGAGCATTTCTAGAATCACCTCAATATAAAAAAGTTGGAAAAAGAAACAAGAAAAGGAATTATGAAAGACACTTCTTGAATGAGACTAAGCAACAATCAACTTAGTCTGAAAAGCTCCTAACCAATCAGGAAACATGAGAAGTAAATAATCAGGACATCTAATCTCTGCATAGACACAAACTCTTCATACATATGACCAACCTTCTTCCTTAAACAAACCACCGCTTAGAAATTACTCACAGTACATATCTGCTGGGCAAAACAGTAATTTCTTTGGAGCTAACACTTGCATACACTCACATGATATTTAAATATTTTTTTCTGGACATGATGAATTATTTGAGTAAATAGCTTATACATTTTACTAACCCCATATATATGACAAAATACCCAAAATGATATCTCTTGCTCCACACAACCATGTGCTGATGCATTATAATGATTAACACAAGTGCTGTTTCATGTAAACAGCCACAAAAAGAGGTCTATGAACTACCCACTCAGGTCCTCCTTATATTTCAAACCCACAGCCCCCAGGAGATGATCAATTCATAAATGGTAGAACACAAACTTTTCTTTCATCATATAACCTCCAAGATAAACAATACATGTCTCTTCACCAACTTATATTGAGCCACTAGATAGTAAACTGGAAATTGAACACGATTTATTAACAAAGAAATATAAATGCTGAGAATGATGGTAGACTCGTGATAGAGGTAGACATGAACCAACACCATTGGAACCTAATCAACTTCCTTTTTTAATTAATGACTTGAGAAAAGCACAATTGAATAAAGGCTGCCATTGAAATCTTTTGTTTGGATTCAGATATAGATAAACATAATTTTCCCACGATAGGATATACATTACCTCTTTCTAAAATAAGGCAATACAAATGCACATATCGTGGAGGCATAATAACAACAAGAATTTTATTCTAACAACTTCATTTATTACCTCTATAGATAGAACTAGTCCAAAGCTCATATCATGCTACCAATTAAACACCAAATAAACCAAGCCACGTGACAAGGAAAAGAACTCCTATCGCTACTGCTTTATATTTTGCTATTGCTTATCTTAAACTGGGATTGGGCATACAGTAGCTTCTTCAGTAGAAGACAAGGAAAATAATTCCTTTGAAGTAAATAATAAGGACAAACTGTATCAATCCTCATATCTGATCCTGAAACTAAACAATAATTCCTGCATAGTACACATTCTACTCTTGACCATCATAACATGTTTCAAAACCAACCCAGAGAATAAACAATTTATCCTCGATCAACAAGGACTAGAGATAACAGGAAGAATCAATATAAATATATAAAATCTCCAAGGATTGAAAAGCCTATAACTGGAAACATGCTAACCTGGCCAAGATGGGTTATACATTCATAATCATTAACCAGCTGCTTTTTCAAAGTAGATGGAATTTGGATGTGTACAAGGTTATCCAGTGGCACACATTCCTACAAGAGAGAAGGATAGAGAATTATGAGGCCTTCCAGCAACAACGAAAAGGAAAAGGGTGCTCAATTTCATAGAAGTCATTCCAATTAGCCTAAGAAACAACCACAAATAAGTCATCAAGTTGCTTCGACCAATCCATGCTAAGTTACAAACCGGCTTCTATATGGCAGCAATTACCTCCCAATCCCTCAGTAGCCAGATAAGACACCAACTAGAGACAAATGTCATTTAATTGAGATAATAAAATTGAAAAAAGATAAAAAGAAAAAGAAAATGGTAGCATGCCATTCGTAAAATAATTTCAATTAAAACAATATCAAGCTATAGATGAACAGTATATTTGCACAAGAGGTACAAAATTAAAACCTGTAGAGTTAACACTGCAAGCGTATATGAAGCTGCTAGATACAGGAAGAAATGTACCTTCTCAATGATTTCAGGTTTCCGCTTCTTGCCTCTCATCCCTGAAAAAGGCATAGTTTCAGACGATATTTGTTCAAAACATCTCTGGTGACCAATTCTAAACAACAACTATGCCTAACAGATGCCGAGAGATTCGCACACTTGGGCTACATGAGCCAAAATAATCACATAAAGCTCATGACCTAAATTCTTTTGAGCAATGGAGCAAACAGAAAATTCAATCATTACTACCAACAAAAAGAACAGAGGAAATAAATCTTACCGATAGAACTTTTAGCTTTAGCTGGTGACAAACGCCCGAGCTTAGCATTCTTCTCCATGGCATACTTCTCCTTGAGCCCCTTCTGCTTTTGAATATTCTCCTCAGTGCGTTTCAACAGGTGATCAAAGCCCACCCATTCATCCCAACTAATAGACAGTCAAAAATTCTACTTTCAGAAATTTCCATTAATAGATAGGATAAGAATTGCTTCAACAAAGGTCAGGTTCAATAAATGCAAGCTCCGTACTACCCTATTGCCTTCCAAAATGTCAAGTGCTAATGAACCAGGAACAAACCACTATGTTTATTTGAATTCTACGCATTGGATAATTGCCAAAGCTCGTATAAGTACACAGAGATATAAATGCATATATACATATATTGTGTGAAGGACTATATGATGACTCTCCATCCTTTGCCCTTATTCTTCTATCTCTATCATTAATACTTTAACCATCTCCATCATAAATACTTTAACCAACTTTATCCCAGGGAAGTCCTTGGAAAACCTAACAAGATATGGGTGCACATTTCAGAAACCAGAAATCTTTGGCCATTCAGGAGTGTTTTCTATGAATCTTAAGCCAGAAACCAGATTTCATGTCTCAAAATGAAAGGTCAGATGAGGTGCACTCACTGTTTGTTCCATCCCTGAAAAGAAAAAGACAAAAACATCAGAAGAAGCATATAATTAAATTCCAGAGAAATCTTGAACATCTAACTGTTCATTTCAAGGCATCCTGAATATAGAGCATGTTTTGGAACTTAGCAACATTTCATGATTCCATTGCATCAAAAAAAAATATTAGAAGCCAGGATGCCGAAAAAATAGCAAACTCCGCAAGCTGTAGATATGTAGGAGAATACACTTACAGGATAATGGACATAATACCTCCATCCATCCTTATGGAGTTCCGCTTTTTCCACCTTGTATCATGAAAATAAACGCATCACGTGAAAGACAGAATTATACAAACAATAAGCTACTATTAAATAGCGTGCTCCACTGTTATAATAAGTAACCTAATAAGAAACCTCATTATATACCCTTTTAGGCACTGGCTACAGCAAAAAATTGCTGCGACATCGGAGATATATTATTTTCAACAAAGTGCTTACTCAATAATTCTAGGCACTAATTCTAGCCTTTAAAGTGCTGTGAAACGTGACTGAATATCGCTGGAGTTGTATCTCCGTACTAGGATGCATACACCAGAGGCTCAAAAAATTATTCATTCGTTATGATTGGTGAGCCTATTTATAACTTCAATCATCGTCTTCCCTTTATTTCCAAATCCACGGAACATGACTTTTCTGACTAACGTTTGAGTAAAACGCTTCAAATCCCAAAAGGGAATATCATAATGATCCTCTCTTCAAAATCCTAACATGCCCGTCTGAACGGATAGGCAAATTAAATCATCAAAAAATCAAGATATACCCTTGTATTGTGTTAAGAACTTAGTAACATTCAGTAAGTTTGCTGAAAAAGCTACGATTCTAATCCCACCGTGTTTCCTCGTCCCTAAGGAATTCTACTCTTAATCTAGTGGACAACGAATCATGGAGCAAATGTTGCACTTACCTGTTACTATATGCTCGACTGGCGCTAGATGAAAGTCGTTGGCGTTGCTATAGATGGAGCATTAGCTCTATACACATGCATATGAATAAGTAACATTATCTCATCCTATTTTACCAAAACGAACAAGCACATCGAATTTAATCTCTTTTTTCTCACCATATGATCATAAATCACACATCAACCATTAAAAGTTAACTCTTTTTTTCACTCCAAATAAATCCTATTTTACCCATTTAACAGATAAATAAAGAAAGGGAATATTAATATTATTATTAGCTTTTTTTACCTTGGCGTCGTAAAGGCAGGGGCCGTGATAGGCGAGGACCTTTTCGCCTTCGCGAAACGACGAGGCGGAGTCGGTGGTTTTGTCTTCAACGGTGGCGGCGTTGGTGGCGCCGCCGTCTGGTGCTCCGTCGTTTGAGCTGCTCATTTTTAAATAACTTTTAATTAATAATATGCCCTTTCGCTCTTTTTTCACTTTATGGGATTCAAATTTTATGGCAGGTGACAAAGAACTACGGACGTGATTGGTTGGTTGGGCGTGTCGGGATTTATTTTATTTTATTTTATCTTATTTTTTAATGTTTCAAAATTTATTAATAAAGTATTTAGGTTTAAATAAATACATTTGTATTGATTTTAAACATGATGACAAGTGCAAGATGCGTGTCATGGATGAAAATTTCGGTCCTGGAGTACGTTTCGGTTAGCTAAAAATTAGAAACGTTTTATAATATTTTGAGAATTTTTCGGTATATTTCGAAAAATTCATAAAATTGTAGTTATAACTATCATGGAAACTGCATGTATATTTCGTATCGGTGAAGTCAAAAATGAAAATTTTTCGGTACTTTTCGAGGAAAAGCACGTAAATCTTGATCCATGGTGCGTGTGGAGCATTCTACATTACACACTCTATAACGTAAGATGAAATTGTATTGGGAATCACTTCACATGTGTGTTTAAGAAAAGTGTTGATTTAATAAAAAAAAATGGTATTATGATAAAGAAAATAAACGAGAAAGTTATTGTTAGTTTTAGAATATTTTCTTAAGTATATTGATTATCTAAAATTAGCATGAAAGTTTAATTGAGAATATAAAACGAGATACAGAAAGAGTTTTGGGGGATCTTAGAAAAATATATATTCCTTATGAGGGAAGTGAATTCTTACTACAAGGGTACAACCGTGAAAGGCATCTTTCTTATTTATATTACTTAGATATTACAATGAGAATACATAGTTCTAGTAAGTGTGTATGTATAGAATTTAGAGGATGTTTTCTTGGCTCTATTTATAAGCTTCGCCTTCCTTTATTATGTGTCACTCGCTTGTCATTTAATAGATGTATGAATAACACTTATATTATTTCTCAAGATAGACAGGTATGTTGACAACCTTAACATGAACTTGGTTGATGTGTCAATGCAGTCCCAGTTACTTTATAATGGCGCTTGGATGACTGCTAGTGACCGTGTTAATTACACCAAATATGAATTAGCCATTTATCTCATAATTAGCCATTTATCTCATAATTTTCGCTTTAAGAGGCAACTTTGTGATGATCCCTGGTGACAGATCGCTATGGGTGAAATATATGGGGGCTTATCTTTCAACTCCTCCTCCATATGGGGGCTCTCCCTTTGTGGTCTATGATTGGGGAGCAAGATCTTAGACGGTTCTATTGTTTCATGGTATTTTTATATGTTATCATAGATCATTTAAAGTTTTCTATTATGCTTCTCTTTTCACTTTTTTTTCAAGAAAAGTATAATTCACCATTATAATCTACCTTATGAAACGTATTTGGGTTGTCCGCAAAAGTTTATAAAAGCATCTTCTAAAACTACTGCTACTCACTCGCAAATAACTTGAGAGCTTAATATACTAATGGTAAATTTTGAATAACTTCTTATGATTGATTTCCTTTTCTCAAAAGTTTCACAAAATACATATCTTCAAAGCAACTTGTATAACACCACATAAACGCAACTTAGTAGCCTGTATTTTTTAGGCAGAATTGTAAAATATGTCCACTAAATTAATCGTTTTCGTCACTTTTGCTCACCAAATTTTTGGGTCTTGTCTAGTGGCCGACATATATTTGAATTCTCATCACTTTATATCCAATAGGAACCTCACCGGATTTGGGGCATATGTGGTTGCCCCGTCACGTAAGTCGCGTCTATGTGTTAAATCGTCACTCTACGTCAAATTTCCAACTCAACAATAACAACTTCTCAAATTATAAGGAAGGAATTAGTAATATGATTTTCTCAAAAAAAACTACAATGATAAAAATTAGATAATTGTCTTTTATAATATTTACCCTTATCTTTTTCAAAATATATAACAAAAATTAGAGACCTGCTAAAAAATTTAAGTAAATAAATAAATAAATAAAGGACCACCACACACCACCGCCTCCACCCCCACCCTCCCAGTCTCCCACCACCACCAGAACTACAATTCCACCACCAATCGACCTACCTTTGCAACCAAGTACCTCTCTCATTCGCGACCAAATCGTTATTTCTATTCTATGATACATTTTCTTAACGTGCATTTTATTTTGTAGGTTTCAATGCAATCATCTTTGCGCCAAGCAATGCAAACAACATGCTTCAATGGAAAAAATATGCAGGCATTATAGTTTTTTCTTTCTTATTTTGGGAGATACTTTTTAATATTATAGTTTTTTTGCTGTTTGAATACATTTAGTTTAGATTTTTTGCAAATGCATCCTTTCCATGCCTAATTAACTGATTATTTTCTTGATTTTAGGCACCAAGATCAATATATATGTTGTGCCGCCGCCTCAACTTCAACAACAACAACAACAACAACCAAGCCTGTAATCCCAACAACAACCGCCGCCTCAACTTCAAACAACAGAAAAATATGATCTTCCGCTGAGGGCAGAAAATGTACAAGTAATTTCTTTGTACTTTCAAATTGCATTTGCTTGACTTTAAGTGCTTGGTGATATTCCATAATTCCATCTATTAGAGATCTACCACCAATACTACAAATGATCAAGAAGCAAAAGAAGCGCGGGCAAAGAAACCCAGACATAAGAAATTGACTGGTGCCTAAGTGGTGCAAAGAATAAAGGAGAGCAAGAGAGGCAACACGCTATTTTAAGTGATACCATCCATAACTTTTTGTGCTTGTGTTAAGAAACTATGGAATGAGCTTTGGAGTCTGGGTACCCTATGTGTTGTAGTTTGTGTGTTACAACAATTTTATATGGTTATGATGAATTATCTAAGTGACGATTGGATCATTAGAATCTATTTGTCCGGTATAAGAGATTAATTTGAAGTGATAAATTCTTCATTAGGAACTGGTAGGATATAAATGCAATTACAACAGAATCCTAGCATATCTAAACTAGGTAACTAAATCACTATAAACTAGGAAATGAATATATTACAAGATACTACAAAAGATATACAAATTTAATCTAATTGTGTCTATTACGTCCATGCAAGATCGACGTTCCATCAGCAATGGAGAGCTTGGAACGCATAAGTTGGAAGCGAGAGCGTGCAAGAGGCTTGGTGAGAATATCAGCAAGTTGGTCGAGGGTGTTAACATAGGTAACTTTGAGTATCCCCTTGTTAACATAATCGCGAACAAAGTGCAAGTCCACATGAATGTGCTTCATTCTTGAATGTTGGACGGGATGACTAGATTGGCAAATGGCACCCATGTTATCACACTTGATTTAAGGTGACGGAGGAATACCAAAACCAAGCTCGGCAAATAAATGTTGGACCCAACGAATTTCAGCCGCGACATTAGCAAGCGCACGGTATTCGGCCTCAGTCGTAGAACGAGAGACGGCTCGTTGCTTGCGAGAAGTCTAAGAGATGGGATTTGGTCCAAGAAAGAGAACATATGCCGACGTGGATGTGCCGTTGACAGTGTCACCGGCCCAATCAGTGTTGGAGAAGGCCGAGAGCACGGGAGACGGGGAGCGGCGACGTAGAAGACCGTGAGCCAACGTGCCCTTAAGATACCAAAGAATCCGCTTAAGGGAAACCCAATCACGCTTGGTCGGAGCAGCCATACACTGCGCAAGATGGCTAACGGCAAAACCAATATCCAGTCAAGTGAAGGAAAGATAGTGAAGCGCACCAATGATTTACCGACAAGGCGTAGGGTCAATCGGCGAGTCCGAGGAGGAGGCGATCGGGTTTGAGGTCATAGGAGTAGCCAAGGGTTTAGCACCATCCATCTTATGATGAGCTACAACATCAACGATATATTTGTGTTGAGAAAGAAAGAGGCCTTCTTTATGTAGAACCTCAATTCTCAAAAGATAAATAAGGGCACCCATATCCTTAACCACAAACTGTGAGCCAAACCGTGAGATAAGAGACGTGATAAGAGATGGAGAGTTGCCCGTAACAATAATCAAGAATAAACAAAGAGCGAGATGTCAGATTTGGCTTGAACAAAGCCAAAAGAAATGAGAGTCGAACTAAGAGCAAGATACCACGCCCTAGGGGCTTGCTTAAAGCCATAAATCGACTTGTGCAAGTGACAAACATGTCGAGGGTGCCTCGGATCAACAAAACCCGGAGCTTGGCTCATGAAGATTGTCTCAGTGAGATTGTTGTGTAAGAAAGCATTATTAATGTCAAGTTGACGAAGCGGCCAACTATGAGTGATAGCAATAGTGAGAACGGCGCGAATGGTCACGACCTTTACAACCGGGCTAAATGTCTCCTTAAAGTCGAGGCCCGGACGTTGGTGAAAGCCCTTTGCAACTAAGCGTGCCTTGTACCGATCAATCTTGCCATTTGGAAGGAGTTTGATACGAAAGACCCACTTCGATCCGATAATGGTGCGATTAGGCAGTAGATCGACAAGGGACCATGTACCGTGTTGAGCAAGAGCCGTGAGCTCCTTATTCATAACCGCAAGCCAATTGAGGTCCTATAAGGCTTGACTAACACAGGTAGGCTCCACAAAAGAAGGTTATGGATGTGTAGTCGCCAAGTAAGCAAGTTTCGGCTTGTAAATATTATTACGCGAACGCGTAACCATATGATGAGACCGGTCCACAGGCTCAGTAGGAATTGAAGCTGCGAGAGGCGGGACCGGATCCGGAACGGGCTCAATAGGCTCGGCAAAGGGCGAGTCCGCTGGAGGAGGCGGCCGCAGGTGCGGGCAGTGGAGCGAGCGGTGCAGGATAAGACCACAACAATTGAAGGCATCAGTAAGGCTAATGAAGGTGACTTGTAGCCCAAAAATTGATCCTCAGCAAAGTAGACATGGCGAGTAATATATAGACGACCCGTCTCAAGATCGAGACATTTATAAGCGGATTGAGAGGACAAATAACCAAGAAAGATGCATCATCGAGCAGGAGGATCGAGTTTCCCATGGATATAAGGTCGTGTGTGAGCAATGCAAAGACAACCGAATGTCCTAAGCCAAAGATAGTTGGGCGAACGCCCCTGCAAGACCGAGAAGGGTGACTCGTTTTGGAGAACGGCGTCGGGAGACGGTTGGAAAGATACACTACCATGGCAAAGGAAAATTCCCAAAACTGACGGGGAAGATTCGCACGTAATAAAAGAGTTCGACCCAACGAGACAACTTGCAAATGACATCGTTCAGTGGTACCGTTTTGTTGGGGAGTGTGGGGAGCAGTAGTAAGCCAACTAATGCCATGCGCATTAAGATAGGGACGTAACGCCATAAATTCACCTCCGTTATTTGTATAGAAGATGCGTAAGACAGTACCAAATTGTTTCTCAACTAAAGCACGAAATTGTGGAAAAATACGCACCACATCAGATTTGACTACCAAATGATAAAACCAACAATACTTCGAATAGTGATCGACGAGCAATAAATAGTAACGAAAACCATGTAAAAGAAGAGAGAATATGGAGCTCAATAATTAAAAGTGTTTTTGATATTTTAATTAAAATTTGATTAACATAATATCCTTAATAAAATTTAACAATTTGAACTACAAAAAGTATGTATTTGTTTTCATTTACAAAAGGAAAAAGGCTTTGTCTAAGTATAATATTTTCTTTTTCGTTTACAATATAGAAAGATAACATTGGTTATTTTATTTCAATGATATTTGTATACTGTGAAACAATGTTACAATATATAATGTAAATTGAATATATTTAGATTTTTAAGAGGACAAATAATTATAATAGGGACTGCCTGGAGAGATTTCAAAATATAAAAGATTTTGTGCAGGTTTTCAAATTACAAGGAGGTTTCGTGTAGGTTAACAAAACACATAGGGGTTCGGTGCAACTTGCAAACCACAAGGGGATTTCATGCAGGTTAACAAACCACAAGGGCATTCCGTGCAACTTGCAAACCACAAGGGGGGCTCGTGAAGGTTACAAACCACAAGGGAGTTCTATGCAACTAGCAAACCACAAGGGAGTTTCGTGCAGGTTAACAAACTACAATGGGGTTCCGTGCAACTTGCAAACCACAAGGAGGTTTCGTGAAGGTTCCAAACCACAAGGGGGTTCTGTGCAACTAGCAAACCACAAGGGGGTTCTGTGCAACCAGCAAACCACAAGGGGGTTTCGCGTAGGTTGAAAACCACAAGGGGGTTTCGTGCAAGTTAACAAACCACAAGGGGGTCACGTGCAACTTCTAAACCACAAGGGAGTCTCGTGCAGGTCAACAAACCACAAGGGGGTTTCACGCTAGTTAACACCACAAGGGGATTCCGTGCAACTTACGAATCACAAGGGGAATTCGTGCAGGTTATCAAACCACAAGGGGGTTCTGTGCAACTTGCAAACCACTAGGGGGTTTCGTGCCGGTTACAAACCACAAGAAGGTTTCGTCCAAGTTACGAACCACAAGGCGATTCTGTGCAAACTTGCAAACCACAAGGGGATTTCACGCTAGAGCTATGAAATGGCATTATAGACTATTCAAACAAAAAAAAATCAACAATATCGTTGCCAGACTCATTTGTAGCGCGTGAATGCTACTCGCCAACGAATTCTGAAGGAATGGGGATTTTATGCAGGGTTTTTGAAACCAAAAAGGGGTTTTGTGCAGTTTACAAACCACAAGGGGGTTCTATGCAACCAGCAAACCACAAGGGAGTTTCGTGCAGGTCAACAAACCACAATGGAGTTCCGTGCAACTTGCGAACCACAAGGGGGTTTCGTGAAGGTTACAAACCACAAGAGGGTTTTGTGCAACTAGCAAACCACAAGGGGGTTATGTGCAACCAGCAAACCACAAGGGGGATCCGCGCAAACGACAAGGGGTTCCGTGCAACTTGTAAACGACAAGGGATTTCGTGAAACTAGCAAACCACAAGGGGGTTCTGCGCAAACGATAAGGGGTTCTGTGCAACTTGTAAATGACAAGGGTGTTTTGTGTAGGTTAACAAACCACAAGGGGGTTCCGTGCAACTATCAAACCACAAAGGGGTTTCGTGCAGGTCAACCAACCACAAGGGGGTTCCGTGCAACTTGCAAACCACAAGGGGGTTACGCGCAGGTTAACAAACCACAAGGGGGTTCTGTGCAACTTACGAACCACAAGAGGGTTTCACGCAGATTAACAAACCACATGGGGGTTCCGTGCAACTTGCATGCCACAAGGGGGTTTCGTGCAAGTTACAAACCACAAGGGTGTTCTGTGCAACTTGCAAGCCACAAGGGGGTTTCGTGCAGGTTTAAAATTGTTCGTTTGTAAATTTCCCGAAAAGCTAATCATAGGTTCTTCTCTCCGGAAACAGTTCTTCGGAAAAAAAGCCTTCGTATTTTCAATGTGCCACTGATTTTAGGATAACATTTACTATCAATTTAACTTTTTAAAATTCGTTATTATACTACGTACCTTGAAATAAGCATTTAAACCCTTATTTAAAAGACATAATATTATTATTAAATCTTTTTTTAAATTAATTTTTGTATATTCTTTACAACTTTCATAACGCTATTAGCAAATACGATAATTATTTCATTTACTTATTTTAATATCACAAGTATTATCAGTAATTTCAAATCAAAAGAAAATAAATAATAAACATTCAATTAAACATGATTTTTCTTAGAAATATTTATAAAGGGTTTGTTTATGATATTAATAAAACATGTCAAAAAGAAACCTTGCTACTAATTTCCCGCCAAACTCACAAGAATTCTCATTTCGTCTTATTCTTATTAGGTACTGTACTACTCTTTTCTCTTCTTCATTTTTTTTTGCTTTATATTATGATTCACAATCGTGATTTGTTTTCGAATTCAAATGTTAATAAGAGCTGAAATTTCATTTGTTTATAGTCATCCAAAACTTGTATACGCTGTTTGTGACTTTTGTCTGTTAATTTGCTGTGAATATAAGGGTTTATCGTAGTGTTCTTCGTTTTTTGATTAGGGCTTGCTGGCTTTTCTAATGGCTACTACCAGTGGGAGAATTATTAGGTGCAATCGATGTATGAACAAATGTGGTACATCTAGTTTGATTATCGCCATTGATACACAATGTGGATTGGGATTACAGGTGGTTAATTTCTTATAATTTTGGCAATACTTGTACTCTTTACTTTTAGTCACACCGCGTCATCAATACAGCGGCTATCGTACATAATAATGTTTTTTCTTAATTAGAAGCAGATTGGTTACATGACAGTTTAATGACTCCCAAATAAAAGAAGAGAAAACCGAGGGACCTAATTTCCCTGTCAACTGGTGCTCATGAAACTTCCTGTTTTGGAAAAACGAATAGGTACAAACTCTGCCCGATATAATGTCGCTAGCTATATCATCAGAAACTACCATCAACGAATTAATCACCATGAAGTCATGACAACAAACACGCTAATTTGCATCATTTTCACGTTCTACGTCACATAACGCTAACCACGTGACTACTAACCTCAAATCAGTTGACAAATCACCCTCGCATACGTCCAACATATTCCATAAGACAAAATCACGTGAGTCGTGGCATTGCGGAAATTAAGCAATGCCTCGCGCAATTCATGCACAAAAAACAGATTACACGAATCCAACGCCAAATTTCCACGCAAGGCACATAATAACGACTACTAGTAAATCCGACAAAAAGAGCACACCTATACGACCGGATCAAATTCCCCAACTCGGTTCCCAGTTCACAGAACGACCTGGCCTAGGGTTCATGAGCACAATTTTTACTTTCTGAGGTTCATGAGCACAATTTTTACTTTCTCAGAGATCTTAGATGGTAGAATCATAAAACAATAAAAAAAGGAATCGAACAAGTTGAAAAATAAAATGCAAATTACAAGTATGTTGCAGTGAATTCATAAGCTTAATTCACTAGCACGCCATGCTCTTCTTGAATTTCATATGCCTCTAGTATTAGATATATACTGCCAACAAATTACGTACTATACAAATGCACAATCTATGTCTAATACTTTCTACAAAGAACAGTACGATACAAATGCACAATCTATGTCTAATACTTTCAACAAAGAAAAATACACCATGTTAAAGAATTCATGACCGGTTCAAGTTTGAGCAACAATGTCAAAATACTCCCATTACGAAATTTTTAAAAATGGAGTTCTGAGAATATAGATAATTTCAGGCAACAAAGTTGCAAGATTACATACCTCTTAGTAGAGCCATTTGATGACCTACCTATCCAATTCCAGGAGAGAAAATAAACACAAGCACTCATCTAGGATTCTCTCCAAATGCAACTATTACTTTCCAATATACTCGATAACGGGTCAAGACTGATCTAAGGGAGATTAAGACTCAAAAATAAAACTCATAGCTGAGGTTAACTGCAGTTACTTAATACAAAACGCACAACTAGCTAAATGCAATGACTATGATATGCAATGCAGATTGCAGGGGAACCATGCAACAACGGAAGTATCAAGTAACATTTTCACTCCTAGAAAACTAATTGAATGTATAATGCATTTTAGCATATTCTCATTCATCACCAGTTGAGACAGCCAAACATGTGATATCCTCATCTACGTAAACTAGCTAACAAACTGCAGACTTAGAACCATGTTAGACAGACACTTCTATAACAAATCATCGTTTGTCCAAGATGATCTGTAAATGCCAAAATAATAACATTCTCACACAATGCATTCGTTAAACAGGGTAGTTTAAAGAATGCCAAAGAAAGAGGCGGGGACCTTATTTACCCGCAGCTGGAGCTCCTGAAACTTCCTGTTTTGGAAAAACGAATACGTACAAACTATGATCGATATAATGTTGCTAGCTATAGCATCAGAAACTACCATCAAAAGATTAACGCTAACCACGAGACTACTGCCTCAAATCAGTGGACAAATCACCCTCGGATACATCCAACATATTCCGTAAGACAAAACCACGTGAAGTCGTGGCATTGCGGAAATTAAGCAATGCCTCATGCACAAAAAGCACATTACACGAATCCAACACCAGGTTTCCACTCTCAAGGCACATAATAACGACTACTAGTAAATCCGACAAAAAGAGCACACACACACCACCACAGTTATAGCAACAACAATCCGAATACCGAACAAGGTCTAATACACTACTAAACTAGCATCATCAAGCATAACGATAATAACAATAACAATAATAATAATACCACCACTACAAAACAGGGGGTACTCATCTCATCTCACTCATCACCAGCAACAGACTCAGTCTTCTCACTCTGCGGCGGCGCATTGGACCCGGCATCCTCGTCCTCGGCCTTCACCGCGGCTCCTTCACCACCACCGCCACCAGATCTAGCCTTCACAGTGTCCAGCATTTTTCTACTAATCTCCTTCGAGTACACCTGCAGAATCTCGATCCCGTCGTCCTCCGTCCCCGCCGTCTTCCCCGCCGCGTCGAATGCTTCCTCCTCGATGCGGTTGGCCGCCTCGACCGCCTCCTCGCGCGAAACGGTGCCGTATCGCTTGGAGAGGATGGAAGGGGTGGAGAGAGTCTCGATTAGGCGGCTGCGGACGGCGTCGCGGGTGCGCTCGCTCGGCGGCCAAATGCTGAAGGAGATGTTGTTGGTGGAGGCTTTCGCGGCGGAGGACGGCGGCGGAGGGGCTGAGGTCTCGGTTTCCATGGCGGTGGAGGGAGGGGGGAGATCGGGTGGGGTTTGGGGGGTTTGATTTGGGGATTCAACCAATTCTGACATTTTTGTTTAATGGATACTTAATTGTGAAAATGATAACTGAAGGGACTGTATACTATAAGGGTATATATATATGTGCTTGTATAGATACATAAAAAATATATATATACATATATATATATATTTACCAAAAGAAAACTATCTATATACTATTTTATTATTATTATTTTTGTAACTAACAAAAGTATACTTGAATAGTTTGAAAGGAATGTGGGTAGGGGACATGGGCCGTAGTTTTGGTGAGGTGGGCGAATTTAATGCCTCTAATGTTAGTGCAGTTGCACAAAATAAAATAAAAAATGTCTCTGCTATAAAACATTTATATTTTGAATTTATGGTTAAAATGCAATTTGTTTTAGTATGTATGTTAATTTAGGGAAAAAAATCCATTTCGTCATTTAAGTTGGCACCCTCATCGTTTTCGTCCATTAACTTGTCACGCCTGTAAAAAGGTCTATTAAGTTGGCACATTTCATCAATTTAGTCCATTTACCCCGACTCTGGTGGTTTCCGGCACCAACTGCTGATGTGGTCGCCGTTGACCCATTGACCCGTTGACTCCGATTTTTTTTAATTTAATTTCCACATGTGCATGACACGTAATAAAAAAAATCAAAATTCAAAAATAATAAAAACCAAATAAATAATATATAACGGCACAATTTTCTCCATTTCTCTGTTTTTACCGAATCCGACTGAATTTCGCCCCAACTCCGACTGAACTCCGCCCCAACTCCGCCTCTCCTTTCTCTCCATTTTTACCGACTCACTCTGCATCAGAAGCTTGCTCGATGGCGAGGCGCGCACGGAAGTCGATACCGAAGCCCAAAATCCGCCATGCATCCAAAATCCATGACCCAGCACCTAATTATGGTAAAAATCCGCATGCATTAAGCTTATTAGTTTGATTATGTGTTTTATGTTTGTTGATCATGATTTCCCCCAAATTGTTTATCACCCTAACTTTCCCCAATTAGATTTTAATTTCCTCAATTGACTAAGAACCCTAGTTTCCCCGATTCGCGAAGTGCCCTAATTAGCTGAAAATCCAATTTCCCCCAATTCGACTAGAACCCTAATTTACCCAATTCGACCCTAATGTTATTATAGTTTTTATACATTGTACAAGTGTTGCACCTAAATTTTTTGTCTTTTTTCTTAACAGTACCTGGTGATCTTAATATCACTCTCCAAATTTTCTATGGAGGTAATATGAAGTCTGATGGAGTGGTTGAGTATGAGGGAGGCTTTAAGTGTGTATTTGATTATGTGGGGTATAGAGTTATAAGTATAGAAGGCTTGCTTGTGCTGTGTGACCAGATTGGGTTAATATTTGTGGAGGGTTTGTATTTAAAGAAAGATCATGGGTTTGCTATCATTGAGTCAAACAGTGAATTGCAGACATATTACTTGGGCTGCCAGAATACAAGGATCATGGATGTGTTTGTGAAATGTGAGGGGAGGGCTGATAATGCTGGTTTGGATGGCTTGAATGAGACAAATGAAGAAAGTGCCACCACTGAATGGGTTGAAGATGATGCTGAAGATGAAGAAGAACATAATATTGAATTGGATGACTTCTCAGATGCCTCTTATGGTATGCAAGAGGATGAAGAAATGGGTAATGGTATAAATGAAGCAGCAGTGGACAATATGTATGCAATTAATGTTGGTCCTGGTTTGCCAGAAACAACAGGTGAGAATGCAAGGGTAAATGACATAGATAATAAGAAGAACAGTGGTCCTGGTTTGCCAGAAACAACAAGTGAAGATGCAGGGGTAAATGACAAAGATAATGAGAAGACCAGTGAGCCTAAACAGAAAGAGCCTAAACAGAAAGTGAAGAAGGTGAAGAAAGTGATTAAGAGGCTCAATAGGAAGAGAGCTTCCAAGAATGATGCAAGAGTTGGAGCTTCTGATTTGGTAGATGCCACAGATGGTGCTGAGGCTGCTGCAGAAGAAGAAGCATGGGAAAAAAGAAGAAAACAGAGGAGGAATGCTGTTGACAATGACACAGATGAGGGTGATGAGGAGAACATAAATTTGTCAGAAGATGAGTTTGAAAGTTTACAAGGATCTGATGATGATGGGTGTGATGGGAAGATTGGAGAACTGTTTGATGAGAAGAACATATTCAACCCTAATCTAAAGTTGGGTATGAGATTTACCTCCAAAAAGCTCTTGAAGGAGGCCATTACTTCAGATGCAATCAATCTTCAGAGAGATATAGAATTCCCCAGAAATAACAAAGAAAGGTTATATGCAGTATGTCTTGGATTAGGGTATGAATGGAGGGTTCATGGTGGCAAGGTAGATGGAGAAGAAGGTACATTCATTATTACCAGATATGACAAGAAGCACATTTGTCCAGCTCAGACAAATGTGAGAATCTTGAGGTCTTCATGGGTTGCCAAGAGATTCCAACATCTTTTTGTATCAGATCCAAACAGAAATGTGAAGGCATTTTGTAAAGATTCTGGACAGGTTCTTGGGTTTGAATATTCAATGAATATTGCATACAATGCAAAGGTGAAAGCCTTGAAAGCTTTAAATGGTACTACAAAAGAACAATATGCCAAGCTATGGGAGTTTAAGGATGAGGTTGAGAGGACTAACCCTGGTTCTCAGGTATTACTAGGCACACATATGGAAGATGGGAAAAATAAATTTGACAGATTCTACATGTGTCTATGGGCTGTGAAGCAGGGATTTTTGACTGGATGTAGAAAGATTATAGGGGTTGATGGTGCCCATTTGAAGGGTCCTCATAAGGGAATACTGTTAACAGCAGTGGGGATTGATCCCAATAACAACATATACCCTATTGCATGGGCTGTTGTGTCAACTGAAGATGAGTTGAATTGGACATGGTTCCTTGCTGTTTTGAAGCTTGATCTGGGGATAAAACAGAATGAACAATGGACTTTTATGTCAGATAAACAGAAGGGATTATTGAATGCTTTTGAGAGTGTTTTCCCTGGGGTCAGATCATAGGTTTTGTGTAAGGCATTTACATGGCAACTACAAAAATGCCAGTTTTACTGGTGATGCACTGAAAGATGCCTTGTGGAAGGCTGCAAGAGCCACAACTCTAAATGAATTTGCTGATAAGATGCAAGAGTTGAAGAAATTGAATGCAAAGGCCTGGAAATGGCTACAGGAAAAACCACCAAAAAATTGGAGCAGATCCCATTTCAGTACTAAACTGAAATGTGATATATTGTTGAACAATGGGTGTGAATCATTTAACTCTTGCATTAAACAGGCAAGGGAGATGCCTATATTGTCTATGGTTGAATGGTTAATGCAATATATAATGAGTAGGCACCAAAAGAACATGGATATAGGATCTCAGAAGTGGCAAGGAATGTTGTCACTGTTTTTATGGAAAACCATGCTAGAGTGTGTACTCCAAGGAAGTCTGATGAGAGCAACTATCTGGTGAAAGAGTGGAAATCAGGAGATGAATGGGCTGTGGATCTTAATGCAAAAACATGTGGATGCAGAAAATGGGATATTAGTGGCATACCATGTGTACATGTTGTTTCTGCAATCAGTGCCCAGGGGTTGAATGCTTATAATTTCATTGACCCCTCCTATTCAATTGGACACTATCTTGATGCTTATGATAGACCTGTGATACCAATGAATGGTAGAAAGGATTGGAAAGTGTCTGCTTTCATGCCAATAGAGCCACCAAATGAAGGAAGATCTGCTGGTAGGCCAGAGAGGGTCAGGAGAGGAGAACCTGGTGAAAAACCAATAAAGAAGAAGAGAAAATGTAGAGGTAAACCAGTGCATGTGTCTAAGGATGATCCTACAAGACTTAAGAGGAAGCAGAATACTGTGAAGAGTAGCTACTGCAAAGAGTTTGGTCACAATATTAGAAGTTGTGAGTCAAGAATTGAAGATGAGCTGATATGTGAGATTGCTGACAAGACTGAGGTGAATGTGGAGAGTGCTTCAATTAATCCAGAAGTAGAAAATCCTTTACAAGACCTTATAGTTGAACAACTTCATGAGGATCAGGCTGGTGTACTATGTGAGGGTGCCCAAGCAACTGACAGTGTCAATCTCAATAACCAGGAGATTCCATTCACTGGATCACAACCAGTGTGTACTCAAGAACAGCAATCAACTCAGGAAGCTGGATCCCAATCAACTAAGGGAGCTACTGTTTCTAATGTAAATGCTGACAACATATTATCTAATACAGGACAGGTAATGGAGGGCCTTTCCTAAATATATTTCATTTCTGTATCATTCTCCTAAATATTGTTTTTTCTTGTGTACTATAAAAGATAGCTGATCAGAGCAAGAGGCAAAAGTCTGTGACTGACTATATTGATGAGCTGCAATATAGCTCCAGTGTGAATGTGAGTAGTTGCCCTTCCATATCTGAACAGTTGAAAGCATCTGGTAAGCAAGGACCAACTCCAGTGAGGAAGATACTAGGAAGGGATGGAAGACCAGTGGTGTTTATGGTTGGGAATAAGCAAAAGTCAAAGAAGGAGAGGTGTAAACCAGCTTGGAAGTGATTTAAATTGCCTTTGAGGATTAATTTTGGTTGCAACATAGATCAGTAAATGGTCATATGATACTTAAGGGTTGTTGCTATTTTGATGTAGTACATTTCGAATTTGGTTGCTATTTTGATATTGTAAGGGCTGAATAGTACTTATATCTTTTACATTCAGTTACTATTTATTATAATTTTGTGCATGATCAAATTTAGGGTAGATGGACGGACGGACGTTAATGTTAATGAAGTGATGCAATATTAACTGCCTGTCTCTTCGATTTTCACTCCTTCATTTAACTCCACTAACTACCCCCACCATATTCATTTCACTTTCAACACCAAGTAAAAATCTGTCACTCTCTAAAATTTTCTCTCTCAAATTCCATGTTCAAACAATTCTGATGGCCGTTGAACAAGGTGCAACTCTAAAAAGGATCTATGACCCCAGGGTGGATGATATAGCCAGAGTGTTCTATAGATCCCCAGGGTTTACGCAAGACGAAGAAACTTGGTTGCTGAACGTGATGAAACAACTGACCAAGACGGATATATGGATCTCGGAGGGACAAATGGAGGACATAAACAAGGAGGTTGCTGTGAGGCTCTCGGAGAAGAGGGGTGCCCTAGTCACCCCATTGATGATAAAGGAGAGGATGATGGTGATGGAGACACGGTTCATGTTGTTCCTCTCACTGTATAGAGTTCCAGGCGTCAAAATCGATAAGCCAACATGAAACGTCTTCATGGATTCGGTACTGCAGGAACGCTTTCTGAAGAACGTAAGTAGATCTGGCTATATTACTCTTTTATGTAATGATTGATGCGTTTTCATATTGATGAGTTTCAATATTGCATGCAGCCTACAAACATGGACCATCAGTTCATTGAAAATGGGTTTCTGAACTACACGAAGATGCACTATCTCTTCCAGGTGAAAATGCTCCCTCTCCCGAAGATCAGAGTCCTATCTTACATGGACATCATCAACATGGAGGTCTAGTGAATTAGAGAGTTTATCTGTCTTGTTTTGGATCAGAGTCCTATCTTGTCAACAATCAGTTTATCTGTCTTGTTTTGGATCAGAGTCCTATCTTACAAAGATGTCTCTTAGATATTACAAATCACATTTGTCTCCTTTTATTCTCCAAACCAGGAAAACCACAAAATACAAACCAGCTAAACAACTACTTCCTAGAGTAAAATAAGACCATAAGCAAACACAACATCATGAACATCCCAAACAAAATCGACCATGCCACACAACAACATATTAAAGCCCCTTTAGTAACATTGGTATTCTGCATAAACTCATTCAATCCAGAACCTTGGCAAACAGATTGAGGGACTGCATTAAGGGTGGTGGACATTCGGCTAACTTCATCATTTTTATCTACAACATTGTTATCTTCATCAAAATTGCCATCCACTTCACCTAAGCCAACATCATCCACAACATGATTTCTTCTTTTACGCGGCAGTGAAGAATCTTGGGTTCTTGTCACCATGTATGGATGAAGATGAGAGTTTTTTGGCATATGAAGCTCCTCAACCCAAGCAAAGAATTTGGAGTGACGAACTCTTTCTGGGCATATGTAGTAGTATTGACCTAGTCGTGTTGAGTTCATCCCTGCCCTACCGTAAACCATTGTTCCCCGACCACATACACATGGAAACTCGAACACCATCTACAACACAACCAACGACCAACAACATATAATTTAGCCCCAATTCGATATGCCCTAAATTTGAAATTTAACAAAAACCTAAAATTCAAATAAATTAAGTGAAAAAACAATGACTACACCTACTATTAACTCCTTAATAGTAAATCCCATCATCCAAACACCCTTAATTTTAAATTATCAAGCTTAGTACAGAGATTATTTGGAAAAAATATGAAATTTTACTCTCGGTTAGGTTTGTGTAATTAGTTGAATCGATGTACATACCTTCTTGAATTGTGGAAAAGAGATGAACAGAGAGGCGCATCGATTCGTGAATTCGTCGTCGATTCGTGAATTAGGTTTATTAGTTTGTGAATGATTTAGGAATGTTACCGTTATGAAGTATAATTTTTATTTTTGAATTTTGATTTTTTTTATTACGTGTCATGCACATGTGGAAATTAAATCAAAAAAAATCGGAGTCAACGGGTCAATGGGTCAACGGCGGCCACATCAGCAGTTGGTGCCGGAAACCACCAGAGTCGGGGTAAATGGACTAAATTGATGAAATGTGCCAACTTAATGGACCTTTTTACAGGCGTGACAAGTTAATGGACGAAAACGATGAGGGTGCCAACTTAAATGACGAAATGGATTTTTTTCCCGTTAATTTAGGTAAATCATAAAAGCTTCATTCCGTATGGCGTATGCGACCAAGGGGAGAGTCAAATACTTACTATGTTTTATTTCTCTAGTAAATTCAAAAAACACATATTCTTGATTTTTATTATTATATTTCAGCGCATGTACATTTTGGATGTAAATCCTCATAACTCATAAGATTGTTTGTGTCATTTCCTTTTACTAGAACTGTTCGAGAACAATGTTTATGTAGGTTTTTTTTTTTTTTTTCAAAGCAAAAAAGCTACTACAATTCTTGATTTTGTGTTATATAACAATCAATGTTGGTATGTAAACGGATGAGTAACATAAGTTCTCTTACTTGACACCTTAAGGCTTAAATATCTAGTCAAAAGATTTGACATTTAAACCCATAAATGGTGATCCATGTGGAAAAAATTACCTAAACTTGTACCACTATACACCAATTGGTAATAGTGAAGTAGCTTGTCTTAGATGTATCAATATCACAAATTTAACAGAGGTATGTATAGTAATTCTTACCTAACGATCTCTTTAATTAGCTTTGAAGGCAGCCAACGGCAAAAGAGGAAAAGAAGAAGTATTCAAATATTAATATTTAATGCGTTGCGAGGTTTCTCTTTAAAAAAAAAATAGTGCTGTACTGATGTGAGGTATTTTCATTTTTTAATGATTTAATGAATTATACAATCGGCGTCACAAATAGTTCTGATGTCTCGTCGGGTAATGAGTACGAAGCAAATCTCTGCAATTTTGATCAAGGACACTTGCGACTTTCGTGTTTTAATGAATTTGTTGGGATGCTAGCAACGCCAAGCAAGTTGTAGCACGAGAAGCTTCAATGAGTTGTGAACTTGTGATTGATTTGCAGGGAGGGTGTTTTTACAAAGCTTCTTGTTCGTTAAAGTAGTTTTTTTTTTTTTTTTTGGGATTGTTTTTTTTTCTATGAGCTGATTTACCTTATTGGCTTATGCATGAATCTTGTGCAGTGTCGCCAAATATAACCAGTTGCTACTTGGACTTCAAACGTTGTGTGAGCTAAGTTAAACAAGCCCTTTGATGTCTAAATAAATAATTTGTTTAAATGATTGGAACCTAAAAAGTTTGAAATGAAGATGGTCCAATAACACCACAAAGCACAAAGAGTCTTGAAATTAAGATTTTTTTTCTTCTTTTTGATCAATCTTGAAATTAAGATATAAAACACCATATAATATAATGTATACCATGCGAAATAACAACTTTTAAGCAAATGAAAGTTCACAACAATTCACCACAACCAAAAGAATCAATCAAGAATCTCTTTAATTAACTATTCTTTCAAATCCTTATTCCCAACATTCCCGCCAAACTCCACCACCACCACAGACTCATCACTCACACTCCCACCACTGCCGCCACTTCGCCCTTTGAACCGCCGCGCCACCCACAAATACACCACCAAATTAACCCCACTAATCCCCGCCAAAAGCCAGTAAAAATAATCCAACCTACTCTGATTCAAATCATCCCTCAACCACCCACTACTCCCCTTCTCAATAACCGTCACAATCGCGCTACTCAACCAGCTCCCAATCCCAAGCTCACTCAAGAACAGAGCACTACTCACACTCCTCGTCCCATCCGTCGCCTCGTCGTAGAAAAACTCCAACTGCCCCACGTACGTGAACACCTCCGCCGTACCGATCAGAAAACACTGCGGAAATAGCCAGAACACGCTCACATTTTCAGAATCATTATCTCCCCTTCTCTTTTTCTCAACCAAAGCGGCTGAGACCATGGCGAATATCGACACGAATAGCCCAATCCCCATGCGCTGCAACGAGGTGATGCCACGTGGGTGGCCGGTTCTCTTGCGGAGGTACGGGACGACAAGTGATTCGTATATGGGGACTAGTAGCAGGGCATTGATTGCACTGAATACGGGTACGGATCCTGCTGGGATCTCGAAATGGGGACCGAGTTTGCGGTCCATGATGTTGGCTTGACCGATGAAGAAAGTGGAGAGCTGTGAGAAAGAGATGGCGAGGGCGATGGTTGATGCCCAAATTGGGAGGATTCGAACAATTGATTTGAATTCTTCGACTTGTGTTACGGTGCAGAGTCTCCAGCGGTTTTTTGTGTCACATTCTGGATCTGTTATCACGGCCGCTTTATCGAGAAATCTGGATCAACAATAATCATATTAGGATTTTGGAGCCGCTTGATAAGACCGTAAAGATCAATTCCGAATTATAATAGATAATGTAATATATGTAGTATGTCATATGCCAAATTAGAATAACGTTTGATAGTCATTTATAAAATCTGATGTTGTACATCACCAAGGATGGACATGTTATAATATGCCACGAAGAACGGACCAATCGGATTACATCCATGCAACCCGCAGGCACATCTATAGTAGCCTAACCAAATGCCATATCAGTGTTTAAATGCTAAAATGATACTCCTTATATAGGACAATCTAACGGTTCTAGTTAGGTTACTCCAGCTCATATGGAGTATAATCATTTTCAGTTTTGAACAACAGACCTGTATTGTTGAGTGTGGGCGAGCTTCCTTGCACCAAAAATGTCGGATTCTTTCGTATTGACCTCATACAGACGACCTGATCCCACCTCCACTCCTCTAACAGAATTCTTAACAGAAACCGCAACAACCTGAGCAAATCTGGTAAAAGCGCTCCCCATTGGTTTCTGATACCGATACTTTGTATATCCAGCACCCACAAAGAATGCTGAACCGATCATTGCTGCCGTTGGAATCGCAAATCCCCAAGTCCAGCCAAACTTTACTTCAACGTACACCAAAAGCGTGATTCCTAAAAGTGCTCCCGTGTTTATGGCGAAGAAAAACCAGTTGAAGAAAGCGTATTTGTTGCGGGCTTCTTTTTGGTCTGACTCGTCGAATTGGTCTGCTCCGAAGGAGGATACGCATGGCTTGATGCCTCCGGTGCCGACGGCTATGAGAGCCAGTGAGCAGTAGAGGAACGCTGTTTGGCCATTGGTTGCTGGAATGCAAGGCCTTTTGGTGCAGTGAGGGGGCCGTAGGCTATCGATGGATGATGAAACTGTTAGCATCACCATTCCCTAATAGAGCCAACTCAATAGCCAGAAGTTAAAATAAAGTGGGTATTGATTCCCAGTTTGTTATTACTCTATATACAATTTGATTTGGTATACACTTTAAGTTATATTGTATGGAACAATGCGTTTTTATTCCACAGGCATTTAAGAATTTAATTTGAATTACTATCTTATCTGAAAGTTCCAATTTAAGACAGTATCAATAGCAGGCTGAAAAAAGTTAACGTGTTCGTGTTGAAATCTATCTTACATTCATGAATTGAAGTTTTAGTTCTTAAACTGTTTTGATAAGGTAAATATTAGAAACTTCTCATAAATTCTTACCACAGCATAGATACCAGAGAAGATGATAATTGTGAGAAATCGGCCCAAATAGGCGTCGGCAAGAAAAGCTCCAAGCAATGTTAGGACATATGCTGCTCCAATCCAATCGGTGACGTGAGTGGCTGCTGTAGGAAACGGCTGATGCATCTCGAACACCAGATAAGATACCATGCTTACTGCTATTGCAAAGAACGCCAATCTCTCCGCCACTTCACTCACTACATTTTACACCATGATGTAAAGGTATTTAAAAGGCAGACAAGGTATTTTGCAACAATCTGCAATAATGGTACCTGAATGATCTTGAAAGAATAGATGTGTAAGAAGTTACCTATGATGAAAGGGGAGGCCTTCCATCCTCCAGTGGTCCGTTTATTTGCAGTATTCCCTTTATAATCAACGCAGTTATTGGAAACTAAACTAGATAATGTGCCTTCTTCCTGTGGAAAGAAAGTTAATTGTAAAATAAAGAACAAAACAAGAACAAATTAAGTAACATCTGCATAATCTTGATTGCTTCAAGTATGAGATTCAGTAGTATATGTACCTTCATGCTATCCATGTTCTATCTTAAGTCTCAAGATCTCATTCACGGATGGATTGCTAGTTTTTGCGCTCAGCCGACGAAAAGTTTGCACGTAATCTTTAGCAAGTACAAGCTATTCGATGCTGCAAGATACACACGTATATATATATATACACTCATGTACAGTATACTACATATATGTGTGTGTTGGGGGTGTGTGGGGGGGGGCGGGGGGGGGGGGTGTTCTAATTTCAATTAATCTTTGACTAGTATGTCTGATTGAGTCTAAAATAGCTTATTAAATTCATGCAGTCCTCCCTTATTAACAAACTATTTCGCAGAGTAACGGATTCTTCTGTAATGAGTTAAGGCAGATTGCCGTCCTGAATTATGCGTGAATCACATTTGTTGGATCTTGGTTTTTGCTGACCTTTTGGATTCAATTAAATTAAATAATAATTAAGTTGTTATTTCCCGGCCTGCAACCAAACATAACACCGCAGTCTGAAATATATTTTTATTCTGTTTTTGTAACAGAACCAAAGCTAACCGGAACTGGAAGCAAATGTCGACTTTTGCTTCCATCTACTATTAGATTACATAATTTAATGAGATAATGAATGGCACACATTATTTTGTGGAGAAAAAATGACAATTATGTACTGCATCCTTTTTCGTTTTTGTTTGTGTATTAATGATTTAAAAATCGCAGTGTTTTTGTTATTTATTTCTTCATACTAACTGAAGTATGATCTACGCCGATACCGAGTCTGGTGAAATAAAAGAAAGTGTCACGAAAGTGAAAAAAAAGTCTATCATATGTCAGTGGTGAATTGTCAAGTGCAATCCTCCTCGACCGTTTTTACCTAATATTTATAAATCTCCACATTATTTAAAGTTTAACTGAACGTATCTAGAACTGAGATACGTGCATATGGCGTTAGGTTTCCAAGAAACTATCTTATTCGATACACAATTCACAAGGCACATAACTATTTTTACTGGCAATTACGTTGTGATGATAACAAACCATCTCTTATTAAGCCCCGACTTTTTGATGTACAAATTTCTATAGAAAATCAGATAAATAATAGTACAACCATCTAACAAATCTGAATGACACCGCCTACATCTTAAATAAGTGCATTTCTAAATTTTAACATTTTTGATAATTTTCTAGGTTATGGTTAATCTTTCTCAAGTGACGTATTTCGAGAATTATAAACTTAGGCGATCACAAAAAGATAAAACTGCCAGAGATAAAGCTCTACTTTTCCTGTACACGAACATTGTTTAAACATTCTCGTACTTCTTTCAGATAGAAAATACAGGACTGCGGGAAGAAAACACATTACCTACACACAATGTCTATGGGTAGAGCAGCATTAGAAAAATAACCTATTAGCAAAACTATTATGACTTTATGGTATTCCTGGATCAAAAAAATCAGAGCAATCTTGCAAAATACAACATTCAAAATAGAATTCTTCACCCTAAGCATAAAGCTGCGGTTCAGAATTTAAACCTTAATCTAATTGATACATCACGGCCTCAAAGGGGTTGTTTCATCAGAGGGAGCTGCCTTCTTGCCATTGTAGCGCTGAAGAAAATCGGCGACATATTGTAGTCAATAAACGATAGTAATGTGAAAGAAGCATTAGATGTAAGAATATGGAAGGTACCTGCTTCCCAAAGGTGAAAGGCACATATTTGTATTTGATCATATGCATCATTTGCCTCTTCATTGTGGAAACGAACAGAACCAACCAATAGAATAGCAGAATTGGCCAAAACACGGGTACATCAAAGGCGCTGAAGAATGTCAGCACAAAAGCAATGACAAAGGCCCTTGCGAGTGAATGCCTGCAATTAAGGTACGGCTGAGTAAGAATACTGTGATTTCCGTCCCCTTTATAGCGCAAAAAATTGATAAAGACAGGTTCACCATGTCAATTCGATTCGATAAGACAACTAACAAGAGAAGTAAACCGTAGTTAATGGAGAAAGAGACAGAACCAGAATGCATGTATAGGCATTTCATTTAATTATGTCCACACTGAATGAGATAAGATTCTTAGAATATAGAAAATGCAAAAATCGATGATCTCCAATGTTGATCTAAATGAGATGAGATTCATAGTAAATACAAGGTATAAAATCTCAAATGTTGATTAAGACACTGGCTGCCTGTGTGACAAACCAAAGACAACGCCTGAGAGTATCTGAGACATTAAAATTTAGAGAAAAAAATCTACAAGGAAGAAGGAATAAGAAGATGCAGATTAACAAGAAACCTGGAGATGAACATTCCAAGGAGAAAAACTTAAACTTTAAGAGCTAATTTGGTACAGATGTTATGAGTCTCCTCACATAAAGGTGTGACAAATATGAAATTCCCGAACCATCGCAACTGGATGTGCATCACTTTAGAATAATTATTTTGACAAAATATAGGGACACAAAATGGAGCAACTTCCAGCAGCTACTATTCCTCAATGTGGATTACAATAATGCATTTACTCGTTGGAACACTTTGAAAATAAAAGCCAGCACGAAACTTTTCCACTAGCACATAAAATAAAATAAAAATACCGACCTCTTGTTCTCAAATTACCAAAATTTAAACGAAAAAGTTCAAATTCTCTTTCTTGATTTTATCTCTTCATATTCTCTTAAAACCATAAGTGTCAAACCCAGCCAGCTCTATGTTTTCCCAAAATAGCACCAGACGAATAATGTATTTAAATTTAATGGTTTAGAATCATGTAAGCCTAAAATCACCAATCAACTTCTAACGCTTTGAACCAAATACAAGCTACAGGATATGAATATACACCGACTGTTAGCTCACTTTTTCCTAACCACAGCTCAGTTATCCAGCATCAATTACAATACAAGATACTGCATGTTACCCCTGGCAAGCATAATCAATTGCACCTTCTTCTATATGGAATGTCTATGTATGATTTTCACCTTCCCATACACCTTTTTCCCGTAACCCTAACGGCAACAGGCTTGACCAACTAGGAGAAATCCTATCAACCATATTTATATGGCAACAGGCTTGAACAACAATGATTACAATCCGTCCATAAACGGCTCGATCAGATGTATCCATCCTCTAATATCATATCTCATTCTGTTCCATTTCAATGCTAAACTTCTCTTTATGAGTGAGATTGGTTGTCTAATGCAGTAAAACAATATTTAATTAAATCAAACAGAGATACAACCGGTAAAATTGTTTCCTAAGACGATAATGTTTGTAGGTAAGAAGGCTTCCTAATAAGGGAACTTCACAACCTCATCTCAAATATCCTAGATTTTATTTGAATTCACACTTAAAGCTTGAAGTTCCATTAAATGTCAACAACACCAATTAATATCAAGCTTTTCATATCACCGTTCCTGATTCCGCCATTTCACCAAAAGTAAGTATAATAATCACAAAACACTTAAAAAGCTGAAATATCATCCGTTCACAAACCTAACAAAACGTAAAATCAATTCTCCCAACACATACTAATATACAAACACACACAGTGATACGAGTAAGTCTCTAACACCTGAGATGCACAGCGGATCGTTCTGAGATATGAAATTACACTTTCCGGAGTCAATAGATTACATACATATAAAACGAATTCCATACAAACACGATCCAGATCAAAAACCGCATACTAACGCACCGACTAATCCGCAATCAGACCTCACCAAACAAAAGCCAAATAGCACATCCATCCGTCATTCATTATACACAACAGATCATTTGCCTGATCTCACTACTCCAATCAATCGATCAATCAATCGCAAGCAACAACATAACCGAACAAAACAAAACACAAAAAGTCTCGATCTTATTCTTACCAGAACTTAAACTCCGGCAATCGTCGCACGAAGGGGCGAAACTCATCGGAGCCACGGGTGGGGAGTCCCGGGCCGTCACCGTCCTCGCTGAGCCTCTGAAACTCCGGATCCACTTGCGGCGAGAGGAACGCGATCAGCAGCTGAAGGATGTAGATTCCGAGGGCGTAGGTGATGATGTAGAAGCCTTCCAACAAGTACACGCGCAGCGCGTAGATGCACGCGATGACGGTGAGGAAGATCCAGCGGTGGAGAACGAGCGGCGTCGTTTTGTCGAGCACGTGCTGGTACCGCCGCCACAGCGTGTGGGTGAATTGGGTCATGGCGGAGGAGCTGGGCGGGTTGTCGGTTCCGCTTCCGCCACCCATATTCATCTTTTTTTTTCTTTTCTTTTTATTTTTTTTATTTTCTGATGTTTTGTTTTAAATGGAAAAAATTGTTAGTTGCTGACGTGAATGAATGAATGAATATATATATTATAGATATATATATATATATATACGTGTGCCTCTTATTTCTCTTTTTCTGTTGCGTCTGTTAAAACTAACTGAAAAAGAAGCAACTGACGGTCACTAAATGGATAAGAGTTTTGATTGGGTTGGGCCAATAATTTTAGGCTAGAGTAGTACCTACTACTTTGGGCCTGCTCCTTTATTATGTTTTTTTGATAATTGAAGACCAAAAGGCAAAATAATTAGGGCAAAGTCATAATCAGTCAAAGGCTTTGAGCAATTAGTTACTCATGAGTGCCCAATAAACAAAGTTGTGAGCTAGGTTACACGCGTAAGAATACGTGGATACGGTTTTTTTTTCTTTAAAATTTATAAGATACAATAAATATGTGATACGTCAAATATTTAATATTAATAATTATATATAAGTATATAATTTAAACAAAATATCAAATAATATAATATCTATTCATTTGCACAGTAATTAGTCACATACTATTATGAAGCATATTAAAGCTATGTGTGTTGTTTTTATTTTGGTTTGAAATAGAGGGGTTTTCACGATTTTATATCTAATTTTGTGAAAAGATATTGCAATTTAGTTATTGTTGGGCTTTTTCTAGTTTAAGAAAACTACCACACGACTCTTATAAATTATTGATACCCTTCACATACACCTCACAGCGTATCGCCGTATCCGATACGTGTATTCATCTTGTTTAATTATTTTTAATGCAGGATACGTCACGTGGCGTATCCAATAAGTATCCACAGAGTATCGGTATCCGACACTGACCGGCCATTTTTTTGGAGTATTCGTGCATCATAGGTCGTGAGCTACTTTGTTAGGATTTAGTCACAAGCCTAAATCTCCATCTTCGACAAAGGCACCAAAACTTAATGATTTTAATGGCTAAGGTCTAATATCCTAAGAAATCATACAATCTTGGTCAAGAATAGAACAAACAAGGAGAAGAATATACATTTAGTTAGTGCATTTACATAGAACGTGAGTCTCATTATAAATGTTGACCATGTGTGGTTTGTGGTCTGGCTAACGGGACATTGCTTATTCAGGGAGGAAACATGTCAATTTTGTGGTTATATGCCTAAGGCGATCCACTGCTAAAGTTCTCTATTGTGCTAGATATTTGTGAATGTGGATTAAATAGTGGTACGACGAGCTACAACATGCTCATGTCTTACTTATTGTTGTATTAGGTATTAATTTCCGCTTCTACAAAGTCGAAAGGGCGAGATTGTTGTCGAGTAGGTCCCTATTATGATACGACCTTCTCGTGCGAATTACAAAGCTCTAAGCACATCGTATACTATGATAAATCTCCATTAGATTTGAACACCAACAATAGAAGAATATTACATGTCATTATTACGGACAAAGTGGATTCAGATCCACGAATCGAACAAGATCCAATTGGGATTTCTTAAGATCCGATCCATCTTAGATCCAATCAGATTTGAATCCATTGGATTCCAAAAAGACTCATATTCATTTGGATCCCATAGCGGATCCACATGGATCTTCTCATGGAACCACGCGGATCCATAAGATCCACTCATGAAACCACCATTACAAACCTTGATGAATTTATAGCCTTTTTATAAAATAGGGTGTCTAATTATTTTTAGAAACAGTAGACATTTATAATATTTTAATTTGCTAAAGAAATATGTTATGTATTATTATATTATCAATCATATCACTAAAATTTGGAATAACTTTAAACTTCAACGTGTTACTATTTTATTTTTCTAAAGCGGGGTAGTTAAAGTATTAATTCAATACTCATGTTACCTTGAATATTATTTAGTATTTTTTTTTTTACCTTCAACATCATTCTTGCAAGAAAATTATATTTAGAAAAAAAAACAAATTGTCAATTGGATTTAAGTTTATATTAACCAAATTTGATTTTTATTTAATGAGAAATATATGTTCTTTTGCACACAAAGATAATAAAATAATAATACAAATTAAATAAATAACACAAATGTAATTAAGAGGAATGTATTTATATTGGCAAGTAAAACATTGACATATTTGACTCTTTTCTTTTCCTGGGTTTGAAAAAAAAATCTATTCTTCCTTATCAAGATTAAGTATAAATATTTCTCTCATGTTTATTTATTAGATTCTTATAGTATAGAAGAGTTGATATTATCAACTTGGACACGAATCCGTTTGGATTCAAGGGCGGACATGCTCGAATCCAATGTAGGATCCACTCGGATTTAAGCGTAGATCAACTCGAATCCTAACATAGATTCACTTGAATCCGCACTTGGATCTACATGGAGCCAGAATCGGATGTTGAACCACTTTTGAATTAAACACAATGTATCCATTTTGGGCTCAGATTCAAATGGATAGGATCAAATGGATTCATTTGTCACCCCTGCATGTCATTGTGCTTAATATTAAAGTATTTATATTTATTAGGCGACTAATTTGAATTATTGGCGTTTATCTTATTTTTCCACTTGTTTTAAAGACTAAATATTTGCATGCTGAAGCCCCTTGTGGGTGGTCCAGTTGGTTAAGAGGTAAAGGAAACTTTCCTTGGTCTCATGTTCGAATCCCAGAGGGGGAGACCTCCTGATTCTATTGTCTTCTGGGTCTGAGCCTGCCACACATGGTTAGCCTAGTGTGGTTTAACTTGGTTGACGTGGTTTGCAGGCTATTGCGTCGACCCGGGGGTTTACCCAGTGCGCACCCGAAGGGTAGCGGCTGCGGGTTCCCACGTCATACAAAAAAAAAAAAATATTTGCATGCTGACTAATCATCTTATTTTTCCACTTGTTTTAAGTCAGATTGCTTTTAAACCTTTAGGCTTTAACTCTTGAAGGATTACCAGAAAGCTTTATAGCAGCTTTAAGAGATGGTAGAAATTTAGACTGGAAAAAATCACTAATGGGAATGATACAATCTAGTTTAGCCCATGGTCCAGTTTATTCCGATGTTTACCCAAATTTACAACTATCTTTATCTGATATAAATATTCTTGATGCTTTAACATTAAATGTTAAAACTCATGGTTACAAATATTTACCAGGTACAAAAGTTATATATATATCTGTTACATAGTATATTATAAGCCATTATATACTTTAAATCCTCAATGTCGAAGGGTTGATAAGCCTTTAAATGAAACTACACTAATAGAATCTAATTTTAGAAAATCTAAAATAATTACTAGGAGAACAATAAAATGGAATGAAATTGAATTTCCTGAAAATTGGATAATAGACAAGGCTTTTCCTACACACAACCTTCAATTTAGAATTCAAGGGCGGTTATGCTCGAATCCAATGTAGGATCCACTCGGATTTGAGCGTAGATCAACTCGAATCCTAACATAGATTCACTTGAATCCGCACTTGGATCTACAATTGAATCACTTTTGAATTAAACACAATGTATCCATTTTGGGCTCAGATTCAAATGGATAGGATCAAATGGATTCATTTGTCACCCCTGCATGTCATTGTGCTTAATATTAAAGTATTTATATTTATTAGGCGACTAATTTGAATTATTGGCGTTTATCTTATTTTTCCACTTGTTTTAAAGACTAAATATTTGCATGCTGACTAATCATCCATTTTTTTTTAAAATGGATCAAATTTATTTAGGGTGTATGTTGCGTCTATCTATAAAAAGGCATGTCTTTGATATGTGACAAATGGAAAAAGAGGGAGAGTCAGATATTATTACTCAACAACTACACCTGTGTATATAATATAAGTAACTGTATAAGAATAATGATATGATATGTCCCGCAATTCGAAGCATAATCTGAATTCCGAACACCAATAAAACTAACTACTAACTAACCCACTCTCCAATTGAACTTGTAAATTAAACAAGAACAGAGCATCTTTTATATAAATCCCAAACTCATCAAATTTAATTTTCATTTTCATACATATAAAAATGGTAGAAATGAAATTTATGGGGATGGATTTTAGTTGTGCATTGGGATCACTAAGCAATGGCCACTTCCCAGAAAAAGATTGTTTGTTACCCTTAATATCCAAATTATTGGGTTACTGCATCGTTGCTGCCTCCACCACTGTAAAATTGCCCCAGGTCTCACTTTGTTTTAAGATCACCTTATTATTTCCCTTTCTTATTGAGTTTCTTTGTTTCAACACATATGTATCTCATTGTTCATTAATATTTTCGGTCGAGTAAATTATTGTTTGTTGTTTTTAGCATTTGATAGGGCCTAAATTTATTTGATCACTTTAGCTATTTTAATTTTTTGTGTTAAAGAGGAATAAATATTCTTCTATCTTTTTCAATAAAATCATCACGCGGTGAATCAACAAAGCGCAATGTAGTCTCTCTTTCTCCTTCAAGCTCACCTACTATGGTGGGTACAAGAGTGTATATGATGATATCGACCAGACATACGTAAATCTTTAGCCAGTACAATGAAGCGTATACTATGATACTTTGGTCTATCATGCATTGCACCCGATAATGTGAAGAAGTAAGCAATTAACTCGGTAATAATGAGCCGATCTAGTATTTGCAATGAATCCTCCTATTAAGTTATGCATTATGATAGGAACCACCAATTCTCCTGAAAATGCAACTCTTATCATCATTTCTTCGCATGTACTCGTAATACCCTTTCATTTCACTTGTTCCCGCCTGTGCTTTATAAATTGCTTCGGCACAAAATAAAAGGCATCATCCTGGAAACTACATAAGTTAAAGGATAATATAGATACTAAAGAGGTATTAGAGAGCAGAACTTGAAACTTTAGTTAGAGAGGAGGAGAATCTGAGAGAGCGAGAGGATGGGATTTTGTATTTCACGAAACCTCGTACCTCGAAATTCCACTGCCTCTATAGTTCTCAGATAGATATGTCCAAACAAGGATGAAACTTAACAGAATAAATGAAGAATTACAATACAGAATCTGAAATGGTTGTTGCTAGTGTAGATGCATGCACTGGATTTCCTTCCACTTTTCTCCACTAGATTGGTAAAAGATGGGTAATTCTCTTTCGTTTTTGGGGGAATGGGGAAGGTTTTTCTAGGTCTCTTTAAGTCTGTGAAACCTTCACTTCTTTACTGCACATGAATTTTAAATTTGGCTTATCTCCTCCTTTATTGTGTTCTGGTGTTTTTAAATCTGAAATATCAAATGACGAACTTTAAGGTCATTTTAACTTTACTCTGAAGGCGGTTGTAAAATGTTACGTATCTCTGGTTTATGGACAGTCTATAGTTACATCTCTTGTGTTCTTCTTTCTAGCCAATTGAACAGAATATACTTGAGAATATTCTTTTGTGTGATACATTTGAGCTATCCGAAGTCCGTAAGTTTATATTCTTTTGTATGAGGGAAGATTGAAGGGAATGATAGATATCTAAAAGGACCTGGAATTGTATCCGTTCAGATCAAATTTCCATTATTCATTTTATCAAACTGAGAACTATGGCTATTATCTGAGATGTAATATATCACCATGCCGTTGCTTTTGAACTTGTTGTATTTCAGTTATGAGCACCTTGTTATTCATTTCGTATTCCTTTTCAGATATTAAAAATATTAAAACATAGCAGCGTGAGAGGCCTAAGTGTCGCAGCATTTGAACTTGAAGTAGTTGGTTATACCATTGCTTTAGCATACTGCCTACACAAAGGGCTCCCATTTTCGGCTTATGGGGAGTTGGCATTCCTCTTAATCCAAGGTATGAAAATCGGAATCGTTTTCTAATCTTTCCTTGGAAGCATAATGAATGAAAACGGGAGATTCTAAATAAGGATTGTGCGTCCATAGTTTCTTCTGTTTATGTTTCTTTTAATTTTTTGCTTCTACACTAATTCTTATCGGAAGAATTAGAAGATAGAGACCCTTTGGCCTGATATTTCTGTACTGTGGATTTGATATTAATTATCCTTTTGCCCTTTGATCTTTTATTCTTCCTTTTATTTAGGGTGGGGCAAGGGAGGGGATCATTAGTGCCTCCTGATCTGTATGTGACTGGCTGCGTGTTTATGATCTTTTTTGGGATAAGATTACAGATACATGGTTCTTTTTAATCATTCTCTACATAAGCTAGTTATCTGGAATTCTTGTTTTTCCACTCTCAAAGTTTGAAGTAGAATGAAAGATCTGGGGAGATTAACTAAAGCTGTTGCACTTTTATTACCTGAAATCTGACATCACGTTATTGCATATGACGTGTCATCTAAAAACTGTTTCTGTAAGTCTTTTCGATTTGCTACGTAGTGCTAGCATGATCATCTTAATCGTTTAAGTTATGGTTGCGTATACATCTGATAACTTAATGTCTGAAAGAGTCTTTATTTTATCCATTGCAGCCATAATTTTAGTAGGAATCATCTACCATTTTTCTCGACCTCTGGGAACCAGAACATGGATCAGCAGTCTACTGTATCCTTTAAGTTCTTTAATATATGAGTATTGCCTTTTTGGACACCATGGTTAACAATGGTTTGATAATATGTTTATTCCTCGAGTTATCGATTATTAAATAGTACTAAACATTTACTATATTCATTTTCCTGAAGTTATATCACGTTGATATCATATAAATTATACACACACACATATATATATATATATATATATATATATGTCCGTACTTTATCATATTGAATAATTTTAAACATTATTATAAACGTTGTTGTATCCTACTGTAGACATGTTGTGATGTCTTATTACTTATTAGTGCACAAAAGCTTGTGAAGCACTAGTTGTAGAACAAAACTGCACTTTGCATTTCTTCAACAGCTTAACAACAGATACTGTGCAGTAGCACCAACCATTTTAACTGGTCACATTGATCCTCTTCTTTTCGAAGCTCTCTATGTAAGTTGCAACATTTAGTATTCTCATTATATTGCTTCATCCCTATAACATCTATTTGTTTGTTTCTTTAGGTGTGTTTTAACATATATGAGCATTATATATTGTTTTCTTGAATAACAAAGTTTTAATATATATCACATTCAACAGGCTTTACAGCATGCAATATTTTTCTGTGCCAGGATTCCGCAGATTTGGACAAACTTCAAGGTAAGTTACGCTTTGATTTATTCGATATTCTTGATTTTAGATCGCAGTTAGTTTCCGCTCAGCAAAATGATAGCCATCTCTATATTTTATACCGGGATTCCTTGTAAGTTCAGTAAAGTTCAAATGACGGTATGAAACCATTGTAACTCGGTGGAATATTTTATTCTCCATGATGATTTACCTTCACAGGGCAGAATCAGTTCCAGTAATGTAACAACTCTATAAGCCTTCTTTTGGTTAACTTAGACAAGAGTAATAATATTGATTAACGATTTTTGTGTTGTACTTCTCTTTATGTTAGAGGATGCTGTACAGGTAAGCTTCTTCTGTAAAAGCTTCGTGCATTGAATTTTTCTTAGTTGTGCTCTTTATTCGTGCAGAACAAAAGTACTGGAGAGCTTAGTTTTTTGACTTCTCTAATGAATTTTGGAGGTTCCACAGGTAAGCTTATATACTCTCCTATATTGGCTTAGGTAGATTCATTTGAGTTTTTGATATCTCATTTGCTACATGCTTCTGTTTTTCAGTTAGAGTCTTCACCAGCATCCAGGAAACGGCACCAACCAGTGGTACTCTTTTACCCCTTTTTACGTGAACCCCTTATATGCAACTATTTCAGGTTTCTCCGTCTGCAACGATATTTCGTAGTCTATTTTATAACCAGAAAGGCATCATGTTAAGTTTCTATAGTTTAACCCATTAAAGTTTGATGTCCTCTGTTGAAATGTGATTATATGATTTACTGATCTTCTTTCTATTGGAATGATGTATGGATTTGTTTTTAACTTCTGCTCCCATTAATAATTCAATTTTCTTGGAAAAAAAATCTCCAGTGGTTTTAGGCTCAGTTATTGGCGTAGTGACCAACGGTACAATATTAAGTCAGATAATGATCTACCAGAAACCACCCGCAAAGAAAGAGAAGAAAACCGATTAGGGATCTGCTACTGAGATTGAATTCCCTCAATTGCAACTGTTCCCGCTTGGATCATTTCTCCACAACAAATCTAGTCAGAGTCGCGTGTTAAAAGGAATTGGTGGCGCAGATCGTAAATGATGGAATGGGGTGTAAAATACCATCCTTCATTTGAGAAAGCTACTGTTTGTATGCTAGTTTAAATTTCATCACAGTGTTCTGATAAGTACTTGAATGATTCAAAATTTTGTTTCTTTAGTTTTAGTGCTTTTAGCCATTGAAGTGGTTATGGAGCCTAAGATCAAAATGCAAATGGAATTGTTGCCACATTTCCCTCCTAAGTTGTTGAGAGTTCTTTAATTGATGAATGGAATGCAACTGGAACTACCTCAATTTATGTTTTTAAGTTGCTTTTATTTCTTTTGTTGATGAACATAGTACTGTGACTATTGCTCCACGACTTTCGCCTATAACGTGTTTTTTCAGTTCTCCAATTCGTAATTTTCTGGAAAAAATCAATATAATGTCCAAATAGCTGATACGCTGCCTCTTCGATGCAGTTGAAGTAAAACAAGTATCCTATTCCTATCCATGCAAAAGGGTTAAGGTTACTTGAAAATACAATACCATCAAACTAAGCAAAGATGACTTCTCATAAACGGTCAATAAGGTGAAAGTCATGGATTAAAATCTCGGTTTCGGAGTAGGTTTCGGTCAACAAAAAATTAAAAACGTTTCAAAATATTTCGATAACTTTTCGGAATGTTTCGAAGAATTCGTAAAAATCTTGGTTATAGTTATCATGGAAAATACATGTCGGTACTTTTCGGAGAAACGCACGGAAATTTTGATCCATGGTGAAAGTACAAACGAACGAAATCACCTAGAGAATTAAGGTTATCAGTGAGTACAACATTCCAATTATACTAATATCCTATTAAGATATCATATATATCCGAAGCACTATGGTAACCGTTAGTAGTTGAATGAAGCTTAAAGATTTTGAAGCTATCTATGCATTTTGGAAAAGCTGTCTTCTTACAATCATTTGAGATTTACTAATTCCATCAACTTCCTTGTTAACATTGAAGAATCTCCGGTACAGAAGGATTCGCATGATGTATCTCTATATATATTCTTATATTCTGTATTGGCCTACAGCTGAAAATCGATCAACCAATAACAGATAATTAAATCATGATCAAAATATTGGATAATCTATTTGGGTGGAGAAAGGCTTCCAAGTGGTAAGATTTGTCAATTTATAACGTTTGTTTCAACTTTGATTTCTACTTACTTTTCAGCATGTTCTGGTACTCTGCCAGTACTGGTAGTGGTACATTTCATAGCTGAAGTAACTAACTAATAATAATTTCTTGATGCAGTAAAAGTTATTAAGACGGGTTCAGTGCAGCCTCAAACTGCTGAAGAACAAGAGGCATTGCATTGTTAAACAATTGCGCGGGGTCGTGTCTTAACTTCTCAAATACGGCAATCATCAAACTGCATTGCAAAGGGTAACAACACCGAGAAACTTATGAAGCCTGATGAGTACACTAGATTCAGTTGCAGAATTTTGATGCGACCGAGGCGGAAAGGCAAATTGTGTACGTTGATTTGGCATCAGAGAGAATGAAATCTTCTAAAGATCATTGCAATGGACTGACAATAGAGCAAGATATAACCCCTGGTGAAGGAGAGAAACTTATGAAGCCTGATGAGTATAATCGACGAACTTTCTGTTTTCTCGGAGATCCTGGCTCTCCCTATGGTGGTAGAAGCGTAACAGGGGACTCTACTCCAGAAATTTATGCACAAGCACCTGAAGAAACGATCTATCTTATTGACATTGTGGAGATAGCGTCACCCATGCGGACAAATGGAGACTTCCAGGACCAGAGAATATTCGTCTTCACATCACATGAAGTCTCTCTAAACAAGGAAACTGCACTAGCTCATTCAAGAGCCATTAGTATGCCCATTGAAAGAAATCATGATGATGAGTGTGATTTGGACAACATTACAGGTCCAACTGGTTTCCAGTCGAACAACCTCACGCCATGGATACTCGCCCTGTCGCCATATCCACCCAAAGCTTCCGGACTATAATGAGTTAGCGGCAAGGTTCACAGCATTGAAGAAAGAAAACCGTCTAAACAAACAATAAGGGGAGGTAAACATAATATTGAAGTAACAGATAAAATTTGTTTGAGCAGAGTTGTTTATTTAAAGAGATGTTTGTATATGAAAGTTCAAATCTGATGGCAAAAGTCCAGGATTAATTATGAGCATATTTTTTTTTAGTTCCATCTTCAAATGCACTGCATTACGTAGACATTGCACGTATTCAGCATTCATGTACAATATAATAAAGTTAAGCATCAGCTTCGACATAAGAAGTAGCAGTATACCAAACTAGGCTTCGAAGCCATTGCCAGTCAGGCCCTAATGAACGAACAAGACAACCCTCATAAAATATATACCTGTCACGAATTCTTCTTACAGTTTTTGATGTTGAGAAATAGAATTAACAATGTCTTATGTGTTGGAACCAAGATATGATCTCTGACTGGCTAAGACAGTATACGACTACTATATGTTCATGAGATAGACCATAGACTGGTTTGAGAGAAGATCCTTCGAATATTTAATGGCATCCAAACTTCAAAAGATACTGCTGGATGAAGTTCATATGATAGCCTCACCCAGTGACAAAAAATCACACAAACAAACTTTACAACTCATTCAATAGACAGAATTATTCATGTTTAATGTGAAAGAAAATTGACAACAGAAGAGATCAGTACTAAGATTCCCATAGGCACCACATGTTCAAATCCAACAATAGTTCACAAGTTCCTTGAAAGAATACGTAAAAGAACACACCTTTAAAAAGGAATTCTTGAGGACAGCTTTGGTCCCCCATAATCTTCAACAGAATATTAGGGCCACTCTATCAATTTAACATTGAAGAATCAGATCTATGACTGCATATCTAAAGCAATTAAAAAAAAAATCCAAGGCAAGCAAAACACTACTGACCAACAAGTTCTAAATAGGTTGAAGCATGATAGTCATAGGTCTTCTTCACAAAGTAACTGTGAAGAGTGTGCTGAGCTTTCTCCCTTTCTTATTAGCCCAGTTCGTAAATCAATCGCCACTCACATCATCAATTCAACATACACTCATCAAGCTCTCCACAAACTCAATCACAGCTCTCGATGAGATGAACACACTGAACCACACTGCATATTGACAAGATCAACATCAGTTTCCTACAGTTAATCTGCATCAACTTCGTCTCGGATTATTCCTCGAGCTGCTACCAAAGCTTGCCCACCTTCTCAATGTGCACGCCACCAAACTCCTCCCTGAAAAAGACCCTAATCTCATCTTAAACGATGCTGATCTCCTGTTACTTCTAGATGCAATATTAGCCTCCCCATTTCCACCATCTGCGGATGGAACATCAGCATCACCTACTTCCTGCTCGCTGATGCTAGCATCGGGCAATTCAGGCTCAATAGCATCCAAATTCACGGCAAGTGAACCTCTACGAGCTCTCAACCAATCCGCTACCTCTGATGTCACCGCCCTACACTTCTTAACCTTCACCTTCACCAAATTAGGACACCCAAGGGCCAACGCTTCAATCCCAAGGTCAGACACCGGACAGCTCTTTATGCATAGCTTCTTCAACGCAATACATTTCTCAGCAATGCACAAAATCTCAGCATCTCCAACAGTTTCACTCCCACACAAAGCTAACCTCTCTAAATTCTGACAGTTTGTAGCCAACTTCTCCAAACTCAACTGAGTCGGGTTCACACCGATCAAAACCAGCTCCAGAAGATTAGGACAGTGAGTGGCGACAGCAATCAACCCTTCATCACTTATCCTATTCGTCTTCCATCCATCAATGTGAAGCTTCCTAAGCAACTTACACTTCTCGGCAACAGTCACAAGCCCGAAATTCGTACACTCTGGCGTTTTCACCAAATGCAATATTTCCAAACTCTCACATTTCGAAATGGCTGAAAGCCCAACATCACTCACCTGCATCCTCTCCAAATGAACCTCCGAAATCCCACCAACTCTCTCAGCAACCACTTCAAGCAACTTGTCCCAATCCCCGGAACACCTAAACAACTTCAAACTCCTCAAATTCTTCGCACCAACGATCATCGGCCCAAAACACTGCCCGTTGTAAAGATCCTTCAAACACACCACCCTCAACGAATCCCCCGCCTTCCCCACCCCAATGGTCTCCGCAGCAACCCCCGCCCCATCAGTAATCCCGCGTAAACGCTTCACCGACAATTCCTCCAACAACCCACAATTCTCGAGCAAGGCATTCATCCCTTTAGCACCAAAGCTACAAGACCCACAGGAGAATTTCTTCAAATACCTACAGTTCATGGCGAAAACCGACATCCCGTCATCCGTGAGCTCCCGACACGCCCGGAGCTTCAACCTCGTGAGGTTCCTGCACTTTAGGGAAATAAAAATCAGCTCCTCGTCGCCAATGCTCACGGATCTGCGGTCGCATTTGAGTGCGAGCTTCGTGACGGAATCGAAACGGGAGAAGAGGCGAGGAATCGCCGTCCACAGCTCCGATTGTGCGTTGAGGGAGAGGCGGTGGCGGCTCTGACCCTCGATGACGAACCAACGGCGGCAGACTAAGGAAGAGCGGTTCCTGTCGGCGGAGGAGAGGTGGTGGAAAACGCAGGCGAGACACTCGTCGGGGAGATTGGCGGTGTAGTCGTTTTCGACGGCGGTGATGACGTCATTTAAAGGGGCCGTGGCGTCATCTGGGTCTGGCTCGAACGGCGGCGGAGACGCGGCGGAGGCGGCGGTTGGGGTGGTGGTGGTGGGTTTGTGAGATCTGGGTTTTGTGGTGGAAGGTGATTGGCCCATTTTTCGATTTTCTTTTTGATTTTTTATTTTATTTAATTTTAAAACTTGTGTGTTATCTTCATTTACATTATTTTCTCAGGTGGTGTGATTTATTTGGAAAATTCTTAGGCGCACCAGGTGCATGAGTAAACTCATGCACCTTGTGGTTGTAGTTTATTCTAATTTTTTATTTATAATTTAAAATATAAAAAGTAACTTTTTGCATGTACGGCGGCTATCAACTCTTGAGAAAGAAGTACAATTTCTTTAAATATTTTCTTTCCTATTCTATAAAAAAATTATTTATTATTTCTGCTTTTCTTTATGAAATCTTCTTCATAATTCGTAGTAATATTTTATTCTTTAATTATCTCTTAATTTCATAACAAAATATTTTTATATATTAATGACTAATAGATATTTCCTCTCAAGATATGTACCAAACATAATCTAGTTCTCTACTAAATAAATAAATTATTTTTATTCGTATAATCTCATATGCTCCATATTTTAATAAAATAATTGCTACAGGAAAATTAAATTTGTGAATTTGTATAATCTCATATACTCCATATTTTAAAAATGTTAAATATTCGTATAATCCTAATTTATTCGTATTTTAAATAAAAACACGTAACAACACATTAAATTAGGATTTCTACGTGTTTTTATTTAAAATACGAATAAATTAGGATTATACGAATATTTAACATTTTTAAAATATGGAGTATATGAGATTATACAAATTCACAAATTTAATTTTCCTGTAGCAATTATTTTATTAAAATATGGAGCATATGAGATTATACGAATAAAAATAATTTATTTATTTAGTAGAGGACTAGATTTTGTTTGGTACATATCTTGAGAGGAAATATCTATTAGTCATTAATATATAAAAATATTTTGTTATGAAATTAAGAGATAATTAAAGAATAAAATATTACTACGAATTATGAAGAAGATTTCATAAAGAAAAGCAGAAATAATAAATAAATTTTTTATAGAATAGGAAAGAAAATATTTAAAGAAATTGTACTTCTTTCTCAAGAGTTGAGTAGCCGCCGTACATGCAAAAAGTTACTTTTTATATTTTAAATTATAAATAAAAAAATTAGAATAAACTACAACCACAAGGTGCATGAGTTTACTCATGCACCTGGTGCGCCTAAGAATTTTCCGATTTATTTGGTTGCGATGAGAGAGAGTGGGAGACGGAAGTGATGAAGTGGGATTTATTGATTATTAATTAATTGTTAGTATTATGGGTTGTGAATGTGATGTGTGACGAAATGGGCTGCTTTTGGATTGTCTTCTGTTCTTATCTTTATATTTGATTCAAGCAAATCAAGATAATTGGATCTTTGCTAAGTAAGAAAATGGGATTTATATTTAAGGAGGAGTTATTAATTTTGGAAAAATCAAATTTCCTCATCTCAAAAGTTATTCATAAAGAGTAATCTATATTGATGACATAACTAACCGAAAGAAGTATTCAGCTAACACGAGCTGCTTTTCTTTTACGATCCTCGTTCAGGCTTACATATGTTACAATTAGATTACATGTATGGTTGGCTACTACGTGTACGTTGTTTATGGGGCTAAGGGGCGTGTCAAATTTGAGATGGATACATGTTGATCCTGATTAATTTTCGATGAGGCAATAGCTGATTGGGATTTGTGTGCGTGAGCTCGTAAATGAATGCCGGGTCATAAATGTTATTTGGCTTTGTAGTTATTGTTGCTTAAATGTTTTCAGCCGATAAACCAAAGACAATTAAATAGATTATGATTGGACATCTTTAGATATTCGTGAATTCCTCCAAAATGTTGATTGTCCCTCATATGACTCGAGGCTATTGCAATTACGAGTGTGGCTTGATGAGGGAGAAACCCATGGACGAGACGATTTGAGTTATAAAAGACTTTTGTTCGTATCTCTCTAGTGAAGATTTGTACCAATGTTGCTTTCTCACATCTTTCTTTGGGTCGTGTGATTTACGGGTTGCATTTTTTCCTAACGTATTGGCTATTTCCTTGTGGATAGTATATGTTATCAACTTAATGAAATATTTGCGTTCATTCAATAATGAGTCAAATATAGTTAAAATTATTTAGTGAGACAAATATAGTTAAAATTATTTAGTGAGAAATGTAAACTAAATTAATTTGTAAAGTAGTGATGTAAATGATCCATTAAATTGCCGATCTTGCCACTTGTAACTCGTTCTAAGATTCTCTAACAAATTTCGTTCATTAACTCATAATTTCTTACTTCCATTATTCCAAAAAAAAAATTAAAAAAATTGTTATAGAAATTCAGATAAGGCAATAGGTCAATTATTAGGTTTGACAATTGAGACGACATGGGCTCCAGTAACCACATTGCAAACTATTATTGTGTCTTTCTCCAAAAATGAGAGAACAAACAAAGAAAGATAAACTGGATGTAATGGTTTCGTTTGTCAAAGATTTCCTGTATTTTTATTTTTGTTTGTTTGTTTGCTTGTTTGTTTCTGAACTAGAGGTTTTACCCTAATCATCACCATTACCAGAGAGTATAATTATATCAACTGAAGATTCTCTAGCATTAACTTCGATTCAATCAATTATGATGCGTATTAAACTCTGATTAAAAGGTTGATTATTGTGTACAGAGAATCTTTCTACAGGAAAACCAATTAAAATAATCTGTCTAATTTAGTAAAATATGAATGATAAAAGAAGGTATCATAAATTTAAGATTTTGCGTATCTGTAAGTACACGAGCCTTTAGGCTATATACATCTCTCTTTGTGATGTGTATCTACCTAATCGATTTGTTCATTATGTAAACATCATGTTGGTTCATACTTCAGATTCCATATACTCCTGCATTTTGATAACAGTAACACCATGTTTAATCTATCAGTCAACTATTTTCTGCCAATTATTGAAATGAATTGAACTAAGAAATCAAACTACAAAATGTAACATGTTCGCTATTTTCGGAGGCTCGGTAATAAAATTATGCTCAACTTTCAGGAAAAGTAAAGCAGAAATAGTAATTTCAAATAGAAAAGGATCCTCAAATTATGATAAATGAAGTACAAGCAGAATTCTGGATATGAGCTTAATCACAACAGCCACTTCCAGATCCTAACATTAAAAATACACTGTACAGAATTAGACATATCATCGGAATAAATATCGCCTGTCATTGTTCGAACAACAAAGCAGAAATATAGAACATAATGTACAAACCAGTAACTTTTATTCTCTTATTTCATCCTCATTTCATTCTTCTGGCATCTGAATCCTCAACAGCAGAGAAGGTTGCATACCAAAGAAATCATCAGACACCAAAATGGTTTCTTTTCTGCGTCGTAATTTTGCCTTCCACAACACCTCGTCTGCTGGGTTTCCAACGTCAGTTGATCAATCAAGAGCTACTCTTTTTGCCATCTTGACCAGGTGCAGATGACCCTATCGGCTTTGCAAGAATCCGTTTCATGGCCTTTACTCCAAGGGGACTGTTCTTGCTCTGCAATACATATAGCAACAAGAGTCATTACTTAATATCTTGATGCGTCGATTTCATTTGTTTTTGCTTTAGTATTGCTAATATTTAGTTTAATGTAGAAATACGTCCCACTTTAAATCATGGAACGACAAATGACTGAAAACAGATTGATTACTTACAACAGAACAGGTGCCTGCATTAATGTTGCAGACTGGATATTCATGGGGGCAGCAACTGTAATGGTCGTCACAGCAAGTGGCACCCTCAAGCGGGCAGCATCCCCACGAAAAGCAGAAGCCACTGTACTCATAGATACAGCAGCAGGTGGTGCTTTCCGGGCAGGAGTAGTAATCATCACAAACTGAGGGTGGTGTCACTGGAGTTGGGGGAGACGGGCCGGGGTTCGGGGGGTTCTGGCCAGCCTTGATTGGGTAAGAGGGCTCTATAGCAATGCCACAAAGACCGTTCTTGGAAGCAATGTTCCGTTGCATTCTAAGGTACCCCTTTTCTCCCCAGCTTCCACCCCATGAGTTCCTAACTATCCAATAATCTTTCCCGTTTTCTGTACCATATCCGACAACACTCACACCATGATCCAAGCTTATGCCACATTTCCCACTGAATATACCCTGTACAGATGTACAAGAAAGAATACCGTAAGTTAGAAATTTGAAATGTGAAGGGAAGTCAAGGGATTAGTACAAAACAAACAACAGTTGCAGAAGAACACTGTTCAGTACGAAATTATTTAACTTGGTTGGAACTTTTCCAGCTTACATACAGTCTTACAAATGCTTATTGATGGAACTACTTTAATGGAAGCAAGAGATGTACATCCATATATCAGATAAGATATGTAACATGAACATTATAGGTATCAAACTTACTGATTCATATAACTGGAAATCCCTGCCACCAGCTTCAATTGCAACGCTAATTGGTTGATTTGCCGCTGCCTTCTGCAACGCCTTTTCACTGTATTGTGGAACATCTTCATAACCATCAATAGTTACAACGTTGGCGTTTTTCTGCATAACACCACCATTAAACAAGACATCGTCAAATATCTCACTTTGATCAAGAAAAAACATATTATTTTGTTTTATATCTACTTAAAACATATGTTAAGAAAGAAAAAGAATACTTACCCTGAATTGATCACACTTGCCATCCCTGCCAGTGTAAGGATAATCCTCTTCACTGTCAATGCCACCATTCTTCTTAATGAAGTCGAACGCGTAATCCATAAGACCTCCATTGCATCCTTCATTGTATGAAGTGTCACAGTTCACCAGTTCTTGTTCAGAAAGTGAGATCAAATCTCCAGTAACAATTTTGTTTATGCCTTCCACGGCAGTAACGGTCGAGAATGCCCAGCAACTCCCTTCAATTCAATATTAATATGATCATTAAAATTTCAACCAGGATATTACAAGTTCCAACCTTGTGTAATCAAATAGAAGGTAAGATAAAGTTTACTTTTTAATTTTTCAATCACTAATTCAAGAGTTAGGCATCATACATATTATCCAAAACTGAAACTCATCCACAAAACTTGAGAAAGAGAATCTTATGAAGACAAAATTGATTGAGGTGGAACCCAGACTGAGATAGTGACCCTACGGCAAAAGCAAAAAGCCCCCACTAAGTAACTTTACGTGGGTGCCACCAATAGCAAAGTGCCAACCTCAATAATATCTAAGAAACAGTTGGAATTACATTTATTAAAACAAAAGAAAAACATTTCCAATTTCTAAATGCAAATAGATTCACTCCAAAAAACAAGGAAGTTGCAATTCAAGACTAAATTTTCAAAAGTATATAACCTTATACTAAAATCTTTAATGCATCCTATATATAAAAGCAGGCTCTAAACATCATCAACATATTATTGTCCCAACTATTAAATGATGGTGGGAATCTCCAATAATTCAACTTATGATAATAGACAGACAACAAAGTCTTTACAATGTCCAACATTAAAAAAGTTGAAAGATTCTACCAAATAATAACATATAATATAGTTGAACTCTTTTATTTCTTTCTATTATTTTAATGCTATATTAAATTATTATCCATGTAGAATTATTATGTTGAAGTGGTCCAACTAATATTATATATCCATTATGTCAATTTATTACGTAACCATATCCGGGACACATAATAGTTGGCGATATAAATGGGGGCCTTACTAATAAATAATTAATCCAAATTTTCCACTAATCAATCCAAATAAACACCATTAATTTCTTACCAAACCCGTTGATTAAGGAACACCACCCTATTAACTTACTTACCATAATACCCCCCACCCATCAGTAATCTTAATAACATTCATCAAAACTTATAATTGCATCAAATCAAATTAAATATAATTATGAAAAGATCTCCACGGTAACAAAAAAATTCTAAATATTTTCAAAATTCAGAGAAACAATTATTCTTCAAAAGCCTCAAAATCAAAGCACCAAAAACTCTAAAAAAAAAAAAACTTATGCTTTTAAATAACAGAAACATAATTATTATTATTTTCACACAACAAGACAAAACAGAGAATAAAAGGAATCTAATTATCCAATAGTTTCAAACGTGACCAAAATTACGAAACTACCCTAGATTCAAACAGAAATAGAAATTCGAATAGGTTAGTTAGTTACCGCAGCTGCCCTGATCTTTGACCTCCACGACGGCGCCTTTCTCTCTCCAGTCAACGGACTCCGGCAGCTTCTCGCCGACCTTCGGTAAGTACCTATCGCTCCTGGCCTTCTTCAACCTTCTCTTCGGGTCGGGTCGGACCCCCAGATACGTCTTCCGGTACTCCTCGTTCGTCAGATCCGCGAACCGGTTCATCCCCAACCTGTAGCTCCGGTCATCCGACACCGCGTTCTCCGATTCAACGTACCTCAAGTTATCCTTAAAGATCTCGAACCTCCTCTCCTTCTCACCCAACGCGTTGTACGATTTGCCGTGCTTCACCATCCACGATTCGTACATCGACAGCAACTCGTCGTGCGATCGCTCGTTCAATTTCTCGTCGTACGAGATAATGGACATGTCGGCAGCGTTTGTGAGGGAGAGGAAGAGAGAGGCGGCGAGGATTAGGAGGAGGAGATTGGATTTGGTGTTAGCCATTTTTGGATTGGATAAAGGAAAATGATGGAGAAGAGTGAGAGAGGTGAGTGGGGAATATAAAGGGATGGGGGAAGGGTAAAATGGGGAATTTGGGGTGTGGTTTTTAATATTCTGGAATTTGGAGTAATTTTTAGTTACTTGTGGGGTGAAAATGCTAATCTTTTTGTGAGAGTTGAAAAAAGAGTGGTGGTGGGTCATGGATGGATGGATGCATGTGGATGAGATGTGATTGGTCCAGATATTTTCTAGGAAAGGGAGGGATTACTTCGTTCGCCGGTTTTTTGAATCCTAGGGGGGTCACCACTGGGTCACCCCCTAGGATTCTGACATGTGTCAATTTACCTTCTTTATTTTTTTTTTCTCTTACATACTTTTTCTTCTTTTTCTCCTTTTGCCCTTTTTCTCCTTTTTTTCTCATACATGCCTTTTCTCCTTTCTCCTTTCTCTTACGTGATTTTTCTCTTTTTCTTTTTCTATTTAAATTGTAAATAATTAAGAGTTTTAATAAGAGTGCTAAATTATATTGATTTCCTTATTTTATGATCACCAAATTCGCAATTTTATTTAGCGGCAAATATTTTATTTTCTATTGAAGATCACAACAATCAAACCCATAATTTTATCTTACCCAAAAAAAACCAATAATTTTTAAAAATCCACAGAGTAAAGTTATTAAAACTTTTTTTTGACAGAAACTTATATAATTATTTTGCTGAAATGAATATAATTTACCACCCTTATAGTTTATTTATTCATCTTTTGATATTCTTACATTAGGAAATATTGCAATAAAAAAACATGTTTAAAGGGCAACCAACAGTTCATTAAAATATTGCAAGAAAACATGTTTAGATGGGGTTTGTGGAATTTGCAAGAAGAGATACATTCTATAAATTTTGTTATGAAATTAAGAAGAAAAAAAAAATTGTTTACCTGTTCACCATTTTGCTATGAAATTAAGAAGAAAACAGAAAATTTAATCTAATAATAACGGTAGCGTTTTCAAATTTAGTAAAAACACATATTTTAAAAAAAGTTTAATAAAAATAATAAAGAAAAAAAAGTGTAAAAATGAATGCCCAAAAGCTATCATTAGGGAAGTGGAAAAAGAATGAACATAAAAAAAAGAAAAAAGTAAAGTGTTGGACACATGTCAAAATCCTAGGGGGTGACCCAATGGTGACCCCCCTAGGATTCAGAAAATTCTACCTACAACCTTTTTTAAGTTTTAAAATTTGGTTTAATTTATAGAGACTTCATAAAAAGTTCAAATTTCTCGGTTTTAAATTGATTTTTGTGATGATTCAAAAAAAAAAATATTGATTTTTGTGAGAGTACTTTTTTTTTTTGAATTCTCTTGTATATTTTGTAGGAAATGTTTTCAAACGTCAAGACTAAAACATGGAGTTGGATTAAATCTTGGAAGAAAGATTTTGACTACTGCTGAAACTTTTCATTGTAATGTTTGTAATCTTGAGTTTACACTCCTAAGCAGAGTATTTCTTTTACTCTTTCCTTTGTAATAAAAAAGTTTCAAACAGGATGCAGAGAAAGAAGTTCTAAAAGTTTGATTTCTTCAAAACGATTCTTGTTCCTTAGAAGAAAAAAAAATGTTTTTCTTTTATTTTGAAAACAAAAACCTACCAAATTCCTACTTATTCTCTAAGGACAACCACCCAAAAATTGTGGAATGTGCGAAAATGGCAATAGTTTAGGCTGGAAAGTAGGAGCCGTATGGCAGTCAAATTTCTTCTTCTCTGGTAAAATGATGTACGAGTTACCTAAGATTTGTTATTTCTTTTGATGAATAAATTACCTTAGTTGTCTGCCTCTTACCTAGTCTCCCCTCGTGGCTCGTATTTCAAACTTTGCGTCTTGACATACTATCGCATATTACGAAATTAAATAATACCAATACTAATCAATAATGAACTTTGTATCATTAGTTTAATATTTTGTGGAGATTGTGGTAGAGTATATCTTAAATAAAAATTAATTTATGTAATCCTTATGTCTTGTTTCATGTGGACATCTACCGATCAACGTTGCCACTAAGGCTAGTTTATGCATCAACAATTATTAGTGCCTCTTTTTATCTGTAATTATATTGATGAACAAATGAATTTACAAGAGACTTAAATTACATGGTGTAATGTAATATAATCGAATTGATTTAAAAGGAGATCCATGAAAATGTTCGAAAAGCTAGAACATGTATTTTAGTCAAGGTTGCACGGATACGGATACGAGTATCGGTATCCGCTAGATACGAATACGTGGATACGATTTTTTTTATAAATTTACAAGATATAATACGTATGTGATACGTCAAATATTTAATATTAATAATTATATATAAGGATATAATTTAAATAAAAATATCAAATAATATTATATCTAATCACTTGCAAAGTCATTAGTCACATAATATTGTGAAGCATATCAAAGCTTTGTGTGTTGTTTTTATTTTGGTTTGAAATAGTGGGTTTTCACGATTTTATATTTAAGTTTCTGAAAAGATATTGCAATTTGGTTCTTGTTGGGCCTTTTCTAGTTTAAGAAAACTACCACACTACTCTTATAAATTGCTAATACGTATCGGGTACTTCTCGGATATGCTGTGATCCATTTTTTTTAATTATTTTTAATACAGAATACGCCATGTAACGTATCTGATACGTATCCAAAGAGTATCCGGAGAGTATTAGTATCCAATACGTATCTGACACTAACCAGCTATTTTTTTGGAGTATCTGTGCATCATAGATTTTAGTAGATGGGTTTTAAGAATGCAAATTAAATGGCATAAAAATAATAAGATCAAGCTTTCTCAAAGAACTACATGTCAAGATTTTTGAGACATTTCAATAGAAAATAAACTTGTTATTCCATCTATCCGACCTTATGCTAATTTTAAGTTAGAGAAAAATGCAAAACTAACCCCAACCTATAGGCATTTTTTTGAAACTATACCCAACGTTTGAAAAGTTGCAAAACTATACACAATCTTTGCATTCTGTTCGAAACTAGCCCTAATGTTTAATTTCGACCACTTTTAAATTTTTCTGGGGCAAAACCGGTACTACACTTCTAATTTATAAAAAAAAACCATTATTTCACCTATTATTATATTAAATCAAATGTAATTAAACTATTATTTCTTAAAAGTATATCTTTATATATTAAAAAAATAAAACATTTAATTCCTTAACATATATAAATATATAAAAAAAGTATATCTTTATATATTAAAAACAATAAGATATTTAAATCCTTCATATATATAAATATATGTAAAACAATATATCTTATATATTAAAAACAATAAGATGTTTAATTCCTTAATATATATAAATATATAAAAAAAGTATATCTTTATATATTAAAAACAATAACAAATTCAATTCCTTAACATATATAAATATATAAAAAAAGTGTATCTTTATATATTAAAAACAGTAACAAATTTAATTCCTTAACATATATACATATATAAAAAAAAATCTTTATTTATTAAAAATAATAAGATATTTAATTCCTTCACATGTATAAATATATAACAAAAAGAAAAAAAATCATTATTTCATAATTATAATTTTTATTATTGCAACCAACAAAACAATATATGTATATAAATTTTTTATTATTTAAATGCAAAAAAAATTAAGATATATCATTTTTTATTATTCAAAAAGAGAAAAAAGAAAAAAAAAGAAAAAAAGATAAAAGAAAAACCCATCTCCCCACTCCCTACCCCGCTCCCACCATCCCTGACCCCCCACCTCTTACCCCGCCCCGACTCCACACCCAAGGAATCGCGGTTGTAGTGGTAGCGGCATCGATTTGACGCCACCACCACTGGAAATCGCGGTGGTGGTGGCGTCAAATCGACGCCACCGCCACCATCACCGTGATTCTGGACGCAACAGCAGGTTTGGGAAGGTGGCGGTGAGGGGCTGGTGATTCTGGTGTCAGGTAGGGGTGGGGGTGGGTCTGGTGAGGCGGGTTGGGGGGATGGCGGTGGGGGTGAGTCTGGTGAGGCATGTGATGCGGGGGTTGGTGGTTCGATCTGGTGGGGGGGGGGGGGGAGGGGGGCGCTGGTGAGGAAGATGACTGATTTAATTTTTTTTTTATTTTTTTTAATAATAAAAAAATGATATATTTTAAATTTAATGTTTTTATGTATATATTTGTGAAATGTCTATTTTTCCCTCGACCAAAACGGACAATGATGTCATGACGTCGAAATATGACGTTTTTTGGCCAGAATTAAACGTTAGGGATAGTTTCGAACAGAATGCAAAAGTTGGATATAGTTTTGCAACTTTTCAAACGTTGGGTATAGTTTAAAAAAAAAGGCTATAGGTTGGGGTTAGTTTTGCATTTTTCTCTTTAAGTTATGTTCGAGCATGTGCCCCACTAAGAAAAGAAGAGAGATGTCATAAGTATTGTAAGGCGTAAGCATCAATAAATAGAAGCTTAATATTTTTTATGATTAGCACTAGACGAGACATTATGGATGTGACGAAAATCAAAAGTGATTAACCGATACATAAAAAATCTTATTAAAGAGCATTGGATTTCATCGTAAAGGATCTTGAGATAAATCAACTAAAATAGAAGAGTTTATATTATGTAGTGGAGGATTAAATTTGCAGTCATGAGATAGTTAATTAAATTTATTCATGTGACCTTAACAAAAATGCATATTCACTCTTTCTGATGGCGTAGTAAGTTGGACTAAAAAATTACAAGAGGCCGTTTGGTTGCCCTTAAGGCTGTTAGTGGCTCTTTTAAGGCTGTTAGTGGCTCTTTTATGGGTGATGAGAAAAACATTGTTAGCTTCAGTTGTTATCTCTTATAACCGATTCAATCTATGCTACCCAGTGAGGAGTGCCCAGTGCACTCACATGGGCTGTGGGTCCCACACATGTAGGGTCCACCAGTCTGTGAGAGATTGGGCACAACATCCACATGGTAGCATAGATAAAATTCTTATAACCGGGTAATATATTAGATATTGGCGACCTACTTTTTAGGCGCCCTTTTAATTTGGCCTCCCCCCTCGGTTTTGAACTTGGGTTGAACAATGGCTTTCGTCACTTTGCTGAAATTACACAAAATCCATCACAATATAACTTGAAATAGTGTGCTTCTTTTTTCTGTGCCTCCATAGTAAGGATGATTTGGAAAATTAAAGTTGTTGAGAACATTTTAAGAATTTAGCGCTTAAATGGGTGTATGAGATAAATTTTCTTGGTAACCAAATCTGATTTATGCGTGGAGCCCTGCTAAAGTTTCTTCAATTAGCAACAATGGAGGAGAGAGAGAGGAGCGTGTGTTGTACTAGAAAATTATCTGACAATTATGAAATAATTATGTACTAGTTACAACTATCAAAACGGTATAAATAAGCTAACTATCTAGAGGACAAAGTAGTAATCTTCCTCTTAACTAACCTGTCTAATTAATTAAAGATGAACATAACTAATTACTAGCTAAAAGCGAAATAAAAATTGTTAACTAAAATTAACAGATTCCTAAAATGGCAACTAACATTTTATATCTCAATATCCCCCTCAAGATGGGCATGAATATCATGAATGCCCATCTTGGATGTCATAGTGTTGAGGTAACCCGGTGGAGGTTTCATGTATATTTCCTCCTCCAAATCTCCAAGGAGGAAAGCATTGTTTACATTCAACTGTTTCAGAAAATAGTTATGAGAGGCTACAAGAGCAAGGAGAACTCTGATAATGGTTAACTTAGCAACATGTGAAGAAGTAACAAAGTAGTTTAACCTTCATTTTGGGCATAGCCCTTTGCTACAAGCCTGGCCTTATATCTTTCTATGCTACCATCAGAATAAAATTTAACTTTATAAACCCATCTAGAACCAACACAGTTATGACCTGGAGGTAGTGTATTTAACACCCAAGAATTGGTGTTTTGTAAAGATGTAAGTTCCTTTTTCATAGCCTCTTGCCATTCGAGATGTTTAGCAGCTGAGTGTAAGTTTTAGGCTCAGAAACATTAGAGATACTAGCAGTGAAAACCTTACGCCGGTGACTGAGTTTATCAGTAGATATGTAATCAGTAATATGATATTGTCTCCCTGATTTAGCCGCAATAGTACTATTTGTATTATGATTGTCAAGTAAGTTAAGCAGGGAGACATATATTTCTAGTAGATTTCCTTATGACAGCAGACTAATTACTATTATTAGGAGGAGAAGGATCAAAGTTACTTGTGTGAGTAACAATGTTGTTGTCAGGGAATGAGTGAAAGGATCATTCTATATTGGTAGCAGACTCAGAGGTAACATGAAGTGTCTATGCCTGGCTCTATGGTTGGTGTGCCAGGGATGCTGATCAGTAGGAGCAGGAAGGTGCACCATAACAAGAGGATCTAGAGCAACAATGTGTTGGATAGGAACCTGTAGACTAATAAAAGGACATGTACAAACCTTGAGTTGACAGAATTAGAGTCACCTGAGGAGCTAACATATTTTGTATAAGGAAATATACGTTCATAATATATTAAATTTCTACAAATGAAAACCTTATGAGATTGAAGATCAAGTAAGATGTAATTCTTGGTACCTTTAGGGTAACCAAGAAAAATGCAAGATGATGCCCTCAAATCAAATTTATTTCTACGAATATTGAGATTGGATGCATAACAAAGACAACCAAAAGGTTTAAGGATGGAGAAGTCAGGAAGCCTGTGTAATAACATCTAAAATGGAATTTTATTCTTCAAGTGAGTAGCAGGTAACCAGTTAATAAGAAATGTTGTTGCAGAAATACAGTAACTCCAAAACTTAACTGGAAGTTTTGATTGAAGTCTCACAGATCTGGTAACTTGTCAGAGGTGTTAGTGCTTCCTCTCAACAAGTCATTTCTGTCGTGGAGTGTCAACACACTTTTCTGATGTAGCACTCCAAAGGGAGATAAAAATTATTTCATAGAGAACTTAGTACCATTATTTGTTCTTAAGATCTTTATTTTGACATTAAATTGATTATGAACAAGCAGTGTTTTAAAAGGCGACGACGTAGGGCGAGGCGTTTTATGTTCCTCGAGGCGAGGGCGTAAGCCCTAGGGCGCAAGGCGTAAGCCCCACTAATTTTAAAATTTAATACTTAAAATCATATAACTAATGATAATAACTAATAAAACAATATTATGTCACTCAACTCTTCCACAATCACATCAAATAATTCATTAATCCATTGATATATGAATTTTTATGCTTTAGTAAAGAGCATCCAACAAGAAGAAACAAGTGCATGTTTTCATTTGCTAAAAAACTATTGCTTATTCAAGCTAGCCTCTCAAAAATTACGATTAGCTGAAGAGTTTCCAAAACTTAATTAATATGAGAAAACTAAGTTCACTATCAATTTTTAATCATTTTCAAAAGTCTCCTCGTTTAGATCACCAAGCTCATTATCATTGACGACATCTAATCCATCTACTTCATCGTCTACGTCATCTCCATTTAAAACATCATGAAGGGCATCATTTCAATATCATCTTCATTGAAGTGATGTTTTGGTGTTAACAAGATTCTCCTTTTTCCCTTCGAGTTTTCAAGACGTATGTTTTTCTTTCGGGGCGTAAAAAGCGCGTCTTTAGTGCCCTTAGTGCAAGCTCATTGTCATTGATGACATCTAATCCATCTACTTCATCTTCTACGTCATCTCCAATTAAAACATCATGAAGGGCATCATTTCAATATCATCTTCATTGAAGTGATGTTTTGGTGTTAACAAGATTCTCCTTTTTCCCTTCGAGTTTTCAAGGCGTATGTTTTTCTTTCGGGGCGTAAAAAACGCGTCTTTAGTGCCCTTAGTGTAAGCCCTGATCTTTGAGGCATAAGTCCCGCGAAGTTTATGCCCAGGGCAATCCCCATGGCCTTTTTTTTAAAACATTGTTTGTAAAAGGAAGTGATCAGAGACCGAACCTCAAACTTTTGCTTCATTAAATAAACCCAAGTGCATCTTGAGTAGTCATCCAAAATTGTCAAAGGAATACTTATAATCATAAAAAAATATGATATGAAAAGGACCTCACGCATCACAATGCACTAAATCAAAAGCATTTTAAAAGACAGAAGTGCTTAAAGGAAATGATAGCTTCTTTTGCTTAGCAAAGTGACATATATCACAAGGATCTTTCAGATTACAAGAAGTACCATTGATTTGAGAAATATCAGGCAACTTCTTATTGGAAGGATGACCAAGTCTACAATGCCGCATAGTGGCTTTATTAATGGAAACATTACAAGAAACATTTTTCAAAACAATATGTTCTATATTAGAGGTAACAAGAGTAAGAGAACTGATAACAAGAATATAAAGATAGGACCGTTCCTTAGCAAACCAATCATCTTGGTTGTGATTAACTTCTGCAAAACACATAGAGAAGAGTGAAAAAAAGCATTGTTAGATTGCTTAGTCAACCTGGAAATAAATAACAAATTGTTGGTAAAAGTAGGAATGAAGAGAACACTCCTTAAAATAAGATGCAATGATAACTAAACATCACGAATATGAGTAGCATGAGTAATGTTGCTATTAGGCAGGTGAATAACAATATGAACAACTTTGGGTGGAGTGGTGACATAAGAGAAGTCACAAATCATGTGATTAGTGACTCCAATGTTAATGATCTATTATGTGCATGCATTTTATGTGTCAGCTTATTGTAGGTAGAGCTATACTACATTCAATACCTTTAGGAACAATGATGGAGGTAGCTCTATAATGCTGGTTCTGATTAGAGGCTTGTACACACTGGGACTGAACATAAGCCATGAAAGAGTCAAATAGGGCCTTGTTAGCATTGACAGGACGAACTACATGCTCATCAGTAACCAAATGGAGCTCATTGGGATCAGAGCTAGAAGCTGCACTAGCTAATGGATTCTGCTTTTGGCAAGTGGGACCATCCCAACTAGGAGGGTGGCCATGCTTTTGATAGCACATGTCGTTTGTGTGGCCATTGAATCCACAAAATGTGCATTTCATTTTCTTTTTGTTCTCATTAAAAGGAGCCTTACCATTCTTGTTCTGAAAAGACTGTTGGTTATAGGAATTTTGCGGTGAACCAAGAGGTTTGACCTATGATTAGAGAATCATTAGCTGTAGCGTTGTTGTGAAGAGTTTTTTCGTGTTCTTCTTACAAGATGAGAGAAAACACCATTGGCAGAGGAAGAAAAGGATTCAAGAGAAGAATCTGACTCCTACGGGCACTAAAAGAGTCATTCAAGCCTATTAGGAATATCATGACACAATCATGTTGCTGAAGTTCAACCATTCCACAATTGCTATTACGAGTACATAGGCCACAATTACACTTTACAATAGGTATTTGAGTAATATACTCATCCCATATAGATCTAAACAATGCTTTAAAAGTAGTAACAATCAAATTATCCTGTGAAATAGTGGATAAAGATTTTTCAAGATGAAAAATGCGTGATTCATCAGTACGCTTATATCGAAGCTTCAATTCTTGCCATATTTCAAAAATATGTAAGAAAACAAACTAGGTTGTAATTATTAAGAGACAAAGTGGACGACTCATGAAAGTACCAAATCGTTTGCCCTAATCCATCAAGTACGCAAAATTGGATCCTCAGGCATTGGAAGAGAGCCGTCAATGAAGCTGATTTTGTTCTTAATGTTGAGCGTCATGAGAATACTCTTCGACTACCAAATGTAGTTATGTCCGTTGAGCATGTCACCACCAATGGCAGATCTAGTGAAATCTTGAGTGTCGAGAAAGTAAACAGAAAAGGAATCCTTGCTAGGATTGCTTGAAGATGTGGATCCAATGTTGGAAGAGCTAGTTGTAGGTTCAGTCATCGTTAATGGCAATTTGTAGAGAGAGAAAATTGATCTTTAGAGAGAGAAAGGTGCTCAGAAAATTGAATTGCAAGGTGCAATTGAAAGAGAAAATGAAGGAGAAGAGTCGCTGAAGCAAGATAGCATGATCGTCGGTGATCATCCAGTGAATGATACCATATTAAGTTTCTTCAATTAGCAACAACGAGGAGAGAAAGAGAGAGAGAGAGAGAGAGAGAGAGGAGTGTGTGTTGTAACGAAACATCATCTCAGAATTATGAAATAATTGTGTACTATTTTCAACGGTCAAAACGGTAAGCTAACTATTTGGAGGGAAAAGTAGTAATCTTTCTCCTAACTAATCTGTCTAATTAGTTAATTAGTTAAAGTTGGACATAACTAATTACTAGCTAAAAGAGGAGTAAAAACTGTTAACTAAAATTAACAGATTTCTAAAAATGGAGAGTAACATTTTATATCTCAATAGGCCCACATCGAGATTAGTTTGAGATGATTTGCAATCAAAGAACACTCAACTCCTCTTTTCTGAGAAAATGTTCTGGTTCAAATACAATCCGTTCTAATCTTGAACAGACAACCAAACTAGCTCCAATAGTTATTGCCCCATAAAAAATAAATGATTTGATTGAAAATAAATTTGGAGAGACTTCATGAACACAAATAAAAGAATATCATCTTTCCCATTTGAAACCTAAATATATGAGTGCAAAACACTTGATTCGTGCAAAAGTTGAAACTAAGCTCTCCGTATAAATAGAGATCACTCAACAAGAAGAAATTGATACCAAGAAAAAAGAGAGACAAATAATGACTATTTAAAATATGTTTTGAAATTGTCTAGTATGTCATGATAGGGAGTAAAATAAGAAAGTTATTGTGATGTTTTTTATACAAAAATGTTAAGAGTTGGTAATTTGCTATTCATATTTTACTATAAGTGAGTTTTTCTACTTTGCTTTTGGTTTCTTGCTTCCAAAAATGCTTTACCTTAAATGTTTTAATTTTGTGTTATGTGCTTAGTAGTGTAAAATGACAATATCTCATTGCTTACATAAATTTGGTAAATATTTTCTCAATCCAGATCCATATATCCATTTTAGTGAAGTTATGCTTCAAAACTTAGATTTCTTTTGACATGCAAAGTCTGAAACCATGGCAATAGACCGTAATAATAGTCAGTTTGAAAGAAGAAAAAGAAGCTTAAAAAATACTCACTGAAAATGATTGATTCACATGTTATTATTATATATGCCACAAACTTGAAGTATAATATATTAAGGCTTTGTAAACTTCTACGGTCTACTTTAAAACAAACTTGCATATTTAATAGACATAGGGTGGGAAATCAAAATCTTATCTTAATCCAAGTGTATATGTACGAATATACATCCGTGTATATACACAGCGTAGAAGAAACTCAATAATTTCTTATAGGACAAGAAGAAAATTCAATAATCGATCGTAGTCTCCATCTTTTGGATCATAGATTATCTTTATTTTACAAGAACACAAACGTAATATTTTTATTGATCGAGCTTTCTTTTCATTAAGCTTACAACGTAACTATCATAAACATATTTTCAAGACCTTATTAACAAATTTCTAACAATCTAAATGTAAGAGACTCATAGTCTATGGATCTTAAGTTCTTGAGCTCGAGTACTAAAACATGTATATTGTCAAAATTTGAACTTTCATGAAAGTTGAAACTGAAGAAAATAAAAATTATTATCTTAGGAAGGTGAGGAGGCCACGTCGAGCACATTAATAGGCGGTAATACGGGATCCACGTTAGTCAACTCTATGGGCATGTATAGTTACATACACATACTTTCATTTTCATTTTCTTTTTCCTTGTTGGATAAGAAAACTCTCTGGAATTTCCTAACGTGCAGTGATGGTACAATTAATTGGCACCTTTTCTATTTTGCATGTCAATGATTTTTTGCTTGCCCATACTAGAATGTTACTGAAAAAGACTCTACTTTTTATTATTAAAATTGTGATACTCATTAAATTTCATATTTGCTGGGAAAAGGAAAATGGGAATGACACATTTATGGCGTGAATTGAAAATTAACCACCTAACTTTTGGAACCTAACTCTCTATCGCGGGATAGCCTCTGCCTACACCTAATTGCATTGTTCGCCTTGTTATTTTTTATTTTCTTCGTCTGAATTATAACTAGGTGATCCGTGATTGTTATAATGACATACCATTTCTTGAATTTTATTAATTAAGAATTTCAAAGAGTATGCAATCGCTCCAAAGAAAAAGTAAGTCATTATACAATTAAGAATGTGGTAACCTGTTGAGTGTCCGAGAAAAAAATAAAATCAATATCCGCAATGTTTAATTGTCAATAAACCGAATAATTTAATTTTTTTTTAGGAATAAAATAATTTAAGTTAAAACGATAATTGCGGTAAGTCTCTAACCCTGAAGGACCAACTAACGATAACACGTTAATTTTGGATGTTAGAACATAATATATAATTAGATTATTTTGAAATATTAGCATATTTTGTTTATTATACATGTACATTCTTGAAGCATTTAAAGTTCATCAATTGTGGCATTTGAAACCGGACAGCTTAAATTAAAATGAAATATGAGGAATCTATTTGTACGTAATAATGTAAACCTAAAAGAAAACTTCTTAAAATGATTTTTGTGGACTTCAGTTTTATAATATATATATATATTGTTATAAATATGGTTCACAGAATATGTCTTGTGGCCATTGTTGAAAATTATGTACAAATACTATTTTATAATAATAGTAGTTGTTGTAAATAATGTAAGATATTGGAAATTCTTACCTATATAAGGAGCCATCAAGATGAAGAGAAAAACACTAATTTACAAGTAATATACTCCTTATTTGCTCTTCTTTTCCTATGTTCTTTTAATATATTGTTATAGTTTCCAAATAGTTTTAGTTATTCTATAACACGTTATCAGCACGATAGTGCTCGTCCGGAAGAATTTAGTTCATTCGTTAGAGAAACGTTCAACGTTAAAAGGTACGAAAGTTTTATATTTACTTGTTCATCTATCTACATTATTATAGACAAGGCGAATTACCCCCAATATATAATTTTATGATTAGATGAATATGTGTTTATAATTTTGTTGTTAAAATTTAATATTTATGTGTTCATCTATCTACATTATTATAGACAATGCGGACTACCGCCTATCTGTAATTTTATGATTAAATCTTCTCTGTCATCTAACTCTAACACTAAAGCTAATTTTAACTTTCGTTGATGCTTGAGTTAACCCCAAGCTAGAAACGACTACTCACAATTTATTATTGCTTATTTTATTCCATAAGCCCATGAAAGTTTTTACATAGTAATGTGGCAGAAATTATTTACGCACTTAATTCATTGCAATTATTTTACTTGTTTACATTATTCCATAATCCCATGAAAGGTTTTACATAGTAATGTGGCGGAAATTATTTACGCACTTAACTTATTGCAATTATTTTACTTGTTTACATTATTTCATAGGCCCATGAAAGTTTTTACATAGTAATGTGGCGGAAATTATTTACGCACTTAATTCATTGCAATTATTTTACTTGTTCACATTATTCCATAAGCCCATGAAAGTTTTTACATAGTAATGTGGCGGAAAAAATATATGTATTTACCTATCGTAATATTATTCCATATGCTTGTTAAAATATCATTAATACGGCGGAAATTATTTTACATGTTATTACAATTAATTTTTATTGCTAAATTATTAAAGACATTACCGTTCATAAAACATGTCAAAATAAGAAAAAAAATGATTGTTTTTCTAACGGCTATAAACGGCTACTTACGGATATTTTTCCTCTATAAATACACAAATTTCATAACACAAACTCCACTCAAATCTTCACCTTATTTCTCTCATCTTGCAAAATGATCTCTACGACAACAGCGATCTTGATCCTCAATTACCTTTCAATTTTTATTTTTATTCTAGTAGATGAAGACACTCCTATATTTGTTCATATGCTTGTCCCTATGATATTCCTCCCTTTTATCATAATAATGTTCGAGTTCAAGATTTGACTATAGATGAGATAATTGCATTGTATTATTGTAATAATTGTGCTTCTATGATTATGTGTTAAATAAATTGTCTCGATCCTAATTATATTTTTCTTGGTTATGTATTTAGCTAGCAAAATGTCTAACCTCACGAGTACATTTAGTTGTATACTCAATATCACTAGAAAGAATTATGGACAATGGAAATCAGATACAAAATTGTACCTCAGATCAAAGAGTATCTTTGAAACTCTTGCTGCAGTAAATACAAATTCGGATCTAGAAAAATGTGAGGTTGTGACCTATATGAGAAAACACTTTTTACTTTCCATGTGTCCATGATAAATGTCCAACAACAATACAGATTGCTGAATATTTCAAAATATCACGACTTGCAACAAAGGTTGTTAATGGCAGAAAGTTACAATAACTTATTGATGAAAAATCATCAATCTCGTCCTCCTGGAGCACTTGCATTACTTAAGGCAAATGCCATTAATTTTTCAAACTCCTATGGACGAGGTAACAATGATAATGTCAATCGTGGTCGTGGACGTGGACGTGGTCGAGGTAGTTATCACAACCCTTCGACCAGTGATACGGTCCATAACAATAACCATCATAATAAAAAAATGCTCATAATAAATCTAAAGGTTACTGTTTTAACTGCGAAATGAAGTGACACTGGGCCAATACGTGTCGTACACCTGAATATTTTTGTAAATTGTACCAAGAGAGTAAAGGCAAAGAAAAAGAAATTAACCTTGTTGAACAAATGCCTAATAATCCCACATATATAGCAGCATCTGATTTCACGGATGATCATGATGTTACTATGGCTTGATATGAGCTGTGTGATTCATGTCTGCGTGATTTCTGGTTTGATTTGCATTATGTGATTCCTTGTTGTGTGATTTTTGAATTGATATGTATTTGCGATTTTCGCTTGTAATGTGCCGTGTTCCATTAATTGTGTTTCCTTATGTATCTTAATGAAACTATTTCTCTTTTCTCAAATATATGCTTCGTTTATTGTTATATCATTCTACTTATTTGACAGGAAGCCAGTATGGAGCATACCGGTGATTTTTGCATCCTTGATAGCGGTACAACTCACACAATTCTCACAAGTAAGAAATATTTTACATATTTAAAACCAATAAAGGCAAAAATCAATACGATATCAGGTCCTACTAACCTGATTGTAGGATTTGGTAAAGCTAGTTTTGTTTTACCAAATGGAATGCTATTTATCATCAGCGATGCCTTATTTGCCCCAAAATCCAGAAGAAATTTATTGAGTTTTAATGATATATATCGTCATGGATATGATACCAACTAAAAGACTGAGAATAAAACTAAATATCTTTTTATTATTAAGTATATATTAGGAAATCAACATATATTTGAAAAACTACCAAAACTCTCATCGCGATTGCATTATACATATATTAATGCTATCGAGTCAAATACGGTAGTCAATGAAAATCCTGAATTGTTAACTTTATGTCGGCTAGGTCATCCTAGTTCAACAATGATGCGAAAAATAATTGAAAATACACATGGACATTCATTAAAAGGATCCAAACTCAATCTGGGCAACAATAATCCATGTGAACTATGTTCTCTTGGAAAACTAATTATAAAGCATTCACCAGTTAAAATTAAAGACATAATTACCCACATTTCTTGAAAGAATTCAAGGTGATATATGTGGACCTATTCATCCATCATATGAACCATTTCCATATTTTATGATATTAATTGATGTCTCAAGTCGATGGTCACATGTCTGTCTATTGTCTACTAGCAATATGGCATTTGCAAAATTTGTGGCTCAAATAATTAAAATAAGAGCTCAATTTCCTGACTATACGATCAAGAAAGTCAGACTTGACAATGCTGGTGAATTCACATCTCAAGCTTTCAATGATTATTGTATGTCAACTGGAATTACGGTTGAACATAGTGTTGCACATGTACATACTCAAAATGGTTTAGCTGAATCATTAATTAAACGTCTTCAATTAATTGCTAGACCATTGTTGATGAAAGCTAAATTGCCAAGTTCTCTATGGGGTCATCGATTTTACATGTTGCATCACTAATTCGCATTAGACCAAGCTCGTATCATGAATACTCCCCATTACAACTTGTTTTTGGTCATGAACCTAATATTTCCCATATAAAAAATTTTGGTTGTGCGGTTTATGTTCCAATTGCACCACCAAAGCGAACAAAAATGGGACCACAAAGAAGGTTGAGAATATATGTTGGATTTGACTCACCATCAATAATCAGATATCTTGAGCCTCTAACAGGTGATGTCTTTACGACACGTTTTGCCGATTGCCATTTTAATGAGGTAAATTTTCCAACCTTAGGGGGAGAAAAGAAGCAGTTGGAAAAGGATATATCATGGTATAATCCATCTTTGACAAGCTTTGATATGCTAACAAAGCAATGTGATTTGGAAGTAAAGAAAATTTTGCATTTACAAGCTATTGCAAATCAATTACCCGATGCATTTACTGACATAAGCAGGGTAACAAAATCACATATAACAGCTACAAATGCTCCTGCTCATATTGTAATTCCAAAAGAAACATCAAAGGATGATATCTTTGATATAACTAAGAAACGTGAGCGTCCTGCTGGCTAAAAGGACAAAAATCCTCGAAAAAGAAAAGGAGCATCAAAACCTAATGATCGTATTATTAAGGAATCTATGTCTGATGAGTCGCAAAATGTGACATATGAGATACCTCAAGAAGTTATCCAATCAGATCCTATAAATAAAGAGAACATTGAAATCTCTATAAATTATATCAATACGGGAATGGTATTGGATAGAAATGAGATGGAAAATATGGATGAAATATTTTCATATTTAGTCGCTTATGAAATTGTGAATGAAAATGATGATCCTGAACCCAAATCTGTAATTGAATGACAAAATATGAATGATTGGGATAACTGGAAAGATGCTATGCAAGCTGAATTAGATTCGCTTAATAAGCGAAAGGTATTTGGACCCATTGTTCTCACACCGAAAAGTGTGAAACCCGTAGGGTTCAAATGGGTCTTCGTTCGCAAACAAAATGAGAAAAATGAAATTGTAAGGTACAAAGCTTACCTTGTCGCACAAGGTTTTTCTCAAAGACATAGAATCGATTATGAAGAAATGTATTCTCCTGTAATGGATACGATTACATTTCGATTCTTGATCAATCTAGCGGTCTATGAAAATCTAAACACGCATCTCATGGATGTTGTCACTGCTTATCTCTATGGATCACTTGATAATGATATTTACATGAAGGTCCCTGATGGACTTAAATTACTCGCAACATCAAGTTCCAAACCTAGAGAAATGTACTCAATTAAATTGCAAAGATCATTATATGAGTTAAAGCAATCAGGTCGCATGTGGTACAATCGTTTGAGTGAATATTTATTAAAAGAAGGATATATAAATAATTCTTTGTGTCCATGCGTTTTTATTAAGAAAACATCATCTGGTTTTGCAATTATTGCGGTTTATGTAGATGATTTAAATATCATTGGCACTGACAAAGAAATTTATTCGGCAATGAATTATTTAAAGGATGAATTTGAAGTGAAAGATCTTGGAAAAACTAAATAATGTCTTGGTTTGCAAATTGAGCATGTTAAAAATGGAATACTTGTGCATCAATCTAACTATACTAAAAAGATATTGAAACATTTTAACATGGATAAAGCAACACCTTTGAACCATCATATGATTGCAAGATCATTAACTATAGATAAAAATCCATTTCGTCCTTGTGAAGAAAATGAAGAAATTCTTGGTTCTGAAGTTCCATATTTAAGTGCCATTGGAGCTTTAATGTATCTAGCTAAATGTACTATACCTGATATATCATTTACTGTGAATTTATTAGTCAGGTTTAGCCCATCACCCAAAAAAGCCACTGGAAAAGAATTAAACATTTATTCCGTTATCTTCAAGGAACTGTGGATCTTGGTCTATTTTATCCTAACAATGCGGTACAAGAATTGATTGGTTATGCAGATGCAGGTTTTCTATCAGACCCACATAAATCCAGATCTCAAACAAGATATGTATTCACGTATGGAGGCACTGCTATTTCATGGGGTTCTCAGAAACAGACACTTGTTGCTACATCATCGAATCATGCTAAGATTATTGCACTCCATTAAGCAAGCAGGGAATGTGTATGGTTACGATCAATGACACATCATATAAGAAGTACATCTGGGTTACTTATTAGAGAGGGTCCTACAACATTATACGAAGACAATTCTGCATGTATTACACAAATGATAGAAGGCTATATCAAGAGTGATCGAACCAAGCACATACCCCCAAGATATTTTGCCTACACTCATGAACTCGAGAAGAAAAAAAAAATTAATATCCAATATGTTCAATCATGTGACAATATGACAGATCTTTTTGCAAAGGCACTATCTGCTGTAACTTTTAAGAAACATGTTCAAAGTATTGGGATGCGTCACCTACGAGACTTATGAAGAATTTGAGATGCCAACTTGAGGGGGAGTTCACACGGCTGCACTCTTTTTCTCTTATTAAGATTTTTATCCCACTAGATTTTTCCTTATAAGGTTTTTAACGAGGCAACATAAGACGTGTGCAGAAGACGGATCATGTACATAACAAAATCTTCAAATGGCCAATGTAGAGTGTTATAAATATGGTTGGTAGAATATGCCTTGTGGTCATTGTTGAAAATTATGTACAAATACTATTTTATAATAATAGTAGTTGTTGTAAATAATGTAAGATATTGAAAATTCTTGCCTATATAAGGAGCCATCAAGATGAAGAGAAAAACATTAATTCACAAGTAATATACTCCTTATTTGCTCTTCTTTTCCTATGTTTTTTAATATATTGTTATAATTCCCAAATAGTTTTAGTTATTCTATAATATATATATATATATATATATATATATAATCAAAAAGGAATAAAATATACATTTTGTTTGATGAATGAATATACATTTGTAATATAAAACTGTTAGCAACTTGATTATCCAAAAAAAAAAAACACTGTTAGCTACTTTAAATATAAGTATCTAATCTTTTTTCATCAATATTATCGTCTCGAAAGTCTCCTAATAATAGGATCACAAGCAATGGTTACATGTGCTACGTACAGCTACTCAGATATTATCGTCTGATATGACCATCTATCTATCTGTCCCTTTTTAATATATAACACATCTCCATCACTAACAACGTTCGTTTCGTTAGACAATATCTATTGATATTTAAGTTTTAATTACCTATGTACAATGACGTCTAAAACTTGTCTTTGCTAAGTTAATGTCAATCTTTTCGCCTAACACAGCCAAATTAATTGATAACTCGATATATTAGTAAAAGATAATTCAATTGGGACACTTTTTCTTATAATATTATTGAAGATTCCATACGCATCGTTCTTTAGTTGGCCGATCAAGGGAATAGTTGAGAATATCGATTTTACGTAATCGAAATCTTAGTATGAGGAAAGTACACGAGATTCTTTGTGTTGTAAAGCTCTATTTTTTGTTTCTTTTAGTGTTAAACAACCAAGGGTACGAAAGTCACTCAAACTGCGCATAGTTTCCGTTATAAGCAAAACTTCTCCATTATATATGCTTAAGGTCAATCAAGATTATTGTGATTTAATTCATTAATATTTGCCGACCTTGTAAAGAGAGCAGCATTTTTTTTTAATCTTTCAAACCACCAAATTGATTTTGAGTTCAAAGCAGTGTTGTTAAAGGCGTTGGGCGTAAGTGAGGCGTTTTTCATAGTTAGAGGCGAGGCGTAAGCCTCAAGGCGTGGGGCGTAAGCCCAATAAATATTAATATTTTAATTTATTTAATGCATAATATTATAAAATGAATATATAATAATACAAAGAAATTTGCAATAAAACCAAAAATATACAACCTTGAAAATATTCAAAATATATATGAGTTAAAACTTAAAATCAAGTTGCTCATATGCAAAAATCCAAAAATTAGTGAACTCCTCGCACGTCACAAAGAGTATTTATAGATAAATGCTTTCACAAAAGAATCATACGAGAAGAAATGATGTAGTTCGCGCGCTCCTTGGGAATTAAGCAAAAAATGTGATCATATTCATATCATATTTTGATATGATCACCTTATGAAAGAAACCTTAAAATAATAGAAGGAAAAAAATTGAAGAAGAAAAGTAGAAAACTCAGGTCACATAGGACTTATCATGTTCTTTTACAAATCACATTGTAATCCCTAGTTTTTTCGTTTTTTTTACTTATCTTTTTTGGTCTAAAGTTTTTAGAGTTGGCCAATTTTATGTTTTTTATTCACTTGTCAGCTTGGTAATTAAGAAAAGAAAGAAAAATACAACCAAGTCTGTTTGGCCGTTTGCAATCATCTTGGGCGCTCGCCCAGGCATTTTTTGGGCTTCGGGCGTACGCCCCAACGTTTGAGGCGTATGCCCCACAAAGGTGGTGCCCCAATACAGCGCCCAAGGGCGTTTTAAGGCCAAATTCACCCTGGGCGAGCCCCGGGCGCGCCCCGAGGCGCGCCTTTCACAACAGAGGTTCAAAGCATTAAAAGATTAAACTCGAAACTGCCAATTGCCAATCGTTAGATGCTTTTGAATGATGAATAACCCATCATTTGACTTTAAGCACCGTTTGAACAGTTCAACAAGGTATCTAATGTGATGTTTGTAACTCTTAAATTAAGCTATATTCTACGTTCATACTGAATTAAGTTATTTTAGAGTATTTGGTTCACAAGCTAAAAACTATAAAATACCTTTTTAAGCTAATATTATATTTTTACATGTTTTGTTACTTTTACAGTTTTTGCAAAAACTACAAACTCATAATTTATACAAAGTTTTTTAACTTTTATTTAAATTATAAGATTGTGCTTCTAAAGAAAAGTTTGTAACCACCACTTAAATTGTTGAGCGAATTAGAATTCTCCATTAATGGATTGGATTGAAGTTTAAGGATGGCATGATTTTGGGCCAATATATGGATCCAATTAGTCATTGGGTTTAAATTGGAGTCTGAGAGTAGGATACCAATATTGAAAGTATCCACATTATGAAAGAAAAAGTGAGTACATTAAATGCCCGGTAGAATGCTTAAATTCATATTTTGGACGTTTTATTTGAAATTTGGAGTTGGGTTGTGAATTACATCTTCTAAGTTCTAAGGGTGAGGTGCAATTAAATATGATTGTTGGTGCGGGTTTGCATGGGTAGATGATGTTTCAATTCTTCTTAAAAACAAACAATGCACCAAAATATTTGAGAGAGTTCATATTGATTTCAATCGTTACTGCTTTGATTTTTACTTTTCTCTTCTTATTCTTATCATGAAATGAGGGAAAAACAACATAGTAGCAAAAATGTACACCATTAAAAAAGATATTGATATACAACACATAAAATAAACAAATATATTTTAGTAACCAATCAATACTTAATCGACAAAAGTCGTTCATTAATCAAATACCATCAAGAAGTCAAAAATTTAAAATTTTAACTATCATGATTCACCAACATATCATCACATGGATGAATTAGATGCTACACCCCGGAGCACTGCTCCTGATCTACTCCTTTACCATTATACCCTCTACCTTTTTCTCCAAAGAACCCTCAACTTTCATGAAGTTTCATTTATACCCCATACATTAAAGGTTTCAATTTTGGTGCTTGAAAATGGTATCAGAGCATGGTTTATTTATTTTATGTGGTTATTTATTTATTTATAACAACGCTTTAATTACCTTATGAGAGGAGTTTTTCAAAAAACATGAGTGATCCAGTGATGGATGACATATGGGATCTCATAATTTGGGCGCCTATGAAAGGAAACGCGTGTACGAGTATTAAAGGGCGAATTGCCGCCCTAACGAGATACCTTAATTTTCACAAAAGAGAATTAAGAAACCATGATGTTCTACGTTGTAGCATAGAACAAACAGGAGGAATTTGTCCTATCCAGGTTACCAGACTTGAACAAATCAAGTTGGTCGAGATTAGCCTTGAAAAAGCTAAAAAACAAAGTTATATACTAAGCCTGTAAAATGCCTGGTATTACACTTGAACGAGAGCTCCAGATCTTGATAACTAAGTTAGATGACCTAGCTAGTTATAGACCAGACGACCTACATGCCATTAGAGTCAAATTCATTAGAGTTAATGGCCTCTTGGCAAGTATTGCGAGAATTAATAGATTAATCACTGAACGTAATAACCGTTCTTCATGAGTAATCTAGTTTTGCCAGATTTCCACGAGCTCGTGCCAGATAGCTCCAAGCTATCCCAGGACCTCAGGGAAGTCCAGAAGACGGTGCAAGCATATGGCAATCGCCAACACTATGTGCCCGAGCTGATACAGGAAATCAGAGACAAGTTGGAAACCATGTCTCAACGACAGAAGGAAGTCTTGGGAATTTTACAAGATATCCAGCAACGAGTCAAGAGCTTGGAATCTATGCCAAGGTCGTCCGAAAGAAGGAAAGTTGGATGGTTGCCACCATCCTTCGGGAAAGAGCCTTTGCTATATCAAAAGGGCAAAGCAGTCCAGGTCAAAAGAGAGATGACCACGAACGAGAAGCTGGAAGCCCGGATAAGGGGAGAACCTAGCACGAAGTGAGATCATGTCCAGATTCAGAATTGACGATTTCAACTTCGAGATTGGGCGAGACCTTGCCGATCTGGCGGAATCACTTTCAGGCCTCAGCCTGGAAAACGTGCAGACGTTTGGTGCAATTGTACCAAGTCAAGGTCCTCCACCGGGACAATCAAGTCAAGGTCCTCCACCAGGACAATCAACAGTTACCGAAGGTGCCGGATCTTCCATCCCTAATCCAGACCCACTTCGGGAAGAGCCAGTTCGTGAAGAAGCCATGCCACACCAGCATGACTTTGTTGCGGGTAATATGTATAATCGTATTCCAACCCAAGCTAGAGCCAGAAGACCAGACGTTCATGGAACTCCATACGGAAGATCTCAACTCGATCCGATTCACCCGTATGGGCTTATGCTCAATCTGGATATTTTGGATTTCAAGAACCGCGAAGCCCTGATCGATGAATGGGCAGCAGCAATGAGAATTGCAGCGGCGACGCTTGAACTTGACAAAGAAGGATTCGTCATGATGTTACAGATGAGTCTTGAAGGTTCGGTCAAGGTCGGATGGGAACATGGAACTCCAGAAATCAGAAGTGGGGTCCTATCTGGCGAGTCCCTCAAAGATATCGTTGATAGAATGGCGAGGCTTTTCAAGATCTACTTCATTGGACAAGGATACTTTGTGGATCCCCAGACCGGAGGAGGTGACCAGAAAAAAGTCAAGAGGTACGAACAAGCGCTGTATAGCCTGGAGCTACATGACATATGTCACGTAGATCTATACATCAAGCTGTTCACCGAGTACAGATGGAAGAGTCGGATTGCAGAAGACACGACGCTTCCCCTTTTCTTCGCCAATATTCCTAGCCCATGGCGAGAAATGTTACTACGTGAGTATATCCCTCTGGGGATAGACACGGTGGCTCAAAGGATGTCTTTCCTCAAAGCCAAATTGAGTGAATGGTGCCAGAAGGCAGCAATTCAGAAGAATTTCAAAAGGCTGAAACGAATCAATAAATCAGCCCGGCTTTGCTGCAACAATGATGACGTCCCAACAGTCGTTGGAGCACCAGAGAGACATCAAAAGAAGAAGCATAGGGATCATCCCTATGAACGAAGAAGCAAGTTTACCAGAAGATCTTCATGGAAGCTAAGAAGATTCTGGTCAAAACAAAAGGCCCGAAGTTACAAATCAGGGCAGAGACCAGGTCCCAGCCGTGGACGGACGACGTTCAGCCAGGGAAGTACCAGCAGACCACCAGTTAGGCGAACTTTCAGGAGAGCACAAACACGTGCTAATGAAAGCTTCAAAGATTGTAACTGTTGGACATATGGGGCCAAAGGACACATCTCAACGGATTGTCCTAAGAACCAAGAGAGAGGTGTTAGACAGTTCGAAGCTACGCCAGAGTTCGAAGAAGCTGTCTACTTTCAGGACCTTATTCAGGTATACCGGTTTGAAGATATCCCTTCAGACGAAAGTATATATGAGGAAGACGAAGGACCAGATGAGTCTTCAGAGTCAGAATCAGAATCAGACTGAAGACGAGGAGATCTTCCATCAGGAAGTTCAAGAAGACAGGACAAGATTTTTCTCACAAACGAGCATTTCTCACAAAGCCTTGATGAGAATTATGCGAGAAGATCCAAAGTTGAGAGTTTACGATGGTTTCACCATCGGAAAAATGGAGAGAGCCTTAGCTCAGCTAAGCTTCAGAAGGAGGAAACATCACATCATCTACAAGGTGACAGCGGGAGAAATTGCTATCCCAATGGAGCTGACCAGTAATGTGATGGAGATGCAGCTAGTTCCTATGAACGAAATCAAAGAGGAACTAAAAAGACTCAGGCCGGAGATCGCGCAGAAAATGTCATGGATCCATATCGGAGCCATAAGAATTCTGCTCAAGGCTACGTTCAAAGAAGGAATCAATTCCCCAATTGACATTGCGGTCTTTGATCGGAGGATCCAGAATTTGCGAGATGCCTGTCTCGGAGGTATTTCAGGAAATCTATTTGCTGGAAAGGTGGCGACATTCATATATCCAAAGATCGCCTTCAACCTAGCCGATAAAGATTTCAGTAGAGTCCTTACTCTACATCAGGATTTCAAAAACAAGGAGTTAATGAAGGAAGGAAACCGTCCTTACTCCATTACATACAGTATCTCCTACGCACTCTCAAATACTCACCATTCAAATCTCTTCCAGAGGAATGAGTTTGTCGAGATACCGGAGATTTTCGAGAAAGTCGCACATGCTGTCAGGCCAGAGATTTCCAGCCTGCCACATATTCATGAAATGGATATGATCATTCGAGATCAACCAGTGTTTGGTAAGGATACTAGCCAAAGATTCGAGGCGAGAACGGTCTCTTTCCGAGAGAACAGGATGCAAAGCCTCACCTGGGGAAAGAAACCTATTATGGAGGTTGTGATTGAACCAAAGAAGTTCATAACCAAAGGAGAGCTGCAGTGCCCAGGAGGATGAGGAGAAGTCGAAGTCATCTTCGACACCACCCAGAAAGATAATACGCTACCGTGCGACGCATTGTATTATCTCAAGCAGCCATTTGTTGGTAGGTATCAGGGAAACCTAAAGCTAGGTGGACTTGATTTTATTATCAACGGACGTGCAGGAAAGATCCCAGAACAACTTGTTCTTGGAATCGAATTTCTCGAGGATCACAAACCTTGGGAAAAGGCGCCGGAAGGAATGGAGTTCACGGTGGAAGGAAGAAGATACCGGCTCAAATGACCACCAGTCCATTCTCAATATACATCTCAGTAGGGATGTTGTACGAGAAATACAGAGCCGAATACTTTGCGGCGTATATCGACGGAGGAGCAGGTATCTGCACAGCAAAACCAGGAGTCTTCCCCGGTGACCTCGGAGAAGATTTACCGGCGATTGCAGGAAGGGATTTCTCGAAGAAGATCATCATCTTCAGACGAGGGATAAAACAGGCAGAAATTTTAATTGGTGGAGCAGGTGGTACCCCTTGGTACAAAGTGAAGACGCCCCCAATTTATTTCCATGATACCGGAGCAGATATCTTGCTCGGCAACAATTTCCTACAAACGTTCAAACGTTTTACGCAGGAGAATGAAACAAGACGTCTTATTCTCACAACCACTTGTGATCATAAGATCTGGGTGCAACGATTGACGCAGGCGTTTCACCGCAAACTGCCGATTCAATTTCGCAGCAAGCGTGGTGATGAAGGACGACTTCTACACCCAAAAATGCAAGACCAGAGGAAATATGGTAAGGCAATCCTACAGCTTAGAAATGAAAGCTTGGGCGGACAAAAGACCAAAAGGATTAGAGATGAAACGATCGAGATCCTCAAGGCCAGCCTTGAACCAAGTCCTCATATTGACATCACCAATGAAGAACAGATTTCAATTGAAGATGTCAAGGCAAAGATTCGGAGGAACTACGAAGAAGATCCTCTGGCATGGTGGAACAAGAATGAACTCAAGGCTACTCTAAGAGTTCAAAAAGGAAAGAAAAACGAGCTGGTCAGATATAGACCCATCCTCATGAATCAGGAGGATCGAAAGGATATGCAGATGATTCTCAAAGAACATCTGGATCTGAAGCTCATCTCACCAGGAGTTTCCCCTTACAGCAGTCCGGGGTTCTTAGTCAGGAACCATGGAGAGATCAAGAGAGGAAAGCCGAGATTGGTGATCAACTACCAAGGGATCAACAAGATCTTGGAATTCGACGGGTATTACATCCCGAACCGAGAGCACCTGATCAACTGCGTTCAGAATGCGAGAGTCTTCTCCAAGTTTGATTGCAAATCAGGTTTCTACCAAATCAAGATGGATGAAGAAAGTAAGAAGTTTACAGCCTTCTCCACACCGCAAGGTCACTATATTTGGAATGTTATGCCAATGGGATTGGCTAATGCGCCCCAGATATATCAGAGGAAAATGGATAATCTGTTCAAAGATTATTTCAAGTTCATGTTCGTCTACGTCGATGATATCCTCATCGCCTCAAAGAACGTCCAAGACCACATCAAACATTTGGAGATCTTCTCAGATGTTTGCCACAAAGAAGGATTAGTGCTGTCACAAAAGAAGGCAGCAATTCTTACAAGGAAGATCGAATTCCTTGGAGTCGAGATTGACGAGTCAGGTATTATCCTCCAAAATCATTTGGTGGAAAAGGTACGTGACTTTCCCGACAACCTCAAGACTGTTAAACAACTCCAAAGTTTTATGGGGTTGGTTAATTTCGCCGGTATGTTTATTAACAATCTGGCTAGTTACAGGAAAACATTTAGTCCATTACTAAAGAAGGATGCAGAGTTCAGATGGACGGATGAACACAAGGAGACAGTACAGAAGCTTAAAGCTATCTGTCAAGATCTCCCCAAGCTTGCAATCCCCAATGACGAAGACGATTTGGTTCTTTATACGGATGCAAGCGACCATTGGTGGGCGGCGGTTCTTACCAAAGTCGAGCCAAAAGGAGAAGTGCCATGCAGATACTGCAGCGGTCTCTTTTCGAAAGACGAGGCAGCAAGATGGCACATCAACGAGAAGGAATTCTTTGCGGTTCGAAGGGCCTTCAAAAAATGGCCTTTATTCTTACTAGCTAAAAAATTCACACTTAAGATTGATAACACTAGCGTCAAGGCTTTCTTAAAAAATAAGATAGAAAGCAAACCCGAGAAAGCTAGGTTATTAAGATGGCAAGCTGAATGTCAGTATTATAATTTTGATGTTCAAGTTATTAAATCTCATGAAAATGTTCTTGCAGATTTCTTAACTAGGGATGGAGGTACATGAGGCCGATACCATCCTCACGAGATGGAGACACCACAGGGATAACCTGGACGAGCTCCGCAAGGCGATCGCGGGTCTGACAATCAATGCTCAGGCTTCCGGTCATGTACAGGAAAGGGACCTTTCTAAGGTTCAGAACTCAATGAAGGCAACTTTATTGGGTAGTACGAGTTTGTGGGATTGCCTCGCGATTCCACTATTTCGAGATGCTTCACTTTCAAAACTGGAAGTGGAAATACGAGCAAACACATACGAGTGTGATGATCCAAGTAAAACTGGACCAGCAGGTGATCCTTTCGAGGAAAACACCCAAGAACGAGCTGATTCGGGGGGTAGAAATACCTAAAGAATCTACGAGCCAGAAGCAAGCCGATTCAAAGGTAGAAATACCTAAAGAATCAACGAGCCAGAAGCAAGATGATCCAGAGGTAGAAATACCAAAGGAATCAAAAAATACCTCTAAAAATAAAGAGGACGAGGTTAATCTTAGACCCCAAACGGGACCATCTAAGAAGAACAAAAACGAGAAACCTCCACCTTTGATTGAATATCAGAGAACGTGGGAAAGGTTAAACACGAGAATGGGACTTGTCCCTGGAAAAGCTATTGCAGATTGGTCAGGAAAATATCCAAGAGTTTGGATACTACCTGGATCAAAACCCGAGCAGACACGAGAATGGTTTGATTTTGGCTGTATAGCCTCAATCTTTACCGCATCACCAAGCTTTCCGGAGATTGCCAAGTTACCGGAATGGATCCAGAAAAATGTGTATGAGACATGGCATAACAATCATACACTTGGAAGGGGCGATGTTCTTGAAATGAAGTTCATATCCGCAGCCCCAGAAATCGCAGGAAAAGGGTCTTTACCATGTTTTCATTTTATCAAAATCCAAAGACCCAATTGGAAAGCCTTGGACTACATCAAGCCTCCACCAGAAGGACAGATGTTAGTCGCCCCACTCTCAGAAGATGACGTTTCAACACGGAGAGCTTGGGGACTCTGGGTCTGTCTCACAGAGATGGACAAGGTCAAGTATGCATTCAAGATTTTCCAAGACAAGGAAAAGGGAACGTTCATGCTTAACAGCATGACCAACACCACCACGAGGTTTGCTGAATCAATGTTCGAAAACAAACGGAGAGCATTGTGGAGAAACGAGATTCCATCGATGGCCGAAACCAGCAGAAAATTCTGCAATATGGCACACGTCGGCCAATGGAAGGAGAGGATCTGTCCAAAGTGTCAAGAGCAGAAGGAACCCCTCTTTGGAAAGGGATTCCCGATGAAACGAGACAAAGAAGATAACGACAGAGAAGGCCATGCGAGACAAGGAAAGATGCCGCGTGGGACAGGCAAGTGGGCTACTACAGCTGGAAAAGCTAAAGTAGCCATGTGATCAAATCAGGACCATCTCCACTACAACGACGTGATGATAAGTGGAGGGCCAGACCACTATCATAGTGGGAAGGAAAAGACAACAAGCTGCGGTGGAAAAGATTCCACTAAAATGACAGGAGGGCCAGACCACTACGCTAGTGGAAGAAAAAACATCAGGATGTAGCTGAAATCCGCGTTTCAAATCCGGATCTTCACCTATAAATACACAAGCTGAAGAAAGCTAAAGGCATCGAACATTTCCCTTAGTTTTCTCATAAATAAGAGAGAAGCATAGTTTGTAATAGTGTGAGCGTTTTTCAATTCTGTCAAATAAACGAGTGTTTATTGTATAGTTTTTATTCCAGTACTGAGTGTATGTACGAGAGAGAGTTAGCTACTATGAGTAGCTAAAACAAGTTACTCCTCTCTAAGGAGATATGAGTGTGTTGTAATAAATAAATCTCCACATAAATAAATATAGATTTGCTTTCGCCTGAGTATGTCGAAGTTGAGCTTTTAAAATATTCCGTTTTAGTTGCCTCTTACACCCGGAGTAGGAAACGAACCAGGGTTGTGCTGGTTATCGTTGAAGGAGCTGTTGCAGAACCATCGGTTGCGATCGAGTGGTTGAGGGCGAGGAGTCTTCGTAAAACCTGGCAGAATACCCGACGGTGATTCGGTCAAAAGGAGGTACCTTTTACGGTTATGTCTTAATTAGTTCTGTACGGAAGCATGCTGGGCCTGATATGGTCGTAATGGACTATATCCATTGGAAGGGATACCAAATAGGACTATTTAATTTATCGGGGTTAAAATTTAATTTCATAATTTTGGTTTCTTATCTGCAAATAAGTTAGAAGGGTACTCTAGTAAATGAATAGGAAAAGAGTAGTGCTCCAGGTAGTAGCATCTCACATCTCCTAATGCCACTAAATAACGACTTGGATTGTTTTTTTTTTTTTTTTTTTTATAAATAGAACGCCTGGTGATAAAGCATTTCTTATTCGATATTAATATGAAAGGAAGTGATTGCACAAATAATTGGGACGTCAATCCTGATCCCACACCATGAAAAGCTTAGAGTCTGATTATGTAATAAAGAATGCAATGTATTATTTGTTTGGACTCAATATGTCCTCAATTTTGATATCTGTAGCTTTTTTATGGCCTACTTCATGGGGATACGTGGCTTGTTTTCTATCTAGGTATCATCGTCGCATGACAAATGTCGAACAAACTGACACGTGTTTCTCTTCTTTATCTATTTTGGTGACTCATCAATCACTCATTGCTTTTATGATGATATTCTGGACCATGATTACAATATGCATGTGAGAATAATTCATTGTTGCGTTTTTGATACTGTGAAGCTCTCACGATAGCTACATATGTGATATGTTCATATTACGATAATCTTTTAGGGTTGTAGTGTAGAACTCATGTTGGTGTTTTACCCTTGGAAGTGAATAGCCATGCAAGGGCTATGTTATTGTCATATTTATCCTTGGAAAGGAATAACTAGACAAGAGTTGTGTTACTATCGTGTTTACCCCCAGAAGAAAATAGCCAGACAAGACCTTTGTTATTATCGTGTTTACCCTTGGAAGGGAATAGCCAAGTAAAAGCTTTGGTATTCTCGTGTTTATCCTTGGAAGGGAATAACCAAGGAATGATTGTGTTTATTATGATATTTACCCTTGGAAGGGAATAACCATGCAAATGTTTATGTTATTATGTTTACCATCTGAAGGGAATAACTAGGTAAAAGTTGTGTTATTATCGTGTTTACCCCATAGGAAGGAAATAGCTATGCAAAGGCTGTGTTATTATCGCGATTGTTTTTTTTTTTTTTTTTTTATAAATAGAACGCCTGGTGATAAAGCATTTCTTATTCGATATTAATATGAAAGGAAGTGATTGCACAAATAATTGGGACGTCAATCCTGATCCCACACCATGAAAAGCTTAGAGTCTGATTATGTAATAAAGAATGCAATGTATTATTTGTTTGGACTCAATATGTCCTCAATTTTGATATCTGTAGCTTTTTTATGGCCTACTTCATGGGGATACGTGGCTTGTTTTCTATCTAGGTATCATCGTCGCATGACAAATGTCGAACAAACTGACACGTGTTTCTCTTCTTTATCTATTTTGGTGACTCATCAATCACTCATTGCTTTTATGATGATATTCTGGACCATGATTACAATATGCATGTGAGAATAATTCATTGTTGCGTTTTTGATACTGTGAAGCTCTCACGATAGCTACATATGTGATATGTTCATATTACGATAATCTTTTAGGGTTGTAGTGTAGAACTCATGTTGGTGTTTTACCCTTGGAAGTGAATAGCCATGCAAGGGCTATGTTATTGTCATATTTATCCTTGGAAAGGAATAACTAGACAAGAGTTGTGTTACTATCGTGTTTACCCCCAGAAGAAAATAGCCAGACAAGACCTTTGTTATTATCGTGTTTACCCTTGGAAGGGAATAGCCAAGTAAAAGCTTTGGTATTCTCGTGTTTATCCTTGGAAGGGAATAACCAAGGAATGATTGTGTTTATTATGATATTTACCCTTGGAAGGGAATAACCATGCAAATGTTTATGTTATTATGTTTACCATCTGAAGGGAATAACTAGGTAAAAGTTGTGTTATTATCGTGTTTACCCCATAGGAAGGGGATAGCTATGCAAAGGCTGTGTTATTATCGCGATTACCCTCAGAAGGAAATAGCCAGGTAAGGGCTGTATTATTATCGTGTTTACCATCAAAATGGAATAGCCATGCAAGGGTTGTGTTTTTATCGTGTTTACACTATTCCCTTCTAAGTGTAAACACGATAATAACACAACATTACCTGGCTATTCTCTTCTGACGATAAACATGTTAGTAACACATCATGTCTGACTATTTTCTTCTGAGGGTAAACGCGATAATAACACAACCCTTGCATGATTATTCTCTTTTGAGGGTAAATATGATAATAACACAACCTTGACTTGGCTATTTCCTTTAAGAGGGTAAACACGATAATAACACAACATTTGCTTGGCTATTTCCTTTGGAGGGTAAACATGATAATACCACAACCGTTGCTTGGGTATTCCCTTCCTTGGGTAAACACATTAATAACACAACCCTTGCCTGGGCTATTCTCTGAAGGTAAACACGATACCTTTACCTGCCTAGTTGCTTCTGACGGTAAACACGACAATAACACAACCCTTTCTTAGATATTCCTTTCAAACTGTAAAAACAGCAAAATGAGCTATACATTGCGACCCAAAAAAGAATATCAGAATACGGACATATCAAATATGCAACTATCATGAGAGCTTCACACTATCAAATAATGCAACATAAAATTATTCTCACAAGCATATCGTAACATATTTTAGAAGGACATATCGTGTTATCGCAAAAGGAATGAGTGATTGATGTGTGTCGCCTAGAAAAATAAAGAAGAGGAACACGTGTCCATTAGTTTGATATTTGTCATGCGACGATGAAACCTAGATAAGAAACAAGCCACCTATCCCCAAGGGGTTGGCTATAAAAATCCAAGAGTATTGATATAGATGGCAGATTGAGCCCAATCAGATAATACAATACTACATTCTTTTATTCATAAAAGAGACTCGGCTCTTCATCTTCTAGGATCAGGATTGACATTCCGAATTTATGCATAACCATTTCACTTCGTATTAATATTGAATGGGAAATGTGTCATCACGTAGGATATAAAAAGAAAAATTATAACATAATTGGATTTCGCTTTGGTGCGGTTTATCGTAATAATAAATCAAAACCATATCATATGTACTTTCGAGTTTTCCATGCGCACCAAATACGAAACTATTTTTTTGACTTTGTTTTTTCATACCAAACCAACGGTTCCATTACCTACCGGTCCGATTGTTTCCGCTTCATGTGTCCACCCCTAATTATATCATTATTCTAAAGTGGAAAGCAAACCATTTTCGATTTATAACTTTGTTGGTTCAAAATGAACTTGAGATTTAAATTTATTGCTGAATAATTTTAATATGAAATTCATTAATTCCATTTTAAAGGTACAACCTTCAAGTGTTCCTTTTATTTTGCTAGTTTTTCAGTTATATATATATATATATATATATATATATAACATTTTAATATGTTAAGGAATAATTAACTTATTTTCTGATTGGGACTATCTAGCTATATACAAGAATACTTAAGGTGGTGTTTGCAACCTCTTAAAAAAAGCTACAATCGGCTTTTTATTTGAAGAAGTAATTTTGAGGTGTTTGCAAATCTGGCTTCTTCGATTACGGAACTTTTTTTAAGCTAAAAAAACTCACAATCTTAAAGCTGGTGTGAGAGTGCTTTTGGCTAAGATATTTTTAAATAAAATAAATAGATTATTTCAAATTCAAAATTATCTTGCAAACACTCTCAACTTTTAAATTTAAGTGCTTTTGAAGTTTAAATTAAAATTATGAACTTCTAATTTTCCACATATTTTTCACTTTATAAGATTTTGGATCTAGAGTCATATGAAGGAGTTTCTCTTTTCTTTTACGAATTTGGTTTTTTGTGCTCAACAATGTATATTGAGACAATGGTTGATAACCTGGTCTTGTTGGAATCTTTTTTTCTACTTAATACTGAGTACCATATACTAAATCATTGCTTATAATTTTCTCTTTATTATTTTTTGCCTTTTGAGAGTATGTATATATATATATATAATAGGGATAAATATTTTAAACCTCCAACCTATGCCCACTTTTAGAATGTACTTCTTAAACGTATTAAAAGTTACAATTTATCCAATTTATTGGATTAAATAATTATTTTGTTCGATCATTAATCAATTGTTCATATCAGACACGTATCTCCATTTATGTCCGGCAGTTTTGACTTTAGGCAAAACCCTTCTAATCAAATGGTGGGAGTTATATTGCAACTTTTCATACTTTTAAGTCGCATTGTAAAATGGACATAAATTAGGAATTTAAAGCATTTAACCCATATATTAATATATGATACTGTTGTGTAGACTGTAGCGTAAATCCTAACATTTAAGCAAACATATTCTCGGAACAAATGGAAACAATAATAGTAGTTTGAAAATAGAGAAGAGTCCTTGTATTACGATCGATAAATCAAGTACAAGGAGAATCCTGATTCCGAGGCTCTTCCGAATATTATAATCTTATTCAGTTCCAAATACAAAAGCCGAAACAAAATGTAGAAAACCAATTAACAACTTGACAATGATCTTTTATTAATGATAATCCACCCCAACTTCGTCTTCCCAAATTAAACATCAAGCGCAACCTAATCCAAATTTTGTTTTTGCGGTCTCTTACCGAATTGGTTTGGCAAGAAAACGGGGCATTGCTTTCACTGAAAATGGACTGTTCGCACTCTGCATAATTAATTAACAAATCAATTAATGTTAGGATCACCTCAATAGAAGTTCAAATCATCAAAAACTAACTGGTGTATCATGTATGTTTGGCACAACCCAATGTATTACACAAAATAAACACATTAGCCCGTACAAAATATAAATAAATAAAGTATCCCATTGTAATATTAATTATATAGAGCACATTATTCTCTACTCTATGAATAAAATACTCAATATGGAGACATTACACTCCCATATGCAAAAGCAGCAATTTACATATTAACATAAACGAGGTTAGATTGCCTTCTTTAAATCACAAGAACCAATATGTTCTATTTCAGGTAATACATGTAATAAATATGCCTATTTATATTTAACATAGAGTAGGATAAATACTTAACATAAAATAAAATCTCTTTCCGTGTTTGTTAGAATAACATAGATAAAATTAATCTCGTTAGCTCAAAACTTATATAATTTAGAATTAATCGAAACCAATAATGATTATAGTTACTTACAACTCTGCAGACACCATCACCAATGTCGCAAACTGGAAAATCGGCGGGGCAGCAACTGTAGTTGTCGTCGCAGCAAGTGGCGCTCGAATAAGGGCAGCACCCGTACGAGAAGCAAATGCCGCTGTACTCGTAGATGCAGCAGCAGGTGGCGCCGGCAGGACACGCATGGTTAATATCACAAGAGCCGGGGTTCACCGGAGTCTTGCCAGATTTTTTGTCAACGTTGTTGTGTTGTTCGTTGTAAGTTATGATATTATTATCATTGGACAACAAATCCGAAGCTTTTGTTGCGGACAAAAATGAAGCACTAACGCACAGAATTAGGACAAGGAAATTGTAGGATTGTGCCATGTTGCTTAATTTGGATGTACTGTTTGCCTTTTGGTTTTGAGAGTGAGTGAGTGAGTTGGGGTGGACACTGGAGTAGAGATTATATAGCAAGACTGGAGGGGTAAATGGGAAATAACTTTTGAAGTTTACAACCAATAATTCTCACTATATTCGTTTTTTTTGTTTTCGTTTTTGTACGAAGTTTAATTTAGGAGAGTTGCTATCAGAAAATAGGAGCTTAATAATTTAAAACACGAGGACACAGCTGGTGGGTTTTGGATGGGCATATAAATGAGTGGGTATGGGTGATTACTGATTATTAATTATGTGTATTACCAGCTTTGACAGTGAAATTAAATAAGTGTGAATATCTTCGCGCAATAATTCAGTTGCTACTTGCAATTTATAATTTTTCGAGATTGATGAGTCTAGAATTTAATAGTATTATATGTACTTGAATAATCGTTACGTACTTTTGGTTTTTTGTTTCTCTAATTAAATACTATTTATCATACATGTTTATATCTTTTTCTTTTTGACACTATTGTCGATTGTCGCGCAAGTTTATGTGCATCAAGAAAAATACAAACTGCAAAACTTAATTTATTGTGTGCGCATTACTTTAAAACAAGTTATTCACCTTTAAAAGTTCAGCTATGTTTACAAACTCCTCAAAAGACTTGATAATATTAGTTCAATTTCTTTATAAAGTGAGTAAAAATACCACCTGTACATTGCAATAATTGATCGAGGTCTTGGAATCGTCACGAGTCATAAAATCTGATTACCCTCTCTTATGGAAATTAATCCCGTACGTTAAAAAAGTATACTATTTTCAAAATAGCTAATCATCTAGAATGGACAGATCGATACTAGAATACTAGATATTAACAATTCTTCAACTTATCTGGGGTATATCCCCTCCCTTTGTATCAAAGAAGAAGAAGAAGAAATTAACACTATGTCATTGATTCCTAATGTATTTTCGTTTGCACTCTATCATTTGAAATTTGAATTAATGACCAGAGATTACAAATATATATTAATTCATAGTATCCAAACCTCATCAAAAGTTTCCACATATAAAAGCAGAAATTCTGGCTGAATGGATATATAATCATATAACTATTGAGCACGAGAAAAAAATGTATATCTTTTTAACCAACTTTCTTAGAAGAATAAAACAAATCAAAATGTTTATTTTATGTTGAGGCACGTTGGCATATTGATCGGCGCTGATACCGGATCCACACGTTGCTATGACCAACTCTCTGCATATGTTCTTTTTTTGTTTTTGTTTTATGTTGGTCATTTGAAAAGGAAAAAGTGAACATTAATAATGTATAAAATGGAACAAAACTTGCTCAGTCAATTTTTAAAAAGTACAATAAAGCACTAAACTTAGATCAATTCACATTATCACTATAAAAGATGAACGGGAAACTTTTTTTTTTTTTTTTTGGTAGAAAGGAATTACAAAGAAAACAAAAAGCACAACACCAGTGTGCTAAAAAACAGATTACTCTAAGTCTCTCTTAAGAAGATCAATAACTCGGGTTGGCGGCGTATCCCAGAATACACCCTTTTCCCCTTCGTTCGAATCGCCCCTTGCTAGAGCATCCGCCACCTGGTTTGCAGTCCTCGGGATCCATCTCAATGTGACATTCCACGGTAGACGCAACAGTCGTCTACATGCGTGTATTAAGTCCGATTCAGTGCCATTTGGATCTCTTATACTCGTAAGCAACTTGACGCACGGTTCCGAGTCCATCTCTATCTCAATGTTGTTCGTCCTCTGCTCCCACGCATATGTCAGGCCACTCTTCAACGCCTCCAATTCAGCTTCTTCTATTGTAGGCGCGTTTAACGGTTTCCTGAATCCCCAAACAAAATCGCCGCTGTCCGATCGCAAAATACCTCCTGCTGCACCACAATTCAGGCGTGAACATACACTCCCATCCACATTTAACTTGGACCAGCCCCTCTTAGGTTTCTCCCACCTTTTATTCATCGAATTTCTTTTATTTTCCGGTCGACTCATGTCCAGTTCAACACTCAAAGTTTTTATCATCGCAATCACACTTAACAGGCCATCGTTCGTACCTCTAAAGATTATGTTATTTCTCACCTTCCACAGCGTCCATATCGTCGGGAGGAAAATCAGTGGCCACTTGATTTTTGGGATCAAAACACACTCGAACTGCTTGGCTACCAAGTTGTCCCGAAACCAACTGTTGTCATTAATCTGTTCGAATTCCCCCAAGTCTGTTGCAGACATGAGTTTCATCCAGACCTCCTTTGCTCTGTCGCACTCTCGCATTATATGGATTGTTGTTTCGTCCGGATCCCCGCAGGCCTCACACGCAGCCGAGTTCGTAATTTTTCGGGTCTTCCTCAAATGGTTCGTCGCAAGTCTGTTTTGTATTACTAACCACATAAAATGTTTTAATTTATTGCTCACTTGCAATTTCCAGATCCACTTGCTCGCCACACCCCGAGTTTGATCCTCCCCATACCTTCGCTGGAACGCTTTATAGGCGGACTGACAGTTAAAAACTCCGCTGCTCGTTTCACTCCACACCACCGTGTCTTTTTCGCTCGTTAGCTGAATATTTCTTCTCCTGATCTCAGTTTGAATGTCCAGCGGAATGTGCGTATTTATCTCGTTAAACCTCCACTCCCCAGAATCGAGAATGATATCCCGCACTTTGAGATTCACATCCCTCGGATCAATGTTCGGAATGAGGTCATAAAGATTACCTTCTCCCATCCAGTTATCGAACCAAAGCGACGTCGACTTCCCGTCTCCAATTTTCCATCTTAAAAATGGACGCATCAAAGCCATGCTTTTCATTATCCCTTTCCACGCCGAGCTTGCACCTTCCTTCGGCCTATAATTAGTAATCGATTCGCCCTTTAGATATTTAGCTTGGATTAGCCCTTGCCAAACCGTGTCTTCACCCTTAATAATTTTCCACGCAATTTTTGCAAGGAGAGATTCATTCACTGTGCGACATCTTCTAATCCCCAAGCCGCCATCTTTTTTAGGAAGCGTCACCCGATTCCACCCTACTAGATGGAGTCTCTTTTCTTCAATATTCGTCGACCACAAGAAATCTCTATTTAACTTGTCCAACTTGTAACAAACGCTCTTCTGAAGCCATGCGAATTGCATACAATAGATTGGCATCGCCGATGAAACCGCTTGAATAAGTGTCGCCCGCCCCGCGAGCGAAAGTAACAAGCGTTTCCAGCCACTAAACCTTCCAAGCACCCGATCAACTGTCTCCGCGAACGCCTCTCTACTCATTCTACCATGAATTAACTTCACCCCCAAATATTTCCCTAAGTTGGTAGTTTGTGCAAAACCAAGGATATCACAAATTTGCCTCTTGATACTCGCCCCGTCTTGCTTAGAAAAATATATTTTGATTTACTTGTACTAACCTTGAGCCCGGATTGACTACAAAAGTCCTCAAGTATGCGATTAATGTTGCGTGCCGTCTTTGTCGTGGCCTTTCCCATGAGTATGAGGTCGTCGGCAAAGAAAATATGAGAGAGCTTCGGCCCCCCTCTACATGGGACTACGGGTCTCCATTTTCCTTTATCCACTTCTTCATTAATACTATAAGATAGCCGCTCAACACATAGTACAAAAAGATACGGTGACAGTGGGTCACCTTGGCGTAGACCGCAAGAATGCTTGAACGCCTCGAGGGGGGACCCGTTCCAAAGTATACGAGTTGTCGCACTTCTTACACAATGCATAATCAATTCGACCAGCGCCTCGGGGAATTTAAACCATCTGAGCGTCTCCTCCAAATAATTCCAACTCACTTTATCATATGCCTTCTCGAGGTCTAACTTCATAATCATCTCCCCCGTTTTATTCTTTTTCTTAGCTCTCAAAGAATGTAATATTTCTTGGAGGAGAAATATATTATCCTGGGTGCTACGACCTTTAATAAAGCTCGACTGAGTAGGGGAGACCAGCCTCGGCATAAGCTCTTTGACCCTCATCGTAATGCTTTTAGTTATGAATTTATATAGCACATTGCACAACGATATCGGTCGAAATTGGGATATGAGTTCCGGCTTCTGTATCTTCGGAATGAGGCATAAATATGCTTCGCAGAGTTTCGGGTCGAACCATCTGTTCTCGAAGACCTCTTGTGCGAACCTTAACAACGACTCCTTCATCCATTCCCAACCCTTTTGGTATACAAGGGCTTGTAGGCCGTCGGGCCCCGGCACTTTAAGCGAATTTAAGGCGAAAACCACGGATTTTAACTCCTCCAAATCTATGGTCCTACACAACATGTGCTGTTCCTCCTCATTCAGAACACGTTGAAACCTTGAAACAGCCGTCATCCGCCCTCGATTATGCTCTCGTCCAGCCCCTCCCGAGTTAAAGAGTTTCTGAAAATACTCTATAGCGTGCGCTGTCAGCCGAGTATCATCATTCTCCCAAATCCCATCCACCTTAAGGCATAAAATCTTATTTTTTTTATTCTTGCTAAGGTCGATTGATGGAAGAATTTGGTGTTCATATCTCCCTCGCGCAGCCATTTAATTCGAGATTTTTGACACCAATAAATTTCCTCTTGATGAAGCACCTCATTGTAGTCTTTCAACAGTTCTCGCTCGAGATTTTGGAGGTAAACGTTGCGCCCGTAGCTTTCTGATTTTTGTATCCCATCTAGCCTCGCCACTAGCCTTTTCTTCTGGTGGAATATATTCCCAAACCTCGCCTTATTCCATGGTCCCAAAACTGCCGGGACAGCCCTCACCGCGTCAATAACATGCTGTTCCTTCCTCCAAATCTCCCGCAAAAGATCCTCGCACTCCAGATTTCTCAGCCATACCGATTCAAATCTAAAAGGTCTTCTTCCCGTGCGTGTGATTGTACCATCGCAGTGCGTAATGATCGGGCGATGATCGGCATGTGTCCTTGGGAGGTGGACAACCATATTATTTGGAAACTTGTCAATCCACGCTTGGTTCGCGAGTGCTCGATCCAATCTCCCCATAATGTTTGCTCCATCGTCCCTCTTATTTGTCCATGTATATGGGGATCCATGGAAGCCAAGATCAATTAATTTGCATCTATCCAAATAATTCCGAAAAAATCGGAGTCGGCTAAGAGGGACAACATTATCGCCTTGCCTTTCGTGCGCATAAGTAACCTCGTTGAAGTCACCAGTCACGAGCCATGGTGTGTCGCATCTTTCGGACTCCTCTACCAAGTTATTAAACGCCTTGATTTTGTCAACTTTCCTAGGCTGCGCATATACCCCAGAAACGCGCCACTCTTCAGCCGATCGGGGTCGAACTCGTGCATGGATTGCTTGATAATTCACATATTGAATCTCCACTTCAATCTAGGCTTCATTCCACAGCAGCCATATACCCCCATTCATCCCAGTAGTTGGCGCCATGACATGGTTCGTATACCCCAAGCGCCATATAATATCGCGCGCTACTTCTTGACTTACTCTAGTCTCTAAAATAAAAACCATCTTCGGTTGATGAACCCGAACCAATTCCCAAAAGTTGCTACGAAAACTTTCGTTCCCCGCACGTTGGCAATTCCACGAAACGATCTTCATTGGAAAACGATTGACATGGTACGGTCTTACGGGGTCCTCAATCGGACTCCCCAAGCATAACTTGGTCAGTTGTCGTAGTGTTTCGAGCATTAACGACATCTGTCTCCTCAATTCCCATATGGTCAAACCCGTTCTCTGCCACCATGAGCTCGGTTCTTCCGCCCGTTGGATAAAGAACATCCTTGTTTCGAATTCCCAGACCATTGGCGGAATTGTCGTGACGTGAATCACCCGTTCGTTCCTTAAGGTTCGTGATATCCTTGAGAGGCCGAACAGGAGGTGGTTCCTTGTGATGAACCTCGATAACCATGCTGCTATCAATTGTCCGTTGCGAAAAATAATTCTCACATCGTCCATGGTCGTCAGTTGGGGTTGTATTCACTGCTCCCTCTTGTGATTTTTCACTTCTCTTTTCGCTAGACAGTATAGAAAAGGAGTTGTGATTATTATTTATTGTTAGGGCTGACTTAGGATTTGCCTTTTTTGCCTTTGCCAAACTTCCATTCCCATTAGGATTCCTTCCTTGCCCAGTCCTTTTATTTCCTTTCGGAGCTAAAGTTTTTGGTAACACCCGACCCCTCACCGCATTATTAACAGGGCGTGTTTGTAGTTGCTCTCTCACGACTTGGTGGCTCGGCCCCACTGTCCCGATCGACAGTCCCTTGTTATTTGTATATTTATCCTTGCCTTTGTCGCGGCTATTTGGACCCGCCATGTTGGATTCCCGAGTCATCAGACTTTTCCCCTTACGGTTTTTAACTTCTGTCCATTCACCGTAATCCTTCTTTTGCCCGATCTCAATCAACCACGTCGACTGATCTCCTCGTCTCTCGACGGGGCACTGTTCATTACTTGCGCCATGTCCTTTCTCATGTGAATTCACCCCCATCTCTGAATCACAGTTCTGAGTTGTGTGGTTAATTTTACCACACTTGTGACACAGGTTTGGTAAGTTCTCGTAGACCACTTGGTACGCTCTCCCCTTGACACAAACACCTTGTTCTAGTGGGATGTCTGTACGTACTTGTACACATATTCTGGCGTATCTCCCTCGTGTTACGTTGAAAGTGTTACCGTCTATTTTAATTGGGTCTCCGACGCATTTAGCGAGGGCTTTAATCACCGAGTGGCGTAAATATCTGCATGGAAGATTGAGAATTCTAATCCATGTGATCGCACTATTAATCTTATCTGTTGCTGCGTCAAAATCCGGCCACCATTTACAGATCGAGAGGAAGCTCCCTGCCAATTACCATGGCCCATCCGTCAAAAATTTTTCACGATTTGCCGAACTCAATCCCCTCAGGCAAAAGCACCCATAGCCAAGGTCCAACAACTCAAATTCATTGTTCAGTTTCCACATGCTGTCCAGCTTTGTCACCAGTGCCGGATAATACCAACTCTTCCCGAGTACTCGAACGACGATTGCGTCTTTCCACGGCTCATCCATTAGATTTTCTAGCTCATCCGCGAATGTGATATTTTTATATGGCATTCCTCCCGTTGGCGGTGCAGTATGGATGAGCATATCCTCGTCCGTTGTGTCTGTTTCGTCCACGCGGACGTGAGTGGTCCGTTTGAACAGTCCGGCATATGATTGTGGCTTAGAGTTCTCCTTCTCTGTCAGCTCTTCATCTTTTCTCTGTGCCGTGAACTTAAATTGTTCGTCTCCATCGTTTCGGTGTCGTTTCTGTGATCTTGGGATATCCGGTGGTACAAACTCGGTGGTTCCGGGGCTTAGTTGGTCGGAGAACGACGGGTTATGGTTGCCTAGGGTTGGCATGCCGCCGCCGCTCATTTTTCAATTACAAGTTTAAAATTATTCCTAGCAAAATTTTGAGACTGAAAATATGAACGGGAAACTTAATATGTTAAAGTATTAAGAAAAAAAATTTGAACAAGAACTTTTGATAGGACATTTTATAAAATTTTTATGAGGGTTTTTACCTTCCCATGTTAAGTAAAATAGGCACAATCCTACAGTGTTAAAAAAAATCAAAATTAGTCAAGTTCTTGTGCTATGTAAACATGTTACATTAATTATCTCATACCCTGCAGTAAAAATACGTAAATAATTAACCCGTTATATTATGTGACTGATATGGGTATATCCCGTATTGGGGCCTGCAATGGGATAGGCCCATATTTTACTTATGTCGGGTATCATCCCTAACATATATGTCGAATATGATCTCCGATATAGTACCGCTCACGTGTTCATGACGTGGGTGGTCCCCATATCCCGAGGCCTATAAATACCCCATCCCAGTAATCAAGGCAAGCTTTAATTATCCGCGACTACTGTAGACCTATATCGGGCCACACCCGATATAACATTCGACATATTACTCAATATATATCTTCGACACATATATCACTTGCAACCCTTTCGACATATCTATTGGACTATTCTCGATATGGAGGACCCGACATAATTCCTGAGGTCATATTCGACATATCCCCGACATTCTGCTGTGCACCTGACGTTAGTCCCAGGTGTTTCGGACCACGCCTGTTCGAGATTGATAAGCTATAATAGGCCTAGTTACAATATACTTATTGTAATACCTTTGTAACCGACCCATCTATATACATACGAGTTATTGTCTAACTAGTGACGCCGTTTGTGGGAACACCAGGTTCCCGGACGAGGACGTCAGAATGCAGAGACGGATGACCCGCTCGCAGTCTAATAGACCAGTGGTTGACGATTCGATTGTAGAAAGTGCACCCCCTCCCCTATTCCTGTTCCAGAACCGGTCGTGGGCAAAAATGAGCCCGAGCATCCCCAAGCACCAAGGGAGCCGACTCCCGCACCCGCAACGCCCATGGTGTTGGCGCCCGAGATCGTGGCACAAATCAACGCCACTGTTCAGACTACACTCAACGCAACCTGGGAAATGCTATTGCCACGCCTGAACAATAGGGAGTAGATGACGCATCTCCGCGACCACAAGAATCCAGAACTAGGGGCGCCAGACCAGGGGGCAGAGCTGATGAACGTGAGGACACGAGAGATTCTGGAAGAGATGTGCGCCGCCGAGAAACCCGCGGGGTTGAGGCTCGAGACCGAGAGGCCGAAAGAAGGAACATTGCTAAAAGGATGGAACAATTGGACCGCGAGAAGGCAGAAGTAGGACGAAGATTAGCTCTGGTAGAGGGCTATAGTTTGACACCTTTTTTAGACGAGATAGAGTCGGAGGTGCTAGAGAGAGGGGATAAGATCCCCACGATTAAACCATATGACGGGAAGAATGACCCAACAGACCATTTCCACTCTGTTAATAGTGTCTTGAACTTACACAGGTTTTCACGCAACATTAAAGTGAATATTTTGGCTACGACCCTAACCAGAGTAGCTTTGGATTGGTTTACCAGGTTGGAAGTTCGATCTATAACGGATTATGATCAGATGAGACAGAAGTTGGAGAGCGAGTTCTCTAGTCAGAAAAGGACGATGACCAGCATGCACCACCTGAACACTATGAAACAGGGAGATAAGGAGAGCTTGGCGGATTTTATCAAAAAGGTTTAACGATGAACTACTCAAAGTGGATGAGCCGCATGGGGACCAGGTTACCTTCATCCTATTTAACGCTACATCGCATGAGAGGTTTACTTCCCAATTGCTCAAGCTTCAGTCACCCACGATAGCCCAAATTAATACACTCACCTACGACGTCATTTACGAGGACAACATGATGGCTACCAAACAAAGCCCAAACTTCAGCAGTCACCCTGGAAAGGAACGATACAGGGATAGATCCCCGAGAAAATACACCCCACTGCATAGAGGAATTTTGGAGGTATTCGAAGTGGCGCAGAAAATAGGTGGCTTAACGAGCCTAAGAAGCTAAGTGAGAACAAGGGAGTGAAGTACTCTAGGAAGTACTGTGAGTACCATCGCCAGATAGGACACGATACTGAGGAATGTACTGATCTAAAGAATGAGATTGAGAGGCTCATCAAGGAGGGCAAGCTTGTGGAGTTCTTCAAGAACTCAAAAAGTGACCGTCGAAGGGACGATAATTCCCGCTCACCACATGGACCACTCACGCTCCCCCATAAGAGACAAACAGAAGGCGATCGAGGCTCCGCCTGAGCGCGGGAGGGCAATAGTCAATGCCCCAATTAGGGGAATGATCAATGTCATCAATGGAGGAACGTTTGGTGCCGATTCGGCTCAAGGCCGCGAATGCAGGTCAAGACGTATATAGGCTATACTAGCTCGGTCATGGAAGAGGGATTCTTGGATCAAGAGATCTCGTTCACCAAGAGAGACCTGAAGCAGCTCACACCGCAGGCATTGAAAGCAGGTAAACTTGATTGCCCATTAGTTGTTACAATTAATGTAGCTGAATATCAGGTACACAAGGCCTTGATCGACAATGGTAGCTCCTCCAACATTATCTTTGCCCATGTCTTGGAGAAAATGATTTTACCCCAGAACGCGCTGGAGGCGGTCTCGACTCCGCTAACAGGCTTCGGAGGAGGGGAGATAATTCCGATGGGCAAAATCACACTGCTTACCTCATTCAGACAGGAGCCATGCATGAGGACAATCACAGTAAGATACATCGTGGTCGACTTTTTCTTCCCCTACAATGCTATCATTGGGCGCCCCGCCCTCAATGAAATGGGAGCCGTGGTATCAACCTACCACCAAAAGATGAAATTTTCCATGCATGCTCGGATTGGGGAAGTCATAGGAGATCATAAACATGGGATGGATGTGCTATGTGGCCTCATTAAGACTTCCTAGGATTAGGGAGGCACACGAAGTGGAGGCAGCCGAATATGAATACCTACCAGATATGGAGTAATCACCTCGCTTCCGCTGGGGGCCCCGACCTTCAGCTATTTATTGTTTTTTTTTACTATTCCTAGAACAATTGCGTTATGTCTTTTGAACAATTTCAATTCCCTAAATTACCCCATCGTTAGGTTGGACTGTAACTAAAATAGAGGGAACTACGCATGTCTGATTCCCGTAGACGGGATACGTAGGACGATTGAGATTTACCTAGCCCTCGACCGTTATCTATTATTAACTCGTATCATTTCAATTCATATATGCATGCAATACTACACTTCTGAACTTATGCAGGTACATATCCCACATGATATGATGATAATGTCTCATATCGTGAGGACAACATGGAAGATGCCCGAACGACACACATAACTTATGATATTGCTGAAAATGTGATACAATATTAATTGTTATGACTATTGGGAACAAATTTATTTCACCCATCTAGTACATGTACAACGATATTCCTTGCTTACACGCAGGAAGGGCATATCTCCCGCACATGGGGATAACGCATACATATGGGAATTCTCCTTTTCGATTCCATATTATCAAATGCTCTTTAATATATACACTATGTTACCTTGTTTGAAAATAGGAAACACAGAAGACTCTACAAATCCTACGGGATGACGACCACCGACGGGTGATGAAGACTCTACAAATCCTACGGGATGACACCCACCGATGGGTGGCGAAGACTCTACAAATGCCCTGGTATAACTCCACTATCCACCGAGATAGGCAGGAGACAAGCCGGCATAAGAAGTGTACAAATGCCCTAATATAACTCCGCTATCCACTGAGATAGGCAGAAGACAAGCTGGCATACGAAGTCTACAAATTTCCTGGTATAACTCCGCTATCCAACGAGATAGGCAGGAGACAATCTGGCATACTACGTCTAAAATTCCTGGGTCATAACTCCCCACATACAGATGTAGGCTGGAGAACAGCCAAAGGTGCTATGAGCCACACTAGGAGGCAATATAACTCTCATATATTCGAGGAGAGAATCCTACAAGATGATAAATTAAGGTACCAAAGTACTAACTTATTATTACATATCATAGATGTTGAAACCTATGGGAAAGCGGAAATGTAGTACATAAACTATGAAAAAGACACAAGGCACAACGAAATGCGCCAACAAATATAGGATAGTGTTGTTCAATAATAGTACATAACCGGAATGAGTAACAAGGCGATGCAACGCCGACAATAGGAAAGTACATGCTTAGACTAGACAGGGCCCTTCTGTTTCACAAGCTCGGAAAATATATCCGGTTGATCCGACACAACGTCCGCGGCCTCATCATCTGCAAGGGGAAAACCTTCTGAACCACACATGGAGTTCAATTCCATGAAATCGAACCCTTCTCTGAACCCTTTCTTAGAGGTTATTTGCCTTATCAGGGCCTGAAAGGCATCTTCCCATTCGACAACGGCATGCTCTGCAAGGAGCCCTTGATAGCTCCCACTTGCCAAGAATCTCTCGACCCCACGCACCAAGACCTCAGGAGACTCATCCTAAAGAGACAACACATCAGCTAAGAATCTCAAAATGATAAGATATTGCACATGTAAAAAATGCGGACTTACCACTTTCTCTAGAGCAGTTTGAGCCTTCGCAAGCTCAGACAGTAGACACTTATTCTCTGCCCTTGCATTCGCAATTTCTCCTCCTGCTCGGCGGCGGCTTTCCTACTCTTGGAGAGCATGCTCCTTGTACTGATCAGCAAGCACCTCCGTCTTCTCATGCTGCGCACAAGCGTCATCATAAGAATTCTTTGTTAGCCGGGTTCGACTCAAATCCTCTTATTTCTCAGCCTCGAGTTTCTTTAGGACCAGAGGGTTAAAATCGGCCATCTTCTCGATATCGGCCTCGAGTTGCACAATGATAAAGACTCACTGAAGGTCTTCATCAATGTAGCCAGCATTTTCCCAAGCTATAAAAAAACTATCATGAACAGAAGGAACTTACGACAAATTTGAACATAGCAGACAATACGATCGCGAAAACTTACACTCTAAAAAACATGCATGTTTCAACGCACATTATGCGCCCGTTGGCATTCGGTCAGAATAGGTACCCTAGCGGTAGGAGGAAAATCCCGCGCCATGCCACGAATCGCATCAGCCTCTGAAAATTCCACACATTGGCCCTGGCTAATAGGCTCTTGCTTCGGTCAAACGAGGCATGCAAGCACTTTCTTCTCGAGCCCTCTTTCGACCAGCCTGCACAGACTGCGAGCCAATAGGGATTCCGGGAAGAATGTGAGAAGGGGCCCTTTCGGGCACAACAATTGGGGCAAGATCCTTGCCTTTGTCCAAAGAAATTATAGCAGGACCCTTCCTTTTCTCGGCAACACTAATAGCGGGACGCCCGCTCTTAACCGCAACCTCCTCAGCATGACCTTTGCCTTTATCCATGACACGGATCAGATCAGGGGAATCTTCAACTAGCAAAATAGGGGCCCTCAACGAATCCCTAAGATTGCATTATCCCCGGAGGAAAAAGGCATTGAACCGGTCGCGACATTCATAAAAGACTGATCATCCTGTGCAGAATGACCAAGAGGGGCAGAGATGTATGCAACCTCGCCAGCAGAGGAGGCACAGACATCACCCTGGCCCATCGGAGCGGACAACGTATCTGAGGGCCGAACGGCCTCCTTGGCCATTGAGACCGCCTTTAACAAAGCATCAACCCCAACAACATCTCTTACGGTATTAAGAATCCTCTCACCACCACCACTTTCAGTGACCAAAGGAGTAACCTTAGCCACATGAGAGCTAACACTCCCCGGAGTACTAATTTTCGCAACGTAAGCAGATGAAGCATCCCCTATCTTCCCTGCCGAAGCTGCAGCCTCCCAGTCATGACGCTCATTGATTTTCTGCATGAGGGCACGCATTCCAAACATTTTTTTAAAGATTAAGCGACACATGTATGCTGAAGGTTATATAATCTGTAAAAAATAATACGTTAAAAAACCAAGGTAAAAAAGAAAAGAAGAAGTGCATATCGAATGATACATCGAAGGATATATCCAAATTTATATTGAAGCATATGTCAGGTATCCCCGACATACTCACCTGAAGCAGAGATCGATGTACTAGAAGACAAATAAACTTCTCTCTCTCAAAGGATGCTACTACTTATAGGAGAGAACCTATGGATAGGCATGCTGGATATATCAAACTTCAAATTCAACATCCATATCGAAGGAAATTCGATATGATATGAAATTTTTCTTCAAAGGACAGGAATTCAAATGAGAACCTCTGAATATGCGCCAATTGCACTTGGGGGTCCGTCAATATCAATTCAAAACGTCAAAATGCAACTCCCGCATCAGCCCTTCATCATTTGAACTAGTGGGACGAGGGGTACTCGTAATCCAAAAACTCAGATTTAATTTGCAAATTATTATCTTGGGATAATAGTTCCCAAAATGGGGGACTACATGATATGGATATATCCCGTATTGGGCCTTCAATGGGCTAGGCCCATATTTCACATATGTCGGGTATCATCCCCGACATATATGTTGAATATGATCCCCGATATAGTACCGCTCACGTGTTCATCACGTGGGTGGTCCCCGTATCCCGCGAGGCCAATAAATATCCACATCTCGGTAATCAAAGTAAGCTTTAATTATCCGCGACTACTGTAGACCTATATCGGACCACACCCGATATAGCATTCGACATATTACCCGATATATATCTTCAACACATATATCATTTGCAACCCTTTCGACATTTCTATTGGACTATTCTCGACATGGAGGACCCGACATATCCCCGACGTCATATTCGACATATCCCCGACATCCTGCTGTACACCCGACATTTGTCCGAGGTGTTCCGGATCAAGCTTGTTTGAGACTAATAAGCTAGAATAGGCCTAATTACAATATACTCATTGTAATACCCTTGTGACCGACCCATCTACATACATACGAGCTATTGTCTAACTAGTGACATAGAGCATATTATGCCCTATGATTTTAGAAAGTTGCTCACTATATTTCTTAATACTCGTGTATAAAAAAGTGGTTTGATACAATGTATAAATAAATAAAAAGGAATGTCATGAGATTATTTAACACAACATAACGAACAACTTGCACAATAAAGCCGAGACTCGAGAAATTGTGAGGGGTTTAAATTGTCCATGTTAAAGGATAATTAAAAGTATAGATAGAGTCAAATTCACATGTCTCGATAATCTGGATAGGAGTCAATGGAAAAGGAGGGTGGCGGATGCGGTCAATATAATAGGTGAGGTTCAATTAATGTCAGAGATTTTGGGAAGAAGCTTGATAACACATATTCTCCTGAAAGGAAATCAAGCAGCTGGGGGGATAGCTGCCAAGGCATGGAATTCAAGAGTAACCATTTGATGCATGATCACATCCCAACGAGACAAGCTTTATCGATAGCTAGGAGGTACAAGTAGAAATGCCGTACCTTAGTTTGACAATAAATAGTTAAAGCTTCTTTTGTATTACTTAGGTTGAAGTACTAGTAGAGAAAGATTGAGATTGTTAAAGAGATTTGTTGTACATATTCTTTGATTTGTATATAATACAAAGGTTTAGTTGCAAAAGAGAGTAATTTGTATGTTTTTAATGGTATGTGGACCGGGGCAGAGCCAACAAGAGGGCTTGGGTAGGCTCTAGCCTGAAGTCGATTTTCGACCTCACTTATAATAAGTATTTTTTTAAAAAAAAAAATTCTTTCTTATAACAAAATTAAAATTTGTACAGTGTATTAATGTGAAATTGGATTGTGGGGGTGGTCATTACCTTACTTTCCGTGCTACATGCATTGAGTTCGAATCCAGGCTGAAACAATTGTTCTCTTACTGAACTTTTCCGTAAAATTAATATCACCAAAATGGTTTTCCTTAAAATCAATGTCACCAAAATGAAATCTCAATTCATTAGTTGTTATTTTCTTATATTTTTTTCTTGAAAAACTCAAATGACTATCGAAATCAATATCCTTTAACTGAAATCTCAATTTGTCACTGATTGGTTTTTTTTTTCTTAAATCTTTCCTGAAAAAGCTCAAAGAACTAACAAAAAAAATAAATATAAAAAAGAAAGTCCAACTTTAAATCTCATTACACTTATTAAAAATTATCCTTCTTATTCTCAAACCTATACCAAATCTTGAGATCAATACAACAAAACATGCCTAATACAAGAAAAACATTCCTTTCATTAGAGCCAATTTTCCATGCAATTGGCTAATGCAAGGAAATAATTCAATGGAGTATTTTCTTGCATTAGGGTTCCTTGCAAGAAGAAAGAAAGGAAAAATTTCGTTGCAAAAATATTATTATATACAAAAAAGGTGTATTAAATTATATTATTATATACAAAAATTATACTAAATTTGATATTTATATTCATTTCAAGTATAGCCTAGTGTATTCAAACTAAATTTATGATTTGTTGGGACTTTAAAGTAAAACAATTAAAGTTTTTGCATACGTCTACTAAAGTTTTATTTTGTTCTAGTATAGATAGACGAAAATACTAATTAAAAGAGAACCGTGTATAATCCTAAGAGCTCGTGTACAAACGTTGTTGGTCAATTTTACTCGTCACAAAAATATAGAGCTTAACATCTTTACTTACGTATACTTTTTATCGTATTGTATTTAACATTAGATGTCTTCATTCTATTTTACACAACATATATAGATATATTTAAGTTAATAGCAGTACGGGATCCGAAAAAATCCTGGCTTCGTCCCTGTCTCTGGATAACTTTTATGTTCTTTTTTAGAGATGAGTGATATGCTTATTTCTTATACCTCTTAGTGGGTGTTTGCAAGAGCTTATAGAAGCTCCTTCTTCCAAGCTTTTACTTAAAGTCATTAAAAGCTCATTTTGACTTAAAGCAATGAGTGTTTGCAATCCTTCTTAAAAAAGTAACTTAAAGCCTTTTAAATTAATTTTGTAGTGTTTGCAATAATAAGTAAAAGCAGCTTTTATAATGCAATAAGACTTAATTACCCTTATTTATCAAGCATATAAATAATTAACATGCACTTACATTATACAAGTATACATTTTATTAAATAAAATAAAAAATATGATTTGGGAATGACGTTGAATATGGAAGAGAAAAGATTACAAATATTTTTTATTGTTGAAAATGGATGAGAAAGATTATAGAATATTTTTTTTCCTTAATTGTAGGGGTATAGGCGGCACTTTGAGGAAAATTAGGAGAGAGAAATATTTTAATAATGCTGATAATTAAAAGGAGCTTTTAAAAGCACCCTCTACCCAGCTTGTGGGCTTGTGCTTTTTTGGCTTATTTTAAGACAAGGAGAAGCAAAAGCCCTATAATCAAACATTAATTTATGGCTTCTCTACAGACAAAAGCCCACAAGCTCATTTTAAAAGCATTTGCAAACACTCTCTTAGTTTCAAAAACCTTTTTAAAAAGACAGAAATAAAATAAGTACAATTTTTAGGTATGCCGAAAGAATAAACTTGGTAATTTTAAAATAAAAGAGAGAAGCCCTTGTTTAACTGCAAATGGACCTACGCAGATAAACGTATATGTAAAGGAAAAAACTAACTATCACTAATATCTGAAATCTATGGACTATATATGAATTAAATAGTAATACTTCGTAGTTTATTGTTTGATGGGCGAGAAAAGAAGAACTCGGGTAAGGATGAATAAAATATTTTAACTAGTCATTATTTGTCTCTTATATATAATATATATCTATAAAGAGATGTATATTATTTATTAAATATAATCTTCACAAAGAAATAAAGTTAATGCAAATGGTTCTATTTATTTGATAGAGGTATGACATGAATCGGGCGGTGATGCTGGTCAAATAGACCAACACACTTGAATTAAATTTATTTTAAACAAATAGCTGTTGTGAATCTCTACCAACACACTTTAATTAAATTTATTTTAAACAAATAGCTTAGGGGTGTGCATTTGGATCGGATCGGATCGAATCGAGGTTGGAAGTCGATTTCGATCCTAGAGAAATGAGGATCGAAATCGAATCAATTTAAAACGATCCGATTCGATCCAAAATCATTCGATTTCGATCATTTTTTTTTCTTATTTAATTTAATATCAATGGGACCAACCACAACATTCAAACAGAGTTACCGAATTACAAAATTCACTTTCATATTGTGAGAGAAATGTGTTACAAATTTACAATTGTATATGTTTCTCAAAGACAGAAACGTGACCTTCAAATGGACAAAAAAAAAAAGATGTTAGATATGTGTATATATAAAAATATAATATTTACATTATATATAGAAATATCTTAGTAGCATTAATAGGATTAGCTTTATAGATAAAAATATAATATTATATATACTATTCTATATTTATTTATTTTTAAAAAAATAAGATGAGTATTCGATTCGATCCGATCCCCAGCCTCTAAAATCGAGGATCGAATCAAATGGGGGTTCGATCCTAAGGCAAAAATCAAAAGTCGGATCAAATATTCGATCCGATCCTCGGATCGGATCATTCGATCGATTTTTACCCGATTCGATCGATCCGATTCTTTTTGCACAACACTAAAATAGCTGTTGTGAATCTCTAAGCCAAGGAGCAGATAAGAATTCACAGTCACTCCACTTTTCCCATGCATCCAGATTCCAGTGTGTAAACATATATATGTAAATTGAATGGAGGGCACCTTAAAAATAAAGGCATATCTTTTTCATATACGGTCATTCGAAGCAGCTAGCTAGCTAGGTTCAACGATTGTGAATACAATGGAAAAAGTATTTTGAAAGTCCGTAATTTTTGTTTTTCTTTTTGGACAATAAATTGTTTTTTCTTCTTCTTCATGTATATGGCTAAAGATTTATATATGCCGCGCACTTAATTAAGTGCCTGACAGATATAATTCATGTATTAATAACATACATGCAGTCAGTTATTTGAAAAATTTTAAATAGTGAAAAGTAAGTGTTGTGATGTGGATATTTTAGGAGTGACCCAATATTAATATTGGGTCGGCCCAAGAAGAAATGCACACTGAAATAGTATATCGAACAACCACAATTCGATATTTATCGAGCATCAAACGGCCTCGATTCGATCTAAGCGATCGACCGAACTGCCCCAATTCGATGCACATCACCCAGTCGTCACAGGAGCCCACGGGACGGGGTTTATAAATAACCTGTCTCTTCGCCTTCTCCGATTCATTCAACAATCACTACCCACTCTAGTACATCGAACCAGCTCAGTTCGATACACTTTACAGTTTGATACTCAACTCGGTTCGATACAGTCCACTTTGACTTTGACCAGGATCGAATCGCATCTGTTCGAGGTTCACCATATCGAATCTTCACCGTTCGATACACCGCAAGTTCAATCAACAGCAACATCGAATCACTGTGATTCGATGCATACAGATTGAACACCCTCAATTCGATCTACCCAATTCTTTGTCTAAAAAGGATATCAAGAGTAATTCATTACTTGTTATATACAATAGGTGTTCCGAACCAAGCTAGTCCGTTCATTGTAATAGATTCGCATTATTTTGGCAATTGATTAGCCTTTTGTAACGTTTTACGGTGTTCCGTTACCCGGATGAAATAAGACCAAAATATTGGCGCCGTATGTGGGAACACCGCTTAAATTACTTTTAGATATAAATAGTTAGGATGACAAAGCGACATCGCATGCGATCGGATGGCTCAACCCAACCAATAAAGAAAACCAGGGTGGTTAGAGATGAGAAGGAAAAACAACCCGAACCACAGGAGCAAGGTCAGGAAAAGCATAAAATCAATTATTGAAATAGTGGCAAGAATGTAAAATGGAACCTTTAGGGGAATTCAAGATCATCCAATAATTCAGAGAAAGTGTTGTGAAGATAATAAAGATTGGAGCAATAATAAAACCAATGATAGACGCCGCATTAGTGGATTGTCTCAGACATAACTCAGATATATTCGCCTGGACCAATTTCCACTTACACGTAATAGACCCCAGAATAATAGTGCAGCGGCTAAACGTGGACAAAAGTAGAAAGCCAGTAAGACAGAAGAAGCGAAACTTTGGTAAAGAAAAGAATGAAGCAGTCGAAAAAGAGGTACATGAACTTTTATCAGCTCGACATATATACGCCTTGAGTTTGTCGGAATGGTTTAATAATGTCGTTCTGGTCATGAAAAAGGAGGCGACATGGAGAATGTGTGTGGACTACACAAACTTAAACAAGCATTGCCCCAGGGATCCTTTCCTTTTGCCCAAAATAGATTTATTAGTTGATTCGACTGCATGATGCGAATTATTGAGTATGATGGATGCGAAAAGTGGTTTTTATCAAATCTTCATGGCAGTGCATGATCAGAGAGAAACGTCATTCGTAACTGAAACATGAGTATATTGTTACAGGGTAATGCCTTTTAGTTTGAAGATCGCTAAAGCGACTTTTCAAAGACTTGTCGCGAAAGTGTTTTATCACCAGGTCAGAAAGTCTATGGAAGTGTACATTGACGACATGCTTGTCAAGAGTCTCAAGGCTGAAGAACATATGCGTCACTTAGATGAAGCATTCGCCATCATGAGAACTTACAGGATGAAGCTGAACCCAAAAAAATGCACGTTTGGGGTAACAACAAGAAAGGTTCTCGGATATGTGGTGAATAGAGAGAGAAATAGAAGCCAACCCAGATAAAATTAGGGCAATGCTGGATTTACCGTCACCAAGGACGGTGAAGGATGTGCAATGTTTGGTGGGCTGCTTGACGGCCTTGGGAAGATTCATATCGACTTTCGCAGAAAAGAATTTACCTTTTTCAAGGTCATGAGAAAGAGCAAGGATTTCATTTGGGAACCGGAATGTGAGGAATCTTTCCAGCAGATGAAGAAATACTTGGTTAGCTTGTCGCTATTGGCCAAACCGAAGGAGAACGAAATGTTATATATGTACTTGGCAGTGTCTTCCCATGGCATAAGTACAGTTCTAGTCAAAAAGAAAGGAACCCAACAATTATCCATCCACTATGTAAGTAGAGTGTTGCAAGGGGCAGAGAGGAACTACTTGGAGATAAAGTTGTTCACTCTGGCGATCGTGGCCACCACGAAAATTGAGGCCATACTTTCAGTCTCACCCAGTCACGATTGTAACAGATAAGCCGCTAAAGAAGGTGCTTGCAAGACCAGAAACCTCCGACAGACTGGTGAAATGGGCAATTGAACTCAGCGAGTTCGGGTTGGAATTCAAGCTGCGAACCGCAATTAAAGCGCATGCGTTAGCAGATTTTATGGCCGAGGCATTAGGAAACAATGTGGCCGACTCCACGAATTATATTTTTTCTATATCAGACCAAACGGGAACCAGCAGGGCCGCCACCACATGGATACTACATACAGATGGATCTGCCACCAGTCATAGATGAGGGGTCGGAATTCAACTCTTATCTCCAGATCGTAGAGAATTCAAATTCGCCATTAGTTTGAACTACATGGTGACCAACAATGAGGCCGAGTATAAAGCGATTATAACAGGAATTAAATTGGCATTGGGACTAAATGTTGAACATTTGGACATATTTACCGATTCGCTATTGGTGGCAAACTACTATTTAGGGAAGTATGAGACCAGAGAAGAGACGATGAAATTGTACGCTACCAAGGTCAAAGCACTGGCTGAGCGCTTCAGTTTCTTTGACATCACTTAGATCCCGCGAGATAAGAATGGCAAGGCCGATGCACTATCAAAATTCGCCAGTTCTTCGGAGATTTTAGTTACGAAGCGTGTTACATTATTAGCCACGGACAAACCTTCAATTGGAATATCAAAATATAATGGTAGTGTCGCAAGAGTGGAATATATAATGTCGCTCCAAGAGGATCGTTCTTGGAACGACGAGATTATAGTATATCTGCGGAAGGGGATACTCCCAATGGATCCGAATGCGCGTCGCATAATGTTATACAAGGCTTACAGGTTCACAATTCACAATGGAGAACTATACAAATGCTCGTTCGAGGGCCCGCTGCTACGTTACCTGACTCCAACTCAGGCTGATTACGTAATGAAAGAAATCCACGCTGGATGTTACAAAAATCATTCTGGGGGAAGGGCATTGGCCCAGCGAATTCTGCGCCAGGGATATTATAGGCCAACTTTACTAAAGGATGCAACAACATTTTCGCAGCGATGTGATAGCTGTCAATACCACGCTCGCCTTATTCACATGTCAGCACAACCACTACAACCACTCGACGTGGCATGCCCCTTTGATCAATGGGGAGTCGATATCGTGGGGCCGCTACCTGTGGCCAAGGGTCAAAAAAGATTTCTGGTAGTGGCAGTAGAATATTATTCCAAGTGGGTCGAAGCAGAAGAAATGTCATCGATCACCGAAAAGAACATGATTGAATTTATTTAGAAAAATATCATATGCCGCTTCGAAATTCCCAGGTATATGGTATGTGATAATGGCACACAGTTTGTTGGCAAGGAGATCAAGTCTTGGTTTGCGGAATTACGCATATCACACAACGTGACTTCAGTTTGTCATCCACAAGCGAATGGCCAAACAGAGTCCACCAACAAGACATTGAAAGATTACCTCGAGAGGAGGATGAAAGACACTGGAAAAACTTGGCCAGAGGAGCTCCAAGGAATATTATGGGCGTATAAGACAACCCCAAAAACATCGACATGAGAAACACCTTTCGTTCTGGTTTATGGAACTGAGGCCGTTCTGCCTGCCGAAATAGGGATGCCTACACGCAGGATTCAAGACTATGATCCCGAACAATCAGCCCACCTAGGTCAGATGGACCTGGACATGATAGGCGCAACAAGGGAAGATGTGTACCAACTACCAACGCACTGTAGCTTTCAAAGAGGCAATGGCCAAAAGCTACGACAAAAGAGTCAAATTTTGAAATTTTGGAGTAGGTGATCTGGTCCTAAGAAGCATAGCAGCAAAGCAGCACATCGAGAAATTCGAACCGAAATGGGAGGGGCTTTTCAAAATCATACAAGCCAGTTCGCGAGGCTATTATTACTTAGAGACTATGTAGGGTGAAAAGCTGAAGCGACCTTGGAATGTGTAACATCTTAGTCGTTATTATGCATAGGAATAAAAACAATTGCGATCAAGATATAATATATTGTATGAACTACGAAGGCTTGAGTCCCTCACAAAGACTGGAAATGTAGGCACCTTGTTAAGAAATTGAGCCCAGCCCTTTTCTAATTATTAAATATATCTATCTATGTACATGACGCAGATGGAGTCTTATAGAAATGATGCTGGAAATCCAAAAGAGGAATCAGGGAGTTCAGCAACAAAATTCACCCCTCATGCACCGCCAAGCGTCATGAGGAAGGTAAGTTTGCCCTAAAGCAGTCGAACGCAGAAAATTCACCCCTCATGCACCGCAAAGAATCATGATGGAGGTACGTTTGGTCCAAAAGCGATTGAACGCAAAGAATTCACCCCTCATGCACCGCAAAGCGTCATGACGGAGGTACGTTTGGCCCAAAAGCGGTCGAACGCAAAAAAATTTACCCCTCATGCACCACAAAGCATCATGACGGAGGTACGTTTGGCCCAAAGCGGTCGAATGCAAAAGTTCACCCCTCATGCACAGCAAAAGCGTCATGACGGAGGTACGGTTGCCCAAAGCGGTCGAATGCAAAGTTCACCCCTCGTGTATTGCAAAGCGTCGCATCAAAACCACATTAGACCTTAGTAGTCACACGAGGAAGGCAAACACCCTTAGAGCAAACTCAATCCCAAAGGTTTAATAAAAGAATGCAATGCGTTAAATATACACTTAATAATAGACAAAATGCGATTGATTAAAAGATTAAAACCTGTCATTGAAACAATAAACTATACAGTAAAGTATAGATCAAAAGACTATGATGTAAGGCCACCAAATCGGTTTCATAAGAGAACTGTTACAAAAGTGACAAGTAAGAATTTCAATAAACAAAAAGGCCTAATATCATCTAAAGTATTGCTACTCGGTGGACGATTGAGGTGACTCGGAACGAAGGACAAGACCCATTGAATGAGAAAAATTAGCGCAATTTCCCTGAATCTGATCCTTCGTAAGCACAAGTTCATCCGCTTGTGCCCAACCTTCGGGCAATGCTATTTCGTTTCCCTCCAATGCACCACTCAGTACTCCGCCATGCTCATATCTGCTGGGAGAAATCATGTTCCGATCCTGACTGTGCTCGGACACAATAGCAGTTCTGATGTCTCGAGGGGGATACATGCCAGTTGGCACTATCATGGCAGGCCCTCAAATAATTGGTACTTAAGGGACCCTTTTTCCTTTATCAAACCCATCAACTGACAATTCCCGAGAGCTAACTATCCTATGAGGACTCGCCAGAAACATGGTGGACCTAGCAGTGGTTGGGGGTGCAACTTTGGTGGGAGGTAGACTGATTTCATCATTGTTATTCCCAAAAATAGTGTGGATGGCGTCACAAACTTTTCCTATTTCAGTGCGAGAATCATCGACAGCCTCTGATTCCCTTTCTCCATGCCTCAAAGGTGGACTCATTTCCAAGGGGCCTGACTCAGGAACACTACCACCTTTACAATCACGCATAGAGCGTAAAATGGATCGCCTGGCTTCGGAGCACTTAACTCTTCTTCATCTTCGCCATCGAGTTCTAGGGTCTCCATCCTAGGACTGCGACTAGCATCCAACATATCTTTTTGGAAGCCCTCCATAAGATATCCGAGATGATCGGTCTGATCAACGCCAAGCTCCATGCCATATTTCATATCTACGACACCGCGAAGCAATTCAAGCATTTTATAAACGCCACTCTCCATGAATGATTTGGTAACATAGCACTTATAATTCTCCGATTCAAGATATCGTACTTTGCGACCCAAATCAGCCAAGGCCTTATCACCACCGGCATTCGATGCCTTAAGAGAAGAATTCTCCCGCTTCAGGGAGTCATTTTCTTTCTTCAAAGCAGCAATTTCAACACGCAACGCTGCAACACTACTTCAGCTTTCTTGGCTACTAACCCAGCCTCGTGAGCATCCTGGACTACTTTAGTAGTGATTCTCGCCGAGTTCTTGGCGCGCAATAGTGCATTGCGTCGTTTGTTATCACTACTACGGATGTGCTCATTCAGCTTATCAATAACATAATTATGTTTGTCTTGCACCTCAACTAGACCGTTGTAATCTCGGCACAACCGATATACCACTATAGCTATAGCAGCAAAAAATAGACACCCGGAGCGCGCTAGACCAAGATACACGAGCTTATCCACTACAACACGACGGTCCAGTTAAGGCCACAAGCCCTCATTATTTCTACCGACTGCTCTTCTCGTAGCCGATATCCACCTAGTGTGATGCTCAACGACTCCGAATTCTCATTATTCAGAAATTCATAGTCAACGAGGCTCTAAGGCGGAGCTGGCCTTGGATTGCCAGATGGTCGCAGTCGTCTATGGGGAGGAGGGGGAATCTCACCAGCCTCTACATCGGCTTCTGTTTCAGCAATCTTTCTCTTGGCCGTAGTATACCAATTTTCGCCCCCTGAATGGGAAGAACCCTCTCTAAAAGATCTTGATTCGCGCTTAAATGAATGATTTTTCGCATTGAAATTAGCAAGGTTAGGAGCAATTCTATCATCAACTGCATCAATCTCTTCTATCGATTTGATTTGAGAGTTTGTTCCAACTCCAACGCGACCACCAGCAGCAGTCGGTGTCATTACCAATCTCCGCGTGACAAAGTCCCCATGTCTTTCAAAATTACTCACCACAGGCACTCGGGTGCCAACACTAACCCCACCGAGCCTGACAGTAGTACGATCACTGGGTGACGGGGCAGAATGCCCCGCACCCCAGTTCTCAAACAAGCTTCCAAGAGCCCTCACTGCAGGTTGAGTTCTTGTGGCAACTCCCAGGGACTCTTCAACAAAAACATTATCAGACGATTGGCCCGCATTCGATGCACTAGCTCTCTTGTTTCCATTTTGAGCTGTGTATATATTCTCTGGAGACACAACTGGTTTCTTACGACTCTCGGATTTTCTCCTCGCCATTACGGGACAATATTAGGGGAAAAACGCAAATTCCTTAAAAAATAGATAATTTTTTCTCAGTATCGAATTACCAGGATTCGATCGCAACAGCTAGATCGAATTTGAATTATTAGATGTAAGTAGATCGAACTGTGGCGGTTCGATGCAGGCAGAGAAACGGACAAAACTTCTCCTTGGAAAGAAAAATGAGAATGACTTGGAAATTGGACCCTTATATAGCCCCACCATCGCCTTTCTTCAGAATTCGATACAAGTGTATCGAACATAACGAATTCGATGCGCCTCGATCGAACAACATCGATTCGATGTTGATTCCCAAGTAGATCGAACGGTCCAAATTTGATCTAATCGCAAATTCAATTATTTTTAGAATTAATGATATATAAATAATAAAGTTATGCGGCTGTAGTGATCAGAGATGTTTGGAACCCGATCTCTGTTCAACACAGCCTCTCAATAGGAGGCATGATTTTCAACACAAAGAGCGCGAGCCACATAGCTTGAAACCCGGTTTCTGTTCAAGACCGCCTCCCAATGGGGGGCATGGTTTTCAATGCAAAGAGCGCGAGCCACATAGCTTGGAGCCCGGTTTTTGTTCAAGACTGCCTCCCAATCGGGGGCATGATTTTCAACATCATCAAATAACAAACATAAAACAACAAGCCAAAAATACAATTTATAAGTTTGAAACCCGCTCTCTAATTGATACCGTCTCCAAAACTGGGGTGACTATATGATGGAGATATTTTAGGAGTGGCCCAATACTAATATTGAGCCGGCCCAAGAAGAAAGACCCACTGAAACATCTAATCATTGTGATTCGATGCATATAAATCGAACGCCCTCAATTCGATCTACCCAATTCTTTGTCTAAATAGGATATCAAGAGTAATTCATTACTTGTTATATACAGTAGGTGTTCCGGACCAAGCTAGTCCGTTTATTGTAATAGATTAACATTATTTTGGCAATTGATTAACCTTTTGTAACGTTTTACGGTGTTTTGTTATCCAGACGAAATAAGACTAAAATATGCTGCAACCGGAAACTCCCATTAGATATTTGGTTAAAGCTCCTTGATCAAAATAAAAAGAATCAAATTTCTTAAATTACATTATTAATGAAGAATTGGATATACGCAGACAAAATCGTGATCTGATAATTATCGGAAATCACTGCAAGGAGTTGTTCTAAATCTTATTATAACTTTCGTCAGGTCTACTAAGCATTAAACTGTGGTTAAAAAATAAATGAATAAAATACTTAAACGTGAATTATGATTCTTCACGTTAGGTGCGACAAAAATTTGGGGCTTCTGCGTCTAAAGTTAGGTAGTGATGTCAGAAGAAATATTTTTAAGAACTTTCAAATCTGTAATATCAGATGTAATCTTAACAATTACTAATTGGTCAATGGAGAAAGTTTTTCTAATATTATGGCCCCATAAGTCATTTAAAATACCAGTACCAGTTACATGTGCATGCTAATTGCTAACGACAGAAAATCAAAAAGATCCCTCGATCATCAACTTGTATAAAATACGAATATCTCCTATTTAACTAGCTTAAAAAATTACAATGAACTCTCGTTCAACTTATCATAGTTAAAAGTTATAAATAAACCTCCATTTTTTTCTTGTTAACTAATTCTTGTAAGGAATTTAGGTGTAATATTTCACATATTTTTTTAAAACTACCCGATAACTAAAAACTATTGAAAACAACACTAAAATAATTTTATTCAATCAATCGATTTGTTTTTTGATAATTATTTGACTAATGATTAATGTGTTGCTAACCACTTACACAATCAAGTATCTCACCACAAGAATGTCTTTATATTGAAAGAGCACATTGGCCTCTAATATGGACAAAATTGCCTCCAATCACAAATATTGGAGGCGAAATTCTACCTAAATGAATTGCTTGCAATATGCCCCCCTGCAAGGAAAATGAGACAGGAGACGATTCCAACACTAGCAGGTGCATCAGGAGGCCAAAAACCGCCTCCATCCCCTCAGCGTAGTGGGTGACTATTCGCAATCTACAATATATGTCAGCATGAGTGTTAAAGACGAAATTTTCCCTTCTACTACTTTTTAAATTATATTATTTTCATATTCCACATCAACACTTTAAAACCAAAACTTCGCCTCAAATGATGCTGATGTGGACTTTGAGGGTGATTCTTTGCCTTCAACAACTTTTTATTTAAATAATTGTTTTTCTCAAAATTAAATATTTCAACTTCCCTTAATTCTTACATTTTTGCATTAAGAAAATAATTTTGTTTGAATGTTAATAACCACATCACATAATATACAAACATTACATATTAACTTGACTAATACAAATATTTATATAACAAAATATCATTCAAAATACATTCCAATAATTAACCACAATGTTAAATAACATGATTAGAGAAGAAAAAAGAAAGAAGGAAAAGAAACCTAAACTACACTTAGACTTAAATAAAACGATAGATTATTCCTATATAACATACAACAACAACAACAACAACCAAGCCTGTAATCCCAATTAAATTGGGATAGGCTATATGAACCATGAATGAATCACGTCGAGTCGTGAGCATGAATCTTCTGCCTCCATAGGTTTCGGTTGACGAGCATGTCTTCATTTAGATCTTTTAGCTTCATGTCGTTCCGTATGACCTCCATCCACGTCTTTTTCGGTCTCCCACGAGCTCTAGCCGTCTGTCCTAAGTCGAGATCTTCAACTCGTCGTACCGGTGCATCTATGGGTCTGCGTTTAACATTATTCCTATATAACATAAATTTCTAAAATAAACTAACAACTTATGCTAAAAAGACTGTTGTTGTAAGTTGGGAAATGTTAATTTGGGAGAATAGTGGGATTTGTGGAGGGAATTATGAAGATGAGTTTGGGTGAATGCTGAGATCTATGGAGCAAACTCGGTGTATTTATAGAAGAGGAAAACATGAACTGCAGTGGCGAGGGACGATTTTTCGCCTGCACCTTTTCACACGGATCGAGCTTTTTTCACTGGATCTTGCTTAATCAAAGGTTGGGATTAAAGTAATATGGATTTTGGATTGTTATTTTGCAGGCAGAAATTCGCCTTCAATCTTCAAAGAAAAAAAAAACATTAACAAAAATTGTAAAATTGGCCCTTTAAAACAGAATAACCGTCTTTTATAAAAATTAAAACTATTATTGCATTGATTTCTCCTCTTCAACCTCATTCTATTATTTTCAGATCTGAATTATTCTCCTCCATAATTGCACCCTTCAAAGAAAAAAAAATCAGAAATTTGTATTTTGTAACAAAACGTCAAAACAATATTTATTTCACAAGATCTCATGAAATCAAAGTTAAGAGATATGTACATGCTATTTTGTAATATTTTTTTAGTGTTTAATTACGAGTTCATCCACTATACATTTTCTTAGTGCTTGAGAAATACTTGTGTAATTAGTGCTATTAATGTTTATTGAAGGTGAAATTTCTAAAACTATTTGTTTGTGATTGTTGATGTAGATCTAAAATATACAACAACGAAGATCGGAGTTGGATATACGATAGAGTACATATTGGGGTTATCTAAACCAAAGTTTTATAGATGGTATTAATAGATTTGTAGAATATGCATCTTCTCGGACTAACCTGTTCGATTGAGGCAAAGTTAGGTGGCCCGACAAAAAATATTTTAACAGTAAGTTTCATACAACAGACAATATTACGCGTAATCATTATACACGGGCTTTCTTCGAAATTATTATGTTAAGATAGCACACGGTGAGTCCTTTTGTAACACAACTGGGGTGTCTAGTTCTTATTTGCTAGTGCACTCGCCTATTCACGAAAGTTTTGGTGGGTGTTATAGAGAAACGGTCGACAATGCATTTGCAAGTCATTTTGAGCATATTAACTTTAACAAGTAGGTAAACGAAGAGCCAAACCCCGAGGCAAGACCCTTTTATGAACTACTGCAAAAATCAGAGACGCGGTTAAGTTTCGCCAATCGTGAAACAACATTGGAATTTATATCTAAGTTTATGGCGACTAATATTCTACATAACACGACTGCAACTAGTTGTAAGAATTTTTTAAAGCAATTGCATGCCGTACCGAGTCCGGAGGATCGCATAGAAATTCCTAAAACTGTGTATGGCATGAAGCGGGTATTATAAAGGCTAGGACTAGAAAAGAAGACTTAAGACTTATGTGAAAACAATTGTTTCTTCTACAACGGGGAATACGAAGCAAGCAGTTATACTTGTTGTCTAGTGTGTGGAGAAGAAAGATTCGATCCAGCATATAGTGCAAATTCAAGGGCCAAACGCATTCCTAAAAACAAATTGTGATCATTTCATTTGACATCTCAACTGCAGAGGTTGTATATATCGCGAGCAACATCATAAGTCAGGGCGTGACATCTAAAATGTCGTGGACAAAATGATACGATGATGCAACCCGCTGTTGGTGAGGTATGGCAATCTTTTGACGTCAAGTATCCCGATTATGTTGTGGAGCATAAAAATGTTAGGCTTGGTCCTTGTACTGATAGTTTCACTCGGGGAAGCTTTGGTAATTCTTATTCGTGTTGGCCAATTTTTGTGACACCAGTCTCTATGTAGGATACTTCACGAAAGTGTGACATGTTAGACCATAAGTTAGTATTGTGACGAATCGGCTCTTGCTCAACCGACACGATTGTACAAATTCACAATTCACCCAACACGATCATCCAGGGTGAACAATCTACCTGTTGATATGCGCATGAGGCAAAAGTATATAATTTTATCTCTGTTGATCCCTGGACTAGGGAGCCATGGAAAGAACCTCGATGTGATGCTACAACTCATAATTGATGATCTTTGTTTGTTGTGGAATAATGGTGCTCAAAATTATGATTTATTTCGAAAGATGGATTTTGTAATGCAGGCGAATTTGATGTGGATTGATGGGGCGTTTATTAGGTGTAAATAGAATAGGATAATTTTCAGCACAAAGTTATTACACCTAAGTCCTACGATATCGCAAGTGCGTGAATCAAGTAGTATTAAAATGGAAAGTAAGATTACTACCCAAGTATCGAATTCCAAGAGAGTAGATATTTGTGATTTAGCGATTATATTGTTGAACACTCAATGAATCCGTTTTCTTTTCTTTTTGGTTTTATCATTGAAGAATTCAACTAAGACTAGAAACTATTGGATAACTAACTAACTAACTACTAACTAGATGTCAAAACTAGAATGCTTGAGTGAAACTAACTTGCAGTTAGAGATATTTATAAATGAAGACTCAACTATCTAACTAACTAGGATGTGATTTAATTGATTGATTGGTTAATTGCTATCTAAAGTTGTAAATTAAATCTGGTAAAATGGTATCTAAGAAATGGATTTCATTGATCTCGGACACCTGTACTTCATAGAGAAAATACCAATGACCCCTATGTAAGATGCTATTTGTTGATGGTTGTTTTGTTTCCGTGTTGATATAGCAAATTTGTCACCTTTTGATTTACTAAAGAACCCTGTAATCCCTAATGATGCCATGTTGTTAAGCACTTTCCCCTCACCAGAGGCTCACCATGTTATAGGATCCGTACAATGTTTTATAAGTGAATTAGAGTTACCAACAACGATATAGATTCCACGAGCACGTTAATGATTGAAGGTCTAAAGCTTTATCTGCCTGATCTACTATGCTAGTGTTGCATTAACAATCCTTAAGCACAATTCAATGTAATATAGGATTCTTCAATGTCACTACTTTGCTTTCAGAGAAACGCGTGCATCAAATAAATCAAGTAGCATAAGCAACAAATAATATCCAACAAAATAAATTCATCAATAAACCTAATCAAAACATAGGTTCAAGGTGCTTCCATATGAGATCAACTACATCCTTCCTCAGATACTGAGAGGATTAGCTATTCGTAGTCATATTCAAATCACAAAAAATCATCATAGATTATTAAAGTAAGGAAAAAAAAAGATTAAACTCCCGATCTCCTTGTTACTTTCCTCCTCTGATTGCTGACTCCTTCAGTTCACCTTTCTCCTTCAACTACGACAATGGTGCTACGAACGGTAGAATTTCAGCTCTTCTCTAACCCTAGAATGCTCTCTAACTCTTTTTAGTGGTGTTTGTTTTCTCAGAGAATTGGTACCCTATCTGTCGAACGAGCCTCCTTTTGATAGTTTTTCTTCCTCTTGGCCTTTATTTTAGGATTTCTGGCATCGGCCCAAAATTACGTTTGATCGTACGCCAGCGCGCAACGGGCTGCTGATCGCGCGAACCCCTGTTTGTTTAGCTTCCTTGAGCGACCGCCCTCTTGCTCGCCCTGCATTCTGTTGTGGGTTTTCTTTAGTAGCGTTGTTCGTAGTGCCGTAGCTCTATTCCCCGTTGTTACTAAGAGGAGCTAAAATCTTCCATAAAAGCATTGTTTTACTCCGACTCAACTTAAACTGCAAAAATAATGAAATAACACTAAAACTAGTATCACTGCCACAAAGATTGTACAAAAGTGTAAGAAATCATTTACTATAATTCTCCTCTTATCAGGGACGATAAGTGATTTTCCAGCTTACGGAATGTTATCATAGTGGAGTACGCACAATAAGATTTCTTGTCCATATTGTATGGAGAAGACGAAGTCTTTTTGCCTTGATCACGACCACAACCCCTGTTTGTTCGATTTCCATCAACAATTTTTGCCCCGTAATCATTTGTTATGTTCAAACACTACTGATTTCTTAAAAGGCCGTGATGAGTTCGATGAACCACTGGTGCGAAGACTGGGTGCTAAAATGGAAAAGAACGTTAGTTATCTTCTTTACATTGAGTTCAGGAACAATGGACACTTTGATGAGGGTTTTACGGTAACACACAACTGGTATCAACGTAGTATATTCTGGAACTTCCATATTGGAAGTCAAATCTTATCCGTCACAATCTGGACGTAATGCATTGCGAAAAGAACGCACAATAAGATTTCTTGTCCATATTGTATGGAGAAGACGAAGTCTTTTTGCCTTGATCACGACCACAACCCCTATTTGTTCGATAGCCATCGACAATTTTTGCCCCGTAATCATTTGTTATGTTCAAACACTACTGATTTCTTAAAAGGTCGTGATGAGTTCGATGCACCACTGGTGCGAAGACCGGGTGCTGAAATGGAAAAGAACGTTAGTTATGTTCTTTACATTGAGTTCAGGAACAATGGACACTGTGATGAGGGTTTTAGGGTAACGCACAACTGGTATCAACGTAGTATATTCTGGAACTTCCATATTGGAAGTCAAATCTTATCTGTCAGAATCTGGACGTAATGCACTGTGAAAAGAACTTCTTCACAACATCAAAAATACGGTGATGGACGGTCCAGATAAAAAGAAGGAGAACCTGAATTTTGAGAAGGGATTTAAAAGATTGAACAACTATAAGTGACTTATTTCCAATACGTGGAACAAACGGTCAGATGTACAAGAGAAAGGCAAAGTATTGCTTTAGTAAAGACCAAAAGTAAAAAGGTGTGCGAATGGGTGCTTGGGATAAAGTTTCTGAATTGATATGCATTGAACATGAGATGTTGCACCCAAATTCCCCCACTTTGACTAGCAGGGTTGAAGAGTCATAACTACCACGTGTTTATGCAGATGTTGCTAACTATGGCATTTAGTGAATTTTTAGACAACCCTATTAGGGAGCCAATCACACAGGTAAGTGTTTTCTTTAGATCGCTATGTGCGAGGCGCAATGGAGCAATTAGAGAAATCAATTGTGATTACCATGCACAAGCTAGAGCTAATATTCCCTCACTCCTTCTTCGACTCAACAGAACATTTAGTTATACACCTTCTTTGAGTGGAAAAGGTTGGATGACATGTCTAATATAGGTGGATGTATTCATTTGAGAGGTAATCTATCTCTTCTTCTGCCTTAGATACAAACATTTAACGTGTGTTTATCTGATTTGTAATCATTTTTTGGTTTGTTGGATATACTGGTGCATGGAAGTGCTAAAAAGGCAGTGAAGAACAAGGCACACGTAGAAGGATCTATTGCCGATGAGTATTTAATATCTGAGGTCACGGACTTTCTACAACGCTATTTTCAAAAAATCATATGAGACACCTGAAAATCGTTTGAGGTAGCATTGAATGAAAAGTTCAATGTATAACTCTCAATCTTCCATGTGAAAGGATAATCGATTGGCCGTGCACAAGGAACAATCTAACAATTACTACAAAATCCCAAAATTCAACCTGATACCCTTAAATTTTAACTAATTCAACATACCCAAATCAAATTGACACCAAAGCTATCAATTATCAACATAATTACAACACTAATCAAAGATTTATAATATAAAATCTCAGAAAATCAACATTGAGCAAAACTTCAAATAAATGTGCAAGAAATAGATATGATACCTTCAATCCTTATAGATGATAAAATGAGCTTTAATCTAACAAAAATGTCTTTTTTGCAAGGGTTTCACACTCTCTTTTTTCCCCTTTCTCACGTTTGAGATGTGTGTGTGTGTGTGAGAGAGAGATTGTAGCCGATACAATGATGTTTTTAAAAAACAAAAAAAAGGTTAAAGGCGATAAATCGACTCCTACAAATTTAGTTATTAAAAAAAATTAAAAAAATGTGGCAGGCGAGCAATTTCCCCCCACCAGCATGGCATGTGATTATTTACTTGGTGTGTTGTTTGACTCAACACGATACTTCTATGGATGTGATTCTGGGCCTCCTTTCTTTTCGAGGCCCACAATTGCCTCCAAGCATGTTGAGTTCATAAACTCGCCTCCAAAGCATACCTGCTGCATTTGGGGTATTCTTGTAGTGTGTTTTTATTGTTATAATTAATTTAGCTTTGTAATTAGATTAGCCCCTGTAATTCGGGTTAGTTGTATAATTAGTTTACCTACAAGTTGTATAAATAAGGACCATCGTTCCTGCTAACGGTCACTTTGCTGAGTGCCAATGACGAAATATTTCAATTTTTCATGGTATCATTCACACAGGTTCTTCGATTTGCTTTCGTTGACTGTCAATTTTGTTCTAAGATTTGTTTTCTTCTCTTGCAATCAATTTGTGCTATTCTTGTTGCTTCTTTCATTCTATGTTGATTTTTATTGAATCTAGCTCTACAATGAAGTCTCCTTCTTCAAGTTCTACCACTGCATGTGATAAAAATTCGAGTGAAGATTCTTCATCGATATACTTTTTACGATCGCATGACTCTACGTGTGCTGCCACCATTGGTGAGCACTTCAATGGCACAAACTATATGTCCCCGTGTTGTAGTATCATCATGGCATTGAAAATTAGAAATATGATCCAATTCATCTACGAATCTCTTCAAATTCTGCCTGAATTTGATTTGATTAAGGGTCTGGTGTTAAAAGATGTTGCTCTTCGATTGTGGAATAAACTCAAAATTTGTTATGACCGTACTCATAAATCAAGAGTTTATCATCTTCGAAAGTTATTGTCACAATTTCCCAGGGTACACTCCTGCTAACGTTAATTTTATCGAGTTTTGTTTGTGTGAAATCAATTTTCTTCAAATTCTCTCAATCGTTTGATCGATAAAATTTGTTTAATTTTTCTTATGTAGTGCTTGTCAATGGGGGAACTCTTCAATTTGTCACATTCTAGAAAACCAAAGAATTTCCTAGTTAGATGGTATAATATGTGATGCTCCTTCTAATCCCCCGGCACTCCACCAAATAATTGTCACAAAAAGGCTTTAACATGATGGAAAGAAGAAGAAGCACAAAAATACTCTTATAAGGTAAAGATTCGATGTATTTGATTACCTTGTGTGCTGGTGAAAGATGAGAAATAATAAAATTAGACATAAATGGAGTTGGGCATTGTATAATATAATTTAAGTCAAGCATTGATGGTGAAACAAAGTAATTTGCCAACAAACCTTATGTATCTTGAAGGATCAATAAGAGATTCAAAGGCATCCTTCTTGAGCTTGGTAGAAGAGTCCTTTGGTGTGAAACTAGAATTACACCCATAACGAGGATATCATATTTTATCTGATAAAGTTTAATATCTAGTTTGACAATAGATCTTTTATACAAGTATGAGTCGGTTACAATGGAGTACAAAGGAAATACAACGAATCTATCTTAACAAACTAGACCTAATCTAGGTGTCTCGATTAGGCTTGGTCCGGAACACCTCGAACTAACGCCTTGATGCTTGGATGGCATGGGCATATCGGTAATCAGGTCGGACGTATATTAGTGATCATCTTCGATGTGATATCGAGGACCCCTCTCGATATGATATCGGTAGTGTGGTGGTATGACGTATCAGTGGAACACGAGGGTTATCTCGATATCTAGTACGACATCGAGAGTGAGATCGGGGATTTCTTTCGATGTGATGTGTGGTAGATGAGGGATGATAATTGCTTTTTTGGTATCCGGGTATTACGTATTTATAGACCTCGGGATCCGGGGACCACAGTACCATATCGGTGGTAATCACCGATTTCATATCGAAAGTGATCCCCGATATGATTAAATATGGCCTGGTTTGGGCCAGGCCCAATATGCGGGAAATGCCCATATCATGTAGTCCCCCAATTTGGGGATTCTTATCTTAGATATAAGAATTCGCAAGTTTAATTTTAAATTTCTGGGTTACCTGTACCCTTCGTCCCGCCAGTCCAAATGACGGAGATCAAATTTGCGGGGAATGCACTTTGTGATAAATTTCGCTGGACTCCCCAGTGCAGTGGATGTATAATTTGAGGTCCTCATTTGAACTGTTCGTTCGCCGTACGAGATTTTGAATTCCTCGCATATATCGGGATTGCACTATTTGATAAACTTTGGTGAACCCCCCGGTGCGTCTGTCCTTGCGTCTGTCCTTTTATCTATATCGAATATTAGCACCGATGTGAGATCGAAACTTTGTTTCGATCTAGCATCTTCGATGTCTATAAATAGGGCTTCCAGGGAAGTGAAACTCACTTTGGCTTTTAGCGAAAATTCGTTGTTCCTCCGAAAAGTACGTCGAATTTTACTTTCTATATCTCTTTCGATATCGTTTTCGATATCTCTTTCGATCTGTTTTCCGATTTATTTTCCGATTTGGTCCTGAAGTTATTTCCATATGTATATATATGTGTCTAGATATTTTAAGTTAAATACTAACCTTGCCATGTTTATTCATTTCAGGCTTTAACGTTCAATTTGATTTTTCTCACTTAGCGCCTCAGTATGTTGTTCGCCGGGAACAATGTTGGCTCAGGTTTGCCCGAGATGGATTTCGAAGAGATCGGAGTGGGATTTTCTGAAAATGAGATGTTTGGGTCTGACCAGTTGATTGGTGACCAATTTGGCGTTGAATACTCTACTCCGCCGGAAACTGACGGCCCCAATATGGATGAATGAGGCTTGGGGATCAGCCCCCCGAAATATAAGACCTCGGAGAAGTACGAGGATATGACGTCTCGCGTTTCTCATCATGCTGGTCATTACTCCGATGAGTATGACATCCCCGATGGGTATACGGTTATATTACCTAGCGCGGATCAACGAATGCATACTCCACCAAAGGGTTGCATCACTGTTAATGCCAAGCATTTTAAGAACGGACTGCACTTTCCAATTGATCCAGTGGTTAGTGCTATTATAGCGAGCATCGGGGTCTGCTTGGGGCAGCTATCCCCCAATTCTTTGGGGTACATCGTGGCCTTCATTTGTGTCATGAGAGCCTTGGGTGCCCCTTGTGGGGTTAATGAGTTCTGGCACCTCTTTAGCATCATGGTTAACAGGAAGGGCCGCGACAAAAGGGTTATTTTGTGTGCGGGCCCATGGGAGTCTTAGGTTCGTGCAATATACTCAATCCAGTTATGGATTTGGTAATAAGTGTGAGTATATGTACATCCAGGAGAGGACGGCTGGTGAATTTGATGTGCTTCCTAGTGTGTGGTGCGAAGACACCAAATATGAGAGACGAGCCGCTGTCGGGATAACTGCACATAGCCTCGAATTTCTGAGGAATCTGATTAACCATCCGTACGACGGTACCCTGCTTTGCAGTGACATAGGTTTGCGAGCAAGTGGGATATCTCCCGTACGTTATGTTTACAAATCGATACGGTCCCTCTACTCTCGGTAAGTGTTATATCTTTACAAATCGATAGCTTTCCCCCGATTTATCCCTTGACCTTATGTTTCATGTATCTTGCAGCCGATTTGGTAGAGTACTGTAGTCTGGACGCGATAGAGGAACGTAGACAGCTGGGGGCCGACGCCGATGCGGAAGATGCACCTCCACTCGTCAAGAAGAGGGGCCGTGAGGGCGTACGCAAGAATGCGAAGAAAACTGCTCCCTCATCGAGTGGAAATACTGCAGGCGTGGGTGGCGCTTCGCAATCTCAAAATGACGTTGATGTCGGGACGTCCACGGGGCAAAAAATGAGGGAGAAGGGTAGTTCAAGCGGGGATCACAGCGGTCTATTCCGATCTGTAAGTAATTTTTGTGTCTATTGGATGCGTATTTCTTTTAGGTTTTTATTCAATTGAGCAGGCAATTCCTTATTGTGAATGTGCAGGTGGCGAGCTTTTTGAAAGGTTTCTTGGAGATGGCTGTTAAGGGCCAATCAGATCACGCGAAATCGCTTCGGGTTACTAACGGATTGCTTGAAAAGCTAGGTGAGTACGATCCCGTTGCTGCCGTGCAGCTCCAGCACGAGAGAGACGAGACCCTGGACATTTTGAAAACCAGCGAGAGTAATGTGAGAGGCCTGTATGACGATAATAAAAGGTTGATCGCAGAGCTCGATGAGGCTAGACTTATTGCTGGTAGTGAGGCGTCCCGACGGGAGTTAGTTGAGGCCAAGACTGCAATTCTGAAGGGCCGATTAAACCAGGCTGAAAGGCACATGCGGTGCATGACGCTGAGCAAGAGCCATTTGACCAGTGCGGCCAAACAATTCCTTCTGAGTCGGTCTTATAAGATAATATGTGCTGAACGGGGCTTGCTCGAGCAGGAGGAGGCCAAAGCCTCCGTTATAGGTCAAATTCAACTGGAAGGTGGTTTTAAGGACGGTTATGATCCTTCAGCCATAAATCCGTTGAAGGGACTGGACGGAAAATTTCCTGAAGATTCTGACGGTGATGACGAAGACCTGGAGCCGGAAGTGGAGTATCGTGAGATTGTCGACCAGAAGAGTGTGGCGTTAATCCATATTAAAGGAGCTCCTCGTTATCCGGTTGAAAATTTAGGGATGAGTAATTTTCCTTTTGGCCCAATTGCCTCTGTATATAACTTGATGGTTTACCCGTTAATTCAATCAATCCTTTTTGCGTGTCCTGTTTTATATTCGTTCGTATGTGTTCAATGGTGTGTTTGCTTGTCTTATTATTACGCCTCCTTGCTGTGTCACCTATCAGGTTATATCGGATTATATAGCTAATCCCCCTCATCCAAGGAGGTGCTTCTGTTTCTGTTCTTTAAAGTCTGGCCCCGTTATCACCTGGGATACTTTTCTTGTGGGTAGGGGCCCATCCCGTTATCATAGGGAAACCGCTACGCTCATGTGTTTAGGATCGACCCCGTTATCACAAAGGATACTTTTCTTGTGGGTAGGGGCCCAACCCGTTATCACAGGGAACCCGCTACCGTTCAAATGTTTAGGATCAACCCCGTTATCACATGGCATATTTTTCTTGTGGGTAGGGGCCCATCCTGTTATCACAGGGAACCCGTTACCGTTCAAATGTTTAGGATCAACCCTGTTATCACAAGGGATATTTTTCTTGTGGGTAGGGGCCCATCCCGTTATCACAGGGAACCCGCTACCGTTCAAATGTTTAGGATCAACCCCGTTATCACATGGGATATTTTTCTTGCGGGTAGGGGCCCATCCCATTATCACAGGGAACCCACTACCGTTCACATGGTTAGGATCAATCCCGTTATCACATGGGATATTTTTCTTTGTAGGTAACTCGTTACCACTCATGGGTACGAGCCCACCCGTTATCACAGGGGAACCCGTTACCGCTCATGGGTAGGAGCATTTTCTTTGTAGGTGACCCGTTACCGCTCATGGGTAAGAGCCCATCCGTTATCACAGGGGAACCCGTTACCGCTCATGGGTATGAGCCTTTTCTTTGTAGGTGAACCGTTACCGCTCATGGGTAGGAGCCCACCCGTTATCACAGGGGAACCCATTACCGCTCATGGGTAGGAGCCTGCCTTTTGTCTTTTTGTCTATGTTCCCTGGTGACTCTGTCGTCGTGGAGTCTATGGGTCGTTAGGCCTTGTAAAACATCACAGACAATAAAGGTTTTTCGATGCAAAAACTTATATGAAAGCACGAAATGATGCGCATGTGTTATCTGCGGAATGTTCCCTCAATCTGGGAATTTCAGTTTAATGAAAGAAAAGGTGTTTTCATTGTGTTCTAACGTGCCTGTTGTACCTGTTTGTACCTGTTGCACCTGTTTAGATGGATAATATTGAATACTCTGGGGCGATGTCCCCTGAATCCCTTCTTTTGAAAGGCGAGGGTTTAATATTCCCTATGTCCTTTTTGGACATAGTGATGTGTGATCCTTCGGGTTATGTACCTGTAAGAGGGCGATGTGTTAAACATATATCTATGGGAATACTCCCCGAATTTCTCGTGCAATTCTCTGCACTTCCGTAATATCCGATTAGGACATATCCCTGCATGAAATATGAGATTCCATAAAGCAATTATATTATAGGAAAAATAAAAAAGTAGTGACGGATAACGGTCGAAGGCTAGGTAACCCTAACCCGCTACGTATCCCGTTGAATGGGGAATCAGACCGGCGTAGTTCCCCCTGTTTTAGTTACATGCCGACCCACGAATGGGCAAAATAAAAGATAACGGTCGAAGGCTAGGTAAACCTAACCCGCCTACGTATCCCGTTGAGTGGGGAATCAGACCGGTGTAGTTCCCCCTGTTTCAAGTTACAAACCGACCCACGATGGGGCAATGTTCTGATTGTTCAAGCATGATTTTAAAAATTGAAGAAACTTAAACGATTGCACTAGTTCTTTCTCATGGTAATTACTCCATAGCTTGTTGACCCTGATTTGGCCCGATTGCTTCTTCCTCCGCTTCTCTAATTCTTGGCAACATAAGAGAAGTGATGTAGCAGAACCAAGCCTCTTCCTGGTTAGCGACCACTTCTCCGACCCCTCCTCCTGCTCGGAATTTCACCTTCTGATGGAATGTAGACACCACCACCCTTATCGCGTTCAAGGCCGGCCTGCCGATTATGACATTGTATGCGAATGGTCGGTCCACGATCGTATATTGAACATTGATAGTTCGCCTGTGCGGTTCTTGTCTAAATGACGTGGGAAGATTCACTTGCCCTAGGGTGATTGTTTCTGCTCCACTGAATCCCACCAGTGGCGTATGGACCCGTTCAATTACATGGTGACCGAGTGCCATCTTCTCCAAAGCATGTGCAAATATAACATTGGTGGAACTACCATTGTCTATGAGTACTTTGTGTACATCGTAGTTAGCGATGTCAAGCTTAGCAACCAAGGGGCAGTCGAGCTTGCCCACTTGGATGGCTTCGGGGTTGAGATCCAAGAGGTCCCTGCTGGAAAACGTAATAACCTCGTCTAGAAGCTCCTCAATTAGCGTTGTGAATCCGACGAAACGGTCATCGTTCAGTCCACGGGTTATCTTCTTCCTCTGGTTGGTGGAATCTGCTCCCGCAGTCCCGCCGCTTATCACATTAATCACCCCCTCGAAGGTGCATTATTTATTGTATTGCGTCCTTGTCCACTCTCAATTGCCTTCAGACCCTCCCTTCTTGGGGATTGGGACCGCTCTCTCGATTCAACATACTGCCCGCTCGCCTTAACGAACTCTATTAACCTCCCATCTTTAATCAACCTCTCGATCTCATCCTTCAGGTCATAGCAATCCCTCGTGTCATGGCCTTTTTGGCTGCGGTACTCATAGTAGTGCCTGGATTTCTTGGTGAAATTCGTCTCCTTGATTTTGCGAGGCGCATTTAACCAATTATTGCCTTGTGCGACGGCCAAGATAGTGCGGATGTCCTGGTTGAGGGGAGTGTATCTCTTCGGTGACCTGTCTCTTCCTCCCCTGTTCATGTTCCATGCCTCTCTACCCCTTTCCCTGCCGGATTCCTGGGGTCTAAGATTAGCTTCCATCATTGCGTCTTCATAAATCACGGTATGTGCCAACTCGTTTATCCGATTTATGGTAGGTTCTGTGAGCTTGATCAGTTCTTTGGCAAATCTGTTGTGCGTCGTTGCCCTGAATAAGGTCTATAACACTTGTCCTCCGTAGGGGTTGTCCATCTTCAGTAGCTCCTCATTAAATCTGTTCATGAATTCCCCGATAGTTTCCCTCTCTCTCTGTTTTAACGTTTCCAGATGGTACATTCTTGTCTTCATTTGCTTCTGATTGGAAAAGTGGTTCTCCAACCTCTCCTTCATCTGCTCGAGGCTAGAGATAGATCTCGCTTCGATTCTGTTAAACCAGTCTAACGCCGCTCCTATTAGTGTTGTTGCCATTATTTTTGCCTTAATGCCTTCGGAAAAGTCTTGTAAGTTCAAGAGACTCTCCACGGCGTGGATGTGATCCCTTGGGTCACTCTTCCCATCATATGGTTTTATAGTCAGAATCTTGTCTCTTCTGCACAACAAAAGGGAGTCAACGGCCGTCGGTATCCAACTCCTGTCGTTCCACGGTTTGCGTTCCTTCTCCCAGCTTCCATGTCCTTAGTCATTTTAGCTGTCTCCCTTATCATGTTACGTCTGTCCTCCTCCAACGTCCTGGCTCTCTGGACACTCTCTGTATCATCACTTACTCCTGCCCTCTCTTCACTTCTGGCCCTTGTCAAATGCCCTCTTCCAGTGTTGTCCCTTTGACCCCCCCTCTGGGATCTCCTCTTCGTCTTGCTCTTGCCTTGTCCTCCACTCATCCATCCTGGATTCATGGGGCCTTGCTCGAACATCCGTTGTCCCTCGTTCCACTATGCGCGACAACAAAGTCTCCAGTGTAGCGTCAAACTCTACTTTTATAGAAGCGTTGATCTGCGCTAGTATCTCCGGGGTTATGGCGGCAGGGGGAGCGACGCTCTGTCCCGCAACCATCGTCTCCTCTGAGCTGGGAAGATCCGCGTTTGGCACCTCGGTCATTGGGACATCCGCCGCCGGGTTTTCAGTGGTCGGGCCCTCAATAGCAGGTCCTGCTATATTCGGTGCGGCAGTGGTTGAACCTGTATTCGTGGCTCTCGATGGCCTCCCGGGCCCGTGTCTACATCGCGGTTCATTTTGTGCTGGAGGAAGCTCCATCTCAGCTTAGGTCATTGCCTGTTCTTGGTCAGTCGGCTGTTGAGGGTGTGGTGTGTCCTCAATCCTCGTGTTTCTAGTCATGACTCTGTTAAATTCGGATCGGGTCCTCATTCCTTGCATCTTAATGTCCTCGTCCGGGAACTGGTGTTCCCACAGACGGCGCCACTAGTTTGATAATAGATCGTTTATACAAGTATGGGTCTGTTAAAATGGAGTATAAAGGAAATACAACGAATCTATCTTAACAAACTAGACCTAATCTAGGTGTCTCGATTAGGCTTGGTCCGGAACACCTCGGACTAACGCCTTGATGCTTGGATGGCATAGGCATATCGGTAATCAGGTCGGACGTATATCGGTGATCATCTTCGACGTGATATCGAGGACCCCTCTCGATATGATATCGGTAGTGTGGTGGTATGACGTATCAGTGGAACACGAGGGTTATCTCGATATCGAGTACGATATATCGAGAGTGAGATCGGGGATTTCTTTTGATGTGATGCGTGGTAGCTGAGGGATGATAATTGCTTTTTTTGGGATCCGGGTATCGCGTGTTTATAGACCTCGGGATCCGGGGACCACAGTACCATATCGGTGGTAATCACCGGTATCATATCGAAAGTGATCCTCGATATGATTAAATATGGGCCTGGTTTGGGCCATGCCCAATATGCGGAAAATGCCCATATCAATATCATAAGCAACTTCAATGCCTATGATGTACTTGAGTGTGCTCGAGCCATTTATAGTAAACTTAGCATATAAGTGTTGTTTATTATAATGATCTCATGCACATTATTGCATGTTAGTATAATCGTCAACATAAATAAATAGTATAGTGATAATGAGCCACATTATTTCACCAATAAGGAGCAATTAAATATGATTGTTTGAAACCATATAAAATGGGACAAAGAGTAAGCTTGATATTCCATTTGTCTTGAGACGTGTTTAAGCCATGAAGACTCTTTCCATAAGCAAACTCTTCGGTCATTAGAACTCAGAAGTACGTGGTGGGTGGGTGGGGGGGGGGGGGGGGTGGGGGTGGATACGATGGGGGTAATGGTAAGGATATAAACCTCTTCATATAACTCAACGTGAAGAAAACATTATTCACAACTAATTGATGTAAGAACAAATTCATAGTAGCAACAACAACAAGTAAGATTGTGACAATGGATAATCTTTATTTTTGGCAGTTGATACAGCGAAAGAGAATTTTTGCACAAAGTCCCACCAGAATTGAGCAGAGACAATGAAAAAAAGTGCGGAATGAAGCTTCTCAATCTAGATCTAAGAACTAAGACTTCGACTCTGGGCATGCTTTCGGGGCTTAAACCTACCTTATTAGACAAATGATTAGGCTTTTCAGGTTAATCTAAGGAAATTTATTAAGAGAAAAATTTATTCGATAAAAAAATCTTAATAGTTACATCCAATCACAAACTATACGAAAGTTGAAGGGCAGTCGTCCGATGGGTACACAAAAGTGCTTTAGTTTTCGTTTAGTTTAGTAAGGGTTGCTCCCGGATCTAAATAATTCTTATTTTTTTGTTGAAAACTAAAGTTTTGAAAGATCAATACTGAATGATATTGAGTGATTCTAAAACTCTTCTATAGTAGCTTAGATTGGGAGGACCTTCCAAATAAAAGAAGGGGAAAGAAATACTAAATATTTTTATGCTAATGGTTCAAAATAAATGAAGGTGAAAAAAATATTGGATATTTTCATACTAAGGGTACAAAGGGGAGAAAGAACTAGAAACATTCAGGGCGGCACCCTTTTAATAGAATGAAAAGGAGGGCAGCCACCCTCAGTTCCGCACCAATCCTTATTTTGTAGGCCTTGTTTCTATGACTCTGAAATTCAACAACACTTCACCCTATATTAGTGCTATGTAGATAGTTTCTTCTTTTGAAATTATACAAATATTACGTTATATACCTACATAATTAATATATTGTGTTTATTTCTTGAACTACATGATAAATTATGTCCTAAAATAAAACTGATAGTTTCTTTAATGTTTAATTATGATTAGTGAACTGATGAACAAGATATAACTATTCATTTATTTATCAAAAAAAAAAAAGATATAACAAAAACAGAAAAATCTAAATATTCAAAAAACAACAACTTATAAAACATATAGTGAAAATTAAATTGAATTGATAATGGAGTTGAACTCTTCGTTCCCACGTGGGGGCACATTTTTTCCTTATGGCTAGGAAAGCTTTTAATTTCTTCCCCGTAATTAAAATTCTTGTTCTCCTTAAGGAGCAACATAGCTTTGGAGAACGCAAAAGGAGGACCCATTTGACTAATAGCAAGAAAATTCTTCCTTGCTAATTAGAGTTTTTTTCGTAGGTTAATATTTTTCTGAATTTCGACCAATATAGTTGCTTAATCTGTATTAGTTTACAATGGATGACTAACAAAATTTTTGTTGCAAAACACTAGGTAATGAACAAATTTTATATAAACTCTAATTAAGAAGGTGATCGGCACTATTTGAAGGTAATATTCAAACATAAGTTTCACTGCTGCAATCTGTTGCAAAGTTATAAAGGTTTTGAAGGTAATATTCAAACATAAGTTTCACTGCTGCAATCTGTTGCAAAGTTATAAAGGTTTGAAAAACTTGTTAGAAATATAGCACCATAGTTGAGATAAACGAACATAGATATCAAAATTGATTGACGAAAAATTAAACAATAGAAATTACAATAATACGAAATTACCATTACCAAACACACCTCGATCGGAATTGGATGAACGAAGAAACGAGAACTCAAGGACCTTTCGGTTTATTTAAAACAGATTTAATTTGCCCTCTTTACGTGCTCGAGAAAACGTGAGCGAATGTCTCCCATGATACATCGACTACGAGCAGAATTGCGTGCACAAGCAATGACTGCCCCGACGAACTCGAACTGTAACTTTCCTCCACCACCACACAATGAGAAAATATTTTGGTTGCGCAGAAAAGCCTTTTATGTATGTATGCTTATGTTTTCGATGATTAAAAACCCTACGGGGAACGACCCCTTTTATAGACTAGGTCATGAGGAGAAAGATGGAAAAACTTAGCCACCAAAGAATGTGGTTAAGATAATTACAAATCTCGCAAAGATCTTTAGATGAATGTAGATACATTTCAGTTAATAATATTGATCACGAAATCTAATGAAAAGATTTCCTTAAAATAATTAATTAATTAATTATCAACTTTGATGCTTATTATTTTCCGTAATATAAAAATATAACAGAAAATTACATAATTCTGTTTACGCAAAACAGAAATATTAAATATTGATATACAATAATTTTGACATTAATTAGTCAACGTTGAGCATCAATTTCTCATTCACCCATGTACCAAACTCAACCTAAAGTCGATTGTACAAAACCCGGTTCCTTGAACCCATTTTTCCAACAATCCCCACATGAATGAAATTGAATGATCATGCATACATCATGTGGTGATAGAGTTCTACGGTCTATGCCTGCAAAGAATAGGTAGGAAACGCCCTTGAACTTTCTCTTGTAAGAAATACTTTCTTTGCTAGCCGATAGTATGATCTTGATATCTTTGAACTATCCGCCGTTTGTGCAAACGATCCATAAATCTCAATACAAGTATATTCTTGTTACCGTTGCGATTCTCATGGTTTATGTCCATTTTGGCCCTGGACATACGCCTGGTTCTACAAGAGTTTTCCAGAAAATTAAGCCCGCACAATTTTCCTCATAGATGTCCCCTCCTCCCTCTCACATAGGTGATTTCCTATATAAGAGCAACCCGCATTACTCCGCTCGGATTCCCGACGTGTAAGAATCATTAAAAGCACAATGCTTAACCTTTCCATTACGAGTATCACTGTTTCATCTAGGAATGGACAAGGGTTGACCCCCACAGTGACCGTGCAAGCTTCTTACAATTAGGTTATCCCACTGAACCAAGATCTTGGGATCTCCAGTCAGCATGGTTGGATTTTCCTTCATAAGAACCTTAATTTTCAATAGGCTTAAGTCCCATTCCTCTCGAAGTCTTTTCAACTTGATCTCTATTTAACCCTTTGGTTAGCGGATCCACAATGTAATCTTTTGACTTCATGTAGTCAAGGATGATAACTCCAGTTGAGATCAATTGTCTAACGGTATTATGTCGTCGACGTATATGTCTAGACTTACCGTTGTACAGAACATTATGTGCTCTTTCAATCATAGATTGCTTATCGCAATTTATGCATATTGCACGAGGATTTCGACTAACTCGAACAAAAATAGAGTACTTCGAATTCAAGTTAGCAAACAATGAAGAAACAAAGATGGAAGGGTTCAGTTGGATGACCAAGAGCTACCGAGAAGTACGCATTTTCGGTATTTAGGCTCATTACTACAGATGGATGGAGAGTTAGACAGAGATGTCAACCACCGTATCCAAGCTGGATGGACAAAGTGGAAGAGTGCAACAAAGATCCTATGCAATCGTAACTTTTCTTTAAAGCTTAAAAGAAAGTTCTATCGTACAACTATTAGACCTGCTTTCCTTTATGGCTCCGAGTGCTGGGCTATTAAGGAAAGTCATGCACAGAAAATGAACGTTACAGAGATGCGCATGCTTCATTGGATGTGCAGTAACACCAGGAGATTTGGGGTTAATTATGGTAATTGGGATTTTGTTTTTTTTTGTTTTTTTAAATACAACTTTATTTAGTTCAAGTTGCTTCAGATTGATTTTGTGAGGTTCTAGTAATTTACAAACCAATCCGACTATTGCAAAAGGACTCTGGATTAAATTTGGAAAGTGGATTTTAAATTCAATTCATGCAAGCAATCTTGTTTCCCCGTCAAGCCTCAGTTACCGTAATCATCACCCTCAGCCGCCACCTTCGCAATCGTCGTCGCCCTCGAGCTACGGTGGACGATATTCAGGGCTGAAGGTGTTTATGGCGGCGTGTGCGGCGGAGAGACATCCGGTTTTGCGTCCTCCACCGTCAACAATTTAATCCTCTCCTCCAGTTTAGGTTGCGTCGAACTATTGCGTTGGCAGCGTTGGGTTCATCCCTGTTGCGGCGGCACAACTACTTTGGTGGCGGCGTGTCTCGCCGATCGACGGCAACGTAAGGCATCACGCTTGTGGCGGAGACGGATAAGGCATCCATTTGGTTGCCTTTGGATATTCGCTGTGTTGGCAGGCGGTGGTTCTGTCGCCGGCGGTGGCGCGGTGACAAGTTGGTGGTGGTAGGAGCTTGAAGATGATGAGATATTGGGCTGAACTTAATTTTGCTATGGGCCGTGAATTTTTTTTATTCAGCTGAACCCAACAAATTAATTCTTATTCAAAAAAAAAAAATTCAGGCCCAAGTTCAGTAATTCGGGAGCCCAAATCCTGTTGTTTGAAATTTAATCGTTTAATTGAGGGTAATAATTGATTAAATTATGTGACTTATGTATAAGGTCTAAACTTTATGCGGAGATTAGTCAGCCCACGAAAGGCTAATTTTTGCGAGATAACAAACATTAGTTGATGAATATTTGACAAGTTAGGTGCATCCGTGCATATAATATTTCGACCTGAAGGAAGTTATATTATTGGCAGGATTTGGATGTCAAATTTTTGTCAATGAAGATAATAAATATGTGATATTTAAGGTTTTCATGCATATAATATATCGACCCAAAGGAAGGTGTATTATTGGCAGAAATTTGTTATCAATATTTATTATTCTTGTATGAGAGAACCACTTACAACTGTTATTTTTGTCTAAAGACGAAATTTCAGGTTGTGTTCGGTGTCTCGTGGGGATTCGTCCAATTTTAGTTCTTCACATAATATAAATCATTGGTCTTGTAATTGTGGGGTTGCATAAAATAAAGTTAATTTATATTTTTGGATTAAGCGCCATTTTATGTGTGTTAAAGCATGTTGTTTTTGTGCTTTTTTGGTTAATGTATTTTCTGTATCTGCCATCTTAAATGTGATCATGTATAATGTTTGATTATGATTTGATATGATGCGTGTCTTTGTTAATCATGCATAAGGTTATTTTATGTATTATGGTGTATGGTAATGATACATGCTACAATTCATGACTATATTTTTATAGTCATAATTTGGTATTTTGGATTGGGCACTTTCTTAAAACCTTATGTCCTATATTTTGAGATAGGTGAATTTAAGTAAAATGTTGCCAAAGTAACCTCTTACGCTTGAATTTATTTATATTGAGATAATAGGATGCGTGTATTTCTTGTTTATGCGATTGATGATCGGCCTAAAGGAAGGTCATTGGTTGGCCGAATAAGGAATGCACATGTGGAAATGGTGTGTGATGATTATAAAGTTTCCATGTGAACAACATGCCAGCCCAAATGAAGGTTGTTGTTTGACAGGATTTGTTATCAACATTTGATTTCTGCGTGGAGAGTACCACTTACACGTTGATGTTTCTATCCAAAGATTAAACTTCGATGTTGTGTTAGGTATCTTGTTCAAATGGGCCCACCACACTTCGGTTGATTGAAATTTATGTCTTACGTGATTATTTTAGTAAACTTTGCATGTTATGATATGAATTTCTATTAAGTGAGCTTACGTAATCTGTTTGTCTTTAGTAGTTATTATTTCTGCTGTCAATATTATTGCCGGCATAATCTAAATTTTGGTGCTTAATGGCACAACTTAAGAGTTGGAAAGAGAGCATTCTGCTAGTTCTCTATTGCATGAATTTAGACTTAGTGTTAAGGATAGAACAACCTACTTCTCTTATAGAGACAAGTTCCATTCAGGTCAAAGTGAACTTTGAGAAATGGGAAGGTTCTAATCACTTGAGTCTGAATATACTAAAGCGCGGCGTTCCAGCAGTATTTAGGTTCGGTATGTCATATGTTGTATTTGTGAACTTTTTCCTTCAAGAAAATAAAGAGTTTTGTAAAGAACGAAAGGGTTGTACAGCTAAACTTGTCCACATAAAGTATAAGGATGAAGGAAACATTAGGGAGCACACTCCGGAGATGTCTAACATTGCTTCAAATTAAGGCACTAGCTTGATCTTCTTGATCAATTGCTTGTGGATTTGGTATTTATATTCTTTTCTGCACACTTTGGTCAGTTTATAGTTTATCTATAATACTAATAAGGATAAATGGACTCTTAATGGTTCATTTATATTCTATGCAAGAAGAGGATAGATAGAAGCGTGAAAAGACAAAAGGTGCTCGAGTTGCAATTACCTCCAAGAGCCTTAAGCAAAAGATGACTGGAAATAAAGTTACTACAGTGGGAACTTCACAAGCCAAGACTCAAAATAAAGAATTTGTTTGTTTCTTTTGCGAGACACTTGGGCATGTGAAGAAGGATTGTTCCAAATATGCCAAATACGTCTTATGGCGTGCAAAAAAAAAAGGGTCGCATTCAGAGTCAATCGTCAAGTGATGATGAAAGAATCATCTATATGGGGCGATGACAAAACATTTTTTAGTTGAAGAAATTGGCATTCTTAGAATATCTTTTGAGACTAGTCATTTAGTTGAATTAAGAAAGACTTATGTAGTTTTGTCATTTAGACGGGTATGGTTATTTCTTTTGGACAAATTTGGTAATTCTTGTTCATTTAGAAATAATAAATTTAGTCTTTTACTTAATTCTGTTTTGGTTGCGACTAGTACCTTGATTGATAAACTATGTATGCTAAAACAATTGCTTCAACTAATAAAACCCTGCAAATAAAGTCAAGAGGCACTAAAGTTCTGTAGTATAAATAAGTCCTTTGAGACAGAAAATCTGAGATATCTTGAGGATGTTGCATTTGAGGGGGGAGATAGTGGTGTCTTTGCAAGACAACAATGAGGTCTCACCTATGGTAATCTCTGCCCAATATCTAGAGCTTGCTTCAAAAGAGCAAACACAACAACCTCAAGAGGATGTGTCACTTATGTGATACAAATAAGTATTCATGTCAATGGTATCACAAGTATCATCAAGTCATTGCCTCGTGCAATTTTAAGTATAATACAATTGATACTTGTGTATATCATTAGTTCAGTGGGAGTAATTTATACTTCTAATGCTCGGTGTTAATGACATCATTTTCTAAATGAAGGAGATACAAAAGATTCATTTTTCCTTGGAGATTGAAAGTTTTGTATGCTCAAGCTTGTATGCATCTAGATTTAGCATACATAATTGATATGTTAGGCAATTACTTAAGTGAACCCGTATGGATCGTTGGATTGCAGCCAAATGGGTTATAAGATACTTAATAGAATAAAAGATTACATGCTCATCAATTGTAAGTCAGAAAATTAGGAGATCATTTGGTATTCTGACTACAATATGGGGTTGCCAAAGGATCCAGTTCTTGTTATTTCTATATGCTATCAAGTAAAGCTATATTCTGGGAAGGTGTTCAGCAGACACTTATAGGTTCTTTCAGGATAGCATTATAGTTTATAACTTGTCATGTGGTAACCAATTTTGTGATATGACTGTGAAATTTGTGACAAGGCTGCAAGTTGTGGATAAGTTTTGAAAGACCACTAAAGGTTTATGGTGACAATATATTACAGTTATATGTTTGAACAATAGGAGTTCTTCAAATTCTAGCCACATAGATATTGAAGTACCTAATTGTTATAAGAGAATTCAGAGTTAGTTAGTGTTTAATGAGCGTATGGAAACAAACGTAATGCTAGCTTACCCACTTATAAAGGTTTGACACTCAAGGTCTTTCATGAGCATATTGCTTACACGAGTGTTGTCTTATTTTATGATATGCAGTTTTAGTGGGAGTTTGTTTCATGTATTTGGCTCATTTATTGACACGATACATTGGTTTATGTATGTTCTATTTTCTGCAGAAAAGGTTGATGGTTTTCCTATTATAGCTCTGAATATTTTATTTATTTTATCTTTCATTGTGGTTTGACATAAGGTTTGAAAGACTAAGGCTGATCTCACGAAAGATTTAGGACCAATTGGAAATAGGCATGTTTATGATCACATTGAATGTAATTTCCATGTTACACATCCATACTTGATCTATGTCATTGAATATATTTGGCATGTGTGATCATTGAAGGTCGAGTTACGATTAATGTGACAAAGGCCGCTTTGATTTTGATTCAAGAAGATGCTTCAGTATTAGCGAATTTGGTGCGCACTTATGGTTATTAATGCAATTGTCATTTGGATTCAATTTATAGTCCTAGTGGAAGATTGTTAGATTATTTCTAATAATCTATTTAGTGGACAAATAAATTGAGACAATTATATTTAAGCTAATAAATATATTGGGCTAATTAAGTGATCTAAATTAAGGAGCCCAATTAGCATCTAATTAAGTATGTGCTTTGTAATGTGTGTGGGTCGGTGGAAGTGGGGGACAACACTTAATGGTGTTGCCCCCCCCACTATTGTGAGTTATGCATGTTCATTGCCAGCAATCAACACGGTTTTTGGGAGAAGTTTGTCCCTAAACTTCTCCTATAAATAGCAACCTCATTTGCTATTTGTTACTCATCCAATTCAGAGTAGTATTTGCAGTCTAATACTCTTATTTCCTCTTGTAATATTTATATATTAGTGTGAGGTGTTTTCGGGGAGTGTTACGCGTAAAAAGGCTCCGTGGGGATCGGTTTGTGTTGAGCGAGAAAATTGTGTAGTTGTAACAAATTTCTACATAATATATTTTCGTTCGGGCCCCGTGGTTTTTTCTCCGGTTTTGGAGTTTCCACGTAAAATCCTTGTGTTGTTACTATCGTCATATTTTATTCGTATTTGCTTCGTATATCTACGATGGGCAAATCCTGGAGGTGCGTATTTGTCGACTCAAATACCTAACAATGTGTAATACCCAATAGGAGTCTAAGTAGGGTTTATGGGGTTCTAATTATATTACTATATAAGGCTCGGGTTTTGGTGCCCAAGACAATTCTTCAAACACTCTCCTCCTCTTTTCCCATCAATTGAGCGAGATCCCATCGAGAGCTAGAATTTGTCTGTGGAAGACCGAAGTCCTCACCGTTCTCTCGTAAAAGCTAATCTGTATGGATCAAGGTACGCTTCTCGATTCATGACTTATGAATTTCTTTATGGTTTAACATGTGGCGATCTTGGATACGTGATTTAATTCATGATAAAGTATTTAATCCAACATTCCATACTCTTCAAGTTGATCAAGTAGTACGGTGGCTTCTTACTCGAGAATCCACCCCAAACGATCACATCCGCAACGAATATGGTCAACAACACAATCAAATATCAGTAGATAAGAATATGTGAAAAATAACAAAAAATCTTCAATATTTAGAAATTAATAATTTCTACACTAACCGAAGAAAACTAAAACGCTCCAATTACCCTATCAAAAAATAGGTGAAGAATAACACAATTCTTTCAAATCCCTTTTCAAAAAAAAAAAAAAAGGTTCACGTACGGTAACAATTTTCACCAAATTGAAACACACGCAATCAACAAATAATGGCGAATTAATTCACCGGTTGACTCCAGTATTAAGCATGACCACCATTAAATCCCTAATCCTCATCATCAACCCATACTTAGGATGATTGTGAATGCAAAATCTGTACCCCACGAATATAGTGCAAATTGTGGCCAATTCACATTATACGTATGCTAACACATATGCATGCATGCAGCAACCTATATTACACATACACACACATATATATATATATATATAGTCAGACTTGGCGCCATACATAATCAAATCATATATATTAAGCATAAAGCAATAACATATATGATACTAATGCACATCATGCATTATGATTCAAATCAAGCATGCATATATACAAAGGACTGGAAATAAAATCACGCGTAATCTCCAGTTTCCAATTTTCATTAAAATTGAAAACCCAACTTTGATATATATCATTAACACGTATTTAGCAACAATTCATAAATAAGGAATTCCTTACCAAGTCATCCGCACCATTAGCGAATTAGAATTGAATCTCAATTCCTAACCTAACACGTAGGTAGAAATAAACCAGAACAAAAATTAACCATCGTGTTTTGTATTCCGCCAAATTCAGAATATCGAAAAATATCTTTTTTGCCAACAAAACCTGTTCGTCTCAAATAGAGCTAATCTGTTTTAAGATTGTTAGAAATATAGCACCATAGTTGAGATAAACGAACATAGATATCGAAATTGATTGACGAAAAATTAAACAATGGAAATTACAATAATATGAAATTACCGTTACCAAAGAAACCTCAATCGGAATTGGATGAACGAAGAAACGATAAGTCGAGGACCTTTCGGTTTCCTTAAAATATGTTCGCCCTCTCTACGTGCTTGAAAAAACGTGAGCGACTGTCTCACAGGATACAACGACTACGAGCAGAATTGCGTGCACAAGCAATGACTGCCCTGACGAACTCGAACTGTAACTTTCCTCTACCACCACACGATGAGAAAATATTTTGGCTGCGCAGAAAAGCCTTTTATGTATGTATGCTTTTGTTTTCGATGATTAAAAATCCTACGGGGAGCGACCCCTTTTATAGACTAGGTCATGGGGAGAAAAATGGAAAAACTTAGCCACCAAGAAATGTGGTTAAGATAATTACGAATCTCGCAAAGATCTTTGGATGAATGTAGACACATTTCAATTAATAATACTGATCACGAAATCTTATGGAAATATTTACTTAAAATAATTAATTAATTAATTATCAACTTTGATGCTTATTATTTTCCGTAATATAAAAATATAACAGAAAATTACATAATTCTATTTACGCAAAACAGAAGTATTAAATATTAAAAGACAATATTTCAACTTTAATTAGTCAAAGTTGAGCATCAATTTCTCCTTCACCATGTACCAAACTCGACCAAAAGTCGATTGTACAAAACCCAGAACCTTGAACTCATTTTTCCAACAAAACTTTAATCTGAAAAGCCTTGATGGCCAACAAGTTTTGACTAGTAAAAATATTCGTTAGAAAAACGAATCCATATTGCAACGACGATACTTTTAGCAACAAGTTATAAGCACGAAATTTTAATATTACTATAACACACAAATCCAATACTAGCTACACACTACAAGAAATTCAAGTATTGGCAACGGCCATTGGCAACGGGCATGGTTGCCAATGACCATTTTGTCATTGGCTACGGAAGAATCCGTAGCCAATGGCTTTTTTTCACTAAAAAAAAAAAGAAAAATTCGTTTTCCAAGGGCAACGGACAGTGTCCGTTGCCCATAACCAAAGGCAACGGCCCTTGGCCGTTGCCAATAGCCAAGGGCTACGGCCAAGCCGTAGCCCTTGGTTTAGGCGCCTGAATTTGGCGCCTAAACCAAGGGCTACGGCCAGGCCGTAGCCCTTGGCCCTTGCCAATGGCCAAGGGCTACGGCTTGGCCGTAGCCCTTGGTATATACCAAGGGCTACGGCCAAGGCGTAGCCCTTGGCCGTTGCCAATAGGTTTAGGCGCCAAATTCAGGCGCCTAAACCATTGGCAACGGCCAAGGGCCGTTGCCCTTAGCTATTGGCAACGGACACTGTCCGTTGCCAATAGCCAAGGGCAACGGCCATTGGCCGTTGCCAATGCTATTAAAAAAATAATAAAAATAGAAAATATTACTCTATAAATACTACCATATTTCTTCAATTCTATATCAAACCATTCTCATCTATCTTCTAAATTTAGCATTCTATCTCTTTCTCTTTTTCAAATAGTAGTGCTTTCGTTATGGCCGATAAAAATCCCGGCCCACGAAAAAATGCTAAAGGGAATTTTACGATTAGTCTACAAAATTTAACACGAATTGGTACGTCCCTTCGTGGAAGGAGTGCCCCCACCGAAGAGCGCAACAATGTTTCCGAGCCAGAGTCCACTCATATTCCACATGAAACAACGACGACCGATCGAAGGCTCTTAAAGACTTTGTCGCCAATTGTCCCCGTGTCGAGGGCCCTTCCTATCACTCCTCCAACTATGCGTATAGCTCACGGGTTGATGGATGTGCAAACGGAAGACGACGACGAAAACGAAGAAGAAAATGATGAGGAAAATGATGATGAAGATCAAGAGATGACGTCGCCAGCTTTGTCGAGAGAGGGCCCGTCTCCAAGTTCCCAACGTTCAAGTGTGGGTAGTACGTCTAAGCGAGGTAGTCGTGGGTTGACGAAAGGTGACCCGCCGCAGAAGGACGCCTCTAAGCGAAAAAAGATCGCGGTTAATGAGTTTGGAGAATGGAAGAGTGGAAAAAACCGAATCAACAGCACAATTAGCGCCATTATCAAGAGGTGTTATCGGACTATGGCGGAGAATTTTAGCCAAGTCACTGACGAAGATAAGATTTCTATGGAAAAAAGGTTTGGGGTAAGCAAGTATTTAATACCTTATTTAAATTAATTGATTTTCAACTTTGGTATATAATGTTATATTATTAATTTATTTTAATGAGTCATTAATATTTTACAAGGAAACGTACACGTGGGATGATGATGATGAGGACATGATATTTGCTAGATTCAGAAGGTCTGCCACTACCCTATTTTCTTGCAATGTGTCTCGGGCCAAGAAGTTATACTATGCAAGGTGTAATGATCCTGCTTACGAAGGGCGAGCTTTTTCTTGGATGTCTGATGCCTTGATACGGGAATACAAACCATATTGGGAGCTAAGTACTACAAAGACAATCTCTGAAACGGCATCAAACAACAGAAAGGCAAACAAGAGCAACACCGACAGCAACTCTGTGAGTTCAACGTACACCGGTGGAAGCCTTAGTGTCGAGGAGCATTCACAGAGACACGTACGTTACTTAAAGTATATTAATTTTAAAGTGATCTAATTTAGTCATAGATTATAGAATATTATTAATTTGTCTTTTAAAATATCGTTGTAGAACAAGTATTTCGGTAGACAATTGAAATATCATGAGTCGTACATGTGGACTAGGGTGAAAAAGGGTCCACGGGGCGAACCGTTGGACCAATGGGTGAACGAGGATGACAAGGCGTATTGGGTAAGTGTATCGTTATATAGAACTAATTTTCTTGTATATGTCATTTTATATACTAAATATTCTTATTGAAAAATTGTGTAGGAGAAATATTGCGCCATACTTAAAAGAGAATATGGGCTTAATGAAGCCACATGGCCAGCGGATGCGATTCCAGAGTTTATCGCAGAAGCAAATGAACATGTCAAGAAGGGGAGGTACAGAGGATTGCCCGGCGGTGCTAACGCTGCAGCACATGGCATTTCTTCAGGGAAAGTGTCACAGGGGGAGAAAGTAAGGATCTCTAGAAAGGAAAGAGAAACAAACGAGAAGTTTGACACACATGCAAAACTATTGCTGGAGACACAAGAATTAGTGCGTGCCTCAAATATGCGGATAGCTGAGTTGGAGAAAAAATTATTGGAGCGTGACAACAATGTAGGAACTAGTCAAGGCCATAGTGGTGGTCAGAACGTGACAAATTGGGGCAATGTTTGTGATTTTCTCAACTTTCCTCTTCCCGGGGACCCTAACTACGTCGCTGGGAACTACAATGATGGAACAGGCCCGAGTTGTTAGTTTAATGGATATTTAATATTATATTAGATAATATTTACTATTGTGTTTATGTTTGGGTTCTATAAATTTTCCTCGGCATGTAAGAACTTCTATGAATTTTCCTCGGCATGTATTAAACAAAGTTTAATTTTAATATTCGTGTTTCTATTTTTATTTATTATTTTACTTTTAAAAATCAAGTTATATGGTTGCTAATGACCCTAACCATAATTAGAAGTGTTCTTTCAAATATCGTAAAAATAGAAACACGAATATAAAAATTAAACTTCGTTTAATACTTGCCGAGGAAAATTCACAGAAGTTCTTACATGCCGAGAAAAATTTATAGAACCCAAACATAAACACAATAGTAAATATTATCTAATATAATATTAAATATCCATTAAACTAACAACTCGGGCCCGTTCCCAACGACGTAGTTAGGGTCCCCAGGAAGAGGACAGTTGAGAAAATCACAAACATTGCCCAATTTGGCATGTTCCATCAATTCGTGTTTCTATTCTTAGTTGTCAATGCATGATACCATTAGTATAAGCTAAATGTAAAAATCGCATCATAATTGAAGAAAAATACTACTTAATCTGTCTTTTAGCAGCATTATATCTCACTTTGCATGTCTTATGCCATAAGATTTCTCCAAATATTATTAATTAATAATAATATGAAATGATTTGATGCAACATTGAATGGAAAAACATATTGATTTAATATGTCTATAATGATTCTTATTAGAAAAGTCAATCCAAAATTTGCATTTTTCACCCCGAAAGGTTAGTTTGCGTCTTTCGTTACTCGGTTTTTAACAAGATTTGAAAGCACACTTCTACTTATTGTTTAGAAAATGATGGTGTAAGAAAAAGTAAATTTCGAGTTGTATTGCAACTTTTGAATAATTACATTTTCACCACCGAAATGTTTGTTTGCATCTTTCGTTACTCCGTTATTGACGAGATTTGATAAAACACTCCTTCTTATTGTTTAGAATATGTCGGTGAAAGAAAAAGTAAATTTTCGAGTAGTTTTGCAACTTTTCAAAAATTTGCATTTTTCACCCCGAAAGGTTAATTTGCATCTTTCGTTACTCGTTTTTTTTACAAGATTTGAAAGCACACTTCTACTTATTGTTTAGAAAATGATGGTGAAAGAAAAAGTAAATTTCGAGTTGTATTGCAACTTTTGAATAATTACATTTTCACCACCGAAATGTTTGTTTGCATCTTTCGTTACTCCGTTATTGACGAGATTTGATAAAACACTCCTTCTTATTGTTTAGAATATGTCGGTGAAAGAAAAAGTAAATTTTCGAGTAGTTTTGCAACTTTTCAAAAATTTGCATTTTTCACCACCGAAATGTTTGTTTGCATCTTTCGTTACTCCGTTATTGACGAGATTTGATAAAACACTCCTTCTTATTGTTTAGAATATGTCGGTGAAAGAAAAAGTAAATTTTCGAGTAGTTTTGCAACTTTTCAAAAATTTGCATTTTTCACCCCGAAAGGTTAATTTGCATCTTTCGTTACTCGTTTTTTTTACAAGATTTGAAAGCACACTTCTACTTATTGTTTAGAAAATGATGGTGAAAGAAAAAGTAAATTTCGAGTTGTATTGCAACTTTTGAATAATTACATTTTCACCACCGAAATGTTTGTTTGCATCTTTCGTTACTCCGTTTTTTACAAGATTTGAAAGCACACTTCTACTTATTGTTTAGAAAATGATGGTGAAAGAAAAAGTAAATTTGGAGATGATTTGCAACTTTTGAATAATTACATTTTCACCACCGAAATGTTTGTTTGCATCTTTCGTTACTCCGTTATTGACGAGATTTGATAAAACACTCCTTCTTATTGTTTAGAATATGTCGGTGAAAGAAAACGTAAATTTCGAGAAGTTTTGCAACTTTTCAAAAATTTGCATTTTTCACCACCGAAATGTTTGTTTGCATCTTTCGTTACTCCGTTTTTTACAAGATTTGAAAGCACACTTCTACTTATTGTTTAGAAAATGATGGTGAAAGAAAAAGTAAATTTGGAGATGATTTGCAACTTTTGAATAATTACATTTTCACCACCGAAATGTTTGTTTGCATCTTTCGTTACTCCGTTATTGACGAGATTTGATAAAACACTCCTTCTTATTGTTTAGAATATGTCGGTGAAAGAAAAAGTAAATTTCGAGTAGTTTTGCAACTTTTCAAAAATTTGGATTTTTCACCCCGAAAGGTTAATTTGCGTCTTTCGTTACTCAGTTTTTTACAAGATTTGAAAGCACACTTCTACTTATTGTTTAGAAAATAATGGTAAAGAAAAAGTAAATTTCGAGTTGTTTTGCAACTTTTGAATAATTACATTTTCACCACCGAAATGTTTGTTTGCATCTTTCGTTACTCCGTTATTGACGAGATTTGATCAAACACTCCTTCTTATTGTTTAGAATATGTCGGTGAAAGAAAAAGTAAATTTCGAGTTGTTTTGCAACTTTTGAAAAATTTGCATTTTTCACCCCGAAAGGTTAGTTTGCGTCTTTCGTTACTCCGTTTTTTACAAGATTTGACCCTAACTACGTCGCTTGGATTATAAATATAAATATTTGAATATGTGCATCCACTTAATTTGCAAAAAAAAAAAAGAGAAATGGTTAGCAAAACAATATTAACAAATTATTATGTAAATCAGATTTTATTGGCTACGGAAGATTCCGTAGCCAATGGCTATTGGCTACGGGCGTCTTCCGTAGCCAATACATTGGCTACGGAAGTTTCCGTAGCCAATGGCTATTGGCTACGAACGTCTTCCGTAGCCAATACATTGGCAACGGACGATTCCGTAGCCAATGGCTATTGGCAACGGGCGTCTTCCGTAGCCAATACATTGGCTACGGAAGTTTCCGTAGCCAATGGCTATTGGCTACGGGCGTCTTCCGTAGCCAATACATTGGCTACGGACGATTCCGTAGCCAATGGCTATTGGCAACGGGCGTCTTCCGTAGCCAATACATTGGCTACGGAAGTTTCCGTAGCCAATGGCTATTGGCTACGGGCGTCTTCCGTAGCCAATACATTGGCTACGGAAGTTTCCGTAGCCAATGGCTATTGGCTACGGAAACTTCCGTAGCCAAAAATACTATCCTATTCTATAAATACCCCAACCATTACAATCATTTATTCATTCTCAACCATTACAATCATATATTCATTCTCATCATCCAATTCATTCTCCAACAACTCTTCCTCAATTCATCAATTCTAATTTTCAATAATTATAATTTATAGAATTATAATAATAATCTAATTAATTTGTTAAGTAATTACTTCTACAATTAAAAAAGATTATAATGAAGATTTTTAGTTAATTGCAATAAATTAAATTTATTTAATTAATAGAAATAAAATACATTAATTTAATTAATTGAAATAAAATACATTAATTTAATTAATTGAAATAAAATACATTAATTTAATTAATTGAAATAAAATACATTAATTTATTTAATTGAAATAAAAAACATTTATTTAATTTTGATATGATTATATTTTTTTATTTAATAAAGAATTCGGAATTTGGATTTTTTTTTTTATGATTTTAAATATTATTGGCAACGGGTTAAATTCCGTTGCCAATAATATTTAAACAGTTGAATATTATTGGCAACGGGTTAAATTCCGTTGCCAATAATATTCATTGGCAACGGAATTTAACCCGTTGCCAATAATATTCAAACGACCAAATTTTTTTTTTTTCGAAAATCTCCTATTGGCTACGAAAATATTCCGTTGCCAATAGCCATTGGCAACGGAATCATCCGTAGCCAATAATTATTGGCAACAGAATAATCCGTTGCCAATGGCTATTGGCTACGGATTATTTCCGTTGCCAATGGCTATTGGCAACGGAAACATCCGTAGCCAATAACAAAAGGGTATTTTGGTCTTCTATTATTGGCTACGGAAGATTCCGTAGCCAATAGCCATTGGCAACGGCCACCCGTTGCCAAAAGTCATTAGCAACGAGGGTATCGGCAACGGCTATTGGCAACGGAATCCTGTTGCCAATAGCTATTGGCAACGGAAAAATGGGCTATTGGCTACGGAATCGTCCGTAGCCAATAACCCAATTTCTTGTAGTGACATGACCAACGAAATTACGAAATTTCAGTGTCTGTGTTTATCGACGATCCTTAACCAAATAAATCTTCATCAAGCCAGTCTTTGAAGCCTTATTTTTTGCAGTGCTTATTTTTCTAACCAAAGTTGAAACCAGCATCGTTATTATCATTTATTAATTGACCCTCTTGTCATCCTCTAGCTAGTTACCGGCCTCAATGGTAAATGAGGTTGGGAATCTGCATAAGACCAAAGAGATGATATAATCAGGCACCAAATTATTTATATTTCTTCTGTACTACGTAATTAATTAGTTTACCTTCCTCACCTACGCTGATTTGTACATCACATAAACTTCAAGAGCTACCATATGTCCGAATCGGTTTGGCAAGTGTTGGGTATTTGAACCGCCTCAAATACCGCCCCCAGGATTTGCCCATGAGGTAATTACGAAGCAACACGAATATAATATTGACGATAGTAACAACACAAGGATTTAACGTGGAAACTCCTTCACCGGAGAAAAACCACGGGGACCCGAGCAAAATTCACTATGTACAAAACTCGTACAATTACATAATTCTCACTCGACCCGACGACCCCGACAGATCTTTTTCACTCTCACCACTCCCTAATCTACACTTTCCCGGTGTATAAAATACTACATTGTATAATTAGAGAGAAAAGAAAAGAACTCTGAAGGGATACATTTCACTACTGAGGACCTTTGCTATTTATAGGCAAAGAATTTGGAGAAGCTGTCAAAGGAATAGTTGGAGCCGTGAAAGGAATAGTTGGAGCCGTGAAATGAATAGTTGGAGAAGTCGTCAAAGGAATAGTTGGAGAAGCTGTCAAATGAATAGTTGTCAAAGTTGGCGGCTTGAAATTTCACACACAACAATCTCCCCCTCCAGCCCCAACTTTACTTAATTATTTCTTCTCTTGCTAAAAGAGGAACACGATTTATCGCTCGCCAGGATCATTCCTTGAAACGACTTTACATGTAGGGGCGAACGCTCCCCCTTGCTCAAAACTTCTCTTTCTCCGTAATCCCCTGAAGAAAGGCAAACAAACGTGGAGATATACAACACCTCCGTATACCCAATCTTTCTTCGAATAACCCTGAAGAAAGGCAAACGATCATGGAAATATCTCTTATTTCCGTATACCCGATCTTTCTTCGAATAACCCTGAAGAAAGGAACACAAACACTTATCTCTTTCTCCGAAAACCCATCGAGAAAGGAAACACATTCGTGGAGATATAATTATTCTCCGTACACCATCATCCCCTTTTCTCTACTCAACCACGAGAATGGAAACGTCACTGGTTTGTTCTCTTTCTCCGACATCGCTATGGAGAAAGGTATACCCTCAGTAGGTTGAATCCTTGTGTAACCCGACCAAATCGACTTCTCTCCGACTTGAACACGCCACAAGTCATATTTGATTTTTCCGTCAAAATTTTCCATATCCGTACCCTTGCTTCCTGACATTACTCCGGTGAGTTGGTGCATTTTCTGAGAATAGTACAAAGTAAACCCCCGAAAAGAGATAGCTCGTCTTTCCTGATAGAGTTTCAAGGTTCCCAGGTAATTGGTGGGGTCACAACGGTCCCGCTTAATAACCAATTACCTTTGACAGAACCGCCTTTACAGTATGTATTCATATTACACCACACCACAACTCCACCCCAACAGTAACTCCACCTCCGGCAGAACCCGGGCTCTGATACCACTTGTTGGGTATTTGAACCGCCTCAAATACCGCCCACAGGATTTGCCCATGAGGTAATTACGAAGCAACACGAATATAATATTGACGATAGTAACAACACAAGGATTTAACGTGGAAACTCCTTCACCGGAGAAAAACCACGGGGACCCGAGCAAAATTCACTATGTACAAAACTCGTACAATTACATAATTCTCACTCGACCCGACGACCCCGACAGATCTTTTTCACTCTCACCACTCCCTAATCTACACTTTCCCGGTGTATAAAATACTACATTGTATAATTAGAGAGAAAAGAAACGAACTCTGAAGAGATACATTTCACTACTGAGGACCTTTGCTATTTATAGGCAAAGAATTTGGAGAAGCCGTCAAAGGAATAGTTGGAGCCGTGAAATGAATAGTTGGAGCCGTGAAAGGAATAGTTGGAGAAGTCGTCAAAGGAATAGTTGGAGAAGCCGTCAAAGGAATAGTTGTCAAAGTTGGCGGCTGGAAATTTCACACACAACAGCAAGAACTTGTGTCATTGGCACTCCAAATGGATGGTTCTTCTTCTGTATTAATTAATTAGTTATAACAAGTAAAATTCTTATCGAACATCAACTAAACATTATGAGAACTTGTCATTAAATATTTTGCCGCTGGAAACATTGATTAAAAGTTAAAACAATAGTCACGAATTTGATCAGTTTGGTGAACTTAGTTTGGTTAATTTTAGATACAAAACCATGTTTTATACTTAAATAAATATATATGGATTGATTAATGGGCAGTACATGAAATTAATAAAATGGAATGATTACTTACAATAGGACATTCGCCGGTATAAATGTCGCAAACTGGATAGTCCTTCGGACAGCAGCCAAAATGATCTTTGCAACAAGTGGCGCTCTCCAATGGGCAACATCCATATTCAAAGCAGATGTCTCTGCGTTCATACTTGCAGCAGCAGGTGGTGTTCGTGGCGCAACTAGTCGCCTCATCGCAAATTTCGGGGGCGGGCGGTTTGGGAGTAGGAGATGGGGAAGGAGATGGGCTGGGGCTGGGGCTAGGCTCCTTCTTAACTGGGTAAGAAGGACTCAAGGCGATATTACAGAGTCCGTATCTGGTGTGAACGTCTCTCTGTAGTTTAAGGTACCCTTTCTCTCCCGAGCTTGTACCCCATGAGTTCCTAACTATCCAGTAAGGTTGGAGGAAGGGTCGTAGCCGTAGCCAACAACGTTCACATCATGGTTTGAGTGTGGACCACAAAACCCATTGAATACACCCTGAACACCCGCATACAGAACGATACTTAGCTACCTTAGAGATTTGTCACACTTACATAAATTTGATATAATGATATGAAACAAAAAAGAAGTTGAACATGTTCTAGCAGTAGGTATGACCATTTTTCCAGCTGAGATTTGAACTAACCAAACATTAAATGATTAGTACATATCAAGCAATGCATAAGATCAATTTGATAGTTATTGGTCTTTCTGGATATATCACTTCATCTTTCCACATATATATTAATATACCATACGTGATTGTGATGATAACACGGTGTCTAATTTTCTATAATACATGAAGGACGAGCAATTACATGATATATATAGCGACATAGATGTTTATTTGATGAATTTGACAGGGTGATAAATCAACTTACTGATTCATAAAACTGGAAGTCCCCCGCCAGCAAAAATCGGCACACCCACAGGCTGATTCGCGACTGCCTTCATCAACCCTTCTTTGTTTGTCGGGTTGACAAACTCATAAGTATCAATAGTTGTGACTATGACATCTTTCTACATGTAATAAATTTGACAAGAAAATGGTCAAAACTCATTTTGATATCAAAAAGAAAAAATAATCGTTTTTGCTCCTCCTCTGGAACCATTATATATATTAGCGGAGCAATGAGAATGTATCATTTAGATCTCCTCATATTTCTCTTGAAAAATGCATTATTAGAGGGAGAGTAGCACAATATGTAAAAACAGAAACCCAAGACAGCGACGTGGAATAAATTGTCAACAGAAAAAGAAAAACATGTACCTTGCTTGAATCACATTCGCCTTTCTTTTCAGTGTATGGATAATTGTGTTCGCTCTTGATGCCCCGACGTGTTATGTGTTGGAGATTATATATAAATATTAAATGTCTACTCTCTCTAACAGCTTAAGCTTTTAGATGAGATGACAATTCAGTAGGGTATCAGAGCTCAAGCCAAGGAGGAGGTCCTGAGTTCGAATCCCACCGTCACCCGATTATCAAAAAGTGTCACGTGACAGGCATAACAAAAAGATTTACAGCCTGCACGTGAGGAGGCGTGTTGGAGATTATATATAAATATTAAATGTCTACTCTTTCTAACAGCTGAAGCTTTTAGATGAGATGGCAATTCAATACTATGAAATCTAACGCATTGCTCACATAACCACCATTGCATCCTTGATTACGTGATGTGTCGCAGTCCACCAATTCTTGCGCATATAGTGTGATAAAATCTCCAGTTACTATTTTGTTTATGGCTTCCATGGAAGCGATTGCCGAAAATGCCTTCAATTCAGACAACGCAACAGAAAATTATATTTATCTCAAAGCATGAACCATTTAATCGGGGTATTAAAAGACACATGATATAAACCGTACAAATTAAGGGGACACAAATTTTATAAAACCTTCTAATACAATACGCTTTGTATGTATATATAATTATGTTATTCTTAGGTGAGAAAAAAATAATTTAAAGTGTATACGAACCATTTTAAGACAAAAATTTGTAATTTTTACTAACGTGTTTACTTTATTGAAAGACGAACATACAACACATCCAATTTAACATAGCACTGAGCAGAGCAAACATATACGTGTAAATACAACAAAATAAGAATTTGAAAGAATTTAACAAGTACGTACTGCATTTGCCTTGATCTTGAATGGGACCAATTGCCCCTCTCCCTCCCGTCAATGGAATCCGGCAAGTCATCCAGTTCGCTAACCACTTACACAATCAAGTATCTCACCACGAGAATGTCTTTATATTGAAAGTGCACATTGGCCTCCAATATGGACAAAATTGCCTCCAATATTTGATATTGGAGGCGAAATTTTGGCTCAGGGAATTGCTTGCCATATGCCCGCCTGTAAGGAAAAGGAGACAGGAGGCGATTCCAACACTAGCAGGCGCATCAGGAGGAGAAAAACCGCGTACATCCCCTCAGCGTAGTAGGTGAATTATCGTAATCTGCAATATATGTCAGCATGCGTGTTAAAGACGAAAATTTCCCTCCTACTACTTTTTAAATAAAATTATTTTCATATTCCACATCAACACTTTAAAACCAAAACTTCGCCTCAAATGATGTTGATGTGGACTTTGAGGGCGATTCTTTGCCTGCAACAACTTTTTATTTAAAAAAAAAAGAAATATTTGTCGATAATTTACAATATTAAAGGCAAATATTTGGCCCCTATCTTTTTTTAATGAAATTAATATTTGGTTGGAGGCGATTATTCTCCTATAAACTTTTACAAATTTTTTTTAAATGCGGCAAATATTTGCGGCTTTTATTTTTCCCAAAATTAAATATTTCAACCTCCCCTTAATTCTTACATTTTTGCATTAAGCTAATTTTGTTTGAATGTTAATAACCACATCACATGATATACAAACTTTACATATTTACTTGACTAATACAAATATTTATATAACAAAATGTCATTCAAAATACATTCCAATAATTAACCACATGTTAAATAACATGATTAGAGAAAAAAAAAACCTAAACTACACTTAGACTTAGATAAAACGATAGATTATTCCTATATAACATAAAATTTCTAAAATAAACTAACAACTTATGTTAAAAATACTGTTGTTTGGGAAATGTTTGGGAAATGTTCATTTGGGAGAATAGTGGGATTTATGAAGGGAATTATGAAGATGAGTTTGGGTGAATGTTGAGATTTATGGAGCAAATTGGGTATATTTATAGTAGAGGAAAAAATGAACTGCAGTGGCGAGGGACGATTTTTCGCTTGCACCTTTTCACACGGATCGAGCTTTTTTCACTAGATCTTGCTTAATCAACGGTTGGGATTCAAGTAAGACGGATTCTGGATTGTTATTTTGCTGGTAGAAATTCGCCTCCAATCTTCAAAGAAAAAAAAACATTAACAAAAATTGTAAAATTGGCCCTTTAAAATAGAATAATCGCCTTTTACCAAAATAAAAACTATTATTGCATGGATTTCTCCTCTTCAACCTCATTCTACTATTTTCAGATCTCAATTATTCTCCTCCATAATTGCACCCTTCAAAGAAAAAAAATTAGAAATTCGTGTTTTGTAACAAAACGTCAAAACAATATTTGTTTCACTAGATCTCATGAAATCAAAGTTAAGAGATATGTACATGCTATATTTTTAATATTTTTTTAGTGTTTAATTACGAGTTCATCCACTATACTTTTTCGCCACCATATATTGAATGCACCCCAACTTGAGAAATTCTTGTGTAATTAGTGCTATTAATGTTTATTGAAGGTGAAATTAAAAACATTTGTTTGTGATTGTTGATGTAGATCTAAAATACACAACAACGAAGATCGGAGTTGGATGTACGATAGAGTACATATTGGGGTTATCTAAACCAAAGTTTTATAGATGGTATTAATAGATTTGTAGAATATGCATCTTCTCGGACTAACCTGCTCAATTGAGGCAAAGTTAGGTGCCCCTGCAAAAAATATTTTAATAGTAAGTTTCATGCAACAGACAATATTGCGCGTCATCATTATACACGAGGCTTTCTTCTAAATTATTATGTTAAGATAGCACACGGTGAGTCCTTTTGTAACACAACTGGGGTGTGTAGTTCTTATTTGCCAGTGCAGTCGCCTATTCATGAAAGTTATGGTGGGTGTTATGGAAAAACGGTCGACAATGCATTTGCAGGTCGTTTTGAGCATATTAACTTCAACAAGTAGCTTAACGAAGAGCCAAACCCCGAGGCAAGACCATTTTATGAACTACTGCAAAAATTAGAGACGTCGTTAAGTTTCACCAATCATGAAACAACATTGGAGTTTATATCTAAGTTTATGGCGGATAATATTTTACATAACACGACTGCAACTAGTTGTAAGAATATTTTAATGCAATTGCATGCTGTACCGAGTCCGTAGGATCACATTGAAATTCCTAAATCTGTGTATGGCATGAAGAGGGCATTATAAAGGCTAAGACTAGAAAATACGACTTATGTGAAAACAATTATTTCTTCTACGACGGGGAATACGAAACAAGAAGTTATACTTGTTATCCGGTGTACGTAGAAGAAAGATTCAGTCCAGCACATAGTGCCAATTCAAGGGCCAAACGCATTCCTAAAAACAAATTATGGTAATTTCATTTGACATCTCAACTGCAGAGGCTGTATATATCGCGAGCAACATCAGAAGACACGACGTGACATCTAAAATGTCGTGGACGAAATGATACGATGATTCAACCCGTTGTTGGTGAGGCATGGGAATCTTTTGACGTCAAGTATCCCGATTACGCCGCGGAGCATAAAAATGTTAGGCTTGATCCTTGTACTGATAGTTTCACTCGGGGATGCTTTGGTAATTCCTATTCGTGCTTGCCAATTTTCGTGACACCAGTCTCTTTGTAGGATACTTCACGAAAGTGTGACATGTTAGCCCATAAGTCAGTATTGTGACGAATCGGCTCTTGCTCATCCGACACGATTGTACAAAGTCACAATTCACCCAACACGATCATCCAGGGTGAACAATCTACCTCTTGATATACGCATGAGGCAAGAGTATATAATTTTATCTCCGTTGATCCCTGGACTAGGGAGCCCTGGAAAAAACCTCGATGTGATGCTACAACTCATAATTGATGAACTTTGTTTGTTGTGGAATAGTGGTGCTCAAACTTATGATTTATTTCGAAAGCTGGATTTTGTAATGCAGGCGAATTTGATGTGGATTGATGGGGGCGTTTATTAGGTGTAAATAGAATAGGATAATATTCAGTACAAAGTTATTACACTTAAGTCACACGATATCCCAAATGAGCGAATCAAGTAGTAATAAAATGGAAAGTAAGATTACTGCTCAAGTATCGAATCCCAAGAGAGTAGATATTTGTGATTTAGCGATTATATTGTTGAACACTCAACGAATCCGTTAACTTTTCTTTTAGGTTTTATCATTGAAGAATTCAACTAAACTAGAAACTATTGGATAACTAACTAACTACTAACTAGATGTCTAAACTAGAATGCTTGAGTGAAACTAACTAACTAGAGATTGCAGTTGGAGATATTTATAAAGGAAGACTAAACTATCTAACTAACTAGGATGTGATTTAATTGATTGATTTATTGGTTAATTGCTATCTAATGTTGTAAATTAGATTTGGAAAAATGGTATCTAAGATATGAATTTCATTGATCTCGGACACATGTACTTCATAGACAAAAAACCAATGACCCCTATGCAAGACGCTATTTGTTGATGGTTGTTTTGTTTCCGTGTTGATATAGAAACTTTGTCGCCTTTCGATTTACTAAAAACCCTGTAATCTCTAATGATCCCATGTCGTTAAGCAATTTCTCTTCACCAGAAGCTTAACATGTCATATGATCCATACAATGTTTTATAAGTGAATTAGAGTTACCAACGGCGATATAGATTCTACGTGCACTTTAATGATTGAAGGTCTAAAGATTTATCTGCCTGATCTACTATGCTAGTGTTGCGTTAACAATCCTTAAGCACAATTCAACGTAATATAGGTTTTTTCAATATCACTACTTTACTTTCAGAGAAACACGTGCATCAAATAAACCAAGTAGCATAAGCAACAAATACTATCCAACAAAATAAATTCATTAATAAACCTAATCAAAACATAGGTTCAAGGTGCTTGCATATGAGATCAACTACATCCTCCCTCAGATACTGAGAGGATTAGCTACTCATAGTCATATTCAAATCACAAAAATTCATCATAGATTATTAAAGTAAGGAAAAAAAAAAGATTAAACTTCCGATATCCTTGTTGCTTTCATCTAATCTGATTGCTGACTCATTCAGTTCACCTTTCTCCTTCAACTACGACAGTGGTGCTACGAACGGTAGAATTTCATCTCTTCTCTAACCCTAGAATGCTCTCTAACTCTTTTTAGTGGTGTTTGTTTTCTCTGAGAATTGGTACCATAGCTGTTGAACGTAGCCTCCTTTTGATAGTTTTTCTTCCTTCTGGACTTCATTTTAGGGTTTCTAGCGTCAGCCCAAAATTACGTTTGATCGCGCGCCAGTGCGCAATGCACTGATGATCGCCCGAACCCCTGTTTCTTACGCTTCCTTGAGCGACTGCCCTCTTGCTCGTCCTGCATTCTGTTGCAGGGTTTCTTTAGTAGTGTTATTCGTAGTGTCGTAGCTCTATTCACCGTTGTTACTAAGGAGTGCCAAAATCCTCCATACAAGCATTGTTTTACTCCGACTCAACTTAAACGGCAAAAACAATGAAATAACACCAAAACTAGTATCATTGCCACAAAGATTACACAAAAGTCTAAGAAACCAGGTACTTAATTCACTATAATTCTCCTCTTATCAGCGACGATAAGTGATTTCCCAGCTTATGGAATGTTATCGCAGTGGAGTACGCACAGTAAGCTTTCTTGTCCATATTGTATGGAGAAGACGAAGTCTTTTTGCTTTGATTACGACCACAACCCCTGTTTGTTCGACTGTCATCTACAATTTCTGCCCCGTAATCATTTGTTTCGTTCAAACACTACTGATTTCTTAAAAGGTCGTGATGAGTTTGATGCACCACTGGGGCGAAGACCGAGTGCTGAAATGGAAAAGATCGTTAGTTATCTTCTTTACATTGAGTTCAGGAACAATGGACACTGTGTTGAGGGTTGTAGGGTAACGCACAACTGGTATCGACGTAGTATATTCTGGAGATTCCATATTTGGAAGTCAAATCTTAGCTGTCACAATCTGGACGTAATGCACTGTGAAAAGAACTTCTTCACAACATCAAAAATACGGTGATGGATGATCCAGATAAAAAGAAGGAGAACTTGAATTTGAGAAGGGATTTAAAAGATTGAACAACTAGAAGTGACTTATTTCCAATACGTGGAACAAACGACTAGATATACAAAAGAAGGGCAAAGTATTGTTGTAGTAAAGACCAAAAGTAAAAGGTGTGAGAATGGGTGAGTGGAATAAAATTGTTGAATTGATATGCATTGAACATAAGATTTTGTGCCCAAATCCCCCACTTTGACTAGCAGGGTTGAAGAGTCATAACTATCACGTGTTTAATGAGAGGTTGCTAACCATTGCATTTCTTGAATTTTTAGACAACCCTATTTGGGAGCCAATCACATAGGTAAGTGTTTTCTTTAGATCGCTATGTGCGAAGTGCAATGGAGCAATTAGAGAAATCACTTGTGATTACCATGCGCAAGCTAGAGCTAATATTCCCTCACTCCTTCTTCGACTTAAGATAACATTTAGTTATACACCTTCATTGAGTGGAAAAGGTTGGAAGCCATGTCTAATATAGGTGGATGTATTCATTTGAGAGGTAACCTATCTCTTCTTCTGCCTTAGATACAAACATTTAATGTGTGTTTATCTGATTTGTAATCATTTTTTGGTTTGTTGGATACTGGTGCATGCAAGTGCTAATAAGGCAGTGAAGAACAAGGCACACATTGAAGGATCTATTGCCGAGGAGTATTTAATATCTGAGGTCACGAACTTTCTACAACACTATTTCAAAAAATATTATGTGACACCTGAAAATCGTTTCAACAGGACGAGGTAGCATTGAATGAAAAGTTCAATGTAGAACTCTCAATCTTCCACGTGAAAGGATAACCAATTGGCCGTGCACCAGGGAACAATCTAACAATTACTACAAAATCCCAAAATTCAACCTGATAAATTTTAACTAATTCAACACACCCATATCAAATTAACACCAAAGCTATCAATTATCAACATAATTACAACACTAATCAAAGATTTATAATATAAAATCTAAGAAAATCAACATTGAGCAAAACTTCAAATAAATGTGCAAGAAATAGATATGATACATTCAATCCTTATAGACAATATAGGGAGCTTTAATCTAACAAAAATGTTTTTTTGCAAGGGTTTCACACGCTCTTTTTTCCCTTTTCTCACGTTCGAAATGTGTGTGTGTGAGAGAGAAAGAGATAGATTGTAGCCGATACAATGATTGTTTAAAAAAAAAAAAAGGTTAAAGGCGATAAATCGACTTTCTACAAATTTAGTTATTAAAAAAATAAAAAAAATGTGGCATGCGAGCAATTGCCCCCCACCAGCATGGCATACATATAGATTTGAGCATTGCTTGCTGTGTTGTCTGACTCAACACGATACTTGCCTCCAAGCATGTTGGGTTCATAAACTCGTCTCTAAAGCCCGCTTGCTGCATTTGGGTATTCTTGTAGTGTGTTTTTATTGTTATATTAATTTAGCTTTGTAATTAGATTAGCCCCTGTAATTCATGTTAGTCGTGTAATTAGTTTACCCACAAGCTGTATAAATAAGGACCATCGCTCCTGCTAACGGTCACTTTGATGAGTGCCAATGACGAAATCCTTCAGTTTTTCATGGTATCATTCACACAGGTTCTTCGATTTGCTTTCGTTGACTGTCAATTTTGATCTCTGATTTGTTTTCTTCTTTTGCAATCAATTTGTGCTATTCTCGTTGTTTCTTTCATTTTATGTTGATTTTTATTGAATCTAGCTCTACAATGAGGTCTCCTTCTTCAAGTTCTACTACTGCATGTGCTAAAAATTCGAGTGAAGATTCTTCATCGATATACTTTTCACGATCGCATGACTTTAAGTGCGCTGCCATCATTGGTGAGCACTTACATAGCACAAACTATGTGTCCTCCCTGTTGTAGTATCATCATGGCATTGAAAATTAGAAATATGATCCAATTCATCTACGAATTTTTCAAATTCTGCCTGAATTTGATTTGATTAAGGGTCTGGTGTTAAAAGATGTTGCTCTTCGATTGGGGAATAAACTCAAAATTTGATATGACCGTACTCACAAATCAAGAGTTTATCATCTTCGAAAGTCATTGTCACAATTTCACAGGGTACACTTCTGCTAACGTTAATTTTACCGAGTTTTGTTTGTGTGAAATCTATTTTCCTCAAATTCTCTCAATCGTTCGATTGATAAAATTTGTTTAATTTTTCTTGTGTAGTGCTTGTCAATGGGGGAACTCTTCAATTTGTCACATTCTAAGAAACCAAAGATTTGTTACTTAGATGGTATAATATGCGATGCTCCTTCTAATGCCCCGACACTCCACCAAATAATTGTGACAAAAAGGCTTTAACATGATGGAAAGAAGAAGAAGCACAGAAATACCCTTACAATGTAAAGATTCGATGTATTTGATCACCTTGTGTGTTGGTGAAAGATGAGAGGTAATGAAATTAGACATAAATGGAGTTGGGCATTGTATAATATAATTTAAGTCAAGCATTGATGGAGAAACAAAGTAATCTGCCAACAAACCTTATGTATGCTGAAGGATCAATAAGAGATTCAAAGGGATCATTCTTGAGCTTGGTAGAAGAGTCCTTTGGTGTGGATCTAAAATTGCACCCATACTAAGTGAGGATATTACATTTTATCTGATAAAGTTTAATATCATAGCATTTTAAAAGCAACTTCAATGCCTAGGATGTACTTGAGTGTACTCGAGCCATTTATAGTAAACTTAGCATATAAGTGTTGTTTATTATAATGATCTCATGCACATTATTGCAAGTTAGTATAATCGTCAACATAAATAAATAGGGTAGTGATAATGAGCCACATTGTTTCACCAGTAAGGAGCAATTAGATATGATTGTTTGAAACCATATAAAATCAGACAAAGAGTAAGCTTGATATTCCATTTGTGTTGAGACTTGTTTAAGCCATGAAGACTCTTTCCATAAGCAAACTGTTCGGTCATTAGAACTCAGAAGCACGTTGTTGGGTGGGGCGGGGGTGGATACGGTGTGGGTAATGGTAAGGATATGAACCTCTTCATATAACTCAACGTGAAGAAAACATTATTCACAACTAATTGATGTAAGAACAAATTCTTAGTAGCAACAACAACAAGTAAGACTGTGACAATGGTTAATCTTTATGTCTCGCAGTTGACTATGCGAAAGAATTTTTTTGTACAAAAGTCCCACCAAAATTGACCAGAGACAATGAAAAAAAATGCGGAATGAAGCTTTTCAATCTAGATCCAAGAACTAAGACTTCGACTCTGACTTCGACTCTGGGCAGGCTTTTGGGGCTTAAACCTACCTTATTAGACAAATGAGTAGGCTTTTCAGGTTAGGCTAAGGAGATTTATTAAGAGAAAGATTTATTCGATAAAAAATCTTAACAGGTACATCCAATCACAAACTACACGAAAGTTGAAGGGCTGCCGTCCGATGGGTACACTAAAGTGCTTTAGTTTTCTTTTAGTTTAGTAAGGGTTGCTCCCAAATCTAAATAATTCCTATTCTTTTGTTGAAAACTAAAGTTCCGAAAGATTAATACTGAATGATATTGAGTGATTCTAAAACTCTTCTATAGTAGCTTAGATTACTTCCAAATAAAAGAAGGTGAAAGAAATACTAAATATTTTTATGCTAATGGTTCAAAATAAAAGAAGGTGAAAAAAATACTGGATATTTTCATACTAAGGGTACAAAGAGGAGAAAGAACTAAAAACATTCAGGGTCGCGCCCCTTTAATAGGATGAAAAGGAGGGCGGCCACCCTCAGTTTCGCACCAATCCTTATTTTGTAGGCCTTGTTTCTATGACTAATAGCAAGAAAATTCTTCTTTGCTAATTAGAGTTTTTTTTGTAGGTTATTATTTTTCTGAATTTCGACCAATATAGTTGCTTAATCTGTATTAGTTTACAATGGATCACTAACAAATTTTGTGTTGCAAAATACTAGGTAATGAATAAATTTTATATAAACTCTAATTAAGAAGGTGATCGGCACTATTTTAAGGTAATATTCAAACATAAGTTTCACTGCTGCAATCTGTTGCAAAGTTATAAAGGTTGAAAAACTTTAATCAGAAAAGCCTTGATGGCCAACAAGTTTTTATTAGGAAGGAAGATACTACGGATTTTTCAGGGACGGTTTCCATGCCCTCCCCCATCCGACATCGCGGGTTACACTTTGTGGTTCCAACAAGACCCGCTTCTCCTTCGTGCCCTCGTCGGATCCATCTTGGATGACCTTCTCCCTCTCATCCACAATGCCACTACTTCATCCGAAGCATGGGTTTGTCTCATGCACAACTTTGCACGTCCCGACCGCACGCGTGTGATGGCGCTCAAAGATGCCCTCAACTCGGCCACCATTGGATCACACTCTGTCACTGCCTTCCTTACTGACATTAAGGCCAAGGTTGACGAGATAGCGATGCTTGATCGCCCTATCCACACGGATGATGTTACTCTCTATGTCTTAAACGGACCTGGCGCGGCGTACAGGGACATCGCCACGTCCATCCTCCTTCGAGAGAAATCCCTCACCTTTGCAGAGTTACACAGTGCGCTCGTCTCCTATGCGGCGTACCTTCGGCGTTTGGATCAGGCCGCCACCACCCTTGTGGCTACGACCAACACGGCGACTCATCACCATGCACCCCGCAACTCCGCGCCATATCAGCCCAACCGTGCCCCCCAAACCCACGGCCGTGGCTATCATAACTCCCGTGGCCGCCACTCTCGTGGTCACAATCGAGGTAACAATCACTCCATGACACATACCTCCAATACTCATGATTCTAACGTGCAATGTCAGATCTTCGGTCGCCATGGTCACACCGCGCCACGATGCTACCAACTCGGCTACATCACTGCCACGGCTAATGCCGACCCAACACCACTACGGCAATGGAGGTTGGCTTGTTGATTTCAGAGCATCTCACAACATCACTCCGGATCTCCACACTATGAACTACCACTCGGAATATGATGGAACAGACGAGGTTCACATAGCTGATGGACATGGTATGGAAATAACACATGTTGGTTCTTCTGAATTAAAATTTCCTCCATGCACGTTTACTTTATCCAATGTTTTGAGGGTTCCCTCGTCTCAGCATAATCTTTTATCCGTGCATCGATTTACGAAAGATAATAATGTGTCTATGGAATTCTTTCATGATTATTTTGTCATTAAGGACCAACCGTCGGGGGATTTGTTGGCGAAGGGTCTTTGCAGTGATGGTGTGTATCACATTCGACCTCCCTCATTCTATAAGTCCGCTGCTCGTTTAGCTACCTTGGGAGTCCGAACCACGTTTCACACTTGGCATTCCCGTCTTGGTCATCCGGCCTCCAAGACCAGTTCGTCTTTAATTTTGTCATTTAAATTACGATTGAATACTACTTCCTCTGCGCATGACTTATTTTGTGAATCTTGCCATGTTAGCAAGTCTCACTGTTTTCTTTTATGGTCCCACAGTGGCCTCGCTTGATGGATTTTGTTATTATGTGATTTTTGTGGACTTATACACTCGCTATTGTTGGTTATTTCCATTCGTCGCTAAATCACAGGTTTATGATATTTTTATCCACTTCAAGCCATTGGTGGAAAAACAATTTTCTCAAACCATCAAGAATTTTTACAGTGATAACGGTGGTGAATTTCTGGCACTTAAAACTTTTTTTGCAAAATCGGGCATAAGTTGGTTAACAACTGCACCGCATAGACCACGACAAAACGGGATTTCTGAACGTCGCCATCGCCATATAGTTGAAACGGGTCGGGCCCTATTACACCATGCCAAATTACCACCTATCTTTTGGTGCTTTGCCCTTCAAACGGCCGTCTATCTCATTAATCGAATGCCGTGCTCCGCTATTGGCAATTTGTCACCATTTCAGAAACTATTTAGATCTTCCCCGAATTATCTCAAATAACGCGTCTTTGGGTGTCTTTGCTATCCATGGCTCCGACCGTATGAACCAGGCAAACTAAGCTTCCCGTCTTGGGTACTCGACTTCACAAAGCGCTTATAAGTGTTGGGACACTCTGACAAACAAGCTCTTTATCTCAGCCCATGTTCGCTTTTGTGAGGACAAGTTCCCGTTGCATGTGGCCATTACCGTGACCCCTGCACTTGCGCCGCCATCCTGCCCGACCCTTCCTCCAACTTCGGGCCCTTCCTTGACCGCCGCATCCAGCCTACCAGCCCATCGGTCAGCCATGCCCAATCCAGCGCCCAGCCCGCCCGCTCAGCGAACGACCAAACGCGCTCCAGCACCCCGCTCACCAGCCCAGCGCTCGGCCCAGCGCGCTTCAGCGCCCACCTCATTGGACGACCGCTCGGCCCAGCGCGGTCCCTCGCCAAGCCCATCGACCGACCGCTTGGCCCCGCGTTCCTCACGGTCATCCCTACTTCCGAGCCACTCATTGCACCATCTCAGCCCGAGTCATGTCATCCTATGATGACTCGGTCCAAGAACAACATCTTCAAGCCAAAACTGGTCAACCTTGCCACCAAGTATCCGCTCACCATGTCTCCTGAGCCTACCACTATTTCTACTGCTCTCAAGATTCTGCAATGGCGTGATGCCATGTCCTTGGAAATTAGTGCGCTTCTTCAATACGGGACTTGGGAACTCGTTCCTGCTCATCGGGCCTCCAATATTGTTGGGTGCAAATGGGTCTTCCGTATCAAACGCAATCCTGATGACTCCATTGACAAATATAAAGCCTGCCTGGTTGCTAAAGGCTTTCACCAACGGCCTGGCATTGACTACACTGACACTTTCAGCTCTGTTGTCAAGCCCGTCACTATACACCTTGTTTTTTCACTTGCCGTTGTGAACTCTTGGCCCGTCCGCCAGCTTGATGTGAGCAACACCTTCCTTCACGGTGATCTCAGTGAAGAGGTTTTTATGGAGCAACCCCCGGGTTTCAAAGACGACGCTCAACCTTCCCACGTCTGTCTTCTTCGAAAATCCATCTACGGGCTCTAACAAGCTCCCTGTGCTTGGTTTCAGGCTCTCCGAGATGCTCTTCTCTCACTAGGGTTTCTTCAGTCTAAATCTGATACCTCTCTATTCATTTTTCGTCGTGGCCCCACCGTGCTCTTTCACTCTTGGTATATGTGGATGACATTCTCTTCACTGGCACGGACCCCGACCTTATCTCGTCCCTTATCCGCCACCTTCACTCGTCCTTTGCCATCAAGGATCTTGGTTCCCTCTCCTACTTTCTCGGCATTGAGGCTTTGCCCTGTAAGGAAGGACTTCTCCTCTCCCAGCACAAGTATATTAGTGACATCCTTCATTGTCATCATATGGAAGGTGCCAAGACTATCTCCACTCCTATGGCCTCCAATGCCGCTTTGACCTTTCGGGACTCCTCGCCCGACTGCGATCCTAACTTGTATTGCCAAGCCATTGGTGAACTTCAGTATCTTGCTCTCACCCGCCCGGACATCGCCTTCCAAGTCAATCGTCTTGCCTAATTTGTCTCCAAACCCACCGAGGTACATTGGGCCGGGGTTAAGAGAGTCCTACGGTACCTTAAGGGTACTATCACTCATGGTCTTCTTATCCGGTGTGACTCTCCTCTTACTCTCCACGGTTACTCTGATGCGGACTGGGCCAGCGACCCTATTGACCGCTCCTCCACCACAGCCTTCATCATTTTTCTAGGCAACACTCTGATCTCCTAGAGCTCTCGCAAGCAAAGGGCCATAGCTCGATCTTCTATTGAGGCCGATTATTGGGCCCTCGCTACTACCACATCGGAAGTTCGCTGGATTCAAAATCTTATGTCTGAACTTCACCTCTCACCATCATCGCATCCGACCATCTACTGTGACAATATTGGTGCCACTCATCTTTCTCTACATTCCGTCCTCCACTCACGGATGAAGCACATCGCTATTGATATTCACTTCGTTCGGGATGTCGTCACCAAAGGACTCCTCCGTGTATCACATATCAGCACACATGACCAACTCGCCGACATCTTCACGAAGGCCCTCCATCGGCCGCGCTTTATCTCTTTGCGTTCCAAAATTGCCTTAGCCGATGGAACGACAATTTTGAGGGGGCGTATTAGGAAGGAAGATATTACGGAATCTTCTTCCCCTGATTAAGGGATTATAGTCTATCGTTACCATACTTACATAGTTATCTTTACCATACTTAGATAGATGAATCTTCCTTATTGTATACTCTTGTAGATGTCTATATATTCTTGTAATTCTCTTTACAAAACACTCAATGAAATACCATTCTAAATAATATCTTATAGTTTTAACTAGTAAAAATATTCGTTAGAAAAATGAATCCATATTGCAACGACGATACTTTTAGCAACATGTTACACTACAAGAAAAATGGGTCATTAGGGACTGCCTGGGCGGTCCCTAATGACCCCCCTGCGGTCGCTATTGGCAAATAGTGACTGTCTAGCGGTCGCTATTGACAGTGGTCGCTTGACAATAGCGATCGTTAAGCAGTCCCTATTGAGGTCATTAGGGACCGCACAATAGCGACCGTTAAGCGGTCCCTAATGACCTCAATAGGGACCGCAATATAGTGATTGCTTAACGGTCGCTATACTTTTGAAAAATAGGGACCTTCTAGGCGGTCCCTATTATTCTACATTAGGGACCGCCCAGACGGTCCCTATTTTTCAAAAATATAGCGACCGTCTGGGCGGTCCCTAATGTAGAATAATAGGGACCGCTCAGACGGTCCCTAATTTTTACAATAGGGACCGCTCAGACGGTCCCTAATTTCTACAATAGGGACCGTCTCGGCGGTCCCTATTTTATTTCAGAAAGTAGCAACCGTTGACAGTCGCTACATTTTGAAAAAAATTAGGGACCGTTAGGCGGTCCCAAATATAACAATAGGGACCGTTTAATAGTCCCTACTAATATTCGTAGAATTTCTATGAATATTAGTAGGGACCGTCTAACGGTCCTTAATATCAAAAACAGGGACCGTTGAGCGGTCCCTAATGACCTCCAGAAAAAATAAAAAAAATACAATTATATTCCGGATTTAATCCGGAATATAATTGTTTTTTTTTATAAAATTCTAATTTTAACAAGATCAAAACAATAAAATGATGAATAAAAAGTTAATATAATGACAATTGATATGAAAGAATAAAAGAATGTGAAAAGATGAATAACATGAGTAATAATATAAAATGAATGAAATAAAAAACATGAATGAAATCAAAAGTGAAGAATAGTAAAGGAAGATCCAAAATAAAGAAAGTATAAGAAAAAAATATTGTATTGGTGAAAAAAAGAAAATGAAGATCCAAAATAAAGAAAGTGAACGAAAAGAAAATGAAGAAAAGATTGTGTTGGTGAAAAGAAGAAAATTTTTTGTGTTGGTGAAAAGAAGAAAAAAAGATAGTGTTTTTGTGTTGGTGAAAAGAAGAAAAGAAGATAGTGTTTTTTGGAGATAGTGAAATGGGTGTAAGAGTGGTGAGGTTATATGATGGGATTCAATTGGTTTTTGTCCGTTGGATGATTTTAGATGATCGACGGTTTGAGATGGTAATCCGTGTTAAAGACATGATAGGGTACTTATGACCGTAGATTAGGATTTCATCGACGGTTGAGAATTGATTTGGTGAAATTCAAATTTCCCCCTCTTTTCCGCCAAAAAATTTTGCCAAAAATTCAAAATTTACTATTTTAGTGACCGTTAAACGGTCCCTAATGTGAAATTAGGGACCGCTTAACGGTCCCTATTGTTACATTAGGGACCGTTAAGCGGTCCCTAATTTAACATTAGGGACCGTTTAACGGTCCCTACTAATATTCATACTTAAAAATCGATTTTTTTTATTGATGTTGTTGTGTTTGTGATTGTAAGCAACCAAACTCATTGTAATATGTAAATTGAAGTAATAAATGATTGCAAAACCAACCTTATAGTAGATTAGTTGTGAAATAATAGATTAATTGAGATCGATCGATCGAGTTATTAACGTTCAAGATATATTTCACAACTGTACAACTAATTATCATTAGTTAGTTGTAATTGTTATCCCTGTTTATGATTTACTTCACAAACGTTCGCATAGATAAGATTATGAGGCATAATCATTAGATCAAGTATTCATTAATTATACGTATATATGTAGATCGAATTAATTTGTCATTATGTCATTCGTCGTACAAAACAGTAGGCGAATCTTCAAAGCGGCCCTTTCTCCTTGTATAATGTTTGGATATACAATATGTCGTTGTACTTATTGTTATTTTAACTATTCCAATGGTTATTATGAACTAAACCTATAACGCTGCACCTCGAACCATCGAAAAATTCATTATTTTGATGTATGAATATTAGTAGGGACTGCCAAGCGGTCCCTAAATTCACAATAGGGACTGCCAAGCGGTCCCTAATTTGACAATAGGGACCGTTTGGCAGTCCCTACTAATATTCATATTTTAAAATCGATTTTTTTTTTATGTTGGTGTGTTTGTGATTGTAAGCAACCAAACTCATTGTAATATGTAAATTGAAGTAATAAATGATTGCAAAACCAACCTTATAGTAGATTAATTGTGAAATAATAGATTAATTGAGATCGATTGAGTTATTAACGTTCAAGATATATTTCACAAATGTACACCTAAACCCAGTAGGAGAATCTTCAAAGCGACCCGTTCTCCTTGTATAATGTTTGGATATACAATGTGTCGTTGTACTTATTATTATTTTAACTATTAAAATGGTTATTACGAACTAAACATACCACGCGGCACCTCGGACAATCGAAAAATTCATAATTTTGATGTACGAATATTAGTAGGGACTGCCACGCGGTCCTAATTTCCACATTAGGGACTGCCAAACAGTGCCTATATTCACATTAGGGACCGCTTAACGGTCCCTATTAAACATATAGGGACCGTTATGCGGTCCCTATTGACAACGGATACTGTCAATAGGGACCGCCCAGCGGTCCCTATTGACAACAGATAGTATCATTAGGGACCGCCTGATGATACCTAATGATAACGACTACTGTCATTAGGGACCGCCCAGGCGGTCCCTATTGTTAGTATCCGTTGTCAATAGGGACCGCTCAGGCGGTCTCTAATGATACTATTTGTTATCAATAGGGACCGTTGGACAGTCTCTAATGTCAATAGCGACCGCAATGCAGTCGCTATTAACCCGTTGCCAATAGGGACCGCAATGGGGTTCCTATTGACAACGGGTCAATAGGGACCGCATTGCGGTCACTATTGACCAATGCAGTCGCTGAAGACCACCGATCGCAAAGCGGTCGCTACTGGGCGGTCCCTATTGACCCCCAAGTCTTGTTATAACACAAAAAATCCAATACTAGGTACATATGACCAACGAAGTTACGAAATTTCAGTGTCTGTGTTTATCGACAATCCTTAACCAAATAAATTTTCATGAAGCCAGTCATTGAAGCCTTATGTTTTGCGGTGCTTATTTTTCTAACTAAAGTTGAAACCAGCATCGTTATTATCATTTATTCATTGACCCTCTTGTCATCCTGTAGCTAGTTACCGGCCTCAATGGTAAATAATGAGGTTAGGAATCTGCGTAATATCAAAGAGATGATATAATCAGGCACCAAATTATTTATATTTCTTCTGTACTACGTAATTAATTAGTTTACCTTCCTCACCTACGCTGATTTGTACATCACATAAACTTCAAGAGCTACCATATGTCCGAATCGGTCTGGCAAGAATTTGTGTCATTGGCACTCCAAATGGATGGTTCTTCTTATGTATTAATTAATTAGTTATAACAATTCTTATCGAACATCAACTAAACATTATGAGAACTTGTCATTAATAAATATTTTGCCGCTGGAAACATTGATTAAAATTTAAAACATTAGTCACGAATTAATTTGATCAGTTTGGTGAACTTGATTTGGTTAAATTTAGATACAAAACCATGTTTTATATATATACTTATATATATATATATATATATATATATATTATGGCAGAAATGTCAAAAATGTCCATTATCTTTTGTCAACTTTACTTTTTGCCCGTTATATTTTTAAGCTGCCGAAAATGCCCCGCTATCTTTGCCAAAAATGTCCGATTCACTGTTCATTGTCATTTGTCCGCCAAATCATCCAATCGCGTCCTACGTGGCTACCATGTCATCTTTTATTTCATTTTTATATTTTTTATATAATTAACTATATTATAAAAAAATATATATTAAAAAACAAAATATTATAATTTTGATTTAAAAATATTAACTTTTAATAACTAATAAAATTAAAAAAAAAACAGAAAAATAAAAAAAGTAAATACCCTCCATTTATATTTTTGTGTTATATATAATTCTAAATTTAAAAAAAAAATAAAATTTAATAACTTATAAATTAAAAAAACATATATTAAAAAACAAAATATTAAAAAACTTTTAAAAAAAAAGAAAAAGTAAACCCGCCACCACCACCCCGTCCACTACCCCCCCCCCCCCCCCCCCCCCCCCACAACCACCCCCAATCCGTCTCCTGCTCCCTCTCCTTTGGGTGATGGGGATTGGGTGATTATTAATTAGCAAATTTAGAGTAAATTATTGTGTTATTTAATTCTCTAGACATTTAACATATTTAATTCTCTAGACATTTAACAAATTAATTACAGCAAATTAATCAGCGAATTGCATTAGCTCTTGCTTAAAAGTTGTCTGGAGTTGAAGAGGAAGAATTAGACTTAGGGAGAAAGGAGAGGGAGCAGGAGCCGGAGTGGTGGTGGTGGCGGGGTGGGGGTAGTGATGGGGTGGTGGTGGGCGGAGGGAGGGAGCAGGAGACGGGGTGGTGGTGGTGGGTTTTCCTTTTTCTTTTTCTTTTTTTTTCATTTTTCTATTTTTAAAAAGTTTTTTAATATTTTGTTTTTAATATATGTTTTTTTAATTTATAAGTTATTTATTTTTTTAAAATTTAGAATTATATATAACACAAAATATAAATGGGGGGTATTTACTTTTTTTTTTAATTTTTCAGTTTTTTTAAAATTTTATTAGTTATTAAAGTTAATATTTTGAAATCAAAATTATAATATTTTCTTTTTTAATTTATGTTTTTTTTTATGTTTATAATATAGTTAATTATATAAAATGAAATAAAAGATGACGTGGTAGCCACGTAGGACGCGATTGGATGATTTGGCGGACAAATGGCAATGAACAGTGAATCGGACATTTTTTGCAAAGATAGCGGGTATTTTCGACAGCTTAATAAGATAACGGGCAAAAAGTAAAGTTGTCAAAAGATAATGAGCTTTTTTGACATTTCTGCCTATATAATATATGGATTGATTAATGGGCAGTACATGAAATTAATAAAATGGAATGATTACTTACCTTACGACATTCGCCGGTATAAATGTCGCAAACTGGATAGTACTTCGGACAGCAGCCAAAATGATCTTTGCAGTAAGTGGCGCTCTCCAATGGGCAACATCAATATTCAAAGCAGATGTCTCTGCGTTCATACTTGCAGCAGCAGGTGGTGTTCGTGGCGCAACTAGTCGCATCATCGCAAATTTCGGGGGCGAGCGTTTGGGAGTAGGAGATGGGGAAGGAGACGGGTTGGGGCTGGGGCTGGGGCTAGGCTCCTTCTTAACTGGGTAAGAAGAACTCAAGGCGATATTACAGAGTCCGTATCTGGTGTGAACGTCTCTCTGTAGTCGAAGATACCCTTTCTCTCCCCAGCTTGTACCCCATGAGTTCCTAACTATCCAGTATTTAAGGTTGGAGGAAGGGCCGTAGCCGTAGCCAACAACGTTCACATCATGGTTTGAGTGTGGACCACAAAACCCATTGAATACACCCTGAACACCCGCATACTGAACGATACTTAGCTACCTTAGAGATTTATCACACTTACATAAATTTGATATAATGACATGAAACAAAAAAGAAGTTGCACATGTTCTAGCAGTAGGTATGACCATTTTTCCAGCTGAGATTTGAACTAACCAAACATTAAATGATTAGTACATATCAAGCAATGCATAAGATCAATTTGATAGTAATTGGTCTTTCTGGATATATCACTTCATCTTTCCACATATATATTAATATACCATACGTGATTGTGATGATAGCACGGTGTCTAATTTTCTATAATACATGAAGGACGAGCAATTACATGATATATATAGCGATATAGATGTTTTTGGGTGAATTTGACAGGGTGATAAATCAACTTACTGATTCATAAAACTGGAAGTCCCTCCCACCAGCAAAAATCCGCACACCCACGGACTGATTTGCGACTGCCTTCATCAACCCTTCTTCGTTTGTCGGGTTGACAAACTCATAAGTATCAATAGTTGTGACTATGACGTCTTTCTACATGTAATAAATTTGACAAGAAAATGGTCAAAACTCATTTTGATATCAAAAAGAAAAAATAATCATTTTTGCTCCTCCTCTGGAACCATTATATATATTAGCGGAGCAATGAGAATGCTATCATTTAGATCTCCTCATGTTTCTCTTGAAAAATTCATTATTAGAGGGAGAGTAGCACAATATGTAAAAACAGAAACCCAAGACCGCGACGTGGAATAAATAGTCAACAGAAAAAGAAAAACATGTACCTTGCTTGAATCACATTCGCCTTTCTTTTCAGTGTATGGATAATTGTGTTCGCTCTTGATGCCCCGACGTGCTATGAAATCTAACGCATTGCTCACATAACCACCATTGCATCCTTGATTACGTGATGTGTCGCAGCCCACCAATTCTTGCGCAGATAGTGTGATAAAATCTCTAGTTACTATTTTGTTTATGGCTTCCATGGAAGCGATTGCCGAAAATGCCCACGAGCTCTCTTCAATTCAGACAACGCAACAGAAAATTATATTTATCTCAAAGCATGAACCATTTAATCGGGGTATTGAAAGACACATGATATAAACCATACAAATTAAGGGGACACAGATCTTATAAGACCTTATAATACAATACGCTTTGTATGTATATATAATTATGTTATTCTTAGGTGAGAAAAAAATAATTTAAAGTGTATACGAACCATTTTAAGACAAAAATTTGTAATTTTTAGTAACGTGCTTACTTTATTGAAAGACGAACATACATCACGTCCAATTTAACATAGCACTGAGCAGAGCAAACATATACGTGTAAATACAACAAAATAAGAATTTGAAAGAATTTAACAAGTACGTACTGCATCTGCCTTGATCTCGAATGGGACCAATTGCCCCTTTTTCCCTCCAGTCAATGGAATCCGGCAAGTCATCCCGTTCGCTAACACTTACACAATCAAGTATCTCACCACGAGAATGTCTTTATATTGAAAGTGCACATTGGAGGAAATCGCCTCCTATCACAAATATTGGAGGCGAAATTTTGCCTCAAGGAATTGCTTGCAATGTGCCCGTCTGTAAGGAAAAGGAGACAGGAGGCGATTCCAACACTAGCAGGCGCATCAGGAGTCGAAAAACTGCGTACATCCCCTCAGAGTAGTAGGTGAATTATCGCAATCTGCAATATATGTCAGCATGCGTGTTAAAGACGAAAATTTCCCTCCTACTACTTTTTAAATTATATTATTTTCATATTCCACATCAACACTTTAAAACCAAAACTTCGCCTCAAAATGATGCTGATGTGGACTTTGAAGGCGATTCTTTGCCTTCAACAACTTTTTATTTAAAAAAAAGGAATATTTGTGGAAAATTTCCCTCCTACTACTTTTTAAATTATATTATATTCATATTCCACATCAACACTTTAAAATCAAAACTTCGCCTCAAATGATGCTGATGTGGACTTTGAAGGCGATTCTTTGCCTTCAACAACTTTTTATTTAAAAAAAAGGAATATTTGTCGAAAATTTCCCTCATACTACTTTTTAAATTATATTATATTCATATTCCACATCAACACTTTAAAACCAAAACTTCGCCTCAAATGATGCTGATGTGGACTTTGAAGGCGATTCTTTGCCTTCAACAACTTTTTATTTAAAAAAAAGGAATATTTGTCGAAAATTTCCCTCCTACTACTTTTTAAATTATATTATATTCATATTCCACATCAACACTTTAAAACCAAAACTTCGCCTCAAATGATATTGATGTGGACTTTGAGGGCGATTCTTTGCCTTCAACAACTTTTTATTTAAAAAAAGAAATATTTGTCGATAATTTACAATATTAAAGGCAAATATTTGGCCCCTATTTTTTTCTAATGAAACTAATATTTGGTTGGAGGCGATTATTCTCCTTTTAACATTTTTTTTTAAAAAAGGCAAATATTTGCCGCTTTTATTTTTCCCAAAATCAAATATTTCAACCTCCCCTTAATTCTTACATTTTTGCATTAAGAAAATAATTTTGTTTTAATGTTAATAACCACATCACATAATATACAAACATTACATATTTACTTGACTAATACAAATATTTATATAACAAAATGCCATTCAAAATACATTCCAATAATTAACCACATGTTAAATAACATGATTAGAGAAAAAGAAAAGAAAAGAAAAGAAACCTAAAGTACACTTAGATTTAAATAAAACGATAGATTAGTATTTAGTCCTATATAACATAAAATTTCTAAAATTAACTAACATCTTTTAAAAAGACTGTTGTTGTAAGTTGGGAAATGTTAATTTGGGAGAATAGTGGGATTTTCGGAGGGAATTATGAAGATGAGTTTGGGTGAATGTTTAGATTTATGGAGTAAATTGGGTGCATTTATAGAAGAGGAAAACAGGAACTGCAGTGGCGAGGGACGATTTTTCGCCTGCACCTTTTCACAATAATCGAGCTTTTTTTCACTGGATCTTGCTTAATCAACGATTGGGATTAAAGTAAGACGGATTATGAATTGTTATTTTGCAGGCATAAATTCGCCTCCAATCTTCGAAGATAAAAAAACATTAACAAAAATTATAAAATTGGCCCTTTAAAACAGAATAATCGCCTTTTACCAAAATAAAACTATTATTACATGGATTTATCCTCTTCAACCTCATTCTACTATTTTCAGATCTCAATTATTCTCCTAAATAATTGCACCCTTCAAAGAAAAAAAATATCAGAAATTCGCATTTTTGTAATAAAACGTCAAAACAATATTTGTTTCACTAGATCTCATGAAATCAAAGTTTAGAGATATGTACATGATACTTTTTAATATTTTTTTTGTGTTTAATAACGAGTTTATCCACTATACTTTTTTGCCATTATATATTGAATGCACCCCAACTTGAGATATACTTGCGTAATTAGTGTTATTAATGTTTATTGAAGGTGAAATTTCTAAAAATATTTGTTTGTGATTGTTGATGTAGATCTAAATTATACAACAACGAAGACCGGAGTTGGATATACGATAGAGTACATATTGGGGTTATCTAAACCAAAGTTTTATAGATGGTATTAATAGATTTGTAGAATATGCATCTTCTAGGACTAACCTGCTCAATTGAGGTAAAATTAGGGGCCCCTGCAAAAAACAGTTTAACAGTAAGTTTCCTGCAACAGACAATTTACGCGTCATCATTATACACGAGGATTTCTTCTAAATTATTATGTTACGATAACACACGGTGAGTCCTTTTGTAATACAACTGGGGTGTCTAGTTCTTATTTGCCAGTGTAGTCGCCTATTCATGAAAGTTTTGGTGGGCGTTATGGAGAAACGGTCGACAATGCATTTTCAGGTCGTTTTGAGCATATTAACTTCAACAAGTAGGTAAACGAAGAGCCAACCCCGAGGCAAGACCCCTTTATGAACTACTGCAAAAATCAGAGACGCGGTTAAGTTTCGCCAATCATGAAACAACATTGGAATTTATATCTAAGTTTATGGCGGATAATATTCTACATAACACGACTGCAACTAGTTGTAAGATTTTTTTAAAGAAATTGCATGTCGTACCGAGTCCGGAGGATCGCAATGAAATTCCTAAAACTGTGTATGGCATGAAGCGGGCATTATAAAGGCTAGGACTAGAAAATAAGACTTACGACTTATGTGAAAACAATTGTTTCTCCTATGACGGGGAATACGAAGCAAGCAGTTATACTTGTTGTCCGGTGTGCCAAGAAGAAAGATTCGATCCAGCACATAGTGCAAATTCAAGGGCCAAACGCATTCCTAAAAACAAATTGTGGTAGTTTCATTGACATCTCAACTGCAGAGGTTGTATATGTCGCGAGCAACATTAGAAGACACGACGTGACATCTAAAATGTTGTGGATAAAATGATACGGTGATTCAACATGCTGTTGGTGAGGTATGGCAATATTTTGACATCAAGTACCGATTACACCGCGGAGCATGAAAATGTTAGGCTTGGTCTTTGTACTGATAGTTTCACTCGGGGAAGCTTTGGTAATTCCTATTCGTGTTGGCCAATTTTCGTGACACCAGTCTTTTTGTAGGATACTTCACGAAAGTGTGACATGTTAGCCCATAAGTCAGTATTGTGACGAATCGACTCTTGCTCAACCGACAATAATATACAAAGTTACAGTTCACCCAACATGATCATCCAGGGTGAACAATCTACCTCTGGATATGCGCATGAGGTAGGAGTATATAATTTTATCTCTGTTGATCCTTGGACTAGGGAGCCCTGGGAAGAACCTCGATGTGATGCTACAACTCATAATTGATGAACTTTGATTGTTGTGGAATAATGGTGCTCAAACTTATGATTTATTTCGAAAGCTGGATTTTGTAATGCAGGCGAATTTGATGTGTATTGATGGGGCGTTTATTAGGTGTAAATAGAAAAGAATAATTTTCAGCACAAAGTTATTACACCTAAGTCTCACGATATCGCAAGTGTGCGAATCAAGTAGTAATAAAATGGAAAGTAAGATTACTGCCCAAGTATCGAATCTCAAGAGAGTAGATATTTGTGATTTATCGATTATATTGTTGAACACTCAATGAATCATTTTTCTTTTCTTTTTGGTTTTATCATTGAAGAATTCAACTAAGACTAGAAACTATTGGATAACTAACTAACTACTAACTAGATGTCTAAACTAGAATGCTTGAGTGAAACTAACTAACTAGAGATTGCAGTTGGAGATATTTATAAAGGAAGACTAAACTATCTAACTAACTAGGATGTGATTTAATTGATTGATTGATTGGTTAATTGCTATCTAAAGTTGTAAATTAGATTTGGTAAAATGGTATCTAAGAGATGGATTTCATTGATCTCGGACACATGTACTTCATAGACAAAATACCAATGACCCCTATGCAAGACACTATTTGTTATGGTTGTTTTGTTTCCGTTTTGATATAACAAATTTGTCACCTTTGGATTTACTAAAGAACCCTGTAATCTCTAATGATGCCATGTCGTTAAGCACTTTCCCCTCACCAGAAGCTCACCATGTCATATGATTCATACAATGTTTTATAAGTGAATTAGAGTTACCAACGACAATATAGATTCCAAAAGCACGTTAATGATTGAAGGTCTAAAGCTTTATCTGCCTCATCTTCTAGGCTAGTGTTGTATTAATAATCCTTGAGCACAATTCAATGTAATATAGGGTTTTTCAATGTCACTACTTTGCTTTCAGAGAAACGCGTGCATCAAATAAACCAAGTAGCATAAGCAACAAATAATATCTAACAAAACAAATTCATTAATAAACCTAATCAGAACATAGGTTCAAGGTGCTTCTCTAACCCTGGAATGCTCTCTAACTCTTATTAGTGGTGTTTGTTTTCTTTGAGAATCGGTACCCTAGCTGTTGAACATAGCCTCCTTTTGATAGTTTTTCTTCCTCCTGGGCTTCACTTTAGGGTTTCTGGCATCGGCCCAAAATTATCTTTGACCGCGCGCAGTGCATAACGCGCTGCTGATCACGCGAATCCCTGTTTCTTCAGCTTTCTTGAGCGACCGCCCTCTTGCTCGCCCTGGATTCTGTTGCGGGGTTTCTTTAGTAGCATTGTTCGTAGTGTCGTAGCTCTATTCCCTGTTGTTACTAAAAAGTGCTAAAATCCTCCATAAATGCATTGTTTTACCCCGACTCAACATAAACTGCAAAAAAAATGAAATAACACTAAAACTTGTATCATTGACACAAAAATTGTACAAAAGTCTAAGAAACCAGGTACTTAATTCACTATAATTCTCCTCTTATTAGGGACGATAAGTGGTTTTCGAGCTTATGGAATGTTATCACAGTGGAGTACGAATAGTAAGCTTTCTTGTCCATATTGTATGGAGAAGACGAAGTCTTTTTGCCTTGATCACGACTACAACCCATGTTTGTTCGATTGTCATCGACAATTTCTGCCCTGTAATCATTTGTTTCGTTCAAACACTACTGATTTCTTAAAAGGTCGTGATGAGTTTGATCACTGGTGCGAAGACCTGGTGCTGAAATGGAAAAGATCGTTAGTTATCTTCTTTACATTGAGTTCAGGAACAATGGACAATGTGTTGAGGGTTTTAGGGTAATGCACAACTGGTATCGACGTAGTATATTCTAGAACTTCCATATTGGAAGTCAAATCTTATCCGTCACAATCTGGACGTAAAGCACTGTGAAAAGAACTTCTTCACAACATCAAAAATACGGTGATAGACGATCTAGATAAAAAGAAGGAGAACTTGAATTTGAGAAGGGATTTAAAAGATTGAACAACTAGAGGTGACTTATTTCCAATACGTGGAACAAACAGTCAGATGTACAAGAGAAGGGCAAAGTATTGATTTAGTAAAGACCAAAAGTAAAAGGTGTGAGAATGGGTGCGTGGAATAAAGTTTGTGAATTGATATGCATTAAACATAAGATGTTGTGCCCAAATTCCCACACTTTGACTAGCAGGGTTGAAGAGTCATAACTACCACGTGTTTATGCAGAGGTTGCTAACTATTGCATTTCGTGAATTTTTAGACAACCCTATTTGGGAGCCAATCACATAGGTAAGTGTTTTCTTTAGATCGCTATGTGCGAGGTGCAATGGAGCAATTAGAGAAATTAATTGTGATTACCATGCGCAAGCTAGAGCTAATATTCCCTCACTCCTTCTTCGACTCAACATAACATTTAGTTATACACCTTCCTTGAGTGGAAAAGGTTGGAAGACATGTCTAATATAGGTGGATGTATTCATTTGAGAGGTAATCTATCTCTTCTTCTGCCTTAGATACAAACATTTAACCTGTGTTTATCGGATTTGTAATCATTTTTTGGTTTGTTGGATATTGGCGCATGCAAGTGCTAATAAGGCAGTGAAGAACAAGGCATACATTGAAGGATCTATTGCCGAGGAGTATTTAATATCTGAGGTTACAAACTTTATACAACAATATTTCAAAAATCTTATGAGACACCTCAAAATCGTTTCAACAGGACGAGGTAGCATTGAACGAAAAGTTCAATGTAGAACTCTCAATCTTCCATGTGAAAGGAGAAGCGATTGGCCGTGCACCAGGGAACAATTTAACAATTACTACAAAATCCCAAAATTCAACCTGATGCCCTTAAATTTTAACTAATTCAACATAACCATATCAAATTGACCCCATAGTGATCAATTATTAACATAATTACAACACTAATCAAGGATTTATAATATAAAATCTAAGAAAATCAACATTGAGAAAAACTTCAAATAAATGTGCAATAAATAGATATGATACCTTCAATCCTTATAGATGATATAAGGAGCTCTAATCTAAGAAAAATGTCTTTTTTGCAAGGGTTTCGCAAGCTCTTTTTTCCCTTTTCCCACGTTCAAAATGTGTGTATGTGTGTGTATGTGAGAGAGAGATTGTAGCCGATACAATGATGTTTTTAAAAAACTAAAAAAGGTTAAAGGCGATAAATCGCCTCCTACAAATTTAGTTATTTAAAAATAAAAAAATGTGGCAGGCGAGCAATTGCCCCACACCAGCATGGCATGCAATTATTTACTTGATGTGTTGTTTGACTCAACATGATACTTCTATGGAGATGATTCTGGGCCTCCTTTCTTTTTTAGGCCCATAATTGCCTCCAAGCATGTTGGGTTCATAAACTCGCCTCCAAAGCCCGCCTGCTGCATTTGGGTATTCTTGTAGTGTGTTTTTATTGTTAGATTTAATTTAGCTTTGTAATTAGATTAGCCCCTATAATTCGTGTTAGTTGTGTAATTAGTTTACCTATAAGTTGTATAAATAAGGACCATCGCTCCTGCTAACGATCACTTTGCTGAGTGCCAATGATGAAATCCTTCAATTTTTCATGGTATCATTCACACAGGTTCTTCAATTTACTTTCGTTGACTGTCAATTTTGATCTCTGATTTGTTTTCTTCTCTTGCAATCAATTTGTGCTATTCTCGTTGCTTCTTTCATTCTACGTTGATTTTTATTGAATCTAGCTCTACAATGAAGTCTCATTCTTCAAGTTCTACTGCTGCATGTGCTAAAAATTAGAGTGGAGATTCTTCATCGATATACTTTTACGATCGCATGACTCTACATGTGCTGCCATCGTTGGTGAGCACTTCAATGGCACAAACGATGTGTCCCCGTGTTGTAGCATCATCATGGCATTGAAAATTAAAAATATGATCCAATTTATCTACGAATCTCTTCAAATTCTGCCTGAATTTGATTTGATTAAGGGTCTGGTATTAAAAGACGTTGCTCTTCGATTGTGGAATAAACTCAAAATTTGTTATGATCGTACTCACAAATCAAGAGTTTATCATCTTCGAAATTCATTGTCACAATTTCACAGGGTACACTCCTGCTAACGTTAATTTTACCGAGTTTTGTTTGTGTGAATTCAATTTTCCTCAAATTCTCTCAATCATTTGATTGATAAAATTTGTTTAACTTTTCTTGTGTAGTGCTTGTCAATGGGGGAACTCTTCAATTTGTCACATTCTAAAAAACCAAAGAATTTCCTAGTTAGATGGTATAATATGTGATTCTCCTTCTAATGCCCCGACACTCCACCAAATAATTGTCACAAAAAGGCTTTAACATGATGGAAAGAAGAAGAAGCACAAAAATACCCTTACAAGGTAAAGACTCGATTTCTTAAAAGTCTTTAACATGATGGAAAGAAGAAGAAGCACAAAAATACCCTTACATGGTAAAGACTCGATTTATTTGATCACCTTGTGTGCTGGTGAAAGATGAGAGGTAATGAATTTAGACATAAATGGAGTTGGGCATTGTATAATATAATTTAAGTCAAGCATTAATTGATGGTGAAACAAAGTAATGTGCCAACAAACCTTATGTATGTTGAAGGATCAATAAGAGATTCAAAGGCATCCTTCTTGAGCTTGGTAGAAGAGTCCTTTGGTGTGGAATTAGAATTGCACCCATACTAAGTGAGGATATCATATTTTATCTGATAAAGTTTAATATCATAGCATTTTTAAAGTAACTTCAATGCCTAGGATGAACTTGAGTGTACTTGAGCCGTTTATAGTAAACTTAGCATATAAGTGTTGTTTATTATAATGATCTCATGCACATTGTTGCATATTAGTATAATCGTCAACATAAATAAATAGTGTAGTGATAATGAGCCACATTATTTCACCAGTAAAGAGCAATTAGATATGATTGTTTGAAACCATATAAAATGAGACGAAGAGTAAGCTTGATATTCCATTTGCCTTGAGACTTGATTAAGCCATGAAGACTCTTTCCATAAGCAAACTGTTCGGTCATTAGAACTCAGAAGCACGTGGTGGGGTGGGGGGTGGATACGGTGGGGGAAATGGTAAGGATATAAGCCTATTCATATAACTCAACGTGAAGAAAACATTCTTCACAACTAATTGATATAAGAACAAATTCTTAGTAGCAACAACAACAAGTAAGATTGTGACAATGGTTAATCTTTATTTCTGGCAGTTGACTCTCCCAAAGAAGATTTTTGCACAAAAGTCCCACGAGAATTGAGCAGAGACAATGAAAAAAAAATGCGGAATGAAGCTTCTCAATTTAGATCCAAAAACTAAGACTTCGACTCTGGGCAGGCTTTCGGGGCTTAAACCTACCTTATTAGATAAATGAGTAGGCATTTCAGGTTAGGCTAAGGAGATTTATTAAGAGAAAGATTTATTCGATAAAAAATCTTAACAGTTACATCCAATCACAAACTACACGAAAGTTGAAGGGCTGCCGCCCGATGGGTACACAAAAGTGCTTTAGTTTTCTTTTAGTTTAGTAAGGGTTGCTCCCAAATCTAAATAATTCCTATTCTTTTGTTGAAAACTAAAGTTCCGAAAGATCAATACTAAATGATATTGAGTGATTCTAAAACTCTTCTATAGTAGCTTAGATTGGGAGTGTAACATCCCTAAATTTCTCAAGTATATATATATATATATATATATATAAGAATATAAGTATCGTATAGATACTTCTTAAAGAAAAAAAATAGTATTTGGTTAATTACCTTGTAGCCCTTCATCTTTTAAAAATTATTATTTGGCCCCAAATATTTTAAAATATTATTCAATCATTTAAATTTAGATTTAGATAAAATAATAAAAACAAATAACTATTGAAATCAGATTTTTCTTCACCAGGACCCCAAGAAGTAATGGTGAAGACATGTAGGACCATAATAGGCCCAAACATTAAAAGAATGGAGGAAAAAGTCTTCATAATAATAATTTCATATAATTTATAATAAGATATATTTGAAAAAAACAATTGTTACATCAAACTTGGCTGAAAACTCTTGAAAAAAGCACAGTGAATTACTTGAATATAATAACTTGAATAGTATTTAAATAGTTGATGATAACAGTTAATTATCTCAATAATGGAAGTTTGCATATAAATACAAGCCATTTCTTTGTAAAAATTCCACACCGAAATCCCCTATGAGTTTGTATATGATTCCTTCACCAAAGTTCTCTAATTGTCGTCCTCTACTCATATAAATTTTTTCTAGAAGTTCCTAAACTCAAAAATTGTGAGAAAAAGCTCAAATTCTAATTCTTTCCAAACGTTCCAGTTTTACCCCTGAACTTAAAAGATATAAAAACAATATCAAGGCTTAATATTTTATTAAACCGCTCTATACACATCTTCGTAAGTGTGTTTAGAACAAAAGCCTTAAAAATATTTGGAATTGCAATTGATTAGAAGGGTCGATTAAAGGTAATTTTAAGCTTACTGCAATTTTCAGCTCTTAATAGCATATCTCTTTTGATTCTTCAAATTAATCTATGCATAATGATACTAATCTTAAAATTGATCATATGTAGTAGTTAATAAAGTCATGAGAATATGTTAAAACCTATTTATTATAAGTTTTAGTTAAGTATAGGTAGTAATTATGATTTTTCTTTTAGTTACATGCTGTAAGAAATATATTCATACTTAATTTCTCCTTAATTCTAAATTAAGGTGTGAAATTGTGTTACAATCTAATTTATAACCTGGTTATATAACATTGTTTCCAAATTAATAACTAAGCTTCATCTTAAATTAGTTCTACGAAATTATATCTTTATAATTCTTTACATATGTAACAATATGTATTGTTAATAGGTAGTAAGCCTAGGAAATTCTATAAATTATTAGATACTAGTCTCGTGTTAAAATCAAAGTTATTTGTGTTATAACTAATAGGTAACCGTAAAATAAAATAAATTTGCATAAATAGTTCATACATGGATTTTAAGAAGAAACTAATAATCTTACGATGAAATAACGAGAACTGAGTTAAAATGTGATTTTTGTCCTATTTCTATTTCTTGACTTGGCTGTAATCAAAGATAAGAAGGACATACGAGAAAAACAATACCAAACTATAAAAGTTAATTATTTGGTTTAAACTTATTAACACATTTAAATTTATTTAGGAGACGGCGCAACATTTTTCGAACACGAAGTTACTGTCGGAGGTGAGATTATAATAATTTTAAACCCTGTTTGGCACCCGGCCTGAGGAACTTGGACTGAGTACTTGTGATTCTTGGTTCTAAATGTAGAACAACTTATTCTTTCCACAAAATCGTTTTCTTGTATGATCGCTTTTCGTAACATAATCCTTTTCCTTACTGTTGAAATATTTTTGGGCCATGAATTCTTAATTCTTTTTCATAATTACAATAGTTTTTCCAATATGATAGTCGACATGTTGGTTCTTGAACTGTGCAACGCGCAACAAACTATGTATGGGACATGTAGCTCAAAAGCAACAGACACTGTCCGGGTTACTACCTTATTGTTTATCTGTTATACCCATTGGGACACCGTTGGGAAATTTGGTCCAGGGATTGAGACGGTTTACTGCTGGGCAGCAAGGGTTGTCGATTTAAGTAAATTCACTCGATGTCCATTTATCTAGGGCCGCTTGTAGTCAGGAGTTGGCTGTAACCGCGTGCTAGCTTGACATGTACTCGAGCATGTCTTTAGATCTATTTGCGAGGTCGCCCCTCGTTGGCAGGTAAAAGGTAGTATATTGGATGAAATAAGGTTGAATCTGTTATATGAAATGCACGAGTTCATTATCTTATTGTTCGTTTGCTATTCTTTACGTCTCAGTTCTAATGTTTTCTTTTCATACCATATCAAATTTCATATATTTGTTACATCTATTATTGTTACTAAAAATCTCACTAAGTCACGAAAGACTTACATCTCCTGTCATTTTCTCTGTCCATTCCTCAGAATAAGCAATGCTTAGCAAGGCGGCTGGATAAAACTACTGTGGACGTGTGGAATTTTAAATAAATTAAAAGTGTGTGACGATAACAATAAATCCTCAATAATTGTGTGTTTTATTAGGTATTCGGTGGTTTGAGTTTTGTGTGGATTGTAATAATAAATTCTATAAATCTTGAAAGCTTCCGCTGTAATAAATAAGTTTGTATTTGGAGTTATTATGGTTCCATTTTAGTGAGCCTCTCTGAGGTAACGTTAAGGTTCGAATTGGAAATGTACAAATCCTATTCGGGGACCTAAACGAGACTTTAGAGTTTGGGACCTCACAGAGAGGAACTTCCAAATAAAAGAAGGTGAAAGAAATACTAAATATTTTTATGCTAATGGTTCAAAATAAAATAAGGTGAAAAAAATACTGGATATTTTCATACTAAGGGTACAAAGAGAAGAAAGAACTAGAAACATTCAGGGCCACACCCCTTTAATAGAATGAAAAGGAGGGCGGCCACCCTAAGTTTCGCACCAATCCTTATTTTGTAGGCCTTGTTTTCATGACTCTGAAATTCAACAACACTTCACCCTATATTATAATGCTATGTAGATAGTTTCTTCATTTTGAATTATACAAATATTACGTTATATACCTAAATAATTAATATATTGTGTTTATTTCTCTAACTACATGATAAACTATGTCCTAAAATAAAACTGATAGCTTTTTTAATGTTTAATTATTATGATTAGTGAACTAATGAACAAGATATAACTATTCATTTACTTATATAAAAAAAAAGAACAAGATATAACAAAAACAGAAAAATCTAAATATTCAAAAAACAAAACTTATAAAACATATAGTGAAAATTAAATTGATGAATTGATAATGGAGTTGAACTCTTCGTTCCCACGTGGGGGCACATTTTGTCCTTAACCTTATGGCTAGGAAAGCTTTTAATTTCTTCCCCAGATCATTAAAATTCTCGTTCCCCTTAAGGAGCAACAAAGCTTTGGAGAACGCAAAAGGGGGAACCATTTGACTAATAGGAAGAAAATTCTTCCGTGCTAATTAGAGTTTTTTTTGTAGGTTATTATTTTCTGAATTTCAACCAATATAGTTGCTTAATATGTATTAGTTTACAATGGATCACTAACAAAATATTTGTTGCAAAACACTAGGTAATGAACAAATTTTATATAAACTCTAATTAAGAAGGTGATCCGGCACTATTTTAAGGTAATATTCAAACATAAGTCTCACTGCTGCAATCTGTTGTAAAGTTATAAAGGTTTGAAAAACTTTAATCAGAAAAGCCAACAAGTTTTGACTAGTAAAAATATTCGTTAGAAAAACGAATCCATATTGCAACGACGATACTTTTAGCAACAAGTTATAAGCACGGAATTTTAATATTATTATAACACACAAATCCAATACTAGCTACATGACCAACGAAATTACGAAATTTCAGTGTCTGTGTTTATCGACAATCCTTAACCAAATAAATTTTCATCAAGCCAGTCTTTGAAGCCTTATTTTTTGCAGTGCTTATTTTTCTACCCAAAGTTGAAACCAACATCGTTATTATCATTTATTAATTGACCCTCTTTTCATCCTCTAGCTAGTTACCGGCCTCAATGGTAAATGAGGTTGGGAATCTGCATAAGATCAAAGAGATGATATAATCAGGCACCAAAGTATTTATATTTCTTCTGTACTACGTAATTAATTAGTTTACCTTCCTCACCTACGCTGATTTGTACGTCACATAAACTTCAAGAATCAAGAGCTACCGTATGTCCGAATCGGTCTGGCAAGAACTTGTGTCATTGGCACTCCAAATGGATGGTTCTTCTTCTGTATTAATTAATTAGTTATAACAAGTAAAATTCTTATCGAACATCAACTAAACATTATGAGAACTTGTCATCAAATATTTGGCCGCTGGAAACATTGATTAAAAGTTTAAACAATAGTCACGAATTTGATCAGTTTGGTGAACTTGGTTTGGTTAATTTTAGATACAAAACCATGTTTTATACTTAAATAAATATATATGGATTGATTAAAGGGCAGTACATGAACTTAATAAAATGGAATGATTACTTACAATACGACATTGGCCGGTATAAATGTCGCAAACTGGATAGTCCTTCGGACAGCAGCCAAAATAATCTTTGCAGCAAGTGGCGCTCTCCAATGGGCAACATCCATATTCAAAGCAGATGTCTCTGCGTTCATACTTGCAGCAGCAGGTGGTGTTCGTGGCGCAACTAAGCGCCTCATCGCAAATTTCGGGGGCGGGCGGTTTGGGAGTAGGAGATGGGGAAGGAGACGGGCTGGGGCTGGGGCTGGGGCGGTTTGGTTCCACCGTGTTAATGTTCATGTTTCTCTCTTCGTCGTAGGGTATGATGGACATGTCCCAACCATTAGTTGTTTTGGCTAAAAGTAGTACTAAGGAGACAATGAGAATATGAAACAGGATATATGATGGTAGAGAGGTGGTGGTAGCCATGCTTTTTTTTTTCTTTCTGAAAATTGAGTGCATGAGGATGGACTTATGTTCAGTTAAATATATAGATCAGCAGGCAGGGTTGAGGGTTAATCCGTCATTCACATTTTAAAGAAAGAATATAATTTTATGATGAACGTCTATTGTTTTACAAGTACAAGTTCTTAGCTAAGTGCAACTAATACATTTCTATCAAAAAAAAAAAAGTGCAACTAATATATATAATTTTCATAACTTAGAAGAAGTGTCAAGCCATTTCTTTTGAATCCAGAATTCTTATTTCATGTATAAGGCCAGAGTATCTTTTTTTTTTTCTAGTTAAGTAATTGTGGATTTTGTTTGATAAAACACGATTAAGTCTTGGCTTTTTACAATTAGCTAGAGATTACCTTTATATTTGTAGAGTCCACATTGCAATTTCAAGTCTTTTAATTTTTCATTCCAACCAAAACTGGTTAATTCAAGGAAAGATTTATTATATAATAAACACCGAATAGTAAATCCGAGGATGAATATAGTATATGTTAATCTGATGCACATAATTTCAATTTTACTATATCAAGGCGTTTAAAATATCTAAGTATATGTTAACACGTTATATTATTGTGTCTTGTAAAGACTTCCTAGTTTAGATTTTCAATTTATTAGCTAGTGGGACGAATTATCAAAAATGTCCGCTAATTTTTCCTTTTAATCTTAAATGCCCGATTTTTCCAAACCTGCGGAAAATGCTTTGTATCTTTTAAAATTTGTACTAAAAATGCCCGAAATTAAATTTTCGGACAAAAAAACCTACGTGGCTGCCTAATCAAAAAGTCGCGTTCACTGTTCACTATTTGAAAAACGCTTCTCCTTATATATGTAACTAATGTATATATATGTTAATAATAATAAAGATATAAACATATATATATAATATATATAATAATAAAAAATATTTTAACAAAATAAAAAAAATTAAAAAATCATCATCTTCATCACCGCACCCCCCACCCCCACCCCGCAACTCCCCCCCCCCCCCCCCCCCCCCCCCCACACTGCTGCAACTCGCCGTTGCAGCGGTGACGGCATCAACGGCGCGCAACCCCCCCCCCCCCCACCACACCGCTGCAACTCGCCGTTGCAGCGGTGGCGGCGTCGATTGACGCCGTTACCACTGCAACGACGACGGCCAATCGGAATCGGAAATCGGATTGGGGTTGTTCGCCATTGGGATCGGAAATCGAAATCGGAATTCAGATTGGGGTGAACAGTGACGATGACGAACAGTGGCGACAATGAACAGTAACGCCGGTGAACAGTAACTGTGGTGAAAAGTACCGACCGACGGCGGCAGCGACTGCAGGGTTGGGGGGGGGGGGGGGGGGGGGGGGTACGGGTGGGGTACTTTTTATTTTATTTTTATTTTTATTTTTACAATTTTTAGAAACATTTTTTCGACAAAAAAATCTTAGGTGTCGGGCGCGTTTCTTTGATTCAGCAGCGCGCCTTTTTGACTCGGATGCCACGTCGGATAAAATGTCCGAATTTTTAAAATCGGGCATTTTTGGTTGAAAGTTTAAAACTTAACGGACATTTTCAGCAGGTTTGGAAAAATCGGGCATTTAAGATTAAAGGCAAAAGTTAACGGGCATTTTTGATAATTTGTCCTAGCTAGTGTGACAAGCTCACAACAGAATCCTATCTATGTATATATCCAGCGAAGAGCCTCCACCATACAATTCTAATGTTATACGGAATTACAAATTCTACCAATAGCTATATAGCATTTATTTACAGCGTCACGCTATCCACCCACTATTTAGTTATTATTATTATTATTATTATTATTATTATTATTATTATTATTATTATTATTATTATTATTATTATTATCTTTCATTCAACTCTGTTGGCCCCGACCAAGTGAATTTACCACGTTTATTTCAGGTGTGTGCAAGTGGACGTGAAAATAATTTAAAGCAACCCGTGAATAAAACTGGGGATATCCGTATGAAAGCAAAAATGTGTTGTTCAGTACACCAAATCCAGGGCAAATTGAAAATAAAACCAAGAAAACAAATACTCAAGGAATTGCTCAGTACACATCTTTGATTTTTGGCCCTTTTTGTTCATTACTTCCTTCACTGAGGTACTTACAACTCTATTTGGGGCGGTTTGTGGAGTTCAAAATTTCAAATGCTAAAATTTAAACCTTGCATGGAATTTCAGAAACCTAAAGCAATTATAATTACTTATATGTATACATCCCATGCAACGTTGAATTGTTAGTTTATTGCAACAACTGCCAATTTTCGATTTAGGTGGTTACTTTTTGTATCATAATTTATAAGCTAAGAGAACACATTAATTTAGATTATGAGTTGCATTTAAGGTTTTACGGATTCGAATATATACGTGGATACGATTTTTTTTTTTTAAATTACAAGATACGATACATATAAGATAATATTTAACATTAACAATTATATATAAGGATATAACTTAAATAAAAATATCAAATAATATTATATTTAATTATTTGCATAGTCATTAGTCACGTACTATATTAAAAAGCATATCAAAGCTTTGTTTGCTATATATATATATATATATATATATATTCTAATATATTTTGGTTTGAAACATAGAGTTTTCTAGATTTTATATTTGATTACCTGAAAAGTTATTGCAATTTGGTTCTTATTAGACGGTTCCTAATTTAAGAAAACTACTACATTACTCTTACAAATTGATGATATGTATCAGATGCTCTTCACATACGCCTCACAGGGTTCTGATACGTGTATACGTCTTTTTAAATTAATTTTAATACAAGATACGCCGTGTGGCGTATCTGATAGCAATCTGAGGCATATCCGAAGAGTATCGACTTCCGATACATATCCGACTCTCACAAGCCATTTTCTTGAGTATTCGTGCATCATATTTGCACTACTTGATTACCTAAAAAATTCTTTCACAAGCTCGGTGTTCCATCCAACTGAGTACCTGAAAATGCCAATTTGGAGTGTTTCAAGGCAAAATTGTAAACCAAGCCAAGCTCGATCTTGACTAAACTCGGGACCAATTAAAACTGTAAGAGTCTATTTTCAATAAATAATTTTGGAGAAATATTTCGCATTGATAATATGTTAGTGAGATGTGGATAAACGCAAATTTAAATGTGTTTGGAGTACTATCCTACTTTGTTCGGGGCTAACATTTCTATGAAGCTTTCATGGGCTAAAAAGCTTTTAAACTTGATTGGCCAAATATTCTTAAAAGTGGCTAATGTGGCAAATTGGAAATATATTATTTCTTTTGTGATTTTATCTATACTTGTAGAATTAAAATGAAAGGCAAAGGCGGTGTACACACCGCATCGAGTTGAGTCTATGCGCGTGTGGCGCTTTTATTTGGCAGATTTAATAATAGATCTTGATCAAAGAATTTTATTTAATTGCATCGTACAAAGTGATATTACTTAAGATTAAATTTAACGGCTTTAATTAATTTTGAATAAATAGTAAGAATATTTAAAGTTTGAATTATTAAATATTAACGACAATTATTGTTTGAACCATCGGATTGTTTATTCTAACACTTGAAATTTAAATTGAAGAGTTAAGCCTGTTTGTAAAAGGCGAAAAAGATGTGTTTTTTTTTCATGACCACTTTAGTGTCGATGTACTATTATTAGTAACAAGTTGTAAGTCAAATTCGCTTAACCTCTCTGGTACATAGTTTTAATCGTTGCAAAAATTACTTTTTTTGTTCTCCATTCTTCTTTCTTTCGACTAGACTTTGTTGGTGCAAAAATGCAGTCCCACTGTTCTAATATTAAAATGCAGTCCCACTGCACAATCAGCCTGGCTACCTGAGAATGTTTGCAAGAATCTTGACAGACTTAATAGGGACTTCTTGTGGTCCAGTGACATATCTGTTAAGAAGATGCACTTGGTGAGTTGGGATCAAGTCACAAAGCCTAAGAAAGAAGGTGGCTTGGGCATTAGAGTTACTAGATTAAGCAATGAAGCTCTGATGGCCAAATTAGCAGGGAAGATTCTTATAAAGGATGAAGCCTTGTGGAGTGAGCTTATCAGAGCTAAATACTTGAAGAACTAGTCCTTGCATAATTACAAAGCTAAGATGACAGATAGCCCTGCATGGAAGGGTGTCATCAGATGCATGGATCTCCTGCAACCTTTTCTGAGATGGAGGATAGGTAAGGGAGACCAGATTTCCTTCTGGTTTGATAACTGGAGGGGAAATGGTCGACTGTGTGATGAAGGTGTAGTCATTCAGCAGGAAGATAGGAATCTCAAACTTCAAGATGTTATTTCTGATACTGGAGATTGGCTTCTGGATGGGATTATCTCTCATATTCCACCAGATATTCTTTCAGATAAAACACAAAGGAAAGTTTTTTTGACTTCAGAAGAGGATAGGGTCATCTGGAGTGGGAGTTCTAATGGCCTATTCACCTGTCAGTCTGCCTATAGGTGCTTCTATCAAAAGTACCAGACAATCAGAAGACAACAAGCTTCTTGCCAATGGGTTTGGAAGATCGATACTAGCTATAAGTTTCAGCATTTCCTTTGGTTGCTTTCTCAAGAAAGGATGGCCACCAACTCAGTCAGATATAGGAGGCATGCTGTTTTGACCTCAATGTTCTCCTTATGTGACCATCCTGAGGAGACTGGACTGCATTTCATCAGACATTGCCAGGCGGTTAGGGAGGTCTGGATTCAAATCATCTCTCCTCAAGAATTATCAAAATTTGATGAAGTTCCAGATGACACTTGGCTGCAATCTAACTTAGAAGCCCTGGAGATTCAGAATCAAATCAGACCTCAATCAGCTTGGAAATGGATATTCTTAGCTTGCATTTGGATTGCCTGGAAGCATAGGAACGCCAGAACTTTCCATAGAAAAGAGAATACGGTTCAGCAGCGTATACATTTGATAAAGCAGTTGTCTCTTGATTTGTATCTTGGGAGGAGGAAGAATTTGATCAGGAAGGAGCAGGTCCGCTGGAAAAAACCATCAGAGGGGTGGTTTAAACTAAATGTAGATGGTGGCATCAAAGAGAGTTCCAATATTGGCACTGTGGCTGGTTTAGTCAGATCAGAAGAGGGTGATTGGCTCTGGGGATTCTGTACATCAGTTGCAACTCCTACAGTGGACGAAGTTGAACTGTTGGCTCTCATACATGGCTTAACTATTGCATGGGAAAGGCGAATGAATTTTCTGGAGGTGGAAACTGACTCTTTGGTCGTCTATAAGCTGATAACAGGAGCCATCCAACCTCAGTCGACAATTGTGGCATTGGTGAACGAGTGCAATCTCTTATTACATAAGCCATGGAGTGTTAAAGTACAATGGATTCCGAGAACGGCCAATGTGGTTGCAGATAAATTAGTTAAGCTTAATAGTAGTTTTAGTGGGGTGGATATCCTATGGGAGAGTCCTCCTTCTCGTTGTATCGATTCGTGGCTTATTAAGGACATGAACTAAGGCTGTCGCCTTCTTGTTTTTACCAAAAAAAAAAAAAAGAAAGTGATTTCTTGTACGTAATTCAAACCGGTACAACAACGTTTGTACAAGTGGCGGGCGAGTTATGTTTTAAAAAAGTTATTTTTTTCTTGCGACTTTCAAATCCCCGATTGTGATATTTTCACACAAAATATCCAACAAGATGTGGGCTAAACCTAGGCAGAAATCATTAGTTTATTTGGCCCAATACCTAGCTGGGCCAGACTCCACTATTAAAAAAAAGAAAAGAATTGAATGTACACAAATGCTACTTTTTTTAATTACTCATATAAGTATTTTTGCTTACAAGTTTTTTTAACTACTCATACAAGTATTTTTGCATACAGTAATTGTAAGTACAGATATAAATGTGTGCGTATTTGTGTGAAGGATGCTGTGTGAGAATTAAGATGATGTGAGTAGCTTTATTGAATAATGGTGAAAGTCTGATTTGAGTTAATAGTGTGTGTATGTGTGTGTGTAAAATAATGTTGGATTGAATTTGTGAATGCTATGACCGGTATTCCGGTAATACGCTTGAATAAGTGTTGCTGATATTGCAGCTTTCAATTCCCATTTCGCTGTCATACACGATATTTTGGTGTTCATGTGTAATTTAGTTATTTTATCAACGAAAAGACTGCAATTAAGTTCTACCTCATCAAATTCAATTTAATGGTTAAAACTTAAACTAAAATTAGGTCTCTATATAAATGGTTACAGCATTTTTCATATGCTGAATTCCGAAGTAATAAGAGATTATTGACTTTATCATACGAGTACAACAATTTCATTCAATAGCAACGGAGCAGTAGCGATCGGTGCTCTAAATCGGTTATTAGCGATTGTCGATAGCTGAGCCGTCACTACTAACGGTAGCGATGCGGCAGTAGTCGCTAATGTCAAAGAATTAAAAAGAGATTGATATCTAAAAGTGAGAGCTTAGCTATCACAATTAAGAAATAATATTATTTTGAAATTAAATTATATCATCATCACTTTTGCCTAGAAAACAATAATATCTTGGTAATTTTTGTAATTACCAAACAATTATTGCTTTTTCAAAAATAAATAAATTATGCTAAGTATACATCATGGTGTGTAGCTACGGAACGACTTGCACTACAAGAAAAGGGGGTCATTAGGGACTGCCTCCCTGCGGTCGCTATTGACCAATAGCGACCGTCTAACGGTCGCTATATTGCGGTCGCTATTGACAGCGGTCGCTTGCCAATAGCGACCGTTAAGCGGTCCCTATTGAGGTCATTAGGGACCGCAATTTAGCGACCGTTAAGCGGTCCCTAATGACCTCAATAGGGACCGTCTGGGCGGTCCCTAATGTTCTACATTATGGACCGCCCAGACGGTCCCTAATTTTTACAATAAGGACCGCTCAGGCGGTCCCTAATGTAGCACATTAGGGACCGCCCAGACGGTCCCTAATTTTTACAATAGGGACCGCTCAGGCGGTCCCTAATATCTACAATAGGGACCGTCTGGGCGGTCCCTAATGTGCTTCAGAACGTAGCGACCGTTCGACAGTCGCTATATTTTGAAAAAAAATTAGGGACCGTTAGACGGTCCCTAATTTTACAATAGGGACTGTTTAACAGTCCCTACTAATATTCGTAGATTTTCTATGAATATTAGTAGGGACCGTCGAACGGTCCCTAATACCAACAACAGGGACCGTTTGACGGTCCCTAATGACCTCCAGAAAAAAAAATATACAATTATATTCCGGATTAAATCCGGAATACAATTGTTTTTTTTTTGTAAAATTGTAATTTTAACAAGATCAAAACAATAAAATGATGAATAAAAAGTTAATATAATGACAATTGATATGAAAGAATAAAAGAATGTGAAAAGATGAATAAAATAAGTAATAATATAAAATGAATGAAATAAAAAACATGAATGAAATCAAAAGTGAAGAATAGTAAATGAAGATCCAAAATAAAAAAAGTATTAGAAAAAAAGATTGTATTGGTCAAAAAAAGAAAATAAAAATCCAAAATAAAGAAAGTGAAAGAAAAGAAAATGAAGAAAAGATTGTGTTGGTGAAAAGAAGAAAAGTTTTTGTGTTGGTGAAAAGAAGAAAAAAAAGATAGTGTTTTTGTGTTGGTGAAAAGAAGAAAAAAAAGATAGTGTTTTTGTGTTGGTGAAAAGAAGAAAAAAGATAGTGTTTTTGTGTTGGTGAAAAGAAGAAAAGAAGATAGTATTTTTTGGAGATAATGAAATGGGTGTAAGAGTGGTGAGTTATATATATATATATATATATATATATATATATATATATATATATGATAGGATTCAATTAGTTTTTGTCCGTTGGATGATTTTAGATGATCGACGGTTTGAGATGGCGTTCCGTGTTAAAGACATGATGGGGTACTTATGACCGTAGATTATGATTTAATCGACGGTTGAGAATTGCTTGGGTGAAATTCAAATTTCCCCCTCATTTCCGCCAAAATATTTTGCCAAAAATTCAAAATTTACGATTTTAGTGACCGTTAAACGGTCTCTAATGTCAAATTAGGGACCGCTTAACGGTCCCTACTAATATTCATAATTTTCATGTATGAATATTAGTAGGGACTGCTAAGCGGTCCCTAAACTAACAATAGGGACTGCCAAGCTGTCCCTAATATGACAATAGGGACCGTTAAGCGGTCGGTAATTTGACAATAGGGACCGTTAAACGGTCCCTACTAATATTCGTATTTAAAAATCGATTTTTTTTTATTGATGTTGTTGTGTTTGTGATTGTAAGCAACCAAACTCATTGTACTATGTAAATTTAAGTAATAAATGATTGCAAAACCAACCTTATAGTAGATTAGTTGTGAAATAATAGATTAATTGAGATCGATCGAGTTATTAACGTTCAACATATATTTCACAAATGTACAACTAACTAATTAGTTAGTTGTAATTGTTATCCGTGTTTATGATTTACTTCACAAACGTTAGCATAGATACGATTATGAGGCATAATCATTAGATTAAGTATTCATTAATTATACTTATATATGTAGATCGAATTAATTTGTCATTATGTCATTCGTCGTACAAAATAATAGGAGAATCTACAAAGCGACCTGTTCTCCTTGTATAATGTTTGGATATACAATGTGTCGTTGTACTTATTGTTATTTTAACTATTCCAATGGTTATTATGAACTAAACATACAACGCGGCACCTCGAACCATCGAAAAATTCGTAATTTTGATGTATAAATATTAGTAGGGACTGCCAAGCGGTCCCTAATTTTACAATAGGGACTGACAAGCGGTCCCTAATTCAAATTAGGGACCGCTTAACGGTCCCTAATGTCAAATTAGGGACCGCTTAACGGTCCCTATTGTCAAATTAGGGACCGCTTAACGGTCCCTACTAATATTCATACTTAAAAATCGATTTTTGGCGATCCGTGTTAAAGACATGATGGGTACTTATGACCGTAGGTTAGGATTTCATCGACGGTTGAGATTTGAGTTGGTGAAAATTCAAATTTCCCCCTCACTTCCGCCAAACAATTTCGCCAAAAATTTAAAATTTTCGATTTTAGGGACCGTTAAGCGGTCCCTAATGTCAAATTAGGGACCGCTTAATGGTCCCTATTGTCAAATTAGGGACCGCTTAACGGTCCCTACTAATATTCATACTAAAAAATCGATTTTTTTATTGATGTTGTTGTGTTTGTGATTGTAAGCAACCAAACTCATTGTAATATATAAATTGAAGTAATAAATGATTGCAAAACCAACCTTAGAGTAGATTAGTTGTGAAGTAATAGATTAATTGCGATTGATCGAGTTATAAACGTTCAAGATATATTTCACAAATGTACAACTAATTAATTATCATTAGTTAGTTGTAATTGTTATCCGTGTTTATGATTTACTTCACAAACGTTAGCATATATTTGATTATGAGGCATAATAATTAGATCAAGTATTCATTAATTATACGTATATATGTAGATCGAATTAATTTGTCATTATGTCATTCGTCGTACAAAATAGTAGGAGAATCTTCAAAGCGGCCCGTTCTCCTTGTATAATGTTTGGATATACAATGTGTCGTTGTACTTATTGTTATTTTAACTATTCCAATGGTTATTATGAACTAAACATACAACGCGGCACCTCGAACCATCGAAAAATTCGTAATTTTGATGTATGAATATTAGTAGGGACTGCCAAGCGGTCCCTAATTTTACAATAGGGACTGCCAAGCGGTCCCTAATTCAAATTAGGGACTGCTTAACGGTCCCTATTGTCAAATTAGGGACCGCTTAACGGTCCCTACTAATATTCATACTTAAAAATCAATTTTTGGCTATTCGTGTTAAAGACAAGATGGGTACTTATGACCGTAGATTAGGATTTCATCGACGGTTGAGATTTGATTTGGTGAAAATTCAAATTGCCCCCTCACTTCCGCCAAAAAATTTCGCCAAAAATTTAAAATAGTAGGAGAATCTTCAAAGCGGCCCGTTCTCCTTGTATAATATTTGGATATACAATGTGTCGCTGTACTTATTGTTATTTTAACTATTCCAATGGTTATTATGAACTAAACATACAACGCGGCACCTCGAACCATCGAAAAATTCATAATTTTGATGTATGAATATTAGTAGGGACTGCCAAGCGGTCCCTAATTTTACAATAGGGACTGCCAAGCGGTCCCTAATTCAAATTAGGGACCGCTTAACGGTCCCTAATGTCAAATTAGAGACAGCTTAACGGTCCCTACTAATATTCATACTTAAAAATCGATTTTTGGCGATCCGTGTTAAAGACATGATGGGTACTTATGACCATAGATTAGGATTTCATCGACGGTTGAGATTTGATTTGGTGAAAATTCAAATTTCTCCCTCACTTCCGCCAAAAAATTTCGCCAAAAATTTAAAATTTTCGATTTTAGGGACCGTTAAGCGGTCCCTAATGTCAAATTAGGGACCGCTTAACGGTCCCTACTAATATTCATACTAAAAAATCGATTTTTTTTTTTTATTGATGTTGTTGTGTTTGTGATTGTAAGCAACTAAACTCATTGTAATATATAAATCGAAGTAATAAATGATTGCAAAACCAACCTTATAGTAGATTAGTTGTGAAGTAATAGATTAATTGCGATTGATCGAGTTATTAACGTTCAAGATATATTTCACAAATGTACAACTAATTAATTATCATTAGTTAGTTGTAATTGTTATCCGTTTTTATGATTTACTTCAGAAACGTTAGCATAGATACAATTATGAGGCATAATCATTAGATCAAGTATTTATTAATTATACTTATATATGTAGATCGAATTAATTTGTCATTATGTCATTCGTCGTACAAAATAGTAGCAAAATCTTCAAAACGACCCGTTCTCCTTGTATAATGTTTGGATATACAATGTGTCATTGTACTTATTGTTATGCGGCACCTCGAACAACGAGTCACATCGAACCATCGAAAAATTCATAATTTTGATGTATAAATATTAGTAGGGACTGCCAAGCGGTCCCTAAATTAACAATAGGGACTGCCAAGCGGTCCCTATTGTAGAAATTAGGGACCGTCTGGGCGGTCCCTATTGTAAAAATAAGGGACTATCTGGGCGGTCCTTATTATTCTACATTAGGGACCGCCCAGACGGTCACTATTATCAAAAAGTATGGCGACCGTCAAGCGGTCGCTATATTGCGGTCCCTATTGAGGTCATTAGGGACCGCTTAACAGTCGCTATTTTGCGGTCCCTAATGACCTCAATAGCGACCGCTAAGCGGTCGCTATTGACCAATGCGGTCGCTGAAGACTAGCAACCGCTTGGCGGTCGCTAATTTGCGGTCCCTAATGACCCCTTTTTCTTGTAGTGTTGTTGCTACTAAAGGTTATCTTATTAGTTACCTTATTAGCCAGGCCTAATTGTTCCTAATATGTCTGGAATTAGTAGCGACGGGCTTGCGTTGCTACAATCTCCCGAAATCAGTAGTGACGGTCGACGGGGCCGTCGCAATTTGTCATTACTGCCGATAGCAAAAGCGACGGGCTCGGCGTCGCTAGCGGTTATTGACATGGGTTGGACCTATTTTCAGCGATAGAACACTTTGTTGTTAACGCTAATAATTGTAATAGTGTATTATAATGGTTATATATTGTCCTTGTTGCAATAAATATTTATATTTGCCCCCTTAATGTGTGAAACATGTGAGTGGAACTGATATTTATATGGGATAATCCAAAATCTCTTTCGGATTTAGTCTCACCTAACACGATCCACATAGATTGCTTTATATCTATCAAGATACTCTAGATTTTATATAGTTATCTTATTCTTGGTCATCAAGTTTACTCTTGTATAAATACCTATGTACTAGAGCATTGTAATTCAAGCCAAAATATATAAAGAATATATTTCCTACATGGTATCATATAACCTTTAATAATCAAACGATTAAACCCTACACCGATCCGAAACCCTAGCAACATGTCCGTCCTTGCTTCATCCGCCTCCCACCACTCGGACGACGGCAGCGACACCGCCTGCCAATCGATTGGACTTCCACTCCGGCCTTCATTATTTTCCTTGGGAACACCCATGTGTCTTGGTCTTCCCGCGAGTAACGTGCTATTGCTCGCTCTTCCACTCAAGCCCAGTATCCAGTCCTCCTCACCGCTACTTTCGAGGTTTAATGGATCCAACACTTATTAGCTAAACTTCGTGTTCCCCTTCGTTGCCCGCCTACTCTCTATTGCGACAACATGGGTGCCACAAATCTCTCTCTCAATCATGTCCTTCATTCCCGTATGAAGCACATCGCCATTGACATTCATTATGTTCGGGACATTGTGGAAAAGGGTCTCGTCTCGGTCTCCCACATCAGCACTAAAGACCAACTTGCCGATTTTCTCACTAAGGCTCTCCCTTGCTCTCGGTTCTTGCTACTCCGTTCCAAAAGCGCCTTGGTCGACGACTCGACACTTTTGAGTGGGTGTATAAATGATAATCCAAAATCTCTTTCGGATTTAGACCTAACACGATCATGTAGATTTCTTTCCATCTTTCAAGTTACTTTAGATTTTGTATAGTTATCTTATTTTTAATCATCAAGTTTATTCTTATATAAATACCTATGTACTTTAGCATTGTAATTCAAGCTAAAATATGTAAAGAATATATTTCCTACAATATTAGTATTTTAGTAGCAAAAAGGGAACAACACAGACACTAGATAACGTTATCCTACATTATTTGGCTATGTCAAACTACCCAATTTCTGTCTTACCAAAATAGAACTACGCAATTTCGGACTCTCTCGTTGGATTCCCTAGATCTCATTACTTTGTCACTACTCATTTTTTGGACTCGAGCGTCGGTCCTTTTTTTTGCCCATAATTGTTTTTGTCATTAGTTTTTTGTGCATTTGTTACCTTTTTGTTTGCATTTGTTACTTGGTGTTCAGTAATCAGAAATATCATTTATTTTTTGATAAGTAAATGAATAAATCAGAAATACCATTTTGTTTTGGAATTTTCAGGACTTTCAGATCTCAAATATGTTAGACGTATTCTTCATTATATGATAACTATGTCAGATCACAGATGTGGTAATCATCGCTAAAACGTTTTCCTAATGAATAAAATAATCCTATTATAGCTTTATATAATTTTGTGTGCATTAGGAGGTGCCTATCTAGTATTCTCTTTTTTAAGGCCAACACTATGGGTAGTGTGTTATGTCAAAAATCTTAGTGAAACTAAAGGTCATAGTTATGGAAGTTTCCTATGTTGTTTGAATTTTTGTTACGTGTTGTTCCTATTGAATTTGCCATTAAACTCTGAAAGAGTAGGTATTTAATATTTATATATGTTATTTATATATATATTATTTCTAACACGCCCTCTCATGTGTAGGTTGTACATCTTTTTTTATTACGCATCTTATGCGACAATTTTTTGATAATTAGTGCGGTGGGATTCGAACCATAGACCTCTTGTGGCCTGAGCTTTTGGTACCATGCATATTAAATTGTTATTACATCAAAAAAATTAAACTGTTAGAGTGTAGGCATTTAATATTTATATATTATCTCCAACAGTTCCCAAATTGCTAGAGAATAGAATATATAGTTGAAATTATTGATACCCGTTGTGCTAGCTTGGTTACATAAAATACAAAGTAAAACATATATAGGTGTGAATTGTGATCACAAACTTAACATAATTATTTAGAAGATAAATATAGATTTTGAAATTTAAGCGGCAAATAAGAAACGGGTTAGCTAAGGTACCTTATTGTTTCTCCCCTCAAGTAACTACTTGCAAAACAGCCATAATATCATCTCACGAATATTACTTTTTAGACCAAATATTGCAAAGAACCCTAGCCAAAATCTAATTTAGTACTAAGAAAATCATAAGAAATGCATTCCCCCCCCCCCCCCTTTACATTCAGAAATATGCATCAAACTCACTCGTATTATTTTTAAACATGAAACCTTGTTGTATTTTCAAAATCCTACACCAAGTCCCCTCGAGTTATTTATATTGCATGAAATCTGCTCGAGTTTTCAAGAACCTTGCACCAAATTGCCTCGTGTTTTAAAATAATTGCACCAAATACTTTCATATTTTCTGAGATCATGCACAAAACTCTCGCTTATTAAGATAATAAAATTGACAATTGACATTTAATTATGGTGCTTGAAGCAATATTTTTAAAATCACGAAGAGATTTTGTGCAACATGAATAACACAAAGAGGTTTATGTAAGTATTAAAAACATGAGAAGATTTGGTGCATGATTTTCTTGAAACAACACATAGTTTCTCTTTGCGCTACATCTTACACACATTTTCTTTCTCTTTTAAGTTTTTTTATATTTAAAAAACACAATTCAGAGCATCCATAAATGTACGATGATGGATACAAATTACAATGAATAGATTGCAGCTTTCCAATTTAACATAGGGGTGGTTGCAAGAGCTTTTAAAAGTACCTTCGTGGCTTTAAGTCACTGAAAAGCATTTACTTAGTGCTTTTGCTTTTCCTTCTGTTAAAAAAGTTATTAAAAAAAAGTAGAAGACCAAAAATATGTCATGAGGTGCTTCCATAAACTGTTTCTACTTACTTATATATCCCTTAAATTTCTCTAAATATCTTATTTTAGCCTCACTTAATTAGAAAGAAATCTCATGATTTTTTCTTTCTTCAATTACACAATATCTTCTATAATTCTAAATTGTGGCATTTTTAAGAGTAATAAATTAATAATAAAAATAATTAATGAAGAATAATAGATTTTCTTTTTTTCTTTTTTACTTAACAGCAACATGTACGACATAATTCTATTAACATATTTCAGATAAAGTTATACTTTCTAAAAATAAATGCTTACACAAAATAAATTGTGCAATATAATGTAATAAATGTATATATTAATTAACTTATTTTAAAATTTAAATTATTTTATTTTTAAATATAATCATCATTGTTTAAGTGTGAGTGAAACATTAATATTGTGTATACTTTAAATAAGGGTAATTAGATTGTATTGCATTTAATCAATATTCAAAAGCTATTTTCACTAGTTATTGCAACACCACAAAACTATTTTAACTGCTTTAAGTAACTTTTAGAAACACGTTTGCAAACACTCACTGCTTTAAGTCAAACGCAATTTTAAATAATTTTAAGTAAAATTATGAAAAGTAATTTACAAACACCCTATAGTTATTATTCCAAAAAATAAACATGGTTGTTTATTGTCTACATTTAATTTCTTCTCACCGGCTTTCTTCACAATGTTGCTCACAAATTCATTCGTAGAAAACTCAAAGATTTCTTTATCACAACAACTTGAATAGTTCAAAATATTTGTTTCAGAAAATTAATTCTTTAAGGACCACTAGGTCAAAAAAAAAAAAAAAACAAGGACCATTAGGTCCGCTATTAGAATATCACGTGACGAAAATAACATCAATTATATTTTGGTCTTATTTCGTCACGGTAATGGAACACAGTAATACAATACAAATGAAGTATAAATAACCAAAACCATGTTATCCAATTTTATTAACGGACTACCTTGGTTCGGAACACTTATTACAAGCTTATTAAGCTGAATAAAACAATTACAAGATTAACTGTAACGTATCGAATTGTGATTATTCGATGTTGACGTGTCGAATATTCTCTGTTCGATGTGAAACGTATGACAAGGATTCGATGTTGCTCTAGAGGGTCCCGAATTCGATGCGTACTTGAGGTATCGAATTCGATGCTTATTTTACCGTGTCGAATGAAACAGATTCGGTATGAACTTGTGTCGAATGAGAATTATTCGATCCGATGCATGTCGAATTCGATGCTGACTGTGCTGAAGTAATTCTCGGAAATCAAGGTGCACAGATTATAAGGGGACATGCTATTTATAGCCGTCGTCCCGTGGGTCCCATTAACCAATACGGAAAGGCGCATCGAATCATGCCGATTCGATGCGCGCATCGAATCATCCGGATTCGATGCGATAATGGGCCGGCCCAGTAAAGAAGTATTTGGCCAATCATAAATCACACCCATGAGTGTTGTTTCAAGAAAATCATGCACCAAATCTTCTCATGTTTTTAAAACTTACACGAAACCTCTTTGTGTTATTCATATTAGAAAAAAGGCCAGCTTTGATATGGCTCCGCTTAATTAATATATGAATTGTACATGCCACATCTCACAAAATTATTGAAATAAAGATTACGTCTGACATTTGAGATCTGAAAGTCCTGAAAAATTCCAAACCAGTATATGGCCTTTCTGATTGCTAACACAAATTAAGTAACAAATGCAGACGAAATTTAGAGATAGAAATGGACCAGGCCAGCACGCAGGTACAAAAGTTGGGCAGGTAATAAGACTTACATAGTCATGAAATTTTGGACACTGCTGGGTAGTGATGTCTGTGGTGTTCAATTTACGCTATTAAAATGCTATTATCAGTTCTAGTCACATGTTTCACATTTGTTAAAAGATGAAAATATTTATTTACAAGAAATAATCATTTAAGTTTACAATAAAGTTAAAGGTAAATCCAAATTGCAGTATGACTGTATGAGCAAACAAAATATCACGACAGAGAAATTGGAAACGTGCAAATTATCCTTAGAAGAACTAGGATGCACAAGCCCACAACCTTGCCAGCTGGACGGACCAATCTCTCTAAAATGGTCTTAAAAATTTGATGGGTGTGATTTAAGATTGGCCCAATACTTCTTTACTGGGCCGACCCATTATCGCATCGAATCATTCGATGCACGTAGGGGTGGGAGGGCCGGGTCGGGTTCCCGCGACTCGACCCGACCCGATCGAATTTTCCCCGAATCGGGGAAAATCCGATTGGAGATCCGACCCGCTGCTGCGGGAATTTTCTCCCGCAGCAACTCCCGCGGATCGAATCGGGAGTCATGGCCGGAATCCGATCCGATCCGCGGGTCCCGATCTTTCCGGTGCCATCTCCGCCGAGCAACACAAACACGCACACACACAGTCCGCCGAGCAACACAAACACACACACACATAGTCCGCCATCTCCGCCGAGCAACACAACACAAATACAAACACACCACAAGCACAAAAGCTCACCATCTCCGAGCAGCACACACGCACAGCTCCGACAGTAGGGGTGAAGCTCACACACGCACAACACTGCTCTGTCGCTCCTACTCACCAGCTCCGACACCGCCGCACCACTCACTAGCTCCGACGCCGACGACGACGCTCCGCCGCTACTCTAAGGTCCAATTTTCGGGATCCCGACTAGGGATCCCGAAATCCGTGGAACTCCCGCAATCGCGGGAGTTCCGCCATCCGCGGGTCGGATCGGGAGCTACGCCTAGCTCCCGATCCCGGCAATTCCCGTGGGCCGGATTCCCGATCCCCGCGGGAATCCAGCCCAACTCACCCCTAGATGCGAGCATCGAATCGGCATGATTCGATGCGCCTTGCCGTATTGGTTAATAGGACCCACGAGATGACGGCTATAAATAGCTTGTCCTCTTGTAATTTGTGCACCTTGATTTCCGAGAATTACTTCAGCATAGTCAGCATCGAATTCGACACGCATCAGATCGAATAATTCCCATTCGACACGAGTTCATACTGAATCTGTTTCATTCGACACGGTAAAATAAGCATCGAATTCGATACCTCAAGTACGCATCGAATTCGGTACCCTCTAGAGCAGCATCGAATCCTTGTCATACGTTTCACATCGAACAGAGAATATTCGACACGTCAGCATCGAATAATCAGAATTCGATACGTTACAGTTAATCTTGTAATTATTTTATTCAGCTTAATAAGCGTGTAATAAGTGTTCCGGACCAAGCTAGTCCGTTAATAAAATTGGATAGCATTGTTTTGGTTATTTATACTTCATTTGTATTGTATTACCGTGTTCTATTACCGTGAGGAAATAAGACCAAAATATTGGCGCCGTCTGTGGGAACACTAAGTTTATTAGTTTGTTAGGGAGTATGTCTAGAATTACCATATCCCAAAGTAAAGCTCTGGAGGGAAATATGGGAGAAGCAGGACAAAATACACCTGAACGGATGACGCAAGATATGGCGGGACCATCAACAGTACCCGCAGCAGTACCAACTCCAGCGATGAGGGAGAATCAAGGACCTCAAGGTGTGGAGGTACCCGCCACTGAACCAGGTGCAACTGGAGCGACGACAACGAGTGCTTCGATTCCAGATAACATGAGGAATGAATTATTGGCAATGGTAAAAGCCGCTTTGGCCGAAGTACTGACTCCAACACCGGCCGCTTTGATACCATCTCCTGTTGAACATCCAGAAGCCTTAAGGGAACAAGGTTCTGTTGCCTGAATGTTGAAGGGAAGGGAGAAGGAAAAATCCCAGCAAGATGATAGAAGAAGTAGACATGCTTCGGAGGGAACAAAAAGTAAGGAAAAACCCACCCGAGATGATCAAGGAAAGAAGTTAGTGTCGGTCGAGATACAATTAAGAAGACATCTTGAGAGAAGATAAAGGGAAAATGAGGCAGAACGCGTTACTGAACGGAGAAGAAGAGAAGATAGGAGATGATCAGAGAGTCATGATTCCATAAGGGAACGTAATGAAAAAGAAGACCAAAGAGAGGAATTATGAAGAAGGAAGGATAGAGATGACAAGAGATGCTCAGACTGTCATGATTCACGAGGCGAGCATGATGGAATGGCCAGAAACACTGAAAGACTGAAGAAAGGGAAACCAACGGTTGAGACTCAAGTGATACGAGAGGACAATACTAATAACTGCAGTCCATTTTGTCAAGAAATAGAGTCAGAGATCTTGGGACAAGGGGACAAGATCCCAGAACTGAAAACATACGATGGAAAATCTGATCCCCGAGATCATCTTTTCCAATTGGATAGGAAACCGTCCCTTTACGGTTTTAAGGATAATATCCAAGCCAGGATATTTGCAACAACTCTATCAGGGTAGTTGTGGATTGGTTTAATCGAATTTCTCGAGGACAAATCAAAAGCTACAGCCGATTGAGAAAAATGTTTGAAGATCAATTTTGTAGTCAGTCTAGACTAGTTCTGGATCACTCTCATCTCTATACAATGAAACAAGAAACCAATGAAAGTCTAAAGGACTTTATGAAACGTTTGAATACAGAGTTATTGAGGATTGATAGCCCATCATGAGAGATGATTGCGAGCATACTTTTCCGAGCAACCACCAATACGATGTTCAGTGGAGACCTACTCAGACGTAAGCCTACCACCGTCGAAGAAATCAAAAAAATTGCACAAGAGGTAGTTCATTATGAGGAAATGATGGCGACTAAATTACCAGTTGTTGCAGCGGTGAAGGATAGAGGAAGAGGAAGAGAAGATCATAACCGTAATATCTACAACAACAGAAACAAGAATTACAAAAGGGAGAGTTCGCCTAGACGGTACACGCCGTTAAATGCTCATATCATGACAGTCTTTAGAAGGATCCTAAACTGATGAGGGAATCCAGGGCAACGATGTATTCAAGTCAATTATGTAAGTATCATAATCAGAAGGGTCATGATATTGAAGAATGTATAAATTTGAAGGATGAAATTGAACAGTTAGTAAAGGATGGCAAACTCGTGGAGTATGTCAACAAGGTGCAAGACCAAGAGAAGAATTTCAATCGGAAAAGAACTTCGTCACCTAGGAAGGATAAGCAAAGGGTAGTCGATGAACCGCATCTCTTCCAGTATCCTCAAATTGAAGATGGGAATGCTAGAAAATGAATGATTAATATGATATCTGGAGGACCGGGAGGAGCATATTCCACCAACGACCGGAGAAAGATCACAAGACTGGTTGAATCGGATAATTTTGTCAATATGGCTAATATACTGAGAATTGAGGAGGTGCCGCATGAAGAAGTCACTTTCTCTACAGCAGACCTAAGGAAGCTGAGCGCACAGGCTATACAAATGTCCAATTTAAATTGCCCTTTGGTAATAACGGTGGATATAGCTAATTATGGGGTCACCAAGATGTTAGTGGATCATGAAAGCTCAGTAAATGTGTTGTTCAGTTCTACATTGGCTAAAATGGGATTGAATAATCAGACATTAGAACCAGTGAGAACATCTCTTCACGGATTTGGAGGTCCAGAGATAGTTCCACTCGGAATGATTAAGCTCCCGACATCATTGGGAACAGCGCCGCAAAGAAAGACACTACTAGATAACTATGTGATCGTTGATATGCATTTCGCATACAACGGAATCATAGGAAGACCAACACTGAATGCTTTCCGAGCTTTACCATCAACTTATCATCAAATGGTTAAATTTCCAACTTCTAGCGATACTGGTGAGGTCATAGCAGACCATATCGAAGGATGGAAATGCTACGTAACTTCGCTCCGGACTTGGCCACAACAAGAAGAAGCAGCAGCAAGGACATTGGCTCCTAGGTAAATGGAGCATATTGATTAAAAGATTCCGTTTCAATCAACTAGTGTCTTTAGCATTTTGAATATTTTGAACAAATTTTTATTCGTTCTCTCTGCTATGACATGCATGAGGGACAAACATGTATGAACTTAGAACAGGTACCTCAAAACATGAATCTGGAGGACAACACTAGAAGTCAGGCAAATGAGCAATGAACCAAGCTCAGATCTGTTCACATAATCTGTTTTGGGTTATTCAAGAAGATTACGTTTAATTAATTGAATTACGTGAATTCAATATAATCTGCATAATAAAATGTATGCAGGACAGAAAATCCCTAAAGCAAATAGAAGAACGGAAACCTTGCCCCAGAGTGGCACGAGATACCGAAAGAAGCCAGAGGCAACAAAAAGAACGGAAACTCTGCCCCAAAGTGGCACGAGATAACGAAAAAAGCCAGAGGCAACAAAAAGAACGGAAACTCTGCCCCAAAGTGGCACGAGATACCGAAAGATACCAGAGGCAACAAAATGGATGGAAACTCTGCCCCAAAGTGGCACGAGATACCGAAAATCCCTAAAGCAACCAGAAGAATGGAGACTCTGCTCCAAAGAGGCACGAGATACTGACAATCCTTAGGGTGATCAGAAGAAAGGAGATTATATCCAATATGATTCGAGATACTGCAATTCCCAAAGAATACAAGAAAGTGATGAACACTCTATTTATATAGCACAAGACACTCAAATGTCACGAAGAACAAGGAGGAACAAACAATTCTCTCCGGAATGGCAAATATCACCACGACTGCTTGGAAAAACAATCAGACAACAGACACTACGAATAACATTGTAAGTGCTCGTTGAAATCCACAATTGGAGAAAACATGAACAAAACTCTCGAAAATTGAATAAAAATTAAGCAAAAATATAAGAAAAGAGAGCACTACGTCTAGGTTGACAAGCAAAACCTCTTTTCTAAAATAGAATATTAATAATTAGAATGATTATAATCCTGCTAGAAGAAACTTGATTCAATGTTTCATAGCAGGATAAACAATTTTCATTGAACAATAGTGAACCAACAGGTTGCTAAAATAAAGTAAAGAACTTAAATGAGGAATTGAAATAAAAGGCAACAAGTATGGGCTTGAATAATTAAGCATATAATGACGAGCGTTCAAAAATGTAGTTATACTAAACATCAAATTGTTCAAACATATGAGAGCGACGCAGCACCACGGATAAAACCAAATTAAAAATTGTTCATAAGTATAAAAATAGAAAGCCTTGGGGTTGCAATTTCAATCTTCCTCCTCATCCTTAGAGGGTGGATACGGATCAGGCATCGGAAGCCGTGGTGAGAGTCCCTGGAGGATAAGCTTGTCATTCTCGAATAGCGAGGCAAATTCATCAGGTGCTGCAGGCTCAGAAGCTGTACTAGACGGCAGAATCTCTAGATTTGGCCCTAGAGACAGGTTCAACCATTTTGGCTCAAAATCGTCACTGACATACTGCGTCGCATAAAGCTGATGCACTGTCAGAGCTTGAGCATTCTGACCTTTTAAGATTGCCTCGACGAGTGCAAATTTCTCGGAAAGTGTTTCTTCGAAGAAATTCTTCGGCTATCTCGACCTTCTGTTCGGTAGAAACCTACAAGGGTGTGAAAAATATTAATATGATAAGAGGAAAATAGAACGCGAGACACAAAGAAAGGGAATATATTTTACCTCGCCAAGGCCTCGCAAATAGCCGTTCAGGTCGGCATTAAATGTCTCTTCTTTAGCTATAGCCACCTCTTGTTTGAGTTCGGTAATCTGCTTGCTCAGCTCTTCCTTAAGCTGATCATCCTCTTCGCGAGCTTTTTTAGCTGCCTCCCTATCGGCATGCGCCCTAGCAGCATATTCTTTGACCTTTTGCAAGGCCTTCTCATTATCATCTAGAGCAGCTTTAAAGGCAGCAGTATCGTCACCAGGGCCTTTTTCCCGTATTTCCATCAGCGCCGAGAACATCGTATCAACGAAACCGCCCGCCTAACAATTAATGGGCAATCAGATCAGCATACAAGGTTCAGGTCAAATATAAATTAGCTTAAAAACAGAAATAATTACCGCTGTCAACAGATGAAGCGTGTTCCGCTCCACCATCCTCCTCTCTTCGGCAGATACCGAAAGAGGAACAGCAAGGCCAGGCAAGATAGCCTTCAGATGGTCGATAGCTTCGGCCTCTGAGATTTCATATCCACCGGCTCTAGCATGTGGGCCTTGACTAGTCCCAACCCCCGCATTTGGCCCAGTCGTTGGGATAGATCCTCTGGGAGATGGCCCCACGGTTTGGTGCATTTTTCTTTTCTTATTTTGGGCGGCGCCCTCACTATTGCCACCCAAACCACTTGCCAGGTTCTCTAAAACCTCAGCAGCAGCTCCAGCAGAGCTGCAACTACCCCCTAAGATATCATCAAAGGGATCAGCTCCCGTGCTCATAGCCACAGCAATTGAAGGACCATCAAGATTTTGCTTGCCCTTGCTCTTTCTCTTCTTAGGGAGAGGGATGACAGTGGCGGTATTGGTTTGCGAGCTGGCCTGGTCAGCAGCAGCGGCTCGGTTCATCCTCGCGTGCCGGTCCATAATATATTGAACTGCAACAAAATTATATCGTTAGATACTCATTAAAAAGGCAAATCAAAAATATCATACGAGTTGCACAACTATACCAAGGGTCATCCTTCCGTTATATTTCACTGGGGATAACTTAGCTAACGAGATGACTCGATTTTCAACTAATTGTTTAACATCAAATTGATGTTCTCGAACTAAATTTGGGATAAACTCGCAACCCCATGAAGTTATAGAAACGCCGCTCGGTGTCATTACTCTTGACCCAGTGTACCATTCTCGGCGGTACTGCCTAAACTCGCCTTCATAACTTTCTTCGATATAAAAATATCGTCTTTTCCAGTCTTTCCCATATCCGGTGGCCCCACCATTCAAGAACTTGCGATGTGTTTGTGCTTTGACATGATAGAATCCCTCTTCACGCCTCGCAATTTCGAACAACGCATAAAACTCATTGGGACTTTGTGGTTGGCGCAACGCCTTCATGAAAATGATAAAGCCAATTAAGTTACCATAAGAGTTTGGCGTGAGTTGAGCAGTCACGACATCTATCTTCCTAAGAAGCCATCTAAGCTCAAAAGGGATGGGAAAGCGAAGACCATTGAGAAGTTGACCAACAAACACAGTCATATGCTCGGGCGGTGGGGTATGCATCCGATCATTCGGCCTGGGGAGGACGATCTTATACTTATCGGGTATATCAAAATTTACACGAAGCCCTTTACGACTATGTTGGAGACGGGAAATATACTGATCATAGGCCATTCCTGGGACCTCAACATGATCATTGAACTCCTTATTGATATAATCCACGTCTTCTTCACCCTCGATGGGAGCGCGATTATCCTGATAAGATGACACGGGCGAATTATCGCTTTCGTATTCCGGTGTTGGTTGTTCAATGTTTGCATCGACATTGCTACCCGCAGGTGAACTAAGTTTATCAATATCTATTAACTCCAATTCATTTACTTCGACTGGGCTCAAACCCGCTGGAGCATTAGTTGGATTCCCCATATTAATGGAACTGGAGCTCGAGCCAGTACTCGATTCACTCCCATAAGTAGACTCACTGCTCACCATCTTGGTCGAGAACGAACTGAAAATAAATTAAGAATGTAGTCTGACTAACGGCAAACACGTCACTCTCGGTTCTCACTTCTCTCTTAAACATGCATGAAAATGAAATTTCTGCTAAGAAAAATCTAACTAAATAAGGACAAGTTTTTTTACCTTAAATGAATGCCCGGAAGAGAAACTTTTGCTTGATTAATTTATCCTAAGCAGAACAAAGTAACAAGTTAAATAAGCCCAGATAAACATTAAATGATGGGGGCAATAGCTAAAAATTATATGAACCGCATCGAACACTCACGATTCGATGCAGATCGCATCGAATCAGTGTTGTTCGATGCGGATCGCATCGAATGCTCAAAATTCGATGCGCTTTACCTAGGCAGCGGAATGCGAGAGGAGCAGAATGACCTTCTCGCGGTACCCCTGTCATTATATAGGGGGCGGAAGGCCCACCAGGCCCAATTCACTGATCGCATTGAACGAGCGCATCGAATGCACTTCATTCGATGCGATCTATCTGACGCATCGAACCTATGCTGTTCGATGCGTTTTAATTCATTTTTGCATATTTATTAGGATCCGCTCTGAAAAAATCATATGATTAAGAATATTCCAAACCAGTGAAAAATTTGGCAAAATGCATATAGTATTGTTCTTTAAGTTTGGAAAACGATCTCCCCATCGACATCGTCTCCCAAACTGGGGGGACTATATGATGGTTTGATTTAAGATTGGCCCAATACTTCTTTACTGGGCCGACCCATTATTGCATCGAATCGTGATGATTCGATGCGCCTTTCTGTATTGGTTAATGGAACCCATGGGACGACGGCTATAAATAGCCCGTCCCCTTGTAATCTGTGCACCTTGATTTCCGAGAATTACTTCAGCATAGTCAGCATCGAATTCGACACGCATCGGATCGAATAATTCCCATTCGACACGAGTTCATACCGAATCGGTTTCATTCGACACGGTAAAATAAGCATCGAATTCGATACCTCAAGTACGCATCGAATTCGGTACCCTCTAGAGCAGCATCGAATCCTTGTTATACGTTTCACATCGAACAGAGAATATTCGACACGTCAGCATCGAATAATCAGAACTCGATACGTTACAGTTAATCTTGTAATTGTTTTATTCAGCTTAATAATCTTGTAATAAGTGTTCCGGACCAAGCTAGTCCGTTAATAAACTTGGATAGCATTGTTTTGATTATTTATACTTCATTTGTATTGTATTACTGTGTTCTATTACCGTGACGAAATAAGACCAAAATAAACACATAGTTTCTCTTTGTGCTACATCTTTGCACACATTTTCTTTCTCTTTTTTAAGCTTTTTTTTATATTTTAAAAAACACAATTCATAGCATCCATAAATGTACGATGATGGATACAAATTACAATAACGAGATTGCAGCTTTCCAATTTAACATAGGAGTGTTTCCAAGAGCTTTTAAAAGTATCCTATGGGCTTTAAGTCACTGAAAAGCATTTACTTAGTGTTTACAATTGATGCTTTTACTTCTCCTTCGCTTAAAAAAAGTTTTTTTTTTTTTAAAAGTAGAAGCCCAAAAACATGTCATGAGGTGCTTCCATAAATTGCTTCTACTTACTTATATATCACTTAAATTTCTCTAAATATCTTATTTTAGCCTCACTTAATTAGAAAAAAAATCTCACGATTTTTTCTTAGCTCAATTACACAATATCTTCTATAATTCTAAATTGTGGCGTTTTTAATAGTAATAAATTAATAATAAAAATAATTAATGAAGAACTAATAATGAAGAATAATAGATTTTATTTTTTTCTTTTTTTACTTAACAGTAACAGGTACGACATATTTCTATTAACATATTTCAAATAAAATTATACTTTCTAAAAATAAATGCTTACACAAAATAAATTGTACAATATTATGTAATAAATGTATATATTTTAATTCACTTATTTTAAAATTCAAATTATTTAATTTTTAAATATAAACATCAATGTTTAAGTATGAGCGAAACATTAATATTGTGTATACTTTAAAAAAGGGTAATTAGATTTTATGGCATTTTAATCAATTTCAAAAGTTATTTTTCACTAGCTATTGCAACACCATAAAACTATTTTAACTGCTTTAAGTAACTTTTAAAACACGTTTACAAACACTCACTGCTTTAAGTCAAACACAATTTTAAGTAACTTTAAGTAAAATTATAAAAAAGTAATTTTCATAAGCTCTTACAAATACCCCAATAGTTATTATTCCAAAAAACTAACCTGGTTGTTTATTGTCTACATTTAATTTATTCTCACCGGCTTTCTTCACAATGTTGCTCACAAATTCATTCGTAGAAAACTCAAAGATTTCTTTAACACAGCAACTTGAATAATTCAAAATATCTGTTTCAGAAAATTAATTTCTTAAAGGACCACTAGGTCTAACAAAAACAAAAAAGGACCATTAGGTCCACTATTAGAAAATAACATCAATTATTAGGACCATTTTAGAGAGATTGGTCCGTCCAACTGGCAAGGTTGTGGGCTTGGGCATCCTTGTGCTTCTAAGGATAATTTGCACGTTTCCAATTTCTCTGTCGTGATATTTTGTTTGCTCATACAGATATACTGCAATTTGGATTTACCTTTAACTTTATTGTAAACTTAGATGATTATTTCTTGTAAATAAATATTTTCATCTTTTAACAAATGTGAAACATGTGACTGGAACTGATAATAGCATTTTAATAGCGTAAATTGAACACCACAGACATCACTACCCAGCAGTGTCCAAAATTTCATGACTATGTAAGTCTTATTACCTGCCCAACTTTTGTACCTGCGTGCTGGCCTGGTCCATTTCCATCTCTAAATTTCGTCTGCACTTGTTACTTAATTTGTGTTAGCAATCAGAAAGGCCATATACTGGTTTGGAACTTTTCAGGACTTTCAGATCTCAAATGCCAGACGTAATCTTTATTTCAATAATTTTGTGAGATGTGGCCTGTACAATTCATATATTAATTAGGCGGAGCCATATCAAAGCTGGCCTTTTTTCTAATATTATACTAATCTATTAAAGTCCCTTATGATTATCGTGAAAAAAAGAGAATATGTATACAAATAAGACAGAAAATGAATACACGGTACTTTTATCAGACCATATAGTATCCTATGTATTCTAACATATCCATCGGTCTAGTAACACGACGTTTCTAAAAAAATATAATCTCTTAATTTGGTTTTAAATAAGGATAAAAGTATCAAACCTCCTAACTAATGGGGTATTTTTGATATTGACCACTGGAGAATTTTTTTTATCACTATACACCCTAACCCTAACCTTTGACAACTTGTGTTAATCACCTCACAAGTATATACGGCCTTTTTTGACAAGAATAATTCCGGCTTGGTATTTTTTTATTCTATTTCTGGCAATCAACTGCCAAAATACATCTAGTACAATACGCCTGAGTCGCATGGGGGCAAATATTTCAGTCAAAAATAGCTAAAAATACACCGGTGGGGTAAATCGGACAAGTTGGCAAAGGTTAGGAGGTATAGTGGTGGAAAGAAAAATCCGAGTGGACAATGTCAAAAACACTATATATGTTAGAAGGTTTGATGTTTTAAACCTTCAAATAATTTTGTTCAATGGATTTGGGTTGTACTGTCTATCAAAAGTCTAAACTCTTCTTCTTTTAAGGTTAGCAGATTAACCTAATGAGCAGAATTGACGTTTAAGTAAAAGCTTTAGTTTCAACCTGAAGGTCATGGTCTTTTCAATTTCTTTTTACTCCTCGTAGTTATTTTAAATATACTCCTTAATTGATAGAATAATGAATCGCTGAAAATGTTGATCTCTCGGGACTTTGGTGACCTAAATTGGAGAGAAAAGAACAAACTTAACAAAGGTTAGGGGAGAATGTGCAACTTCTTTAACAAACGGACGTCAAAGTGCTAAACTGGTTATAATTGGGATAATTCTTTTTTTTTTTAAGTTTATTTCTTGAGATAAAGTTTTTCTCATAAGAGAAAGTTTTTTTGGCACAACACCTTGTAATATAGGAAAGATGTGCATTACCCCACCTAGCTATAAAAAATAAATAAGCAAATTATTCCCCTATAATATGTGAAATAGACACATTACCCTCTGCTTGGCGCCCTATTACTAGTCAAGCAATTGGAATATTATTTTTCCTCTGATGCTTTGGAATTAAACTCAAATGAAATATTTCATTCTAAAATAGTTGCCGGAACAAAATATTTTATCGCAACATTTTGTCAAATTTTTTTAAAAAAACATTTTGACGAACATTTCAAATAATTTGGTTTGTGTTTTCTTTTTTGTTCTTAGTCTAGTAAAAGATTTATTAATTAAAAAGATGTATTAGTTAGTTTATGAGTTTGTAAGATTTCACGTATTTATAGTTTGTACAATTACACGTACTTAATTTAAATAATTTAGATCTTGATTAATGAATTGATAATTATTAATCAATAATTAAATATTTAACTATATTTTTTTCTTACAAAGTAATAATATAATTAAATTTGTAATTGAGAATGTTAGAGAGAATGTGAGGGGAGAAGATAAGATTAAGATGAGAGGAGAAGATGAATGTGGGTAAAATGAATGAGGTGAAGAAAGACACTACAACAAAACCCATCAAATGCAACAAAATGGCTTCATCTTGAGAATTTCGATGCAAAAGTGGGTGCATTCTAATATTCGATTGCAATTGATCAAATTCAGATACATGGCCCGATAAGTGCATGCAATCGAATTTCGATTGAAGAGTAGCAAATGCAATGAAGTTTCTTGTTACCAGGCTGGCAACGAAAAACTTCTTTGCGTAACTTATGTTGCATGCACGTATTCTAATGCAGTAAGCGTGCTGAAACAAAATTTTTGGTTGCAGTGGCCCTCTACATCGAACAATTTCGTTGCAACCCATCAATACCATGTCCGGTGCGGATTTCTCCAATGCCACACAAAACACACACACAAATGTCGTTTAACAGCCGTGGACCGACGAATCTCATCAAAAAGACACCGGTATGTAACTATACTCAACCCAAGGAACATGTTGATGTAATTTATTTCAAATTCCGTCCATTATTTACGTTCGTGAAATTTCAAAGATTCATGTTTCGGTTATTTTCGATAATATATATAATTTTGTGATTATACTTGTTGATTATTGTTGTTTATGTTCATTTGGATATGATTATTGTTGATATCTCTATACAAGATTGAACATTAGGGGTTAGCTTGTATATTAGAAGAAGCTTTGGGGTGAAAAGTGTAGTTTGGAAAAGGTAAGGACTCAATTGTCAAGTTTAAAACTTTTGTGGTGTTGAATGTAATTTATTAAGACTTTGTTGTAGGAATAAGATAATTAGAAGATTTGATCGTGTTTGCAAATATTTAGTGAGTTGTTAAGAAAACTATAGCTAGTATAATTTGGTTTCTAATATTGAACTTTAGGGGTTAATTTGTAGTTTAAAAAATCTTATGTGTTAGAAAGTGTAGTTGAAATAAAATTAGGACTCAATTGTCAAGTTTAAAGTGTTTGCGGGCTAAAAATGTAATTTATTCGGACTTTCGAGTAGGAATATAATAAATAGAAAATTTGGGCTTATTTAAAAAAACTTAGTCAGTTAGGAAAACTAAAGGAAAAAAATATAATTAGTTGATCTTAGATATTATTTGGTTGTTAATATTATAGTTTAGGAAAACTTGGTGTAGCATGTGTAGTTGAATAAAAAGTTTGACTAATTAAGTTGTGAACTTTAAAGTTCTTGTAGGTTTGAAATATAATTTATATGAACTTTATCATAGGAACATGATTATTAATTAGAAGATTTGGGCTATTCTTGAATATTTAGCGAGTTAAGAAAATTATGGGGTAGAAAATATTATTAAATTAGTTAGTTAGTGAAGAAAATTATAGGGTAAAAATTCCAATTAAATATATTTCTTATTAGGATTCACACGTGAAAATTAATTTTTTATTGAGGTTGAAATATAGTTTAGTGAAATTTAGGGACGATTAGATTGATATTTTTGTTAGTTAATTTAGATGGCAGGTAGAGATCAGGGACCGTCTAGGGGTAGATGAAGTAGGGGGAGGCATTCGTGGAAGGAACCGTCTAGTAGTAAGCAGCCACATAGAGTCCCAGAGTTTTAGTAGGACCCCCTGCTTGATGATACTAGTGATATGCCAGTTCACAGTACGAACTTTGACCCGTATGGCTTTCTTGGAGACTTGGAGATAAAGCCTATTGCACCGCCCAACACTGCAAGGTCCGAGTTACCACATGGCTCGGCACTTGCCGCAAGTTCAGATATGCCAAAGTTTCGCCCGCACTGTCTGCTACTTCAGTCTGGCGGACATCGTCTCTAGGCGCATACGAGGTAGGACCCTCACAAACCCCTGTTAGCGAAGTGGAGATAAATCATCGGGGGCACGGCAGGGGGCACCTACTCCAGAGAACCCAAATGATAGGCAGTGGATCACATTTTGTCCATATTGCAGATCGATGAGGAACCAATCGTCCATTAGTGCGTCTATTTCAGCTACCTGGAAGAAGTTGTGTAAGGGCCTGTGGTTTTGCTTTTCAAACTTTCCTCCTAATTCTCGTCAAAGGGCATGGGAATAATTTAGCATATAGTATTAAATATTAAACATATTTAATTATGCTGATTTCTTATTCAATATTTATTTTAATTATTTCAATTATTTAAAATGTACATGACCAATATCAGTGGGATAAAGACGACCTTTATCGTGTTAGGGACACATGAGAGCGGATTGGCAACATGCATTATAACGAATGATTGAAGACACTGAAGAGAATATTCGAGCAGATAGCTGCGAACCACGATGTGTGTCGCATGCACGATATATGGATTCCAAAAGACCATAAGACGACTTTCATAGATAATTGGAATGGGCCAAAACACAGGAATAGATGAGTAAAAGCCAAGATAAAGAGGGACAAGGCTCCGAAGAAGAGTTGATTTCGTGGGAAGCGTTCAGGCTAAACTTTGGTGAAGGGGCAAGTAAGTTTTTATTTGATAGTTTAATTGTTTGTCAAAACATGTTATTTAAATATAGATTAAGTGTGTCGTATTAATTGTTTACTTGTGTTGTGAAACAAGTGAAAAAGGAGGGTGTTACGATTAAAGAGTTGCCTATAGCGTTGATATACAAGCTAGACACAGTTAAAAAAATGCCAAGAGAGAGGAAGAATGGGTGAATGAAGAAGATCAGAAGGCTTGGGTTAGGAATCTATTTATATGTTAAAATTAATTTACAAGTCAAAAATTCTATGTACTACTTACTTATTGAGTTATGCGTACTTTTTTTTTCAAGCTAAAATACCTGAGTGAGATCCGGACTAAATATGGGCCGAACATGAGTATATGGCCTCCATGGGACTTCAATAGTTTGTTGAAGGCTTAGCCCCTCAAGAAAGTTCAGGTGAAACTATCTCCTAATACTCAAAATGGTATACAATATATGGGGCCTCGAGTAGTGGTAGCGCATCTGCAGAGATGGCGCGCCAGTCCGAGTTGGCATCTATTAAGAGAGAAATTATTATATACATTCGCTGTATGTACAACCGATGATTGAGATTAAAATAAAATTCCTAAATTGTAGGAATAACCACAAACACCCCATCCTCACCGTATATTGGTAGTGGATGCACATACATCGGCTGCGCCTAATGATCTCTCCTATTATGGAGGCGGAGCATTGCGCCCAATTATCTCAGGCGGCATAGAGGAGGTTGTACGAGAGCGAGTTCCAGCAGTGGGAGCATAACAAGCTCGTCATGGCTCACTTGAGAAACAATGCGATTCAAATAAGAGAGGAGCCCCCAGATTTGCCCGATCCGCTTAGGCCAAAGCCACCAAAGGAACTAAAGGAGTCGTTTTCTCTTGACACTGAAGTCATCAGATTGCCTACGAGAATTCAAAGTACCAAAGAGAGAGAAAAGATAGGAAAAAACGAGAAGACTCGGGTGAATGAAGACAAATCACTACGAGTCCCCTCAATTTATAGGCGGAGTAGCCTAAGGGACGCCATCGACGTGTGGCGAACTCAACGCCACGTGGATCAAGAAGGACCACATTTCAGAAAAACTCGACAGTACATAGACTCATTAATGATTTTCAAGTGATTTCTACAAAATACACTCGAAACTGGGGGGGACTCCTGATGATGCATAATCGGTCCCACCCTTGGAGAGGGGCGGAAAAGAGGGCACCCTACAAAAAATCGTCTAAGGTCTTACGGGAAAGTACGTAATGGTTGTGACCCTCCTCCTCACGGATACAGATGGACGACCCAGACTCTGGAGACGGTATCCCCGAGTTACGACCAGAAAACACCTACCAAGGGTACTCGGTCTACACACTCGGAGGAAGGAACCCCCAGATTCGGCTAACATCTATTAAAGGGATGCGGCGAGGTCACAAAGGCCTAAACACGTTCCTTCCAACCACCCACGACCTATCTAAAAACAAAGGACCCACCACGAACAGCCTAAGACTCCTCAACCCAAAAGGAATAACTCTCATCAGAGCATTCAACACTCTACGAGATGCTCGAGAAACTATCTCCAACACTAAGACAAAATTGAGGAAACATGAGCACTCAACAAACATTAAGGACACGAGTAATGACAAGGCAAGGTCAAAAACCCACCATAATCTCATATAAGCAGTTCATGACCAAAGGACAGCCCCGAGTCTCCTTCACGACGAACGACCCGCAAAGACAGACCAAACCAACCACGACCTCCGACTCTACCCGGAAGACGCATCATTTATTCTCAACTCTCCCAACTTCACAACCACCCTAATAATGAGGAAAGACCGTCCCCTGTTGGTCCAACTATTTCATTGGGATTGAAAGCGACAAGCACCATTGGTGTAGAAAATTCATTGGCGCAGACCAAATTACATGCATTGGCTCAGACTACCCCAAAGACCATTAGGACAGGGATCATTATTACTCGCTCAGACGGACCATCAGCCATTGGTCACCCCCAGACAAACAACCCTATTAGCGCAGAAGACCCATGCACGATTGGGTAACAGCAAAAATGGCAAGATCGACCCTCATTGACCAAAGGCCCATGAACCTACACTATAAATAGTCTTCATTTTCTCAGCAAAAGGGACAAGCTCCAATTGAAGCACTAATCCACTCCACACAAAAATAGTAGTATTCTCCTTTATTATACACCCTACTTGTACTTAGAATTTATCGCATTCTTCTAGCTCTAACTCGTGTACCTCACACGAACTCTTGTACTTTACTCAAAGTCCTTAATAAAATATGTGCCTCCTTTTTTCAAACTCGAGATTGGCGTTCCGAACACAAATACTTGAGTAACAATATTCTCAAACATCCCGACTATCCGGGCCCAGACGATATTGCCTCACCAATATTTATAAAGTACAATATATAATTTATAAAGTACAATATATCATATCGGTGATAATCACCGATATGACACTGTGGTCCCTGGATCCCGAGGTCTATAAATACGCGGTGCCCGGATCTCAAAGTAAGCAATTATTATCTCTCATCTACCATGCATCACATCGAAACAAATCCCCGATCTCATTCTCGATATCGTACTCGATATCGGGATAACCTGGTGCTTCATCGATACGTCATACAACCACACTACCGATATCACATCGAGGGGCGTCCTCGATATCATGTCGAAGACATTCACCGATATACGTATGATCTAATCACCGATGTACCACTGCCATCCAAGCATTGAGGCGTTAGTTCGAGGTGTTTCGAACCAAGTCTACGCAAGATACATAGTGTAGGCCTGATTTGAGTTAGATTCGCTGTATTATTATATCACCCACTTGTAACCGACTCACATATATATATATATATATATATATATATATATAATACGATCTATCGCCAAATCAGTGGCGCCGTACGTGGGAACACCAGTTCACGGACGAGGACGCCAAGATGCAAGGAAGGAGGACCCGATACGAGTTTAACGGAGTTGTGACTAGAAACACGAGGATTGAGGACACACCACCCCCTCTACAGCCGAGTTTAACGGAGTTGAGAACAGACTATGACCCAAGCTGAGATGGAGCTTCCTCCAGCACAGAATGAACCGCGACGTAGGCGCGGGCCCAGGAGGCCACCGCGAGCCACGAATTCTGGGCCAACCACTGCCATACCAAATACGGCGGAACCTGCTACTGAGGGCCCGACCGCCGAAAACCCGGCAACGGATGTCCCGATGACCTTGGTGCCAAACGCGGATCTTCCCCGCTCAGAGGAGACGATGGCTGCAGGTCAGAGCACCGTTCCCCCTGCCGCCATAACCCCAGAGATGCTAGCGCAGATCAACGCTTCTGTAAAAGCGGCGCTTGACACTACATTGGAGAATTTTCTTCCACGACTGGCGGAACAAAGGACAAGGGATATTCGGGCAAGGCCCCATGAATCCTGAGCGGGTGAGAGAAGGGCGAGGCAAGGATATGATGGAACAGGAGGATACGGGGGACTCATTCTGAGAGATATCGCCCACAGCTTACGACAGGTCGTAGAGACGGGACCCTAGGACCCTTGACCGAGAGATAGCAAGAAGGATGGAACGACTTGACCATGAGAGGGCAGAAATAATCAGGAGAATGGAACGCGGCCGTGACCGCGCTGAGATTGCACATTCAAAAAATGAGGATGTAGAAGTACTGCAAGTAATATCGAGGAGGATGGAACAACTAGACCGCGAGAGGGCGGAGTTGACGAGGAAGGTGACTCAGAGGGGACAAGATCCCAGTGATCAAGCCATGCGACGGAAGAAGTGATCCTACAGATCATCTACATCAGGTCGATAGCATTTTGAATATATGCAGAGGGAAAGGGAGAACCTCCGGGAATATATGAAGAGGTTCAACGATAAATTGTTGAAGGTGGACGAGCCGCATGGCGGGCAGGTCACGATGATGCTGTTCAAGGGTACCACCCATCGCAGGTTCGCCGGCGAGCTAATCAAATTGACTGAGCCCACCATAGCACATATCAACATGCTCACGAACCAAATGGTTTACGAGGATGAGATGATGGCAACGCGTCAAGGTTCATTTTCCAGCAGGAACGCATAGAGAGATCGCAACAGAGAAAGGCCCCTAAAGACGTACACCCCGTTGAATAGAGGCATTCTGGAGGTGATGGACGTGGCAAAGAGAAACAGATGGTTGACAGAACCCGGGCCGTTGAATGAGACTCCCAGGATGAAGTCGTCGGGTAAATACTGCGCGTACCACCGTCAACCTGGACACAGGACGGAGGATTGTACGCACCTGAGAAATGAAATTGAAATATTGATTAAAGAAGGAAAATTGGCCGAGTTTGTCAGAAGCGCCAAGGAAGATGCTAGGGGGGCGGAACATTCTTTATCCCCTAGAAGAGATTACTTACCCAGGAGAGGAAAGCAGAAGATGATTGAGGCACCCGAGGAGCGTGGTAGGACCATAGTGAATGCCCCGAGCAGAGACGTCATAAAGATGATCAATGGAGGTGCATTGGGAGTCGACTCTGCTCGTGGCCGAGAAGCTATAACACGAAGAGTCCAGGGCGGAGCCTACATTGGGTACACAAATGCAATCATGCTAGAAGTGTACTTGGAGCAAGAGATCTCTTTCACCAGGAGAGACTTGGAGCAACTTAGTCCGTTGGCCCTGACCGCAGGTAAACTAGACTGCCCTTTGGTTATTACTATTAATGTGGATGGATATCAAGTGCATAAAGTTCTGGAGGATAGCGGGAGCTCGACAAACCAGATATTCTCAAAAGCCTACGAGCACATGATGATAGCCCCAGGACGGCTAGAGCCGATATCCACCCCATTGACCGGATTTGTCGGAGCGGAGGTAGTTCCACTCGTACAAATTATATTGCCCACAGGGTTCGGGAGAAATCGACGCACACGGGTGACGACGATAAAATATACAATAGTCGACATTCTGTTCCCCTACCACGCCATCATTGGCAGACCGGCACTCAACCAGATCAGGACAGTGGTCTTTACTTATTACTAGAATATCAAATTCCCGACACCTAAAAGAGTCGGCGGAGTTCTAGGCGACCAGGTACAAGGATGGATGTGCTATGTGGACTCGCTGAAGCCCCCTAGAATCAGAAGAAGACAAGAGATACAAGTCCCACACCAAGAATACATTCCGCGCACGGAGTGATCGCCATGAGGAACAAACAGAACAATCTTTTAAATTTCAGTAGTTTTTAAATTATGCTTGAACAATTGAAACATTGCCCCCATCGTGGGTTAGTTTGTAAACTTAAAATAGGGGGAACTACGCCGGTCTGATTCCCTACTCAACGGGATACGTAGGCGGGTTAGGGTTACCTAGCCTTCGACCGTTATCTTTTATTTTTCCCCTTCGTGGGTCAGCCTGTAACTAAAATAGTGAGAACTACGCCGGTCTGATTCCCCACTCAACGGGATACGTCGGCGGGTTAGGGTTACCTAGCCTTCAACCGTTATCTTTTATTTTGCCCCTTCGTGGGTCGGCATGTAACTAAAACAGGGGGAACTACACCGGTCTGATTCCTCATTCAACGGGATACGTTGGCCGGTTGGATTTACCTAGCCTTCGACCGTTATCTATCACTACTTTTTATTTTTGCTTTATGGAATCTCATATTTCATGTAGGGATATGTCCTAATCAGATAGTACGGAAGTGCAGAGAATTGCACGAAGAATTTGGGGAGTATTCCCATAGATATATGATTAACACATCTCCCTCTTACAGGTACATAACCCGAAGGATCACACATTACTATGTCCAAAAAGGACATAGGGATTATTAAACCCCCAGATTATTCAATATTATCCATCTAAACAGGTGCAACAGGTACAAACAGGTACAAATAGCTACAACAGTCGCGTTAAAACACAATGGGAACACATTTTCTTTCATAAACTGAAATTCCCAGATTGAGGGAACTTTTCGCAGATAACACATGCGCATCATTTCATGCTGTCACATAAGCTTTTACATCGGAAAACCTTTTTTTGTCTGTGATGTTTTACAGGGCATGAAGATTCATAGACTCCACGACCACAGAGCCACCAAGGGACAAAAAAAAAGAGGCTCATACCCATGAGCGGTAACGGGTTCCCCTGTGATAACGGGTGGGCTCCTACTCATGAGCGGTAATGGGTTCCCCTGTGATAACGGGCGAGCTCCTACTCATGAGCGGTAACGGGTCATCTACAAAGAAAAGTCTCCTACCCATGAGCGGTAACGGGTTCCCCTGTGATAACGGGTAGGCTCCTACCCATGAGCGGTAACGGGTCAGCTACAAAGAAAAGGCTCCTACCCATGAGCGGTAACGGGTTCCCCTGTGATAACGGGCGGGCTCCTACCCATGAGTGGTAATGGGTCGTCTACAAAGACAAATATCTCACGTGATAACGGGTTCGACCGTAAATATTTCAACGGTAGCGGGTTCCCTGTGATAACGGAATGCGCCCCTACCTACGAGAAAAATATTCCCTGTGATAACGGGGACGATCGTAAACATTTCAACGGTAGCGGGTTCCCTGTGATAACGGGATGCACCCCTACCCACAAGAAAAATATCCCCTGTGATAACGGGGTCGATCCTAAACATTTGAACGGTAGCGGGTTCCCTGTGATAACGGGATGGGCCCCTACCCACAAGAAAAATATTCCCTGTGATAACGGGGTCGATCCTAAACATTTGAATGGTAGCGGGTTCCTTGTGATAACGCGATGGGCCCCTACCCACAAGAAGAATATCCCATGTGATAACAAGGTCGATCCTAAACACATGAGCAGTGGCAGATTACCCATACTTCTACCAACACCGAGGAAATTCTAATCATTCCTTGTTGACAACAATTAGATTAAAGAAATCTCATCAAATATGAGAACGAAATGAATGCAGGGTCAGATATCGAAATACTGCATACTCTATCATCATGACAATAAAAAATCAACAAGCTATGAGTCAACAAGGCCACGAAGAGTCACAGATTTTGAAGATAACAGAGAAATAAATATTTAGTTATAGAACCACGAATGGGAGATAGTCCAGAAAGGGATAAATTCAAGTTACAATAAAGGCAGCAAACAACTACTCCCACACGGACCCTTTAGTCTTCTTCTCAACGACCTCAGAAAACACGTCAGGGTCGGCCGCACCCTCCTCCACCTCGTCTAGTCCACCAATCGGCAGGTCGTTATGATCGTGCCTTGGGTTCAACCCACTCAATTCGAGGGAGTCCTTGAAACCGTCATTTTTCAATACATGCCCTACGCAAGCATGAAATGCTGCCTCCCGAACCTTCAAAACTAAGTCTCGGAAGCTCGAGCTTTCCATAAACTTCTCTGCTCCAACCCGAAGGAGATCAAGACGACGTTCCTACAAATTGAACTCTATTAATTACAAGAGGAAAAAACAGAAGCAAATATCATAAACAAAATATATACAAAGTCCAAGAGAGCTCCAACGAGAGACGTTCGTTAGCAGCCTTCACCGCCGACACCTCAACCTTTAGTCTCTTCAACTCCTTGTTAGCCGCAAGTTCACACGCTTTTCCGTGGTCAATCTCAGTCACTAAGGTTTTGAAGTTGCCCTTCAGCAAATCATACTCCACCGGAGCTTACGACATGTCTTCAGCGCATCCTCTTTTTCAGCCTCCAACTTCTCTACCATCATGGGGTTGAACTCCCCCATCCTCAAGATATCAGCCTCGAGATTGGCAGCGACAGCATCAGGGTCACCCTTGGACTCGCAAATTGTCTTCAGACACGAGATCGCCAGCTTTGTCGTCTGCACAATACAATATGTAACATGATGATAAACAGTCAAAATAAAATCAATCGAAGTCGTGTTAAGATACGTACACTCTGAGATCAATGACCCATTACCAACGTGCCAACGAACACGCCGTTTGATCACCACAAGTGCCTCCCAAATACATCTCCACGAAAAAGGAGGATTATTCCCAACTCGAGCCTCAAGCAACGCGTTTTCAGAAAATATTTTGCCTTAAAAAGCCGACCTACCAAGCTATCGAGAAAGTGAAAAATCCGCCACGCTTGCTTAGCAAGAAACGCCAAATTAAATGATTTTAGGTTACGAAAGCCTAGCCCGTCGTCTTCTTTTTTTTTGCACAATTTCTCCTAAGCAATCTAATGAATTTTGTTCCTTGTTTCGTTTCCCCACCAATAATTACTAATAATGGAGATAATCTCGCCAATCAATGAATCCCGCAAACGAAAACAACTCATCACAAAAGTAGGAACCGATTGCATAACGACTTTAATCAAGACTTCATTACCTACCCTGGATAACGTCTTCCCCTTATACCTTTGCGCCCGTTTCCACACCCATCCTCGAATGAAATTAAAAAGCTCTCTTTTTGACCTCCCAACCACGGATGGTTGACCCAAATATTTTTCATGCCGCGCAGCCACCTCAATCCCAATAATCGCTCCGATCTCATTCGCCCGTTCTTCACTCGCATTGCGGCTAAAAACCACAACTTATTTGTTGGCCCGACGCTGCTTCGAACCGTCCAAAAAACGCACGCACGTCAACCGCTGCCTCCCGAGAAGCCTCACAAAATAACAGTGTATCATCGACGAATAAGAGGTGTGAGATACGATGGGCCGATCGCGAAATTGCCACTCCCTGCAACGTTCCTCGCAACTCCGTTATTGAGATAATTGCTGAAAAAGCCTCATAAACAAATAAGAAGAGGTAGGGGATAACGGATCCCCCTGCCTAATGCCCCTCTCGGCGTGAAAAATAGCTGACTCTCTACCAATGATAGGCGTCGAATAAGAAACAGAGTGCACACCTAACATAATTAAAGTCACAAAACTAGAATCAAATCCAAGCCTAAGCATTACCTTTTCCAAGAAGGACCACTCGACCCGATCATATGCTTTGCTCATGTCCAATTTTAGTGTCATGTAGCAACGATTTCCCGTCCTCTTTTTCTTGAGGTAGTGATTAAGTTCAAAGGCGACCAAGATATTATCTGTGATAAGTCTCCCCGGAACAAAAGCGGATTGAGTAGGAGAAATTACATCATTAAGGAATGGCTTAAGTCTGTTTGCCACAACTTTTGAGGCTATTTTAAAACTCACGTTACTAAGACTGATAGGACGAAACTGTGTTATCACATCAGGGTTAAGACATTTAGGAATATGCACTATATGAGTAAAATTCACCACAGGATCAAGAATACGATCATTCAAAAAAGCAAGAACAAAGGTAATAATATCCTCCCCCACAATGGACCAAACTTTTCATAAAGGAAAACAGTAAATCCATCCGGCCCAAACCTTAATTTTCTACCTCATGTCAATACCCACCAACTTATCCCATCGCAACAAACCCAAACGATAATTCTGCAGCTCATCCCCAATCGGTTCGCCACCTCGTTCATGCCATAATTGTCGAATCGACCCTTCACAATCCAACTTCCTAGCACAAGCAGCCTCAAAGTAAAAACGGAAAGGCGGTCGAACATTACTACCCACGGTTGCTCACAAACCTATCTGAATCACAGAGTGATCCAAGTGTTTCATCGCATGATGCGTGACACAAAAGGAATGAAATAAATTACGCCAATTCGTATTCGTGCATGCAGGGTCCAAATGCTCCCAAACTGTAGGGGAAGGGATTTCGATTACACCACGTGAACCGTGATCCACGATATCCAATATCACTCAACCCTATATCCGCCAAAGCCTCTAAAAAATTATGTAAGAGTCAATTCTGAAGTCGCGGCCATCCCTACTTATTTTTGTGATTCAGGATTTCGTTGAAGTCACCTGCGCAAAGCCACGGTCGAGGTAATTCCCTCCGAAGACGACGAAACAAGTTCCAAGTATATTTCATCCTCTGAGTCCCGTCGGGTTTGCCGTAAAACCATGTTAACTACCAATCCCCGTTGTCCCCTAACCCAGACACCACCGCATCAATATGATTGATAGACATACTAATAAGCCGAATATCTAACGATTTATCCCAAAGTAAAGCTAAGCCTCCTGATTTACCCCTAGTTTCCACACAAACACCATTAAAATCCAATTGTTGCTTCAATACCTCTATCTTCCTCGCCCTGCACTTGGTTTCAGACAGGAAAATCAGAGGGGGGTGCATATTTGACACCATCTGTCTTAGTTCATGAACTGTCCAAGGGTTCCCCAACCTCTGACAGTTCCAGCAGAAGATACTCATTGAGCTAGCGGGTTTGCTCCGCAACCTCCGTCAAATTTGTAAACTCATCCATCGACACTTCCCCTGTCACATCCTAATCCGACCCTGCCCAAAACCTTTTGAATATGCGGTCCATTTCCTTAGTTTGTTTCGCCTCTACACGCTTCGCACCCGAACCCACAAAAGTCAAAACATTTGAACCATCTATTCTTGTCGTTGATTTACCTTATCGTATAGTCATACGTTGATGTCGATCGTTCTTACTAATACGAATCCTTGGATCTAAGGAGACCGTGTGTTCTGACTCGCTCCCATCGCTAAGTACAGCCTCAGGTTTCTTGCCACATACATCATGTTGAAGAGCGCTTGAAACGGCATGAAAAGGAACGATCGGAAGCATCTCACGGCCCGTGACCCTCCATTGCTGTTCACTATCCCCGTTTCTCCCCACTGCATGATCTGATATCGTTGGTTTACGCCACAAGTGATTTGTATTACGAGGCCCTGAAGACACAAATTTGTCCCTATTATTTCCTCTATCGAAAAAATGTTGTCGAAAACAGTTCCCCCCCCCCCTCCCCGCCGATACGATGGCTCTCTCAACCAAGCACCATATGGTGTGTTCAAGCATGGCGACCCCGATGGTTGATTGTACTGCTCATCGCAGTCCACCATAATATGACCCAGAACCCCACAAAGATAACAAAAATTGGGGAGGCTCTCGTATTTGAAGTTGACGGTGAACTCTTGCCTCCGGTACTCCAAACTGTCATGAAGCGTGGCAAAGGTTTCGTGACGTTAATCTTAACTCGAATCCGCATAGTAAGATCCCAGGAGTCGCTCAGTTCAACGTCCTTAAACAAGCCAAGCTTATGCCCATTGGAGCTCGCGAATTCTCTTGTTTGTCGCGCAAGTGGAAGATCATAAATCCGGATGTGAAAACTGCAGAGATTCAGATTAATAGATGCAGGGTTTTCGTTTGGGCCGATGTCACGGAGAATAAACACTTGCTTGTTGAAGGACCATGGACAACCCTCCATCGCCTTCCTTTTGTCAATAATGTGAAAAAACTAGAAAATCATACGATCCTCCCCAATGCGAGAAATTTCCAGCCCCTTGTTCGCCTTAAAAAAGTTCTTAATGAAAGTGCAGAACAGAGGGAAATTAAAATTCTTTCCGGTAAGAATTCGTCCTACCAAAACCAGTTCTGTTGCAGCATCCACGTTATTCCATGCTGAGTCGGGTACCGTAATTCCTTCCTCCACATCCGTCACAAGAAGGTTGCGGTGCAGCTGACTATCTAACCCATCCATGAGGCGACTGAAGACGCATGAAAGAGGTATTACGTTCAGATTTTGGCCGTGGCATCCCAACACCGATCAATCCTCCTTCTCCACAATTCGCAACAAACAAAAGTAAGGAAAAGCGTGAAAAGTATCCACTAAGTGAAGGTTCAAGTCGAAAGACACCTTTATTTATTTATAGAACTTCTTGAAGTGCAAACTAAGATTTATCATTCGGAAATGGTGGAAATTGTTAGATTTAGTTTCCAAATAATAAATTTTGTGAGAGGTATCCAACATTGGTTATGTGTTGATATGATGTGAATGCAAAGTACAATAAAATCCTTTTTGAGTTTGTCCCACATTGGTCAAGTATGTTGGGCTCTAACTCATGGTAACTATAAGTACTTTTATGGGCTTTAACAGCTTTAGCTCTTATAGGCCAAATTTACTAAAGTGGCTTAAGTGTCCCACATAGGAAAAGTAAAAACTTATTTGTGGGTTTATATATGTTTGCGATATAATACTTCGGTAATAAAAAGTGCAAGACATAGGTGGTGCTCATGCACAGACGCGCGCCGAGCCGAGCCTGGGCCCGCGCGCGCGCTTGTGGCGCTTTTGTTTGGCGCACTTAAAAAGCACTTAGCACTTTGCACGGTTGCATCGCTCATCGATCTAGGCCGTAGATTTTATTTAATTAATTAAATAAGATGAACGAGTGTGATTTAATCTGAATATTAAATTAATATAGATTAAATTGGATGGTGTGGATTTAATCTTACTTAAGATTTAAATCCGACGGCTCAGATTAATCCGGGAAAATATGGAGGGAATATTTAAAAACTCAGATTTACATATTAACAGTCACATATTTTGGAGCACGTGAGTTGTGGCTTTCTGTGAAAGATCATACCAGTGGAAAAGTCATGACTTTTTCGTACAACTTTTCAACGTTTATATATTCGTGGGATTTTCAGAGACAAAACACATCAAATTTTCGTATCTCTCATATACATACAAAAATAATTGCTGCAGAAATTATTTTCTCCATTATTGCATTCTTGTTCTTTTTCTGTTTTATTAATTTCATAAGTCCAAAACGCAGTTAATAGTTCTTTTATTTTCTGGGCTTAAATTGTATCATGGGAGGCGATTCACTACAACCCTTTTGGCACACGAGGTCAGGGCGAATTACGCTTTAAGGAAAGTGTCTGCATTTTCGCGACTTTCAAGTTCCAGTGTTTGATATTTTCCACAAATTCACCAACAATAGGTGTGTTAATTCCATCGAGTTTTGTCAACATCGAAGTTAAGAAAGATGATAAATAAACGTTAGGGGAGAAAAATATAAATAAGCAAAAGCTGTAAAACATCTCTGAATTCCATCTAAAACTTTCTTATGTGTGTTCCATCAAGTTTCGTCTTAGGAAATACAGTAAAAACAATAGGGGAGGAAAATATCATTAAGAAAATATAGGTATGGAGATGATATATTATTGTAGGATGCGAAATATATTTTATAAATTTCTTTTAAGATCGTTGTCTATGGGATGCGAGTTCTTTAATTTTTTTTTTTTTAACCGTTACGCCGTGGGATCTGAATTTGAATTCGACAAGAGAGGTGGTCAACGTTTTCACTGGTTGGAGTGCGATTTTGTTCACATTCCAACACTTTTTTTATCTTTTTTTTTCCCTGTTTGAAATGCGATTCCCAAACGGCATTCAAACCATCACATTTTATATTGTATCCTTCACAAACAACTTAGGTGAATCCCGAGGTAGTAGCCTGATAGGTAAAGACACGTCATGGTGGAATGAAGAAGTACAGGCGGCAATCAAGGCCAAACGGGATTGCTATAGGGATTTGAAGAAGAACCATGATGGAGCAAGCTTTGAAAAGTATAAGCTAGCCAGGAAAGAAGCAAAGAAAGTTGTTGGACTAGCGCGAGAGGCTGTGTACAAGGAAATTTATGAGAAGAGGGATAGCATGGAGGTCGAGAAGGATATATACAAAATTGCTCGCATTAGAGAGAGGAAGACTAGAGACCTAGGTGCAGTGAAATGCATCAAAGATGAATGTCAGTTTGTCTTAGTGCGTGAGGATCAGGTCAAAGCACGGTGGAGGGAGTACTTCGAGGGCCTGTTCAACGGAGGCCCCACCCAAGCAGTGGGTGACATCTCGCAGTCCCCTCAGGACCTGAACCGCAATTTTATGCGCCGTATTAGAAGGTCGGAAGTCAAAGATGCCTTGAAGAGGATGAAGACTCGAAAAGCCGTTGGCCCAGATGGTATCCCTATTGAGGCTTGGAGAAGCATGGGAGAGATAGGGGTGACCTGGTTGACGGACCTCTTTAACAAAATATGGCGAACAAATAAAATACCAGAAAAGTGGAGGAAGAGTACGCTAATACCTCTATATAAGAACAAGGGCGATGTCCAAAACTGTTCTAACTATCGTGGGATAAAGCTTATGTCTCATACCATGAAGCTATGGGAGAGGGTGATCGAACACCGATTGAGACAAATTGTTCCCATATCTGAGAACCAATTTGGATTTATGCCTGGAAGGTCGACCATAGAGGCCATCCATTTGATTCGTCAGCTCATTGAGCGCTTTCGAGAAAAGAGTAGAGATTTGCATATGATCTTTATCGACTTAGAAAAGGCATATGACAAAGTACCTCGAGATGTATTATGGTGGACCTTGGTGAAGAAGGGGGTACCCATTAAATATATCAACATCATAAAAGATATGTATGAGAATGTGGTGACAAGTGTCCGAACTTGTGGCGGTTTAACAGACGCCTTTCCAATTACAATTGGCTTACATCAGGGGTCAGCTTTGAGCCCATTTTTGTTTGCCATTGTAATTGAGTCACATGGTGTATGTTGTTTGCAGACGATATTGTCCTCATCGATGAGACGAGAATGGGAGTTAACGCTAAATTAGAACGATGGAGACAAACATTAGAAGCACGATTATTTCGACTAAGTCGAACAAAAACAGAGTACCTCGAATGCAAGTTTAGCAAACAACGAAGAAACAACGATGGCACGGTTCAGTTGGATGGCCAAGAGATACCGAGAAGTGCGCATTTTCGGTATTTAGGCTCCTTACTGCTGATGGATGGAGAGTTAGATGGAGACGTCAACCACCGCATCCAAGCTGGATGGACAAAGTGGAAGAGTGCGACAGGGATTCTGTGCGATCGTAACTTTCCTTTAAAGCTTAAAGGAAAGTTCTATCGTACGGCTATTAGACCTGCTTTGCTTTATGGCTCCGAGTGCTGGGCTATTAAGCAAAGTCATGCACAGAAAATGAACGTTACAGAGATGCGCATGCTTCGGTGGATGTACGGTAACACTAGGAGAGATAGAGTGCGCAATGAAGATATTCGGCATAAATTGGGTGTGGCGGCCATTGACGAGAAAATGCGAAAAAATCGTTTAAGATGGTTTGGGCATGTTAAAACCAGACCCATAGATGCACCGGTACGATGAGTTGAAGATCTCGACTTAGGACAGACGGCTAGAGCTCGTGGGAGACCGAAAATGACGTGGATGGAGGTCATACGGAACGACATGAAGCTAAAAGATCTAAATGAAGACATGCTCGTCAACCGAAACTTATGGAGGCAGAAGATTCATGTTCACGACTCGACGTAATTCATTCAGGGTTCATATAGCCTACCCCAATTTAATTGGGATTACAGACTTGGTTGTTGTTGTATCCTTCACAAACCAGGCTTTGATTGCCCAAGAGTTTGAATCACTACAAGAAGTCGCACTCTAAATATTAAACCTCATACTGTTATTCAATTACGGTCATTTGCAAGCCTTATTAAACCTTAGAATGCGAAGAACTTTATTTGTTGTTGAAAAGGTTGTTAAAGGAATTACGATTCAATAGAGGTAGAGTTCGCAATTAACACTTAGCATAATTTTTGAATAGTGTGTTGCGTTTTTAGGAGTGCTTTGTTGTATTCTGATTTCTGAGTAGTGGGTGTTGCTGTTTTCTGCTGGAAAATCTCCTGGAGCTCATTTCTTTAGCAATAATAATAAAAAAAAAATCGTGTTATATCATATATGTGACGCTTTTAATATTTAAAAAAAAGATATTGAAGTTGGTTATATCAAAAAAAAAAAAGGAATTACGATTCAGTTAAGGTCATTTGCAAGCCCTTTCGCAAATAGTTCTGTAATTACTCTCTATTTTCTTAATTTACTAACATTTTTAGGTGTTAAATTATATTAACAAATTGTAAAAAACAGAATTACGCCATATAATAACTCAAGTACTCTAGGTGAACTTCATATATAGGTAGAGGCCACGTAAGTAAAATAAAATAAGCAACTGATAATTTGCTTATTTTATGCAACTCTTGTACTATTAACCTGGTGCCACAAATGGTCTATACTTTTTTCTGACAAAAAATTTTTTTATTAATGGGAATATAAAAAATACTCTTCGAGGGGATTAAACTACACAACAAACACTACAACAGATTTTGCCTTTACCGACGGCTCAAAAACCATCGGTAAAGGCCCCTTTTCCGACGGAAATAATCATTTCCGTCGGCAAAATCCGTCGGTAAAAGCCGACGGAAAAAAGCTCGTAAGTAAAGAGCTTTTCCGTCGGACTTTTACTGACGGAATAAGCCGTCGGCCTTAGCCCTATACCGTCGGCTTTAAGCCGACGGAAAAGCCCTATACCGTCGGCTTAAAGCCGACGGAAAAGGGTTTTAAAATATAAAAAAAATGATTTAAAAAAACGATTTAAAATGATTTAAAGCCGACGGTATAGAGTTTTTCCGTCGGCTTTAAGCCGACGGTATAGAGCTTTTCCGTCGGCTTTAAGCCGACGGAAAAGGGTTTTAAAATATTAAAAAAAAAAAACAATTTAAAAAAATGATTTAAAAAAACGATTTAAAACAATTGACTTAAAAGAAATCGTTTTAAAATAATTGATTTATGATTTTTTCTGATTTATTTAAAAGAAATCGATTTTAAATAATTATTTTATAATTTTTAGGGATTTTTTGTAAAGAAACGATTTTAAATAATTTTTTTATGTTTATTTGGCGATTTAATTTAAAAGAAATCGATTTAAATATAACATTCACATTTTCGAGCAATTTTTTTAAATTATTAATTATAATAAATAAAATTTCGTATTTAAAATATAATCTTGATAATATAAGTTTTTTATAGTTATTATTAGTTAGATAATGAATAAAACATAAGTAGAAATAAAATAATAAAACAAATAATAAACTCTAATTATAAGTTAGTAAATATATATGGATAAATTTTTGTTAGTTATTTAGAATTTTTGGGAGAGAAAGTAGATAGTTTTTGGAGAATGGGAAGAATGAATGAATTAAGTGGTAAAATAAGAGGTATTTATAGATATTTAGGAGGAGTAGGGTTAATTAAAAAAATCAAAAAAAGGGGGTGGGGCGTGCCACGTCAGCGATCCGTGTGAATTATCACACGGATCGCTGACGTGGCACGCCCATTGCCCCCCCTCCCCCTTTCCTAAGGCCTATAAATATCGAGCTTTTCTTCTCATTTTCAATATCCAACTCTTCAACTCTCACTCTCGATAACAATCCTTTCCTCTCTCTCATATTCGATAATTTTTTTTTTCCGTCGGCAAAATTCTTTTATTTCCGTTATGAATAACGAAAATAATCGTAACGTTGCCGACAAAGGTAAAGGAAAACTCGTCAAATCCAAATCCAAACAAATTCCAAAATATATTTCGAATATAAACTTGTTCAAAAACATTAAGGCCATCACAAAACTTTTGGGCCATAAATCTCATCAAGATGTAGCAACCTCATATCCTAACGAGGTTATGCAGCCGATAGATGATACTATTCAACCAACAAGCGAGACTGGGGTTGTCTCCGCTTCACAGCAACAGGGGCCTACCCGTAATCGGCCCCCTTTGCCGACAGAACTACCACAGGGGCCCACTTCAACCCGAAACCGGGCCCCGCCTCCGGGCCGAGTTCGTGACCAAGTCTCGGTCCCGCCGCCGTCAATGACTCCTGCAGCTCCGACATTTCCGCTCGCCCTGATGGACGAAGTTCCAGATGACAACGACGGGGGAGGTTCGACGTCGGAAGGCTCCCCGGTTTCTGGTGGTTCAGCAAGTGGTTCTACTACGCCGGTTGCTGTTAGGGGACGGGGAAAGGGCCGAGCTGCGACTGATGACGAGGCTAAGAGGCCCCTAATTGGCGTTACCGAAGACTGTGTTTTCGATCCATCTTTATCCTACGATAAAAGATATCATACTAATGCGGAAGAGATTACTCGTACAATCGGCTTCATAATAAGGCATCATGTGGAAGAACCAGCTATCTATTACTCCCGTTTATCCAACGATCAGAAACAAAAATTTCTGAACCATTTTGGGGTAAAATTTCTGAACCATTTAGCTTATGTTAATATTTGTGTATATTATTGTTTTTTCCCTAACACTTATATGATATTATAATTTGAAGAGGGTATTCCAATACTCGGATGAAATAAAGCCAATGGTTCGTGAGGCATTCGACCGGGTGGCACAAGGCATCTATAAAAACTCCATCTATGATGTAAAAAAGACGTACAAGCAACGTGACAAGAAGCCAGCCTGGTACAAGAAGTCTTGGTTACCTGCAGGTAAAGAACAATTTTTCGTTAATCACTGGCAACAGGAAAGGACGATAGAACTCGCGGAAAAGGCAAAAGAAAATCGAGAGGCCCTGAAAACAAATAGTGCAGACGGCAAGGGTTCGTTAGCCACACACCACGGTGGATCTGTCAGCACACAACGAAGGAGCCTAAAGTCGGTACGATACGTTACAATTTGCTTTCGTTATGAATATACTTTATTATGTTACCTTTATCATTAAATAATATTGCTTTGAAACAAATGTTGTTATAGCTTGAAAGCGATACCCCTTACCGCTTCGACCAACAGTGGGTGGTCGACCACACAGTGAGGACTCCCAATGAAAAAATAATCAGATGGAACCCACCGAGCGCACAAGATTATCATGTAAGTTATTAAAACGTTGTATATTATTTTTGGGAAATATGTATATTGTTTATTGATTTACTTTATAAACTGTAGACTCGTTACACGCAAGGACTCTATGATAAATATAAGGTCGAAGAACGCTTTCCGTTTGAGTGTGACCAAGCGGTCTCGGCCAAGGCAGATCTCGGCGGTCAACACGGGAGGCAACGTGGCAAGCCTAAGCACAACAAGATGTCAGATTCAGGGAGGACGACGGCAAAGAAGCCTAACCCTGGCGAGGAGAGAAGAATTAGGAAAGCCGTGCAAAATGTTCATTCACAGTACGAGGAAAAACATACTCAACAGGAGGATCGCATAGCGGCACTAGAGCAAAAAATCATTGATGATGAGGAGGCTAGGAGGCGGGAAAGAGAGGAATCACAACGTAATTTTAACAGGTATCCTCAATATAACAACCTTCCCAATAATTACCCCAACAACAATCCAAGCCAGTTTTGGAATCAAAACCAAACACAACAGGGCCAAACCGCTCCGGGGAATCAAGGCTTTCATTCTTACAACCAGTCGAGTCAAGGCTATGATTCTTACAATCAGGGTACACCTATATCGTGGAACCAACAACACGATCAAGGTGCACCTTTATCGTGGGAACAAGTCATTCCACCTACTGGTTCGTGGGGCCAGAAACAGCGTCAACCCAAGCCGCATCCGGAAACTTTCCCGTTATGATCAGATGAATATCAACCACCAAGTTTGTGGCACGATCAATGCTATGCTCAAAGTGCTCCTGGACATGCTAGTTATAGTGGGGCTCGTCCAAATGACCCACGACGTGCTAGAGTTAGCGACACTTCTCCGAGTTTTGCAAGGGGTTATCAAGTCGAACCCGTAATTGATCTAAACAATTTGGAGTTACCGACTGAAGACTATACTAATCAAACTTGGAACAGTGACGTGAATAGAGAATACGGTGGTCCATCTTGGATATGATAGCCGGGGTCGCATTAATGTGTAATTTTCGAGTATGAGTGTTTAAATTTCTAGTATGTGTGTTTAATTTTCGAGTATGAGTGTTTAAATTTCTAGTATGTGTGTTTAATTTTCGAGTATGAGTGTTTAAATTTCTAGTATGTGTTTAATTTTCGAGTATGAGTGTTTGAATTACGATTTTGCGTGTTTAATATCCGAGTTTGTCTTTTTAATTTAAAATAACATTGATTTAATCCTGTGGTAGTTTTTTCTTTTACCAATCCTTTAAAAACACTAATTAAGCGTGTCATTCCAAATCTCGTCCAAAACGAAGTAACGAAATACGATAAACAAATAAACGGGTGATTTATGTAATTATAGAAAAGTTAAAAAAATATCCGAATTAAGTTTTTTCTTTTACCAATCCTTTAAAAACACTAATTAAGCGTGTCATTCCAAATCTCGTCCAAAACGAAGTAACGAAATACGATAAACAAATAAACGGGTGATTTATGTAATTATAGAAAAGTTAAAAAAATATCTGAATTAAGTTTTTTCTTTTACCAATCCTTTAAAAACACTAATTAAGCATGTCATTCCAAATCTCGTCCAAAACGAAGTAACGAAATACGATAAACAAACATTATAATATAAAATACTATACCTCTCTTCAACCCTAAACCCTAAACCCTAAACCCTATAAGCCCTAAACCCTATCCTTAAAACCTATACAACATAGTTCTAACTTGTATTTTCATACATAAAGGTTGTAAAACACCTTTAATCACTAATATTTTTTAACCATACACTAACATATGTAAAATATGAGTGTTCCTCCAAATTTCGTACAAAACGGAATGTCGGAAGATGTTTAAAAAACAATTTGGGGAAGAAAGCGCAATTATACAAAAGATGCAAAACAACTTCAAATTCTGTTTTTTCTTGAACAACTATTTTCACAACACTAATGAGGCATGTAAATTCAAATTTTATCGACAAATGGAGAAGCGAAACACGTTAAAAATATATTTGTGGTCAAAAATGTAATTTTATTTTTGTATTCGTAAAAGAAAAAAACCTGCCGACATCAGTTTTGTATTTTTATTTTATTAAAAAATTCTGGTTGACATCCTTTTTTAATTTTATTATTAATTTTTTTTAAAAAAAAAATAAAAGGCTGACATCAATTTTTCTTTTTTTTTTTTAATTTTTTTTATTAAATGGGCCATTCCCGTCGGCCCAAACCCGACGGGAATGGGCTTTACCGTCGGGTTTGGGCCGACGGTAAAGCAACCCATTTTTTTTTATTTTTTTTTATAAAACGACCATTCCCGTCGGCCCAAACCCGACGGGAATGGGCTTTACCGTCGGATTTGGGCCGACGGTAAAGCTTGGCCATTTGTACCGTCGGCCCAAAGCCGACGGTATAACCTATTACCGTCGGGATTGGGCCCGACGGTAATAATTGGGCCATTTCCGTCGGGCCAAAACGCCGGGCCCGACGGAAATGGCCAAATCTGTTGTAGTGAAAGAGGTGACGAAGACCAATCTTTAAATGAATAAGAAAAGTTCTTAGACATTGCATTAATCGAACACCAAGATTGAAGTTTAATCAACTCCATAACTTCATAAGCACTTGCATCAACTCACCTCCATTGAACACAACGTTGTTTCTAAAAGACCACAAAACCCAAAGGACAACCACCCGTATGGTACCGAAATTCAGAATCCTCGTTGAATTTTGTCTATTAAAAAATCCTTTGAACTTGATAAAATGCGACGTGAAGGCACAACGTTTACATGAAATTATTTTTCGATGATGAAGGCACGTTCGAAGCCCCATTGGACCGAAAATCAAGTTTTAAAAATTAATGAGTTCGACGACCCAAAATAAAAGATAAAAGGAAATTTTAATCTATTGTAGCGAGCAAAAGTTATCCTTGTTGATATTACCAACGGTGGACTCACCTTTCAAACAGTGGTGGGGAAAGTGGTGCAATGGGTGCCACTAGCTACGTACACCCCCACAGAATTTGTAATTTTTTCAATAATAGTGTATAGTAGTTTATATGCAAAAAAATTAATTTTGAGCCCGCCAATGATCCAATCTACTACACCAACACATTGTTAATTTTCATTTTGTGTTAAGATATGAGATATATACTTAGTTGATAATAATTTGTGATATGTTTATTATTTTGACAATATTTTTAGTATATTTCTTTGAAGATGTTGAATATTTTAACCTTATTTGATTGACACTACAACAAAACATTATTTTGGGAACCACGAATTCCCTTCCTTTTAACCATGATTTTGTTATCATTAGCTAAAGGGGAGTAAAAATTCAGTTCACACGTATCCTCACCTAAGTCGTTTAGGTCAAAGTTAGACAATCATAGTTGAAAGATCTTAGTGTCTGCAATACTTGTAACTGTGTCCAGTTGCACTTAGCAATAGTTGCAACTGTACACTGAAGTATAACAGACGATAGTTCTTTAACGTCTGAAACAGTTTTTGCAATTGCAATTGCGAAAAAATAGTAAGACATAAACAGTAAAGAACACACGAGATTTTTAACGTGGTTCGGTCCAAATGGTCCTAGTCCACGGGGCTTTCACCCAAAGTTTGACTCAACCTGTTTCCTACTTAAGAATTACATTGAAGGATTTAAATCAACTCATATACTAGACTCCCTCTAACATATGCAGTTGCAACACCTAACCCTTAACTTGTTTTCAGAAACACGATTGAATCGAAGACACACTAAGCTACTCCAGAGACCCTCTGACTTAATGTTCTTCACGAAAATGACTCGATACAAGACTGACTGCTTAATATCTTTTCAAAGTATCTTCTAGAGGTCTCGAGTCTTCTCTTTATATAGGCGCACCAGAATCTCCTCTCGAATCTTCAGTTGCAATCCACTGGCGATCTTCTTTCCAAGTAAGATGAGCACGCCAGCTGTTCTGGTGGATCGAAGGCTATCCTTCCTTATTCGGGGGATTCCAAAAGATCTTCTTGGATTCTTTAATGAACCTGCATGCTTATTAGTCCAAATGCAATAAAGAGATTAGGAATGAAAATCATGATTTAGATGATACCATATCTTTTGAGATAAAACCAATAGCTTTTAAGATAATTACTAAATCAAATTTACTCTATCCTAATAATTTTAAACAAAACAATATCAATAAAGATGTGACATGGGCCGCATGGTTTAGAGCCCGTCCTAGAGGAGAATCGACCCTAACAATCTCCCCATTTGATTTGTTTTATCAAAATTATTGACCATTCTGCACAATCGTTAGAAAGCATTAATAAGCAAGTAAACTGCGGAGTAAAGCAAAAGTGTACTAAATGTACTGGTTGCAACAACAGTGCAACCTTCCGCCAAAACGATAAACATTAATCAGAGTAATAAGAGAAGTGCAGACGCAACTCCCCCTAAACAAAATCTCCCCCTTTTTGAAATAACAAATCAAGAGGTACCGTCTCCATTTCCAGAAGATTCTCCAGGCCCAGAGCGGATACCAGCGTGTTGCAGCAGGATATCTAGCTTGGATGCTTGAAGGGACATCAAAGTGCGCAACTCCTCATTTGACTGAACCAGCTCAGCCACCAGTCCGTTCAGCCTGGAGAGTTCCAGGTGCACCCCGTCAAGACTGGCGGAAGCGTCGGGAATGGAGCCGGAGTGCTTCTTTGTGGAAGAGCCAGTTGCAGCTGGGGAGGGCGACGACTTGTTCAGAATCTTAGTGCTAGCACGCATGACTGGGCACTCAAGAAGGTCGTCCTTGTCTAACATGATGGAGGGGTGCCTGGAGGCAAAGTTCCTGTAAATGAGAGAAGGGAAACCAAGGGAAAGATGGAAGTTGGCAAATGTCCCTCGGTAGATGCGTTCGAACACAAGCGTTCCTAGGTCAATTGCAACTCCTGTTCCAATGCGAAACAAAACGCTGGCAACCTCTGGGCGGATGGTGGAGGTTTGCGTGCAGGGTAGCCAGTGGCTGACCAGGATCCGGAACAAAAGGTTGTACCGGTTCGTGAGTGAGCTGGTGAGAAAAGGTTCGAGGGGCCATACACTAATTGATCCGCCAGTCAACTCGTAGGCAACTTTGTTCATGTTGCGCTCCAGTCACAACTCAGATTGCCCAGCTGTGTCCACAAGGGGTGCCTCCATGGCCTGGGAGAGAAGCTCAGCAGTGAAGGGGCAGACATGTCCCCGAAGATAAATGACATGGCGCTGGAGTGACCCCTCCGCATCTAGTTGGGTCGTGAGATTGGCATAAAATTCCTTAGCCAGTACCTTGTTGTATTTGGTGGCGTTCTAAGTTGCAACTAGCCACCCACGCTGCTCAAGGATCTTTAGCACTCCAGTCTTTTCATAGGACTTGAGGTCCAACGGTCATTCCACCACCATAGGGCGCTTGCGAATCTCCTGAATTTCCGTTTCTGCTGCAGAAGTGTAGAAGCGCTGAGAGTAAGCCCTAGCAGCTTTCAATGCTGTAGAGGCAGGAGCAACATCGGAGAGAACAGATGGAGACTCGGGCACAGAAGGTGAGGGCTTCCTTGGAGGAGCAGAGGATTTGGGCTTTTTCTTGGGGGGCTCTGGTGAACGGATAGGGGCAGTATCCTCTGAATCTGTGTCAGAGTCGAGTTGCACATCAGCGAGCTTGTGAAGTCGACGGCGACGGGGAGGCTGACGGACTGGAATCTTAGATCGCTTCCTAGTATTCACCCTAGAGGAGGAAGGAGGAGCAGCAGAAGAGGCGGGATCGTCCTCAGGTTGATGTGGCGGCATAGCGGAGGCGGATCCAACTTTGGATTTTCCTTTCGCTTGGGCAGTGGAACGAGGAAGAGGGGATGGTGATCGGCGTTGCGGGGATGGCAGATGGTGGTGAGAGAGGTGAGGGCGGCTCAGTTGAGTGGGCAGTATTGTCGTCAACTGCAGTTGCTGGAGCCATTGGAGAAGAGGGTGGATGAATCGTCTGGAGAGGAGGAAGGTCAAGGGGTTCTTCTAAGAAGGTGGCGGCTGGTTTGCGAGCAGATCCTCCCATCCTGAAGCAAACTAATAGAGGAGAGAGAGTAAAACGTGAGATCTGTGGAAGTGAAGTAAAAAGAGAAGAGCAACTTAGGAAAATATAGGTCTTCTCTAAAATCCTAGAAATTTTTTGGAGGGAAAAGCACCAAAACCTAACAAGCCCAAAAAAAAAAACTCTTTTCACACGATAAGTATGTATTAAAGGAAAAGATAGGGTGAAAACAATTAAGATATGCATGATGCAAATCCTAACCACTTGCCAAAACAAAACCCATAATGTGTTACTTTGAGAGGCCCAATCACGCGTAGTTAGGGCTCCAACAAGTTAAGTAGAATTGAACACAGCAACACGAGAACCAAGGCAATCAGTGAAAAAAATCCATCCTGTTACCATACTCATGCAGTTGGCCAAGCAGTTTATTGAATGATACTCAGTTGCAACTAAAACAAGGGACAGTGAACAACTGGTAGCTTTCACACTAACACGTTTGTGAACAAGGTAGCTCTTTGCAATGAAGAGAAGCGTGGGATAAGAATTTCTAGCTTTCACACTTGCTGCTTTTAGGTCAGGTAGCTTTTTCCAGTTGCAACTTAAGAAAGGGAAGTTATGTCACCCCTTTTTTTTTTTTACTAAGTGTACAACAACCATGAGGTGACTGCCTGAGAACAGTAACATGTCATAAGATCAGGCACTGGTCATCCTCAGTTGCAACCATGTTCCTGTTGCAATTTACATAAGGCAGAACCCTAACGACTTGCGAAGGTGCTCAAAACGTGACACATCCAGAGCCTTGGTAAAGATATCTGCAAGTTGAAGGTCAGTGCACACATGTCGTAACTCAATAGTTTTAGCCTCAACCAGTTCCCGAATATAATGATATCTAATATCAATGTGTTTAGTACGAGAGTGTTGAACTGGATTTTTTGAGATGTTGATGGCACTTGTATTATCACAATAGAGAAGTATTTCATTTTGCAAGATACCGTAATCTTCAAGCATTTGTTTCATCCACACTAGTTGGGTGCAACTGCTCCCATCAGCAATGTATTCGGCTTCAGCTGTAGACAAGGTGATTGAGTGTTGTTTCTTACTAAACCAGGACACACGATTTGTTCCCACGTAGAAGCATCCTCCTGTGGTACTCTTCCGATCATCAGCACATCCTGCCCAATCTGCATCACTGTAACCTGCAAGAGACAAGTTATCATTAAAGTTGTAACTGAGACCAAAATCTGTTGTACCAGAGATGTAACGGATAATTCACTTGACAGCCTTAAGATGTGGTTCTTTCGGGTTGGCCTGATATCGTGCACACACTCCAACACTGAAGCAAATATCAGGTCTGCTAGCAGTGAGGTATAGTAGGCTTCCTATCTTGCTTCGGTAAAGACTGGGATCCACCGAGTTGCAACTCTCATCTTTGCTGAGGCGATCTGTAGGTCCCATAGGATTTTCCATAGGTTTGGCATGTTCAAGACCAAAACTCTTGACAAGATTCTTAGCATACTTCGTCTGGGATGAAGATTCCATCATTTTGTTGCTTGACCTGTAAACCAAGAAAATAGGTTAGGTCACCAACCATGCTCATCTCAAACTCATTTTTCATAACAGTAATGAAGTGTTGCAACTCATCCTGAGATGTAGATCCAAGCACGATATCATCTACATATATTTGAGCAATAAGAATGTTAGTTCCAAAATGTTTATAGAACAGAGTTCTATCTACACTCCCTCTTGTGCATCCCTTTCCAAGGAGGTGAACGGTGAGTCTTTCATACCATGCCCGTGGGGCTTGCTTTAATCCATACAATGCTCTTTTCAATTTCAGCACATGGTCTGGAAAATGTGGATCTGTGAATCCTTTAGGTTGTTCAACGAACACCTCTTCGTTTAAATATCCATTCAGGAAGGCACTCTTAACATCCATCTGGAAGAGTTTGAAGTGCAATCCACATGCAACTGCGAGAAGAAGACGAATGGATTCTAGTCTTGCAACTGGGGCAAATGTGTCGTCATAGTCGACTCCTTCGACTTGTGTGTATCCCTAGGTAACTAGTCTTGCTTTGTTGCGCACTATATTTCCCAGTTCGTCGGTCTTGTTCTTGAATACCCATTTGGTGTCAATGATGTTCACTTTGTCTGGTCTAGGGACAAGTGTCCATACATCATTTCTTTCAAACTGGTTTAGTTCCTCTTGCATGGCTTCAATCCAAGCTTCTTCCAACAGTGCTCCCTTTACATTCTTGGGTTCTATCTTAGAGGTGTAACTCACGAAGTGCACCATTTGATCATAACTCTTACGAGGGATGTCTCACGTTCGTATCCCGTCACTTATGTCCCCAATGACCGCTTCAGGTGGGTGGTTTCTCCTGATGTGTGGTGGAGCTTCTAGGTTCTCTGTTTGCACTACTACAGTGGGAGCGGTTTCTGTTGGAACTGTACCTGTTTAAGTGATCTCAGGTTCCTGATTAACTGGATTAGTTGCACCTGGAGGTGAAAGTTTGTATGGGCGATGTGATTCCTCCTCATCATCAGCATTTGTTAATTCAGTGATCCGAGCTTCAGATGATGTAGTGGCAAAATCCCTGTAATCGTCAAATTCAACATTAGATGACTCAACTACAGTTTGAGTGCGCAAGTTGAATACGCGATAAGCATGACTGCATCGTGAGTACCCAACAAAAATTCCTAGATCAGATTTTGATTAAAATTTTCCTCTAGGTTCCCAGTCATTCAGAATATAGCAAGCACAACCAAACACATGAAAATGTTGAACGTTTGGTCTTTTACCTTCCCAGAGTTCATAGGCAGTTTTAGTTGTACCTGGACGTATGTAAACTCGGTTAGTGACATAGCATTCAGTGTTTACTGCCTCAGCCTAGAACTTGATGGCTAGTTTCTTTGAGTTTAGCATAACTCTTGCCATTTCGATAAGTGTCCTGTTCTTCCTTTCAACAACCCCATTTTGTTGTGGTGTGATGGGGGATGAGTATTCATGGAATATACCCTTGTCAGAACAGAATTCAACGAAGCTTGAATTTTCAAACTCTCTGCCATGATCACTTCGAATTCTTTTAACAGTTAGATCCTTTTCAGTTGCAACCGTGTTGCACAGGTTTTTGAAGAAAACAAAGGATTCATTTTTGTCTTTAAGGAATTCAACCCAGGTGTATCTTGAGAAATCATCAATACATACAAAAATGTAACGCTTACCAGAAATGCTTTCCTTTTGAATTGGTCCCACAAGATCCATGTGTAGCAATTCCAGAACTCTTACCGATGGTATGTGTTGCAACTCGCTATGACTTGCTCTTGTCTGTTTTCCTTCAAGGCATGAACCACACTTCCCAATCGGCTTTGTTCCAAGCTTTGGTAGTCCTCTTACACTTTGATTGTTGAAGAGCTGTGCCAGGGACTTGTAATTAATGTGTCCAAGCCGTTGGTGCCATAATTCTGCAGTAGATTCTTTGCTCAAGTTGCAAGTGAGTGACCTGCAGACAGCTTTACAGTTAGTCATAGTATAACAATTTTCAGTGCTCCTTAATCCTTTCAAAACTCTATTTTGAGATTGATCTACCACTACACATTCATCTTTGGTAAAGTGAACGAAGAGATCATCGTCACAAAGTTGACTAATACTAATCAGATTTGCACACAGTCCATCAACGTAGAGAACATCTCTAAGTTTAGGAAAGCCTGTTACACTTAGGGTTCCTCTCCCCATTATCTTTCCTCAGTTTCCATCACCGAAAACAACATCCCCTTTTTGTTCATGCACATAGTTGCTTAGGATGTCCTTATTTCTGGTCATATGCCTAGAGCATCCGCTATCAAAGTACCAGGAGTTAGAGTAAGAACCTCGTTGAGAGGTAGAGTTGCAAGAAGTAAGACAGGTAAGGGGGTTAGAAGACTTCTCAACCCAAACTTGTCGTGATGGTACAACGGTTGCAACTGTGGGTGTATCCAGTATGACTTTCTTGTTTCTTTGGTTTCTCCTTTTCTTGTTCTGTACTTTGGGAACAGTGAGGGAGGGAGTGTCCTGAGGTGTCCATAGTTGAAAGCAGTAGGGACGCATGTGCCCTTGGACTCCGCAGTGGTGACAGGTAGGAATGAACCTTCCTTTTGCAAACCTGTTTACGGAATTCCTGTTAGATACAGTTACTAGCAAATTACAACTGACACGTACTTGATTGTTGGTGTTGGAATAGTTGAAGGGGATTTCAACTCCTTTGGGTATCCTTTTCTTTTTGGAGATGGATATCTTGGTATTACCCAGAAACTTAGGTGAAGTGGGATCAGCATATCCTATTCTTGTTTTCCCAGTTGCAACTTTCTGGGCGTCCAAAACTTTTTCTAAATTTTCTGTGCCTGGTGTGAGTAACTTCACATTCTTGGCCAGAGCGTCCAGTTCTTTCTTGGTGAGATCGCACACTTCAACTAGTGCCTTGTGGGCTTTGAGTGCCGAGTCTAGATCGGTGGACAGATGATCTCTTTCCAAGGTGAGCGCGAGAACTTTTCTTTCGAGTTCCAGAATTATGTTGTTCATTCTCACAGGGCTGCCAAAGGTTGATACGATTCTGAGTTGGGCTTCCAAATCAGAGTTTCTTTTGCAGATTGCCTCCATATCATCTGTGAGCTCCAATTCGACACTGTCAACTGAGTCGCTGCCAGAGTCCGTTGTACTAAGGATTGCAACTCCCATGTTGGCTCTAGAGGGAATGAATGATGAGAACGCAATGTCAGTGGCTTCTTCTGTATCATCTTCATTGTTATTAGATTCATCCTCACTCCATGCTAGCAATGCACGACTTTTGTTTTTCTCGAGGAGATTTGCACAGTCTACTCTTATGTGTCCAAAACCCTGACATTCCCTGCACTGAATACCCTTTCCAGACCTCTTGTTGTCAAGTCTATTAGTAGCGGAAGACTTATTATTAGATAAATCAGAGGGACTTACAACTGGGTTTGAAGGGTTACCTCTATTCCAACGTTTGTTCATCATGTTGAACTTCTTTGTGAGGAGTGCAAGGGATTGCTCTAATTCTGAGTTGGGACTGTTCTCTGGAAGACTAGCCTGAAGTGCAACTCCTTTGGCTATGGTGTCTCATTCTCTCTTGAGTTTCATTTCCCAAGCGGTTAATGATCCCATGAGATCAGCCAGAGGCAGAGTGTTTACGTCTTTTGCTTCTTCAATGGCTGAGACTTTCATTGCGAACTTTCCTGGAAGGGATCCTAGGAGTTTTAGCACGATTCTGGATTCAGGGAAGTCCGCTCCAAGGATGGTGGCTTCACTAGAGAGATGCCTGAGTTTGGAATGGTACTGAGTGATGGTGTCCGTTTCTTCCATGCGTACATAGTTGAACTGGTCATTGAGTAGTTGCAACTTGGATGCGCGTACTTTGTCATTTCCCTGGTGTGCATTCTCAATAGCCTGCCAAACATCTTTTGTAGTTTCACAGTTAGATATACTCTTATATTGGTCATAATCAACATCAACTAAAATAATGTTTAAGGCTGTAGAGTTATAGTTTACTAAGAGTTCTTCAGCATCGGTCCATTCTAGCTCAGATTTCACTCGTCCTTGATCATCTGTTGGTGGGGTCCACCCTTTTAGAATGCTCTTCCAGGCTTTCTGATCCTGCTGTTTGATGAAGTTTCGCATGTGATCCTTCCAGTGGGAGTAGTTGGTAGCCGTCAGCATGGGTGGTTTGATAGTCGACAGACCTTCCCTCATTTCCTCCATTGAACAAAATTTAAACAAAACAAAAAAAGATCTTTAGACCAGAATCTACACTATGTAAATATAGTGACCCGCTCTTGATGCCAATTGAAAGATCTTAGTGTCTGCAATAGTTGCAACTGTACACTGAAGTATAACAGACGATAGTTCTTTAACGCTTGAAACAGTTTTTGCAGTTTCAATTGCGAAAAACAGTAAGACATAAACAGTGAAGAACACAAGAGATTTTTAACGTGGTTCGGTCCAAATGGTCCTAGTCCACGGGGCTTTCACCCAAAGTTTGACTAAACCTGTTTCCTACTTAAGAATTACAATGAAGGATTTAAATCAACTCATATACTAGACTCCCTCTAACATATGCAGTTGCAACACCTAGCCCTTAACTTATTTTCAGAAACACGATTGAATCGAAGACACACTAAGCTACTCCAGAGACCCTCTGACTTAATGTTATTCACGAAAATGACTCGATACAAGACGGACTGCTTAATATCATTTCAAAGTATCTTCTAGAGGTCTCGAGTCTTCTCTTTATATAGGCGCACCAGAATCTTCTCTCGAATCTTCAGTTGCAATCCACTGGCGATCTTCTTTCCAAGTAAGATGAGCACGCCAGCTGTTCTGGTGGATCGAAGGTTATCCTTCCTTATTCGGGGGATTCCAAAAGATCTTCTTGGATTCTTTAATGAACCTGCATGCTTATTAGTCCAAATGCAATAAAGAGATTAGGAATGAAAATCATGATTTAGATGATACCATATCTTTTGAGATAAAACCAATATCTTTTAAGATAATTACTAAATCAAATTTACCCTATCCTAATAATTTTAAACAAAATAATATCAATAAAGATGTGACATGGGCCGCATGGTTTAGAGCCCGTCCTAGAGGAGAATCGGCCCTAACAATAGTCTTAGCTAGGCAATCAAAGTCGGAAATCTGAGCATACCATGTAAAATGTGGCCCAAATCAATAAAGGCTGAACTATAATTTTAACATAATTAGCAAGCTCAAAATGCAAATCTCTCTCCAACTCATATAAGTCCCGAACAATCATTACTGACTTCACATATATTTTAACCCCCGTTCACACATGCGTTCACTAGTAACTTCTGCCTATAAATATGCGTCATTAATCATAACTTGTGTCTCCATAGATATATAGCATCAGCAAACAACAAAGCTTGCTAGTCAGCAGAGTTTCTGACATTAATAATAATTACTACTATTAGAGAAAACCCACTTCCTTATCAATATGGATACAAAGGAAACCAAACCGGAGTTGACCCGCAACAATTTTCATCCGGAGTTTGTATTTGGTTGCGCTACGTCTGCTTATCAGGTGGGTCAATGTTTGTTTTTCTGTTAAATTATTGGATAGTTATTGGTTTTCTTTTTTATCATGCTAATTAATTGGTTAATTTAGTTATTGATTGTACGTATAATATATTTCAGGTGGAAGGTGCTTATAATGCCGATGGCAAAAGCATGAGCAACTGGGATGGATTCTCCATGAGGAAACCTTGTATAACTTATCTCTTTCTCACTCCACCTATTCTAAACATACTCTTACCACACAAATTGTAATAATTACCAAAAGTCAAAACATTTATCAAACAATTTTAAATATATTATGTATAATAGTTAAGTTACTGAGACATGTTGAGTTAATTGGAATGGCAGATAAAATCCAGGATGGCAGCAACGCTTGTCTAGCTATTGATCACTACCATAGATACAAGGTAACAATTGAGCATGTACTACGTCATGCTTGAAGTATATGTATGAACAGTGATGAACGTATAGATAAAGATTAGGATAATCGCGTTAAACCCCCAAACTCCTATTATAAAGTGATACGCAAAGGTAGAACATGGATAATCTCAATCCCCTGAAGGCTAAATCTATTGAACAACCCAATTTAACATCATGGTCAATGATATTGAAGTGAGTAAACTCAAATTTAAGAAAGTTCAAGAGAGGTTTCTCTTTTTTTAAAGTTTAGAGAATACTTCGAATATTACCTTATAGTTCAGGAGGTTTAACGATTTTTGTTCTTAAATTTATTATCTAATCGAGGGCTTGAGAAAGTATATATGCACCTGCATCAGCAAGTTAATAATGTTGTATTCGGGGGCTTTATTTCGAAAAGTGATATAATCTCAATGGCAATATTATATGTTTACGGATAACTCATCTTGAATTGTACAGGAAGATGTGATGCTAATCAAAAAATTAGGATTGGATGCTTACAGACTTTCACTTTCATGGTCCAGAATTCTGCCAGGTACGAAAATATATTACCTAATTGGCTATATTATATTCATAATTTAAATCATATTAGATTAACATATTGTTTTGCCTCGATCATATTGTTTTGTATAGGTGGAAGACTAAGCTGTGGAGTAAATAGAGCAGGAGTCAAGTTTTATAATGATCTCATAGATTTCTGCCTTTCTCAAGGTCAACTACTCTAATTTGATTCACTTTTACTAGCTAATAAGAGTTTTTGCATACATATATTATATATATATATATATATATATATATATATGTGTGTGTGTGTGTGCAGCTGAATTTAAAATAACTTTTCAATTCACATTTTCCATAATTCCATTTCATGCAGGAATTAAACCCTATGTAACAATCTTCCACTTTGATGTTCCTCAATGTTTGGAAGATGAGTATGGCGGTTTCCTAGACTCTAAAATTGCGTACGTAACCCAATTCTTTTCCGGTTCAAGTATATATATAACTTTAGTTTCCATAATGGCGCATAGTATACATAAGGCTTTACAAAAATAAAATAATGATGTGATGATACGAATATTTAAATGACAATTGTGTTCAACAAATTAAAATGTTAAATTTTACCAACGAAAGCAAAAAATTCTATCGACGCACCCTTAAAAAATTGGCATATTGACATTGATTGAATGATCATGGCGAGACAGAGTAGATTTTGCTGAGTACGCAGAAGTATGCTTTTGGGAATTCGGTGATAGAGTGAAGCACTGGATTACTCTGAATGAGCCATGGACGTTTGCCCATAACGGGTACGTTGCGGGAGCATTTCCCCCTGGCCATGGCAATGCTTCGCTAATCGAACCAGAAGACGGGTCTTCCTGTACTCCTCATAGATGTCCACCAGAGTTCGTGAGGCGTAGGGTCGTCAGCGACCTTAACCCTTTTCCAGGGGATGCGGGCACTGAACCTTACATTGTGGCGCACAATTTAATTCTTGCTCATGCACTAGCTGTCGATATATACAGATCAGATTTCCAGGTTAATTGATCATATAAATCCACATTCAATCATATAATGATGTATATCATGTAATATATATGAGTTGAGATATTGATGCAAAATATATATTTCACAAATGTTCTAGCATGCCCAAGGAGGTTTCATTGGGATTACAAATATGACAACGTGGTACATTCCTCTCAATGACACAAATGAAGATAAGGCAGCTGCTAGAAGAGCTGTGGACTTTATGTGGGGATGGTAATTCCAACTAATTTAATTTAATTTTCAGTTTAACTCCCAGCGCGCACTTGTTATTACTATTGCATAACATGTTCCATACTCTTTAAGTAAATCATTAATTGTATTCAGGTTCATGTCACCTATAGTGTATGGTGATTATCCTGATGTTATGAAAACAAATGTCGGAAAGCGACTACCAGAATTTAAGCCAGCAGAGAAACTGTTTATAAAAGGGTCCTACGACTTTATCGGGTTGAATTATTACACCACTAAATATGCCTTTCATGCTGATATTCCTGATGGTACAAAACCAACTTACTACACAGATCAGAAACTAGGATATGTTGGTAAGTACTGAGACTTCTTTTTTGTTTGATTTGTTCCTTTTGATGCAACGATTACCCGAATCGAATCGCTTTTTAGAATTTTTTTACCTATTAATGATCTGTAAATTAGTTTTCTTTTATTTTCTTATTTTCAGATAAGAAAGACGGTAAACTAATTGGTCCAATTGTAAGTATATCCTTTAAATTAAACATAATTTAATCTCGATGATTAAATTTCTAACGCTAATAGTTCTTGTATGCATGCAGCCCGGTTCGTCATGGTTGTGTATTTATCCCGAAGGAATATATGACCTTCTAAAGCACACGAAGGAGCATTACAATAACCCGATCATTTACATTACAGAGCAAGGTAGTACATCGCTCACCTTCACTAATTTAGTTCCTGTAATAAGAGTAAGAAGTATTTTCATAATTTGCGTTATTGCAAAAGCGATCCTTGTGTTATTTTTAACTGATAAATAAGCTCTGTATTTATATATATTTTCACTAACAAATACCCCAATGAGATTTTAAAATGAGCTAATCCTACAAAGCAAACGGAAACTACTACATCATTAGCCCTCATCCACAAAGCGCTCTCTATCTTCCATATAAAAGATTTCCCTATCCCTATTCCGTGATTGCCCAATAATCCAAATGCTAACCCTCTATATGAATAAATTACTCGATTCACCTAGAAATAGAAGAGAAATCAAATTTGTTATTAGTATGTCTAGATTACTTAAACTTTTTCTAATAACACGCCACTTATGGGATTTAATCATTTTATTTGTGTTAAGCGCTTTATGCATGGAAACGTTAATTCCCCGTTTATCTTTGTGTACACTTATAGGGATAAGTACAAACACTGATCCAGAGAAACCAGTTAGTGCTGCTGCTCTTGACGATGGTATCAGGGTAAAGAGTTATGGGGACCATCTCGGCTACGTTAAACAAGCCATTGATCAGTACGATTTGTCTCTCAACACACACACATTATAGATTATCGATTCACACAATTATTATGAATGAACTTAATGGTTTGGATTTTGTATGTTTAATTTTCAGCGATCATGTGCAAGTGAAGGGTTATTTCCTTTGGTCATTGTTTGACAATTACGAGTGGTCAGAAGGGTACTGTGTTCGGTTTGGCATCTATTATGTGGATTTCGTGAACGGGCTAGCCAGATACCCCAAAAAGTCGGCTAAATGGTGGTTGAGGTTTCTGAAGAGAAAGAAATCAAATAAAAGGGCAAATGAACCCAGTACTGAAGAGAATGCAGCAAAAAGTATGAAAACTAATTAATGATCAATTTGTCCAGCAAGGTCTTAGCCGTATTATTGTGTGTTCATTTCAGTTGCATTATGAGTGAGGTGTGTACTATTGTTTTGTGTGTAAATAAGTGCTTCATATATATGAGCACGAGTTGTTGTTGTCGTTGTTGTAATGTTAATGAATACCGACTACGTACTCTACTAATATAACTAGGAAGCTTACATCGATCCATAATTTGGTCGTAAGAGCTACATGAATATTATATTGTTTACGAAGGCGAATTCATCATGTGCAGTTTTTTGTAAAAGAATATGAACCGTTATATTATTTAATTTTAGTTTGTTTTTTAAAAAGAAAGATAAACATGAAAACATGAGGACATGATAAAGGCATAATATAATTTTGAGGAAAAGTAACATTATAATTGCAATACCTTAACGTTTTTAACAATACAAACATTAATTATGTCGGAAGAATAATAGTATTGTATATGATGTGAAAGTTTCCTATGATTTCATGTTAAGTGGATAAGCAATTTCTTTCTCGATCGTGTGTATTTGATGCAATTGTTAATTAATTAATTTGGTCTTCACTCTCTAACTTTGTGTTAATCGTGAAATATTTTACTAATATAAATAAAAAGGTCAACAAAGTTAATTTTTCCTAAAAGTCCAAAGTTTTATTTTCTACGTGAGGAGTAAGAAACATTATTGAGACAATATTCACAGATTGACCGAAAATGTTATGAATATTAATACTATAAAATTAAGGATAAAAGAATCAAACCCCATGTACTATAATTATTTTTGGGCACTACTCCCCCCCCCCCCCCCCCCCCCCCCCCCCCCCCCAACTTTGTAAATAAACACTTTATCCCCTAACCTTCGCCAACCAGTTGTTAAATATTTTGTATGCAATTCTATGTGTTGTATTATTTCTAACACCTGTTCGAGTTGATCCCCAGCAATTTTCAGACCAAAAAATCGCCGAAAAATTTTATCGAATTAAAATTATATTTTTCGTGTAATGACTTTGAATTTTGGGATACCGTCACCATTACCGGAACTGTCTCGATGAGTGGAAGAGCCAACTTGAATAAAAAAAGTTTGGAAAAAAAGAAGTGTTACTATGAAAAGAAAAAAAAAAGATTCCAGTAAGTGGGGTGTCCTTTCTGTGCACACATTGTACTGTAACATGCAATTGATTACGCATGGTGGCATACAATTCCTTTTCCATGATAATTTATTTCTCTGCCTATCTTTTTTTTTTTTTTTTTGATAATCAGAGATTGCATATAAGAAATCAAACCCAACGTTTCATACACAGATGATCAAAAACCATGACAAAACACGCCAAGCTACGACGACTAAAGCCTAAATAATATCCGTTTGCACTTGAATGTCACCCGGATTGAGCAAAGTTGCATCACGCGCCAATAAATGAGCATCGACATTATTATCCCTAGATATCCAATGAAATCCCCATCTCCTCGGCCCCACAACACGCCACGCTCGGACAATGTCTTCGATATAATTCGCATGATCTCCATTGACGCCATTCGGAAACCACACGTCGTGCATTACACCAAGACAATCTCCTTCAAATATTACCTTGTCCCATTGAGCAAGTTGCGCCCTTTGCACCGCTGCCCAAAGAGCGTAAGCCTCCGCATTACGCGATTGCATCCGGCCCGTCAAACATCGTTGTTCTCTCTCTACCTGCTGTCCCGAGTGTGTTTGCACAATTATCCCAAGTCCCGTTGTTTCCTTCTCACAGTTAATTGCTGCGTCCACACGGATTCGAAACCACGGGGATGAAAAAACCACCCTTTCCGGCCCAAGAAAATCTGGATTCACCCCTCTACCTCCTTCTCTAAGGCTCCAAAACTCCAAACACGCCACGACGAAAGTTGCAATAGATAGTGGTTGAGAAGCGGGCTCGCCTGCGACAATGCGGTTCCGATTTCCCCACAACGCCCAGCACGTTGCAACCACCTTCGTCAACATGTCAACACCATGCTCGTAAAAAATCCGTTGGAGCCAATGTAAGCATTCCTCCCCCTCGCGCCATAGTACTGAAATCCGAACGAATAGGAGAGCCCAAACTTGCCGTGCGACCTGACACGTCACAAAACAATGCCTAATATCTTCGATCTCGCCATGACAAGTCGGGCACCCCTCCTCAACATCTATTCGCCTTCGTTTCAAAGCACATCGTGTAGGGAGGATAGAGTGACACATGCGCCAACTAAAAAGATTTATTTTGCTCGGAAATTTTGGTTTCCATATGACACTCCAGTCCTCCACCCTGCTACCGCTGCTGCCCGTATCCGATTCTCCCAAATGTAAACCCCGATTAATTGTGAGATGATATGCACTCTTCACCGTGAATTGCCCCGAGCTCGAATAATGCCAAATTTGTTTGTCCAATGTATCCGCCCCACCCCATGGAAGAGCTAATATTGCTGATACATCCTCCTCCCAAAATAATTGGCGAACAAGAGTCACGTCCCACATCCCCGTCTCCGCATCTCGCAATCCGGATACACGATAATTCAAATACCCTTCGACCGGTGGAGTTATTATTTGAAAAGAAGTCGGCCTCGGAATCCATGCATCCCCCCAAATTCAGATTTTATTTCCATTTCCAATCCTCCAACGCAATCCAACTTTCACGATTGATATGCTCCCACATAAACTACGCCAAGAAAAGGATGGTGAGGAACCGCACCGTGCCTCAAGAATAGTGGACGTAGAAAAATACTTCGCCTTGAAAACTCTCGCCATTAGGCTGTCCGGATTAGAAAAAATCCTCCACACCTGTTTGGCGAGTAACGCCATATTAAACGCCTTCAAATCTCGAAAACCCAGCCCTCCATCCCTTTTACTTGCGTTCATTTTTTTCCAAGCCAGCCAATGGATTTTGTTGCTTGCGCCGCTGCCCCACCAGAAATTACTAATCATAGATTCAATCTCTTTAATCAAATTGTCGGGTAGACGAAAACAACTCATAGCAAACATCGGTATAGCTTGCATTACGGCCTTGATTAAAATTTCTTTCCCTGCAATAGACAATTTTTTCTCTTTATATCCCTTCACTCTATCCCAAATCCTGTCCCGGATATATTCAAATATTTCCTTCTTTGATCTCCCAACCACCGCCGGCAAACCCAGGTATTTTTCATGTTTATCCGCCACCAGAACCCCCAACATCCCCGCCACCTCTTCCCGTATCGACTCTTCAGTATTAGTGCTAAAAACCAACACTGATTTTTCCAAATTTATTTTTTGCCCTGACGCCAATTCGTATTTTTCGAGCACACTCTTCAGTTCATTCGCCGCCTCCCGTGTCGCCTCCCAAAAAATTAAAGTATCATCCGCAAATAATAAATGTGAGACAGTTGGTGCGGCCCTAGCTACCTTAACTCCTTTGATGGCTCCTCGAGACTCTGCATCCCTGAGTAACGCTGAAAAAGCTTCCGAGACAAAAAGAAATAAATATGGGGAAAGAGGATCACCCTGACGGATGCCTCTTTCCGGAACAACTTCACCAAATTCATTCCCATTAGCCAAAAAAGAATAAGATACCGTTCGTACACACGTCATAACAAGTGAAACAAAACTCTCAGAGAGGCCTAACCTCAGCATCACCTGTTCCAAAAAGGACCACTCGACCCTATCATAGGCTTTGCTCATGTCCAACTTGAGAGTCATCTGTCCCTTTTTTCCTGTTCTCTTCGTCTTAAGATAATGGTTAATCTCAAAAGCAACTAGAATATTGTCAGTAATCAAACGTCCAGGAATAAAAGCTGACTGAGACTCAGAAATAATAAATGGTAAGATCGTTTTCAGCCTATTAGCAATGGCTTTTGATGCAATTTTAAAACACACATTGCTAAGGCTAATTGGACGGAATTGACTCATGAATTCTGGGTGGTCACACTTTGGAATCAGCACAATATTTGTAAAATTCATGCCTGCGGGAAGAATTTTATGATTAAGAAAAGCAAGGCAAAATTTTGTAACGTCGGGACCAACAACATGCCAATATTTTTGGTAGAAAATAGCGGAAAAACCATCCGGACCAGGAGATTTAAAAGGGTACATATGAAAGAGAGCCCGTTTTACCTCGTCAGCACTGTATGGTTGATTCAAGAGTTGATTCATCTCCTCGGACACGCACGGTTGCACCACGGTCAAGACTCCCTCGATATCCTCATAACTAGGCTGCCCGGACTGAAAAAGAGAACCGAAATACTCTTGAATAATCGCTTCAACCTCATTTTGTTTATCTCTCCAAACACCATCAGCCCCTCTAATTCCCCGAATCTCGTTCCTTGTCTTCCTTTCTGATGCCCTCGAGTGAAAAAAAGCTGTATTTTTATCCCCTTCCCTAAGCCATTGAACCTTTCCCCTCTGCTTCCAGTACGTTTCTTCTTGTTCAAGAGTCGTCTCAAGTTCCTTTTTAAGCAAGATTTCCCGACCCTTTGACTCCTTAGTAATCATTCCCTGCCGAATACTCGCAATTTCGGTAGTAAGTGATTCGATACGTTTCTTCAATTTAACCCCCGACAAACTCGACCACATCTTTAATCCCGCACTACATTCAGCTAATTTCGACTTTAAGGGCTGTTCCGTCCCTCCCGGAGCATGCCAAATATTCTCAAGAACCTCCCCACATTCTGTCCCTAGCGCCCACGCTGCCTCAAAACGAAATTTGAATTTTTTTCGCCACACCGTCGCAGAATTATCCTCATGCATGCAAGTAATGACAAGTGCTGAATGGTCGGAGTATAATGTATTGATGTGTAAAACCTTTGTTCCAGTGAACGTCGTGTTCCACCCGCTATTGGTACAAGCACGGTCTAGGCGCACCCAAACCATTCTCGGACTAGGCCATCGGTTGCACCATGTAAAATTAGAGCCTTCAAACCCGACATCCACAAGATCGGCTTCATTGAGTGCTGCTCTAAACTTTCTAATTTGCCCCACCGCTCTCGGATTCCCTCCCAACTTCTCACTATGGTGAAGAATTTCGTTGAAATCCCCCGCGCATAACCACGGTTTTGACGAGGCACGACTCAACTGACGAAGAAGGTCCCAAGATATGTTGCGACGTGCTGCGTCCGGTTCTCCATAAAAGCCCGTGAAGCGCCACTCGTTTTGCAACCTAGAGCAAAAAACCATAGCATCCATATGATATTTTGAGAAGCTCACAAGTCGCACATCAACATCCTTTTTCCATAATAATGCTAAACCTCCTGACTGTCCCTCTGCGTCCACCGCTACCCCAAAAAAATTCAAACTATCTCTAACAATCTCTATTTTCCTTTTGGTTAAACGAGTTTCCATTAGGAAAATTAGAGAGGGATTATGTTGAACTACCGTACGCCGGAGTTCCTGAACTGTCCAAGGGTTCCCCAAGCCCTGACAGTTCCAAGATAAGATTTTCATTGTGATCGGCGGGACTGCTCCGCAGTCGCCACCGTTGAGATAGTTTGTTTTGCTTCGCCGCCCTTGTGTTTCTTCAGATTTTCCGGCCCCTTATTTCCCTCCTCTTGCTCTTTTCTTTTTCTCCCTTCCCCAATCTGTACTCCTGCACCAGAACCATCAGGTGAGAATTTCTTTGGAACCTGTTTTACACGCACTTTCCTCTGGTTGCGCGCGCTCTCAATTTCTATCGGTAAGTCAGCTAACAACACAACTAACTCTTTCTTTTTTCCCCTCATTCCCTGGTCGTCGCACATTTCCTCTGTATCACCAGAAATATCAGCCAGCTCCAGCCCATTTTTAACCAACCCGACCTCATCCATCCCGAGTTGCTGAGTCGTTTCAGCGATTGCTGTCCCGCTCTCCCCTTCATTCTGTATCCCGAGTGTGTTACGAACAGTTGCTGGATTTGGTTGCCCCGCAGGACCTGTTGTTTGTGAAGTCCCCTCTGACTCCTTGGTCTGCGAATCCACTTCATTTCTCTGAGAACCCGTACCAGCTTCCCAAATATGCAGTCCTCGTTGTCCCCTGTATTCCCGTTCACTATCAGTCCTATATCTGCCACCCCTGTGTCGGTCCGGGCTCTCTTTTCTGTACGTTCGATTTGCTTCCGTTCGGGTATTAGAATCGCGCATCCATGCACCATATGGTAGACTGCGAGTATCTTTTAAATCAAATTCAGTTTCATACCGTTTGTCACAATCGTACATAATATGCCCCATTACCCCGCACACGTAGCAAAAATTCGGAAGGTGTTCATAAGTGAAACGGACTAGCATCTCCTCCCCCTGTGTGTTACGCATTTTCATGCACCGTAATAACGGTTTGCGAACGTCAATTTTAACACGAATGCGCATAGTTTCACCCCAAGGTTCTTTTGGGTCCAATTCCTCAAAAACCCCCATCTTCTGACCAATGATTTTTGCAATTTCAGGAGTTTGTCGGATGATGGGGATGTCATGCAAGCGGACGTTGAACGGACACCAGTTTAGATCCACTTGCGACGGATTCTCCTCGGGATCAATAGTGTTTAGGATCAGGATGTGATTGTCAAAAAACCACGGGCAGCCCTCCAGTACTCGTTTCCTATCAATGGCGTGATGGAATTGGAAAAGGATTCGTTCATCCCCAATGCGCTGAATTTCCACCCCCTTTCGAGCCTTGAAAACAGATTTTATCACCGAGCTAAACGCATTAAAATTGAAGCCCCCGGACTTCAGTAATCGCCCAACTACTAACAGTTCTGTCACTCCATTTGTCTTGTTCCACGAGTCATTCCCAACCGTGACCTGCTCCTCCTCTGTTAGCCGTAGAGTTTTACTCAATTTTTCTATTTCCACCTCCATGCAGACGTCGTTATGAGGATAGAGCGAAGTCGTACAAAAACCGTGATGGAACCAAGCCTCCGAAAAACTGAATCAAACGCTGCGAATCAACCCTGCAGTAAACAAAGCAAAAGGAGACAGGGATGAAGAAAGACACTGATCGTGAGGAAACGTGAAAAAAATCGGACAGAAATAACAGGAAAAAAAACCCTAACAAAACCCTAGCCAATTTGAGAGATAAAATTCTCCTAAGACGAAGATAGAGGTGCCAAGGTAACGATGATCCGCCCGCTGTAGTGAATTCGCCCCGATATGTCACAGAAGGCCTTAATGGAAAGGCACGCAGTTCTCACACGGTGGGAGACAGAACCCTCAAGGAGAAGGACGTTTTTTTCTCTGCCTATCACTTTGTGCCTTTTATTCATATTACAACCGAGCTAAATTTAGCGAGCTTATAAGTACCAAAAAAAAAGACAAATATTTCCAATTTAAAAATTGTCTTCATCTAGTGTTATTTATGAACGAACTGAGTACATATAATTGTCTTCTCATATGGGCCGAAAAGCCGCAGCATGTAACCCGCAGTATTGTGATGCTCAACAACCCAACATGCTCAAGCCCCCGTTATTTTTAACTTTCATTGTATAGGCCTAGTAACGGCCAAGCCCAAATATAAACGGTGGTTTGTGTAATATTTTCTAATTATATGAATTAGTTTAATAATAACAAATCGAGTAATTCATAATAACCAATTCTTTCAGAAATATATTCTCTTTATTTGATTTTATTTTAAATACTTTGCGAGCATTAGCTGTGATAACACGGAATTAGCCGGAGGGGATAACTCCTTTAATTATCTTAGTATAGTGTGGTTCCATAACATATTTTCTATGATTCAGAGAGTATTCCCTCAAGGTGAGAGTGTTTACGAGGGGCTTCATGAATATGATGACCCTCTTTTAAGTGGAGAATAAATAAAAAACCAATAACTTTAGGATATATTGCATTTACAAATGAGAATACAAGTGTAGTGTTTGAATTTGAGATAGTTTACAATGGATAATCCTTTTGTATATATTAAGATTGGAGGTAGTTGAGAATGTGGCAACTTGGTCTCCTTCAATGTTTTGGGATGGGCTTTCTTTAATACTGCCTCATTTTGGATGGTCCTACTGATCGATCCCCGCAATTTAAGTAAGTTGGGCCAATAATGGTTGTCATGCCATTTAACACACGCGTGATTCTTTAAGTGGGCTATTATGACTTTAGATCGTAATAATGATTTTGCCGCACCACGAGGATTTTGCTTTACGAGCATTGTCCTTCTCTAGTCAAGGAGGATGTGGAGAACTCTTCCACGAGGCGTCTTGTCGAGGTGTCCTCCAAGCATTGAGGGTTTTCAGGTCATTTTAGTACCCTGTTTATTTATGCATTATTAGATGTCCCCCAAGTCTACTGGTTCTTGGTACACGAGGCAAGAGGACTTGTAGGTTGTTTATTGTTGTCCTTCGTATGTACCTTGGATGGTCCTTTTCCCGACCATGTAGGTGTTCCATGTGTATGCGAGATTTCCTCCTTAGGGTTTGGTTCCTCATGAATTCTTTCCAGTGTGGTTTGTAGTCATTGGCAATGCCCTTGTCTGCTTTTTCTCACAGGGTTTCTTGTTGGTCCTGAAAAATTAAATTGTTAGGTTCGCGAAATAGGTTGGGTGCCTTAGCTATGAAGTAAGATACAACATGTATAGTAAGTGTTGTGTGGTGCATCAGGTGCATCGTTTGACGCTTTTAGAGAGGTGGATAGTCTCGGTTCTCTCATCTTGAGGTTCTTTGTGATCTCCGTAGCCGGATTTCACATTCGGTTCCCTAGGGAGTTGTCGGCATGTAGTTAACTCTGGAGTATCGTTGCCATCGCACACATGCTCGCACGTACTTTTTGAATCGCACATCATCGTTGGCTAATAGTATCCGTGCCGAAGTATCTTGAAGACATTGATTACGACTTCCGTAGTGGTTTTAAAAACTCCCTTCGGGAATTTATTGCATGATTTCCAGAGGGGAAAAAATCGAAATTGGTCCTTTATTGTGTCTTAGTTACAGTTTTCGTCCTTTATTGTGTCCTTGTTTTATTTTGGTCCTTTATTGTGTGTTTCACTACGATTTTGGTCCTTCAGATGGAATCTCAGTCGAAAATGTCATGTACGAGCACGTGTTGCCCTCAATTCAATTTTTTTGAATTTTCCACAAACATATTCGCATGTTGGAACAACAATTTTAATTTTTTTATTTAAGATTTTGACTCGTCCGATCCGGATAACCAGGTCAAATCGGGTTGGCTGGGTCAGAATTTTAAATAAAAAAAAATAAATAAATTTGAAACTAGCGTTTCCACATGTGAATTTGCATGTGGGAATTAAAAAAGTTTTTATTTTGGCCGGCAAGTGCTCCCACGTGATATTTTCGACTCTGACTTCTTCCTGAGGACCAAAATTGTAGTGAAATACACAATAAAGGACCAAAATAAAACAAGGACACAATAAAGGACCAAAACTGTAACTAGGACACAATAAAGGACTAGTTTCGATTTTTTCCCATTTCCAGAGCATTCTGTTCCAGAAGCAACAAAGGTAGGGCTATGAGATTCGTTTTTTGTGTAGTACCCCGTCTTTGACAGAACAACGAGCTAGTTTTATTTTTATGGCACCTCCCCGTTTAGGGTCTTCTACGATCTTCGTGGCCAGGTATCAACACTGCATTCGCCTCGATGTTAGCTTCTTAGTGGCGACTGAAGCCTTGGAACACTACCCTAGGGCTGGGCAGACCAGTATCCTCGTACCAGGTGAAGTTCTCATGAGATTGCCTTTTTATGAGTTATCATGATCGCCTGAGTGCCTAAGTTCGGTCGCAACACGTTAAAAGTAAAGAAGAAGTCTTTTATCTATGTGTAAATGAAATGTCTATTACAAGCTGAAAGTGCAGGGTTTTCTGGAATCAATGTTATGCGATGTTGGGACAATATTGAGTATAACATTGAAACTAGAGAGCCTGTACGAAAACTATTCTTTAATTGCCAAATTAAAGTTTTGCCTTTATTCACTTATTAATCAAGTTCCACGGAAACTAGTTGTTTATGTTTATGTCCAGGAAAGTATCTTAATCATAAGGAAGAGCTATGGAAGATTCCTTACTTGAAGTTTCAATAATTCAAGTTAAGTTGAATAGTCAACTCAACACGGTTTCAAAAGAAGGAAACAATATTGGCGGTTCGCTGCAACTTGATTCTTTCCAGGATTCTCCGATTTGAAGAAGATGTGATACCTTGCTAGATCGGTAATAAAAGAAGCACATATTCAAGAAATATATTGAGTTCACAAAGAAGCCAAAATTCAACAAGGAAACAACAAGAGTTACCAAAGCTGTGAACAACACATCTTGGCGTGCAAGATTCAAGAAATCTATAAAAGATGTGAAGTTCATCAAGATGAATACAAGACAATATTGCAAAACAGTCCGAGAGATTAATCATACTTTGTACTGTCTTCGTCTTGCTTTTGCGAAGTTTTTGTATCAACTATTTACGTCTAGCTCATAGAAGTTAAGTAGTTAGTACTTGTCTGCTTCATTGAGTCCGATCAACAAATAGCGTGAGTGAATTGTTGTGAGGAACATTTTTGTTAAAACCTTCATTGGTTATTTGGCCTAAGGCTCGGAAGTTTTTAATAATATTGAAAACTTCTTAAAATTATATCTTCTTGTGTTTTAATTCCGCTGCATGTTACAATATTCAAGAAGATCACAATTGAGTTAAGGCAACGCCAGCTTAACTCACAAAGTTGTTATGTCAATCCACGATCCGACAATTCCACAAGTGTCGTGTTGCAGCCTTTAAACGTAGAATTTCTGAAGATTAAATGTGTTCCAGTGACACAGATATTCATATCCTTGTCCTTTCATGTCTGACAAGATGTAGCTGACGGGTCCGATGATCTTGGCCGACCTTATAAATGCCTTCCCATGCTGGATCTAGTTTTCCAATGGTCTTGGATGCTTGTATCCGACGTATCACCATGTCTCCTACTTGATATAGTCTGGTACGGACCTTTCGCTTATATGATTCAGCCATCATTTGTAGTTTTTGGAACGAACTGAGGCACGTTGTCTTCGTTTTGAGAGAAGATCGATTGAAGTGCCATGTTAAACTCTTTGTCCGCCTCGTTGTATTCTTGTGTCCTCCAGCGGGCTCGCACAATTTTGGTGAAACTCACTGCTTCATGTCCATACTTGAGACTGAATAGAGTCTCTCACATGGCCGAACGTGCCGCAGTACTGTAGCCCCAAAAGACCTAGGTAACTATTTCACCCACTTGCGTTGCTGCATAAGCAGCCTGGCCCAGAGCAACTTTAGAAGGACTCGATTTATGACTTCTACTTTTCTGTTGGCATAGGGATAGCCCACAATGGTGAAGCAATGTCACACATTCCATTTGTCGCAATTTATCTAACTAGTCACTCATGAACTGTAGCCCGTTGTCACGGACGATTAGTCGAGTGGCCCGACAATGTCATCCCTCATTTGTTGAAAGGGTATGGTATCACACTTGGTTCCCAGAGAGTAGCGGGCATGTGGTTAACCTGGAGTATCGTCGGCATTACATACTTGCTCTCACATACTTTTATGCATCTTGCATCATCATGAGCCAGTAATATCCGTTTCAAAATATGTTGGCGGCCATATTATAACTTTCATAGTGGTTTTCACAACTCCCTTAGTGGATTTCTTACACGATTTCGAGAGCCTCCCCTTCCCCGAGGCAACATAAGGTGGATTGTGAGAATCCTTTCTTGTATAGTACTCTGTCTTTGACAAAAAAATGAACCATGGATTCAGTATGTTTTTCTTGCATTATGCGTGAGACACAAACTATATTTGATAACCAATGTTGTGAAGAGACCTCCTAATGATCATCCAGGGAGGAATGGCTGCAGGTTGACTGTATGGTCACCTGATGGATCTTACACTCTATTTCAAAGGAACTCAATGATGCTTTACTCTTTGCAAATTCGGTGTTTGGCTTATTGAAGTAACCAAAACACACTACGATTTGAGTAATGGACCTCACTTGTACCAGATTTAGTGTGAGCTAGCATCTCTCTCAAGGATCTTCCTCTGCTCCAGCCTATTATACCAATTTTAAAAGACTTTGGAATGAACTTTGTTGTTTTGCACCACCTGTTACTTGTAATTATGATGTTGCAAAACTGTAGATTTTCAATCGCCTATAGGATTATGGGTTTAAATGATTGTTATAATGTAGTTGAAGTCATATTTTGAGCATTGAACCCTTACAGATTGAAAAATAGAAGGAAGTGCAAATCTCTATTTCTGATCCTCTGGACACTACTGCTCTGTTGGCTAAGTATTATGGTTACAAACCGTCTAACTTTGGTTACAAGGCCTCTAGTCATTCTATGTCCTCTAATTATTTTAAGAAAAAATAAATGCACATAATTCTGTGACCACTGCAAAGCTAAAATACATTTGAGGGATACATGTTTTAAGTTAGTTAGTGTGCCTAATTGGTACAAGGGACTTAAGGAGGAGAAAGGCCATCCCTGGTAAATCATCTTCTAATTAAGTTGACTCTTCTCCTCTGATGCCTCAACTTTCATATCAATTTCATGCTGGTGGCAGTGATTCTGGTTCCACCAGTGGTTTTGGTTCTAGTTCAAGTGATTCTTTTAATAGGAATTCTTTAAGATGATGAACATAATGATGCAATTTGAAAAGGGTTAGAAGATGCTCCATGTTTATGGTGGGAACCTTAACTTTGCTCACTAGGAAGACTTTGTCAATAATAACACATCTCATGTATCTTCTACACATACTAGTGCTTGGATTTTAGATACAAGAGCATCTAATAATATGCTTGTTGATTCTAGTGCATTCTCTATGTTGCATGCTATTCCACATCCTACACATGTATATCTACGAGATGGATCTGTTAAAATGGTGTCATAGGTTGGCAATGTGTAGCTAAACCATAAATTTCACTTTAAAATGTTTTTTTTTTACTTCTGAATTCATATTCAATTTTATCTCAATCTACAGACTATCAGTTGATTCAAATATAAAGTTCATTCTTTTTTACCAAATCATTGTCTGTTGGAGGACCTTTAGACTGAGCAAACCAAATCTTTGTGCGTTAGCGCTTCTCCTTCACATGTTTCTTGTAATCACACTTCTGATTCTAATATTTTTGCTTTGTGGAATAACAAACCAAGACATGCATCTCATACTAGTATGGAACGTATTCCATGTATCCTTTTTGGTATTAAATTCTCAAATTAGTTGGTGTCTTGTCATGTATGCTACAAAGACAAACATCACTTAATTACTTTTCATACTTATGCACCTATTGAATTACTGCACATTGATATTTGGGGATCATGTAAGATACTGTTATTGTGAATAACTTGTCTTACATTCATCTGAAGCTTGTACATTTGTAGAACAAAACTAGATCGCAAAATTAATTTACAAAACTACTGCTATCTACCCAACTACCTCTAATAAATATATATCTACATATCCATAACAATTCCCCTAAAAAAAGTGAAGCATAAATATTGATCACGCCCAACTTGGTACATACATAATCAACCCAAATCCCGTTTATAGCATTGATGAAAAGATCTCCTAGCTGTTCTTTGGTCTTCACATACCTCGTATAAATCAAATTCTTTTGTACTTTCTCACAAACGAAGTGACAATCAATTTTGATATTTTTGGTTCGTTCACGAAATGCGGAATTTGAGGCAATGTGGAGAGCAGCTTGATTATCGCATCATAATGTAGCTTGCATTGAAATTCTCATATCAACTTCAATTAATAATTGGTGAATCCACATTACCTCACTAGTTAACTGGGCCATAGCTCTGTATTATAATTATACAATCAAACGAGACACATCATTTTGTTTCTTGCTCTTCCATGAAATCAAGTTTCCTTAGAGGAAAACACAATAGGCAGTGATATATGTTTGGTCAATTTATGGATCTTGTCCAATCTAAATCTGAAAAGCACTCTAAATGTTTGTGATGACTATTTTTTGACAATATGCCTCGTGCAAGTGCTTGCTTCAAATAACATATATTTTTTTTCTAAAGTTGCCCAATGATGAATAGTCGAACAAGACATGAACTGACTTACAATACTAACATAATATGCAATAAATGGACGTGTTATTGTAAGATAATTAAGTTTTCCAACCAATCTTCGATACCTCTCTAGATCATCAAATAAATCACTATATCTTGTCAGTTGTAAATTGGGCGGTATTGAAGTGTTGCATGGCTTAGCACTCAACTTCCATTTCCCAGTCAATAAATCGAAAACATATTTTCTTTGAGTTAGAAAAATACCCTTCTTACTTCTCATTACCTCAACTCCCAAGAAATACTTCAACAATCTCAAATACTTGGTGTGAAACTAACTGTGGAGAAAGATCTTCAAAGATGATATCTCTTGAACATATACGACAAGAAGAATGATACCCAAGTACAAGTTTCATTAAAACACCAAATGATCAAACTTATTCTTATTCATTCAAAACTTTTTAGCCTCTTTGCTAAAATCTTGCAAACCAAGCACGCGTACTTTGTATCAGACCATATAAAGATTTCAAATCACATCAAGTTGATATAAAGGCCAATCATGAGTAACTGCCAAAGATATGAGTAGGCGTACAAATGCCACTTAACCATCGTATAAAATGTATCAGACTAATCTACATGAGAAGGTAAATGCTTATATGAGACAAATGATGAAATAGGGTAGGTGCATTGACGCTTACCTTTGCGAAGCGCAATAGGAAGTGAAAGGTCATTGTGTCACGGATCCGATGAAAAAAGAGCCACTCGATCAGGAGATGCAACAAGAAGATGCGCACGTCTATTATACACATGACGAGTAGGAGGTATGGTCGAATCATTAGTATGTGACTGATATGTGATGTGATAAGTGATAAGTGTATAAAACATCTATATTTCACCGTCAATTATGAATGATAAACCGCTTAGTCCTTGTGTTTTCAGTCTATTTTAGATAGTTTTATGTATTTTCAGGTTTTCGAGTCAGTCAAGTCAAAACAATACAAAATAATGCAGAAATAAAGGACTTGAGAGCCGAGTCGATCAAGCAGAAGATAGGAACCAGCAGGAGCTGCGCGACAATGGTAGAAGTCGCGCGGGTAGACCAAGGAGTTGCACTACAACGCCAAGATACGTGTGAGTCGCGTCAACAGGATAGTAGGTCAGGCTACCAGTTGCATATTCTATGCCATCACGCCAAACCAGCAGACAATCGTGCTACAACACAGAACGACGCGTGGGATGTGCAAGTACCCGCGCGACACCGGCTGCACGACACGACAAGTCGCGTGTCTCCCAAAGAAAGCGTTGTATTTTACCTAATGGGTTGAATATTCTGATTGAGGGACGTGTATTCAGCTGCAAAGATAAGAGAAGAGAAGAACATTAAGGAGAACTCTACGCACCAACACACTTACTACTCTCTAGATCAATTCTTAATAGAATTCCACAACACGTCATTAACACAATTCATTCACGAAATCAGTCGCAGAGAGGAGATCAACAACAATAGAATAAAGCATTGATCAAAGGAAGAAGAAGCACCATTCATCAATCTGAGGAATAGTTGTGAATTATAGTGGATATCCTACATCCTCACTGACTTTCAAGTTGCAGTTCCTCTGTTTGTTCCCTTCTTTGTGATAACAAGTTAGTCATTCATATAACTCAAAATCCCATATTTCGTGAGCGTACAAAGTATTTGGATATTGATTATCACTTAGTCAGGGACTACTTCAAATCGGAACTGCTTCTTCCACTTCACTGCCCTACATCTGAGCAGTTGGCTGGTTTTTTCACCAAGGCCTTGCCTCTTACTTCCTTGCATCAACAGCGTTTCAAGTTGAATCTTGGTGACCCGCACCAACCTCAAACTTGAGGGGAGTGTGTTAAGATTATTGCACGTTGAACTCAATTGATCAACATTCAAATATATTGGTGTCAATTTGTAATTATTTTGTATTTTTGATAGGAAAGTTGTTAGTCCATTTTGTAACTTTTCATGGTTCCTTTTCCAGCTCATCTTAGCTCGCATAATCTCATAAAAAAAACTCGCTTATATATATAGGCGTTGATGTAAATTCATTCATCATTCTTTAATTTGGAGGTGAAAGGCTTGACGTCGACAAATTTTGACTAGTAGGAAATTTTTGTTACAAGAACGAAACCAATTGTAGCAATAGAGACTTTCAGCAATTATCAGACCAACCAAAATTGAGGCTTCACCAAATACTATCGAAACTTTAGGTTAAAAATCATTTCGCACACTGGAATTATGTAATTTTATCACTTTGCACCCCCAAAAAAATTAAAGACAATTTACACCCTCAAATTAGAGTCAATTATCACTTTGCGCCCCCAAATACATTTTGTGCCTTTGACCCATTTTTAGAGAGGTAAAACAGTCATTTAACATTACCCTCCTTCCACACACCACACATAACCCACTTCACTCGTTCAATCCCTTCGCCATGGCTACCACCATCACCGCCGCCACAACCGCCACCGTAGCTAAATTAACTCAACACTCAATCAAACCCTAACCCCACCACCATAAAATTCTTCACCAAAATCATCCCCTCCTCCTCCTTCACCCCTCCTCAACCACCCTCTTCCTCACCCCCACCACCACAACCACCTCACACTGCCCCCTCCGCCGCCTCACCACCCGCACCGCACGTGCCAAGTTCGAGAGCGAAAATCCCCACGTCATCATCGGCCAAGTGGACCACGACAAAACAACCCTAACCACCGCCCTCACCATGACTTCCGTTTTCGATATGAGCATATCCATTAGGCAGCAGCTCATGATGATGATGATGATCTTCGATTTCTCCGTCTGAATTCACTTCGTTTTCTCCGCCGCCGTCGTCGCCGCGCCGTCGGTAGTTGAAATCGGCTAGTAGTAGTCGGTTGAATCGTCTGAATTTGTGTCGGAATCGCTTCCGGCGCCAGAACCGTTGTTATCTGCGATGAAATCTACCTCCGAAGTCGCCACCGCGTTCATTTTGCCCCTCTGCCTGTCATAGATGGGTGGTGCGATTCTCGTGGTTTTTGGTGCTCACGGACCAATGCGGCAGACGAATGAGCAGATTTTGTTGGGGAAAAAAGGTCGGGGTTCCGAATATGGCGATGTTTTTGAACAAGCAGATTAGGTGATAATCGACTGTTCCGGTGGTGATGGTGGTAGCCATGGCAGAGGGATTGAAAGAGAGTGTGGTGAAGTCTGAAGTGGGTTATGTGTGGTGTGTAGAAGGAGGGTAATGTTAAATGACTGTTTTACCCCTCTAAAAATGGGTCAAAGGCACAAAATGTATTTGGGGGGTGCAAAGTGAAAAATGACTCTAATTTGAGGGAGTAAATTGTCTTTAATTCTTTTTGGGGGTGCAAAGTGATTTTTAACCGAAACTTTATTACCAAAACACAAAATCCATACAAAATTATACAATCCAGAGACCTGTCTCTACCTAGTGGGACAAATTTTTAAAGCGAAGTATTTTCCAAGTTGTTCTCTTTTTGAAGCGAAGATTGGTAGCGCACCTTCTTTCTCTTGGCGCAGCATTAGGGAGTCAATACAAGTGGTGAAACGGGGAACCCGGTGGCGAATAAGTGATGGGAGTTTGGTCGGGATTTGGCAAGACGCATGGCTGCCACGGCCAACATCTTTTCGGCCAATTACACCCGTTGGGGAGGGCTGTTCAGAGATGAAAGTTAGTGAGCTATTGGATGATGAGACCGGGTGGTGGGATCAGAACCATGTACGTGAGCTTTTCTTGGAGGAGGATGCATCGTTGATTCTCTCTATCCCGTTAGGTTCGCTGGATTTACCGGATTCGCAGATTTGACATTATACGAAGTCAGGATGCTTCACGGTGAAAAGTGCGTATCATTTAATTCTGGATCAAGGGCTGTGTTCGGGGATTAATGTTACCTCTAGTAGTGCGGATGTGGATTGGCGAAGGATTTGGAGTTTACAATGCCCAAATAAAATAAAACACTTTCTCTGGCAAGCGTGCTCAAATATCCTACCAACACGGAGTTTACTTGCACATCGACATATTGGAACATATCGTAATTGTGGTCTTTGGGGTTGTGAACTGGAGGATGCACGTCATTCTCTCTTTTCATGTCATGTTGCGAGACAAACCTGGGCACTCGCGCACTTACCGAGGGATCTTGAGCTCAAAGGCGAGGAAGATTTATTATCATGGTTCTTCCGGATTTCAGGAAATTTCAGCAAGGAACTTGTGGTTCGAGCGGTCACATTGTGCTGGTCCTTATGGATGAATAGGAACAAATTCATTGCATGGGAAAAGAGCTCCTTACCACCTGATATTGCTACTTTCTGCGCACAATACCAGTCAATGTGGAACTCAATTGCTCCCCTTCCAGCGCCGGAACGGTCTGCCGATCAAGTTGTGTGGTCTCCGCCTTGCTCTCCATGGATTAAATGCAACATTGATGCTGCAGTTTTCGAGGGGGAAGGGAGCTCTGGAATTGGGATTATTTTCCGAGATAGCACGAGTGATTGTCTTGCGAGAATTCAAAGACGTTTCTCTGGAAATCTTGGAGCTCTCAACTCGGAGATTATGGCTGTTTTTCTCGCGGTCCAGTTCGCCGTTTCTAAAGGGTGGAGTATGGTGGTGTTTGAGGGTGATAATCTTGAGGTCATCAACTCAATTGTTCACAAGAATGAGTTGGGGGCCGAAGGAGGAAATATTATCACGGATATCCGGCGATTATGGCATGCGAACCCGGCGTTTTTCTTTCGTTGGATTAGTAGAGAACCCAATGTTGACGCTCATAATCTTGCACGTACGGCCAAGGGCGACTTTACATGGTTTAGAGTAGTCGAGATAGCTCCTGATTGACAGTGTTACTTTATATTTTGAGGGAGGAGTACTGTACGTAGCGTTCTGTTGCATGTCCATCTGCAGGCATACTTTCTTGGCTTTATGCCTTTGATTAATGATCAGTTTATTTTCAAAAAAAAAAAAAAAAAAGAAACCTGTCTTTCGTTTAGCGACAAGACTTTTCAGCAACTATTTAACCAAAGAAATTCTCATCGCGCAAATCTTATAGCCTTATTTTTTTGCTTATTTTCTTATCAATGCACATACATAACGTAAAAACCAACAACTTAATTATCATTTAATCATTCTTCCCCTTGTCATCCGTTAGCTAGTGACTCTAGCTCAATAGTAGATAAGGTTAAGAATCTGCATAAAAAGGAGATTAATTCATCAGGCACCAAATATTATTTCTAATTTTTTTACACCACGTAATAAATAAGGTAACCCTTCTCACCTTGATTTAGACATCATATGCTTATTTTCAAGAGCTATCCTTTTTGTCATCCACCCCATATGTCTGAATCGGTCTGGAAAGAATTGTGTGGTTGGCACTCCAAATGGATGGTTCTTGCTCTGTATTGATCAATTAATTATAACAATGCAACTAGAGTAATCATTTAATGAATATTACCAGCTAGCAGCTAAGCATCTGAGATCGAGCTTGTCATTATATTAATGAGCAGTGCTATGAAATTAGTATATTAGCTTGATTACTTACGATACGACATTGGAGGCCAAAAATGTCGCAAACTGGATAGTCCTTCGGACAGCAACCGAAATGGTCTTTGCAGCAAGTGGCGCTCTCTAATTGGCAACATCCATATGTAAAGCAGACCCCTCTGCGTCCGAACGTGCAGCAGCAGGTGGTGTTCGAGGGGCAACTAGTCGTATCATCGCAAATGTGGGGGCGGGGGGTTCAGGAACAGGAGACGGGCTGGGTCTGGGGCTGGGACTTGGAACGGGCTTATTCTTAACTGGGAAATAAGCACCTGATGAAATGTTACACATTCCATATATAATTAAGTGAGAAATAAAAAAATAAAAATTCAGTATATATAAACCATTTTACGACACAAATTAGTTGTAATTTTAGTTATGCGTCTAGCAGCTTTTCTGAAATATGAATATACATCATGTCCAATTAATATTGAGTAATAGCACTAAGCAAACGTATTATATATGTAGTTATTCAGAAGGGGATAAGGCTGTCTCATAATTTTAGTTGGTATAAAAAAGATTTATCATCGTAAATGAATAAACAACGAATATCTTTTAGCTCGTCTGTTTCTATTTTAGATTTTCCATTAAATCTACAAAAACAGATATATAGTAGAATAAAGCTTATGATGGTTATAACTTATAACTCGCTCACAAACTTAATCTCGCCAGACAATGTACTTGTACCTAATAAAGTACAAGACACGTCACAAGGTCTGCATGGAAAGGATCCTCCTTTATTCCACTTTTTGCGAAACGTTCTCTTTTCCACAAAAAATCACACCCTTTATTTTTTATGTTATAAATCACCCTTGATGAAGCTAAGGATGTATCTAACAAAGAACAAATGGCTATAGTACTAAGATTTGTTGATAGGGCAGGTTTTGTACGAGAGAGATTCTTTGATATTGTGCATACGGCGGCTGCAACGTTGAAGAAAGAAATATCGGATGCCCTTGCTCGATATAATTTACACATCTGCAACATGCGAGGTCAAGGATATGACGGTGCTAGTAACATGCGTGGTGCATGGAATGGATTGCAAGCACTTTTTCTGAGAGATTGTCCGTATGCATATTATGTCCATTGTTTCGCTCATCGACTACAATTAGCATTAGTCGGAGCTGCTGAAAAAGAGGTATTAGTTTGGTCATTTTCCTCACAGTTGAATATTGTTGTTAATATTTTTTCTGCATCTCCTAAACGTCAAGATGAGTTACATGAAGCTCAAGTTGTTGAAATTAAACATATGCTTGCTACCGGTGAACGTGTTAGGGGTAGAGGTGCAAATCAAATTGGTACATTACAACGGGCTGGAAAGACTCGTTGGAGTTCCCACTTTGAGTCCATTTGTAGTGTAGTAGATTTATTCAGCCCTTTAATGACGGTTCTTGGGAACATCATGACTGGGGATTCTCCTAATGATATAAAAGGTGGAGCTCGTGGTGCTTTGATTGGAATGAGAAGCTTTGATTTTGTATTCATCTTGCGTTTGATGCAAAAAATTATGGGGGTTACTGATTTGCTTTGTCGAGCCTTACAAGAGAAATCTCTAGATATTTTGTCTGCAATGAATTTAGTGTCAACTACTAAATATTTACTTCAGGAATTAAGAGAAAAGGGTTATGATTACCTTTATGAGGAAGTGGTTGTAGTTTGTTCAAAGTATGACATTACAGTACCTGACATGGCTTCTCAGTATAAGTGTTCCACGGGTCGGTCTTGCCAGCAAAAAGATCTCATTACAGTTGATCATCACTACCGCTTTGATATATTTAATGTTGTTATAGATTTTCAAGTGGAAGAGATCAACAGTAGATTTAATGATGAGTCCGTTGAACTTTTAAAGCTAAGTGCTTCTTTGGAACCTCGAGATGGTTTTAAATCATTTGATATTGATAGCATTTGTACTCTGGCTGAGGAATTTTATCCTAATGATTTTTGTGAGCAAGAGATTCATCATCTGAGAAGCCAGCTGAATTATTATAGGGTGGATGTTCTTCCGGATGAGAGGTTCCAGAAGATTTCAACAATTGCTGAATTGTGTCAAACATTATTTAAGACCAACAAGTCATCAATTTTCCATTTGATTGACAGGTTGCTTCGACTTGTTTTGACTCTTCCTGTCACTACCGCAACTACAGAACGGGCATTTTCTGCTATGAAAATTGTAAAGTCGGTGTTGCGTAATAAGATGGAAGAAGAATTTTTGGCAGATAATATGGTGCTCTACATTGAAAAAGAGCTTTGTGCAAGTTTGGATGTCGATTCAGTGATTGATGAATTTTATAGTTTGAAGGACCGTAAAGCTAAACTTCGATAGTATAAGGATATGTATTTTTTTTATCGATGTCTTTGTTTTTATCATGTACGAGACAATATATACTTCTCATTCTAGCTTGCAGCTTTAATATTTTTATTTTGGTTTATATATTTTTTTTAAAAGTTACTCAAGTTAACAGCAGCTCGGGGTAAAATAAAATCCTGGCTCCGCCCCTGGTTATAATCTCTAAATAATCTTAATTCATAAAGGGTGGATGCTAAATAGAACACAGAATAAACGCCAAAAGTGGGATTGCATGGGTCCTCTCTTGATATGCATATGTAGGAATGTCGAGAAGTATTCGTGTGCTAATATGTGCATATATTGAGATATATTAAATATACACGCGTGTAATTACAACAAAGAACGAATTTGAAAGAACTTAAACATATACGTACTGCATTTGCCTTGATCTCTGATGGGGCCGATGGCCCCTTTCTCCCTCCAGTCGATGGCATACGGCAAGTCCTCCGGTTCGCTCTCGACCCGGTCGTTTATCCCGAATTCCGATTCCGGTTCGCTTGTCGACAGCCCTTCGAGATACGTATTCTGGAACTCGGAGTTGGTTAAATCGGCAAATACGTTGAGCCCCAGCTTGTAACTGATCAGATATGGTCCCGTATTCCTCGCTACTATGTACCTCAAGTGATTCTTAAAGATCTCGAACCTCTTCGCCTTCTCTACTGGCGAGCTGTACGTTTTCTGGTGCTTCACCATCCATGATTCGAACTCTATCATCAAGTCCCCGCTCGCTCCAACCGTTTCAACATTCATGTTTTTTTCTACATCGTAGGATATGATGGACATATCCGAACCATTAGTTGTTTTGGCTAACAGTAGTAGTAATGAGACAATGAGAAAATGATCAAATAGGAAATATGATGATGGTGAAGAGGTTGTGGTAGCCATGTTTTGTTTTCTTCAGAAAATTGAGTGCATGAGACAGGATTTTCGAGGGTTAATCGGTCATTCATAATTGAAATTACACTCAATTTCTTTAAAATCCAGAATTCTTATTCCACGTGTGCGTGGAGAAGGTGAGAAGGTTTATAGTGTCTTTATTTTTAATTATCTTGGTTGGGTTTATATAGGGGGTTAAATTATTGATTTTTTTTTTAAACACAATTAAGCCTCTCAGCAGCTTTTCACTACAAAAAAATGCTCAATATAAGAGGCGCATAATTGCCTTTTATATTATCAAAATCGCCTCTAATATTTGAGCTAAAAGACGATTACGTGCCTTTTATGATTTGCCTCTAATATGGACGCATGTTAGCAGCTTAGAGGCGATTTTTCGCCTTACTTGTCAGAAGGCGCAGTCAAAGGTGAACTTTCGCCTTTAAGATAATATGATTAAAGGCGATTATTCGCCTCCATTCTATGTGGGCCAGGAAAAGACTAGAGGAGCGCATTCGCCTCCATTCTATTATTATTTTTTCTTTATTAATAATATCTCCCGCTGATGTGGATAGAGGCGATTCATTCCCCTCCTTTCTTTATAATTAAATCAAAAGTCTTATAAATATCTTAAAGGCGATTTTTCGCCTTCATTCTTTTCCAGAATATCTTAAAGGCGATTTTTCGCCTGTTGGCTTTTAATTAATTAATGAATATGATATTGATATTTTTAAAGATTAAATGCAATTTTTCGCCTCCATTCATTTTCCAGATTTGTGAAAAAAAAGCGGCAATTCTTTGCCGCTTCCTCCCTTCATTAATTTCCAGATTGCCGCTTTTTTTTCATTTATGATTCAATTTTATTTCATTCCCTCCATAATTCTTTTATTCATTTTAAAAAATGTAACAATTAAATTTAAATTGAAATAAAAATTAAACACACGTGATATTATAATTAGCATCTATACAAACATATTGTTTATTCAATAACATCAAATAATTCAAAAAATATCCAATAGTATAACAAAATAATGATGTGCATACAATATCATTCATTTATTTAACAACATTTGTTTAATATTATGCCTTGACAATAAAATAAATGAAAAACGAATTACATTATTGCTTAATCAATAAGATATATCATTACTATCAAAACTATTAAATCCTTAAAAAACTAATTACTTGCAGTTTAAAACATAAAACATAAAAAAACTTGCAAATCTTACAAAGACGAATTTGGAGAACATACATTGGAGGAACTTGGAAGATGATAAATATTTGTTGTGAAAATTGTGTGTATATATAAAAATCTGTGGGAGATTAGAGGCGAAAAATCGCCTTCTGTCTATCACGCGGATCAAGCATCTCCACCGTTGGATCTGGCCCGAGGATCCAACGGCCCTAGGATCTAGCACAAGGATTCTGGTTTTGTTGCTTAAAGGCGAAAATTCGCCTTTATTTTTAAAAATAAAATTTGAAACTTGTAAAATTGGCCTTAACAATTCAATAATTACCTTGTACACAAAGTAACAATATTATTGCACGTATTTCTCCTCCTCAACCTCATTCCACCATCTTTAGAGATTATTTTCCTCCATTGTTGCACCTTTCAAAGAAGAAAAAAAAAAGTCCATAAATTGCTAACAAATATTCAAATTATAATTGTTTCATTCGATCTGGCAGAAATTGTAATTTAAGAGGTGTGTACATGTTAATTTCTTTGCAATTTACTTTTCAGTCTTTAATTACAAGTTCATCCATTTTCTTAATTCTATATTAATGATTGCACCACAAATTGGATATTTATTATTGTAATTAATGTTCATAATGTTTATTTGGGGTAAATTTTCCTAAAAACAATATCGGTTGTTGGATGTAGATTTAAAATGTCCAACCACGAAGATCGGAGTTGGATGTACGATAGAGTAAATAGCGGTGGTTATCTCAACTAGAGTTTTATAGAGGGTGTTCAACGATTTCTAGAATATGCATCTTCTCAAACTAACTTGCTCAACCGAGGCAAAGTTAAATGCCCCTGCAAACAATGTTTTAACAGTAAGTTTCATACAAAGGAAAATATTACGTGTCATCTTTATAAACGTGGTTTTCTTCCAGAATATTACGTTTGGGTAGCACATAGTGAGTCCTTTGGTAACACAGAAAGGGCATCGAGTTCTTATGTGCCAGTGCCATCACCTGTTCATGAAAATTTTGGTGGTCGTTATAGGGAACTCGTTGACGATACGTTTGGTGGTCGTTTTGAGGATATTAACTTCAATCAGGGGGTAGAGGAGGAGCCAAGCGCTGATGTAAGATATTTTTATGATCTTTTGCAAAAATCACATATGCGGATAAGCTCCGGTGAGCAAGAAACGGTTTTGGAATTCGTATCTAAGTTTATGACGAATAAGATTCTAACGAACACGACTGCGGCAGGTTGTAACAAGTGGCTAAAGCAATTGCATACCGTGTTGAATCATGTGGATCGCAAATTAATTCCTGAGGATGTGAACGGAATGAAGCGGGTATTGAAAAGGTTAGGGCTGGAAAAGAAGACTTACGACTTATGTTGGAACAATTGTTTCTTGTACTACGGGGAGTACAAAACGAGCAGTTATACTCAATGTCCGGTGTGCGAATATGATAGATTCGAGCCCGCACGGGGTTCAGATCCAAGGGCCAAACACATTTCTAAAAAAAAATTGTGGTATTTTCCGTTGACATCTCGATTGCAGAGGTTGTATATGTCGCGTCATACATCTGAACCCATGACGTGGCATCTGGAATGTCGAGGACAAAATGATATGATGATTCACCCCGCTGCTGGTAAGGCATGGAAGTCTTTTGACGACAAGTATCCCGATTATGCCGCCGAGCCCAGAAATGTTATGCTTGGTCTTTGCACTGATGGTTTCACTCCATGGGGAAGCTTTGGTAATACCTACTCTTGTTGGCCAGTTTTTATCACGCCGTACAATCTACCTCCTGGTATGTGCATGAGACAAGAGTATATATTTTTATCTTTGTTGATCCCTGGACCAAAGGGCCCCGGAAAGAACCTTGACGTTATGTTACGACCCATAATTGATGAACTCCATTCGTTGTGGAAGCATGGAGCTCAAACTTATGATTCATTTCGAAAGCAAAATTTTGTAATGCGCGCGCATTTGATGTGGACGATAAGTGATTTCCCAGCTTACGGAATGTTATCTCAGTGGAGTACGCACGGTAAGCTAGCTTGTCCGTATTGTATGGAAAAAACAAAGTCTTTTCGCCTTGAACACGGCCGCAAACCGTGTTGGTTCGATTGTCATCGACGATTTCTACCCCTTAATCATCCATTTCGTTCAAACACTACTGATTTCAAAAAAGGTGAAGATGCAAAAGATCCACCACTACTTCGAAGATCAGGTGCAGAAATGAAAAAGATCGTTGAGTGTCTACCTTATATTGAATTCGGGAACAGCGGAGAAGTTGTCGAGGATTTTGGAGTGAAACACAACTGGTGTCGACGCAGTATATTTTGGGAGCTTCCTTACTGGGAATCAAATCTTATCCGTCACAATCTGGACGTAATGCACTGTGAAAAGAACTTCTTCGACAACATAAAAAATACAGTGATGGACGACCCAGATAAAACGAAGGATAACTTGAAGGCGAGGAAGGATTTACAGGAGTGGACAACCAGGAGTGACTTATTTCCAATACGTGGGCGCAACGGTCAATGGAACACGAGAAAAGCAAAGTACTGCTTAAGTAAGGATCAAAAGCAAAAGGTGTGCGAATGGGTGAGTGGAATTAAATTTCCGGATAGATATGCGTCGAATATTAATCGTTGTGCCCAAATCCCTCATCTTCGACTAGCAGGGTTGAAAAGTCACGACTGCCACGTGTTTATGCAGAGGTTGTTACCTATTGCATTTCGTGACTTCTTAGAAGAACCTATTTGGGAGCCAATCACAGAGGTAAGTATATTCTTTAGATCACTATGTGCGAAGGAATTAAGCAAAAAAGCAATGAAACAATTAGAAAAATCGATTGTGATTACCATGTGCAAGCTCGAGCAAATATTCCCTCCCTCGTTCTTCGATTCAATGGAACATTTGGCTGTACACCTTCCATGGGAAGCAAAGGTTGGAGGACCTGTCCAATACAGGTGGATGTACCCATTTGAGAGGTTTCTCATGTTAAAGAAGTGAGTAAAGAATAAGACGCATGTTGAAGGATCCATTGTCGAGGAGTATCTTATTTCCGAAGTGACCAATTTTCTACAACACTATTTTGAGAACTCTTTTGAGACACGTGCAAATCATCTCAACAGGAATGAGGTTGCATTGAATGAAGAATTCCATGAAGAACTCTCAATATTCCACGTGAAAGGGGAAGCGCTTGGCCGTGCAGCAAGAGGTAGATATCTTAGCACGATTGAGTATAGAGTCGCTGAGTTATACATCCTTCTCAATTGTCTAGAAGTCGAGCCATGGTTGAGGTTTGTACCATATTAGCATAGTTTAAATGTTTTATTCTCCGTTTAGTTATATTAAAAATGTGACTATTTGTAGATTATTTGACGAGCAAATGTGTGTTGGCCTTCCGGTTCAACAAATACAATCGTACCGTAAAATGTACTTTGTTGATTGGATAAAGGGAGTGGTTGCTTCTCGGCAGTTTAATGTAGATCCTCGCATTATTGCGCTAGTAGGCGGGCCAATCAACGCTGTGAGCACATTTGATGGTTACATGATAAATGGGTTCAGATTTCACACTTCAAAATATAACAAACATAAGAAGACAAATAATCATGGCGTGTACGTTAAGGGTGATGATGCAGAGGATTCTAATTTTTATGGAATCCTCCAGGAAGTTATAGGCGTTGATTATTGGGGAAGTGGGCGCGCACTGACTGTGATTCTTTTCAAGTGCGATTGGTATGATTTGTCTTCGACTGGGATGAAGAAACACCCGATATATCCACTGGTTGACATAAATCCAAATTGTCGACTGCCGACTGGGGTACCTGAACCTTTCATCCTAGCGACACAAGCTCAACAAGCGTGTTATTTCACGTACACACAAATTACTTTTATATTTGTATCCATCCACATTGAAATTTGAAGTTTTAGGACATGCACTTTTCTAATCCCGTTAAACCTAAAACAAAAAACTTGTTAATTTGATAAAAGTTTAACTATATAATAATAAGGGATAAACGCATCACGCCCCTAAACTATGCACATTTTTGCGCTTTGCCTCTTAAACTAATTTAATAAGCGTTTTACCCCCTAAACTATATTCATCTCTGCAATTTGCACCAACAGTGTATATTCGACATTTTTTTGTCAGAAAATTCTCCGTTCGAGTTATTTTTTCGCCTATTTTTTGTCAATAACTACCAAAATACATCTAGTACAACACAGATGAGTTGGGTAGGAGGGATACTCCGGCCAAAAATGGCCGAAATATACCGGTGGTGCAAATCGCACAGATGAGCGTAGTTTTGGGAGCAAAACGCTTATTAAATTAGTTTAAGGGGCAAAGTGCAAAAACATGCATAAGTCAGGGGTCTTGATGCTTTTATCCCTAATAATAAACACCTAAATTTACACGAAAAACTTATTAGATAAGAACATAGTATGTTAATCTCACTGCAAAAAAATCCAACTTTTAATGTATCAAGTCGTTTAGCTAATATTATTTATTATTAAATTATAAAATGGGGAAAGAGCAGTAAACCCCCCACTTGCTGGAGGTCATTTGCAACAAACCCCCATATCTTTTATCCTTGACAGTCAGCCTCTCAACATTTGCTCTTTTTTGCAAGGTGCCCCAAGTCAATTTTTCCGTAAAAGTTTTCACAAAATATTCCCTACACGTGTCAGGCAAGTGCTTGGGTCGAGCGTATCTTCGTCCAACACATTTTGATACATTAAGCTTTCCCATAAACTATTAATGGCGCTACAAATTCTCTCCTAACCTATTGATGACGTTGCAGATTGCCCAACCTTAATAATTTTTGATATAACGTCATATTTGTATGTGAATTGAAATATTATTTTTTCATAAAACTTGACGGTATAAAAAATCATGTGTGAATATTGCAAGTTGATATGATTTATTTATTTCAAACAACGAGTGATTTTGAAGGAAATTAATACATATGTAAATTAAAAATTCGGATAGTAAAGTTAACATGAATAACATATGCAACCAAATATTGTCAATGATATTTATATATGTGTATTGTAGATATTCAATAACAAATATAATAAGGAACTTTTGATTTTTTACTATAATTTATTTATTTCTAATATTTTTGCAGGTTATTATCTTTCTTTGTTAATTTGAGTGCTTACTTATAATTAGGCTGACAATATCAATTCGTACTTGACAAACAAAGTCTTTTTCTTTCTTTCTTTTTTAAAAATGGACGAATAAAAATTTGAACATAAAACGAGAGAGAGAGAGAGATCCTCCTCAAAATCTATAAATTAACATATATCTCTTTTATTTTAGAATATTCGTACAAATATAACTATAAATACAAAATTACTGTAGATGGCGGGCAATCCGCTACACCGTCAAGAGGTTCAGCTAAAAATATCGTCACTAAAAACACGTGTCTGGCACATATAGGGAATCTTCGACGAAATCTTTCACTGTCTAGTTGACTTGAGGTAAAGTGCAACGCTGCCAATACGATGGAGAGTTGACTGCCAAAAATTAAAGTTATGGGTGTTTGCTGAAAATGACCACAAGCGATGGCGAGTTCGATGTTGTTTTCCTTTATATAATTGAAATCTTGTGAAAAAATTCCTAACTAGCTGGTTTCAATTTTCAATTTATAAGTTTGAAAAGCTCACAACAGCACTCTATCTATCCATATCAAGCGAACAGCCTCCGCATTACAATTCTAATATACATAATTAGAAATATAAAAGTAAATGACCAAAATTGGTGAACCTCAAGCAAAAAGTGGTGATGGCAATCAAAGAATCCAGCCATTCATCATTGTACATGGCGTTTTCTTCTCCATACAATAAATACATGACACTTTTTCATGTGTACTCTGTTCAGACAACATCTTGTATGCAAAAGAGTTGACAATAGTCCACATTAGTGTAGCCCTCAATTTGTAATTATGTTGGCGAAAGTTGTCGTAAGTTAGAATGCCTTCATCCAACAATTCTCTCAGCTCGTCAATTAACTATCGAAGCAAAACGTGAATGCATCAGTGCAAATACTAAGACCAACGTTTTGTGGATCAACAACACATTAAGTGTGTGTCTTGTCAAAATATTTCTAAGCTTCTCCTGATGTCGAAATCATTTTATTATTGGATCCCTTACACTTTAAGTACCACGCATGTGCTCAACTAAAGAGTGTGTGATGAAGACTCGTAGAAGGCGTGGAGCCAACAGAAAGTACAATAACTTTGTTTTTTTTAGACTTTTTTTAGCGATTTCATATCTCTCTGCCTTAGAGTCAAGACAAGTAGTGTATTCAGCACCTTTAAAATCTTCATAAAACAAGAAACAATTGTTTTTAGACATGTGAATTGTTTCATAACCAAGCCCTTCATCATCTTATTCATAGATACTCCTCTTCCGGATCTAAGACATCGTGAGATCGCTATAAGAACTTATTACAGTCGGCTTTACAAATGTTATCCTCATTCTTGTACATCATAAACTTTTGACACCCGCTACAACACTAATGTGTCTTCATTTTTAAGCAACTTGACCTTTCACAAACGCAAGAACTTATAAAAATATCTTGCATCGGGATTGGTCTTTTCATTATAACCGGCCTCTGGCAACTACCTCCAAATAAATCTTCAACTGGTGTCCTAATTGGAATAGCATTATAAAGATCAACATTTTCATTTCTAACTTCATGACTTGACAACTCCCATGCGTGGCTATTATACATATTGTAGTCTTCACCATGAGCTACCAACACATGGTATTCAGCCACGAAACCACAACTACACGGGCAAACGACCACCTTCCAATATCTCTCTTACACATTTCCAATAATAATAGTTCATATATAAAATGACATGTACAACACAAATAAGGTACAAAATAAGTGTCAATGGTATGTAACGATATACTTACCAAAAAGGCCTTATCTTCCGCGCCCAACCAAATATTCAATGGCTCGCCCTTTGGACCCTTATGCACTCGAGTCCACATGTACGCCTCATGAAATTTCTTCTCCCTATTGAAATATTTGTTTTAAAAAGATATTTTGAAAGACATAATCAATAATATTATATCATATAGGCTTAATGCAATATTTTCAAAATTAATAACTCGTAATTAATATACCTTTCTTTGTGAATTCTCATCGGTGCTAATGGATCCACCAGTATATGTTGAAGATGCAGAGTTGCTACCCATGTGGCTCTTGTTTGCATTTCTGTTCTTCTTTGTGTCTTCTTCCTCCTAATATGGTTTGTATTTTTCCAACAAGGCGTCAAACATCCAGCAATAAGGTCAGCCTTCATAAGCAGGATCATTAACCCTTTCGTATTACAACCTCTTGGCCCGAGAAACATTGTCAGAAAATCGTACTTGTGCAGTTCTCTTGAATGCAAAGTCTATCGCACATCATCATTACTATCCCATGTATACGTTCCCTTTAGAAAAAAAAAATTAATGTCTAATTAATATAAATTAAATTAACATTCTAATATAATTAAAGATAAAATATTTAAAATAAATACATGTTTACCTTAAATCGTTTTTCCATAGCCTCTGGGTCGTTTTCAGTGATACAGTCGAATGTCGGTGTCATCATCCGTAAACACCTCTTGATGATCGCGCTAATCGTGCTTGAAATTCGATTTTTTTGTTTTTTTCATTCTCCATGTTCATTAACCGCAATGAAGCGTCGCTTCAAGGGGCCTTCTTGTGGTAGGTCTCCTTGCGTCAAACCACGAGTACGACGTTTGGTAGAACTACCTGCACTCGAGCGTTGCGAGCCAGCATGTGAGGGGCGCCCTATCGAAAAAAGTGGCGGAACCATCTCCTCATCTTCATCTTCATTTTCTTCTTCGTCGTCTTCATTTTATTCTTCTTCTTCGGGTTCCACGTCCTCCAAACCGTGAGATACACGTGCATTAGGAGGAGTAGTGAGAGCCCTCGCCAAAGGGAGAATAGGAGGCCTCGCCATCAAGGGTCGTCGATCCGTCAACACAACTTCTTTGGGAAGTGTATTAACATCTAGCTCGGCTTCATTGTGGCGCTCATTAGTGGTGGCATTACGACCTCGATTTTGAACATTTTGCCTTTGAAAATTTTGAAGGCTAATTCGATTAGTTGCACAAACATTTTTTGAAGGGCGAGAGGCTTGATTGCGATCTCCCATTACGAAAAAACACTAATTTATATAAGAGATATTGAGATATATGTTGTGAATGAGTTGATATATTTTACATGAAATCTGGAGTATTTATAGGGAATTTTGGTTTTTTTATCTTTTTTTAATTTATTTTTTTTGGCACAAGGGCGACGGGCTATTCAAATGGCGCCCAGAATAAAGGCGACGGGATACGCCCGTCGCCCATAGCTAATGGCTACAGGCGACACCTGTAGCCAATATATATATATATATATATTGCAATTTGGTGGACTATGGGCGACGGGAACCCGTCGCCTTTAACCAATGGCTACGGATTTTTTTCGTAGCCAATGGTTAAGAGCGACGAGGTATATCCGTCGCCAATGAGTTTTTTTTTTTAAATTCAAATAATGACCAAGGGCTACGAATTTTCCGTAGCCAATGGCAAAACCACCATTGTCTACACCATCCGTAGCCAATAGTCCTAGCTAAAAGTCATTTTTCTTGTAGTGGTGGGAATTCTAGATCACATAATCCTTCACATCGTCAAAAATTTTGGCGTACCGTTCTCGCACTGGCGCATTCAGTGCCTGTGCTTCACACTGAGACGCATTATAAATTCTTAGTTCTCGCATTAAGATTTCTTAGTTCTTTTATTCAAATTTAATGAATAATCATAGAAAATTTGTAAATAACGAAACAAATGCGAATGATATTAAAAAAGAGTCGAAACAGATGTAGAACAAAACTAGGTTGAAAATAAAATAAATATAGAATATTAGAAGTAATTTAAGACTTATACCTTTGTCTTTCCACCATAATAATTTAAACAATATTATATAAAATTAATTATCATGAGTAGTTATTAAACAATACTCAAATATATACGAAATTATGTATCAATATTCAATATTTAATTATTTTTAATAAACGCATTAAGGCGCATTGAAATTTAAGTATTTTTAAATTTGGCGAACTGGCGCACCCGCATCCGCACTCGCACTCGCACCCGCATTCGTCTTATGTGACCTAGGGTGGGATTGGACTTGAGTTAGTGGCGCACCCGCACGATAATTTGATGTTCATAAATCATAATATAGTTTAATTTTACTTCATCAAATTCACTTTAATGGTTAAAACTTGGACTAAAATGATTATGCCTTAATATCAAATGCTCGTAACATTTCTTATTAGCTGAAGTCAGAGCTAATCAGTGATTATGCACTTTATTATTATAGACTAATTAATATGATTATTTTTTTTCCTTTTTGGTTATAGAAAATGATTATTTACTGTCAATAGGTATTTGCATCCTTTAATACATGTGAAACATGTGAGTGGAAAGCAAATACCCAGACACTAAATAAGATTATCACGAGACACTAGATAAGATTATCAAATTACCCTAAGTCTCGTGGGCCGTGGCTATATTTTTTGTATAACTACCCAGTTTTTGGACTCGAGCGTTGGTTCCCCTTTTCCCCATATTTTTCGTCTGCATTATTTGTTACTTTCCTTTTACTGTTTACCAATCAGAACGTCCTTTTGGAAAAAACGTTAAGATCTCAAGTGTCGGACGTAATCTTCATTTGATAACTATGGCAGATGTAGTGTGAATGTGTGATCATCGCTAACACGTTTTTCTAAAGAATATTATCTAGAGCTCTCTTTTAAGGCCATCATTTTAACCTAATAAGGGATTATTGAGAAGTGTAAGTCCAAGATTTAGGTGGCGTATGCAAACTTAAAAAAAGAAGTTATAATCAATTTTTTATTCGAATAAGTGATTTTAGGGTATTTGCAAATTTAGCTTTTTCGATTACACAACTTTTTTAAAACTAAAAAACACTACAATCTTAAAACTGGTGTGAGAGTGCTTTTGACTTATGGTGAGTATTTTAAAATAAAATAATTGAATAATTTTAAATTTAATTTTATATTGCAAAGACTCACAACTTTTAAATTTAAGTATTTTCAAAGCTTAACTTAAAATTATGAACTTTTACTTTTTCATTAGAGTTTGCAAACACCACATTAATACTAAAGGTCATAGTACATGTGGCAGTTTTCTATGTTACTTAAATTTTTCTCACATATCCTTCCCCAATTGCTAACCAGTGCAAGATTTAGAACTCGTTTACATTTAAATATTTTAGTGCCATGCACTATTAAAACCAGTATTGTTATAATTGGACTGGATGTATGATCGAAAAGCTTACTGGTTATAGGTTCGATTGGTTGAACCGGTCGAACTACTGGCTTGAACAGATAAAAAGTATATTATTCAAGTTATAGTTAATCAAAATAAATGAGCAAAATATTAGACATTGTTATACTTAATTGTGTTGCAATCAAATTAATAAGTGTTAAAATTCAAAAGTCAGAGTTTAGTTTTCAATCATATACACACACACACACACACACACACACACACACACATATATATATATATATATATATATATATATATATATATATATATATATATATATTTCTGTTAAAATTTTGGTATCCCATCTTTATTTTTGGTATTAGCGAAATCGGCCACTTTGGCAAAATATTAGGTCGATGTCCATGCATAAATTTGTGTAGGTGCAAATGCAGGCCCGATGAATAACTAAAGCCCAAGCATTACAACTAATAATATTTACATAAGGAATAACTTACTATAAACCTAGGTTTTTTTTTCTTTTAAAAACAACTGTTTTATTTATAAACTAGATAGGCTGAAGCCAAAAAATGTACAACGGGGGTACGGGGTAGGGGCTCGCGGGAGAGTCTCCTATATGTACAACTGATTTCACACAAAACTAGAGATTCCAAACCAGGCATGCAACCTAGCCAGATTGCACAAAACAGCTGCTCCAGAAGGCAATCTATACATGCACGGTTGCCTCTTCTTGACAACACATTCACAAACATGTTTGCCTCAAGATATATATATATATATATATATATATATATATATATATATATATATTACTCCTCTGAAAGTTTCCAACAGCAGCAACAACATGTGGTAGACTTTGAGGAGTTGAATGTGCTTGTACATTCATTGTTGCTGATTCAGTGTTGTTCTGCAACCCATATGACATCTCCCTGTTTGCTTCTTCTTGGAGTACAAGACTGAAAGCATCATCAAGTACAAGAAGTGGATCTTTTAATAAGATCTGGCTTCTAACCTGACCATATGATTCATCTAACCCCATTTATAATTGCATGACTCTTCTTCTTTCATTCTTTTTATGTAACACAGCTATAACCCCACGGTTTAAATTCTCATAAGTATATGTTTCTTCCTATTGAGATATTTCATCCCAAATAGATCTCAGCTTGGAGAAATATAATACTACAACAATACTATCTTGTTTTGTATTTATCAGCTGTTGTTCTAACATGAAAATTCTGTTATTGCTTGATTTAGCAAACCTGCATTTGATTTCATTCCAAACTTTAAAAGCATTATCAGAGAATAAAGTATAATCTCCAAGCTCATCAGACAAGCTTGCTGAAATCCATCCTAACACCATATAGTTGCACCTCATCCACTTTCTATAAGATCGATTTGTGAGAGCTGGTTCAGGAAATGATCCATTTACAAAGACAATTTCATTTTTAGCTAACAAAGCTACATACATGGCACAGCTCCATTTGTGGTAGTTCTGTGTGGTTAATTTGTGACTAACAAGAGATGTATTTGGATTTTCACCATGATGTAAGAAGAATGGATCTAAAGGATCATCAACAATGGCCTGGTTCTGTGCAATTGGCGCAATGTGCCCTGTACTGTCAGTAGAACCAGATGCAACTGACTCTCCTTGATCTGTCATGAATATAAAAAGATTGTGCGGAAGCTAAGATACCTGAGGCAATGATGGATTCACTGCTCTGATACCATATCAGAAAACAATGCATTCATATCAGAAAGCAATGTATTCATATTGTTATGGACAATGTAAACTAAATGAAGAAGAAGTGTAAATGAAGATTGTTATATTGAATTTCAAATACAGTTGTGATGATATACATTACATTGATTGTCTTCTACTTATATACAACTGAAAAGTACATTAAATCATGTAAGAAATATAAAGAATTCTGACTAATATTCTCTTTGTCTAAAGTGTTCTTCCACTACTCAAATCCAATTCAATCGACATGTGCTACCATGTGTTGATCCAATGAAGGAAGGTATTGCTTCTCATGTGTTGTTCATTTGCTGATGATGGGGCTCTGAACTCCAGTTGTTGCTGAGTGTTAGCACTGAATCAGGATCATTGACGATTAATTTGAATGCCTGCAATTTCGTATGCACTTATTATTAGTAAATTATAATAAAAATAATGAAAGGAAAGCTTGTACATTGAGATTTAAAACTAATAAACTATATATAGATTCTCACCTCAAATGCATGACCATATTTCCTATATAAAGGCCAGACAACATGGATATACAGATCCTGCCATAGACATTTAGAATTAGCAACGCACATATGATTCAAGATAAAAAAAAAAAGCGTTAACACCAATAATATTAAAACATTAAAACTCAAAGGTACCACACAATGGAATTCTTACAAAGAAAGCACAGAGAAAAAATATAGCAATAAACATACATAACAACCACAGAGTTGTGGTAGATCAAATAAGTTATTTGCAAGGCGACAAACTGTACAATTACCACAATTTGCCAAGTTATTCAACGAGGAAATAGTTCAGAAACCAGCACATTACATGTTTCACGTTATAAATTAAAAAGGCAAAAAAGGAAACAGACTTCTAAGGCCACTACTCCACACAATGAGAATAGGACATTCTGATTATTACAGCAAATAAGGATAACTCCAAAAGAAAACAACAATCGGAAGTTCTTTACAAAATACTGCATAACAGTAGTAAAAGCTACCCGACGCCAACAACAAGGTATCAAGAATCAAAGGCTCCCTGTTAAAATAGGCATTTAAAAATAGAGGCGAGAACAACAATGTAGTTTGACGTTTACTTTTAACGTTTAGCCCAAACTTATTGGCCATTATCTTGTTACGCACCATTGCATATTGATAACGGGTTACACTATGCGTATATTATATGTTGTGATTGATATATTACAAATATGACTAGAAGTAGTACAAACCTAATGCTAATTTGTCAATATGCAAATGAAACTAAAACTATGAACCACTCTGGCTTACAAATTGAATGGCAAGAAAAATAATCTCATACTCCTCCATATCGCAACAGCAGTTTCTACACAGAGATAAAGGTGGAAATTTGACTCATTGGCATGTATGAAAATGATGATAGCAAGAAAATTTACCTCGCCTCGAGACAAAGCCAAACTCCACCAAAAAGCCACTCCTCACCTCACTTTTTTTCTGCTCAAAAACAAAAACAACACAATGTCAACACTATTGACATAATATGTCCAGCTAATCTCAGTACTGAATGCAACATCCAGTTCTTTGTGACATTTCATCGAACATCATGTGGTCAATGAAACTTTGGTGTTCCCTTTCTCAAATTTGTAATATATTTTCAGCAAGTACGATAATATTTAACCATCAAAACCAAACCAGTTACATTTGATATGTTTTCCTAGTGACCAGCTGGTGCTGTTAGTAGATGCAACTTTGAATACACACTTTGTTTTTTTAGTACATAGTAGAGAAGGATCTCGTAGCTCGTCGCAAGAGAGAATGATACAGCCGAGTTGCTAAAAAATCTAATGAAATGAAAGAACCTAAATGAAACGCAAGAGATGACTGGTGGGCGGTTGAAATGAAAGAAAAAACTAAATGAATAAGGTGGGCGGGAAGCAGAATTTGCATACATACCCATTTTCCTTCAATGATTTATTTAATCAATCACAGAGATATATTCGTCAATCTGCCGAATGTATATAAGAGATATCTTATTTTATGTTTATGAATATAACTCTTAAATTTGATTTATATCTCTTTAATAATTTACATTCATCAACATTAATGGTATGTGTCATGTTACTTGATCAATTACCACGTGCTTTACATGCATTTTAAATATTTATCTTATGAATGTGTTACATACTTTAAGAGATACACATTGTTAAATTAAGAAACTAAGTAGAATTATATTAACTTATATTATATATATATATATAGTTATAAAGTATAAAAAAATAGAATGGTGCAATCTAATATTAAAAAATTGAATGGTGCAAGAAAATGTTTCTAAAAATAGTAATATATATTATCATGACAAAAAAAACATCGTCACAAGAACAAAAAAGGTGTGTAACGATTATACTTGTCACTAGATAAATAAAATTTGTCACCACATATTTGGCATCAAAGGAAGAAATTATGTCCACATTTTATCGAGACGGATTCAAGACTTTTGTCACTAAACTTACGTTTCTTGCGATGAAAGTTAATATTGTCACATAAAAAACTTGTCTTGTGGCGAAATTCCATTTTGTCGCGACAGCCAAAGGTGTAGTGACGATTTAAAATTTTTTTCACAAGAAATTGTCATGAAAAATGTTTTTTTTTAGAGAAATTCTGCCCACAGGTATTACATTACCTTAGGAAGAAAGAAAGAAAACTTGGTCTTTAAGTATTCGGCAATCGGCTGATAGGATTTACTCGCGGACTAAATGGAAGATAAATTATAATTGGTTAATTATTAACTTAATCAGCCTTGTCAAGGGTGAAACTTTGACCTTAAAAGAACACAAATTTAGGTGCAATTGCCACTAAGCCAATGCACGTAAGTAATTGCACGGTTTTTTATCAAATATTTTGGAGGATTGTAGGTCGTGATGTCATTACTTTTGTTCTTGATGTTCTCAATAATCGCATTCTTAATCCCTTTTATCTTATTTAATTCTCAATCTTAGCCACTGTTCGCTCGAGGACGTTCGGTTACAAATAATATTCTTGTTAATTTAGAAATTAATTACTTTTTGAAGAATAAGAGAATAGGGAAATAGTGTCATGTGGCGATGAAACTTGTCATGAGTAAGGCCTATGATTGAGTCGAGTAGCCTATCATGAGAAACGTAATGCTTAATTAGGGGTTTGGTTTTAAGTCTTGTTTTTCTTATTATGATGGGAGTATGCACGGTGTCTTATTCTATCTTAATAGTAATGAGTCGAGTATATTTTCACCCGCCAAAGGAATCATGTGGGGGGGGGGGGGGGGTTCTTTAACCCCTACATTTTCTTATTTGTTTTCAAGGTGTTTTGAGCACTTATACCGGAAAACAAAAGACCTTAAAGGTGTAGCAGTTAGTATGCATACACCTAGTGTACCACAACTACTTTTTATCGATGATACTATCATATTATGTCATGCGAATTCAAACTTAGTGGCCATTATTTGTGGAGTTCTTGAGCAGTTTTTGGCGGGATCAGGGAAGAAGATTAACCTTCATAAGTCAATAGTGGTCTTTAGCAAAAACACGGAGAGTGATACCATGCAAGAGGTGGAAAATATTTTGGGTGTACCAGTAACAAATAGACACGAAAGATATCTTGGATTACTGTTAATTGTGGGGAAGTCGAATAGATAACTGTTTAATTATATTAGGGAGTGGGTTTGAAAGAGGGCATAAGGCTACAAAGATAAAACTGTGCCTGGCGCAGGAAAGAAAGTTCTGAGGAAGATAGTCATGCAAATCAATTTCTTCACTTGTCTTGAGCTATTTTTGGCTTCTCGATATTTTGATCAAGGAGATTTAGTCAGTAATTAACAACTATTGGTGGAGCAGCATAATAATGAATTAAATCCATTGGGTGGCATAGAATAAGTTGCGTTGGCGCAAAGAGGAAGAGGGACTCGGGTGTCGAAACTTAAAGGCTTTTAACATGGTGTTTCTCACAAAGAAGCATGTCGTATTCTACAAAATCTGACAAGTCTAATCGGCAGATAATACAAAGCCAAGTTTTTCTCTCACTGAGATTCGTTGGAAACACGTACGGAAGTTACGACATCTTTGTCCCGGCGTTGTTTATGGGAAGCAATCCATGTCCTTAAAAGAGGGTCGTGGTGGCAAGTTGGGAACGAAGACATGGTTTCAATATGGCATAATGGGTGGTTACCCCGTCCAGTAACGTTTAGGCCGATTACTCGACCAAACTCAAAGATACATTTCACGTTAGTGCGTGAGCTCATAGATCTTGACACGGGATGGTGAAGGATAGATACACTTTGATTTGGGAAGGGGATATCAATATTATTCTTTCAGTCCATTTTGGGAGGACCGGAGAATGAAGACCGTTAGATATGGCACCTAGTGAAAAATTAAATTTTCATCGTGCGAAGCGGATATCATCTCATCACATCACAGGGTTTCCTAAGGCGATAAGAAGACGAGGGTTCTATCTCACAAACTCACCCTGTGTGGTCTACAATCTGGTTGTCTCATTGTGCAAAAATATAAAAAATTCTTGTGGTCGTGGTTGCATGGACATTCTCCTTACAAGGTGAAGTCTGTCGAGGAAGCGTATTTGTGATGATAATATGTGCGTTGTGTGTAATGAATTGGTGGAGACGGTAGAACGTTGTTTTTTTGAATGCCATGTTGCGCAAACAAGCATTGACTATGGAAAATGTTCCAATGTCAAGGCCGATCACCGTGGATGAGTCAATCGCGAATTGGTTTAATCGCATTGTTCAAGTCGAGTTGAAAGAGAACGTGCATCATGGGAACAATCTATTTCGGCACTCTAGGAGAGCCGAAATGGGATGTTGGCAGAGGATAAACCGAGACGAGTGCATGAGATTACATCATGTGGGCGAATATACGCTGTGAACTAGATGGAATGTATTGTCCGAAAAGAGCATAGAATAACGAATGGAACGAATAGGCGGGAGGCGCCAACTGGAGATATTATTAAAGTTAACTTCGAGAGGGCTAGATTTGAGAACGATGAGACGATTAGCATTGGTGTTGTGGCGCATGATTGCAATGGAGATAAAGTTGAATGGATGCAGCGTCGTTTAACTGGTTAGATGGATCTAGATTGGATCGAAGCAACTGTCGTGTTATCGGCGGTCAGGTTAGCAATTAAAAGGGCATCACAATATCATATTTGTAGGGGATTGTTTGAATATTATTGATAACATTATGTGTGGGGTTGATGAGACCCGAGCTCTGTGCTTAATGACATACGACAACAGTTTAGTCTAGATACCAAGTTTACATTGCTCAAACGCTGGACATGTCTAGTAAATATCTGTTAGTTTGGGTTGTGCGTCTCCCATTGTTGTTATTAATAAAATTGAATAAAAAATGTAGAGGAAACAAAACTATTGAAACGCGCGTTAGTAATGCATTATATTCTAAATGAAGATGCTAAGTTCAATGAATCTTTTTGATTTTTTGTCTTTGGCACATGTTACCAGTAGTGGAATTTAGGTCATTGTCATTTTTTGATGCTAAGTCATTTTTTGCTATTCCCTTTTCACCTACAATATAGATACTTCACGTGGCTTTTTATAATTTCTGCCCGTTAACTATACTCAAATACAAGTTTTGCCCTTTTTATAAACGGGCTTGAAAAATGCCCTATAACTTTTTTTTTTGAATAAAAAATGCCCGACGGACTGAGGACTGGGCTGGCACGAAGCCCCAGTCGACGTGGCATCCCACGTGGCGTACGGACGACGACCACGTGGCGCCACATCAAATTTTTTTTTTTCGTTGACCAAAGTTTAATTACAAAATTACCCCTCGTCAAATTTAACGGTCCCTCTGTCCTCATTACAAACAACAACAATGTAAGAAACACACACTAATAACACACACACACACACAATGGCCCCAAAAGAATCCACGGCGGAGATTCTATCTCTCATCCATGACGTTGGCCGGATCTTCGTCGCCGGGTTCCGGGGTCCCTTCAAGAGGGACTGCACCGATTTAGCTCGAAGGGTTTCGTTGTTAGCTCATTTGGTTGAGGAAATTAGGGACGCCAAAGGTGTTTGTGAAAATGCCGAAGTGGGTTCCTCTTCTTTTTCCGGTGGGAACTTTTGTGAGCTGATTTTGGCTCTCCGGGCCGCGAAAAGGGTCGTCTTTGCGGCTAATGGGTTCGATGATTCCGAGGTTTCTTCGGTAGGTGTTGTGCATTTGTTGTAGTTACATAGGTTTAGTGTTTTTTTTTGTTTTTTTTAGTAGCCTTTTTTTGTGGTTATGGTGAGATGAATTGAAATGGGATTTTGTTGATTTATGAGTTTGGTTTAGTTCTAGTTAAAGTTTGTGTTTTTTGGGCTGGATTCTTGGTGTAGTCATGTAGTGTATATTGGATTCGATTGGTATTAAATATGTTAGGAGAAAAGTTTATTGTGTAGGCTGTAGCAATTTGGTATGACTGGCTTATGGGTGTGTGAATGATCTGAAATTTCGTTTCAACATTTGAGGGGTCTGTTTTTGGATGCTGCGCGAAACTGTGAGATCGGTCGATGAGTTCTGAGTTAGCGATTCTGCTGTATATAATTGATCTTTCTTTAGTTTCTGGTGATGAAAGTGAATTTCTGTTAACGAGCCACTGAAAGATTCGTTAATGGATATAAATTTGACTAGGGTAATTTTATAATTAAACTTTGGTCGAACGAAAAAAATATTTAAAAAAATAAAATTTTGACGTGGCGCCACGTGGTCGTCGTCCGTACGCCACGTGGGATGCCACGTCGACTGGCCTTCGAGCCAGCCCAGTCCTCAGCCCGTCGGACATTTTTTATTCAAAAAAAAAAAATTATAGGCCATTTTTCAAGCACGTTTATAAAAAGGGCAAAACTTGAATCTGGGAATAGTTAACGGGCAGAAATTATAAAAAGTCCATACTTCACGACATGGACTTTCAAAATATTTTTCCATTTTATTCACAATTATTGAACCTTTCTTTATGATAAAAACAATTATTAAACCTAGCTAACTAGCTGCTTCGAATATGACAAATATTAATGAACAATATATCGCTAAATCTAAAATACCCCCATTGCATTACATCCAATTTACGTGTTGGAAAGTAGAGTGATTGTGTAATTCTTATCTGCACCATGGCGTAGATATCCAAAACAACCTAAGCGATAATTGCATCTCTTCTTGAGGTTTGGTATAATTACAAATACCTCCTCCTAGTTTAAAAAATATGAGGTTTGGTATAATTACAGATACCTCCTCCTAGTTTCAAAAATACGATCACATGCCCTCCTACCAAAAAATAAAATGAACTTCCACTTTTGTACTTAATCACTTAATATTGTTAAGGGGTTTAGCACAATTTTAATTTAAAAAGTACATAATAATTATTTTTACAAATATTAAAACTAGCAAGAAAATAAGTTTATTCAACTATATAATTAAACATTCTGTAAATTTTTAAAAGTAATTTAGTCACTGACAAAACATATATGATATTACATGATCTCTTAAATTTATTGGTCTAAAAAAGAACTATTAGTGCGAGAAAAAAAATATATGTGCATATCTTAATGGTGAGAAAATTAGTTACATGCATGTTATGTTTTATAAGTATCAATTAATAACATTATTTCAAGAGTGCCGCGAGAAACAACTTAAATTTTTAAATTTATAAGGTAGCAACACTGTGGTTCAAATTCTCGTACTAAGATTCTATAATTATTAAAAGTGGAGATGGTTAAATTATTAATTATCTTTAAAATAAACAATAAATAGTAAAGAGCATGTGCAGAGAATTGGTCATAACGGATCCGGTATCAACGCCGATTAACGAGCCTCTACAGAAAATAAATATTTTTTATTTTACATATGCGGAAACTTTTGATGAGGTCATGATAATATGTTTTATTTGCGGCCGGGTCACTCAAAAGTTTATTATCTGTCCATTCTAGATAATTAGTTATTTTGATTAAGCATTATTATTTCTTGATCATAATGGAATTAACTTCCATAAGAGTGAATATTTCCCAAGATTAAGTTTATGATTCGTTCAACAATTCCAACACCTCAATGCATCATTGTTGTGGTATTACCGATCCCTTAAAGAGAAGTTGAGCTAATATATTTTGGCGGAATTAAGTATTTTGAGGAGTTTGTAAATATAGCTGAACTTTTAAAGTTGAATAACGTGTTTTATAGTACTAATGCACACAATAAAGTTAAGAGTTATGTAGTTTGTAATTTTTTTGTTGTACTACAAAAGTATCAAAAGATGAAGAAGAAAAAAAACCTTGTTGGACAAATAGTATTACTAATGCACACAATAAAGTCAAAAGTTATGTAGTTTGTAATTTTTTTGTTGTACTATTGAAAGATCTTAAATCTATTCTACTTGTGATTGAATGCAGTTGTACTTGACAGTAGTCGCAACTGCACTCATGGGTAGGACAAACTACTACATTTTTATGTTTTAAAACCAGTTTTCTGTTGCAACTAATAGAAGACAGTTAAACATAAAACAGTAAAGAACACAAAAAGTTTTTAACGTGGTTCGATCCAAATGATCCTAGTCCACGGGCTTGCACCCACACGTTTGATTCAAATAGTATCCTACTTAAGAATTACAATGTAGGTTTTACATCAACCTAAAACTTAGACTCCCTCTAATATTTGCGGTTGCAATACATATCCCTTAACTTATTTTTGAAATACCTAATTGAATCAAAGAACACGCTAATTACTTTTCATACTAAATTCCCAAATTAGTTGGTGTCTTGTCATGTATGCTACAAATACTGATGCACCATTTGAATTACTGCAAATTGATATTGGCTTTACATTCATTTGAAGCTCGTACATTTGTAGAACAAAACTAGATCGCAAAATTAATTTACAAACCTACTTATATCTACCCAACCACCTCTAATAAATATATATCTACTTCTATCCATAACACTCCTCCTAAAAAAAAGTGAAGCATAGATATTGATCATGCCCAACTTGGTATATAGATAATCAACCCAATGCCTTTAGGGGTGAATACCCAGAAAATCTCTTTATTAGGAGTGCAGGCGAAAGGCATGAAATTCTTTTTTATTAATAGCGATAGGACATGATCATGTTTATAGCATTGGTGAAAAGATCTCCTAGTTGTTCTTTGGTCTTCGCATACCTCGTATAAATCAAATTCTTTTGTACTTTCTGACAAACGAAGTGACAATCCATTTTGATATTTTTGGTTCGTTCACAAAACGCAGAATTTGAGGCAATGTGGAGAGCAGCTTCATTTTCGCATCATAATGTAGCTTGCATTAAAATTCTCATATCAACTTCAATTAATAATTGGTGAATCCACATTACCTCACTAGTTAACTGGGCTATAGCTCTGTATTATGATTATACACTCAAACGAGACATATCGTTTTGTTTCTTGCTCTTCCATAAAATCAAGCTTCCTTCGAGGAAAACACAATAGGCAGTGATATATGTTTGGTCAATTTATGGATCTTGTTCAATCTAAATCTGAAAAGCACTCTCAATGTTTGTGATGACTATTTTTTGACAATATGCCTCGTGCAAGTGCTTGCTTCAAATAAAGTTGCCCAAAGATGAATAGTCAAAGAAGACATGAACTGACTTACAATACTAACATAATATGCAATAAATGGACGTGTTATTGTAAGATAATTAAGTTTTCCAACCAATCTTCGATACCTCTTTGGATCATCAAATAAGTCCCTATATCTTGTCAGTTGTAAATTGGGTGGTATTGAAGTGTTGCATGGTTTGGCACTCAACTTCCATTTCCTAGTTACTAAATCGAGCACGTATTTTCTTTGAGTTATAAAAATACCCTTCTTACTTCTCATTACCTCAACTCCCAAAACATACTTCAACAATCTCAAATCCTTGGTGTGAAACTAACTGTGGAGAAAGATCTTCAAAGATGATATCTCTTGAACATATACGACAAGAAGAATGATACCCAAGTACAAGTTTCTATAAAACACCAAATGATCAAACTTATTTTTAGTCATTCAAAACTTTTTAGCCTCTTTGCTAAATCTTCGAAACCAAGCACCCGTACTTTGTGTCAGACCATATACAGATTTCAAATCACATCAAGTTGATATAAAGGCCAATGATGAGTTACTGCCAAAGATATGAGTAGGCGTACAAATGCCACTTAGCCACCGGAGAAAATGTATCAGCCTAATCTACATGAGAAGATAAATGCTTATATGAGACAAATGATGAAATATGGTAGGTGCATTGATGCTTACCTTTGCAAAGCACAATAGGAAGTGAAAGGTCATTGTGTCACGAATCCGATGAAAAAAGAGCTACTCGATCAGGAGATGCAACAAGAAGACGCACACATTTATTATAGACATGCCGAGTAGGAGGTATGGTCGAATCATTAGTATGAGACTGATATGTGATGTGATAAGTGTATAAAACATCTATATTTCGCCCTCAATTATGAATGATAAACCGTTTAGTCCTTGTGTTTTCAGTCTATGTTAGATAATTTTATGTAGTTTCAGGTTTTCGAGTCAGTCAAGTCAAAACAATACAAAATAATGCAAAAATGAAGGACTTGAGAGCCGAGTCGATCAAGCAGAAGATAGGAACCAGCAGGAGTTGCGCGACAATGGTAGAAGTCGCGCGGGTAGACCAAGAAATTGCACTACAATGCCAAGATACGTGCGAGTCGCGTCAACATGATAGTAAGTCGGGCTACCAGCTGCATATTCCGTGCCATCACGGCAAACCAGCAGACACTCGTGCTACAACACAGAACGACACGGGGGATGTGCAAGTACCCGCACGACACCAGCCGCACGATACGACAAGTCGTGTGTCTTCCAAAGAAAGTGTTGTATTTTACCTAATGGGTTGAAAATTCTGATTGAGGGACGCGTATTCAGCAGCAAAGATAAGAGAATAGAAGAACATTAAGGAGAATGCTACACACCAACACACTTACTACTCTCTAGATCAATTCTTAACAGAATTCCACAACACGTCATTAGCACAATTCATTCACAAAATCATTAGCACAATTCATTCACAAAATCAGTCGCAGAGAAGAGATCAACAAGAGAATAAATCATTGATGAAAGGAAGAATAAGCATCATTCATCAATCTGAGGAATAGTTGTGAATTATAGTGGATATCCTACATCTCACTGACTTTCAAGTTGCAGTTCCTCTGTTTGTTCCCTTCTTTTGTGATAACAAGTTAGTCATTCATATAACTCAAAATCCCATATTTTGTGAGCGTACAAAGTATTTGGATATTGATTATCACTTAGTCAGGGACTACTTCAAATCGAAACTGCTTCTTCCACTTCACTACCCTACATATGAGCTTCTTCCACTTCACTATCCTACATCTGAGCAGTTGGCTGATTAGGCCTTGCCTCCTACTTTCTTGCATCATCAGCGTTTCAAGTTGAATCTTGGTGACCCGCACCAACCTCAAACTTGAGGGGAGTGTGTTAAAATTATTGCACGTTGAACTCAATTGATCAACATTCAAATCTATTGGTGTCAATTTGTAATTATTTTGTATTTTTGATAGGAAAGTTGTTAGTCCATTTTGTAACTTTTCCTGGTTCCTTTTTCAGCTCATCTTAGCTCGCGTATTCTCATTAAAAAAAACTCGCTTATATATAGGCGTTGATGTAAATTCATTCATCATTCTTTAATTTAGAGGTGAAAGGCGACGTCGACAAATTTTGACTCGTAGGAAATTTTCGTTACAAAAACGAAATCAATTGTAGCAATGGAGACTTTCAGCAATTATCAGACCAAAATTGAGGCTTCACCAAATACTATCGAAAAGTTTATTATTATTACCAAAACACAAAATCCATACAAAATTATACCATCCAGAAACCTGTCTCTGGTTTAGCGACAAGACTTTTCAGCAACTATTTTACCAAAGATATTCTCATCGCGCAAATCTTATAGCCTTATTTTTTTGCTTATTTTCTTATCTATGCACATACATAACGTAAAAACCAACAACTTAATTATCATTTATTCATTCTTCCCCTTGTCATCCGTTAGCTAGTGACTCTAGCTCAATAGTAGATAAGGTTAAGAATCTGCATAAAAAGGAGATTAATTCATCAGGCACCAAATATTATTTCTAATTTTTCTACACCACGTAATAAATAAGGTGAACCTGCTCACCTTGATTTAGACATCTTATGCTTATTTTCAAGAGCTATCCTTTTTGTCATCCACCCCATATGTCTGAATCGGTCTGGCAAGAATTTGTGTGATTGGCACTCCAAATGGATGGTTCTTGCTCTGTATTGATCAATTAATTATAACAATGCAACTAGAGAAATCATTTCATGAATATTACCTGCTAGCAGCTAAGCATTTGAGATCGAACTTGTCATTATATTAATGAGCAGTGCAATGAAATTAGTATATTAGCTTGATTACTTACGATACGACATTGGAGGCCCCAAATGTCGCAAACTGGATAGTCCTTCGGACAGCAACCGAAATGGTCTTTGCAGCAAGTGGCGCTCTCTAATTGGCAACATCCATATGTAAAGCAGATCCCTCCGCGTCCAAACGTGCAGCAGCAGGTGGTGTTCGAGGGGCAGCTAGTCGTATCATCGCAAATGTGGGGGGCTGGCTTATTCTTAACTGGGTGAAAGATCTTTGATCTATATTACTTATAATCGGATGCAGTTGCACTTGACAGTAGTTGCAACTGCAGTCGTAAGCAAGACAGATGACAATTCTTTAACGTTTAAAAGTTGTTTTACTGTTGCAACTGGTATTTGACAGTTAAACATAAAGCGATAAAGAACACAAAGGTTTTTAACGTGGTTCGGTCCAATTGGTCCTAGTCCACGGGGCTTTCACCCAAAGTTTGACTCAACCTGTTTCCTACTTAAGAATTACAATGAAGGATTTAAATCAACTCATATACTAGACTCCCTCTAACATATGCAGTTGCAACACCTAACCCTTAACTTATTTTCGGAAACACGATTGAATCGAAGACACATCAAGCTACTCCAGAGTTCCTCTGACTTGATGCTCTTCTCTAAAAGACTTTGACTCGATACAGGACTGAAATCACAAACTATCCTTTTCAAAGTGTCCTTCAATTATGTCGAGTCTTCTCCTTATATAGGCATGAGCAGAATCTCTGCAGATCTTCAGTTGTAACCTCGCATATCTTCTTTCCTTAACAGATAAGCTCTGCGTATCTCCGGTTGCAATCCACGCAGATCTTCTTTCCTTATCTAATATATTCTGCAAGATAAATCTGAATATATCCAATGTACATGCCTATTATATATGTCTAGATACATAATAAGGAGATAATGTTAAACAAAGATAATCTTGGAAGATCTTGAAAGTCTATCTTAAAAAGATAAGAATAAAAGATAAGATCAAACAAAGATAATCTTGGAAGATATTGAAAGTCTATCTTTAAAGGATAAGGAAAATATCTAAAATATATTCCATAAAAATATTTGACTTTCTATATCTCAACAAAAGATATTTGACGAAGATTCTTCCCTAAACGATCAGATATCAAATTATCATTTTAAAGAAAAACGAAATATTTTCCTTTTAAATATAATTTCCAGAATATAGGATCAAGGGAATATTCTGTTTCGCCAAAACGCTGATTTACGTAGTTGCAACTGAGATGTCTGGATGACGTTGCAACTGACAGATTCACTATCCGAAAATAGCGTGACTTTCCTGCATAAACAGACATTGAATACTTTCCAACATATAATCAATCAACATGTTTTAGGAAAGATATGCAACACAACAAGGAAAGTCAATTACATCACAATCCAAAGGGCAAGTCAATCAAAAGGAAAGTTTTCTTCTTTCAAGATTAACACAATAATAAGCATGGAAACATTTGACCTGCAAAAAAGATAATATTCCATAAATTGAGCTCCTAAATAAGGCAATCAAAGATTTCCTTCAATTAATGGAAACTATATCTCACTTAATTTCTTTTATTAAATCAATTGACATTGATTTAAATAATTTCCAAAACGATGTCAACATAATCTCCAATTTATTTACGTGGAAATAACATTGGTCCTAACAATCTCCCCCTTTGACTCGTTTTGGCAAAACCATGTATATCCAAAGAAATTAAGTAGAACACTTGCAAGCAACAAAAGAAACTTTGCCAGTGATTAAATAAGGAGAAGAGTGAAAACACATATCACTGCAATTGTTGCAACAAACATAAAACTGGAACTGCCATGAGGGCACCAGTCAAACGCTCTCTCCCCCTCGGTTCATGCATACCTTTGCTCTACCATTTAGGTTGAGCTTGGCATAATACATTTCTTGACTAACTTCTCCCCCTTTTTGACATAACGAGTCAACGGGTGTAAATCTGCAGAATGCAAAGAGAAATTCTCTAAACAAGCATTACCAAGATAATATTAATAATCAGCAAGGTTGTAGTAGCAAGCTATAAGCCCAGAACCCAAGTTGCAGAATGGCAACAAACAAGGGTCATATGCTCATTCGTTGATTTCTTGACAAAAGTTGACAAAAGCAATGCCTTGCATGAAGCGGTTAGACACCAAGCACAAGATATAATAATATATCGAAGTTGCAACTGAATGATGTATGCCATATGTGGCATATGTCACCTCTTAACTTGATCTCCCCCTTTTTGTCATAGCAAATCAAAGACCCTGACAACGAGATGGAGTCTCAATATCCCGGAGCATATCACATGTATATTTGTTGTAACTGGTAAACCACATGTTTCAACAACTAATGGCAAAAGAATTTTGCTCCCCCTTAAATTAAGCATAGCTTCAACAACCGCTATGCCCCAAACACAATCAGCGCACCAAGAGATAGTTAACTATATAAAAATAATTAACTAAGTGCTTTAGAAATTCACCCCTGGATATGTTGCAAACAAAGTTACAGCATGGACTTTAGTACCAAAAGACAATCACTTGAATCACCCTGTGAAACAGTCATGATACCATGAGACACACATGTATCAATCTCACATAGAAGATGTTCCTAAGATGTATACTCACAAAAAGAGATATGATTGATGCAGCTTTGCCATGATGATGCAATCAGAAGTCTGAGTCCATAAAAGTTCTACAAAAACATGACATGTCGTCTCAACAAATTCTCTTAAAGAAACAGTGACAAAAGATAGAGAGAATTTTGAGTAACAAAAAGTGCATGAGAACTAGAGAAAACAACAAGTACATGCCATAAGTACCAAAGTTGCAACAAGCAGCACAGTGAAAAGACATTTCAAAAATCAGGCAGAGAATGCCTAAAATGTGGAAGCTCCAATGACATGATGTGCTTGGATGATATTAGATGCTAAAGTACGCATTCACGGTTCAAGTCACACAAAATGTTTAAAATGGTCAAGTCCGGAGATGTGACACATGGGCATTAATGAACAAAACTTGACTAAGTAAAATACCATCACCAAAAAAACTTTGTACTTATCCACTTGAACTGGTAGCTTTCACTCTAACTCATTTTTGGTATGGGGTAGCTCTTTTCAATGAGTAGACGCGTGAAATATGAATTGATAGCTTTCACTCCCATTCCTTTTAGGTCAGGTAGCTTTTTCCAGTCATCACACAAACACATTATCCTCTTTAAATGATAAGAGAATACTTTTCTTTCCTTTTTTTTGTTTTTTTTTTTTGTTTTTTTTTTTTGTTTTTTTTTTTTTTTTTTTTTTTTTTTTTTTAAAGAATTGAGTACTTGGAGAATGGTGAGGTAATCCACATAAAATCAGTTCTGAACTCATCTTATGCAGCCAGTGATCATATTCAGAACGAGACAATGAAAAACAATTCGGACAAACCTATGAAATGAATTCAATAGTATACAGATCATCCTAGTTGCAACACGACCACTGTTGCAACTCACATAAGGCAGTTTCTGGAGACTTTCTTAGGGTCTCAACTGTAACTGCATGCAGTACCTTAGTACATATAACAACAAGTTATCTCTTCAGACATGCGTAAAAATAACAAGTTGAAAAAACTCATGTTTGTGAAATCTTTTACGAGTACAGAGATCATAAGCATATCCAGACAAACAGAAAGTACAACTTAGATAGACTGTATGAGATAAGAAAATTGGCATTAAATCATCATAGTTGCAACTAGTCACTCTTGCAACAACAATATGCACATGTCGAAAAACAAGGTCTCAAACACACAACAACTCATGATTAGCATGAGAATATGTCCAAGCAAAGGTAAAGCAAATTAGAAAAAAAATATTCGCAAAAGCCAACAAAAGTAACAACACAACTTGCCCTATTTCCTTATCAATAAATTCAAATAGGGAACTCATGCAGACCATTAAACCAATCAGTCATACCTTCATCAAAAGAATCAGATCTAGATAATGAACTTATCTTGATTCGTTCAATCATGTTCTGCTTTGTTGCAACAGACTCTACTCGATTACTTAATACAATTGCATTGAGCTCTGTCAATTTTCCAATTGCAACAGCAAATGCAGCAGAAGTTCCAACATCATATAGCTTCAGAATTCCAGTCTATTTGTGACTAGGAGTCTCTTCGTTTGCAGATGCATCTACAAATTCCAACAACACCTTCGGCACAGCTTTTGAAGCAGCATTCTGTTGCAACAGAATATGGCTGATCATTTGGTTCTTACATCGTTGCCATGCATTACAAGGCTCAAGTTGCTTCCTCCATTTGGTAGAAGCTTCACAGCATATTCCTACAATAAAACTTTTAGTTAGTTTCACGTTAACTAACCTTTTGAGCCACAAAAAAAAGTTTCATCAAAAGAATGTAATTGAAATTATCTAAGAAGTTGGGTTTACGTGATTCACAAATTTTAATCAAGTTAGCAAAAAGTTCCTCCACGTGGAGCACATCCTTGATTCGTGAAATCTCGTCAACATACACAAATCTTATATAGAGAATTCCTTCATTCTTTCCATTTCCAACCATAATCTCTCTTTTTGATTCTTTAACACATTCTGACAATAAGTTACTAGTTTCATTCGTAATTCTAAAGCCTCATTTGTCAAAATAATATGATTTAGGTGAACACCCATAAACACGTGAATCAGTAGACAAGCACAAGAGATTACAAATTTTCAACCAAACTTGTTTATCCAGTAAAGTTGCAACACTCTGTGTGAATATTGTCTCAATATGATCAATGCAAGTTGCAACACGGAATAGCCATGGGGATTAAGACAGGCTTATGAAAATAAAGATTCTTCCAGAAGTTAGAACAACTTGATTTACTATGACTTTTTGTACTACAATGGAAGATCAACATAGACTTACCAAGATCCTTTGGAGAAAAAACACCTTTAAAAATATGATAAGGGTGGGAAACATTACCATGATGCCCTCGCATTAGAGAGATAAAACCACCTTGTATACCTTTCACAAGAATGCACTTTTCTTGTGATTTACCATCAACAACAAGTCTCACTTGGTTTTGGGAAGGTTTCTCTTGGACCTCTGGATTTGATTTACCATCTTGCTTAGAATCATCTTCATATATTGCCCAAACATTTGTGGCAACTGGTGATGTTGCAACAGGCGTAGTTGCAACTGGTATTGTTGCATCAGATGATATAACATAATCTTCCCTGCATTTAATACCTTTATCCTTCCTTTTGATACTAAGATCATTAGCAGCGGAATTTGATTTAATAAAATCAGAGTCGGAAGGGATAAGATTCTTACCTTTGTATTTCCATGATTTATGCATTTCTTGGAGTTTCATTAAAAGAGGTGTTAATGATTGAGCATGTCCATCATTCTTATTTGATTTTGAGTCCTCCTTGACTTTATCTTGAAACACCATACTCTTCGTTGATGACTCAATTTCTTCTTTCTCAATTGATGTTCCTTCATGAGCCATCCTGAAAATATTCCACATCTTTTTAGTTGAAACACAATTAGATATTAATTTGAAATTATTAATATCAACAGAAAATAAAATAATATCCACGGCGCTGGAGTTTTGGCTGGCCATAAGATATTCATCATCGATCCAGTCTAAGACATCTTTGACAATTTTATTCTTGTAAGACGGCGGAGACCATCCTCTAAGTATGATTTTCCATGCCTTGAAATCTTTGGACTTGATAATGATTTCCAATCGGTATTTCCAATATAAATATTTTGAATTATTAAGCGGTGGTGGCCATAACACCAATGCTCCACCCTTAATATTGTCCATACCTGCAAAACAAGATCTTAAATCCAGAATCTCACTAAATAATGTGTTAGTGACCGGCTCTTGATGCCACTTGAAAGATCTTTGATCTATATTACTTATAATCGGATGCAGTTGCACTTGACAGTAGTTGCAACTGCAGTCGTAAGCAAGACAGATGACAATTCTTTAACGTTTAAAAGTTGTTTTACTGTTGCAACTGGTATTTGACAGTTAAACATAAAGCGATAAAGAACACAAAGGTTTTTAACGTGGTTCGGTCCAATTGGTCCTAGTCCACGGGGCTTTCACCCAAAGTTTGACTCAACCTGTTTCCTACTTAAGAATTACAATGAAGGATTTAAATCAACTCATATACTAGACTCCCTCTAACATATGCAGTTGCAACACCTAACCCTTAACTTATTTTCGGAAACACGATTGAATCGAAGACACATCAAGCTACTCCAGAGTTCCTCTGACTTGATGCTCTTCTCTAAAAGACTTTGACTCGATACAGGACTGAAATCACAAACTATCCTTTTCAAAGTGTCCTTCAATTATGTCGAGTCTTCTCCTTATATAGGCATGAGCAGAATCTCTGCAGATCTTCAGTTGTAACCTCGCATATCTTCTTTCCTTAACAGATAAGCTCTGCGTATCTCCGGTTGCAATCCACGCAGATCTTCTTTCCTTATCTAATATATTCTGCAAGATAAATCTGAATATATCCAATGTACATGCCTATTATATATGTCTAGATACATAATAAGGAGATAATGTTAAACAAAGATAATCTTGGAAGATCTTGAAAGTCTATCTTAAAAAGATAAGAATAAAAGATAAGATCAAACAAAGATAATCTTGGAAGATATTGAAAGTCTATCTTTAAAGGATAAGGAAAATATCTAAAATATATTCCATAAAAATATTTGACTTTCTATATCTCAACAAAAGATATTTGACGAAGATTCTTCCCTAAACGATCAGATATCAAATTATCATTTTAAAGAAAAACGAAATATTTTCCTTTTAAATATAATTTCCAGAATATAGGATCAAGGGAATATTCTGTTTCGCCAAAACGCTGATTTACGTAGTTGCAACTGAGATGTCTGGATGACGTTGCAACTGACAGATTCACTATCCGAAAATAGCGTGACTTTCCTGCATAAACAGACATTGAATACTTTCCAACATATAATCAATCAACATGTTTTAGGAAAGATATGCAACACAACAAGGAAAGTCAATTACATCACAATCCAAAGGGCAAGTCAATCAAAAGGAAAGTTTTCTTCTTTCAAGATTAACACAATAATAAGCATGGAAACATTTGACCTGCAAAAAAGATAATATTCCATAAATTGAGCTCCTAAATAAGGCAATCAAAGATTTCCTTCAATTAATGGAAACTATATCTCACTTAATTTCTTTTATTAAATCAATTGACATTGATTTAAATAATTTCCAAAACGATGTCAACATAATCTCCAATTTATTTACGTGGAAATAACATTGGTCCTAACACTGGGAAATAAGCAGCTGATGAAATGTTACACACTGTAATTACGTCGGAAAGGCCTCGCAACATTCGAATGTACCCTTTCTCTCCCCAGCTTGTACCCCATGAGTTCCTGACTATCCAGTATTTGAAGTCATAGGAAGGATCGTAGCCGTAGCCCACTACGTTCACTTGATGGTAGAGCGGACCACAATACCTATTGAATACACCCTGAAGACCGGTGGTTCACGAAAGATTAGCAACATAAATTGAATAAACCAAAAATTTGTTGCACATCTGCTAGAAATAGGTAGGATTATGTTCCAAGCTGAGATTTCACCTCATCAAACAATATAATTAATTTAATCAAATAATAAAAGATTTCAATGTGTATATGAAATTAAACAATCCTTATCATCAATATATGAATGGAATTGTTCTTTTGTACCACTTCATGTTCAACATAGTAATGTATCATTTGTGACGGCAATATAATACATCGTCTCATATTTGTAAATACACGAAGATCAGTGCTTAAATGATACAGAAAGTATAGCACGACGTGACATATATGATTTTTGGTGAATATTGACAGGGTGACAAATTAACTTACTGATTCATAGAACTGGAAGTCCCTCCCACCAGCAAAGATTCTCGCGCTTACTGGCTGATTTGCGACTGCCTTCAACAACCCTTCTTCGGTTGGTGGATTGACAAACTCATAAGTATCAATGGTTGCAACTTTGACGTCGCTCTACATGGCATAAAAATTAACAAGAAAATGGTCAAACCCGCAATATGTATTTTGACAAAAATAAAGAATCAAAGAAGTTTAATTTGTTTTTGCACCTCCTCTGGTACCATTATATTAGCAGAGATTTCCCCCTAAGACTTTATTAGAGAGAGTGACAAAACATGTAAAAAAACAGAAGCCCAAGATAGCAACATGGGACAAAAGTAAACAGATATGAAAAACACGAACCTTGTTTGAATCACACTCGCCTTCCATTCCAGTGTATGGATAATTCTGATCGCTGTTGATGCCCGTACATGTAATGAAATCTAACGCATTGCTGACATGACCACCATTGCATCCTTGGTTTTCTGATGTGTCGCAGTCCACCAATTCTTGCTCAGATAGTTTGATAAAATCTCCAGTCACTATTTTGTTTATGGCTTCTACAGAGGCGATTGCCGAAAATGCCCATGAACTCTCTTCAATTCAAACAACGCAGTCGAATGAGAAAATCTCTATATCAAAGTGTATACTATAATGAACCAAATAGATAGATAGATAGATAGATAAATGAGAAATTTTTAAAAAAAATCAGTGTATATAAACCATTTTACGACTCAAATTAATTGTAATTTTAGTTATGCGTCTAGCTACTTTTCGGAAATATGAGTATACATCACGTCCAATTACAATTGAGTTATAGCACTAAGGAAACGTATTATATATGTAGTTATTCGGAAGAGGATAAGGCTGTCTCATAATTTTAACTGGTATAAAAAAGATTTATCATAAAAAAATAAACAACGAATATCTTTTAGCTCGTCTGTTTCTATTTTAGATTTTCCATTAAATCTTCAAAAACAGATATATATATATATATATATATATATATATAGTAGAATAAAGCTTATGATGGTTATAACTTATAACTCGCTCACACCCTTAATCTCGCCAGCCAATGTACTTATACTTAATAATTTACAAGACACGTCACAAGGTCTGCATGGAAAGGATCCTCCTTTATTCCACTTTTTGCGAAACGTTCTCTTTTCCACAAAAAAATCACACCCTTTATTTTTTATGATGTAATCTCTAAATAATTTTAATTCATAAAGGGTGGATGCTAAATAGAACACAGAATAAACGGCAAAAGTGGGATTGCATGGGTCCTCTCTTGATATGCATATGTAGGAATGTCGAGAGAAGTATTCGTGTGCTAATATGTGCATATATTGAGATATATATTAAATATACACGCGTGTAATTACAACAAAGAACGAATTTGATAGAACTTAACATATACGTACTGCATTTGCCTTGATCTCTGATGGGGCCGATGGCCCCTTTCTCCCTCCAGTCGATTGCATACGGCAAGTCCTCCGGTTCGCTCTCGACCCGGTCGTCTATCCCGAATTCCGATTCCGGTTCGCTTGTCGACGGCCCTTCGAGATACGTATTCTGGAACTCGGCGTTGGTTAAATCGGCAAATACGTTGAGCCCCAGCTTGTAACTGATCTGATCTTTTCCCGTATTCCTCGTTGCTATGTACCTCAAGTTATCCTTAAAGATCTCGAACCTCTTCGCCTTCTCTACTGGCGAGCTGTACGTTTTCTGGTGCTTCGCCATCCATGATTCGAACTCTATCATCAAGTCCCCGCTCGCTCCAACCGTTTCAACATTCATGTTTTTTTCTATATCGTAGGAAATGATGGACATATCCGAACCATTAGTTGTTTTGGCTAAAAGTAAAAAGATAATGAGAAAATGAACAAATAGGTAATATGATGGTGAAGAGGTTGTGGTAGCCATGTTTTGTTTTCTTCAGAAAATTGAGTGCTTGAGACTGGACTCATGTGGAGTTGAAATATATAGAGACAGGATTGAGGGTTAATCGGTCATTCATAATTGAAATTACACTTAATTTCTTTTAAATCCAGAATTCTTCTTATTTCATGTGTGCGTGGCGAATGTGAGAAGGTTTATAGTGTCTTTATTTTTAATTATTATCTTGGTTGGGTTTATATATTGGGTTAAATTATTGAATTTTTTTTAAAACACAATTAAGTCTCTCAACAGCTTTTTACACACAGATTACTTTTGGAAAATGCTTTTGTGACAGTCCTACAGTCTCACAGTCCCACTTTCATTTTATTTTTCTTTGATAGTTAATGGTTTAATAGAATATGAGCAAACGGACTTAGCTTGTCTTGTTCCAACCTTCTTATTTTCAAATTAAGCCTCCAAATTTTGATATTATTCAAACTGACTCAATAAGTCAAATTTATTTTGAAAAACAATCCACAACACCAGAAATTGAATCATGAAATAGTTAATTCAAAAAAATACACTTGCACATTTAATCAAACATTCACCATTGTATATCATAAATAAATTTTAGTAAAAAAAAACATAAAAAAGACTAATGAAATTTGGCATGGCTTTGGTATTTTGCTACATGCTAATTATTTCATTATATGATATATATATATATATATATATATATGTGTGTGTGTGTGTGTGTGTGTGTGTGTGTGTGTGTTAAGAAAAGAAAGAAATATTAATCATGTTAGCATATTAAATTGAGAAATTTAAGTTAGAAGTAATTAAACAAAATACAAAGTTTTGTCAATTGGTTGAAGATATCGTAGCTCAAATTTTTTTATCCAATGTGACAAGATATATTAACTTGGTAGCTCCTTAAAATTCAAAATAACATTATAATTTCCTAAATAAAAAGCAAGTTAAAAATTAAATTCATAAATAGAGATTATATACCTTGTAATATACAACAAAATAGTTTGTAACTTTTTTATTGTTAAAGTAATACATAAATATATGCATACATATATTAACAATCTAACCGTGATTGAAATCACCTTGAAATCGTGATTGGAGGTCTCCCATGACCCATCTTTAAGTAAAATAGTAGTTTTTGGATTAAATATCAATATAATTAATCTAACATCAAACAATTATATTATATAAAAGATTTTTACTTCAATTTGTTGAAGGGAACATGCTTTTAAAATTAAGATACGTTATGTCTCTATATTTATATTATGTAATTTTTCTTTTCAAATTTTTTCTATGAATATTAATGGAAAACAATATCCTTTTTCCTCAAGTACTCATGGGTAGCAATAATTTACGTGTAAATAATAATGAGTTTTCTGGCAATTTGCCTCTCAAGATATTGCATATATTGCATATGTAGTATGCTTTTTTAATTTATTAAATGTGAGGTCTTTTACTAAGTTTTAAATATGATGAATTTTTAAGAGAATTTAAACATCTCAAAACACCAAATTGCAATTAATACAATTGGGACTGTATGACTGTCCCTTAGAGGGACGGTCAGGCTAGCAGAACTCAATTAATTATTAGGAAAATGCTTTTGTGACAGTCCTACAGTCTTACAGTCCCACTTTCATTTTATTTTTCTTTGATAGTTAATGGTTTAATAGAATATGAGCAAAAGGACTTAGCCTGTCTTGTTCCAACCTTCTTATTTTCAAATTAAGCCTCCAAATTTTGATATTATTCAAACTGACTCAATAAGTCAAATTTATTTTGAAAAACAATCCACAACACCAGAAATTGAATCATGAAATAGTTAATTCAAAAAAATACACTTGCACATTTAATCAAACATTCACCATTGTATATCATAAATAAATTTTAGTAAAAAAAAACATAAAAAAGACTAATGAAATTTGGCATGGCTTTGGTATTTTGCTACATGCTAATTATTTCATTATATGATATATATATGTGTGTGTGTGTGTGTGTGTGTGTGTGTGTGTGTGTGTGTGTGTGTGTTAAGAAAAGAAAGAAATATTAATCATGTTAGCATATTAAATTGAGAAATTTAAGTTAGAAGTAATTAAACAAAATACAAAGTTTTGTCAATTGGTTGAAGATATCGTAGCTCAATGTTTTTTATCCAATGTGACAAGATATATTAACTTGGTAGCTCCTTAAAATTCAAAATAACATTATAATTTCCTAAATAAAAAGCAAGTTAAAAATTAAATTCATAAATAGAGATTATATACCTAGTAATATACAACAAAATAGTTTATAACTTTTTTATTGTTAAAGTAATACATAAATATATGCATACATATATTAACAATCTAACCGTGATTGAAATCACCTTGAAATCGTGATTGGAGGTCTCCCATGACCCATCTTTAAGTAAAATAGTAGTTTTTGGATTAAATATCAATATAATTAATCTAACATCAAACAATTATATTATATAAAAGATTTTTACTTCAATTTGTTGAAGGGAACATGCTTTTAAAATTAAGATACGTTATGTCTCTATATTTATATTATGTAATTTTTCTTTTCAAATTTTTTCTATGAATATTAATGGAAAACAATATCCTTTTTCCTCAAGTACTCATGGGTAGCAATAATTTACGTGTAAATAATAATGAGTTTTCTGGCAATTTGCCTCTCAGGATATTGCATATATTGCATATGTAGTATGCTTTTTTAATTTATTAAATGTGAGGTCTTTTACTAAGTTTTAAATATGATGAATTTTTAAGAGAATTTAAACATCTCAAAACACCAAATTGCAATTAATACAATTGGGACTGTATGACTGTCCCTTAGAGGGACGGTCAGGCTAGCAGAACTCCTTACTTTTATATTTGTCTCCATCCACATTGAAATTTGAAGTTTTAGGACATGCAATTTTCTCATCCCGTTAAACCTAAAACAAAAAACTTGTTAATTTGATAAAAGTTTAACTATATAATAAATAAGGGATAAAAGCATCACGCTCGCCCATGAACTATGCATGCTTTTGCGCTTTGCCTATTAAACTAATTTAATAAGCGTTTTACCCCCTAAACAATACTCATCTGTGCGATTTGTACTAACAGTGTATTTCCGACATTTTTTTTGCTGGAATATTCTCCGTTCGAGTTATTTTTTCCGCCTACTTTTTGTCATTAACTACCAAAATACATCTTCTACAACACATATGAGTCGGGTAGGGGGGATACTCCGGTCAAAAATGGCCGGAATACACCGGTGGTGCAAATCGCACAGATGAGCGTAGCGCTTATTAAATTAAGTTAAGGTGCAAAGTGCAAAAATGTGCATAATTCAGAGAGTTTGATGCTTTTATCCCTAATAATAAACACCTAAATTTACACGAAAAAACTTATTAGATAAGAACATAGTATGTTAATCTCACTGCAAAAAATCCAACTTTCAATGTATCAAGCCGTTTAGCAAATAATATTTATTATTAGATTATAAAATGGGGAAAGAGCATTAAACCCCACATTTGCTTGAGGTCATTTGTAACAAAACTCCATGTCTTTTATCTTTGACAGTCAACCTCCCAACATTTGCTCTTTTTTGCAAGGTGCCCCAAGTCAATTTTCCAGTAAGAGATTTCACAAAATATTCCCTACATGTGTCAGGCAAGTGCTTGGGTCGAGGGTATCTTCGCCCAACACATTTTGATACATTAAGCTTGCCCCTAAACTATTGACGGCGCTGCAAATCCTCCCCTAACCTATTGATGACATATTGACGTTGCAGATTGCCCAACCTTCAGTAATTTTTGATATAATGTTATATTTGTATGTGAATTGGAATACTATTTTTTTTTTCATAAAACTTGACGGTATAAAAAATCATGTGTGAATATTGCAAGTTAATATGATTTATGCATTTCAAACAACGTGTGATTTTGAAGGAAATTAATACATATGTAAATTAAAAATTCGGATAATAAAGGTAACATTAATAACATATGCAACCAAATATTTTCAATGATATGTATATATGTGTATTGTATATATTCAATAACAAATATAATAAGGAACTTTTGAATTTCTTTATTATTTATTTCTAATATTTTTGCAGGTGATTATCTTTCTTTGTTAATTTGAGTACTTACTTATAATTAGGCTAACTATATCAATTCGTACTTGGCAAACAAAGTCTTTTTCTTTCTTTTATTTTTTTGAAAATGGACTAATAAAAATTTGAACATAAAACAACAGAGAGAGATATCCTCCTCAAAATCTATAAATTAACATATATCTCTTTTATTTTAGAATATTCATACAAATATAACTGTAAATACAAAATTACTAGGTTGGGGGCAAACTGCAGCACCATCAATAGGTTGGGGCAATCCGCTACACCGTCAAGAGGTTCAGTTAAAAATACCCTCACTGAAAACACGTGTCTGGCACATATAGGGAATCTTCGGCGAAATCTTTCACTGTCTAGTTGACTTGAGGTAAAGTGCAGCGCCGCTAATACGATGGAGAGTTGACTACCAAAAATCAAAGTTATGGGTATTTGCTGAAAATGACCCCAAGCGATGGAGAGTTTGATGCTTTTTTCCTTTATATAATTAAAATCTTGTGAAAAAATTCCTAACTAGCTGATTTCAATTTTCAATTTATAAGTTTGAAAAGCTGACAACAACACTCTATCTATCCATATCAAGCGAACGACCTCCACCATACAATTCTAATATACAGAATTAGAAATATAAAAGTAAGTGGCCAAAATTGGTGAACCTCAAGCAAAAAGTGGCGATGGCAATCAAAGAATCCAGTCATTCGTCATTGTAAATGACATTTTGTTCTCCATACAATAAAGATATGACACTTTTTCATGTATACTCTGTTGAGACAACATCTTGTATGCAGAAGAGTTGACAATAGTCCACATAAGTGCAACCCTCAATTTGTAATTATGTTGGCGAAAGCTGTCATAAGTTAGAATGCCTTCATCCAACAATTATCTCAGCTCGTTAATTAACTATCGAAGCAAAATGTGAATGCGTCAGTGAAAATACTAAAACCCACATTTTGTGGATCAACAACACATTAAGTGTGTGTCTTTTCGAAATATTTCCATGCTTCTCCTGATGTCGAAATCATTTTACTATTAGACCCCTTACACTTTAAGTGTCACGCATGTGCTCTACTAAAGAGTGTGTGATGAAGACTCGTAGAAGGTGAGGAGACAACGGAAAGTACCATAACTTTGTTTTTTAAAAAAACTTCTTTTAGCTATTTCATATCTCTCTGCCTTAGAGTCAAGACAATGAGTGTATTCAGAGCCTTTAAAATCTTCGTAAAGAAACAATTGTTTTTAGACATGTCAATTGTTTCATAACCAAGCCCTTCATCATCTTATTCATATTAAACATTGTATAAGCAACAGATATTCCCCTTCCGGATCTAAAGCATCGTGAGATCATTATAAGAACTTATTACAAGCGGCTTTACAAATATTATGCTCATTCTTGTACATCAGAAACTTTTGACACCCACTACAACACTAGTGTGTCTTTATTTTTAAGCAACTTAACCTTTGACAAACGCAAGAATTTATATAAATATCTTGCATCAGGATTGATCTTTTCATTATCGGCCTCTGGCCACTACCTCCAAATAAATCTTCAACTGGTGTCCTAATTGAGATAACATTATGAAGATCAACATTGTCATTTCTAATTCCATGACTTGACAACTCCCAGGCGTGGCTATTATACATATTGTAGTCTTCACCATGAGTTACCCACACATGGTATTCAGCCACGAAACCACAACTACACATGCAATCGACCACTTTGTTTAGACTCAAATATTTTTGATTGTCGCGTTTTCTACACAGACGTCTAGAGTCATTGCTTAAATCTGTATAGGAAATTTACTTGGTTTAAAGCAAACTCTATAAATTGGCAAACACCAAAAGCTGATCTTTTATTAAAATTACAATTGTCGCTTATTGATCATACATCCAACTTTTATCTCCATGTGAATACATTATGTATATAAAAAAGTAATAGTTGTGCATATTTATACCGCCAGTATATGACGACATTCTGTGTTCGTAACAGTTGTCGCAAATGCACGTAGTCCCAAAATTGTCGTCGTTCCGTTGATAATTAATTATCTAGCATAATTCAAATTTACAAACAAAGAGAAAATTAGATAGTGACTTCCTGAATATTAATTAAATTAAATTATTTTATTAGAATAAATAAATTTGTAGACAAGGATAATAATATGAACCTTTCTGGTCGCATGAAGCACGTAAGTTATTGAACACTATTCCTCATTGGTAATTTCACCTTGGATCGTGGTTCTTTTCGCACAAATCCTGCTCGTACTACACCGTGTATGAGTGCGAAAATCATGCTCGTACTACACCGTGTATGAGAGCAAAAGTCCCTTCCACTCTCTAAATCATTCATCACAATGTAAACTCTCTACTTCAAATTTTCTACATCTACCAAATCGCTCTCCACTTTTGTTTCTCTAAATTAATTATCCAATTTTTCTTTCTAACACATCTTTATTTGGTTTTTATCATTTTATAAATTATTTTTTTTTGTTTTTAATCATAAATATATTGGTATTATCATTATTTTCATAAATAAAATTATTTATTATTATCATCAATCTAATTAATTAATTTACTATTTCCAAAAAATTAATAATACATCATAATAGTCTAAATATTTTTTTGTTTATTTAGGCTATATTTGGCCAAATACCAAATATTAATTTGGCCAAATATAAATTTGGCCAATTTCTTTAATTTGACTAATATTATTGGCTACGTTTCAAGCCTTCGGTAATAATATTCATGTGTTGAATATTATTTCCAATGGTTTCAAACAGTCGATACAAATATTTAATGCTATCCATTTTAATTTTTTTCATGACTTAAAAATGATTTGCTGACCGTTTAACATAGTCAGCAATTGGATTTATATTTTTCTAATCTACTTTTTATTTTTTGATATTCTTAAAATTGTCAACGTAAGCTTTTGGCGATAGGCTTATCCTATCACCAAAGATCACCAGCAATGCTTATTACCATTGTTATAAGTCCTCCTTATCAACGGTAAGCTGACGTTGGTAATGTGTCATTGGCAACTGCTATTCGTGGCCAATGGTCTTTATCGATAGTAGCAGTGTCGACGGACATTGGCAATAACTTGTTTATTGCTAATGCGCTTTTACTGACGGAATCTGTTGAGAATATATATTATCCCGCATCGCTTGGGTATGGTCTTTGATTAATGTTAATAAAGAGAAGTTCCCCCTCCACTTAATAAGGCCTTTTAAGTGGAGAATAATGGGCTTTAATTTTTATCATGGTATCAGAGCCAACCCAAGACGTATTGTTTATGCTCCGCGACCTACCCACGTGATGACACCGAAGATAATTACCGGGCCACACGTGAGGGACATGTTGAGAATATATTATCCCACATCGCTTGGGTATGGTCTTGGATTAATGTTAATAAAGAGAAGTTCCACCTCCACTTAATTAATAAAGCCTTTTAAGTGGAGAATAATGGGCTTTAATTTCTATCAGAATCAACGTTTGATCGGCGATTTTTTTCTTTGGTAAAATACCTCTTATTGTAGTGGGCACTTTCATTCGAGCCATCAGATTGCCTATCACGATCTAACGGTTGAAGGGTGACTCGAAAGTACCAAGCCTAGTTGGGAGTTTTTAGCACAATATAATTTACCCGTCGGCTCTTCACTTTTACAAACAAAAATTATAAAAAAAATAAAATGATCTAATGGTTGAGATTTCAAATGGAAAGTTGAGCCTTTCTATCAGAGGCTTCTCGACAAAAGATGTGTCCTTCCCAGACCACTTTTGTGCCAAAAATGAAGGATTATCATAAGCAAATCGTCAATCAAATTTGTTTCTCTCTCTTTTATACTGCTACAATTGTTGCATAAAAGAACAGAATGTTCTTATTGGTTTTGAATCGACTTTTTCTTTTATGAATTTTTCGAATAGACTTCGTTAATGCAAAACCCACAATTCTTTTTCTTTTGGTTTAAATTTTTTCATGAGAAGCGATTTGTCGTAACATGCTATAGCACTAGCCTTCATATAGGTAGAGACGAATTACGTTTTAAAAAATAATATTTTTTTGCCCGCGTACAAAATATCTAACAAAATGTGGGCTAAAAATAGGGCCGAAATCTTTAGGTCTTTTGGCCCAACGTGTACTAGGCCAGAATCCATTACTTTTGGGGGGAAAAGAAAACTGGGTCCACCCGTCCAGCTATTGGTTTCACTGTGTGTGGCAATGAACTTCTCTTCTTCTTCTTTTTTTTGTTTTTTTTGTCAAATAGTTTTTTTTTGTCAAATGATAGTTTACAACGGCTATTTTGTAAGTTACTTATATAAGTATTTTGCTAATAGTAATTCTATGTATAGATATAGATATATGTGTGTATTCGTGTGAATGATATATGCGTGGGTTTTGAGAATAACGGTGGTAGCCGAATATTTCTTTTTTGATAAGTCAGTGGAAGCCGGACTTGAGTTGTGAATGATATTCCAGCTTTCTCATTTCGCTGTCATGCACGATAAGTTGATGTTCATAAATCATACTATAGTTTAAAACATGGACTAAAATGATTATGCCTTAATATCAAATGCTTGTAACATTTCTTATTAGCTGAAGTCAGAGCTAATCAGTTATTATGCACTTTATTATTATAGACTGATTAATATGATCATTTGCTTTCCTTTTTGGTTATAGAAAATGATTATTTACTGTAAATACGTATATGCATCCTTTAATACATGTGAAACATGTGAGTGGAAAGCAAATACGGATTTCCTGGCTTTATGTCAAATTACACTAAGTCTCGGGGCCGTGGCTATATTTGTATAACTACCCAGATTTTGGACTCGAGCGGTTGGTGCCCTTTTTCCCCATATTTTTCGTCTGCATTTCTTTTTTTCTGCATTATTTGTTACTTTGCTTTTACTGTTTACCAATCAGAACGTCCTTTTAGAAAAAACTTTAAGATCACAAGTGTCGGACGTAATCTTCATTTGATAACTATGGCAGATCTAGTGTTATCATCGCTAACACGTTTTTCTAAAGAATATTATCTCTTAATTTAGCTTTTAAGCAATCATGTGCATTAGGAGTCTATCTAGGGCTCTCTTTTGAAGGCCAACATTTTAGCCTAATAGGGCCCAATTGAGAAATGTAAGTCAAAGATTTAATACTAAAGGTCATAGTACATGTGGCAGTTTTCTATATTGCATGATTTTTTCTCACATATCCTTCCCCAATTGCTAACCAGTGCAAGATTTAGAACTCGTTTACTTTGAAATATTTTAGTCTCATGCACTATTAAAACCAGTATTATTATTATAATTGGATTGGACGTATGATCCGAAAGCTTACTAGTTATAAGTTATATTAGTTGAACCGGTCGAACCACTGATTTGAACCAATAAAAAGTAATTTCCAAGTTATAGTTAATCAAAATAAATTAGCTAAATATTAGACACTGTTATACTTAATTGTGCTGTAATCAAATTAATAAGTGTTAAAAATTCAAAAGTAAGAGTTTAGTTTTCAATTATCATATATATATATAATATATTATATATATATATATATTTGTGTTAGAGTTTGATATCCCATCTTTATTTTTGGTATTAGCGAAATGGGCCACTTTGGCAAAATATTAGGTCCATGTCCATGCATAAATTTGTGTAGGTGCAAATCCAGACCCGATGAGTAACTAAAGCCCAAGCACTACAACTAATAATATATACATAAGGAATAACTTACTGTAAACCTAGTTTTTTTTTTCTTTTAACAACTACTGCTTTATTTATAAACTACGCTGAAGCCAAAAAATGTACAACGGGGGTGCGGGGTAGTGGCTGGTGGGAGAGTCTCGTATATGTACAACTAATATCACACAAAACTAGAGACTCCAAACCAGGCGGGCAACCTAGCCAGGTTGTACAAAACACGGCTGCAGAAGGCAGTCTATACAGGCATGGTTGGATCCTTGTCTTGCCAACACATCCGCGAACATGTTGGCCTCACGATATATATAAGAGATGAACTTAGTGGGACACCTTCCTTCTAACCTCCGTAGATCGCGGAGGAGGGCTTTCATCTCGACCGAAGCCATACGACCCCACATCCTGGTGAGAAAGTTAAACGTGACCTCCGAGTCGGTTTCAATAATTAATGTAGGAATACAAAGACGTAAAGAGAGTAGTACTCCCTGGCGGATAGCCCGGAGTTTTGCTATGTTGTTGTTGCTACATCCCGTTGCTACGGAAGAAGTATCAACTATAGTCCCTGCAAAATTGCGTATCACGCCAACAATACTTGTGGGGCTGGGGTTGGCTAGTGTGGACCCGTCTGTCTTAAGTTTGAAGACTCCTTATGGGGGTGGGGTCCAACAGATTGATAATATGTGGGATTTGGGAGGTTTCAAGAGAGGTCCAAGTGAACTCTCCGTTAGTGTTATATAAATCTGGTGCGAGATGCGCCGTGGTGATATGGGTTGTCCCCGAAAGAGGAACTCGTTGCATGCAAACCATAAGGGTGAAGACGGTGCTTGGTAGGCATAGCAGGTGAGAGAGGAGAGGCTGGTCGAACATCCAAGAAGAAGGAGGAATCTACAAATAGATTTGAGACAGTTTCAAATTTGGAATGGCAAAGGGGACAAAAAGTATGAATGGGCACATGATGTCCTAAAAGCCATCCAAAGAACTAGATATGGGGTAGCACCCGCATCTGCCAGAGGGCTAGCCATGGGCAACGCGGCGTGGGGTCTCGTAGTCCATCTGGGTTAGCTAATTGTAGGTCGACTTGATCGTATTATTGAATTCATTAGTATTTGACAAGGTTTCTTTATACGATAGGTCTTCAATGTGCTTGAACTCTCTCTTTATTATACTACCAATATCCTTTTTAAACCATTCAATAAACAACTCATAATCAATACTATTTCCTTTCAACATTTTTTCTTTTTTTATCTTTTTTTTTTCTAACACACCAACCCTTAGAAGAACAAAAAGTAAGGATAACAACTAGATAAAAAAATTCGAAAAACAATTAAACAAGCAAACAACAATTGAAAATAGATACTAACACATTTTAAAAGGATAGGATATCCTAATCAAACCTTGCTTTGATACCAATTGATATGAATCTTGTCACGAATGACATAATTCAGTTATTTGTATGCCCAAGATCGATATGCCCAAGATCGATATAAGAAAAGGACAATTGTATGGAAACCTCAACCCCAATTTAACGAAAATACAAGAACATTGGTATAAGAACCTCAACCCTAGGCCACAACGAAAATAAGAATCTTGTTATGTGAAGACGCCACAAACGGGGATGAAAATCAGTTTGATAAGTCGATAATGAGCGCCACGAAAAATTCCGAGAAGTTCGAAAAGTTCTTTAGATAACCAAGAGAATTAATATTACAAATATTTAGCAATGAGACTTGTTCCTTTCCATTGAATAAAGCCCCATATATAGGATGATATTACATGAATTCTAATTGGAAAGAAGACATAGTCCTTCACGAAAAATGAAACTTAAATAAACTAGGAAACTAGTTAAATAAAGAAACTATGACTCATAAAGGAAACTAACTAAACTAGGAAATTTATTTAATAAGGAAACTTTTTAAATAAGGAAACTCATTAAATAAGGAAACTAATAAATAAGGAAACTAATAAATATGGAAACTTATTAAATAAGGAAACTAAGTAATCCTAATATAAGTAAGAGTCCTATGCTTGACCTTCAACTAACTCCAATGCTCCTATTATAACTAGGAGTCTTGTTCTTCTTGAATTTTGCCATATTCATGTATCTTAGTGGACTTGATGGATTATGCTCAATAGTCCACCACAAATTATCTTTAGCCCACTTTTCTTGATTCAGCCTATTGAGTATTTCCTTGTAGTTCTTCCTTTGGAGTTTTGAAAGACGCTAAAATATGCCTTTTGAAGTTATGCCATGTTTCTCATCATCATTCCCCTCTTCTTGAAAGCGATTTGTTCTCAAATTGTCACCAACGCTTCTTAAAAAAAATTTGCTTGTCGTTGCTTTGTTGGATATTTTCTTTTGGTCATACGGAAATAATTCTTACCACTAGGGTCAAAAGTAAACAAGTGACAATGACCTTTATTGGCTTATATTACTCCTTTATACATCCCTTGGTTAGTATAAAGTACGGCTTTCTTATAATTTCGCTTGACAAAGTTAACTTTCATCGTGCCATCTAACTTCCACCACAAAATCTTCTCATCAGTGCTTAAGAACAGAACATCTCTTGGTGAAGTTGTGAGAGGTATCCCATATTCTTGTGCATAAGATATAAGAAAAAAAACAAGACATCGTATTATTGAATTCATTAGTATTTGACAAGGTTTCTTTATACGATAGTCCAAGAACTGACTGTTGTGATTCTTTAGCTTCAATGACTTGTTCCCGAAAACACTCTTGCAATTTCTTTGATTTCTTCTCAATGACTAAGTCATTATTTTCCTTTTCTCTTTCTTTTTGCTCCACAAATCTTTGATTTTCACTAATCTTCTCTTGTTCATGCTCTTTTTCTTCATCAAGTTTTCTCTGCACCTTCCCTTGATCCTCATCTAGTTGTTGCTTTATCAATGTTTTGCGCCATCTTGTTTGCAAGCTTGATGTGCAGCTCGTAACAGTTGGTAGTGCCTCATGTGCAAGTTTTCTTCTTTAAAATTGCATCGATTAGAACCTCGATCGTGTACCTTCGCACCTATGTGTCTAGACCTCTCGCTGCTACACACACTAGAAATTCTTCGGCGCTGCACCGCATTTTAGTTTGCAACTCGATCTAACCAGTCTTCAATGTGCTTGAACTCTCTCTTTATTATACTACCAATATCCTTTTTAAACCATTCAATAAACAGCTCATAATCAATACTATTTCCTTTCAACATTTTTTTCTTTTTTTTTCATTTTTTTTCTAACACACCAACCCTTAGAAGAACAAAAAGTAAGGATAACAACTAGATAAAAACAAATCGAAAAAAAATTAAACAAGCAAACAGAAATTGAAAACAGATAAGAACACATATTAAAAGGATAGGATATCCTAATCAAACCTCGCTCTGATAACAATTGATATGAATCTTGTCACGAATGACATATTTTAATTATTTGTATGCCCAAGATCGATATAAGAAACGGATAATTGTATGGAAATCTCAACCCCTATTTCACGAAAATACAAGAACCTTGGTATATGAACCTCAACCCCATGCCACAACGAAAATAAGAACTTTGGTATGTAAAGACGCCAAAAACGGGAATGGAAATCCATTTGATAAGTCAATAATGAACGCCACAGAAAATTTCGAGATGTTCGAAAAGTTCTTTAGAGAACCAAGAGAATTAATCTCACAAATATTTAGGAATAAGACTTATTCTTTTCCATTGAATAAAGCCCTATGTATAGGCTGATATTACATGAATTTTAATTGGAAAGAAGACATAGTGTATCTCGATAAAGAAAACTTAAATAAACTGGAAAACTTGTTAAACAAAGAAACTGAGACTCATAAAGGAGACTAACTAAACTAGGAAACTTATATAATAAGGAAACTTATTAAACAAGGAAACTAATTAAATAAGGAAACTAAGAAATAAGGAAACTAAGAAATAAGGAAACTAAGAAATATGGAAACTTATTAAATAAGGAAACTAAGTAGTCCTAATATAAGTAAGAGTCCTATGCTTGATGTTCAAGTAACTCCAATACTCTTATTATAACTAGGAGTCTTGTTCTTCTTGAATTTTGCCATATTCATGCATCTTAGTGGACTTGATGGATTATGCTCTATAGTCCACCACAAATTATTTTTAGCCCAATCTTTTTGATTCAGCCCATTGAGTATTTCCTTGTAGTTCTTCCTTTGGACTTTTCAAAGACGCTCAAATATGCCTTTTGAAGCTATGCCATGATTCTCATCATTCCCCTCTTCTTGAAAGCGATTTGTTCTCAAATCGTCGCCAATGCTTCTCGAAACAAAATTTGCTTGCCGTAGCTTTGTTGGATATTTTCTTTTGGTCATATGGAAATAATTCTTACCACCGGGGTCAAAAGTAAACATGTGACAATGACCTTTCTTGGCTTGTATTACTCCTTTATACATCCCTTGGTTAGTATAAAGTACTGCTTTCTCATAATTTCGCTTGACAAAGTTGACTTTCATCGTGCCATCTAACTTCCACCACAAAATGTTCTCATCGATGCTTAAGAGCAGAACATCTTTTAGTGAAGTTGTGCGAGGTATCCCATATTCCTGTGCATATGATATAACAAAACAAGACATCGTATTATTGAATTTAGTAGAATTTGACAAGGTTTCTTTATACGACAATGCAAGAAACGACTGTTGTGATTCTTTAGCTTCAATGACTTGTTCCTGAAAATACTCATGCTATTTCTTTGATTTTTTCTCAATGACCAAGTCATTGTTTTCCTTTTCTCTTTCATTTTGCTCCACAAATCTTTGATTTTCACTAATCTTGTGTTGTTCATGCTCTTTTTCTTCATCAATTTTTCTCTGCACCTTTCCTTGATCCTCATCTATTTGTTACTTTATCAATGTTTTTCACTCTATTGTTTGCAAGCTTGATGTGCAGCTCGTAATAGTTGGTAGTACCTTATGCTCGAAGTTTTCTTCTTCAAAATTGTATCGATTAGAACCTCGATCGTGTACCTTCATACCTATGTGTCTAGACCTCTCACTGCTACACACACTAGAAACTCTTCGGCGCTGCAACGCATTTGAATTTTCAATTCGATCTAACCGGTCTTCAATGTGCTTGAACTCTTGCTTTCTTATACTACTAATATCGAGTTTAAACCATTCAATAAACAGCCCATGATCAATACTATTTCGTTTCAATATTTTTTTTTCATTTTTTTTTCTAACACACCAACCCTTAGAAGAACAAAAGGTAAGGTTAAAAACTAGATAAAAAAAATCGAAAAAAAAATTAAACAAGAAACAAAAATTGAACAGATAAGAACACATATTAAAAAGATAGGGGATCCTAACCAAACCTCGCTTTGATACCAATTGATATGAATCATGTCACGAATGACATAATTCAATTATTTGTATGCCCAAGATCGATATAAGAAAAAGATAATTGTATGAAAACCTCAACCCCTATTTATAGAAAAGACAAGAACCTTGATATAAGAACCTCAATCCCAGGCCACAATGAAAATAAGAACCTTGGTATGTGAAGACGCCACAAACGGGGATGGAAGTCCGTTTGATAAGTCGATTATGAACGCCACGGAAAATTCCGATATGTTCGAAAAGTTTTTTAGAGAACCAAGAGAATTAATCACAAATATATTGAGCAATAAGACTTGTTCGTTTCCATTGAATAAAGCTCAAAATATAGGCTGATATTACATGATTTCTAATTGGAAAGAAGACATAGTCCTTCACGATAAAGGAAACTTAAATAAACTAGGAAACTAGTTAAATAAAGAAAATAAGACTCATAAAGGCAACTTACTAAACTAGGAAACTTATTTAATAAGGAAACTTATTAAATAAGGAAACTCATTAAATAAGGAAACTAAGAAATAAGGAAACTAATAAATATGAAAACTTATTAAATAAGGAAACTAAGCAATCCTAATATAAGTAAGATTCCTATGCTTGATCTTAAAGTAACTCCAATACTCCTATTATAACTGGGAGTCTTGTTCTTCTTGAACTTTGCCATATTCATGCATCTTAATGGACTTGATGGATTATGCTCAATAGTTTACGACAAATTATCTTTAGCCCAATTTTCTTGATTCAGCCCATTGAGTATTTCCTTGTAATTCTTCCGTTTCCAAAGACGCTCAAATATGCCTTTTGAAGCTATACCATGATTCTCATCATTCCCCTCTTCTTGAAAGCGATTTGTCCTCAAATCGTCGCCAGTGCCTCATACTCCAAGTTTTCTTCTTCAAAATTGCATCGATTAGAACCTCTATCGTGTACCTTCATACCTATGTGTCTAGACCTCCCAATGCTACACACGTTAGAAACTCTTCGGTGCTGCACCACATTTGAATTTGCAATTCGATCTAACTGGTCTTCAATGTGCTTGAACTTTCTCTTTATTATACTACCAATATCCTTTTTAAACCATTCAATAAACAACTCATGATCAATACTGTTTCCTTTTAACATTTTTTTCTTTTATTTTTCTAACACACCAACCCATAGATGAACAAAAAGTAAGGATAAAAACTAGATAAAAAAATTCAAAAAAAATTAAACAAGCAAACAAAAATTGAAAACAGATAAGAACACATATTAAAAGGATATGATATCCTACTTAAACCTCTCTCTGATACCAAGTGATATGAATCTTGTCACGAATGACATAATTGAATTATTTGTATGTCCAAGATAGATATAAGAAAAGGATAATTAAATGGAAACCTCAACCCTTATTTCACGAAAAGACAAGAACCTTGGTATAAGAACCTCAACCCCAGGCCACAACGAAAATAAGAACCTTGGTATGTGAAGACGCCACAAACGAGGATGGAAATCCGTTTAATAATTCAATAATGAACGCCACGGAAAATTCTGAGAAGTTCGAAAAGTTCTTTAGAGAACCAAGAGAATTAATCTCACAAATATTTAGCAATAAGACTTGTTCTTTTCCATTGAATAAAGCCCTATATATAGGCTGCTATTACATGAATTCTAATTGGAAAGATGAACTAATCATTCACGAAAAAGGAAACTAAAACAAACTAGGAAACTAGTTAAATAAAGAAACTAAGACTCATAAAGGAAACTAACTAAACTAGAAAACTTATTTAATAAGGAAACTCATTAAACAAGGAAACTAAGAAATAAGGAAACTAATAAATAAAGAAACTAAGTAATCATAATATAAGAAAGAGTCCTATGCTTGATCTTCAAGTAACTCCAATACTCTTATTATAACTAGGAGGCTTGTTCTTCTTGAATTTTGCCATATTTGTGCATCTTTATGGACTTGTTAGAATATGCTCAATAGTCCACCACAAATTATTTTTAGCCCAATCTTCTTGATTCAGCCTATTGAGTATTTCCTTGTAGTTCTTCATTGGGACTTTCGAAATTAGACGCTCAAATATGCCTTTTGAAGCTATGCCATGATTCTCATCAAATAAGGATCCGATTAGAGAAGTATTTGGTCTGAAAGACTCGGGCCCAATGCATTTTTGATGCCTAGAGCAGCCGCGACCCAAGTTTAAGCATATAGGTGTCGTTGGTCTACTCAAGGTGGTCGAAGTTGTGGCTCCACATACGAGTTGGGGAACAGGCTATTCTCCAGGGGACGATACCTTTACGGTGTCTGCACCCATCCGCATTCTAGAGGAAGGATGGACAATTTTATGATGGTGGTGGGGGTGGAGCGGGGCAGACAGAGCATGCTCCTTTGGTTGCCCGGGATTGTCCAAATGGTAGTTTGGATGAGGAGGCGACATTTGGCATATGAAAGTGCAGGTTTTCTGGAATCAATGTTAGATGATACAATGTTAGACAATGTTGAGTTAACATTGATGATAACATTGAAAGCTGAGAGCTTGTGCGAAAACTGCTCTTTAGTTGCCAAAATTAAGTTTTGCCTTTATTCACTTATTAATCAAGTTCCACGGTTTTGGTTATTTATGATTATGTCCAGGAAAGTCTCTTAAACATAAGAAATAGCTATGGAAGATTCCTTACTTGAAGTTTCCATAATTCAAGCTAGGTTGAATAGTCAACTCACACGGTTTCAAAAGAAGGAAACAAGCTAGATGTGTTACCTTGTTAAATCAGTAATGAAGAAAACACATATTCTCGAAAGATATGAAGTTCACAAAGAAGGCAAATTTCAATAAAGGAACAACAAGAATTACCAAAGCTGTGAACTACACATCTTGGCGTGCAAGACTCAAGAAATCTATAAAAGATGTGAAGTTCATCAAAATGAAGACAAGACAATCGTGCTACATAATCTGAGAGATTAATTATTCTTTGTATTGTCTTTGTTTTGCTTTGCGAAGTTTTTGTATCAACTGCTTAAGTCTAGTTCATAGAAGTTAAGTAGTTCTTACTTGTCTGCTTCGTTGAGTCCGATCAACAAAGAGCGAGAGTGAATTGTTGTGAGGAACGTTTCTTTGTTAAAACCTTTATGGTTATTTGGCCTAAGGCTTGGAAGTTTTTAATAATATTGAAAACTTTTTAAAATTATATCTTCTTGTGTTTTACTTCCGCTGCACATTATTATTATCAAGAATATCAAAATAGAGTTAAGGCAATTCCAGCTTAACTCTCAAAAGTGTTGTGTCAATCCACGGTCCAAAATTTTCAATTGGCGTCATAACCAAACACCGACTACACTGGTGGTTTGGAGGTGATACAACACCATGGACAATGTCAATCCTAATACCAACAGGATTCCAGTTTTGGATGGCTCCAATTATGCATATTGGAAGATCAGGATGAGGTCTCACATCAAAGCCATTGATATTCGAGCCTGGCAATCCGTGATCAATGGATACTCTCTTCCAATATTACCAAGAGATGGTGAAGGTGATCTAGTTCCAAAACCAGAAGCAGATTGGACAGTAGCAGAGGTTAGTCTCTATAACTCTAATGAAAAGGCTTTTAATGCTATCTTTAGTTGGGTTAATCATCACATGTTCAAGCTAATCCAGAATTGTACAAAAACCAAACATGCTTCGGATATAATTGAATTACATTGTGAAGGAGATTCTGCTGTTAAAGATTCCAAATATAGACAACTGCTTTTGCAATTTGAAAAACTTGAGATGGGTGAAGATGAAAGTGTTGACAGTTATTTTGAGAAAATTCTTGATATTGCTAACCAATGTGAAAATCTAGGTTTTGCTATGACTAATCAAGAAATGGTTTATAAAGCTATGAGAACACTGTCATCTAAATTTGCTCTCAAGAAAATTGCAATGAGTGAATCTAGGAACCTTCCTAATCTGCAGTTTAAAGTCTTGATGAACACTCTTAGAGAATTTGAGATGGAGCTTGCCTCACAACCTAGCAAACATAGGGCTGTTGCTTTAAGAGGTTCAAATCTTGACAATGAAAGTAATGATGATTGTGAAATAATTTCTTTCTTCAAACTATGGTAAAATTACTAAGAAGTTCAATAAGCTGAATCTTAAAGGAAAAGGTAAAGAAAAGAACCTTAGTAATAGTTCCCAAGGTTATAAGAAATTGCCTCCTAAGTTTGTGAAGTACATGGCATCAAAACCTACTCCTTTAGAAGTTGATAAGTTAAAAGATGTTTAATGTTTTGAATGTAAAGGATATGGTCATATGGCTAATGAATGTGCTAACACTCTTAGAAAAAGAGGAAATTCTCATTGGGTTTGTGTAGATGATTTCAATGAAGAGGTCTTTAGTTTTGGAGAAGCTGAAGAACAATCAGAAGAGGTTCAAAGTGCTGCGCTACTCACTCAGATTGACTGGACGCCAGAAGACTCCCTGAACTGCTTCTGATCTCAATGTTATCCCAACATTCAGGATCCAACATCAGAACAAGAGACCTTCTTTGCAGATTGGGATGAATATGATTCTGATTCTGAATCTTATCTTGCGTCCTACTTTGATGAATCTAACTTTGATTGTTCTCATGGCACAGTGGATCTAGATGAAGAATACTTCTTTGAAGGTGAAATGTCCCAGGAGGAAATCATTGAAGACCTGAAGTCTATCTACCACAAATTGCTGCTTGAGAATCACAAACTCATCAAGAGCAACAAAAGCTTGAAAGAAGAGATTGGATGCATGAAGGAGATGCTGAAACTGTATGAGAAAGATCTTGACAGAACTGAGACTGAACTGAAGGAGGTAAAGGTAAAATTAGATAAAGCTGAACAAACCATTGCCAAATGGAACTCTTCTACATCTAAGCTTGATGAGATGATAAGCATGGGAAATCAAGGTAAAAATGGTTTGAGCTATGTTGAAGAACCTTCCTCTGAAGATGTTGATTCTACCTATCTAAAATCTGGTTCTATCAAGGAAATAAGTTGTGTGAATAGTGAAATTCCTGTCAACCCTGTGAAAAAAACCTACTTTTATCTGTTAATATTGTTTTCAACCTCGTCACATTAAGCCTTATTGTAAAAAATTCAAAAATGTGATTGAAAAGAAAACAGGAATGAACAGTTGTACCAATGTTAGGAGAACCTCTGATCTGAATGTTATCCCAACATTAGGTAACAAAGCTGAAGGACATAAAAGTAGAACTTGGATTGAAAAGATAAAAACTCCCAAGGTTAAAAATGTTTGCAATGTTGTCTTTTCTGCTGTTTACTCTAACCTTGCAGGCAAGTGGTATTTTGACAGTGGATGTTCAAGGCACATGACTGGAAACATTGACAACCTGAAAAATGTAATCCCTTTGACTGTTGGAACTGTTACCTATGGAGGAGGCACTAAAGGGAAAATCATTGGAAAATGAGTACTGAACGTTGAAGGATTTCCACCACTCAAGGATGTGTTGTTGGTTGAAGGATTGAAAGAAAATTTAATTAGCATAAGTCAACTTTGTGATGGCAATCTGCTAGTTACTTTTGATAAAAGTTCATGTGAAGTGTTTAATAGTGACAATGTCTGTGTCATGACAGGTACAAGATCAAAGGATAACTGCTATCTTGCTCAAGATGAAGCTGAATGCTACCATGCCAAGATAGATGAATCTGTCATGTGGCACAAGAAGTTAGGACATGTGCACTATAGAAATCTGGAGAAACTACAGAAGTTAGAGGTTGTAAGAGGACTGCCTAAGTTGACTAGCCCAGGTAAAAATGTTTGTGAAGATTGCCTGAAAGGTAAACAGACAAAAGCTGTTCATCCACCACTACAGGTACAAAGTACTAACCCTAAAACTAATAAGTGCTTTGAATTGCTACATATGGATCTGATGGGTCCTATTGAGGTTAGTAGCCTGAATGGTAAGAAGTATGCTTTTGTTATTGTTGATGATTTTTCAAGATATACCTGGATTAAATTTTTGAAAGAAAAATCAGAGGCATTCAACACTTTCAAGATTTTGCATGCTAGTATCAAAAATCTGTATGGCACTTCTGTAGGAAGAATTAGGTCTGACCATGGAAAGGAGTTTGAAAATGTAAGCTTTGCTAATTTCTGTGAATCTAAAGGCATTTTCCATGAGTTTTCAGCACCTAAGACACCTCAGCAAAATCGGATTGCTGAGAGTAAGAATAGAACACTTCAAGAGATGGCTAGAGTTATGTTGAATTCTAAAAACCTATCTAAGAAACTCTGGGCTGAAGCTTTGAATACTGCATGTCATATTAATAATAGAGTTTATCTTAGACCTGGTACTACTGTGACACCTTATGAAATCTTGAAGGGTTCAAAACCAACAGTAGCACACTTTCATGAATTTGGTATTAACTACTATTTGCTAAAAGATAGAGACTATTTGAGCAAATTTTATTCTAAAAGTGAAAAGTGTATATTTGTTGGATATTCTCCTAATAGTGCTGCTTTCAGGGTCTACAATCCAAGATTGCATACTGTTCAAGAACCAGTGAATATCATTTTTGATGATTTAACTGTTTCTGCAGGTACTGAAGAAGTCACTGGTTCAGATGTTACTCCAACATTGGACTCAACATTGAACACAGACGCTGGAGATGCTGAACTGGAAACTGAAACAAATGTTGACTTAACACCAGAAACCCCCAATGTTAGGCCAACATCTGTTCTGTCAGATTCTGAAGATGAAGTGGTTCCTGTATCCAGAAGAGATCCCCCTCGTAGAATACAAAGAGATCATCCAGCCTCTCAAGTAATTGGTCAAATTACTGAAAGAGTTAGAACATGCAACAAAGAAAGGGTAAATTACAAGGATATGGCTAAGTTGTGTGTTTGTATGTCTTCTTCATGTACTGTTGAAAATGCATCTTGTTTTGTGTCCTCCATTGAACCTAAGAATGTAACTGAAGCCCTTAAGTATAGTTACTGGATTAATGCCACGCAAGAGGAACTCTTACAATTCACCAAAAACAGAGTTTGGAATCTAGTACCTAGGCCATCACATGTGAATGTAATAGGTACAAAATGGATTTTCAAAAATAAAACTGATGAGAATGGTGTAATTATGAGGAACAAAGCTAGGTTGGTTGCACAAGGTTATACTCAGGTAGAAGGTATAGATTTTGATGAGACTTTTGCTCCAGTAGCTAGGATAGAATCAATTAGATTACTTCTTGCTATTGCTTGCTGTCTTAGGATTAAACTATACCAAATGGATGTTAAAGGTGCCTTTCTGGATGGTTTAATTGACAAAGAGGTTTATGTAGAACAACCTAAAGGCTTTGCTGATCCTAAACATCCTGACCATGTGTACAAACTTCAAAAGGCTTTGTATGGCTTAAAACAGGCTCCTAGAGCTTGGTATGAAAGGCTAACTGATTTCTTGTTAGGCCTAGGTTTCAATAGAGTAGATGGAGATAGAACATTGTTTTTCCTTAGAAAAAGCTCTGATGTATGCATTTCTCAAATTTATGTGGATGATATTGTGTTTGGCTCCACTAGCAAGTCTACTTTAGACAAGTTTGTTGAGTCTATGACAGGAACATTTGAGATGAGCATGATTGGTGAGCTTAACTACTTTCTGGGACTACAAGTTAAGCAGCTGGAGAATGGTATCTTCCTGAACCAGGAGAAATATGCAAGGAATCTGGTGAAGAGATTTGAGCTATAAGAGTCCAAGCCTTGCAAAACTCCTATGTCCTCTTCAGTGAAGATAACAAAAGATGGCACTGGCAGCAATGTTGACCCAACATTGTACAGATCCATGATTGGTAGTTTGCTATATCTCTCTGCCTGTAGACCTGATATCATGTTTTCAGTATGTGTTTGTGCTAGGTACTAAGCAGAGCCAAGGCAATCTAATCTCACTTGATTGATGTGAAGAGGATTCTTAGATATATCTCTGGAACTTCACCTTTAGGCATTTGGTATTCTTATGACACTAACACTAACTTGGTTGGTTTCAGTGACTCTGACTGGGCAGGTGAAGTGGATGACAGGAAATCCACAAGTGGGGGTTGTTTTTATTTGGGGAATAATTTGGTCTCCTGGTATAGCAAGAAGCATAACCGTGTTTCATTATCAACTGCTGAATCAGAATATGTAGAAGCTGGCAGCTGTGTTACCCAACTTGTGTGGCTCAAACACATGGTTTCAGATTATGGGCTAGATAGTGATACACTTCTCATGTTCTGTGACAATCTAAGTGCCATAAGTATCTCTAGGAATCCTGTCCAACATTCTAGAACTAAGCATATAGACATAAGACATCATTTCCTAAGAGATATGGTAGAGGAAAAAGTGATCAACATTGAACATATTGAGACAACTAATCAGCTTGCTGATATGTTTACAAAACCTTTAGATAGTGAGAGATTCTTCAGTTTGAGGAAATCTCTTGGCATGTGCAATATGTGAAAATGTTGAGGGAACCAGTGTTGACATAACACCACTGTCTAGCACTAGTATATTGGTTGTGGTGTAGTAGGTATTTTGTTGTTTTCCTTTGTTGAATTCATTTCCTTATGAGTCTCATTTCATTTGTGTGTTTGTCATATTTGGTTTGTGTGGTTGAACTCTTTGATTAACAACTCTTTCTAGTTATCAGTTTCACATCTGTGTTTTGAAAAAGTAATAAAACTCTTCTGTTGTCTGAGGTTGTGATTGCCTAACATATGAAGAAGCTGGGGTACACAAAGTTCACTATTTTGATGTCTATTCAGTTGTGTCTTATTCATATGGAAGGCGTACATGACATGTGGATAAGCTGGGGTGCATTATGTTGACAGCTTCAGTGTTACTCAGTTGTTCTTATTTACATATTCCTGTTTGTTTGGCCAAGGAACACATGAGGGTGATATTTTCTACTAGGGTGTTTGAGGTTTAGATTTCTTACATTTAGTAGCACTGATCACTTCGTGATTCTCTTGAATGCAGGTTGGTAAACAAGTATGCATAAGGAATTGGGATGTTGGGGTGCATGATAAATGAATTGCCAACATTCAAGACCTTTGTACTTGCCTAACTTGCTGCTGTTAATGTTGTTACTGGGGTGTGTGGAGTTCAGGATGCCCTCATTCAGTAGTGACATTAGCTTTGTGTTTAACAACCTTCAGTTTTAGTTCAGATGAGTTATGAAAATAATAAAGATTATAAAGAGATGTGCGCTGTGCTGGTTTGAGGAGTTTTTCATTAGTGTTTACCATCTACCTATTTGACATTACATTGTTGTATTCATATAGAACTGCATTGTTTTTCTTTCTTGTTTGTGAGTTGTGTCGGTCTAGGCTTAGGGGGAGTATAATTCATGTGTTGACGCATACAATTTGGGTGACATACTGCAGGTGACACACTGTTATGTGACTTTCTATGTTGTGGAAGTGAATTGTTCCTTGAATTCATAACTGCTTATCTCTGTGTGTTTCTTGTTATCTATGTTGCTTACTCATGATTTTGTTTTGAACAATATGTCTGAGGTACTCACTTGCTATATTGGTTAAGTTTCAGATGTATTTTTGGATGTATCTCAAGCTCTCACATGAATTTGCCTTGGTGAAGCCTGTACCTCCACCTTCGGGTTTGAATGTTATTGAATGTTATCCCAACATTGTGCACAGTCGCAGGCCAACATTGAAAACAGGAACTTATAAGTTTTCAGTTTTCTGAAAACCGCTTTGGTTAACTGTTAATTAAATATCAAAGCATGTGCGCGAGAAAACATAGTGGGAAAGTTTTACTTGGTTCAAATTTGGTAATTGCCCATTAACATTCATTCTCTTTCCTATTCACGGTTATTACTGAAATCGAAACCCTATTTTCCTTAATTAAACTTGCAAATTCCTTATTTGTGCTTATTTTGCAAAATTGCTCTCAAAATTCTATCGACCTTCTCTGCAATCTCTCTCAAAATCTCTGTACTAACAATGGCAAATCCCATGGAAATTCTTGCAGATGTTGCCCTGAACAGCGAACCTACTGCTGCATGCACTCGTTCACACACTAGGGGTGCTGCTGCGAAGTCAGATGGTGCTCATGTTGCTAAAAGAAAGGCGATTCCCTACGTGCGACGTGGGAAAAAGTCCAAACAGGGAGAATCAACCTCCAATGTTGAGCCAACAGTGGAACCAACTACTCCCATCACCAATGAGCCTGAAATTGAGGTAAACACTGCTGAACCCAACCCTGAACTTGATGTTGACTTAACTGTTGAGGGGGACGGTAGTGAATCCGTTGAAAAATCTGTAGAGAAATCTGTGGATGCGTCTGTGGACAAGATGGTGATGAAGTGGATTAGGGCTCAAAAGAAAAAAAGAAAGGGCAATGGGGAGAAATTGAAAAATATGTCTAAATCTGCTAAGGCAAGGGCTGAGGCCAGGAAAAGACAGGCTGAGAGATCAGCTAGGAAGAGAGCTGCTGAGGCTGAGAAGAATGCTGCTGCTGCTGCTGAGAGAAAGAGGAAAGGAAAGCAAGTGATGCAAGAGGAAGTAGAGGTGTTGGATGTTGAGGATGAAGAGGAAGAAGAGGAGACTGAAGAAGAGCAGGATGTTGCTGCTGATGTTGGAGCAACATCAGGGACAGAGGAGTATACTGATGGGTTGTATGTGTTCTTTCCTGAGGATGAGGAGGACTACTTTTCTCCATACTATCTGAACAAAGAGTTGGAGAAGAAGTGGATTCCCTCAAAAGAAGGGAAATTCACACTGAAAGAGCTATAAAGATGGCCAGTTTCAAAGAGAACAAGGTGATGGACTTGCTTGAGCCAAGAGGGTTACAACAATCAGTGATAGAGCTGAGTGACTATGCTCCTGAGATTGTCATGGAGTTCTACCTCAATCTCTCCAAATGGATCAGGGACCACAGATCTCCAAAATTTGGAAAGGCTTGGGTGAGGGGGAGAGTCTTCAACATTGACCCCTACCCCATCAACAAGATCTGTGGGTTCCCTACTGCTGATGAATCTGAGGACCCCTATTATGATGATGTGATTGAGGACTTGACTGGAGGGTTGGTTAAAACCTGGAGAGATGCTCTACCAACCACAAAACTTACCTCCCTTAGTGCTGTCTTGCATAAGATAGCTTGCTTCAACTGGTTGCCAAGCAAAAATGTCATTGTTTTGACTAAGGAATCAGCAATCTTAGTCTACAAAATCAAGAATGGGCTGGCAGTAAACATGGGGGAGAGGATTGTGAAGTCTATGTCTGAAGTTGCTGGAAGGAAGAATGGGATGCTGCCTTATCCCTCTCTCATCTGAAAAATCCTTGGCAGTCAAGGATTGAAGACAAGTGTTACTGTGGGCTGGAGGAAGAATGATACTGAACTGACAATTCTCCCAAGCTACTTGTCTGGATCAAGAGTGAGAGACCTTTCATGGAACCCATAAGGAGTGGTGAGACCAAGGGCTGAAAAGAAGAAGGCTCATGAGTTTGCTGGAACTTCAGTGCCTATGTCAAAGGAGGAAGATTGCATGGTCATTACTTTTGCTTTTGTGGACCATATGCTGAACTGGTATAGGAGGCAGATTGCTGACACTCAGACGGAGATCGAGGAAAGAAAGGAACACCTCAAAGAGCTGGAGGACATTGTGAAAAATGTAGAGAAACTCCCTTCTTCACAAAAAGGGGGAGAGTAGTTCCAATTTTAAATTTTAGTCTTCTAGTTTATGGTCTGTTTCTTTGAACTGCTAATATCTTTGAACTGCTGGTACATATTTGTGCTATGGCCTGTAAATCTAAGTACTGCTGTTGAACTGCTCTAACTGGCCTTAATTGCTATTTCTTATGAAGGAACATTATGAACTATTTTCTAGTTAACCTTCTGTGCAGGAAACTCACTGGTTGCAATGTTGAGGCAACATTGATGAAAGTTGAGGTCTGAACATATGTACATATCTGATGTAGTGGTGACCTTAATACTTGTCTTTGTTAATTTAACTTTGAATATGATATCTTGTATTAAGGGAGCAGTTTAATGGTTTAATGTGTTTCTTGTTGATTATAACTTTCTGGATATAAGACTTGATTGGAACAGGTATTTGTTTTGTGAAAAAAGGCAAAAAAGAGGAGATTGAAAGTGCAGGTTTTCTGGAATCAATGTTAGATGATACAATGTTAGACAATATTGAGCTAACATTGATGATAACATTGAAAGCCGAGAGCTTGTGCGAAAACTACTCTTTAGTTGCCAAAATTAAGTTTTGCCTTTATTCCCTTATTAATCAAGTTCCACGGTTTTGGTTGTTTGTAATGATGTTCAGGAAAGTCTCTTAAACATAAGGAAGAGCTATGGAAGATTCCTTACTTGAAGTTTCCATAATTCAAGCTAAGTTGAATAGTCAACTCACACGGTTTCAAAAGAAGGAAACAAGCTAGCTGTTCTCTGTGACGCGATTCTTTCCAGGATTCTCCGAATTGAAGAAGATGTGTTACCTTGTTAAATCAGTAATGAAGGAAACACATATTCTGTAAAGATATGAAGTTCACAAAGAAGGCAAATTTCAATAAGGAAACAACAAGAATTACCAAAGCTGTGAACTACATATCTTGGCGTGCAAGACTCAAGAAATCTATAAAAGATGTGAAGTTCATCAAAATGAAGACAAGACAATCGTGCTACATAATCTGAGAGATTAATTATTCTTTGTATTGTCTTCGTTTTGCTTTGCGAAGTTTTTGTATCAACTGCTTAAGTCAAGTTCATAGAAGTTAAGTAGTTCTTACTTGTCTGCTTCGTTGAGTCCGATCAACAAAGAGCGAGAGTGAATTGTTGTGAGGAACGTTTCTTTGTTAAAACCTTTATGGTTATTTGGCCTAAGGCTCAGAAGTTTTTAATAATATTGAAAACTTCTTAAAATTATAGCTTCTTGTGTTTTACTTCCGCTGCACATTATTATTATCAAGAAGATCAAAATAGAGTTAATGCAATTCCAGCTTAACTCTCAAAAGTGTTGTGTCTATCCACGGTCCAAAATTTTCAGCATATAAGAGATGCCGCGAGTGTCAGTTGCAGGTTGAAGCGTTCTAGGACGGGGTTAAAGAAGTTGAGGCGAAAGCGTCCCTGCAAAACTGGGATACCAAGGTATTTGTCTAGGTTGGCCATGGGTTCCATCTAGAGTAGGTGGAGGATGGCATGTCAGCGCCGATGAGGTATGTAAGGTGAGAACAAAATGCGAGACTTATCTTAGCTGATCCCCGGTCCAGCCAGGGTATGGAAGGATTCTAAGAACTTGAGAATGAGGTCAGGTGTCCCTAGGTGATCCTCGTAGAATATGAAACAGTCGTCTGTGCAGCTAAAGATTGGGATGGGTAGGCCCCCGCAACTAGCGCGTGCGGCCCGAAATTGGTTATCTTCCATTGCATGCATAAAGGCGACAATGAGTAGTTCCATGCAGAGGGTAAATATGTAAAGGGGAGAGGCGGTCCCCTATCGAAGACCCAGTCCAGGTTACAAACCAAGCGACCTCGTGTCGTTGATATTGACCTTGAATTCCACTGAGCAGATACATTCCATAAGCCAAACAATAAGGCTTGGCAGAAAGAGAAAATGGGTAAGGGTGTATGCAATGAATGGCCAATTAATATGTTCATAGGCTTTGGTCAAATCGATCTTAATGTCTTAGAGGCCACGCCGCCCGCTTTGGCGATTGGTAATAGTATGGATCAACTCTTGAGCGATGAGGATGTTGTCTGTGATCGAGCGGTGGGAAACGAAGGCATTTTCATAAAGAGAGACGAGGGATTTCATCATAGGTTGGAGACGTGCAACCAAAATCTTTGAAATGGTTTTTTTAGCTGATGTTGCAGAGGATGAATGGTCAAAAATGGTGAGGGACCCGCGGCTGGTCCCGTTTGAGGCCGAAAATGGTGAGAGACATGCGGTTGGTCCATGTGGCTAGTGATAAGGAAATTCTTTACAAGGGTGGTGATGTGTGTGCTTCCCAGTCTCGTTGGAAGAACTGGCCATTAAGCCCGTCTGGCACCGGAGCATTCTTTACTCCAAGTAAATGAGCAAAGGGTAGAAGAAGGGATCGAGGGAGAAGAGAGGTAACGTGAGGACATCAGTGGGTTGGGTAGGGAGGACAGAGTTTGGGATTGAAAGAATTGCCAGAATTCACGGATGATCTCCCCAATAGTGTGTATCCACATCCCTTGGGTTGTTCGTATGCTTTGGAATGTGTTACTTTTCTGACGGTGTGATGCATACGCGTGATAAAACTTTGTGTTGTTATCCCTGTCCGCGATCTAGCGTCCACACGAGGGTTTGTCCTAGTAAAGCTCATTCTGGGGCAAGCAAAGGGTGATTGACGCTCGAAGGGCACGTTCCGTGAGGAACGTCTATGGAAAATGGCTAGTAATAAGTTGGGGTGGGATGTTAGAAAGTTGCAACTGGGGGATGCAATTTGAGAATCAAGGTTCACGTATTGCGTTCGTTTCCAATGTTGTGCTGCCGCCACAAAGCAACGACAATTTGTGGAGGTGGGAAATTTCTCACTTAGCGCGACCTCTCAAATGCGATCCACAACCATTAGGAAGGCATAATGGAGGTCCCAAGCCATTTCAAAATGAAACGGCCTAGTCAGGAGAGAAAAGGTCTAGAAGAATGGAGGAGTGGTCAGAGGTGTGGGAAGCCAAATGTCGAACAAGGTGTTAGGTTAGCAAAATAACCGCCTCTCCATTCGCAGATGAAGGAACGTCCTATGCGCCAATTTGTCCAAGTAAATGGATGTCCAATAAAAGCTATGTTCGAAAGGCCACATGTTTGTATACAAGAACGAAGGCGAGACATGAAGGCACATTTTTTTAAGCCGTCCGCCGTATTTTTCGTTGTTAGTTAGGAAGTCTGCTTAAGAGGTGCCTCTAATATTCCAACATATAATCCGCATCGGGAGTTGGAAGTGGGGATCGATCGGTCCTTGCCAGTTGGCTGCTATGAATCTTTATGGCCCCACCAGGTTAAATTTTAGAAAGTAGTACGCACGACATGTACTGTAAGTTGAAGGCGTTCCTTACCAGAGTGAAGTTGAAGTGTGCCCCTCGTCTTTTTTCCTACGTGGACAGAACCTATGTCATAGAGAAGATAACCCCAAGCTGGTGGTTCGGTATGTCGAACATACAAATTATTGGGTCTCTCTGCCTCAGTATATGGTAGATGGTTGTCAAAAAGAAAGAGGCATATGCACATATCCTCTATATCTATTTTCTCGCCAGTGCCCCAGTCCTTGTCGAGATATTATGGCATGGGCCCATAATTTTGAAGGTGCCCCGATATGGACAATCGGGTTTGGAAAGGAACGAGCGAACCGCGAAAGTTCTCTAGAAGAAGTTGACCTTGTTGGGTAGCACCTCCTCTGGGTGCAGGGATCGTGTCGTCATGTGGGTTGGGGCTATCGTGGCTCGAATCTACGACGCTGGCGGCATTTTTCGTAGATGTTTCCATGTAGGGCGGGAGGGTTACCAGCGAGATCGATGGCCTGAGGTCGACGAGCGTACGTGCGTGTGGGGTTTCTCGTTACTTAGATGGGGCGGTCAGCTCCCACCTGTTCCATCAGCTCGTCCGAGCTCGATATCTCTTTAAGAGTCTTGTGCGCCCAGAGAGCTTTCGTAGTGGAGCCAGTCAAGCTGTAGGGAGTAGTGGGCATCAGTTGGTGGTGGTTGTGGTGCCGGTGCAAAAGGCGGGGCAGTGGTGGGGAGGGTGGTGTCGGTATTGAAGGGCGGTGGAAAGGTGACAAGGGGTAATGGTGGAGTGGTCGATGAGGTAGTAGGGAGGGAAATGGGAGGAAATTGTGTTGGGAGGAGGGGGAAGTAGGTTTACGCTGAGTAAAATGAGGGTGGGGAGGGTTATTTATATGATGGGTGGAGGGTAGTGGGTTGGGGGTGAGGGTAGGCCAGACATCGTGGCCCCTATTGGTGGCAGATAAGTAGGCCACGTTGACCTCCTTGGGCATGCCGCGTGGCCCAACGTATTAATTGTCACCACGTGATGGCACGTCATCGCACATGGCACCACGAGTGCGGATGGGGATGATGGGTCATCTTATTCACCACATCATCATGCCTTGTGTTGCTATCTCGTCATACATGGTCTCATTCAGTCTTGGTTGGTCATGTCCCTGCATATGCGACCCCTGTCTTACGACATTTTTGGTGAGGCCAGTTTCTCGATATTTGTCGGGTTCGTGGTTGTGTTCTGATGACGCTTTCGTGGGGCCGTGTGATGGTTTATTTACCGTGTTATTTCGTATCCATATCCGTATATTTGGGGCTTGATTTTGGGCGGGGTGTTGGTCAGAGTGGACGCAGTTGTCGTCACGGGGTGTTGTGCTCTAGTGGGTGAGGGGATCTCCTGATTGGCCGATCGAGCAGGGTGGGGTGTGGGTCCTCCCGACAGCGAGATGAGCATCTAGCGAAAACGTGCCAATTCGAGTCAGGCTAGGGATTTCCTAGGGGTGGTGGTGATGTGTCCGTCCGGGCGGGTTGTTCCGCACACTTACTACTCATGTAGCCCAATCTGCCACATTTGAAGCAAAACTCAACCTAGACTTCGTACGTAACTTCTTGGGGATGTCCCTTCACATGGATTTTAGCAAGTAGCAGAGTCGTGGTGTTTATTTCAACACATACACACGCATAACGGGCCCTGTTATGTACTGCAGTATGAGGGTCGATTTTGATAGGGCGTCCGAAGAGGCCCGCGATATAGAACAACGCCTCTAAGTTATAGAATTTGATAGGCAATCCCGGGAGTTGGATCCATGTAAATATCTTGTAGGGCCTGTTCGTCGAGACTAAGAAGTTTGGGTGCCATTAATAGATGGCCAGGTAGTGGTTAAAGAGGAACCACGATCCGCATGCCAGTGCGATGGTGTAATACTCTGGGTTATTCAGTCGCACGAGGTAGGCTCTCTATCCCACTTCTGTGAGGCTTATGGCCAGGAAAGCTTTCAGAGATTTTGTAGCTTTGTAGCCATGTCACGGATGGTTCGTGTAATGCCCACTGTCAACATAATGAGTTCTTTCTTCCATGGTGTATTGAGTCGGTGCATTTCAGGCGGGGTGAAGATGATTTAGGGGCATGGGCATGTCATCTCCCCATCACGGGTTGGGTCCAGGTCTTTTTCCTCTAACCGTTCTTCCAACTCTTGGTGGAGCCAAGTAGGGAAGAAAAGGTAGTTAGTGGAGGAGAGAAGGCAGGATTTGTAGCTTTTTGTTGGTCCCAATGTCTCCGAGTGGGGGAGGGTTCTGTCTCGGGGGCCAAGGGTGGACCTCGCGTGGTCGTGGCGAAGTCCAGCGGTGGTATGAGTGGGGGTTACGATGATTGGGGTACGGGTGGGGAGGGTTGAGAGAGTTAGAGAGCATATTTAATTTATGTTGTGCTTGTAATTTTTTAACTTGTATTTCTTATTTGATTCTGTAGACCTAGTTTGTCTATCCCCTTTTCTTCCGCAACTTTCTTTCTTAACTCTCTGCTTTTTTCAATTATTTTTTAAACTTTGTAGTTCGTATATTCAATAAAATCAAATGTAATTCTTGGTTTTTTCCCCATCTTCTATCTTCTCTCCCATATTTAATTTGTAACCTACATCCATCTTATTTTCTTTATTTTTTATGTTTTCTACATTAATGGAAGTCCATTATTGTTAAGTGTTGCAATGCACCTCTCTTTCATATGATAGCTTACAACGGCTATTTTGTAAGTTACTTATTACTTATATAAGTATTTTGCTTATAGTGATTCTATGTATAGATATAGATGTATGTGAACGATATATGCATTGCTTTTGTGAATAACGGTGGAAGTGAGACTTGAGTTAGTAGTGAGTTGTGATATATTGAAATTCGATGGAAGTTGTGAATGCTACGACCGGTAATATTACGCATGAATAATTGAGTAAGTGTTGATGTTCATGATATTCCAGCTTTCCCATTTCACTGTCATGCACGATAATTATTTGATGTTCATAAATCCTACTGTGGGTTAATTTTACTTCATCAAATAAAATTTAATGGTTAAAACTTGGACTAATATCAAATGTTGGTAAGATTTCTTATTAGCTGAAGTCAGAGCTAATCAGTGATTATGAACTTTATTATTATAGACTAATTAATATGATTATTTGCTTCCTTTTTGGTTATAGAAAATGATTGTAAATATGTACTTGCATCCTTTAATACATGTGAAACATGTGAGTGGAAAGCAAATACCCAGACATTAAATAAGATTATCACGAGGACACTAGATAAGATTATCAAATTACCCTAAGTCTCGTGGGCCATGGCTATATTTGTATAACTACCCAGTTTTTGGACTCGAGCGTGGGTTCCCTTTTTCCCCATATTTGTCGTCTGCATTACTAATCAGAAAGATCGTTTTCCTTCTGGAATTTTTCAGGACTTTAAGATCTCATTTGATAACTATGGCAGATGCATGTAGTGATCATCGCTAACACGTTTTTCTAGAGAATATTATCTCTTAATTTTGCTTTTAAGCAATCATGTTCATTAGGAGTCTATCTAGAGCTATCTTTTGAAGGCCAACATTTCAACTTAATCGGGCACAATTGAGATGTGTAAGTCAGATTTAATACTAAAGGCCATAGTACCTGTGGCAGTTTTCTATATTGCTTGATTTTTTTCTCACATATCATTCCCCAATTCATAACCAGTGCAAGATTTATAACTAGTTACATTGAAATATTTTAGTGTCATGCAATATTAAAATCAGTATTGTTATAATTGGACTGGACGTATGATCGGAAAGCTTACTGGTTATAGGTTGAACCGGTCGAACCACTGGTTTGAACCGATAAAAATGCTTTTTCCAAGTTATAGTTAATCAAAATAAATGACCAAAATATTAGACATTGATGTACATAATTGTGCTGTAATCAAAATTAATAAGTGGAAGTGCAAGGTATTCTGAAATCAATGTTATGCGATGTTGGGACAACATTGAAGATAACATTGAAACTAGAGAGTCTGTGCGAAAACTGTTATTTAACTGATAAATTTAAGTTTTGCCTTTATTCACTTATTAATCAAGTTCCACGATTTTAGTGTTTATGTTTATGTCCAGGATGGTATCTTAGTCATAAGGAATAGCTATGGAAGATTCCTTACTTGAAGTTTTCATAATTCAAGTTAAGTTGAATAGTCAACTCAACACGGTTTGCAAAGAAGGAAACAAATTGGCGTTCCACTGCAACTTGGATTCTTTCCAGGATTAATCCGAATTGAAAAAGGTGTGTTACCTTATAAGATCTGTAATAAAGGAAACACTTATTCAAGAAAGATGCCGAGTTCACAAGGAAGTCCAAATTCAACAAGGAAACAACAAGAGTTACCAAAACTGTGAACAACACACCTTGGCGTGCAAGTTTCAAGAAATTTATAAAAGGTGTGAAGTTCATCAACATGATCACAAGACAATAGTGCTAAATAATCCAAGAGATTAAATTATTTGTACTGTCTTCGTCTTGCTTTTGTGAAGTTTGTGTATCAACTATTTACGTCTAGTTCATAGAAGTTAAGTAGGTCGTACTTGTTTGCTTTGTTGAGTTCGATCAATAAAGAGCGTGAGTGAATTGTTGTGAGGAACATTTTTGATAAAACCTTTATTGGTTATGTGGCCTAAGGCTCGGAAGTTTTTAGTAATATTGAAAACTTCTTAAAATTATATCTTCTTGTGTTTTTAATTCCGCTGCATATTACTCTAATCAAGAAGATCATAATAGAGTTAAGGCAACGCCAGCTTAACTCTCAAAGTTGTTGTGTCAATCCACGATCCGACAATTTCAATAAGTGTTAAAATTCAAAAGTAAGAATTTAGTTTTCAATCATATATAGATAGTTCTGTTAGAATCTGGTATCCCATCTTTATTTTTGGTATAGTGAAATGGGCCACTTGTTTGGCAAAATATTAGGTCAATGTCCATGCATAAATTTGTGTAGGTGCAATTCCAGGCCCGATGAGTAACTAAAGCCCAAGCATTATAACTAATAATATATACATAAGGAATAACTTACTGTAAACCTAGGTTTTTTTTTAACAACAACTGCTTTATTTATAAACTAGGCCAAAGCTAGAAAATGTACAACGAGGTGCGGGGTAGGGGCTGGTGCGAGAGTTGGTATATGTACAACTGATATCACACAAAACTAGAGACTCCAAACCAAGCAGGCAACCTAGCCAGGTTGCACAAAACAGCGGCTGCAGAAGGCAGTCCATACAGGCACGGTTGGATCGCTATCTTGCTATTACATCTGTAAACCTGTTCGCCTCACGATATATACATGAGATGAACAGGGTGGGCCACTTTCCTCCTAACCTCCATAGATCATGGAGGAGGGCTTTCATCTCGACGACCCCGCATCCTGGTTAGAGAGATAAACGTGACCTCTGAGTCGGTTTCAATAATTAATGCTGGAACAGAAAGACGTAAAGAGAGTAGTACTCCCTGGCGGATAGCCCGAAGTTCTGTTATATTGTTGTTGCTACATCCCATCCCTTCAAAAAAAGCGTCAACTATAGTACCTGCAAAATTGCATATCACGCCAACAATACTTGTAGGGCTGGGGTTGGCCAGTGTGGACCCGTCTGTGTTAAGTTATAAGACTTCGGGTTCCAACGGAGTAATAACATGTGGTATTTGGGAGGTTTCAAATGAGGTCCAGGTGGACTCTTCGTCAGTGTTAGATAAATCTGGTGCGAGATATGCACTGGTGATATGGGTTGTCCACGTAAGAGGAATTCATTGCATGCAACCCACAAGGGTTACGACGGGGCTTGGTAGGCATAGCAAGTGAGAGATGATATGTTCCCTTTCGCAGAAGGGGTTGAAGAGAGGGGAGGGGAGCCGAACATTCGAGAAGAGGGGTCAATCTACAAATAGATTTGTGGCAGTTTCAATTTTGTTAAGGAAAATGGGACAAGAAGTATGAATGGGCACATGATGTCCAAGAGCCACCCAAAGAACTTGATACGAGGCAGCACCCACATCTGCTAGAGGGCATAGAGGTGTCGTAGTCCATCTGGGTTAGCCAGTTGTTGGCCAACTTGATCGTAAAGTCCTTTCCCAGGTGCCACACTAAACAGACTAAGTCAGGGGTGTTGTCCATGGGGATGGAAATACCCAGGATCCAAGCCGCGATGTGGCTTGTTATGTATAGGCCAACGAAACTTAGATCCCATCACCCAGAAGGACGAATGATGTCCCGCACAGTGAGTGGGATAAAATGTGGGGGATGGTAAAGACATAGTCCGCTATAGCGAAGGAGCCCAGCCACCAAGAATGCCAAGAATTAATGAAGGCCCATTTGCCTACAACTCACCGTATGGATTCCAGAAGGCGATGAAAGAGGCAGGCGATGGACTTTCAGGCTCAGATGGAGTTTGTAGGAATCAAGGCCGTAATAGGGTGCCGATTAGAGAAGTATTTGGTCTGAAAGACTCAGGCCCAGTGCGTTTTCGATGCTTAGAGCACCGCCACTCAAGTTTAAGCATATAGGTGTCGTTGAGATGCACGAGGTGGCCGAAGCCGAGGCTCCCGACACGAGTTGGGGAACAGAATATTCTCAAGGGACCAAACCTTTACGGTGTATGCGCCCATCCACATTCCAGAGGAAGGATGGACAGTTTTATGAAGGTGGTGAGGGTGGACCAGGGCAGATGGAGCATGCTCATTTGGTAGCCCAGGATGGTCTAAAGGGTTGATTAGATGAGGAGGCGACATCCGGCATAGGAGAGATATCGTGAGTGCCATGCCCCTATGCGACGGTTGAAGCATTCTAGGACGGGGTCAAAGAAGCTGAGGCAAAAGCGATCCTGCCAAACTCGGATACCAAGGTATTTATCTAGGTTGGTCATGAGTTCTATCTACAGTAGGCGGAGGATGACATGTTGGCGTCGTTGAGGTATGATAGGGGAGAACAAAACCCGAGGTTTATCTAACCTGACCCCTGGTCCAGCCATGGTATGGAAGGATTCTAGGAACTTGAGAATGAGATCAAATGTCCATAAGTGATCCTCGCAGAATATGAAGCAATCGTCTGCGTAGCTAAAGATGGAGATAGGTGGGCCCCCGCAACTAGTGTGTGCAGGCCCGAAATTGGCTGTCTTTCGTTGCACGCATAAAGGAGACAATGAGTAGTTCCATGCAGAGGATAAATAGGTAGGGGAGAGGCGGTCCCCTGACAAAGACCCTTTCGGGCTACTAACTAGGCGACCTCGTGTCGTTGATACTAACCTTGAATTCCACTGAGCAGATACATTCTATAAGCCAAGTAATAAGGCTTGGCGCAAAGTGCAAATGAGTGAGGGTGTATTCAATAAATGACAAATTGATATAGTCGTCGGCGTTGGTCAAACCGATCTTAATTTCCTAGAGGCCACACCGTTTGCTCTGCTAATTGTTAATGGTATGGATCAACGCTTGATGGATGAGGACGTTATCCGTGATCGAGCGGTGGGAAACAAAGGTGGGATGAGCGTGTTTATCGCAGGTTGGAGGCGTGCGAGCAAAAGCTTCAAAATGATTTTGTAGATGACATTGCAGACACTGATCAGTCGAAAATGGTGAGGGACTTGCGGTTGGTCACATTTGGGGATAAGGAGAATGGTGGTCTGTTTGATATCGGGGGCATGTGTCTCGTGATAAGGAAATTCGTCACCAGAGTCGTGATGTGTGTGCTTGCATTATCCTAGTACCGTTGGAAGAAGTGGCCATTAAGCTCGTCTGGCCCCGGGGCCTTCGTTACTCCAATACTGAAGGTTGTTGCACATATCTCTATCTCTTCCACCAAGCGGAGGAGCAAAGGGTAGAAGGCGGGGTCGAGGGGGAAGAGACATAAGGCGAGGACATCAGTGGGTTGGGTGGGGGGGCCAAAGTTCGAGATGGAAAGAATTATCAGAATTCATGGATGATCTCCCCAATAGTGTGTATCCACAACCCATGGGTTGTGCTTATTCTTTGGATTGTGTTCTTTCTATGGCAATGTTACGCATATGCGTGATAGAACTTCGTATTATCCCTGTTTGTGGTCCAGCTTTCGCGCAAGTGTTTGTCTTAGTAAAACTCCTTCTGGGGCAAGCACATGTAATTGAGGCGCAAGGGCGCGTTCTCTGAGGAACGTCTTGGGAACGAGGTTAATAATAAGTACGGGTAGGATGTTAGAAAGTTGCGACTGGGGACATAAGTTGGGAATCAAGGTTCCCGTATTGTGTTCGTTTACAATGGCGTGTTGCGCGGCCTCTCAAATGCGATCCACAACCACTAGGAATGTAGAATGGAGGTCCCCAGCCATTTCGAAATGAAACAGCCTAGTCAAGGGCGATTTCGCATAGAAGAGGTCCAGAAGAATGGGGGAGTGATCGGAGGTGTGGGAAGCCAAATGTCGAACACAGTGTTAGGTTAGCAAAATAGCGATCTATCCATTCGCAGATGAAGGAACGGCCTATGCGTCGATTTTTACAAGTAAATGGATGTACAATGAAACTTATGTCCAAAAGGCCACGTATTTGTATACAAGAATGTAGGCGAGACATGAAGGCCCATTTTTTGAGTCGTTCACCATATTTTTTTTTGTTAGTTAGGATAGTGTTAACATCACCAAGAAGTAACTAGGGGGATGTTACAATAGAGGCATAAGTTGTAAGGGAATCCCATACATGGTCCTAGTAAGTGGATTGTGGAGGGTTATAGACCGTGCTCATGTGAAAGGTATGATTGGTCCCGAACGTTGCCTTCATATGCAGTGTGTGTGCCTCAGTGGTCAGGGTCTGTATCATGATCTGTTGCATGTGATATAGCACCCAAATTCCTCCGCATTAGCCAATGAGAGGAACTGAAGTGCGTCCATCAAAGAGCAGCAGGTCCATACTCGCCCAGGCCCGCTCTTCTCCGCAGCAGGTTTTCAATAGTATCAGAATCATGGAGTTTTGTTGCTAGTTTAGTGCGCGCATAGTTGGGAGGAAGTTCGTTTAAGAGGTGCCTCTAATATTCCAACATATAATTCGCATCAGGAGTTGGAAGTGGGGATCGACTGGTCCTTGCCTATTGGCTACTAGGAATAGTTTTGGCCCCACTTGGCTAAATTTTAGAAAGTAGTACACATAACAGGTTTTGTAAGTTGGAGGCGTTCGTTACTAGTGGTAAGCTAAAGTGCGCCCCTCGTCTTTCTTCCTGTGTGAACAGAACCTATGTCATAGAGAAGATAACCCCGAACCACAAACTGGTGGTTCGGTATGTCGAACACAAAGTATTGGGTCCACCAGACTCAGTAGATGGTAGATGGTTGTCGTGAGACGTGGTCTCATCCAGTCCTGGTTGGTCCTGTCCCTGGATCTACGGCCCCTCTTGGCACGTCTTACAACATTTTTGTGAGGTCGGTATCTCGGTATTTGTCGGGTGCGTGGTTGTGGTTTGTTGGGGCTTTCGTGTGGCCATGGTATATAGGTGACATTCTGAAAGTTTCTACACAATCGTGGTTTGGGGGCTAATTTTCCGGGCATGTGATGGAGTATTTACCGAGTTATTCTGTATCCATATTCGAAGATTGGGGGCTTGAGTTTGGGCAGCGGGTTGGTCGGAGTGGACGTAGTTGGTGGCGGGATGTTGTGCTCTAGTGGGCAGGGGATCTCTTAATTGGCCGATCGAGCGGGATGAGGCATTGGTCCTCCCGACAACGAGAGGGGCGTCAGGTGAAAAAGTGTTAATTCGAGTTAGGTTGGAGATTCCCGGTGATGGTGGTGATGTGGTCGTCCGGGCGGATTGTTTCGCACACTTACTAATCATGTAGCCCAATATGCCACATTTGACATTCACATGGATTTTAGCAGGTACCAAGTTGTGGTGTCCATTTCAACACAGACACGGGTATAACGGGCCCTAGTACGTGCTACAGTATGTGTGTCGATTTTGATAGGCCGTCCAAAGAGGCCTGCAGTACAGAACAATGCTTCTAAGTTCTAGAATTTAATAGGTAATCTCGGGAGTTGGATCCATGTAAATATCTTATAGGGCATGTTCATCGAGACTAAGAAGTTTGGGTGCGATTGGCAGATGGCCAGGTAGTGGTTAAAGAGGAACCACAATCCTCATGCCAGTGCGATGGTGTAATCCTCAGGGTTATTCAGTCGCACGAGGTAGGCTCCCTGTCCCACTTCCATGAGGTCTACTGACTGGGAAGGCTTTCGGAGACGTTGTAGCTTTGTAGCCATGTCAGCGATGGTTCGTGTAATGCCTATTGTCTACATAATGAGTTCTTTCTTCCAGGGTGTATTGAGTTGGCGCATTTCAGTCGGGGTGAAGATGATCTGGGGGCATGGACCTGTCATCTCCTCATCACGGGTTGGGTCCGAGTTTCTTTCCTCTGACTGTTTTTCCAACGCCTGGAGCCAGGTAGGGAAGAAAATGAAGTTGGTCGAGGAGAGAAGGCAGAATCTGTAGCTTTCTGTTGGTCCCGATGTCTCCGAGTGGGGAGAGTTCAAGCACACCACCATTGGTGATTGATGGGCAGAGGGTCTCTGGGGCCAATGGGGTACCTCGCGTGGTCGTGGCGAAGTTCGGCTGTGGTAGGGGTAGGGGTTCCGATGATCGGGGTAGGGGTGGGGAGGGTTGAGAGAGTTAGAGAGCATATTTAACTAATGAAGTGCTTGTAATTTTTTAACTTGTACTTTTTGTTTGATTCTGTAAACCTAGTTTGTCTATCCCATTTTCTTCCCCAACTTTTCTTTCTTAACTCCCTGCTTCTTTTCAATTATTTTTTAAACTTTGTAGTTTTAATATCCTCGAAAATCAAATGTAATTCGTATTCTTTTTTCTCATCTTTTATCTTCTCTCCCGTATTTGTAACCAACATCCATCTTATTTTCTTAATTTTTTTTTTTATGTTTTCTACATTAATGGAAGTCACTTATTGTTGTGCAAGTGTTAAATGGTGATAAAACTGTTCAAAATTTCTTTTATTAGAAAGCTAGAAAAAACGAAAAAATTGGGGGGAAACGATTCATGCAGTGCTCCTATTTTCCCGGTTCGCTCCGATTCATGCCGGTTTGACTCGTTCTTCTGAGAAATCGGTCTTTGGTGGCTCTTTGGACCAGACAAGGCACCGATCGCTAGTTGAACTCCCCTATTACTATATATTTGTGTAATTAGTAGGTTGATGGTTTGACAATGAAACACTCCAAACAAAGGCCAACTAAAACAATTAATAGGTTGTTTGCTTGGAGTAATTCACCTTATTTTTTTAATCATGCTACTAAATTGTGAGCAATGATTTTTTTACTCTTAATATTTTGGTAATACATTATATAAAGGGATATTTTGGTCTTTTGGATTTTAAGGGTTACGTAGGAGGGGGAGGGTATGAAGTAATCGTATAATAAGTCTGCCAAGTATGACGAATGTTACTAATAAATTTGAAAAACCAAACATAGTTTTATCAGCAACTATTAATCTTACTGGACTTTATTAGCCCAAGAAAACTAATGCTTATGGTTGAAATTGTTGATTCCCAATGTGCAAGCTTGATGACTTAAAATAAAAACTGAAACTAGGGTGTGTTGAAAATAATTTGCATAATTTAAAGGATATCGTTCTCTTTTAGAAATTTAGGCAATAAAATGTAAAAGGAGATATAATTGTGAGATAGTAAAGTTTTTTTTTCCCTCACGAGGATGCTACTTGAGTAATTCAAAAGATCAATCAAAAAAAAAAGAAAGAATAATTTAAAAGATCTATTTCAAATTACTCATTAAAGGAAAAGATCACTTCACGGGAGGAAATAACAGACACAGACGGCGCCAGGCGCCGCTCGGCTCGGCCGCCTCTTTTGCATTCTTCTTCCATCTTCTCTGTTCAAGTCCTCTAATACTTGTGTTTCGCTCTTTGTCTCCATAGTTCAAGCTCTACAATCATAACAACCATAAGTATAAGAGACAAAGCCATGTGACCTCACAAAACTACACTATTACTTTGTATTTGTATGAAATTCAATTGACAAAGAATAATATAGTATGAATTTATCATGCACCGACAGTGGGAAAAACCACCTGTGTCCATATCGTGTTGCCAATTTTGTAGAAGTTTGTTGAAGAAATTTGTGTCATGGAAATATAGGTTTGAATATTAGGAGAAGACTAGAGGACTTTATTTTGAGTATGAGCAAAATAATATGACTTTAATTACACATTTTTAGATTAGGCATCTTGTCCTCGTATTTGTCTTAATTTTTATTCTCATAACTTATCCTTTTTTCTGATTTGGCAGTATTTCTTGTGCTGGTGGAGAAATATTGATATTGCCATTTTCAATAGTAAACGAAGATAAAAATAGTGGGAAATACTATTTTGGGGTTTTTCTGTTGTTAATGACTTTATAACGATATTCATGTCAACTTGATTTATCCAGTCCAGTAGTTATTATTTTCTTATTTAAGCGCATTAGTAGTAATGAGTGTGGAATTTATTTCCTATATAATATGTATCTCAATCAAATGTTTTTGTTATCATAATTTACATAATATGCATCTCAATCAAATGTGTAATTTTATTAAGATATAACGACAAATTGGTCATAAATTTCTAAAAATAAGGATTAACATTGACATTTAAGTTGTGAATTAATTGTAAATTCATTAAAAGGAGTGACGGGGGTATGTGTTTAATAGTTGACGTATTAGGTGTGCCACAATAGGATTTAATTGGGGTGTTTGATACTAATAAACCTACAAAGCAAAAAAAATATATGGCTACAACTATTTAGTTTATTTAGGTTAATTGGGAAAAGCAAACAAGTCATACACTACAAGAATTTAAGGTCTTTCGCCACTGGAGAGGGGCGACTGGATTCCAGTCGCCACCTTTAGCGACCGAAATTCGGTCGCCAAAATTATTGGCAACCGAATTTCGGTCGCCACGACTAGTGGTGACTGGAATCTAGTCGCCAAATCGTTGGCGGGAAATTTCCCGAAAAACTGAAGAACACTTGAAAGTGTTCTTCATATTTTTCAAATTTTTTTGAATTCAAATTAGTTTTTCTGTGTAATGGCTTTTATGATATTGTTAACACCACCAAACCATTTCGACGAGGAGAAGATTGAGTTCAACTATACAAATTGCCGCCAATTGCCTGGAAATTTCAGCAAAACTATTTTTTTAATTTAAATTGATTCTTCCAAACATTGAAACGGTTCCTATGGTGGTGATAGTATAACAGAATTCAAAGTGTTACACGGAAAATTTAATTTTATTCGAAAAAATCCAAAACATTCGAAGAACACTTGAAGTTGTTCTTTACATTTTTCGAAAATTTCTTGAATTAAAAATCAATTATTCCGATGTAATGGCTTTTCATTTTGTGATACCGTCACCACCACCGAAAACGTCTGAACGAGGAGAAGATTTTGTTCAAAATAAATTTTTCGGTGATTTTTTGGTCGGAAAATCGCTGGAAACACACTGGGGCAAATCGAACAGGTTGGCGAAGGTTAGTGAACAAACCGCTTATTAAATTTCTCGGGGGAAGAGGGAGGTATATTGCCAAAGTGATCATAGTTGAGGGGCTTGGAAGCTTTTATTCAATTTCTAAAAAACCAAAGATATTAATAATAATAACCGCCCATACCTACCGTACGCGTGTATAGGTAGTTATTGCAACAAAATAGCACATAGACTAGTTACATGAAATGATTTTTTAGATGATGTGAACACGTTCAAGGCCACGTACGTACCGAGCAGAAAAAGTAAATTTTTAAAGCATAAATTCTACAATCCGAGATTTAAAGGGTAAAAGACAATAATTAATGAGCAACAGTTTCAATTTATCCTGATTGATATCATTGCCATTGGACTTACCTTTCGAAGACACCAACATATGTTATCATAAGACCAGCAAAAAGATAAGACACCAACATATGTTATCATAAGACCAGCAAAAAGATAAGGAATAGGATGGTAGTGAGTAGAAAAAAGGGTAAATAGCAAAAACTATCCTTGTATTATTTTTAATTGGCAAATAACCCATTTTGTTATTTTAATTGATAATAAAATTAGTAAAAAAATCTCCCTTTTATACTGAATTACTCACACGTACTTAAATCACTACAAGAAAATTGAGTATTACCTACGACTATTGGCTATGGATGGTGTAGCCAATGGTGTTTTTGTCATTGGCAATGGAAAATCCGAAGCCCTTGATCATTTTTTGGATTTAAAAAAAAAAACGCATTGGCTGCGGAAATATCCCGTCGCTCTTAACCATTGGCGACAGGAAAATCCGTAGGCATTGGTCAAAGGCGACGGGTTCCCGTCGCCCATAGCACCGGTAAATCTTTTTAAAAAAAAAATAAATAAATAAATATATTGGCTACGGCTAAAAGCCGTAGCCAATAGGCAATCGCCCGTCGCCTTTGGTTTGGACGCCATTTTTGGCGCCCAGATTAAAGGCGATGGGCTTATAAACAATGAGGCGACGAGCGTAAACAATGGGGCGACGGGCTTAGCCCGTCGCCTTTAATCTGGGCGCCCCCGTTGCCTTTAATCTGGACGCCAAAAATGGCGCCCAAACCAAAAGGCGACGGGCTACGCCTGTCTCCTATAATATAGTATTATTATTATTATTTATTTAAAAAAATAAAATTAAAGAAAAAATTCTATAAATACTCAATTTTTCATCCAAAATATATCAACTCATTCACAATACATATCTCAATCTCTCTTATATAAATTAGTATTTTTTTCGTAATGGGAGATTGCTATCAAGCCTCTCACCCTTCAAAAAATGTTGGTGCAACTAATCGAATTAGCCTTCAAAATTTTCAAAGGCAAAGTGTTCAAAATCGAGGTCGTAAATGCCACCACTAATGAGCGCCACAATGAAGCCGAGCTAGGTGTTAATACACTTCCCAATGAAGTTCCGTTGACGGATCGACGATTCTTGATGGCGAGGCCCCTTATTCTCCCTTTGGCTAGTGCTCTCACCACACCTCCCAATGCACGTGTATCTCACGGTTTGGAGGACGTGGAACCCGAAGATGAAGAGGAAAATGAAGATGACGAAGAAGCAAATGAAGATAAAAATAAAGATGAAGATGAGGAGATGGTTCTGCCACCTTTGTCGATAGGGCGCCCCTCACCAGCTGGCTCGCAACGCTCAAGTGCAGGTAGTTCTACCCGTCGTCGTACTCGGGGTTTGACGCTTGGCTACCAACCACACGATGACCGCTCGAAACGACGCCCTATTGCGGTAAATGAACAAGGAGAATGGAAAACACAAAAAAATTGAATTTCAAGCACGATTAGCGCGATCATCAAGAGGTGTTTACGGACGATGGCACTGACATTCGACCGTATCACTCAAAGCGACCTAGAGTCTATGGAAAAACGATTTAGGGTAAAAAAGTACTTATTTTACATATTTCATCTTTAATTATAATAGAATGTTAATTTAATTTATACTAATTAGACATTATTTGTTTCCCAAGGGAACGTATGCATTCAAGAGAACTGCACAAGTAAGATTTTCTAACAATGTTTCTCGGGCTAAGAGGTTGTACTGCTAAAGGGTTAATGATCCTGCTTAAGAAGGCCGACCTTATTGTTGGATGTCTGACGCCCTGTTGGAAAAATACAAACCATATTGGAAGGAAGAAGACACAAATAAGATCTCTGACCAAGCGTCAAAGAACAGAAATGCAAACAAGAGCCACACAGGTAGGAACTCTGCATCTTCAACACATACAGGTGGATCCATTAGCATCGATGAGCATTCACATAGAAAGGTAGATTAATTACGAGTTATTAATTTTGAAATTATTGCATTACGTCTATATTATATAATATTATTGATTATGTCTTTCAAAATATCGTTGTAGAACAAGTATTTCAATAGGGAGATGAAATTTCATGAGGCGTACATGTGGACTCGAGTGGTTAAGGGTTCAAAGGGCGAGCCATTGGATATTTGGTTGAACGCGGAAGATAAGGCCTTTTGGGTAAGTATATCGTTACATACCCTTGACACTTATTTTGTGTCGTATTTGTATATGAACTATTATTATTGGAAATGCGTAGGAGAGATATTGCAACATACTTAAAAGGGAATATGGGCTCATTGAAACTGCTTGGCCAAGCGAGATGATTCTGGCTTTTGTACAGGAAGCAAATGGAAAAAATACAAAGAAGGGAAGATATAGGGGCCTGCCTAGCGGTACTGTTCTTGCAGCACACAACATTGCGTCAGGAAGGGTGTCCAATGGGGAGAGGATAAGGACTATTAGGCTGGAAAAACAAGTGAAAGAGCAAATGGCCGAACAAGCAAGACTCTTAAAAGAGACACAAGAACTAGTGCGTGTCCAAAGCGACCTAGTGCGTGCGCAAAACCAACAATTGGCTAACATGGAGAAAAGACTTGATCAAGAATGCCAATCGTTTTGGAGTCAAAACTTGAATGGTGGAAGCACATCTGAACAACCCTCCGTGGGTCAAGGGGCTAATGAATGGCAACCCCTTCTTGACTTACTCCACAATGATAACATTAATCTTTCGAACGACTTCTTTCCTCCTACGAACAACATTGATGGAACGGGCCCGAGTTGTTAGTTTGTTGTTTACTTAATAATATATTAGGAGTTGTTGTAATGTTTACTATTTTGTTTAGTTTGGTTGTACGATTTTTCCTCGGCATGTAAGAATTTTTAATTTGGTTGTTTAAGTTTGTTCAAATTCAGTTTTAAACTATTTATTAGTATGTTTCCTAGAATTTTTAAACTAAATATTTAAAAGTCGTAAAACAGCCCTGATTCCATTTCTTCTTTCAACAAACACTTCTAAACTATTTATTAGTATGTTTCCACGAATTTCATAAAAAAAAAGTTTCAAAAGACCATAGACGAACTTTCGGGGAAAAAAATGTAATTATTCAAAAGTCGTAAAACAAACCTGATTCAATTTCTTCTTTCACCAAATACTTCTAAACTATTTATTAGTATTTTTCCATGAATTTCATAAAAAATAAAGTTTCAAAAGACCATAAACGGACTTTTGGGGCAAAAAATATAATTATTCAAAAGTTGTATAAAAACCCCGATTCTATTTCTTCTTTCACCAACCACTTCTAAACTATTTATTAGTATGTTTTCACGAATTTCATAAAACATAAAGTTTCAAAAGACAATAAACGAACTTTCGGGGAAATAAATGTAATTATTCAAAAGTCGTAAAACAAACCCGATTCTATTTCTTTTTTCACCAAACACTTCTAAACTATTTATTAGTATGTTTCAACGAATTTCATTAAAAATAAAGTTTCGAAAGACCATAAACGAACTTTCGGGGAAAAAAATATAATTATTCAAAAGTCGTAAAACAAACCCGATTCTATTTCTTCTTTCACCAAACACTTCTAAACTATTTATTAGTATGTTTCCAGGAATTTCATAAAAAATAAAGTTTCAAAACATCATAAACGAACTTTCAAGGAAAAAAATGTAATTATTCAAAAGTTGTATAAAAAACCCGATTCTATTTCTTCTTTCACCAAACACTTCTAAACTGTTTATTAGTATGTTTCCGCGAATTTCATAAAAAATAAAGTTTCAAAAGACTATAAACGAACTTTCGGGGAAAAAATATAATTATTCAAAAGTCGTAAAACAAACCCGATTCTATTTCTTCTTTCACCAAACACTTCGAAACTATTTTTTAGTATGTTTCCACGAATTTCATAAAAAATAAAGTTTCAAAAGACCATAAATGAACTTTCGGGGAAAAATGTAATTATTCAAAAGTCATAAAACAAACCCGATTCTATTTATTCTTTCACCAAACACTTCTAAACTATTTATTAGTATGTTTTCACGAATTTCATAAGAAATAAAGTTTCAAAATACCATAAACGAACTTTCGGGGAAAAAAATATAATTATTCAAAAGTTGTATAAAAATACGCAATAAATACTAAAAAAGAAAAAAAAATGTAATAACTATAGGCTATGGAATATTCCGTAGGCAATGATTATTGGCTACGGATTGTTCCGTAGCCAATAACTATTTTATTGGCTACGAAATATTCCATAGCCAAAGACTATTGGCTACGGAATATTCCGTAGGCAATGAGTATTGGCTACGGATTGTTCCTTAGCCAATGACTATTGCCTAAGGATTATTCCGTAACCAATAGTAATGGCCTATTCTATAAATACCCAACTCTTCCAATCATAAACACATTCCTACAACTCTTTCATAAACCCTACCTTCCACCATAAATTTTTCCTACAATTTCAATCATTCAATATTTAAATTAAGTCTTCAATTCATATAATTTCTAACATATTTAAACGTCTTTATTTTAAAAATATTATATTTACTACATTCCATTTAATATTACGAATATTAAATATATAATTAAAAATATTACGTATATTACATATATAATTTAAAATATTACGAATATTACATATATAATTTAAAATATTACGAATATTACATATATAATTTAAAATATTACGAATATTACGTATATAATTAAAAATGTTACGAATATTACATATATAATTAAAAATATTATGAATATTACATATATAATTTAAAAAATTATGAATATATCATGTATAATTAAATATATTACGAATATTACATATATAATTAAAAATATTACGAATATTACATATATAATTAAAAAAAATTTAAATTTTTTTTATTTACGAATATTATTAGCAACAGATGTATCCGTCGCCAATAATTTTTTTTACAAAAAAAAAAAGAGTATTGGCGACGGAATATTCCGTCCCCAATAATTTGCTGAAAAACGAAAAAAAATAAAATATTAATGGTATAGGCTACGGAAAGTTCTGTAGCCAATAATTATTGCCTACGGAACTTTTCTGTAGCCAATATTCATTGGCTACGGAAAGTTCCGTAGTCAATAGTAAAAGAGCATTTTGGTCTTTCGTTATTGGTTATGGAAGATTCGTTGCCAATAGTCATTGGTTACGGCCATCCGTAGCCAATGACTATCCCCTACGAGGGTTTCCCCTACAAGCATTGGCTACGGAAAATGGGGTTTTTGGCAACGGATTTAACCCTAGCCAAAAACACTTTTTCTTGTAGTGAATTGATATCAAAATGTGATTTTTATTGTACTTATCGATACATATGGAACTAATGATATGTTCAAATTAATTTTTATATTTTTTTTATGTTAACGTTAGGATTTTTTACGACACCCTCAGGGGTATTGCAGGAAGGTCACATCGGCCTCGGTGAACATGAATGTTCCCACGATACCAATATAAGAGGTGCACCCTATCCCACGACAAGTATTTCACAGAGTACAAATCCCGCGCGAGGTATGAGAAACTTTAAATAGCTTCCCGCATACCCCCTAGGGATACGATACTCTTGCACTACCGTGTTGCTCGGACTTTCCCGGGGCATCTTAGACAAAACCTTCAATAGCAAAGTCTCGGAGCAGATCTATGCTAGGGCATCTCGGAAAAATCCCCCGATGGAAAGGTATCGGAGTAATGTATGCCCCATCTTTATTTCAAAGAGGCCTCGGAACAACAAGTCAATAGTTCTTATCTCTATAAAAAGGATAAGAACTCCACCCAAAGTTGACTCAGCGACACTTGTCCCTCAAAACCCAATAAACGCTGGCATCCGGGAGCTACGACATCTACTTCAGAGACACTTGTCAACCAAAGACCGATAGCACTGGCACCCGAATGTTATACCAGCATCTTGAGAGGCGGTTACCCCGATTAAAATACAGATAAAAGAGAACCCCATTGGTACAAAGAATGGCCCCTATAAAAGATGAACAAAGGGGGAGAAATAGATATACTTTCTTTTCCGGAGAATTACAGAAAAATCAACATATATTTCTTCAAACTTGGGCAAGGTGTTCTAACCTATTCCTAAAATTTCTCGAAAATAAATATCGTTAACAAAATGGCGCCTTCTGTGGGAACGCCATGAGATTTTGCCTTCGAGAACGCTTGAAGAAATATCCCAATAAGGAGCCATGAGTCACTCTATCACCCCTCCGAGCAATCCCCAGAACTCTACCGAACATGTGCAAGAAGAGCCCTCCGAAGCCCAATCATCTCCTACAATAGAAAGAAAGTAATTTATAAATATCCCCCAAGCTGCATTCGAGCGCCTCGTGGAGAGCGCCATCGGAAGGGCCAGGCTAGAGCAACCTATCCCCGAGAAGGACCCCCTCTCCAATCTCGTAGGAAATGAAATGAATCGGAAGAATACGAATCCCATCAGAGGTCCCGCTTCCAGTCAACCTCCCAGGTTCAGGATACCCACTTCCCATACACAAGGGGCGACCAACTCATTTGGAGGGAAATAGAGATGGAAGGCCCCGGGATTTCCAAGAGATGGGATTTCTGTAGCCGCGAGAGCATCAGTTACTACCCACTCCCTTAGGAGTGGATGATTCCTTATAGAATATGGTTAATAACTTGCGAAGAGAGATGAGGGACATAAAAAAACCATAACCCCAGGGGAAGAACTTGTCTACCATGGATACCCTTTCATTCCGGAGATCGCCCATGCCCTGGTCCCCTCAGGGATGCGACCCAGCAATCTCCCCTTGTACACATGGGATAAGGACGGAAGGGATCCCCAATATCATATTCACCAGTATATAGCAGTCATGGACCTGGCCTCGGCGCCCGACTTTGTCCTTTGCCGAGTATTTCGTACCACTCTGGCAGGCCAGGCCCAGGCTTGGTTCTCTCAGCTACTTCCTAGTACGATTCCTCACTTCGATCAACTGCCGTATTTGTTTGTACTGCAATTCGCCTGTAATCAGAGATATCCAAAATTCGCTAGCCATTTGTTCACAATCAAACAAAATAAAGATCAATCTCTTAGAGACTATATGAAGCGCTTCTCAGATGAGGCTTTGGACGTACCAAAAGCTAACCCCTCAATTATTGCGGATATCCTGACCAAAGGACTAAGGACCGGAGACTTTTTCCGATACCTTATGGGTAATAGGGTCAAAGATATGAACGAACTTATGCATAAAGTGGAAACCTACATCATAAAGGAAGAGGCAGAAAACTCTAAAATTCGGGCGGAAAGCAACGAGCTAGAGCAGGAGAAGGAACACCAGAATAAAGTGAAGGATGGAAAAACACCCCCGAGACAAAGGGACGACAGAGGTCCGGTATAACGTCATCTCCAACCCACGTCGTTGCGCCCTTGACTATTACTCTCGCTGAAGTACTCAACGTTATGAGGGGAAGCGTGGACCTACAATGGCCACGGCCAGTCAAAAGGCCCCATGATAAAAAAGACTCAGGTAAGTTCTGCAAATACCATAAAGCACGGGGACATGATACAGACGCCTACAATACTTTAAAAACTGAGATACACCAGCTACTCAGCGCTGGATATCTAAGAAATTACTTGAAAGAGAATAATCAACAAGTGCTTAAGCCCAACGTTTAGAAGGGGATTCGGTCTGAAGGACCATCGGAGGAAAGGGGACCCGATGCGAAATATCACGAAGATACCCTCCACCAAGGACTTCCTCCTTTCCCGGAATCCTATGAGGAAAACCCATCCTAGGGACGGATCATAAACATGATCGAATATCAACTCTCGGAAAGAAGAAGAAATATTTAAAGGAAGCCCGGCGTATAGAGCAAGGGCCGCCCATATGATCTATTCAAGGAACCAAGTTACCTATTATTACCTTCAGACCTGATGACCTAAAGGGCATAGTATACCCTCATGAGGACCCGCTGGTCATCCAAGCCACAATCTTTGGCATCAAAGTCCAACGCATTCTCATAGATACAGGCAGCTCGGTAGATGTCCTTTTCCTACCCGCATACCTAGCAATGGGGTTAAAAAAGGAACGTCTGGAGGCGGTGGACGTTCCCCTTGTTGGCTTCTCGGGAGAAGCATGCCGCACCTTGGGAACCGTTACCTTGCCCATGTTCTGGGGAAGGGCGCCAGGAGACGCACAGAACACACCAAATTTTGGGTGGTATAAGCCTCCTTTTGGACGTTCAATGCCATATGTGGACGACCATCTATACGAACGTTTGAAGCTATCCCCTCTAACCTTCACCTAAAGGTCAAGTTCCCAACACCCTCGGGCACAGGAGAAGTCAGGGGTAACCAAACTAAAGCTCGAGAGTGTCGCATGAATGCAATACCCTCGGAAAACGAAGGTGACGCCACTACACCCCTAAAAAAATAGAAACTAGAGGAGGAGCTGAAAGTACAACCAGTGGAAGAGCTAAAGATGATTGAGATAGTAGAGGGAGACCCCACTATGGTTGTCAAAATCGGGACGGAGATGGACCCCAGAGTGGAAGGAGGAGTGATACTCATGCTAAAATAGTTCAATCACCTTTTTGCCTAGGAAGGGGGACCCCCAGGAAGGATAAATGAACGGATATGTCAGCACTTCCTAAATGTCAAAACTGGAATCAAACCCGTCGAATAGAAAAAAAAAGGAACATGGGACCAGACAGAAATAAGATTACTCAACCTACGACAGATCCGTGAAGTCCGATACCCTGAATGGTTAGCTAATGTGGTCCTCGTCCCCAAGACGGGGGGTATATGGAGGATGTGCATTGATTTCACAAACCTAAATGATGCCTGCCCCAAGGATTGCTACCCCTTCCCAGCATAGACCAACTGGTAGACTCCACGGCCAGGTGCGCCCTATTGTCCACCATGGACGGGGACCAAGGTTACAATCAAATCCCGATGGCCACTATAGATCAAGACAAAACCAGTTTTATTACGGACGCCAACACCTTATGTTATTTGGTAATGCCATTTGGACTAAAGAATGCAGACGCCACATACCAACGCCTGGTAACCTCATGTTTGTAGGACTAATCGGGAAATCAATGGAGGTATATGTGGATGACATGATTGTTAAAAGCCCTGGGGCAGAAGGTCATCCGGAAGATCTCCGCAAGGCACTAGCCATCATGGACCAATTCGGAATGAAAGTCAACCCCCGAAAATGTTTCTTTGGCATAAAGGGAGGAAAATTCTTAGAATTCATGGTAACGAAAAAAGGCATAGAAATGAATCCTGAAAAGGCCCATGTCGTCCTAGACATGCCTACTCCTCGGACTATCAAGGATGTCCAAAAGCTAACGAGGAGGATAGCCTCCTCGAGTAGGTTCATCTCTAAATTCGCCGACAAGGGCTTACCCTTCTTTAAAATCCTAAGGAATATCAATGATTTTCAATGGACCGAACGGTGTGATGAAGCACTCACGGAACTAAAAAATTATTTGACCCACCCACCATTATTGGTAAAGCCCACACCCCAGGAAGAGTTGTTTGTATGTTTGGTGGTTGGGGAGGAGGCTGTGAGCGCCGTACTAGTCAAAAAACATAATAGAGAACACCGCCCCGTGTATTACGTCAGCAAAACACTGCAAGGAGCCGAAGAACGATACACCCAAACTGAGAAATTAGTGTTAGCCTTAATCACCAATGCGTGTAAATTGTGCTCTTATTTCCTCTCTCACCCGGTCACGGTACTAACCAAATACCCCCTACGTATCATCCTCAATAAGCCCAAAACTTCAGGCCGGCTTATTAGGTGGGCCATTGAACTTACGGAGTATGACATCTCCTATGCTCCTAGACCCTCGATCAAAGCTCAAGTGCTAGCCGATTTCCTTATGAAAATGACGGGTATAGAGGTCATTCAGACTCCGCCTCTATGACATATGCTCGTAGACGGGTCTGCCACGGCCACACATGGCGGAGTAGGGATAGTCTTGTTCAATACCGACATAGAAGAAGAGACTCTATATTTCGCTATCAGGCTCGACTATCCCTATCCAATAATGAAGCAGAATATGAGGCCCTACTAATAGGCATGCGACTGGCCCACGAGGGGGGAATTAAAAGAGTGGTGATACATAGTGACTCCCAACACATCGTACAACAAGTTAACGGTTCCTATGAGGCAAAAGAGGAGAGGATGCGTGACTATCTACAAATAGTCCGCCAAATGAGCTCCTAGTTTGAAAGCTGTGAAATTAAGCAAATTCCACGTTCCGTTAATCAAGATGCAGACGCACTATTTAAGATAGCCTCCCAAATCGACACCATACAGACTCGCTGTATCACACTTCTCCAAGCCCTCAATTTCGAACAATCTGAGGCCGAGAAAGTATGTGTCATGCAACAACCCCCGGGCAGCGAATGGATGGACCCAATACTAGCCTATCTGGAACACCCGGAAGATCATGCGGCCAACAAGGCTGAACAGCGGTTAATGGCCCGTAAAACTGCCTCATACTTCCTTCACGAAGGAAAACTCTTCCGTTGATCCTACTCTCATCCCCACGCCAGGTGTTTAGGCCGCACATAGGCAGAGCAAGTTATCCAAGAAATTCATAGGGGGGCTTGCGGTAGCCACACGGGGAGTGAAAGTATGACGGGACGCATCCTCCGCCAGGGTTACTATTGGCCCACGATAGAACAAGATTGCCAAGAGCATGCTAAACGGTGTAAGTCATGCCAAACTTTCGCCCGCTGAGTCCACCAACCCGCAGTACCCTGGGTATCGGGACAGCTTCCATGCCCTTTTGCTAAGTGGGGATTTGATATCGTGGGACCCTTGATCCCCAACCCAGGCCAGAAGAAATTCCTGCTAGTTGCCGTGGATTACTTCACCAAGTAGGTGGAAGCAGAGCCTCTACCTAAGATTATCTCAGAAGTTGTCATTAACTTTTTATGGAGGAATATTGTATGCCACTTTGGCATCCCCCGATGCTTGGTCAGTGATAACAGGCTCTAATTCACCAGTCAAGAGCTGGAAAAATTGTGCGACCACTGGGAAATCAAGCATCGCTTCACCTCCGTAGGCTATCCCCAAACCAATGGACACGTAGAAAGGACTAACCAAACTCTGTTGAAAAATCTAAAAGCGAGGTTAGACTGGCACAAGGCCCGATGGGTGGAAGAAATCTCAGGAATCTTATGGGCTTATCGGACCACTCCGAGAACTACCACTGGGGAAACTCCATACAGCCTGACCTACGGCAGCGAAGCAATCATACCACTAGAAGTGGTGATAAAGAGCTGGCGGGTCCGTGAATACGAGGAAGTAGGCAACAACTCGAATCTATCCTTGGCCTTTGACATCCTTGAGGAAAAAAGAGCCCAGGCATCCGTCCGCATGGAACAATATAATGCACGCATGGCGCAATATTACAATACTCACGTCCGAACCCGAACATTCCAAGTTGGAGATCTTGTACTTAGAAGAGCAGAAGCGTCCTAGAATATAGGGAAACTCCAACCAAAGTGGGAAGGACCATTCAAAATAGCTAATATCAGCGGGGGTGCCACCTACTTATTAAAGAACAACGAAGGGACGGTGTTCCCAAACACCTGGAATGCCTATAACTTAATAAAATACTACGCTTTGTACGAGGGCATACTCTCTTCGTAAATAAATAAAATAATGTTTACAATAAGATGGTTTATGTGTTATTATTAAAAAATGATAGCCTTGCCATTATAAAAGAACGGTCCCACGAGGGCTACCAGCAAACCTACCTTATTACACCCTATGTTACAAAAAAAAACAACAAAAGAGGAAAAAGAACACCAAGCATATATATCGTCGAAAGACGAATATAACCATTTTTACATTGTCAGGTACTCCCAGACAAAAACCACGATAATCAAGGCTCTGCACGAGGGCGCTTCCCCTCCCTGATCAATTGACGATAATGCTTCTCGGAGAGCTCCATCGGCCCATCTAGGTCTACTAAGGGCACAACCAAACCTCCTGACGCCGGCACCGTCTCCGAGGACATAGCCAGGGAAGTAGGGGGAAGCTCGGGCACTATATTCAGGTGAGGAATAACCAAGGTGGCAGGAACTCCAGGCAGTGATCGTACAGCTTCCTCACACAACTTATACCCTATGCGCACCATATCCTGAAATTCCTACTTGAGCATATCCCGATGAGCCAAGGCATTGGATATATCCATGATCGCTTGAGTCCGCGCGAACATCAACGCCACTTCCTGCTTCCGCATCACCTCAAGTAACTTCCGGGTGGCCACATCTCTTTCCATCGAGGTAAAAGAAAGTCGCTCCTCCAAGGTTCATAGCTGACCCCAAAAATCCTCTACTCTCTCTTCCAAACATACCACTCGTGCCCACTCCAGCGATAGGCACCTATCCATATCCCGAGATTTCTCAGTTAAATCCTTTAAAGCGCCATGATGAATCTCATTCGCCGCCTCAATATCAGCATAAAGCTGCTCGACCTTCTGCGTAGTCAACAAGAGCTCTCTTTCTAAATCATCCCGATGGCGGTATATCAGCTCTGCCTCGGCAGAAATCTGATCTCTCTGAGAACCCACGACATTGATCACCATGAAAAGCTAGGAAGGCCAACCAAAGAAAGAGTCAGATAGACATTGAATTAAATATTATACCTCAAAATAAGAAAGAAAAGAGATATACTTCACAAATATCCTTGCAAGCCAAATCTTGTAGAGACGACAAAGGGAGGGTGTTCAGCTGAGTACAATCCAACCTATTTAACAATCCACTCAAGAAAGATCGGTAGAAGAGCATATCAGGTTTGGTTTCGGGGAACCGCTCCGCCCCCTTGACCCCTCCCCCTGTTCCACCCCTGCAATCGGTGGTGGCGTATCGGGGGAAGATGGCACTTGCTCCTCGATCACGTTCACGGCATCCCTTTGGAATACAATGAAAGGACCCTCTAGAGCGTTACCTTCCTCTACAGGTTGAAAATTTAACTCCAGCCAAAGCAAGGGGCTCAGAGCCACCACAGACTCCCCCGCCCCCGGGGCCTGTCCAAAAGAAGGTCCCACCTCTGCTTCCAAATTCCCCAGAAAACGGGAAGAATAGTCCCCGACCGCCCGTAAAGGGTGGTAGCCCGAAACCCCACGCGCCAAGGTTAATCCCCTGTCTGAACACCAGGACCCCTCTCTCTCCTCAGTCTTAGGTATCCCTTCAGACCCACTACTCGCGGACATTCCCCTGGGAGTCCTAATAGCAAAGAAATCCATCTCCGACCCTGCACAAGAAAAACAAGGTTAGAATTTTTAAGAGTTATTCCCCGAAGGACCACGAGACGAAAACAAGGTTGGGACATTACGGAAAAAGAAATCAGTGTGCAACGGGCACAAAAGCAGTTCCCGTACAGCCGACTTCTCTTGCAAACCGGCCAGAGTGAGGGCATCCGATAACTCTAACAAACCACATATGTCGTAACTCCCAGCTCATGAACCACGACTTGTGGGCTTGAAACCACATATCCTAGCCCCCAATGGATAGCAGTCCCCCTCGAGGCCTCAAATAAAAGAAACGATTCTTCTAATCACCCCGAGGAGTGACACGCCTAGTAATGGTTGTAAATGAATTACGCTGGTCACGATATACCAAGCTAAAAAAGGGCAAACCACCTGGGCAGGGGCGCAAGGGGAAGATACTCCCTACGCGGTAAGGGGTAAGGGGTAGATCCAGGAGCCCGCAACAAAGAACATAGCCCACTAAGTAGCGATAAGAGTTGGGCTTAAGCTGGCTCGGACAGATTTTCCATTACTGAAAAATAGACCGCAGAAAGGGATGAAAAAACAAGCGCAGGCCACAACGAACTTGATTCGAATATACCATTATATACCCTACGGGAGGATCATACGCTCGCTGATCATCCCTAGGCAGCACCATAGCATACGCACCCAAGTCCAAGTTATATTCAACAAACAACGCCGCTACTGAGTCCATGGATTCAATGCTTTTCGCCGACCCCACTCGACCCCCGTCAATCAATCACCGGGGGTGCACCGTGATCGTATGGAACAGTGAGAAATGGTCTATCGGAAGGTATGCCACCCTATTCATATACACTTCCCTTATCTTGTGTGATAACAACATGTCCGCGTGAAGTTGCACTGAAGAGGGAGTAGGAGAATGACCCCTCGTAGTAGGGGACAAACCACCCTCGGGACGCCGAGAGCGTGACATAAAAGTTTCACTTGAAGTACGCCGCACCGAATATATGGATGGAGACCTTCGAAAGGGAGTAAATTCCCCTTGATTACGGGAGAAACGAGGAAATGTCATGATAGGAGCGCAAAAGGTTACACTCATTTCTAGTCAATCTAACACAAAAGGTTTAATTAGTAGAGAAATCCAAACAACAAAAGGACAAAAACTTCTTTTCTAAGTAAAGATAACCAGAAAAAAGGTGAGGTATGTTGGGATTTGGTGAAAATGATGGTTCAGAGGAAGAAACAATATATAGCAGAAGAAAGGGACCCACCCCTAAAGGCAGATTTTGCGGTGATGACAGCCAATCAAGAAATGGTATGAATGGCCACATGTCACCCTCTACTAAAGTCAACAAAATATTTATTCTTGCGTACTTCATGCAACTAGGGGACGAGGGCACGCAGCTACTTCATTAAAGGCTTAAGATAAGATCCAAATTTTGCAAATTCATCTAAAGTATTAAAGAAGGAACTCAAGTTCCCGAGATTAATAGAACGGAACCCAACTACTATATTTATGCATGAGCCATCTCAAAAAGTGAAACGAGGGCAAGAAGACAAAATTCATTAAGAAACTCGAGAGTTTTCAAATGATACAAAAGTAGGGCAACCCCTTTACGCTAAAAAAATAAATAAATTCATACTACAAAACAAAAAATAATAAAGACCCTAAGTATCGAACGGTGGGGCGGTGGCAGCAGGAGCGGCAGGGAAGGTAGTGGAACCACACTATCGGCCCTGAAGCAGAAGGGGCGGGCATCGAAAAAGTACTTCCCCTGACTGGGGGCAGCGGAACCACGGCTTCGAGAGGAACAATTTGACTAGGAGCAGCAGAGGGAGGAGGAAAATGAGAACTGACTTCTCAAAGTGGGCGTACGCCTCCTCCAGTCTGGGCTTCTTTATGTTCAAGATACTCACCAGCCGCGGATCTGCCTTCAGGTGAATCTTATATCGCACCTGCCCGAAGCATTGGATGAAGACCTACATCAAGTGCCTTATAAATAACCCATGGTTCTTCTGGGCGTAGGCCGCTTGACATTGCCGAAAAGTTTCATCCCAAGCAAACTTGGCAGCATCTTCAAGCTTCCTCTGCACTTCCTCGGGAGGAATACCTCCCGATACCGGAGCCCTGTCCAACTCCTTCGTCAAGGCATCCACTCGGAGAAGGGTATGCGGTAAGTTTTGCTCCAACTCACCCGGCCGAGAGATCTCCGCAGCTCTCTCTCCCTCCAAAAATTCCACCTTCTCCCTCAAAGCTAACTTAGAAGCCTTTTGCCATGATATTTGGTCTCGTTGGCATTTGCCCTCTGTATCAAGCTCGAACATCCGCCGAGCCGCCTTATCCCAGGCCGCCTGATGCCTCCCTACCTGCTCTCGTAGGGACTTGTTTCCCTCCTCTATCTTTCGAGACTACTCCTCAGCCACGACAGCATTCTTTTGCAGCTTCTCAACCTCGAGTAAAACAAGGGTAAGCACTTTAGGCGCCTAAACAAAACGAAAAAATAAGGACCCAAAACATCGGACCCTAGAAGAAGGAAGAAAAAGGGAAATGGCTTACCAGTATGGCCATCCAGTTAGTGCAGGCCTGTATAAACTGCCACCCGTCCATCGAAAGCGAATTGGTGGAAGCCAGAAATCTAGATATGGTCCCTAGAGCGGCATTAACTCCCTCCGTATGCGGTACTTACCCCAAAGGCGTAAAAGCAGAAGAGGACAGACCTCCCAGGGGCGGATTCCCAAAAAGAGGAACTTGCGTAACGATTGGGCTATCGGAGGGAAGTGTCGCTAATGATCCGGGTATAGTGCGGCCGTCGAAAGGAGGAACATTGGCCATCAACTCCTCGAGCAGGAGGCCGCCCCCCTTTAGAAATAGATTTCGAAAGCAAAGCATCGGGACCCAAGGGTAAGACACCCCTCCCCATATGGAAAAACTCGCGTGCTACACATAAACAAAATAGTTATAAGCACAACTATTCCTTAGCTCAAATACAAAGAGTTTGAACAAAACCCAATAGTTCGAAAACTCACCCAAATTGAAGGCGGCCTCCAACGAAGGAGTCCCCATCCCCACCATCGTGGCCTTCCCTTTGTCAGTCCCCATCTCCGCCATCGTTGCCTTCCCTTTGTTTGTCAAAAGTCCCCCCTAAGTTAACACAATATTCGACAAATGTTGTTCTACGTATTCAAATAAAAAAGACACTTACCGAAAAGCACGAGTCGGACTAGTAGGCGACGTCACCAAAAGCGAATCCACCGAGTTCGCTGACATCGCAGACTTACCCGAAGAAGATACCTCGACGATATCAGTTGGGGTAATGAAAGTGCCCATCGTAACCTCCGAGGGAGGAGTTGCTGTTAACGGGGCAGCCGCATGTATGGATGGCAGTGGGATCCCCGCTAGCCCAACCTCACCCCCAATTCCCTCTAAATAAAAAGTAACACCACCCGCCTCCGTAGAGTTCACATCCGAGTGTCTTTCCTCAAGAGCATCAGATGTCCCACTGGAGGACCGGGACAAAGCGGTCACAGCACCCGTGGCACCGGAAGCTCCCATTAGTACTCCCCCCGAGGCCCCCATGGCGTCGAAAGGCTCAGCCCCACCAGAAAAAATCAGCACCCTCCTTCATGAAAGGCTTCAACGTCTCCACTAAAAATTAAAGGAAGTTAGATATTGATAGAAACAAAACATAGAAATAGAAATTTACCAAGGCAAAGACAAAGGGAACTCACCCAAAATAGCGGCATAACCCGCCGGGATAGCCAAAGGATTCTGAACCCTATCAATGGGTGAAATGTTCCATAAGCCAACAGTCCTATAAAGTCCTGCGAACTTATCCGATTCCACCAAAGCCTTCGCTGAGAACACGGGTGAGAACACGAGAGTATCATCCAGAACCCTCGCAGAAAATTGAGGCTCCCCCATGTATAGGGCATATCCCACTCTCCACCCTCGGTAGGACAAATGTAGAAGAACTCTGCCTTCCAAGTGCTATGGGAGCTCACGTTGTCGTCGGAGATACGATCATCCTTGCTCCGATGGCTGAAACAAAAGAAAGGGGCTCCCCCTGGCGAGGGCTTCAATTCGAAGATAGCAAAAAATCAATCCTTCGTGCATTCGATCCCTTAGACCAAACACCAAAACACAAACAGAGCCAAAGCAGTGAAGGAGTTAAGGGTGAGCTGGCTCGGGCACACATTACAAAACCTAAAAAACTCGCAGTAAAGAGGAGGAAAGAAAGATAGCAATCCCGCCCTCACTTGTGAATAGTATACAGTAAGGTGTTTAGCAAGAGGCGTGTTACCCCGTTAATCATTCGTCGGTATCTTCACCGACACATTCCTGCCAGATACCCCAAAATCTGCACACAAAACATTCACTTCTTGCATGGTGGCGGTGCTGGTAGTATTATCCACCTTTTGCGTATTCAGAGGAACACCGCCCTTATCAACAAATTGACTTAGATTTTCTGCCATTACCACCAGCCTCTGTCACCGCCGGCGTGCTCCGCTTGCGATAAACAGGAGCAGGAACCCCCGTTACAGCAGGGAGATCGGAGGTGGGAGAAAAAACAACGGCACCAGAAGCGATGGCACCAGAAGCTGAAGTAGTAGAGACCAAGTGACTAGAGGCGAAACACACCATTAAAGCTTTTTTGCGAGAAGAGAAGAGTGAGAAGAGTTTTTGCGAAGAAAGAGAAAGGGAAAATTAAAGCTTTGAAAAAAGTGGGGAAGGAATTAGGGATGAAGAGACTATTTATAACCCTAAAAATTAATGGGTATTAATTACCCATTAAACACCCTTAACTCCCCACGTCACCATGTTCCCTGCACCTAGCATGGAGCCTACTCCCAATCATTAATGGCACGTCGCTTGAAAAAATCGGACCGTTACACCCCCTGGTGAAGGGACGTGACTATCCTTTACGCCCAGTTCCCATAAAATGTGGCCTTAATGGTGCCACATCATCAAAAGGAATAAATAAATATAAAGAAAATCGTCCTATCGAAAGAACCACGATAACTTACCCGAAGGATCCCTATTTCAAGAAAAAATCCCCTCACATCTCTTACGAGAGCGATTAGAATTGGGGTAGGTGGCTAATGTTAACGTTAGGATTTTTTACGACACCCCAGGGGTATCACAAAAAGGTCACATCGGCCTCGGTGAGCATGAATGTTCTCCACGATACCAATATAAGAGGTGCACCCTATCCCACGACAAGTATTTCACAGAGTACAAATCTCGCGCGAGGTATCGGAAACTTTATAGAGCTTCCCGCATACCCCCTAGGGATACGATACTCTTGCACTTACCCTCTCGATCGGACTTTCTCGGGGCATCTTAGAAAAAACCTTCAATAGCGAAGTCTCAGAGCAGATCTACGCGAGGGCATCTCGGAAAAGTCCACTGATAGAAAGGTCTCGTAGTAATGTATGCCCCATCCTTATTTCAAATAGGCCTCGGAATGACACGTCAATAGTTCTTATCTCTATAAAGCGGATAAGAACTCCACCCCAAGTTGACTCAGCGACACTTGTCCCTCAAAAGCCTGATAAACGATGGCATTCCGAAGCTACGTCAGCTACTTCATAGACACTTGTCTACCAAAGACCGATAGCACTGGCATCCGAAAGCTATACCAGCATCTTCAGAGGCGGTTACCCCGATTAAAATACAGAAAAAAGAGAAACCCACTGGTACAAAGAATGACCCCTATAAAGACAAACAAAGAGGGAGAAATAGATATACATTCTTTTCCGGAGAATTAGAGAAAAATCAACGTATATTTCTTCAAACTTGGGCAAGGCGTTCTAACTTATTCCTAAAATTTCTCGAAAATAAATACCGTTAACAGTTTATTATGTATTTTAAAGAAATAAAAACAATAGTTCTATATATGTAAAAATATAAGTATTGTACCGATTAAGTTTATATTGCTTTCTTACAACTTTGAAAAATCTGAAAAAATTATATCACAGTTTATAATATTTATTGTAATAAGTATATATTTCTTATATAATCATAATGCTTAGAAACTCCTTGTTATTGGTAGTGTCATTATAAAATATGCCGTCAAGTGATTTTGTTTTACCAATTTTCAAATTACACGGGGCATTTGCTAATAAAAGTAACACGGGGAGTTATTTGTCAATTATAGATAACTCAGGGGTAGTTTGCTATTAGCTCGTAGAGAAAAAGAAAAAGTGAAAATTGAAGCAGAGAACGGGGGAAGGGTAATAGGTTAGGAGGGGTAGGATAGGGTAGGGTAGGAATTATGAAGTTCTTTATTTTACCATCACTTTTTTTATTCTGTATAATTTTCTATATCACATTCAAATTTAAATTTCAAAAAATACAGTAAAGTTGTGCCACATTACTCGAAAACATGCCACACATCGGATGAAAAACGTGCATGAATAAGTTTAATATCCTATTCGAGTGCTGACTAAGCCATTCAAGTCGAAGTTGGCCGATCAAAGTCTTAAGCAAATCCAGGTTGGGTTTTTGAAGAATACAATGCAAAATACGGCCCAAAACAACAAAAGTTGTACTTTAATTTTCACATAATTAGCACATGCTGGAAATGCAATTAAGTCCATAACAATCATTACCCACTTCACGCATGCGTTCACAAGTAACTTCTGCCTATAAATATGGGGCATTTACCATAACTTGTTTCTCCATATATAGCATCAGACAACAACGAAGCTAGCTAGCTATACTAGTGAGCATATATATATATATATATAGTTTTTGACATTAATAATAATTACTACTATATATTAGAGAAAAACCACTTCCTTATCAATGGCATCAAAACCAACCGTCCCGCAGTTCACCCGCAACGATTTTGTTCCTGAGTTTGTATTTGGTTCCGCTACTTCTGCTTATCAGGTGGGTCAATATTTGTTTTTCTGTTAAACTATTGGATATTTATTGGTTTTCTTTTGATCATGCTAATTGGTTAATTTAGTTATTAATTAATAATTATATTGTACATAAAATATATTTCAGGTGGAAGGTGCTTATAATGCAGATGGGAAAAGCATGAGCAATTGGGATGCATACTCCATTAGGAGACCTCGTATGTCTTCTCTCTTTCTCACTCCACCTATATTATATCACACACTCGTACCACACAAAAACATTTATCCCACAATTTGAATATATTATATATAATTGTTAAGTTACTGAGGGCATTGAGTTAATTGGAATGGCAGATAAAATCCAGGATGGCAGCAACGCTTGTCTAGCTATTGACCACTACAACAGATACAAGGTAACAATCAATTGAGATTGCACTTCAAGCTCGAATTATATATAGGGTGATTTGTAATAAAATGCTCGCTGAACTACAAAACTCCCACTAACCACTTAAACTCCACCGTGAGGCTAAATCTAACCAACGAAAATGCAGAAATCTAACGACTGGTTGATGGTAAATTTTACATATAAGAAAGCTCAATGTGTACAGTACTCTTTTTTAACAGGTTTGCAAATTATAGTTCAAGGGTTTGACGTTCCCTACGTTAATACCTAATCTAGGCGCGGGAGTATAATTACCGCATGCATGAGCAAGTTATCAATAATATTGTATTATGGGACATTATTTTGGAAAGTGATATACTCTAAAAAAGCTAAGGCAATAATATATGTGTACGGATAAGTAATTTCGAATTGCGCAGGAAGATATTATGCAAATAAAAAATTTAGGATTGGATGCTTACAGATTTTCGCTTTCATGGTCCAGAATTCTACCAGGTATGTATAGAAAAGGATATTACCTATTTGTCTATAGCCATAATTAAATCATATTAAATTAACATTACTTTTGCCTCAATAATATTCTTTGTGCGTAGGTGGAAGACTAAGCTGTGGAGTAAATAGAGCAGGTGTCAAGTTTTATAGTGATCTCATAGATTTCTGCCTGTCTCAGGGTCAGCTACTCTATATTTTTTATTTACTTCACTACCTAAGAGTTATGACATACATATACACCCACCATATATAGATATATTATATAGGGCGATTTATAATTTTTGCTTCTTAACTTTATCAATTTTTAAGTTTTGCCCTATTTTTAAACGTGCTTTAAAATTGCCCGCTAATTTTTTTCTTTTAATAAAATTTGTCCAACGGGTTTTGAACTGGGCTTGCTCGAAGCCCAGTCGACGTGGCTTCCCACGTGGCGTACAAATGACGACCACGTGGCGCCACATCAAAAATTGTTTTTATTTTTTTTTATATTTACTCAACCAGTAAAGATTAAAAATAAACTAATATTCAAAATTATATTTAATTTTATTATATATTGATCTAAATCATAAAAAAATTGTATCAATTCAAGTTTATTAAAACAAATTATCTTAAAGTATTTACTAAATTTATATTTACTAGTAAAAATAAAAAAAAAATTTATATTTACTAGTAAAAATAAAAAATAAATTGACATGCAAAATTATATTTAATTGTATTATATATTGATCTAAATCATAAAAAAATAGTATCAATTTAAGTTTATGAAAAAAGTTGTATCTTAAAATGTTTACTATATTTATATTTGCTAATAAAAATTAAAAATAAATTTATATTTACTAGTAAAAATTAAAAATAAATTGATATTCAAAATTATATTTAATTCTATTATATATTTGTATCAATTCAAGTTTATTAAAAAGGTTTATCTTAAAATGTTTACTAAATTTATATTTACTAATAAAATTTAAAAATAAATTTATTGCAATTATACATATTTTTTCTTAATAAACTTAGTTTTATAAATAAAATAATAAACTTAAAATAAGATTAAAACAACAACAAAAAAAAAAACTTTGCTTCACCAGATCGTCTTCTCTCTTCTTCCGCCCACCACCACCACCAAACAGAACACCACCTCTACCACCAACAACAAACAAATTCGACCCCCACAGCCGCCGCCACCCAACAAACAAAACACAACCACCACTACCACTCCCGTCACATTCGCATCCCATTTTCAGAACCTCTCGATTCGATCCGTTCGATGGTAGTTGGGAGCGGGTGTGGAAGGAGGAGTCGATGGTGGTGGTGGGTTTCGATTTGGCAGTTGGGGGAGGTTGGTGGGTGGGCGGGTGGTGGGGGTGGTTTTCAGTGGTGGTGTGGTGGTTCTTTTTCTTTTTCTTTTTTTTTCTTTTTAGTTTAAAAAAAGCTGTTATAATTTTTTTTTGTTTCAATAATATATATATATATATATATATATATGACATGAAGCCACGTGGCGGCCACGTCAACAGCCACGTATAACGGGTTTCGAGTTGGCCCAAGCCGGAGCCCATCGAACATATTTTATTAAAACAAAAAATGTTTGCGTGCAATTTTAAAGCCCCTTTGAAAAAAGGGAAATTTGAAGATTAGTAAAGTTAACGGGCAAAAAATATATATCGCCCTATTATATATATATTTATATATATGTGTGTATATACTTAATTTAAAATAACTCTTCGACTCACATTTTTCTTAATTCCTTTTCATGCAGGAATTAAGCCCTACGTAACTATCTTCCACTTCGATGTTCCTCTATGTTTGGAAGATGAGTATGGTGGTTTCCTTAGCTCTAGAATTATGTAAGCAACCAAAAGTTTTTCTTGTTAAACTAACTTTAACTTGGCGCCAAGTTATATATATAGCATTTACGAAAACATAAAATAAAATAATGAAGTGATATAAGGATGTATTTGGTAAGACTTAAATTACCATAGATAAAAAAGTTGAGCAACAGGTTCTCAACAATCTTTTTTAAAATTTTACCAAATGAAGCGAGAGATTCTATCAATGAAGCCTAAAAATTGACATATGGACATCGATCTAATAATTATGATGAATACAGACAAGATTTTGCTGAGTACGCGGAAGTATGCTTTTGGGAATTCGGTGATAGAGTGAAGCACTGGATTACCCTGAATGAGCCATGGACGTTTGCCCATAACGGGTACGTTGCGGGAGCATTTCCCCCTGGCCATGGCAATGCTGCGCCGATCGAACTAGGAAACAAGCCTTCATCTACTCCTCATAGATGTCCACCAGAGTATGTCAGGCGTAGGGTTGTCGACGATCTTAATCCTTTCCCTGGAGATGCAGGCACTGAGCCTTATACCGTGGCGCACAATTTAATTCTTGCTCATGCAGTAGCAGTTGATATATACAGATCAGATTTCCAGGTCAGTTAATTATATGAAATCCACATTCAATCATATATATTATATATGGATTTGATTTTTATTCTTTATCATATTGATTCAAGATTTAATTAACATATGATTTAGTATGCTCAAGGAGGTACCATTGGGGTCACAAATATGACAACGTGGTACATTCCTCTCAAAAAGAACGATCCAAAAGATGAGGCTGCTGCTAAAAGAGCCGTGGATTTTATGTGGGGATGGTAATTCAAACTAATTTAATTTAATTTTCAGTTTCACCCCCGCACTGATATCCCTATTCATATCTTGCTGCCACTTTTGGCTGTTATTGGGTTCCGTTATTATTATTACATAACCTTGTTCTGTAGTATAACTCTTTAATTACATCGTTAATTGTATTCAGGTTCATGTCACCTATAGTGCATGGTGATTATCCTGATGTTATGAAAACAAATGTGGGAAAGCGACTACCAGAATTTAAGCCAGCTGAAAAGCAGTTAATAAAAGAATCGTATGACTTTATCGGAATGAATTATTACACCACTAAATATGCCTTTCATGTCGATATCCCAAAGGATACAAAACCAACTTACTACACAGATCAGAAACTTGGATTTGTTGGTAAGTATTGAGACTTTTTGGCTTAATTTGTTCCTCTTCATGCAACGTTATATTACCCTGATCGAATAGCATTAAGGAATCTTTTACCAATTGATGGATCTGTTAATTTTTCTTTTATTTTCCTATTTTCAGATGAAAGAGACAGTCAACTAATTGGTCCAAAAGTAAGTACCTCTTTAGCTTGAACACAATTTAGATGGGTGAGTTTCTCTAATATTAATTGTTGTTATACGACGCAGCCCGGTTCGTCCTGGTTGTGTATTGTGCCGGAAGGGATATATCACCTTCTAAAGCATACGATGGATGATTACAAAAACCCGCTCGTTTACATTACAGAGCAAGGTAGTCCATCGCTCAACCTCATTAATTTATTTCCTTTACTCATTAATATCTAATTGGTAAATAAACCCTTCATTTATATATTAATTTTTATTAGAAAATATCCCTATGAAATTATAAAATTAGCAGCAAAACAAAACTACCATCATTAATTAGTTAGTTCATTATACCAATAACTAACAATCTTGATGCATTCACGTTCTACTACATCATTGGCCCTCACCCACTGCCAAATTTGAAGCTTTCCACAATTTTTCCATAAATTATGTCGTCGTTGTTGTTAAAGATCTCATTTTCCTATTCCTTGATTTCCAAACAATCCAAATGTAAAGCCTCTATTTGAACAAAAAGTACATGATGCGCCAAGAAATAGAAGAGAAGTAAAATTTTGCTATCAGTATGTCCAGATTAGTTAAGTGTTTTAGCACATATATATTTGCTAATGAAAATAACACAAATAGTTACTTGGTAAACAGGAATAGCACATCACTTGTGCCATTTAATCATTTTTATTTGCATTAATCAGCCACGTTAGGCACAATTATATATGCATGGAAACGTTTATTCTCCGCTGATTTTGTGTACACTTAGGGATAAGTACAAAAACCGATCCAGAGAAACATATTACTGCTGCTCTTGATGATGGTATCAGGGCAACGTCTTATGAGAACCATCTCCGCTACGTTAGAAATGCTATTAGGTACGATTTATCTCCCAACACACGCACATTATAGATTATCGATTCACGCAATTATTATGAATGAACTTAATTATTTGGAATTTGTATATTTTAATTTGCAGCGATGGAGCTAATGTGAAGGCTTATTTCCTTTGGTCATTGTTTGACAATTACGAGTGGTCAGAAGGGTACTCTGTTCGATTTGGCATCTTTTATGTGGATTTCGTGAACGGGCTAGCCAGATACCCCAAAAAGTCTGCTAAATGGTGGATGAGTTTTCTGAAGAAAAAGAAATCAAATAAAAGGGCAAATGAACCCAGTACTGAAGAGAATGCAGCAAAAAGTATGAAAACTTGATGATCAATTTGTCCAGCTGGGTCCTAGCCGTATTATTGTGTGTGTTCATTTCAGTTGCATTATGAGTGAGGTGTGTACTATTGTTTTGTGTTCAAATAAGTGCTTCATATATATGAGCACAAGTTGTTGTTGTAACGTTCATGATTACCGACTATTTTTAGAACTAATATACTAGTATGTATGTAGAATCTTGCAAGGGAGCCAAACATCTATCCATAATTTGGTCATAAAATCTACAAAAATCTATCTTGCACGGACATGGATACGGATACGAGAATACAGTTTTTTCTAAAATCACAGATTAAGGTACGATGATAGAGATACATCGAATATTAAATAAAAATTTATATATTTATATTATTTAAGTTAATATGTCAAATAATGAATATTTACAATTGCATATGGTAAAAATAAAGAAGACAATATGATATACTATTAATCTAATATATAGGATAAAACACTTGTACCTTATTAAAATTGAAAGTTTAATCAAAAAATAGATTTGGATTGAGTAGACTATGTACGCCGTGAGGAAACCATCTCTTTTTCTAGTTTGTATTTATTGTATAGGTGAATCATGAAATCATGACTATAATGGTTTAGGAAATTGTATTTTAATTTTTGTAGTATAAAATAACTACTTTTGGCCCCTTAAAGTTTTAACAAATTATGAAAGACATATTTTGTCAAGGACACGTATTGGACATATTTTAAAATTGTGTCTGATACGTATCCTATTTATTTTTTAATTAATATTTTAATAGGATACACCCACTACAAGAAAACGGCTCAATTGCAGCCAAAAAATTGCAAGGAATTTTGAATATTCGATCCAAAATGCAATGGATCAAAAATATTTAATCCAATTAACCCAAAATATAGCCCGTGAGGAAAACTTCTGTGGCATTCTTGTAGGCTGCAACGAATAACGAAAAATATCGTCTGCAAGACTGTGACAGAATTTTGCCACGCAGGCATCTTGGGTCGAATTTTTTCGTTCCCATTGACACATTGGATCAAAAACATTTGACCCAAGCTAAAAACGGGAAAAATCCACCACTAATTCTTCCCCTCCACTCGGAAAATACACACACACACTAAACCCTCCCCATTTCGCCGCTGTTTCTTCCCAGAAATACCGGTAATCAACTCTACTCATCTCAAATATCATTTTGGCGTAATTTATTTCGAGTTTCGTCTGTTAATTTTCAAAGTTTCGTGTTTCAACTATTTTCGTTTCGATTTTGATTATAGTTGTTATTGTTGTTTATCGGTTACATGATATGTTTATTGTGGCGTTAGGTTCGATTTAGAATTAATTTGTGGTATATTTAGAAATATTATGCTTTTAGGGATTAATTTATAGTTTTGAATAATATGTGGGGAAGAAAATGTAGTAGTTTATAAGTTGATCAAAACTTTGGATCTAATTGTCAAGAACAAAGTTTATTTGGCGTAGAAATGTAATTTCCTAGAGTTTCTTGTTGGAATATCGTATTTAGAAAGCTTTTGGAAATTTTGCAATTATTAAGTAATATACCAAGAACTTTAGGGTAGAAAATATAATTAGATATCTTAATTAGGATTCCATTGTCAATATTGATCTTTATGTGTGGATTGAAATGATATTTTGAAAAACTTTAGGTGAGAATATGATATTTAGAATATTTTGGGTTCATTTTCAAATATTTAGTTAGTTAAGAAAATTATAGATAGGGTAGAAAATCTAATTACAATTCATATTAATTAGGATTCGTTTATATCGTGATTATAATTGTTGTTTTTTGATTAATTACATGGTTTTGATTATGTTATTTTTTAGATATTATTTGGGTTATGTTTAGTAAAGTTTTGCTTTTAGGAGTTAAGTTGTAGTTTCGAAACGGAGTAGGATTAGTTGGAAATAAATAGGACTCAACTTTTAAGTTATTGTGGGGTTGAAATGCAAATTTGTGAAACTTTTAGTAGGAATATGATATTTAGAAGGAGTTCTTCTAAGTTAATAAAATCATAGGGTAGAACATATAATTATATAGATATTTTATTATGGGATTCAACTGTGAAGATTAAATTTTTTCTGAGTGTAATGTAATTTCTTGAAATTAGATGGTGGATAGAGAGACACCTTCTACCTCGGATAAGAGGAAATGTAAGGCACTAGCTAAGAGTAGTTGTACCAGTACACCGAGGAATTTTACCTACGAGAAGTCCGATAAAGATATGCCAGTTCAGAGTTCAGCGAACGCGTGGCCATTTGTGGGTGGTGTAACAGAGATGCCGATAAATAACACCATTCCTGCCGAGTCACCCCATGGCTCGTCTCACGCTACATGTGTTGATATACATGGGGGATCACCACACCTTTCTAGTAGTTTCGTTTGGCCGACATCGTCAGCAGGAGCGGCATCGACAGTTAGAGCAGACGAAGCAGGACCATTCTAGCCCCCCCCCCCCCCCCTAGACGACGATCCTTTAGCACTATACGATTCTTAGGTGATGTGGCTAGAGTAGAGCGTGGACAGAGCTTAGGGCACGGGTTCCACTGAACTCCGAGGATCAATTGCGGATCATATTTGATCCCCACACGGGCTTACTGGTTGACCAGCCCAGCGTTGCCGCATTTATTTCAGCTACTTTGATGTAGAAGGGTAGGTGGACTTCTTTCAAGAAATTTCTGCAGCTACTTTGATGTAGAAGGGTAGGTGGACTTCTTTCAAGAAATTTCTGCCACTAGAAGATGACGATTGCTGGAAAACATTTAGGGAAATTTCTTAATTTTAATTTAAGATTAAAGAATTATACATTTAATTAATAATTAATTTATAATTTTTATTTAAATTGTCTACTTTTATTTTACAAATTCAGGACTAATATTAGTAGGATCCCGACCATGAGTATTGTGTTTGCCTTTTTCATGGTGATTTGAAGAAATATTTAGTATACGGAGATAAGATATATCTCCATGACTTTTTTGCCTTTATTCATGGGATTTGGGGGAAGTTGGAAGTTATGAGCAAGGGATGTTGTTTGCCCTTACCTATGAAGCCGTCCCTAGAAATGATTCTTGGAAAAGCGATAAATCGTGTTACTCCTTTGGAAGAGAAGAAACAATGAATAAAATATGAGTTAAGGTTAGAGAGAGAGATTAGTAGGAAAAGTCAACAAAGTTAGTCTCTCTTCACTTCACCAGTCGGCAACCCGTTAAAGACACCCAACTCACACCATCAACAATCTAATGCTACAACTGGATGACTTGGACAACTCACCTCCCGTTCCTCCTCCTATAACAAGGGAGAAAAACACACACCCACATACAGAGAGAGAGAGAGAGGTGAAATTTAAGTGATGAAATTTAAACTTTTGAGTGTTGTAAATTGTAGTGTGTATTAAATAAAAAGAGTGTGTTTACCCAACCAAGAAAACATTAAGACAATATTCAAGAAATAACCTAAAAGTTACGGGTATTATGACTACAAAATTAGTTCCAGCGAGTAAAGGTTCGATTGATCGAGCATCTCATAATTTAGGATTGGTCAATCAACTCCTAAATTTTAAGGACTTAATGGCATGTTAGTCCAAAAAAGAAGTATCTATGAAATTTTTGGGGCATATTGCACGTGATGTTAAAAAGTTGCCCAACACCCTTTTACAATTTACAAATAAACAATGGTATTTTGCACAACACACACGCATATATTTGGCGAGAAGTAATGTTTGTATTTAGCATTGCATGCATACGAAACTAATATTTATTTATTTATGTTTTACAGGAGTTTAATGTGTCTCTTTCGCATTATTTTTGGTTCTCGTGCCAAAACCCCATAAATAAATAACCTTTTGTTAGATGAAGTTTCTCAAGCTATATACATACAAAAGCTCAAGAATAATATAATGCATACATACCTCCAGCCATTGACAAAGTTGACATGAAGCGCTTGTGAATGGATTAAAAGCTTCCAATTGCTCTAAGAGTTTTCTCGAGATGGTGTATGAGACTAAAATATATTTTATTATCTCTTGTGCAATTGGGGACCCTAATCTCACCTATTTATAGTCAAACACCTACCATCAAGGTGATTGATTCATATTCTTGAGTTTAATGTCGTGGAGATGAAGGGCATAATATGGTGTAAATACCATATAATTAAGGTTTCACAATTTGGGATTATGACTGAAGTTCAAGAGACACGTCTGCCTATTGAAAATTTAAAATTAGTTTACATTCTCCCACTTGCCCAAATATCCTAGAGTTTAGTATACATGAAAACAAAAATGTATGAATCATGGCCACATGTTCTCTTAGAAATGAGTAGTATTTTCCATGTATTACAATAGGGAAATTTGATGTTTTGGTCTCATAACTTGGCACCTTTTGAATTTTGGTACATAAACTTGGCACCCTTGAATTTTAGTCCCATAACTTGGCATCTTAGTTGAATTTTGGTCCCATTCCTCTATCTCTGCCCTTTGCCGCCTTGAAACTCTGACGTGGTAGCCGTTGACTGCTCGGTCTTTGATTTTGACCTAAGTTTTGGACCCACACGTACAGTTGGCACCCGCGTGGCAGCCACCTATAAAAAAAATCAAAATAAAGGGCATAACGGTTTGATTTTCAATTGCCAGTTGAATCACCCCGCATCTTCGTAAACTCCTCCCTTTTGACGAAACGAAACCCTTTTCCCTCTTCAAATCATACAATCCGCTCTCTCTCCACTCCACTCTCTCTTCAAATTGTATGTCCATTAGGGTTTAATTGAGACATGCAGTGATGGAATATGACTATAAACCCATGTATTAACATATATTTAAAAAGAAATCGTAACAAAACTTACCATAATTTGGATTCGGATCTTCGTTTTTCTCAGATTTACGTACTTTCACTTTCCTCTCGCTACGAGCCATGTATAGCGGCTGGATGTTACGACGGCGTCGGCATTGAAAAGTAATGGTGGCAAAAGAGTAAGTGGCAGGAGAAGTGGCGCCAGAGATAAGCTTCGGAGAGAGAGTGAGAGTGAGAGAAATTGCGCGGAAATGAACTGCTTATGAGTGTTATTTTGCCCTTTATTTTTATTTTATTTTTACAGGTGGGTGCCAACTGTACATGTGGGTCCATAACTTAGGTCAAAATCGAAGGTTGAGCAGTCAACGGCTTCCACGTTAGAGTTTCAAGGCGGCGAAGGGCGGATATAGAGGGATGGGACCAAAAATCAATTAGGATGCCAAGTTACGGGACTAAAATTCTAGGGTGATAAGTTAATGTAACAAAATTCAAAATGTGCCAAGTTATGGGACCAAAACATCAAACTTCCCTATTACAATGCATATTGTCTTCCTTAATATCTTAATGAATAAATCTTATGCTTATTCTAGGTCCTAATTGAACTTAAATTTTTCTCAATTACTAAAAGCGCACATAGATGGTAATGAATATGAGAAAACAACATAGAAGAGTTTTACTGAAATAAATGTATATATACAAATAAGACTTAATCAAAGGGAGTAAGTCCCATTATGTTTACATGATCCTTAAACTTAAATGGTGGCATGCCTTGTGTTAGAGGATCACCGATCATGAGTTCAGTGCTAACGTGCTCAATGACCACTTTCTTTTCTTTAACACGTTCTAATACGACTAAGTATTTTATGTCGATGTGTTTGCTTTGACTACCACTTCTATTATTCTTAGCTATATAAATAGCTGCTGAATTATTGCAGAACATTCTTAATGGCCTAGAAATAGAATCTACAATTCTAAGCATGGAAATAAAACTCCTTGACCACACACCGTGAGATGTAGCCCCAACGAATGAAACGAACTCGGCTTCCATAGAAGTAGCCGTCAGAGTCTGTTTGACACTCCTCCATTAAATAGCTCCACCAGCGAACATGAACACGTAACCTGATGTAGATCTATGTGTATCCACATAACCAACAAATTATGAGTCTGAGTACCCAACTACCTCCAAGTTGTCAGTTCGTTTATACGTAAGCATGTAATCTTTGGTACCCTTGAGATACCTCATAACTTTCTTCGCAGCTCTCTGGTGGTCGATTCTTGGGTTACTCTGACATCGCCCTAACATCCCCAGCACAAAAGCAATATCTGATCTCGTACATACCTGAGCGTACATTAGGCTTCCAACGGCAGAAGCCTATGGGATGTTCTTCATTGATTCCTTTTCAAGCTCGTTCTTAGGACACTGGCTTAAGTTCATCTTATCACCTTTTACTATAGGTGCAACATCGGTGAACAATCCTTCAAGCAGAATCTTTATAAGACTTTATTGATATAGGTTTCTTGAGATAGTCCCAGAATTCTACGGTATCTATCGCGGTGAATTTTAATGCCAATGACATAAGAGGCATCGCCCATATCTTTCATCTCAAAATTCTTAGAGAGGAATTGTTTCACCTCATGCAACAATCCTTTCTCATTAAATGCAAGCAAAATATCATCCACATATAAAAGAAGAAAACATATCTTACTCCCACTGGTCTTGAGGTATAAGCATTGATCCATGACATTCTCTTCAAAACCATAAGAAGAAATGACATTGTGGAACTTAAGGTACCATTGGTGAGACACTTGTTTCAATCCGTATATGGATTTCTTCAACTTGCATACTAAGTGTTCACCTTCACTAGAGGGGAAACCTTCTGGTTGTTTCATGTAAACCTCCTCCTCCAGTTCACCATTCAGAAAATCAGTTTTCACATGCATTTGTTGTAGTTCAAAATCGAAATGAGCAACTAAGCCAAGATAATTTGGAGAGAATCTTTCTTAGATACAGGAGAAATATCTATGTGTAATCGATTCCTTCTTTCTGAGTGAATCATTTAGCAACGAGTCTAGCTTTATATCTCTCAATATTTCCTAATGAATCTTTCTTAGTTTTGAAAACCCATCTGCATCCAATGGCCTTCGCCCCATTAGGAAACTCGACAAGATCCCACACTGTTACCTTTTATAGAATCAATTTCTTCAATCATGGCATTATACCAAAATTCAGATTCTTGATAACTTATGGCTTGTGAAAATGAATCAAGATCGCTTTCGGCTCCTACATTGTAGTCAGACTCCTATAAATACACTATATAGTCACTAGGGATAGATGATCTTACCGTTCTAGTAGACCTTCTTAAGTCTGTACCAACTGTTTCTTGAGGTTCGGTTGGTATAATACGATGCTCATGAGCAACAGGGTCTACTTGAACATCATCAATTAAATGTGGAGTCTATATGATTGGTTATACAACATCCATTTGTACCTTAGGGGTGTTTTGTACAATAATCAGCTTATTATTTGAAGTGGAAGGTTGAATATCATAATGGCTTTTCTCAAAGATTGAATGTCAAGAAAAGTCACTCCCACTTATCAAATCATTTTCAAGAAACTTAGCATTTCTTGATTCCACAAACCTAGTAGTGTGTGATATATAGTAAAATCTATAACCTTTTGACCTTTCAGCATATCCTACGAAATACCCATTTATGGCCCTTAGGTCTAACTTCTTTTCTTGTGGGTTGTAAACTCTGACTTCAGACGAGCATGTTGCAAACTTGGTTTCCAACCCTTAGATAGTTCGAAAGGAGTCTTTGGGACAGCTTTGATTGGAGCCTCAGGCCACAAAAATCTAGGAGGTTTTGAGTTACTCAACATGCTTCTCACCATGTCCATTAGAGTTTGGATTCTTCTTTCAGCAACACCATTTTGGTTTGGGGAACCAGACATGGTGTATTGGGCAACAATCCCATGTTCTTGAAGAAACTTCGCGAATAAAGCAGGCACTTGTCCATCTTCTGTGTAATTCTCCACCCCTATCTGATCTCACTATCTTAATTTGTTTTCCAAATTGTTTCTCTACCTCAACCTTAAATACCTTAAAGACGTCTAAAGCCTCGTTCTTATTATGAATCAAGTAGAGATACATGTATCGTGAGTAGTCGTCTATAAATGAGATGAAGTATTTTGAACTATGTAAATTTATGTATGGACCTAGATCACATAGTGCGGATGCGGGTGCGGATGCGAGTGCAGGTGCGCATGCGCATGCGCCAATGCGTCAAATTTAATATTTTAGAAATTTGAGTGCATCTTAGTGCGTCAATTAAAAGTAAATAAATAAATAAAATATAGTTTACTGATACATAGATAAAAGTAAAAATATGAATACTTTATATATTTATTTTATTCTTGTCATTCTAATTTAAGATAAATCTTATATGTTCCTACTATAAATGATATACAAAAGTGTAAAATAATTGGCCAACATGAACAATTGTTTTTGTTTTAAAAAGATTAGCCCAAACAACAATTAATAGCCATCGGTCCTTTACTTCTTTACTTGTCTTGGTAGAAATAACCCATGAGGGATCAAAATTCACACTTTGTTCTTAATATATTATTTTAATCTTTTTTTGGGGGCCCACTCAACACATCAATCAAGAAAAGTAAACCAACTTTCCGCCATTGCAGACTGATTTCTTGAGCTTTTTTCATCTTTTCACTTTATTTCTCTTCCAGCTCAAATTATTTCTTCATTAAAGCTATCAGGTTTTCAGGTTCACTTCCAATGATTTTCTCTCTTACATTTCCATTGATTAAAAGTCTCGAATTAAAGGAACCTAAGTCGCGACTTACAAAATATTAAAGCATCCTAATACGCCGCACCCGACCCGAAGTCGTCGATGCACGGTCGGTGCGCCTTTGGGTGGAGGTGAGCAGCGAACTATGTGATCTAGGTCTGGACTACATATATTTGTATGGATGATTTCCAAAATTTCAGAACTCCTCTTAGCACCTTTCTTAGACTTGTGGTTTGTTTTCCCTTAATACAATCCACACAAGTATTATCTATACTTATTATATAAAGAAAGGCAAAGTGTGATACCAAATTTTTAATTTTTGGATTTAACCTTATAATTTTAGGTGTTGGCACCATATTGTATTATTAAATTCCTAATCTAGCCTTAAGATTTAAACAGAATCATTAACTACCATAATTATGGTGATTGGTGATTTAGTTTCCCAAAATTTAAACCTTTCTATATAAATCATATATCCTTATATGTTGAATATTTACTCATTTAAGTTATTTTATTCACCATAAAAATTAAAATAAATTTTTAGTCACGTGGAGACCGCGTGCCAGTGTGTCTAATAATTAGTAAAATCTAAGGTATTAAGTACTCCATCTTTTACTAACCTTTTAAATCTTTCTATGGAGATATGACCCAATCTCCGGTGCCATAATTCAGAGGAATCTTCTTTACTAACGCATCTCTTAATGCCAGTGGTTACATGGAGTGCTTCATTATTGATTGTGTATTGTAAATTTAGACAATAAAGACCATCAGACAAAATACCATTTCCAATAAAACCAAATTTATTGAATAAACTGAAGGATAAACCTGAAAATGATATTGAATATCCTAAAGGTACAGGTCTTGAAACTGATATTAAGTTCCTAGAAAAACTAGGCAAATAAAAGGTCTTTTCTAAAGATAATACATAACTAGTACTTAAAACTAAAACGTTGTGCCAACTGCTTCAACTCGCTAAGGCATCTTATTTCCTGAAAAGATATCCCTCTCAGTTCCCACTGGCTTCCATAGGCTTCACATAACCTATAAAGAGTTAGAAATGTGGGTTGTTGACCCAGAGTCAATCCACCATGTGTTAGCATTTACATCAACTGTATTAGATTCATAACAAACCATAGAGATGTTACATTTCTTCACCATCCAAGCCTGAAATTTGGTGCACTCCTTCTTCTGATGCCCCTTCTTCTTACAAAAGTAGCATCTTGCATCCTTCTTAATTTCAGCTCTGGGAGACATTTTATCTTTCTCTTTTATCTTTCTTGGATGATTTCTTCTTCTTTTCATTAGTCGCCACATTAGTCGCCATATGAGCACTCTCTCCCTGCTCCATATGAAGTCTGCTTTCTTCTTGAACACACATAGTCATAAGTTCATTAATAGACCGTTTGTCTTTATGTGTATTGTAAGAGATCTTGAATGGGCCATACTGATGGGGAAGAGTGTTCAGAATGTAATGGACAAAGAAAGAGTCAGACATCTCTTCTTTGAGCCTTTTCAGTTGGGTAGCTATGTCCCTCATCTTCATTATGTGATCACGAATTCCACTCGCACCAGTGAACCTCATAGATGAAAACTTCATTATTAATGTGCTTGCGCGCGCCTTCTCAGAGGACTCAAATTTCTCGTCGATGGCCTTCAGCATATCTCGCACATTTGTATGTTGCTCGACAGAACCCCGAATGGCTGGTGAAATCCTAGTCTTAATAAACATCACGCTGAGGCGGTTGGATCGCTCCTATTGCTCATATAGTGCAACCTCTTAGTACGTGATATCATCAGTCACTGCAGCGGGTTCATCTTTCCTTATTGCATAGTCGATGTCCATCCATCCGAGATGCAACAAGATTCTTTCTTTCCAGACTTTGTAGTTATCACCACGCAAAGCGGGAATTTCACATTGAATTTCAGACATACCAACTGGTTGTATTACCTCGTACATGATTATATGCTTACTTAAAATCTTAATATTGAGGCTACAGACCGAGTAATATGTTCTACCAATGCAAAACATATTTTATCACGTAGCATAAATCTCAGACATAAAATTTCATGTGGGCTAAATTTTAATTCAAATAGATAAATGCTTACTTTATGATAAAACTATTATAGACGTTTCTCAATTCCCGTGGGTAACGAACATAATCTAATATTTTATCATAGTTAATCATACAAACTAATAAAATTCATGTGGGATAATTTTACTATGCAAGGTATGTCTAACCACAATTCAATGTCTCAGAACTTTATGTGATCCCAGAATTTTATTCATAGTTTGTTTTTTCTCCCAATACACTACAAGAATCCGGGGTCATTCGTGACCACCGGCTCGTGACCGCCGGGCGGTCGCGAGCATCCGTGACCGCCCGGCGGTCGCGGATGCCACCGTGACCGCCGAGCGGTCGCGGTAAACAACGTCGTGACCGCCCAGCGGTCACGGATAGCCCCGTGACCGCTGAGCGATCACGGACATAATTCTCGTGACCGCCCAGCGGTCACGGGAATCCATAGGCGGGAAACCTCCCGCCTATGGCCCGCCTAGTGGCGTCCGCGACCGCCGGGCGGTCGCGGATGCCACTCGTCCGCGACCGCTTGGCGGTCGCGGATGTCACTCGTCCGCGACCGCCCGGCGGTCGCGGATGGGAGGGGGGTTTTCTATATAAACCCCCCTCCTCCTCTCTCATTCCTTACCTCCTCCTCTCTCATTCCTTATCTTTGTAAGTCCTCTCCTCTCTCTCTCTTAAATATTTATCTTTCCAGTTTTTAAATTATGTTTTATATTTAATGTTTTAGTAATAGTTTTAATTGTTTAATTATAAGTTTATTTTTATTAATGTCAAACTTAGAAATAATTCCTTTAGGAAATCTTTATAATTTAGGAATAGTGCCTTTATGTGTTCTTTATAACTTAGTACAAATGATCTTTAGGGAACTTTATAACTTAGAAATGATGTATTTAGAGAATCTTTATATTTTAGAACAAATAATCTTTAGGGGTTCTTTATAACTTAGTACAAGTGATCTTTAGGGAACTTTATAACTTAGAAATGAAGCCTTTAGAGAATCTTTATATATTAGAACAAATAATCTTTAGGGGTTCTTTATAACTTAGTAACGACTGAATTTTAGAGAATCTCTTAGAATCATCTAACTTAGATAATTTCTCGTAGTTTTCTAGCATATATTCGATATGGCAGGCAGTCGTCGTCGTCGGGGTGGTAGTGGTCAACAATGTTCAAATGTTTCTGATGTTCCTGATGATGCGGATGTTCCTGATGTTCCCGATGTTCCCCCTACTGCTAGTGGGCGAGGTAGTCTTGGACCTCATATAGTTATCACATGTGGCGGTCGTAGTCACGATGCCGCAATCCCCAACGCATCTACATCGTTGACGCCTTTACTACAGCGCCGACTTTCTTTTGATGTCGATGTCGTGCCCGATGCCGCACCGACTGCATCTGGATCTAGGGCTAGAGCACCATCTTCCGCTGGTTCCACCGGAGCTGGCCCGAGCGAGAGGCCGAGTGATACTCCAGCATCGGGAGTATTCAATGTCACGCAACAGCGCCCAACTAGAGGCACCTCCAAAGGTGCACAACAACCCAATGACGAGACTCAAAGGCAGATCATCAAATTGTGTCCTCTTGGCTTGTTTATGAACCCCTCTAGCAACGAGGTTGCGACTACGATCACAGAGTTGATCAGACAGTTCATGAAGGAGTTCTGGCCTACCTACTTGACGATGCCCGAAACTGTGCGAGGCAAAATGTTTGTTAAATTTACGGTGAGGAATTATTTCACAACTATATCATATTATTTAATTTAATATATTCATAAATCGAATTTTATTAATTGGCAGAAAATATATGGTATTCGTGAGAGAGAAAAACACGCAGTACAACGGGCCTACGAAACGAAGGCGAAGTTGTGTTATAAGAATTTGATTTACAACACGAATAGACAATACTTTGAGAGGGTTGTGGATCCAAAATGGGCCGGAAAAGACAAAACTTGGATGCACGACGGGTTAGAGGCGGCGGCGATTAAGCATTGGGCCACTGAGGATCATCAAGAGGTGTCGCATAAGTCTAAGAAAAACAGGAGAGGAGGCAAGGAGCCAATTGAGGGGGTGAAGGCACCTCCCACTTTTTTTGGTGGATCCCGCGACCTAGAGGAGCTCAGACGTCTGCTGGTATGAATTATGAAAATTAACAATATGGGTGTAATTAAGTAATCTTAATATATGCGTAAGCCAATTTTAACGTACTCTTTCTTGAAATGTGTAGGCTGAGGAGGACCCAACACGAAAAGACCATATTCGATATGATGAGGCCTACAGACGTGGTCACACACAGCGGGTGAAGGGGACGGGCGGTGACACAGGAGTTCCAGCTCGGCGGACTTGGGTAGATGCTGCGACGAAAGCGCAATATGTAAGTTATTTCAACCGCATACTCCTTTTTATCTTCCTCAACTAGCTTTAAATTATTTATTCCAATATAAGTACTGATTCTTTCAAATGTTAATGCAGAAAAAGTACATGGAACTATTGAGGACAAGATATCCCCGCCCAGCTAAGCTCCCGGTGTTTGATCCCGACTGTTGGACCGAGGCATTTGGTCCTGTGAAGAAGGGGAAGGCAAAAGGCTTGCCGAGGGATGCACGCCCGGAGGCGTTCAAGATTAAATACAGGAAACAAGAAGATTATTCACAGGCCTGCATCGACGACTTACAAACACAGAATGACCGCACTATCTATCGCAGTGATCAAAGGATGACTGATATGAAAGCCACTATGGAGCTATGGAGATGCTTGCTTAATGAGAAGGTGGACGTGGACCTTCCACCGATATCAGATTCTATATTCATGGGGCATGCACGTAGGACCGGAGCTGTGATTCCACCGGTTCGTATGCCGCGTCGTAGGCCAGATCCATTTGCTCCCAGTTCTTCCGATAGGCCTGCGTATATCGAGGAGTACTCTGATGACGATGGTGACGACGATGTCGATGATATTATGGCGTCTTTGCAGACTGACGATTATGTGGAACTGGGTGTTGAGGATGGTGTTGGGAGTGGTGAGCATGATGGGGAGGATGATGGTGAGGATGATGACGGGAATGGATGTGGGTTGGATGATAGTTCGGATGATTAGTTGTATTTTCATTATTGTAATGTTGGACTATTAAATTTTCATTATTGTAATGTTGGACTATTAAATTTTCATTATTGTAATGTTGGACTGTTAAATTTTCATTATTGTAATGTTGGATTGTTAAATTTTCATTATTGTAAATCAAAAAACTTTGAATTGTTACATTTTTTGCACGGGCACCTAATACGCCCCCTATATCTAAATAACCATCTTGTCGCGAAGCAAATTCTATGAATGTGCGAACCCCAATTCCTATCTACTTAATAGTCCATTATTTATCTAAGATGTAAATTTTAAAGGAAATAATTAATTACAATTAATACTACAAACAATTAATAATTAACAATTTAAAATGTAACAATTATCATGCACGATAAGGTTGTAGAGTGATAAATTGATCAACTTACTACTTGAAGCGTAAAAAACGATCTTCAAAAAATCTTGTGTCCTCTACGAGTACCCTCGATGTGTTTACGGCAATATCTATCAAGAAATGAATAAAGAAGTTAACATATCATACCAATATTTAGTATTTAAAAATATAGTTGACCATCTAAATGAAAAAAACGAGAATACCTTAAGAGAAATGGTGAAGATTGTTGTGAATTAGGAAAGTAAGGGAAAGGATATTTATAAATGAAAATCTGGCAGTTCGTGACCGCCTAGCGGTCGCGAATGCCAACTTGCCGTTGTCATTCGTGACCGCCGGGCGGTCGCGAAAGCCAACTAGCCGTTGGCATTCGTGACCGCCCGGCGGTCACGAATAACATTCATAAAAGAAAATTTGATTTATGGCTTCATCTTGATGTGTTTATGATTTCTAACAATAAGTCTCATTACTACATGTGAATTGAAGTAATAAATTAGTACAACATTAGTAATTAACATATTAAAATAGCAAATTAGATGTGATTAGGCGAGTTATGAACGAATAACCTATTTTATGTTCTACAACTAAGGTGGTGTTTGCAAACTCTTCTCAAAAAGCAGAAGTTTATAATTTAAGTTTAAGCTCTAAAATCAACTTCAAGCCGTAAGCTGGGAGTGTTTGATAAACTAGCTAAAAGTAGCTCTTTTTATAGTAGAGTGTTTGCAAAATAAAAAGTGATTTTGCTGATTTTTCGATAAAATGACTACAATACCCATAACATATACATTTCAATTTCTAAATGTATTCCCGTAACATCTAATAGAAGTAAAAAAATAAATTAACAACATAGTCAAATTACTAATGAAGAAAAGTTTTTATAGATATGGTTATAGGGATTACACGATACAATTATTTATTTTAGTAGATTGATATTTTTTTAATTTTCAGCAATATGACGTAATATTTAACCTCATAAGAGGTTTCGACTTTAAATAGTCAAAATTTTCAAGAAAAAAAGGTTCACAAGAGAAATAACTCTCGCATATGATAAAAAAAATTGAATACGATAAAAAATAAGATCTTGTGTGTAAAAGCGAATGCTCGAATTGTATTTCTTAATTTATTGTTAGAAATATGAATATTATAGGTTAATAAAAGATAAAGGGTATAATTGTACATAAATATTTTAATTAATTTAATAATTGCTACCATAAGCTAGAAGCAGGTCCATAGCAGCTTCAAGATTGTAGGAGTTTTTGGCTTAAAAAAGTTTTCAAACCGGAGAAGCTATATTTACAAACACCCTAAACTACTTAATTTAAGTTAAAAGCTGATTTTGATTTTTTTTAAGAGTTTGCAAACACCACCTAATAATCATATACACTAAGTTGTTTTAGATGTAATGTGTAATTTTGTGATAAACTCCATTTTAATATACTTAGTAGTAAGTATTTTATCAATTTAACAAACATCGCACCTTAATTAAACAAACGAAAATCAAAACTTTCGAATGAGACTTATTCGTGACCGTTGGGCGGTCACGAATAAGGGTCTTTCGTGACCGTTGGGCGGTCACGAAAGACCCTCATTCGTGACCGCCCAGCGGTCACGAATAATATTTATAAAAGAATATTTGAGTACGTTCGTGACCGCTGGGCGGTCACCAAAGACCCTCATTCGTGACCGCCCAGCGGTCACGAATAATATTCATAAAAGAAAATTTGATTTTATGGATTCATCTTGATGTGTTTATGTTTTTTAACAATAAGTCTCATTACTACATGTGAATTGAAGTAATAAATTAGTACAACATTAGTAATTAACATATTAAAATAGCGAATTAGATGTGATTAGGCGAGTTATGAACGAATAACCTATTTTATGTTCTACAACTAATAATCATATACACTAAGTTGTTTTAGATGTAATGTCTAATTTTGTGATAAACTCTATTTTAATTTACTTAGTAGTAAGTATTTTATCAATTTAACAAACATCGCACCTTAATTAAACAAACAAAAATCAAATCTTTCGAATGAGACTTATTCGTGACCGCTGGACGGTCACGAATAAGGGTCTTTCGTGACCGCTGGGCGGTCACGAAGTAGGTCTCGTGACCAAAAGTAGGTTTCAGCGGTCACGAAAGACCCTCATTCGTGACCGCCCAGCGGTCACGAATAATATTCTTAAAATAAAATTTGATTTTATGGATTCATCTTGATGTGTTTATGCTTTTTAACAATAAGTCTCATTACTAAATGTGAATTGAAGTAATAAATTAGTACAACATTAGTAATTAACATATTAAAATAGCGAATTAGATGTGATTAGGCGAGTTATGAACGAATAACCTATTTTATGTTCTACAACTAATAATCATATACACTAAGTTGTTTTAGATGTAATGTCTAATTTTGTGATAAACTCTCTTTTAATTTACTTAGTAGTAAGTATTTTATCAATTTAACATACATCGCACCTTAATTAAACAAACAAAAATCAAATCTTTCGAATGAGACTTATTCGTGACCGCTGGGCGGTCACGAATAAGGGTCTTTCGTGACCGTTGGGCGGTCACGAAGTAGGTCTCGTGACCAAAAGTAGGTTTCGTGACCGCTGGGCGGTCACGAAAGACCCTCATTCGTGACCGTCCAGCGGTCACGAATAATATTCATAAAAGAAAATTTGATTTTATGGATTTATCTTGATGTGTTTATGATTTTTAACAATAAGTCTCATTACTACATGTGAATTGAAGTAATAAATTAGTACAACATTAGGAATTAACATAATAAAATACCGAATTAGATGTGATTTGGCGAGTTATGAACGAATAACCTATTTTATGTTCTACAACTAATAATCATATACATTAAGTTGTTTTAGATGTAACGTGTAATTATGTGATAAACTCTCTTTTAATTTATTTAGTAATAAGTATTTTATCAATTTAACAAACATCGCACCTTAATTAAACAAACGAAACCCTTATTCGAAAATCAAATTTTCTTTTATGAATATTATTCGTGACCGCTGGGCGGTCACGAGTGAGGGTCTTTCGTGACCGCCCAGCGGTCACGAATAATATTCATAAACGAAAATTTGATTTTCGAAAAAGGGTCTTTCGTGACCGCTGGGCGGTCGCGAAAGAGGGTCATTATTCATGGTGAAAATTTTGAATTTTCAAAAAAATTGAATTTCCCCCCAAGTTCGTGACCGCTGGGCGGTCAAGAAAGACACTCATTCGTGACCGCCCAGCGGTCACGAATAATATTCATAAACGAAAATTTGATTTTCGAATAAGGGTCTTTCGTGACCGCTGGGCGGTCGCGAAAGAGGGTCATTCGTGACCGCCGGGCGGTCACGAATAACATTCATCGTGAAATTTTTGAATTTTCAAAAAATTTGAATTTCCCCCCAATTCCAAGGTCTTTCGCGACCGCCGGGCGGTCACGAATAACCTTGGAATTGGGGGGAAATTCAAATTTTTTGAAAATTCAAAATTTTCACCAAAATTCTATATATACCCACCATTCCACCCATTAATTTTTCATTACACTCACATTATCTTCTCTAAAACCCAACACTTTCTCCTCCTTTTCTCATTTCCCAATCCAAAACATAAACACCAACAATTTTTCTTCTCCTCTTTTCTTATATCTTCAAAAAACAAAACACCAACAATTTTTCTTCTCCTCTTTCTTTATATCTCCAAAAAACAAAACACCAACTCTTTTATTTTCTTTTTTTCCTTACTTATAACACAAATCATTCTCTTAAATGATGTTTATATAAAAAAACCGTCCAACCATACATTATATTCGCAAAAAACAAATATTTATTCCGGTATTTTACCGGAATATTTTTTTATTTCGTATAATGTCATCCGTGACCGCCGGGCGGTCACGGATGACTTGAATATTATCCGTGACCGCCCGGCGGTCATGGAGGGTTTAAATATTATCCGTGACCGTCGAGCCGTCGCGGATGACCCCGGGGTCATCCGTGACCGCCGAGCCGTCGCGGATGACACCGGGGTCATCCGTGACCGCCAGGCGGTCGCGGTGGTTGCCGCGACTGCGAAGCCGTCGCGGATGACCCCAGGGTCATACGTGATCGCCAGGCGGTCGCGGTGGTTGCCGCGACCGCCGAGCCGTCGCGGATGACCCCGGGGTCATCCGTGACCGCCGAGCCGTCACGGATGACCACGGGGTCATCCGCGACCGTCGAGCGGTCACGGATGACTTGCGTGACCGCTGGGCGGTCGCGGATGACCCCGGGGTCATCCGTGACCGCTCGGCGGTCGCGGATGACTACCGTGACCGCTCGGCGGTCGCGGATGACTACCGTGACCGCTCGGCGGTCGCGGATGACTGTCGTGACCGCCGAGCGGTCACGGATGACCTCCACGACCGAGGGCATCCGCGACCGCTGGGCGGTCGCGGATGATCATCCGCGACAGGAAATGGGTCATTCGCGACCGCCTGAGCGGTCGCGAATGACCCTTTTTTCTTGTAGTGATAAAAGATGTTGTGGCTATTCTTTTACAAAGAAAAACTATATGGATCACGAGACATTTATTTGATTAGAGATGCATATAAAATATCTTAGCTATTTTATGTACAACATAAATCAGAGTAAAGGTTTTTAAATCAAAACTGATTACATGATCCTCATGTACATAAAATTACTGTATTTTTCTTACTGCGGAATTTGTAAACTAAAGATATTTATGCATATATTTTTTTCAAAATGATTAAGTCAATTTAAGGTGCCAATTATGAATTGTTCCAGTAAAATGACTACTGAATCACATTTCAATGTATTATATAAGGCACGGATAATAATTGACACAACTTAAATTTACATGTGTACAAGAATTATAAAGCAAATTTAACAAGTAAGAAATTTACAGATTATACAAATTTAGCACAAGTAATTAACATAATGCATAGTGCAACAATAAATTTACAATCACTCGTAATCTTAAAACTAAATTGGCTCACCACTAAGGTCATATAGAAATTTCTCAAGAGCCACCCAATTGCAGTAGTCTGAATTAATATATAAATCAGATTATGATTCTGCAAGTAAAACAATTTCCACCTATAATACGCATGAAATAGATTTCCTTCTTTTCAACCGAATCAATCTTCACTTCCTAAAGTAGCAGCCATATTAAACTTCCTAATTAGCAGCCATATAATATGATTGATTCACTTCCTAATTATTCGTGACCATAATTGAATCAAAAACTTTAGAAGTGAATTCAATAATGAACTCTTTGTTGATTACTATTGGCAATAGATTTAATTTTCCAAAAATGTCCCATAGTCGTGATTATCTCAAAGAATTGGCTGCAAATTGTCCTAAATCCATGCTTAAATGTATTACTAATGATTAAAATAGAAAATAATAGATTCAGATTGAAAATCACAATCGTGGATTCTGAAATCACAGAATGAATTTTACTTGTTAAGGACTATGGCATATAACGGCTTCCATAATTTACTATAGTTGATTAGCATAAAATATTATTTAACAAGAAAATTCCTTAAGGTTGATTTCCTTAACAGTACGATCCCTCGTCCTATAAAAGAGATCATGCTTTACATACCGAAAGTTAAGGCTCATACAAATACAACACTATTTTATATTCTGAATCTCCAAAAAATTCTCAAATTTTATTTTATGTCAAAGCAGAGGTTTATCTTTGCTCTGATACCACATGTTAGATGAAGTTTCTCAAACTATATACATACAAAAGCTCAAGAATAATATAATACATACATACCTCCAGCCATTGACAAAGTTGACATGAAGCGCTTGTGAATGGATCAGGAGCTTCCAATTGCTCCAAGAGTTTTCTCGAGATGGTGTATGAGACTAAAATATATATATTTTCTTATCTCTTGTGCAATTGGGGACCCTGATCTCGCCTATTTATAGTCAAACACCTACCATCAAGGTGCTTGATTCATATTCTTGAGTTTAATGTCCTGGGAGATGAAGGGTATGGTGTAAATACCATATAATTAAGATTTCATGATGTGGGATTATGACTGAAGTTCAAGAGATAGGTCGGCCTCTTGAAATTTCTAAATTAATTTAGACTTTTATCATGACTTAGCCTCAGTAATGGAGGCATGGCTCTCTATTTTCTATTATACATGCATAAATGCTGCTATATAAAGATGGTGTACAGTTTATATCATTTTTAACTCTCCCATGCATCCCACATGTTCTTTTTCTTCTTTTAACTTCAGTATAATAACTGTGGCTTTGAAGAAAAAGAAGAAAATGAAAAAAATGCCCGTGGGTGTCCTTTCTGTGTACACCTTGTGCTGTAACATGTCTTTGATTAGGCATGGTGTCATGGTGTGGCATTATGCCATACTATTCTTTTTCATGAAAAATATTTCTCTGGCTATCACATTTTGCCTCTAATTCAAATTACAACAGGGCTAAACTCAGCCTGCTAAATACAAAAAGTAAGTACTTAAAAAAGATAGATTTCCCATTGCAAAATTGTCTTCAGTGTTAATTTAATTATGAACAAAAGAAACTGAGGACATATAATTGTCTTCTCATATGGGCCGAAAAGCCGCAGCATGTACCTCGCAGTATTGTGATGCCCAAGAACCCAATACGCTCAAGCTCTCGTTATTTTTCAGTTTCACAGTATAGTCATAGTAACGGCTAGGGCCTAAACCAATACCGAATCAACTTTCGTCGATCCAAATAAAATTTGTTCATAATTATATCAAATCTTTCAGAAACATAATCTCCTTATTTAAAGTAGTTTTTTAAAAATAATTCGAGAACATTAACTGTTTTTGGTGTTATCCCTCTCAAAGCAACTTAAAGCAAAATCGTGAATACATGAAACTCTACTTCTAAGTTTTTTTTTGCAAATACCACCTAGTTTCATTTCCACACAATTCTACTTATCTTTGTACAAAACATTTTCGATTATTCATATCCAAAAATGTTAAACATGTCAGTTTTATTGCGAATCACTATTCAACGAAACATGGCTTCATATAAACTAGCATTGGATTATTACATGAAGCATGTGAAAACTACGGATTAATTATCAGAAGTAAGTCTCAAGTGTCCAAAAGAAGATCAGACATTCCTCTTGTGGTTGATAAAGTAAGTCACAAAAGAACATCAAATTTAGAGAACAAAACAAGATCGAAGTCATAATCGTCACTACTGTTGCACATAAAAAAATTTAAAAGAAGAAGAATCCCATGTGACCCCGTCGTCGTACCTTAATTCTTTAATGGCTTGGATTTCGAAATTCACAGAAAATAAGAAATAAAGAAAGAAAAGAGCAAATGGTAAATTACCCCTATAATCTATGAAATATGCGCATATCCCCATTTAATCTTAAAATAAGTAAATTACTCTTTGTAACCCTAAAATTGGTGCACACAGACTCTCGGCACATTTGGTTGCTCCGTGAGCTTAAAACTCATATAATTTAGTGTCAAGATTATATTAAATAAAATAATTAATCTTACATTTGGTTGCCAAAAAAAATCTCACCTTATAGCCTTTAATTTTACTAAAACTCATGTTTGGTTGCACATACACATCCACATTATTTCGTGAATTACCAAAACTACCCTTAAATTGCTTCGTAATTCGTGATTCTACTTTATGACATTCAATTGTGATGTAAGCACCTTTTTGGGGTAAGAAATGTATTTTTTTTTGAAAAAGTGGGGGTAGAATGGTATTTAACTTTAGTGGTTGAAGTTGGTGGTTGTGACATTAAATTATCATAGGGGGAGGGTGAGATTAGTTATCTTGGAAAATGCTCCAAAAAAACAATTTATGTTGGGCCCCTTCTACCTTTTATTTGCCAACCAAATGTGGTATAAACTCACACTATTTAATTAATATGGGATGTTAAGGGCAACCAAATGTGCCGTCTATATCGAATTTTACATGTATTTGTACTTGTATTTTGTCAAATTTTATTATTCAAATATCTATTTTTTGTCTATTTAGTAAATTAGTGAAACATTATATATCGTTTGGTAATTGAAAGTGAAAATAAATTAAAAAACTTAGATTTCTAAGAGGAAATGATAAAAAAAAAAAAGTAATCACACTCTCACATTTTAACAAGTGTGTTACCTCTCTTTCTATAAGGGTATATTGCACTATTTTAAAATTATAGGAAATAATATATCTATTTGTTTTTTACAGAGGCTATTTTGCACATTAAAGCAAATTAAAGGGTGATGGGCCAAAAACCCGAAAGAAAAAGAAAAACTAAAGGGGGCCGGTCTCCGGTTAAAGTAAATGCTGGCGAACCCACCACAGTGACTTTCGTATTAAAAAGTTATTCATAGGTCAACTCTACCTCACTGGCACCAACCTAACTCTCTTTTTTGAGTTTTCTTAATCTAACGGCTCATTGCTAACCTTTTGACTTTCTTTATCCCTTTATTATTACTCCCATCACCGGCTCAACCGTTAACCTTCTTCGTACCAAAGCCAATTTAAAGCTGGTCAATGACTCATTGCGCTGTGCAGTCTATCTCTTTCTCTCTCTAACTAAAACGTGGACTGATTACATTGGTTCTTTCCTTTGAAGAAAAGCATAGCAGAATACATACTGAAAATCTGAAAATCTGAAATGGAAAGATTAATGAGTCTGATAATTGTATGAACCAAATATCCATGAGTCCAACTGGAGTTCAACAACAACACTGAAAACTCCATTAACAATATCGTTAGGTTAAAAAAATTAATTTTCACATAGTTTTAGTTATAATTACAAAATATTTATGTTTCCTTTTAAAGGAAAAAAAATGCAGAAAATATAACTAAAGTTTGAAATCAAAAATTTCAATATAAAATCTATCTTAATATGTATAGACTTTTCAGTTTATAATGGTTTGTCTCTTTTAATTTATAGTCTTTTCCTTTTATGAAAAAAATGGAAATATTTGGAGTAACGTTTGTGTTCTTTTTCAAATAAAACATGAAAGATATAATATACTACTCCTTATTTTTATCTAAATAGTACAGTGAGTTTTTTAGGAAATGGGTTTTAAGAATACTTTTTGACAGTACCAACTTAGTGTGAGGGATTTGAGGAAATATGGGCAATTGCGAAAAAGATTTTGGACACTATTTATGTAGTTACAAGCTATGTCACATAAGTCGTAAACGCGAGCGCGTGCGTGTGCGTGTGCGGGTGCGCCAGTTCGCCTATTTTCAAAAATTCACTTCTTAATGCGCCTCTAATGCGTCTATTAAAAAATATTAAAATATTAATAATATTAATTAAGAATTTTAATATTAGGTAACAAAATAATTATTTCCACCAAAACAATACTAATCATAAACAAGATAAGTATTTTCATTCATCAAAATGTCAGTTTGTTCATCACTGCATCTAAATTATTTGCTATTACATTCAGAAAATGAGTGACGTGGTGACATGCTATATTTCACTCACTTGCAAGCATCAACAAAATATATTATATCTTAAAAACTAAACTACTAGTATTTATTATTTTGCTTACTTTTTTATATTTATATCTTAAAAACTAAACTACTATTTATATTTATATCTTAAATTTTTTGATATTATACTATTTAAAAACGTGATAAAAAAAAAGAAAATTTAAAAAAATAAGAATTTCGTTAATTAAACTAGATTTTTATTTAATTAATAATTAAGAAAAAAACTTCATCTTGATCAAACGATATAAATTTTCAGAAATTAAATTTTTACAAAAAATCTAATTAATACTTTTTAAGCTTGATGTTTTAATTCGATATAGCTTTAAACTAATTATGTTTGTTGAAAATATTCTGCTTTCTGAAAGTATATGTTAAATTTTTGTAGGTAGAATTATTCTATTATGAAAGAATTATTAAAAATGTCCATTTTGTTTGTCGTTTTGATGAAAATGCCCTAAAAATTCTACGTGTCGGCGATGTGGCCGCCACGTGGACCAAATAGCCCGAATAAGAGATATTGGGTATTTTTGACAAAGTATACCTATAGTTACGGGATATTTTTTAAGCCCGAAATTCTTTTGGGTAGTTTTACAAAAATGGCAAACTTAATAGGTATATTTAAAAATTCCTCCAAATCTTAACTATATATGATTTTTGTTCATGTGAATTTCAAAAGTAATAAAAAAAAGGAAAAAAAAAAAGAAAAAAAAAAAGAAAAAAAAAAGAAAATTTGTTCACAAATTACGCATTTACACTTAATTCGCGATTTATTAATGTTTAATTCGAGCACTATCAATGTATAAATCGCGAATTAGTATTTCTTAGTGCGCGAATTAGTATTTCTTAGTTCGCGAATTAGTATATCTTAATGCGCGAATTAGTAAATACTAATTCGCACTAGAGCGCCGCACGTGCACTCAATTCGTGAGTTCGCGAATCGTGCGCTAGTGCGTGAGGGGGGGGGGGGGGTGCGCGAATTATGTGACCTAGGTTACAAGATAATAGAGTAAAAGAAGGTGTTGGAGATTGTATATAAATAAATAATTTTTATATTTTCTAACAGCTTAAACTTTTACATAGGATGATAAAATAAATATGGTATAACATCCTCGGTTCAAATCCCCTCACAACCCAATTTTAAAAAAGTGTCACGTGACAACCTGTATCAAAAAGATTTACAAATAAAATAACGAGTATATTTACTCCAAATATTTATTGTTGCTACATATTCTCTTTATTAAAAGAATGGGCTTCCGTTGGTAAATACCCAATACATAATTTACTAAATCTTGCTAATAGTTGATAAATCTTCATGACATTTTTATTCTCTTTGTTTATATTTTGACAAGGAGATTCAACGTCTATGAATTTAAGAGTCTTTTATCTCGGGAACCATAGAGTAGATGTTCAAACTAAGGATTTTCAATTTTGCTAACAATGCTTGCCACTAAAGAACTCATCCTAACGTTATCAAAACCTCAAGGGGCATCTCTAGTATTAGTAGACATTCCGTGGGGGTAATCGATATTATCCCAAAGAAAAGAAAAAAGAAAATTGGAAAAGGAAACAAAATGAAAAAGAAAAAGCATTATAGCATCACAAGTTTGACTCTTACCTCTTCCTCTTTCCCTATTTTATCAACCCCTGTCGCTTCATTCAACTCCTTACTTTCTCTTCCCCAAACCCCCACCCCACCCCACACCCCAATATGGCCGTTGAATTAATGCCCGGAAGATACAACACCTTCGCCACCAAAATGGAAGAAACCACCGCCGCACAAGAAGCCGCCACCGCCGGCCTCCAAAGCGTCGAAAAACTAATCCGCCTGCTTTCCAACCAACAACAACAAAACCACCACCAACATCAAAACCCCAAATTACCCTCCGCCGATTACCAAGCCGTGGCTGACGTGGCAGTCACCAAGTTCAAGAAATTCATCTCCATCATCGACAAAAACCGAACCGGCCACGCCCGGTTCCGCCGCGGCCCCGTCCCCAAGACGGAACCCTTCCCCGACCCGGTTCCGCAACCCAAGCCCGAAGAAAAGGAACCCGTATCAAAGATCTACTGCCCGACACCGATCCAGTGGCTGCCCCCTCCCCTGCCCGGTATCCAGAAAAAGGAATCTAGTACGACGATTAACTTCGCTTCTCCGGCGACTTCGTTCGTGTCAACTTTAACCGGTGATACGATGTCGTCAGGGTTTCAGATCACGAATTTGTCGTCGCAGGTTACGTCCTCCGCCGGTCGCCCGCCGCTGTCGACGTCGTCGTCGTTTAAGAGGAAGTGTAGCTCGGTTGATGACTTGGCGAATGGTGGTAGTAAGTGTCTTAGTGGGTCCACTGCGAGCAGGTGCCATTGCCCTAATAAGAAAAGGTAAAGATTTGTGATTTAGGTCAAACTTTAAATTAATTTCGTAATTTTCGAGCTTAATGGAATTTAGATCTATATATACTTAGTACTGAATATTGTTATTTATTATTTCTTTAGTCAAACTTCCTTTGAATTCAGTTTTTTGAGAAATTGGATAAGTGAATTGAAATGAGTTATATTGAATTTTGTGATTTTAATATTGGTTATAGGAAATCAAGGTTGAAAAGAGTGGTGAGAGTTCCAGCTATAAGCTTGAAGATGGCTGATATTCCTCCTGATGATTTCTCTTGGAGAAAGTACGGTCAAAAACCCATCAAGGGTTCCCCTCACCCTAGGTAATTAATTATATTCAAAATTGCTGAATTTTATTTTTAATGTAATGAAAGTCAATAGCAAAAAAGTAAAACATTTTCACATAACGCTGCTTAGAGTTGTGACTATAGTTATCAAAAGTTTAGGCATTAAGTTCCATTAAATAGGAATCTCGAGGTGTAACACTTAATTAAGATCTCGAGATATTTCTTTAATTGTTGAGTTATTGTAAAATTGTGAAGTTAAACTATTATTAATTGTAAAAATGGTGCAATTTTTTTCAGGGGATATTACAAATGTAGCAGCGTAAGAGGTTGTCCGGCCCGGAAGCATGTGGAGCGGGCATTAGATGACTCGGCAATGTTAATTGTAACTTATGAAGGTGAACATAATCACGCACACTCCAATACAGAACAACCTGGCTTAGTTCTTGAATCATCTTGATCCTTTTAGATCATCCGACGGCTTAGATTTCGTGACAAGGGGAATTGCAATGTCTAATCATCTACTACCGTACGATTGAGGGAAAATGAGTGAAACCTTGGTCAACGCTTGATGCTACTTTTTACCCACCTCACCAGACACACAAAGTAGATGATAGAAATGACCCATGTGAGCGAGAGGTGAGGATTTGGTGGGAATTGAATCATGCAAGTGTAATGGTTTATCCTTTGTTGAAATGTCAAATATACCCTTTGGATGGTGATTGATTTCCCATTGTTGACATTATTTAATCTTGGTTAAACTTTTCGTTTTAATTTATGGTGATTTCATACGTTAATTCTCACAAACTTTGCAACTATGGTTAAAGATATGTTGAAAATGTATAAAAGTAACTTATGGTGACAGTGGACAAAATTTATATGTTTTGTATGAGAGCTTAGAAACCAAAATTCTATCGCTCTTGATAAAATTTTCTAACGTTTCCATATTAATTCGAAGAGTTCTTGAACGTAGTATGAAGATGTTGAAACACAATAAAAGTGGTCCACGATAGCAATGTTCTAGCAAACAAGAAACTTCAATTCTACTAGATAGCTACTTTTACTGTTTTAATAAGTTGGTTTTGTTTGAAGTTTCCACTTGACCACTAAAAAAATATGTTTGTCATTGTATTTTGTAGCATAGCTAGTCAATGGAAGAAGTGAGAATATATAGGAAACAATGTATATTATTATTATACAAATTATTGAGAACGTGTCGTGTTTGGGACGGTTGACAATTTAGACCTCTATTTTGGAATAGATAATTATTATTGGTGGTGGGTGGAGCATCGAGCTCATCAAAATTGACTTTTATTGAGCGAGAAATGTAATTAAAATAATACGTGAGGACAAAAATAAATAAGTAGTTGATTTCATCTTCTTTAACAAAGATGCATCTAGGCGGGCGGGTCTCATTCATCTAACGCACATGAAATGTTCATATTTAATTTATCGGTTGTTCGCATAATTATTCCTTGTATCGTGTTTAAGAAGAAAAAAAATCTGCTAGAATATTGTGGATGTTCTTTAAAATGTTTTAATCGCTTATACATATTATATGTATTATATGAGAATATACTAATCTTGGTTGTTTGGACAACTTAATTAGAATAAGAATCTTTAGTTCAAATGAAATGTTAGTTTTGCCTAGCGCGTTTTTATGCGAAGTTGACTTGTAACTTACTGCGACTTAATTGTCGCTTCACGAAAGTGTGATGACGTATCAACTAAATATTTATTTTTAATGCTTGTTAGGACTTAGGATACTCTAGCATTACAAATCTTTCTTTTTAGGGCGATTTATTATTTTTGCCCTTTATTTTGTAGTAACTTCAAGTTTTGCCCTTTTTTTTCGGGCTTTTTTTTTGCCCTCTAACTTATTTTTTTTATTTAATTTTGCCCGCTGGGCTTCGTTGAGGGCTGGATCGAAGCCCAGTCGACGTGGCGACACACGTGGCGTACGGACGAAGGCCACGTGGCGCCACGTCAATAAATTTTTTTTTTGTTGCTGAGAAATAGGCTAATTACCAGATTACCCTCGCCTCAATTTTTATTACCGTTATAAATCTCGGACAAACGAACCGTTCACTATTCTCCCCGTAAATCGACCGTCGCTCTCTCTCTCACTCACAAATCAGAGATTCTAACATTAATCCCAAAGTTGTGGAAATTTCAGGTAAACAATTTCTCAACGTTTTGTGTTGTAATTACATTAGGGTTTAGGGTTTTTTTGTGCGTTTGTAATTACATTCCCGATTCTTAGGGTTTAAGGTTTGTTTTCCCCGATTAAAGGTAATTATCGATTTAAACTGATTTCTTTTGTTAAATTTTGATCGAACAGCGGGTGTCGACATTCTAGTTTGGTTGCATTTCTTCAATTTGAGGTAAATGCTAAAACCCTAAGATTCGATTTTTAATTTGTAGTTTGACCAATTTTATGTTTGTTGATGTATAATTCGATCTAAATACCGAAACCAAGTACTACCAGTGCTCAATTGCTTAACTGTTTGCAATAGGAAGGAATTGATTAGTATTGTGTGCTTAGTAAAATTGAATAGTTTTTAGTGTTAAATTCTGTAATTTACTATGTATCTTTTGATTATTGTTTATGGCTAAATCTATAATGGTACTAGAAATTTGATAATGTGAAATTTGATATATGTATGTTTTGATTTTATTGTAGATGGTGTATCAATTTCCTTGTGTATGTGGTCGGGGTTTAATGATATATGATAGGGCTGGGTTAACTCCGACTCGTCCGGGTGAATACTATTACGTGTGTCCAACTAGGGTGCGTCACCCAAATTATTTTATTTGGGCAGATGAAATCTATTTGGAAAAAATGCTCGTCTACGGGCTTTCATGTACCCCCCTACAATGAATTCTCCACCGTCTTTGAAAAAGAGAACACACTTGCAAGAAGGCTCTTTTGGAAATCATGAACAAGATAAAACAAAATCTAGTTGTGGTGTGTCTGCTACATCTAATGTTCTTGGCGTTGTGGGTACCCCTCATGGTTATGGATTGAATGAAGTGCTATCTAATGTGAAGGGAAAAAATCGAAACTAGTCCTTTATTGTGTCCTAGTTACAGTTTTGGTCCTTTATTGTGTCCTTGTTTTATTTTGGTCCTTTATTGTGTATTTCACTACAATTTTGGTCCTCATGAAGAAGTCAGAGTCGAAAATATCACGTGGGAGCACTTGCCGGCCAAAATAAAAACTTTTTAAATTCCCACATGCAAATTCACATGTGGAAACGCTGGTTTCAATTTTTTTTATTTATTTTTATTTAAAATTCTGACCCGGCCAACCCGATTTGACCGGGTTATCCGGATCGGACGGGTCAAAATTTTAAATAAAAAAATTAAAATTATTGTTCCAACATGCGAATATGTTTGTGAAAAATTCAAAAAAATTGAATTGAGGGCAACACGTGCTCGTACATGACATTTTCGACTGAGATTCCATCTGAAGGACCAAAATCGTACTGAAACACACAATAAAGGACCAAAATAAAACAAGGACACAATAAAGGACGAAAACTGTAACTAAGACACAATAAAGGACCAATTTCGATTTTTTCCCCTAATGTGAATGTCACAAAGACTGCTCTAGCTTGCTGTTGTATTGCTTGGTCTATAGTGATCATGATGGTCATTGTTATTTGTATTTTTTTTGTACTCTTTTATTCAAAAAAGTAGTTATAGAATTTCAGTTAATGTTGGATGATTTGATTAGTTAATGGTGTTAATTTCAGTTCATGTTGGTGAATGTAATGAATTTATGTTAATGAATTTATTTTCTTTGTGTTAATGAAGTTTGTTATTATCTGTTTTCATATATTGATAGTAAGCTTTCAATTTTTTCTAGAGAAATGGAAAACATGGCTGATGTAAGGCTTAAGCACTTATTTAGGGATCCATGCACTAATGACTTTGTTGAGTTGAAGCTACTTGATATTGTTTGTACGTATGGTGAAAGGCATCGTATAAGTAGCCCTCATATACTGAACCGAGGCATGAAGTTCTTCCAGGCAGAAATGGAGAGGGGTATTAGGGATCCTGATCCCTTTCCTCCTTCAAGGATCAAAAAAATCTTGAAAATTTGCTTTGACAAGTATATCAAATTTCTTGAATTTATGGAAAGGCCTAATATATACTTCCTTGGAAATACTTATGAGGTTGTTCCCTTTGACAACTATGATCCTAGCGGGGTATGTCTCTTATTTTATCCTTACTAGTTTATAGAGTTTTATTTATATAAATTTTCATGTATCAGTTACTAACTGCAAGTTTGATATTGATAGGAAACTGACTCTGATCGCTACTTCCGTCTCTACGGCCTTGAGAATGCATATTATATATTCAAGTTGTTTAAAAACCTGAACTGTGCTGTTCTGCCTGAGTTTGATGCGGAACCAACTGGTGAAGCTACTGAGATTGAAGTGGTTGAGTTGGATTAGAGGCCAATTACTGAATCTACTGTTATTGAAGTTAATACTACTGCTACTGATTTGTGTTATCATCATTTTGAACTTGGGATGTACTGATCTTGAAGTTACTGCTATTGCTACTGCTTTGTGTTCAGTTTATTTTGTACTTGTGATGTAATAACTATTGAAGCTATTGTTGCTACTGCTTTTGTATTAATGTATTGAGTGGTTTTATGAATCTACTTCTACTGCTGATGGAGTTTTATGAATATACTTCTGCTCTGTTACCAATCATGAACCAATCTCAACAAACACTTGAACACAAATAGTATGCCAGATCATCTTGGAAAAGCGGATGCTAATACTTAACCAAAATACATGCCAAATGCCTACTGGTAGGCAAATACAAATTGTTCATGAAGGATGTATACCTTCAAATGGATAATGTTATAAACAAAATAAATGCCAAACATGTTGACATTTGTCCATGATTGTAATCAAAATAAGAGAGCTAACCAAAATAAGAGACCTGTTTGGTTCATTTTCTACAATCCATAACAGAATTATAAGAAAAAATCCCAAACAAGTTCAATGTTGCTACTAAAAGCTGAAATCAACTGTGACCCTTGCCTGCCCCTTTGCCATTTTCCTTGTCTGCCACTTTTGCCTTGCCCTTCTCACCTTTTTTCCCATTTTTGTTGATGTTATTGACAACAGAGGCAATGTTTGACAATTTCACATATTTTTTACCACCAACAATGAAGGTTGGTGCAGCAATCTGATTGTTCACAGTGACAGGTGGTGGAATGTATGATTGACTTCCTTGTGTTGAAACCATAGGAGCGGGGCCTCTGATGGTCACCCCACTTGAGAGTGGCTGTGATGGCATCACATATGGAGAAGGTCCAGAAATGCTCTGACTAATTTGGGAGCTGATGTTTGGAACAGGAATATTGGCTGCTCTCTTGTAGTATTGGTTAACTAAACCATGAATGGGTACTGGATCATGGGCAAAAGTTTGATCCACAACAGAACTTCCTGCTTCCTATAAGATCATTGAAAGATGTAAGCTTTTATCATTTGAAGTAACTGATAATACTCAAAACTGCTGACTAATAACTTACCTGTGAGGCAATGATACTCAATCCAGATTGCAATATCTTGTTCTTTCCTTTAATGTTAACACCATTATCAGCCACAACATTATCAGCCACAGTGCTTTGAGTACCAACATCAATGTTCTCCATGTCTTGATTCAGATCAACTCTGGGATCCTATTTCAGAAAACATGTAACTAAGTGTGTTCTAATAGAAGCAAATACAATTACAACTTATTAGGAACAAAGTGCTGGATGAACATTAGTACCTGTGTATCAACATCCTCTTGTTCTCCTTCACTGGAACTGTCATCATCAATACCAGCATACATCCTATCTTCCACCTCCACTACATCATAAGCTTTTCTCAAAGAACAGGTCACAATATTATGACCTGTTATACCACAGAAACTGCATTGTACAGTTTTTTGCTTCCTTTTCAGGCTATGCTCCTTACCTGCTTTTCCTTTGTGGGCTGCAATGACTTGCTTCTTATTTGTCCTCTTCTTTTTTTTGGTTACTGGTTCCTCATCAGGTGTCCTTCTCCTTGCCTTTTGGGGTCTACCAGCTTTTCTTCCAAAGTTTGGTGGAAGAGGTGGCATATACCCTGTCTCACCCCAAAGTTTAGCTCCAGTAACTCCATATATAGGCAACTCATAAGCTAGCCTATACTTATCAACAGTATACCAATCAGAGATATAATCAACAGGTCTCTTGGCATTGTGGAGTAAGGCACAAACGGCATGTTTGCAAGGGATTCCACTCAGCTCCCAGTTCCTACAACTACATTTCCAATGCAGCAAGTCCACTGTATGTTGTGAACCATCAACAAGTGACATCACTTGGTAATTATTCTCATCACATTTCATTGGCACCAATCCAGATATCTTCTCAGCATTCTTATCTAGTATATCCTTAATCTTGGGGCAGATTCTAACATCAATCCATTTCCTCTCAGCTTTCTCTCTGTTGGCTGTCTGTCTTTTTAACAAATACTCCCTAATCCACTCCCACATTGTGATAATACCCTTCTCCCTTGCCTCAAGGATAGAACTATTAAGTGATTCACATATGTTGTTAAGAATAAAATCACAAGTGGAGCTTGTGCTGAAGTGGGACTTGCTCCAGTGAGAAGGATCCTTATCATCAAACCAGTCAAGAGCACTTTGGCTCAACTCACCCATCTCAGACATGGCCTCTTTAAACTCACCAACTGTGGTTGCATTTGCTGCTTTCCATACTTTATCACTGTATTCTTCACCTCTAAAACTGGCATTGTAGATGTTTATCAACAAGTGTCTGACACAAAACCTACAAATCCAGAAATGAATTACACACTATATGGTAATATATAAAATTAACTCAACAAAATTAATATAACTCACTGATAAACTGATTTACCTGTGAGTTGCAGCAGGGAACACTTCACCAAATGCCTGTATTAATCCTTTTTGTTTATCTGACATAAATGTCAGACCTTCACCATCTTGTAACTGCAAATCCACTCTCAGAACACTTAAGAACCACTCCCAGTTCTTGTAGTTCTCAATAGCAACAACAACAAATGCTATTGGATATGTAGCATTGGCTGCATCAATTCCCACAGCAGTAAGTAGCACTCCACCATGTGGTCCTAGGAGATGACATCCATCCACTCCAATAAAAGGTCTACATCCTCTCTTCCAACCAACCTTCAGTGCATGGAAACACACATACATACACCTGAATCTTATTTCTCCCCCAACTTCATCAGTCCCAACAACAACAGTGGAACCAGGGTTTGTCTTCCTTAATTCCTCAGCATAATCAAATAGCATGCCAAATTGTTTATCTGGATTACCCTCTAGCTTCTCAAGAGCTGCCCTCTTAGCATAATAAGCCTGAGTCTTTGTGATATTGCAATTCAGAGTATTGACAACATCTAGTCTAAACCCCTCACACTTTCTGTTTGGATCAGATTTAAATAGATGAAGGAATTTCTCAGCCAACCAAGGTGCCTTAATATTCTTAACATTAAACCTTTCATGACAAGTGTGATCAGGATTGTAGCTCCTGATCACAAAAGTTGATTCATTTTTAACCTTAATCACATTGATCTTCCATTTGCAGTCATCATCACAACATCTGACATGCATTCTACTAGGATCACTTTTCTTGACATAAATACTCCTCCTCTCACTAACTGCATGTGACCTTATAGCCAACTTCACCAGCTTCTTGTTTGAAAAGATCATACCCACCTCAAATGTTGGGAAAAAAACTTGCTCCTTATTAAAAAAACAATCAGCTTCATTCTCAAGATCACTGTCCTGCTCATCAGTTATCCTAGTTCTCTTAGGGTTAGAAACAACATCTTCTTCAGTTGGATACTCTTGTTCATCCACCATCTTGCCCTTTCCTTTATCAGCCCTCTTAGCAACTCTTTCTTTAGCTCTGGTTGCCTCCTCTCTTTCTGTAGTTCTGACTTCTTCCTCACCACTCCTCTCTGCCCCTCTAACTGTGTCTCCACCAATGTCCATTTCCTCTCTGATCTCATCATTAGGATCAATACCATCATCAGCTAATATTGTATCAGTGAAAAACTCAATCTCCCTGCTACCCACCAGGCAATCACAACTCATTGTTTGCAACTGTTCATCACTTGTAACAAGCCTAAAACCAACATTACACCTTATGTAAAATCTTACTTCCCTAATGATACCAATACCAGAGCAAAGACCCTTGAGGAATGCATGATCCACCTTTTGATAGTTCACAAAGTCCCACTTGCTTACCACCCCTCCTATATATTCATTGGTAGGCATGACTCTATAGACACCACCATGATGTAGCACAACTGTAACTTCTGTGCTATCCTCAGCTGAAACATTGAAGATTAGATTAAGGGTTAGTTACAGTCTAATTAATAAAAACACATTCAAATCATCACTACAGTGGCATGTAACACAATTAGTTATTTGAATAGCTCTTTATGCTTCTTCTTTTTTTCATCTGTCTGAAAATTAGCTTTCAAGTGAAATTTTTGACACTAACAAGTTACAGAAATGTCAAAGCCAAACCTTAAACCACTTCTTCAAAAGTCAAAACCACCAAAGTATATTACTTCCTGTATCAGAGAAACCCTAAACCAAAACCACTAATAACAAAAAGTCAAAATCACAAAAATCCAATTTTGGAAAGGAATTAAACAGGGGGGGACCATTTTCTATCTCGACAGCTTTAAAAGCTAACTCACTTTACTTCCTCTACCACACAAACTAACAACAACACATTCACACACTTCACACCACCATGCAATGACCACATCAACATGCAGTGACCTCACTTCCAAAAATTTTCGATTTTCAACATTAATCTAAACAAAAAAATTCTGCATGTGTACCGATTCGAGATACTTACCATATTTTGGAGGCGGGTTATGCAAATCTTCAGACGGCCGCGGTGTATTCATCACAAATTTCAAGCTAATTTAAAAAAAAAAACGATTTTGCAAGTGAAAAAGTGACTACGAAAATTAGGGTTCTTCAAGAATTTGGGTGGCGCCTTTTTTTCTCTCCCCGCGTGTTCTTCTGGTCAGGTAGTTGTTTGAGGTAAGAAAGTATGTGTGTGTTCAAGAATCGGCCACATCGGTGTATGTCAGTGCAAACAATGGCCGAGGTAATTTAGGCGGGTGTTTGTAAGGGCAAAAAACGGTAATAAAAATTGAGGCGAGGGTAATCTGGTAATTAGCCTATTTCTCAGCAACAAAAAAAAAAAAATTTATTGACGTGGCGCCACGTGGCCTTCGTCCGTACGCCACGTGTGTCGCCACGTCGACTGGGCTTCGATCCAGCCCTCAACGAAGCCCAGCGGGCAAAATTAAATCAAAAAAAATAAGTTAGAGGGCAAAAAAAAAAGCCCGAAAAAAAAAGGGCAAAACTTGAAGTTACTACAAAATAAAGGGCAAAAATAATAAATCGCCCTTCTTTTTATATCAAATTTTGTAGAATTTATAGACATTGTATGTCTGTGTAATATTCGTATACGCACACATTTTTAATCCATCAAATTGCATAACTTCTCACTAAACATCCATCAAATTGCATAAATTCTCACTAAACATGATATGTTTACTAGTGGCAAAAATTCCCCGGTCAATATGCTTCACTTATTCCATAGATTATCATGGCATAACTTAGTGTAGGGGAAATTTAGAAATCAATAATAATAATAATAATATAAAAAAAAGACTATTCCTTAAGAGTAAATAAGTTTAATCCACCTATAAAATTACTTAAGTGCGTGCATCGGTCATCTCGTGATTACATAACAACAAATAACGTATCTGTCCCGCATGGTTAATTGCTTTTAAGATTATAAATAAATTAAGTGAATGGCAAATGATCGAGATCTTCGTTTGAGTGTATTATTAAATGAAGGATGTTGGGATTAGACGACTTATTTGAGATCTATCTTTGACCACTTAATCTTATAATATTTATAACAGCAGGTGAGTGGATGCAAAAGTCAGAAATCACAAGGGAATAAGTTGGCTTGATCAGAGTGCAATCTGACTAAACTTCAGTATAATCTTCTGTGCACATTTTTATAATAGAGCAAGATTTTTATTCCTTTCTTCTTGTATTTTAATAATTATTATGGCGTGACTTTTGGCCGTATCAAACTAAAAGGTTCTCTTGGTGTTGCAGCTGTCACATGGGCCAAGATAGAGAGCAACAAGTAACGTATTCGGAATTTATATATCGGTATTAAAAAGTTCTAAAGAAAAAGAGGCAAGAGAGGGTTTTCAATTTTAGTATATGCGAATTCAGTAACGTCCCTGGGAGCAACCCAATTGATGACTTGAATGATATTACTCTTTAATTTATCTTTGGATACCTTCTTTGAGACTTATTATTTAATTTATAGATTATATGAAATAAATACTTTCCAATAAAAAATGAATTAAATAATTTAATACTCATAATACGGTGTTCATAAAATTTCAAATGCGTGAAATGGTTTTAGACAAATTATACCTCTGTAAAGTACTCCAAGTACAAGTATATTCCAGATCATGTTTTTGTTACATTTTCATCTCTCCACGCATAAGTTAATGGGAGGTTTAAGTCAAAACTTCCTAAATCCATGGGAATTATCTCCAAAAAATGGATGCATTATTATGGATTAAATAATGTTCGTACTTAGCAAAATTTCACGAACCAAGAAAATCGACCAGCTCTCCAACAACAACAAAAGTATTTCTTTGTTGCAATCTTTTCTAGCAGCTAGAATACATCACTATTATCAAATGTTACACTTTTTTTGAAATTATATACACTGTTTTTCAGCATCTTATTTTCAAATATTACACTATTTCATTCAAGATTCAGAGAAATGCATAACTCAACCGTGTCTTGTCTTTTCTACTAAATGTCGACATAGATGATCTTCTTTGAAAAAGGATTAACAAAATGACGTCAAATGCAAAATTTTCAAAAAATGACAATATGTAGGTAATGTGGAAGCATACATGAAACTTGCACAAAACTACATGAAACTTGTACAAAACAATTATTTTGACTCTGTTAGGATTGGAGGGACGAGTTTTGGCAAATTTTCAGCAAGTATTGACAACGATGTTGTGCAACAATATGAAAAATAAAAAATCCTACACAAACGAAAAGGTAAGACACATTTTCTTTTACGCAGTTCGTCTATGACTACCTCTAAGGGCGATACCAAGCCAAGATTTTTCACTATGTATTTTTGTCGTAGGGTTACAATTACAAGAGAAGACTATTCATATTTAACAGACTCCAAAAACGAATTTTACATGCACTCTCTAAAATAACCCCAGAATTATCATGGATTTATAGTACGGGCCAAGGTCAACGGACTTTTCAGGCTCCACAACCTAACAATTTGTATCTGGCGTCCATGAGGCCAAGACTAACGTACTGGGAGCCATAATGTTCCACTTTAAGATGCCGGAGTAAGTTAGCGAAGGGCCTCGCAAGGTGTACGTAGCCACAACGGGAGCATGCATCTTTTGAAGAAATGCTTGTTGGAACCTGATGCTAGAAAATTGCTCTTCGTTGACCATCACGTAATCTATTACAATTGTCACATCCTTGGAGTTGATAAATACACATGGATATGGGAACTTGCTCAATTTGAATGTCAATGGATATCCGAGATGCAAACTGTTACGGCTACGTCTGATTGCGACACAACCCCATTTGACTGAGGTAGTCGTCATTTCTCGTATGTGACTATCCCTTGTCCAACACCTACGGATAACACCTCGGTTAAATTGTAGGAGGACAACTACTTCTTGTAAACCACATGTAGATCTTCCAACTCTGCCCGTGCAGGAAACATGCTCTATCCAATAATCGTAACTCCATTCTCGAGCATCAAGGATCCTCAAATGAAGCGATCAACAAAATCCTCCGCAATAGTCAACACCCAAGGGATTCCATTGCGCAAACTCCCAATGGCACCATCATTTTCGGTAGAGCACGAAATAACCATTTCTTCATTGTGCCAAAAGTGGTGATGGCAATATGGTCGTCATAGAGAGGAACTCCATTGAACCCGATTGATATTGAGATCACATCCACCTCATCCGCAATGGCTTGATCAATACTAACGAGTACATAAGAAGCGAATAAACCTTCCTCCTAGAGGACCTTATACACGGCCACCCTGGCACGAGGTGCCATTGCTCTTGCAGTCCCCGAGGCCTAGCCGAAAAATAAAGCTCCATCCACGTAGTCCTCAGCAGCAGTGGATGATCTATGTGTACCGTGGTCGTCCACATCCATTCCAGAGTCTGTACTAACTGTAGCATAGAGATTTGAAACTCGGACAACCTGATTAACCGAACGCTGATTAGTTTCATGTTACATAAGGATGAATTAAACTCATGCCCCTCCTTACTACCTCGGGAGTACTTCTGTCATCGTAGTGTCATTAAATCTTGGACTCTCGGGCTATACGAACATTTTCATCCCTCCACGCATAAGTTAATGGGAGGTTTAAGTGAAAACTTCCTAAATCCATGGGAATTCTCTCCAAAAAATGGATGCATTATTAAGGATTAAATAATGTTCGTACTTAGCAAAATTTCACAAACCAAGAAAATCGACCAACTCTCCAACAACAAAAGTGTTTCTTTGTTGCAATCTTTTGTAGCAGCTATAATACATCACTATTATCAAATGTTACACTTTTTCTGAGTTTATATACAACGTCTTTCAGCATCTTATTTTCAAATGTTACACTATTTCATTCAAGATTCAGAGAAATGCATAACTCAACTGTGTCTTGCCTTTTCTGCTAAATGTCAACATAGAGGATCTTCTTTGAAAAGTGATAACATAAATGACGTCAAATGCAAAAATTTTAAAAAATGACAATATGTAGGTAATGTGGAAGCATACATGAAACTCGCACAAAACTACATGAAACTTGCACAAAACTATTATTTTGACTCTGTTAGGATCGGAATGACGAGTTCTTGCAATTTTTCATCAATTATTGACAACGCTGTTGTGCAACAATACGAAAAATAAAAAATCCTACAAAACCGAAAAGGCAATTTTTTTACGCAGTTCGTCTATGACTACCTCTAAGGGCGATACCAAGCCAAGATTTTTCACTATGTGTTTTTGTCGTAGGGTTACAATTACAAGAGAAGACTATTCATATTTAACAGACTCCTAAAACGAATTTTACACAGACTCTCTAAAATAACCCTAGAATTATCATGGAATTATAGTACGGGCCAGGGTCAACGGTCTTTTCTTGCTCCACAACCTAACAATTTATATCTGGCATCCATGAGGCCAAGACTAATGTACTGGGAGCCATAATGTGCCACTTTAAGATGCCAGAATAAGTTAGCGAAGGGCCTCGCAAGGTGTACGTAGCCACAACAGGAGCATGCATCCTTTAGAGAAATGTTTGTTGGAACTTGATGCTAGAAAATGGCTCTTCGTTGACCATCACGTAATCTATTACAATTGTCGCATCCTTGGAGTTGATTACTACACATGGATATGGGAAGTTGCTCAATTTGAATGTCAATGGATATCCGAGATGAAAACTATCGCGGCTACGTCTAATTGCGACACAACCCCATTTGATTGAGGTAGTCGCCATTTCTCGTATATGACAATCCCTTGTCCAACACCTACGGATAGCACCTCAGTTGAATTGCAGGAGGACAACTACTTTTTGTAAACCATATGTAGATCTTCCAGCTCTACCCGTGCAGGAAACATGCTCTATCCAATAACCGTAGCTCCATTCTCAAGCATCAAGGATCCTCAAAATAAGCGGTCAACAAAATCTGCTGCAATAGTCAACGCCCAAGGGATTCCATTGCACAAACTCCCAATGACACCATCATTTTCGGTAGAGCACGAAACCAGTAACCATTTCTCCATTGCGCCAAAAGTGGTGATGGCAATATTGTCGTCATAGCGAGGAACTCCATTGAACCCAATCGATATTGAGATCGCATCCACCTCATCCGCAATGGCTTGATTAATACTAACGAGTACATCAGAAGCGAATAAACCTTCCTCGTAGAGGACCTTATACACAGCCTCCCTAGCACGAGCATTCCTCTTGCAGTCCCCGAGGCATAGCCGAAAAATGAAGCTCCATCCACGTAGTTCCCAGCAGCTGTGGATGATGTATGTGTACCATGGTCATCCACATCTATTCCAGAGTTCGTACTAACTGTAGCATAGAGATTTAAAACTCGGACGACCTGATTAACCGACCGCTGATTAGTTTCATGTTACATAAGGATGAATTAAACTCATGCCTCTCTCTAGAAAAGTTTTCCTCCTCGGGAGTACTTCTGTCATTACGATGTCACTAAATCTTGGACTCTAGGGCTATACGTTGGCGTCAATTACACTAACGATCACGTCTTCGCCGTAATTAGACGTATGCCATAATCCCTGGATGGATTTAGTTCAAGGAACTCGTATGTGTGAGTGGTGTTGAGTTTTACTTCACGGTCGTCGTAAGTCGAGATGAAGCCTGATATACTCTTCAAAGCTTCCAGCTCTTCTTTCGACAAAACAACGCTGAAATTGTGCAAGGCCTTGTCGTAAGTGTAGACAAGCCTGATAGGATTCTGGTCATCGTGGTGGTACAAAGAATTGGCAGTAGAGGTGGACTTTAAGTAATTGAGGGTAGAGGAGTACCACTTTTTGTGATTCTCATATGCCTTTGGCATCATTGATTTGTTCATGTGATCAATATAAGTGGACCTTTGTTCCCATGGCCAAATTGCCATGAAGAAAAAATATTGCATAGATGAAGAGAACACAGTTTTTTTTTTAGAATCCATTTTCTGAAAAACTTGTGTTGCTAGCTTGATGATCTTAATAATTATGTATGTTTTCATTGGTCTACTATCTTCGGACCAGCTTCATCCTCGAGTTTCAGTCCAACTGATGCATGATTAGTTCATAACCTAATCCATAATTATGAGGATAAAGAGTCACTAGTGTTCAACAAATTTGCATGTAAGTATAACAACTCAAACATGTGATATGGACAAAATGACATAAAAACAATTTTTGTATATCTGTTCAGCCAAAGAACAATTAACTATGTAAAACTACAAATTGAGTTATTGCCTTTAGAGTTTGGACTCAACATTTTTCTTCCACATAAAAGACCGAAGTCATCAAGGAGTCCAGCTTAATCAAAAGCCAATTTAAATACTCTTACAAACAAAAAATAACAACATATAGGTAAATGTTCAAGCATATAGGAAATTTGCACAAAAAAACACTGCTATTAGCCTATTAGGACTTGGACAACAAGTTTTGGTAATTTCAAAAAGTAATCATCATTTCTATTGTGTTTTTACTTGATGTTTTATAATTACTGAGTTACTTTTGGTTTTGCACGAGTAAAATACACCCTGGGCTTCTTATCTTTTTTCTAGGCACATAATCGCCTTTAAGCAAGGCAGACCACGAAATATGCCTCACCTACAATATTGAGGTATTCTTGTAGCGAAAAGTGGTTTATATAAAAGATAAAGAATCAAAAGTCAATTTCAATACTTTTACAAAAAAAAAATGACAATGTGTACGCATATAGGAAATTTACACAAAACACTGCTATAACAAACAAAGAGTCAATTTCAATATTTTTACAAACAAAAAATGACAATAGGTAGGTAAATATCCACGCAAATAGAAAATTTGCACAACAACTGCTATGACCAATAAAAAACCAATTTCAATACTTTTACATACACAAAATGACAATATGTAGGTAAATATTCACGCATATCTGAAATTTGCACAAAACACTACTGACAAACAAAAAGTCAATTTCAATACTTTTACAAACAAAAAACGACAACATGTAGGTAAAAATTCACTGATATAGGAAATTTGCTCAAAACGCTGGTATGAGGACGGAACAACAAGTATATGTACATATATCTTAACTAACGTTCTCTTACGCTGAAAGACGAAAGTTGGATTCGACTTTGCAACTCCTCCTTTGTTTGAATAGATAAATACCAAGTTATCACATATGAGACATAATTGCTAAAATTGGTGTGTATGTCTTAAACCCCTTTCAACCTAATAGAATTTATCTCTAAGTTTTTCATTTATTGAGCGTTTTCGGTTTTACTCTTTGGCCAAAACCAATATTCACCATGCCAATAATAACACATCAGCCGAATTTTGTCACTAACAAAGACTATCAAACACATATACCGTCCATTATTTTCTTGCGGTATATTCTCCCATGGACTCACCTACCTCATCTCTTCTCTTGCACATTCCATGATATTTCTCATTTACTAAACTGTTTTTAAAAATGCATGACTAAAATCGACATTTTCTTTCAAGTTATTATGTGAAAGTAGTATATATATCAAAAATCAAGAGTAGTTCGATTTTATATTTAAAACCCAAAAAGGATAATATGCAGGAAGATGTGCATATGAACAAGAAATTTGCCCGCAAAATAATGCATTTTAATGTTTAAAAAAGTTAGTGAGATTCATGTTCGATCTACTTGAGTGCCTGTAGTTGCCGTTCATCAACAGTTAAGAACCAATATTTTTTTAATAGTAAAATAAAGAATAACTTATCGATGTTCTTGTGAAATAAAAACGTTTGTACTTCTCTCATTATTGATTTTTCATAATAAAAAAGTAAAAAATGTGCATGACTAAGTTAACTCTTCAATAAAAATACCAAAAGAAAACATCATTATCAATTCTCAAATAATACACCAAGTATCGTTGCATCTTTTCTTTGAGCCAAACCATATGTTGACGAAGTTATGATCACTATCATACTTGTTACATCTTTAGTGTTTTTGGATCCTGCACACACTTAACAAAAGTGTGAAGAATGACATATTTGCTCAATACAGTCCACTGATTTGAAACATATATATAGCTTTGCTTTTTTTTTTTTTTTTTCCACCTGCTTGTTGAAAAATAGTTTATCCAAGACGTCACTCAAATTGAAGCCATGAATGGGAACATTGTTCCAGCATAGATCGATTTTCTATCTCCATGTTAGTCATTCTGAACAAAGCGCGTAGAGTTGCAGTCTAAGAATGCGATAACGAATGGGTATTTCAAATTTAGTGATGGATTCGTAAGTCAAAGGGAATTTGTGGAAACTTGGACTTGTTGGTTTGAAAAATCCATACCGCACAAATAGTCAACATAGTCTTAGACATCTTGTGTACTACCCCAAGATCAATTGCACTGTTTGGATCGACATGCCCTACTGTATTGGCCAGAGGGTTTTTTGTTGTCGGATATGCTACACCAAGTTTCTATAGTAGTTTGGTGGTTGTCATGATGGTAGATAGAATAGCAGCATGGGCTCAGTCGGGGAGAGCTCCTCTCACATTATAAGCTGCACTTGCCGTAGCACGCGAAGTTGTCATTGATGTCTCACTAATGACATTAAAGTTGTTGACCGAGAGTGCAGTCTACTAACTGGGTTCTTCTCCTGCCACGATGCATGAATGTAATAGCCCCGCGCAAGAAGACCAGGCTTCAAGATTAAATGAGACACCGAAGATGGCTCTCTAGCGTTGAATATGGCTACTTTTGGCGCTGGTTTGGTGCCAAAGCAAAGTTATTGGTTCACTGTTGCCATCATTACAGTATCCGATCAATAAAAACTTTCAAAATCATGTGCCTGAGTCCTGACTACAACTTGTTTATTTGCTCGTTTTTCAATCTTTCAATTAATTGTATTGCACAATCATAGATTTGATTATAGCAATCAACCAGAATTATCAAAAAAAGAAAAAAAGAAATAACTTGTGAAGAGATATAGACTATATACGATTGAACCTCCGTAACATTCCAATATATTTTGAAACCTTAAAACAGTTTTATGTATTTGGAAATAATTAATCACCGTTGGAAAAAAAAATCACCGATTCCGAAGCATTTAGCTTGTATCTCGAATAAATAATGCGAGAGTAGTTTTTAGAAATCTGTGCATATGAAGTATCTAATAAAACATGCTTTCATTATATAACTCCAATAGAACTATAGAAGACATACAATTAGTTTCGAAATTAACATAGATTTTAGTTGTCATTTGAACTTAATTTTCACTTATCTGTGTATCCAAATCGGCTTTTACTATTAAGTGAGACATAAAGTTAATACTTTATTACACTTGATCTTCTGTTATGGGCCAGACCGGCCATTTGAAAAAATAAATGCATGACCAGGCTTCGTCGTAGTCCAAATGTCCATTTTCCTTGTTTAATGGTATTAAGTATTCTAATTATATTGTAATTATGTGTGAATTAGTATCATAATGCTAGGTAATATGTTAAAGGCAGTTAGAAGTAGTTCAATTATTTATTATATATTATCCATATGAAGAATAATATTCTAAGCTATATTGTACGTTTTCCATAATCCCATTTTAAAAAGATTTATTTTTCTCAAATTTAGCCAGGTCCATCACTCGATCAGGCGGGCCAAATCTGTATGTCATGCTGGCCTAGCTACGAACGAGTTCAATGTAGACACCTTTAAGTAGATCAATAGCTAAATGGTGATTGGCATTTGGCTCCAAAATTCAAGCCCATGATATTAGTCCATAAAAGTGCACATTAGGTTGAGGGCACGTCTCTCTGGGGAGCATCGGGGCTCTGGTTAACTGCACAAGTGCACAACAGTTAACTCCCAAAAAATTTTAAATTTCCTTCATTTTAGGCCCCAATCTTATCATGTCCTACAATCAAGCCCTCCACAAAATTATTTCTTTTATGAAAAAAATGAAATCACATGACGAATATTTCTTAACAGCAACACTTTTACTACTAATTATAATGCTTCAAAAAGATGAGGTCTAATCTCAAAAATAAAATGCTTCGAAAAGATGATATTTTATTTTATGCCTTGGTTATAGGAAAACAAAAAAATTCTGGACTCCAATTATAGATTTTGCTAAGGTGTTTATTAATTATTTTGTGCCACATGTGTTAGCTAAGAAGTTTTCTAAGAAAACTAAAATAAAAATTAAGCCCGTTAAAATGGTGGTTTAGATTATAAGTTGAAATGTTAAAAAATAAATTTTAAAATAAGAAATATTAAATATTTATCGATATATACTAATTTATCTAATTTAATTGATGTATAAGATAAACTGATAAAGTATGTGCATGATTTTAGGAGAAGATAAGTCATCAGGGGCTTAGTTGTAAAAAAATTAAATTATTGTGGGGGCTGGCTGCACCACGTTTAATGGCAGCCCCGACGCTCCGCTCTCTCTGGGCATCAAGCTTCACGTGTCCACCTTTCAATTCTTAGAGTGACGAGATGGCGAGAAACCTCTACAATATTATACTTTGAACATATTAAAATGCAATTGAATGACACTTAATAATTATCGTGTATTAACTATAGAACTCTCTAGATCAAACAATAATGTAATACGTAATGAAATGAAGTTTTTATCCTCCACCAAAATAGATTTTATTTATAGAGCAATTCTTTGTATTTGCTTACACCACTTGAACTTGATGTCTTAAACATTCGTTTTATGAGTAGACATTTGACGGTCACTACAAGAAAAAGGGGTCATTAGGGACTGCCTGGGCGGTCCCTAATGACCCCCTGGTGGTCGCTATTGACCAATAGCGACCGTCTAACGGTCGCTAAACGGCGGTCGCTATTGACAGCGGTCGCTTCCCAATAGCGACCGTTAAGCGGTCCCTATTGAGGTCATTAGGGACCGCAATTTAGCGACCGTTAAGCGGTCCCTAATGACCTCAATAGGGACCGCCTGGGCGGTCCCTAATGCCCTAGAACATTAGGGACCGCCCAGGCGGTCCCTAATTTTTTACAATAGGGACCGCCCAAGCGGTCCCTAATGTAGCACATTAGGGACCGCCCAGACGGTCCCTAATTTTTACAATAGGGACCGCTCAGGCGGTCCCTAATTTCTACAATAGGGACCGTCTGGGCGGTCCCTAATGTGCTTCAGAACGTAGCGACCGCTTAACGGTCGCTACAATCTGAAAAAAAATTAGGGACCGTTAGACGGTCCCTAATTTTACAATAGGGACCGTTTAACGGTCCCTACTAATATTCGTAGATTTTCTATGAATATTAGTAGGGACCGTCGAACGGTCCCTAATGACAACAACAGGGACCGTTTGACGGTCCCTAATATCAAAAATAGGGACCGCTTAACGGTCCCTACTAATATTCATACTATGAATATTAGTAGGGACCGTTAAGCGGTCCCTAATGACCTCCAGAAAAAAAAATACAATTATATTCCGGATTAAATCCGAAATATAATTGTTTTTTTTTTGTAAAATTGTAATTTTAACAAGATCAAAACAATAAAATGATGAATAAAAAGTTAATATAATGACAATTGATATGAAAGAATAAAAGAATGTGAAAATATGAATAAAATAAGTAATAATATAAAATGAATGAAATAAAAAACATGAATGAAATCAAAAGTGAAGAATAGTAAATGAAGATCCAAAATAAAAAAAAAGTATAAGAAAAAAAGATTGTATTGGTCAAAAAAAGAAAATAAAAATCCAAAATAAAGAAAGTGAAAGAAAAGAAAATGAAGAAAAGATTGTGTTGGTGAAAAGAAGAAAAGTTTTTGTGTTGGTGAAAAGAAGAAAAAAAATATAGTGTTTTTGTGTTTGTGAAAAGAAGAAAAAAAGATAGTGTTTTTGTGTTGGTGAAAAGAAGAAAAAAAGATAGTATTTTTTGGAGATAATGAAATGGGTGTAAAGAGTGGTGAGGTTATATATAGGATTCAATTAGTTTTTGTCCGTTGGATGATTTTAGATGATCGACGGTTTGAGATGGCGATCCGTGTTAAAGACATGATGGGGTACTTATGACCGTAGATTATGATTTAATCGACGGTTGAGAATTGCTTTGGTGAAATTCAAATTTCCCCATCATTTTCGCCAAAAATTTTTGCCAAAAATTCAAAATATACGCTTTTAGTGACCGTTAAGCGGTCCCTAATAGGACCGCTTAACGGTCCCTAATGTCGAATTAGGGACCGCTTAACGGTCCCTACTAATATTCATAATTTTTATGTATGAATATTAGTAGGGACTGCTAAGCGGTCCCTAAACTAACAATAGGGACTGCCAAGCGGTCCCTAATATGACAATAGGGACCGCTAAGCGGTCGCTAATGTCACAATAGGGACCGTTAAGCGGTCCCTACTAATATTCGTACTTAAAAATCGATTTTTTTTATTGATGTTGTTGTGTTTGTGATTGTAAGCAACCAAACTCATTGTACTATGTAAATTTAAGTAATAAATGATTGCAAAACCAACCTTATAGTAGATTAGTTGTGAAATAATAGATTAATTGAGATCGATCGAGTTATTAACGTTCAAGATATATTTCACAAATGTACAACTAACTAATTAGTTAGTTGTAATTGTTATCCGTGTTTATGATTTACTTTACAAACGTTAGCATAGATACGATTATGAGGCATAATCATTAGATTAAGTATTCATTAATTATACGTATATATGTAGATCGAATTAATTTGTCACTATGTCATTCGTCGTACAAAATAGTAGGGGAATCTTCAAAGCGGCCCGTTCTCCTTGTATAATGTTTGGATATACAATGTGTCGTTGTACTTATTGTTATTTTAACTATTCCAATGGTTATTATGAACTAAACATACAACGCGGCACCTCGAACCATCGAAAAATTCATAATTTTGATGTATGAATATTAGTAGGGACTGCTAAGCGGTCCCTAAATTAACAATAGGGACTGCCAAGCGGTCCCTAATATGACAATAGGGACCGTTAAGCGGTCGCTAATTTGACAATAGGGACCGCTTAACGGTCCCTACTACTATTCGTACTTAAAAATCGATTTTTTTTATTGATATTGTTGTGTTTGTGATTGTAAGCAACCAAACTCATTGTACCATGTAAATTTAAGTAATAAATGATTGCAAAACCAACCTTATAGTAGATTAGTTGTGAAATAATAGATTAATTGCGATTGATCGAGTTATTAACGTTCAAGATATATTTCACGAATGTACAACTTATTAATTATCATTAGTTAGTTGTAATTGTTATCCGTGTTTATGATTTACTTCACAAACGTTAGCATATATACGATTATGAGGCATAATCATTAGATCAAATATTCATTAATTATACGTATATATGTAGATCGAATTAATTTGTCATTATTTCATTCGTCGTACAAAATAGTAGGAGAATCTTCAAAGCGGCCCGTTCTTCTTGTATAATGTTTGGATATACAATGTGTCGTTGTACTTATTGTTATTTTAACTATTCCAATGGTTATTATGAACTAAACATACAACGCGGCACCTCGAACCATCGAAAAATTCATAATTTTGATGTATGAATATTAGTAGGGACTGCTAAGCGGTCCCTAAATTAACAATAGGGACTGCCAAGCGGTCCCTAATATGACAATAGGGACCGTTAAGCGGTCGCTAATTTGACAATAGGGACCGCTTAACGGTCCCTACTACTATTCGTACTTAAAAATCGATTTTTTTTATTGATATTGTTGTGTTTGTGATTGTAAGCAACCAAACTCATTGTACCATGTAAATTTAAGTAATAAATGATTGCAAAACCAACCTTATAGTAGATTAGTTGTGAAATAATAGATTAATTGCGATTGATCGAGTTATTAACGTTCAAGATATATTTCATGAATGTACAACTAATTAATTATCATTAGTTAGTTGTAATTGTTATCCGTGTTTATGATTTACTTCACAAACGTTAGCATAGATACGATTATGAGGCATAATCATTAGATCAAATATTCATTAATTATACGTATATATGTAGATCGAATTAATTTGTCATTATTTCATTCGTCGTACAAAATAGTAGGAGAATCTTCAAAGCGGCCCGTTCTCCTTGTATAATGTTTGGATATACAATGTGTCGTTGTACTTATTGTTATTTTAACTATTCCAATGGTTATTATGAACTAAACATACAACGCGGCACCTCGAACCATCGAAAAATTCATAATTTTGATGTATGAATATTAGTAGGGACTGCTAAGCGGTCCCTAAATTAACAATAGGGACTGCCAAGCGGTCCCTAATATGACAATAGGGAACCGTTAAGGGGTCGCTAATTTGACAATAGGGACCGCTTAACGGTCCCTACTACTATTCGTACTTAAAAATCGATTTTTTTTTATTGATGTTGTTGTGTTTTTGATTGTAAGCAAGCTAACTCATTGTACCATGTAAATTTAAGTAATAAATGATTGCAAAACCAACCTTATAGTAGATTAGTTGTGAAATAATAGATTAATTGCGATTGATCGAGTTATAAACGTTCAAGATATATTTCACAAATGTACAACTAATTAATTATCATTAGTTAGTTGTAATTGTTATCCGTGTTTATGATTTACTTCACAAACGTTAGCATATATACGATTATGAGGCATAATCATTAGATCAAGTATTCATTAATTATACGTATATATGTAGATCGAATTAATTTGTCATTATGTCATTCGTCGTACAAAATAGTAGGAGAATCTTCAAAGCGGCCCGTTCTCCTTTTATAATGTTTGGTTATACAATGTGTCGTTGCACTTATTGTTATTTTAACTATTCCAATGGTTATTATGAACTAAACATACAACGCGGCACCTCGAACCATCGAAAAATTCATAATTTTGATGTATGAATATTAGTAGGGACTGCCAAGCGGTCCCTAATTCAAATTAGGGACCGCTTAACGGTCCCTACTAATATTCATACTTAAAAATCGATTTTTGGCGATCCGTGTTAAAGACATGATGGGTACTTATGACCGTAGATTAGGATTTCATCGACGGTTGAGATTTGATTTGGTAAAAATTCAAATTTCCCCCTCACTTCCGCCAAAAATTTAAAATTTTCGATTTTAGGGACCGTTAAGCGGTCCCTAATGTCAAATTAGTGACCGCTTAACGGTCCCTATTGTCAAATTAGGGACCGCTTAACGGTCCCTACTAATATTCATACTAAAAAATCGATTTTTTTTTTATTGATTTTGTTGTGTTTGTGATTGTAAGCAACCAAACTCATTGTAATATATAAATTGAAGTAATAAATGATTGCAAAACCAACCTTATAGTAGATTAGTTGTGAAGTAATAGATTAATTGCGATTGATCGAGTTATAAACGTTCAAGATATATTTCACAAATGTACAACTAATTAATTATAATTAGTTAGTTGTAATTGTTATCCGTGTTTATGATTTACTTCACAAACGCTAGCATATATACGATTATGAGGCATAATCATTAGATCAAGTATTCATTAATTATATGTATATAGGTAGATCGAATTAATTTGTCATTATGTCTTTCGTCATACAAAATAGTAGGAGAATCTTCAAAGCGGCTCGTTCTCCTTGTATAATGTTTGGATATACAATGTGTCGTTGTACTTATTGTTATGCGGCACCTCGAACAACGAGTCACCTCGAACCATCGAAAAATTCATAATTTTGATGTATAAATATTAGTAGGGACTGCCAACTAGCGGTCCCTAAATTAACAATAGGGACTGCCAAGCGGTCCCTATTGTAGAAATTAGGGACCGTCTGGGCGGTCCCTATTGTAAAAATTAGGGACCGTCTGGGCGGTCCCTATTATTCCACATTAGGGACCGCCCAGACGGTCCCTATTATCAAAAAGTATGGCGACCGTCAAGCGGTCGCTATATTGCGGTCCCTATTGAGGTCATTAGGGACCGCTTAACGGTCGCTATTTTGCGGTCCCTAATGACCTCAATAGCGACCGCTAAGCGGTCGCTATTGACCAATGCGGTCGCTGAAGACTAGCGACCGCTTGGCGGTCGCTAATTTGCGGTCCCTAATGACCCCTTTTTCTTGTAGTGGGTGGCATTTAGCCAACCATGGACATATAAAGATAAAACAAAACTTTTTGGTTGTGATCTATAAAATAGTAGCCCTATTTAATTTATTGCAGCAAAAGTCTTCGGTGTAGCTAAACCTTTTTCGAATAATCCTGACCAACACCACCACGGGATTATCTTTTAGTATGATAGCTTTTCTCGTTTATGTGTGAATTAACACACTAAAACAGCCAGTATATAGGACGAATAATCAAAAATGCCCGCTAACTCTTGCCTTTAATCTTAAATGCCCGTTGTTTCTCAACATGCTAAAAATGCCCTGTATCTTTTAAAATTTCTACTAAAAATGCCCGAAATGAAAAATAAGCACAAAAAAACTTATTTTGTCTGAAACATAATGCTAAAAATGCTCTGTATCTTTTAAAATTCTACCAAAAATGCCCGAATTTTAAAATGCAACTTTTTGATTCAGCAGTGCGTCTCTTTGATTCGGATGCCACGTCGGATAAAAAGTTCGAATTTTTAAAATAGGGCATTTTTGTGAGAAAATTTAAAACTTAACGGGCATTTTCAGCAGGTTTGGAAATAACGGGCCTTAAAGGCAAAAGTTAGCGGGCATTTTTGATAATTCGTCCCTAGTATATATATACACGTTTTGTAGGCCGTGCAATTAGTTATATTATATATAGGGTAGCGATATTTCCAAAGCAACTATTGTTGCTGCCAGAGCAAACTTTAATAATTTTTGAAGGATAGAACCGTAAACAAGGAAAAATCATCCACAAATATAACAAAATACTTGTAACCATTAATAGAGTCAACAGGAGCAAGCCCCCACAAATCACAATGAACAAGTTCAAGAACGGCCGAAGCACGTTTAATATTATCCATAAAAGCTAAACGTCGATTCTTTGCTAGCTGACAAGCAATGCAAGTAGTCGGCGAAAGCAAAACAGAAGAGACAGACAAATGACCCTTTTTATTTAATTAAAAAATAACATCAAAATTAACACGTCCGAGACGCGAATGCCACAACTCAAATGATTCATGAGTCTGATGAGTAAGAAGAGCAGCGACAAATGGTTGAGTTCCATGCTCCAAGACATATAGACCGTGCTCACATCGACCCTTTGCTATAATTTTTCCTGTCTTGTGATTCTGAAGAAGAAACGAATCATGCACAAAAACAACTTTAGCATTTAGATCCTTGGTTAACTTGCTAATAGACATAAGATTCTTGGTAATGTAAGGAGCTACCAGAACATCTAATAATTTAACATTATCATCTAATAATTTAACATTATCTTTAAGGAAAAGAGAACCAATATGAGTAACATTTAATCCAGCACCATTACCCACAAAAATACGTTCGTTATCGGTAAAAAGGCTGAGAATCAGTCAGCTGAGACGAAGACGATGTAATATGAGAATTTGCGCCAGTGTCAAGATACCAATCGGACTGGTCAGGAGACTTGAGCGAGAAGTTCGTAGAGAAAGTTTGAGCCAAATATGCAGTCGAGTCGGAGGATTGATCCCAGCGAACAAGAAACTTGTCGGCATAATGTCCTTGTTCATGACAGATTTGACAATGAGGGACATAGTTACGACGTCCTTGACTACCCCCTAAACGACGACCACGAGAGGGCCCAAAAGCCGAGCCACTACGATCATGCTGACCACGGGAACCACCACCAGGAGATTGTTGATTTCCTGTAGAGGCACAGTGTGGGTGATGCGCAACAAAGCCTGCCCTTGGAGGAGCAGCGACATCATCAAGAGAGGCCTGAAAAATTGCGTGACCCTCGGCTTTGGCAAGAATATCACGAAACAGCAGAAGAGGAACAAGATCAAGTTGTCATGTGGAGAAGTTTGCATAAGTAGAGCCCAAACCACAAAGGAACCAGTGAACTTTTTCATCGTTGGCAACAGGAGCACAAATAGCAGCCAGTTGATCACAAATATTGCGAAAATCTTGCCATATTCAGTAACCGAGTGAGAGCCCTGCTGCATTAATTGTAATTCGTCACGAAGACGAAGTTCACGTGCCTTGTTGCGTGAACTAAAGGCGCCATGCAAAGCCCGCCAGACTCCTTGCACCGTCTCTTCGTTTAAAGTCTCGAAGATGGCTTCATCTGTCAATGCGGAGAGGAGAAGGCTGAGAACGTTACATTCAAGAGACTTCCATGCAGCATATTTGGGATTAGGAACAAGCTCCTAATGACGTAACGGGCTGATGGAGGCAGAAGCGCTGTGAGGAATAAGAGGCGGCGGGGGATCAATTGATCCGTCAACAAAGTGGAAAAGATTCTGGGACCGAAAAAGAGATTCGATCTGCTTTTTCCATAGGAGAAACTTGGTAGAGAAGAGACGCATCGTGATCATGTGGATCATGGTGGCAAATGGCAAAGACAGGGAAGATCCGTCGTCGGCCATGGAGAAGAAGAGAGAAGGCGGCTTAGGTTAGGGTGGTGGCTAGGGTTAGAAACCCGAAAATTGATACCATGTAAGATTAGATAAATCTCACCACAATTGTGTGTGAGTTGGTAACCTTTATTTATACTAAGTAAATATTACATTTAGGAAAGTCTTGAAATTAAGGAAAGAACATAATATTGCTAAACTATTGCTAATACATACAATTACATTTTCTCTTTGATGCATCTCACTCTTACACCATCGCCCTCCTCTTCCTTATTATATCTCCTGCTTTTCAAAAAAAAAATGGAGGAATCTGTTAGGGGCCAGCCCACTGCTACATCTACCAAGCCCATTCGTACCTAAAGATTATAATTTAAGCAATCACTTGTTATTTATTTAATTCTTTTCATTGCATTTTATTTCTTTTGCTGCAAGTTTGTTTAAAACTAATCCATTAGTCTTATTGTTATTTCAGTTTTCTTTTGCACGTTGAAAGTGGGATTAGTGGATGACTTGGTCATTCTTAGTGGTTATTTATAGACCAGGCGTGTAAATCTTTATTATGATGAATGAAGAATTTAATTATTTTCTCTAAATTCCCATCTCTTTTCTTGGAGTCTTCCTAAACTCGAATTAGGATAATATTTTGATACTATACTTGTATCATTGGTGCTTTCATCTTGCACTCACAACACCTCCCACATAACCATGCCTCCTAAACCACAACCGCAATCACAACCCGCATCCGATGACTCACAAAATGAAGCCATACGCAATCTCCGAGTTGAGTTGGTCGAATTGAACAAAAAATATGTTCAATTAGCTGAAAATCAGGCCTTGCGTAATCAACAACACGACGAGAACATGACCATATTCATGGCAGAAATGCGTCAAATGCATCAAAAACCAATCCCACCAACAACCTCTCCTAACACAAACTCACAAACACCACCACATTACCATGTTGACAGCCCACACTCTTCAATAAACCCATTAAACCACCCACCAAACCCCCTCTTTCAACAACCCGAAGCTCAACAATTAGACTTACCTATGTTTGATGGCACGGAACCAATAGATTGGTTGTTCCAAGCAGATCAATATTTCACTCTCTATCAAATTCCAAACGAACAACGGTTACAACTTGCTTCCATATGCATGAAAGGGAAGGCGTTAAGTTAGTATAAGTGGATGCATCATAATTTTTTGTTGAATACGTGGGACAAGTTTGTTCGAGATTTGTCTGTTCATTTTGGACCTTCGTCCTACGACAATCATCAAGCTGCTCTTTTCAAACTACGGCAAACAAGCACGGTTGCTGAATATCAGGTTCAATTTGAACAAATTTGTAACTTTGTTACCGGTTTGAGTGCCGAAGCCATTTTGAATTGTTTTCTTTCGGGTTTGCGTAGGGATATTGGTGTGGAACTCGCAATATTGCACCCCACTTCCATTGAGCAAGCTATTTCCCTTGCTAAACTAGTCGAGGATAAAATCCAAGACTCACCCCCTGATATGCCATACCCTCGATTGGGCAATTCGACCCAACATAATGCTCTTTTGCACTCTCCAACAATGGCCTTACCAGTGCCACGTGCCCCCCACAACTTCCCATACGACGACGTAGGAACTCCGAAATGCAGGCTCGCAGGGCCAAGGGCCTTTGTTTTAATTGCGATCAAAAGTACGAACCCGACCACCAGTGTAAGGGCGCCCAATTTTTCACACTTTTGGCCGACGATGACCCTGATCTAGCCTTGTTATGTGAGGCCGATTCTGATCCGTACCACCCTTCTTTGGCGACCAAAATCCTACCTCACTCTTCAAAAACAATATTAGGCTTTGAGGACAAAGCCTTGTCTCAAGGAGGGGAGAATGTTAGGGGCCAACCCACTGCTACATCTACCAAGCCCATTCGTACCTAAAGATTATATTTAGGCAATCACTTGTTATTTATTTAATTCTTTTTATTGCATTTTATTTATTTTGCTGCAAGTTTGTTTAAAACTTATCCATTAGTCTTTCAATTTTCTTTTGCACGTTGAAAGTGGGATTAGTGGATGACTTGGTCATTCTTAGTGGTTATTTATAGACCAGGCGTGTAAATCTTTATTATGATGAATGAATAATTTAATTATTTTCTCTAAATTCCCATCTTTTTTCTTGGAGTCTTTCTAAACTCGAATTAGGATAATATTTTGATACTATACTTGTATCAGAATCCTAAAACCAACTCAAGAATTCCTCCATTTTCTTATTCAACTAACACATCCGGATATATGACTGAATCTGTTTGAAGTCCAATGTCAAAGATTGATTAATTCAATGAAAATTTATTACATGTAGACTACGATCCAATAGCTTTTAAAAATTAAAACTTGTAAAAGGAAAGATATCATGTATCTAATAATACAAATTTTCAATCGCGAGGTATAAATGATTCATTTTTGCTGCCGTAAAACTGGACTTCATTTGATCATTACTTAGGTACTTGACAGTTGACAAACTGTTTGTTGAACTTAACAATGGCTGCTGTTTCATACAGTAACTTCTATGGTATTTCTTCTTCTATCAGATCTACTAATGAGAACAAGAAGGCATATCTACATGCAGCCAAGATTAATGGAATTAGGAGAAGAGACTAATTCTTCATCTATTTTCATTGGGAGTAAGGTGTCAAGTCAAAATCCTTGAGCTTCTCCCAGAAAGGCAGAAAGCACCATGATTTACCCAGACAACTAATACCTTTTGACTCCTTGTACGTAATATATTTGCACCCCAAATTGGTGATAGGCAAACATTATAAGTCGAAGTTGATACTAGGTGATGGGTGTGATTTAGGATTGACCCAATATAACGTTATTGGGCCGGCCCATAAGCGCATCGAATAGAGAGAATTCGATGCGCGCATCGAATCAATAGTATAATCCTTCCTTATTGGGCTGGCCCAGAAGCGCATCGAATAGAGAATTCGATGCGCGCATCGAACAAGGATGATTCGATGCGCCTTTCTATATTGGAATGTGGGCTCCACGGGACGAGTTCTATAAATAGCCCGTCCCCTTGTAATCTGTGCAGATTTTGAGGACTGAATCAGCTCAGTACAGTCAGCATCGAACATACCCCCATTCGACACGCATCGTATCGAATCAACTGAAATTCGATACGGAGAATACCTTATCCTTATTCGAGACATAAGTTATGCATCGAATTCGACATCCACAGCACGCATCGAATTCGATACCTTCCAGATTGATTTCCATCGTGTTAACTATTCCACATCGAACAGGTTCTCGTTCAACACGTCAACATCGAATACCTGAAATTCGATACGTCTTATTAGCCTTGTAATTTAGTTATTCTATCTAGAAAGTTTGTATTAAGTGTTCTGGACCAAGCTAGTCCGTTAATAATATTGGATAGCATTGTTTGATCTCATTTTGTACTTTTTATTGTGTTCTATTACCGTGACGAAATAAGACCAAAACATTGGCGCCGTCTGTGGGAACACAAATAGTATTAGCTTGATAGGCAGTATGACTAGAATGACCAGATCCCAGAGTAAAGTTCTAGAAGGAAATATGAGAGAAGAACGACAGGATACACCACAACGAACCATGCAAGATATTGCGGGACCGTCGGCCGTACCCGCAGCAGTGCCGACTCCAGCCAGGAAAGAGAACCAATGAACTCAAGCTGAAGAGATACCCCATAATGAAGCCGATACAACTGGAGCCTCAACAACGAGTGCCGTGATTCCAGATAAATCAAAGAATGAATTATTGGCAATGATTAAAGCCGTAGTGACTGAAGTACTCACTCCAGCACCTCCCGCTATGATACCATCTCCTGTTGAATATCCTGAGAGCTTGAGAGAACAAGGTTCAGCTATCCGAAAGCAAAAGGGAAATGAAAAGAAAAAGTCTCAGCAAGACGACCGAAGAAGTAGACATACTTCGGAGGGAACAAAGAGCAAAGGAAAATCCGTTCACGAGGAATGGGGAAAGAAGCTAGTATCTGTTGAGATACAATCAAAAAGGCATCATGAGAAGAGATGAAAGGAAAAAGAGGCAGAATGTGTTGCTGAGCGAACAAGAAGAGAAGACAGAAGACGCTCAGAGAGCCGTGATTCCAAAAAAGAACGGGGTGAGGGAGAAAATCGAAGAGAGGAATCGCAAAGAAGAAAATATAGAGATGGCAGAAGACAGTGAGAAGGTCATGATTTGCATGGCAATCATAACATAGTGAGCAGAAACGTTGGAAGATTGGAAAAAGGGAAATAAACAGCCGATACTCGAACAGCAAGGGGGGATAATTCTGTAAAACACAGTCCTTTTTGCCAAGAGATAGAGTCGGAGATTCTGGGGCAAGGGGATAAGATCCCGGAACTGAAAACTTACGATGGGAAATCCGACCCCTGAGATCACCTGTTCCAATTAGATAGGAAATTGTCCCTTTACGGTTTCAAGGACAATATGCAAGCCATGATATTTGCAACGACTCTGTCAGGAGTGGCTGTTGATTGGTTTAATCGAATTCCTCCTGGGCAGATCAAGAGTTACGCCCAGTTGAGGAAAATGTTCGAGGATCAATTCTCTAGTCAGTCTAGACTGGTTTTGGATCACTCCCATCTATACACGATGAAACAAGAAGTTAATGAAAGTCTAAAGGACTTCATGAAACGCTTCAATACATAGCTATTAAGGATTGATAGCCCGACGGGAGAGATGATTACAAGTATACTCTTTCGAGCAACTACCAACACCATGTTTGGTGGGGACTTACTGAAACAAAAACCCACCACAGTTGAAGAAATCAACAAAATAGCGCAAGAGGTGGTTCATTTCGAGGAGATGATGGCGACCAAAGTTCCGATTATTGCGGATGTGAAAGATAGAGAGAGAGGCAGAGAAGATCATAATCGCAATAATAGCAACAACAGGAACAAAAATTACAGAAGGAATAGTTCACCTAGAAGGTACACGCCGTTAAATGCTAACATCATGGCAGTCTTTGGGGCAGCTAAGAGGAAAGGATGGTTGAAGGATCCCAAACCAATGAGGGAGTCCAAAGCAACGATGTTCTCCAATCAATTCTGCAAATATCATAATCAGAAAGGCCATGAAACTTAGGATTGTATAAATTTGAAGGATGAAATTGAACGGCTAATAAAGGATGGCAAACTCGTGGAGTTTGTTAAAATGGTACAAGAACAGGAGAACAATTTCAATCGAAAGAGAACTCCGTCTCCCAGGAAGGATAAGCAGAGGGTAATTGATGAACCACAACTTTTCCAATACCCTCAAATCGAAGATGGGAATGCCAGGAAAGGGATGATAAATATGATATCAGGAGGTCCAGTGGGTGCAGATTCTACCAATGGTCGAAGGAAGATAACAAGAATGGTTGAATCAGATAATTTTGTCGACATGGCCAATATACTGAGAATCGAACAGATACCGCACGAAGAAATCACTTTTGCTACGACAGATTTAAGGAAGCCGAGTCCACAAGCTATACAGATGTCCAATTTGAATTGCCCTTTGGTGATAACAGTGGATATAGCTAACTATGGAGTCACTAAGATGCTAGTTGACCATGGGAGTTCAGTAAATGTGCTGTTTAATTCTACGTTGATCAAGATGGGCTTGAATAATCAGACGCTAGAACCAGTGAGGACATCTCTTCATGGGTTTGGAGGTCCAGAAATAGTACCACTCGGAATGCTTAAGCTCCCAACATCATTGGGAACAGCACCACAGAGAAAGACGCTTATGGAAGATTACGTGATCGTTGACATGCGTTTTGCGTACAACGGAATCATAGGGAGACCCGCACTTAATGATTTCCGAGCGTTACCATCAACTTATCATCAAATGGTGAAATTTCCAACTTCTAGCGGCACATGAGAGGTCATAGCAGATCATATCGAAGGATGGAAATGCTACGTAACCTCACTTCGGACTCGGCCACAACAAGAAGAAGAAGCTGCAAGGGCTTTCGCTCCAAGACATATGAAGCATATCGATTAAAGATTCTGTTTTCAATCTACAAGTGTTTTTAGCATTTTGAATATTTTGAACAAGTTTTATTCGTTCCCTCTGCTATAGCATGCATGAGGGACAAATATGTATGAACTTAAAACAGGCACCCCAAAACATGATTATGGAGGACCGCGCTAGAAGTCAGGCAAATGAGCAATGTCCCAAGCTCTGATCTATTCACCTAATCTGATTGGGTTAATTCAAGAAGTCTACGTTTAATTAATGTAATTGTGTGAATTCTGTGTAATCTGCATAATGCAAATGAATGCAGGACAACGAATCTCTTCGAGGCAAAAAGAAGAACGGAAAATCTGCCCTAAAGTGGCACGAGATACCGAAAGAAGCCAAAGGCGACAAAGGGACGGAAACTCTGCCCAAAGTGGCGCGAGATACCGAAAATCCCTAAACCAATCAAGAAAACGGAAAATCTGCCCCAAAGTGGCACGAGATACCGAAAGAAGCCAAAGGCGACAAAGGGACGGAAACTCTGCCCCAAAGTGGCACGAGATACCGAAAATCCCAAAAACCAATCAAGAGAATGGAAACTCTGCCCCAAAGTGGCACGAGATACCGAAAGAAGCCAAAGGCGTCAAAGGGATGAAAATTCTGCCCCAAAGTGGCACGAGATACCAAAAATCCCTAAATCAATCAAGATAATAGAAACTCTGCCCCAAAGTGGCACGAGATACCAAAATAAGCCAAAGACGATATAGGGACGGAAACTCAGCCCCAAAATGGCACGAGAGACCGAAAATCCCCAAACCACCAAAAGAAATAGAAATCATATCCAGAGTGACATGAGATACCAAATAAAGCCAGGAGCAATGAAAGAGTAGGAGGTTATTAACAGAGCCCCAGAGGCAATGATTAAATATTACACATGAAATGGAACAACAGGGAATCACCAGGTTGCCAAAATAAAGTAAAAACTCAGATCGAAAATTGAAATAAAAGACAACGGTTATTAACCCGAAAGTTAAACAATTGAAATATTACAATTCTGTTGGAAACTAAATGGTTCAGACACATCAGAGAGACGCAGCGCCACACAAATAAAAATTGATTATAAATAAAAATTGTTCATAAATATAAATGATAGAACAGCCTAAAGGCTGTACACTCAAGCTTCATCCTCATCCTCAGATGAAGGATATGGATCAGGCATTTCGAGCGGGGGAGGTACTCCTTTGAGAATAAGATCCTCCTTCATCAGCAATGAGGCAAACTCGTCAGGTTCTGCAGGATTAGTTGTTCGAGGGGGCAATTTCTCTCGATTTGGTCCCAGAGACAGATCTAACCACTCTGGTTCGAAATTACCACAGACATACTTTGTAGCATAGAACTGATGCACTGTCAGAGCTTGAGCATTCCGAGCCACGCGGTCGTCTCGACGAGTGCACATTTCTTGAAACGTGCTGCTTTGGAGAAATTCTTCGGCAATCTTCACTGTTTGCTCGGGAGAAACCTATAAATAGGGAAAAGATATTAATAATAATAATAATAATAAATAGGAGGCTGGGGTGCAAAAAAGATTATAAAAAGTAGTATATTTTACATCTTTAAGGCCGCGCAGATAGCCAGTCAACTCAGCATTGTGGGCTTCTTCTTTGACTGCGCCAACCTCCAACTTTAGCTTAGTGATTTGCCGATTTAGATCTTCTTTGAGTTTGTCAGCTTCCTCTCGTGCCTCCTTAGCTGCTTGCAAAGCTTTTTCCTTTTCATCGAGAGCAGTTTGGAGCGCATAGTTGTCAGCACTACTAGCAGATTCCTTAAACTCCATAAGGGCCGAAAACATCGTGTCCACGAAACCCCCCGCCTAACAATAAATGAGCGGTTACATAAAAATTTAAGAAAAAGTCAATTCAAAGAAGATACGACTCAAACTTTGAAATCATTACCGCTGATAGCAGATGCAATGTATTTCTCTCCACCCTCTTCCTCTCTTCGGCAGAGATCGACAGAGGAACTGCAAGACAAGGCAGCAATACCCTCAAATGTTCGATGGCTTCAGCCTCTGAGATATCATACCCAGCAGCTCGTGCACGAGGGCCTTGGCTAGATCCAGCACCTGCATTTGCATCAGCTGCATGGGCAGGAGTTGTGGAGGTACCTGTCCTGTCACTTTGTCCTACCGGAGGAGTAACCCCCTCAGTTTGCGACCGACTTTGAGGCATCCTTCGCCTTTTGCGTTGGATAAGATTTTCAGCATCCTCACCTAGTCCAGCTCCCCTGCTTTGAGAAGCTTCGGCACCCCCTTGAGTACCGTCAGGGTTATTCCCCAATAATTCCTCGAAAGGATCAACTGGAGGAATAGCAGGGGCAGCACTAGAAGTACCGGTGAGGTTCTTTTTGCCTTTATTCTTTCTCTTTCGAGGGGGAGGAATTTTGGGCACGGTGTCAGTTTGGGAACTCGCCATATCAGCGGTTAATGCTCGATTCATTCTGGCGTGGCGACTCATAAAGAATTTCTCTGCGATAAAAATAAATAAATCGTTAGAAAATATAATGAACATAAATTGGAGAAAACAGAAGGATCCGCTGTTTTACCAAGGGTCATTTTTCCCTCGTATTTCACTGGAGACAATCCAGGTAGAGAGAGGACCCGATTTTCAACAAGTTTCTTAACATCAAATTGATGTTCTCTAACTAAGTTGGGGATAAAGTTGCAATCCCATAGAGTTATGTTAACTACACTGGGAATCATTACCCTTGCCCCAGTATACCATTCACGACGAAATTGATCGAATTCGCCGTCGTAACTCTCTTTGATAAAAAAGTATCTTCTTTTCCAATCTTTTCCATATCCGGTCGCCCCACCGTTTAAGAATTTCCGATTCGTTTGGGCTTTGATATGGTAGAATCCTTCTTCGCGCCTCGCGATCTCAAATAACGCATAAAACTCATTAGGACTTTGGGGTTGACGCAGAGCCTTCATAACTATAATAAAACCAATAATATTCCCGTATGAGTTTGGCGTAAGTTGCGCGGGAACAACGCTTATTTTTCGTAGAATCCATCTTAGCTCATAGGGGATCGGGAAACGCAGATCATTTAGAAGTTGTCCAACAAATACAGTCATATGACCGGGCGGTGGGGTATGCATCCGATCGTTTGGTCCCCGAAGTACAATTTTATATTTGTCGGGGATATCAAATTTAATGCGAAGCCCCCTACGACTATGTTGAGGACGAGAGGTATATTGGTCGAAGGTCATTCCTGGGACCTCGACATGATCGTCAAATTCCCTATTAATATAATCTACGTCCTCTTCACCCTCGCTTGGAGCGCGATTATCTTTATAAGATGACGTATACGAGTCATCACTATTTTCTTCGGCCATTGTTGGTTCAGTGTTTGCCGCGGGGGCGTCACTCGCAGGTGAATCAACTGTTGTTATATGTATTAAATCGAATAAATCTACGTCGCCTGTATTCGGGGCCGTGGGTGCAACCGGAGGGTTCTCTGGGGCCGTGGGTGCAACCGGAGGGTCCTCTTTCTTAATGGAACTGGAACTAGAACCAGTACTCGACTCACTCCCACGAGTGGATCCACCGCTCACCATCTTTGGTGATAATAAACTGAAATAAATTAAAAACGGAGACTGACTAAGGACGCATACGTCACTCCACACTCTCGTATGTCACTCAAATATACGTAACATTGAACATGTTAAAAAGTAGATAACCCAGCAAAATAAAAACCAATTTTTTTTTACCTTAATTAAATTTTCGGTAAGAGAAGTTCTTGCTTGGTTGTTTATATCCTACACAAAATAACAGCAAATTAGAAACATGCAACGGAACGCTTGAAAAAAGGAGGAGAAACAAATATCTTAACGCATCGAATTTTCTCAATTCGATGCTGATCGTATCGAATTCCTGACCGTTTGATACGACTCGCATCGAATGACACATTCGATGCGCCCCACCTGAAGCGAAAAATCTGTTGGCTGAAGATTGAGCTGGTCATTGCAGACCCCCCTTATATAGGGGACGCGAGGCCCATCAGGCCCATTTACATTACCGCATCGAATAACCGCATCGAACATCTATAATTCGATGCGTACTATTTCACGCATCGAATGATTTATAATTCGATGCGTACTATTTCCCGCATCGAATGGTTCACAATTCGATGCGTTAAAAATTATCTTCCTAATACAAGTACTATGAACCGCTCCGAATTTACTATGAATAGGAATATCCCAAATCAGTACGGATATATTTTTTCAAGTTTGGAAGACGATCTCTAAATTGATATCGTCTCCCAAACTGGGGGGACTATATGATGGGTGTGATTTAGGATTGGCCCAATATAACGTTATTAAGCGCATCGAATAGAGAGAATTCGATGCGCGCATCGAATCAACAGTATAATCCTTCCTTATTGGGCCGGCCCAGAAGCGCATCGAATAGAAAATTCGATGCGCGCATCGAACAAGGATGACTCGATGCGCCTTTCTATATTGGAATGTGGGCTCCACGGGACGAGTTCTATAAATAGCCCGTCCCCTTGTAATCTGTGCAGATTTTGAGGACTGAATCAGCTCAGTACAGTCAGCATCGAACATACCCCCATTCGACACGCATCGTATTGAATTAACTGAAATTCGATACGGAGAATACCTTATCCTTATTCGAGACATAAGTTACGCATCGAATTTGACATCCACAGCACGCATCGAATTCGATACCTTCTAGATTGATTTCCACCGTGTTAACTATTCCACATCGAACAGGTTCTCGTTCGACACGTCAGCATCGAATACCTGAAATTCGATACATCTTATTAACCTTGTAATTTAGTTATTCTATCTAGAAAGCTTGTATTAAGTGTTCCGGACCAAGCTAGTCCGTTAATAATATTGGATAGCATTGTTTGATCTCATTTTGTACTTTTTATTGTATTCTATTACCGTGACGAAATAAGACCAAAACACTAGGACAGCACTCAAAGCAGCCTAAAAAGTCCATTACACCTCATATTGGACACTTATCTGATAAACTTATCAAATATACCATGCAAACTTCAGCTGACAAAAAGAGAACCGAACTCTATACTACATAACTCCTCCCTATTTTCAAGAGAACTGCAAATATACAAGATAAAAAATAAATACATCACACAATATATGCTGAGATTCCGTTTGAAGCAGGTAAAACTTTCATACCAATTGCAATACAAGCAGAAAAACACATGTTAATGTTAATTTTACGTACTATTACACCCAAATTATGGTTACTGAACTGAAGGAATCTATTTCCGATAGCCAGACTATCTGAACTCTAGGACATTAGAAGTTTCCTGAAGATTACATTACTATTAGGTGCTTTAACTTAAGGAGGCATCTTCAGAATTATGGAATCATTGCAAATCATCTTGAGCTTTGTCTATTACGTGTACCAACCAAATATTTCAAAACCTAACCATTCCTTACGAATCAGGGCCAAACACGATCTCATGTCCTAGTTAAACTACTAACCACAAGAAAAGCTGATGTTGGTCAAAGTAGGGAACTATATCGGCTAAAATTATTAGTATTTTAGAACCCAATGGTTAGACCTGGAAACTGAACTCTCCCAATTTTTACAAACAGGGTTTGAAGTGCATTATTATAGAATTGTGAACACCAAACCTACGTCGACCTAGACTTTTACTCCATCATAGTTGTTTCATGCGAATTGTAAGGCTAGCCACCTCAGAGGTTACCAATATATACATAGATGTACACACACACACACACACACACACACACACACACACACATATATATAGTTTGTCATGGAACAATGCTTCATACACTGCCATGAAAGGGGTATAGTAGAACCTTAGCCAGAAAATTACAACTCTGCATTTTCTCGTGATATACTGAGCCTGTAGCAAGATTGAGTTATTGGCCATATAGATGCACAAGGAATAGTTTACATTAGACGTCGACCTTCTGGTTGTAAGAAAGGAATACTCAAATTTCCACCTCAAGCCATCCTGATTTGATTTACTTTTTGTCTAACCTGAAGCATGAAGTACATTATCTAAATTCGAGGTATGTAAAGTGCATCATAGAAACTAAAATCAATACGCAGATAGGGTATTTTGTTCAATTCTATCTTAACCTATACTGGTTTGCTTTATGAATTTTGACTCTCCTTAGTTTAAGTAAATTTTGCTCCAACGTAACATTATTATCAGAGTTATAAGCTCATGAAAAGTCTCCTGAACAGAATCAGTGTACTGTTAAACTTAGCAAATCATTAAAGGTGATAAACTACATTGACATTGATCTGGCACACATTCTGTCTTTATTTTTCTTCATCTTAAGAAACTTATGGAGTGTTCAACTTTTTTCATAGGAGAAGCTGACGCTTGACCTATTGGAACATCTAAATACATGTAGTTGTCAAATCTGACCCTAAATAATAAAAGTCATAACAAGGAAAACTAATAAGTTCAAGAAAAGTAACAAAAATGATACAGAGGAATAGTGAAGAAGAAGCAGTAAGACATTTGTAAAATCTCTTCTGTGTCGTATTGATAAGCTTAAAAGCAAAAGACTATTATATCAATCACTACACTATGTCTTCTTATATAAAAAAGCAGAAAGGGAATCTTAAATAAAAGACAAGACTATATAATATATTCTTTAACCGCTAAGTTTACAAGTATGGGCAAGTATGGGCTGGATTATTTTCTTTTTGTTCCACACTGCATATCAGCTTCCAAGTCATCATTTTCCCTGCTTTTATACTCCCCCTCAAGATCAGAGTACATGTTATAGACTCTCATCTTGCACAACAGCTTGTGAAACCTTTGCATTCACAAAGCCTTAGTGAAAATATCTGCTAGCTGCATATCAGTGAAGACATGTAGAAGTTTGATCAACCCTTGTTGCAATCTCTCTCTAACCACATGGCAATCTATTTCAATGTGCTTCGTTCTTTCATGAAAAACAGGATTTGTAGCAATGTGTATGGCTGCTTGGTTGTCACAGAACATTAGTGCTGGTTCTTTGTGATCATAGCCAAGATCTTTCAACACATTCTTTATCCAAACCAATTCACAGACAGTTGAAGCCATTGATCTATATTCTGCTTCAGCTGATGACCTTGAAACAATTACTTGTTTCTTTGATTTCCATGAAATAAGTGCTTCTCCAAGAAATACACAATAGCCTGTTATGGACCTTCTTGTATCAGTACAAGCCCCCCAGTCAGCATCACAATAAGCTTTGATGTGCATCTCATTATCCTTAGGAAAAAGTAGCCGTTGTCCTGGTTCCTTCTTTAGATATCTAACAATTCTCTGCATGCATGTGTTCCTCCATGGGAGCATTCATGAACTGACTGAGAGTTTGTACAACATAAGAAATATCTGGCCTTGTCACCCATAGATATAATAATCTTCCAATTAATCTTCTGAAGAATGTAGGATCAGTCATAGTTACTCCCTCTTATTGTGATAGTTTTAAATTCAGCTCTTGTGGAAAATTGGCAGGCTTTGTTCCAAGAAGACCACAATCCTTAATAATCTCAAGTGCATATTGTCTTTGACACACTGAGATCCCCTTACTGTTCCTTGCAACCTCTAATCCAAGAAAGTATTTTAAAGGCCCAAGGTCCTTGAGTTTGAAAAGAGTTTTGAGGTACTCCTTCAGGGTCTTTACTTCTTGTTCATTGTTCCCTCCCACTATGATGTCATCAACATATATGAGAATGACAGTGGTGAGGCTTTCTGAGTGTTTAAAAAAAAGAGAGTGATCATGAGATGACTGAATGTATCCTTGCTTCAAGATGATGGAAGTCAATTTATGGTTCCATTGTCTTGAGGCTTGTTTGAGACCATATAGAGATTTGTGGAATCTGCAAATAGTGTTCTCCCCCCCAGTAGCAAGTCCATGAGGTGGAATTATGAAGACTTCCTCATCTAGATCACCATAGAGAAAGGCATTGTTGACATCAAGTTGAGACAATGACCAATCATTAACAACAACATAAGCAAGGAGACATCTAATGGTGGTGATCTTTGCTACTAGAGAAAAAGTCTCAAAATAGTCTAGCCCTTCTTGTTGATTGTAACCCTTAGCCACAAGTCTGGCTTTATATCTCTCTACCTCTCATGTGGCAGTGAGTTTCACCTTGTATACCCATTTACACCCAATAGCAACTTTGCCAGGAGGAAGTGGTTCAAGAGACCATGCCTTATTTTCTTGCAAGGCTGTCAACTCATCATGCATAGCAGATTTCCACACAGGATTGGTAATAGCATGCTCAAAACAAGTCGGTTCAGGGTGAGATGCAGTAGCCAAGATAAATTTGAGATAAGAAGGAGAAAAACGACCAAAAGAAAAATTAAGAGAGTGTGGATTACCAACATGTTGGACTTCCACATTAGCGGAGTGAGAGGTTGCTGTTGCTTGAGTGAGCATGTACTGGTAGTCCTGGAGATGTGAAGGAGGTCTCCTGTCACGAGTAGATAGGAGATATATCTTGCACTATAGGAGAGTGTGCAGATGTGTTTGATGGAGGTGAAGGACAATCTGGAGGTAAGTCAGGAGCTGAAAAAATAGAAGTATCATGATTATGCTCTTGTGGAGCAATATGATCATTTGAAGGATAATTATAATCCAAGAAGGGGTCTGGATTAGAAACAGGAAGAGTGGAAACAATAGGAAAAGGGAAAATATGCTCATAGAACATAAAATCTCTTGAGATAAACACTTGTTTAGTGTGGAGATCATACAATTTACATCCTTTAATGTGGGCTGGGTAACCTATAAAAATGCACTTGGTTGCTCTGGATGCTAGTTTGTTATGAGGCTTGGGTAGTTTAGTGGCATAACAGAGACAACCAAAAATTCTCATGTGGTTGTATTTTGGTGGTTTTTGATGTAAGAGATGAAAAGGTGTTTGGTTGTTTAGTAGAGGTGCTGGTGTTCTATTTATGAGATAGGCAGCAGTTAAAACACAATCCCCCCAAAATTCAAATGGCAAGTTTGTTTGTAATCTTAATGCTCTAGCAACATTCAAAAGACGTCTATGTTTTATTTCAACAATTGAATTTTGTTGAGGTGTGTAAACACAGAATTGTTGGTGAATAATGCCTTTTGATGAGTAATAATCTGGCATATTGATGAGTAATAATCTGGCATATTGAATTCTTGTCCTTGGTCAGTTCTCAAGGTTTTAATGGTGGTCTTAAACTGGTTATATATAAGTTGTATGAAGTTCTTTAGTATTTGTCTTGCTTCACTCTTATGATGCGTTAAGTAAATCCAAGTAAAGCGGCTGTGATCATCAACTAAGGTTAAGAAATAAGAACAACCATTAAAAGATTTCACACTGTATGGCCCTCATATGTCAACATGTAGTAAATCAAAAGAGATGTCAGTTCTATGAGGTTCAATGTGAAAATGGAGACTGTGTTGTTTAGCCAAATGGCAAGTGTCACAGATAATATCATTGAAATTACTAAGAAAATGTTCAATATCAGAAGCTAACAAAGATAAACGAGGAGCTGAAGGGTGCCCCAAACGCATATGCCAAAGTAGAGAAGGCTTGATTGAAGAAGAAACAACAACTTGAGACTGAGAAGTACTGCTACCTTGAGGCTGAGAAGTACTGCTAATGGTAACAGGATTATCCTTGTTAAGTGACATGCAGTACAAGCCTTGCTCAACTTTAGCTATCCCAATCACTCCCCAGTTGTGAAGGTCCTGAATAACACAAAGATTAGACCAGAAAGTCATATAGCATGACAAAGATGTGGTGAGTTTGCTGACAGAAACAAGATTAAGACAAAAGGCAGGCACACATAGAACATTGTCTAATCTCACTTTGTTATTGAGGTGGACAAAACCAATGGAGCTAGCTACTACTCTATAACCATTAGGCAATTGAACATATGTATTGTGCAATGTGTGAGATGAAGTGAAAAATTGGGGATCACATACTACATGATCTGTGGCTCCAAAATCAAGAATCCAAGTGGACTCGGAGTTGTAAAAACTATTATTAATAGTATAATTGAGGTAAATGACACTTGAGGAAAAATGATTACTTGAGTGATCACTCATGGTGGATTAGGAGCTTTATTAACCTGATTAACCTGATTGAGCAAGCTATTTCCTCCCCGGAGTAGGCTACAAAGCTGATGAAATTGCTCTTGTGTGATAGGAGCAGTAGTACTGTTAGGCTGTGTTTGCATCATTTGATTCACAGATCCTTGAGGGAACCTGTTGTTGAACCCTGGTGGTTTGAACTTGGCATATTTATGCCCAGGGGGATATCCAAATACCTCAAAACATAAGTCAATAGTGTGGTTGCTCTTTCCACATTTCACACAAGGTGGTCTGGTTTTGTTACCTCCTTGCTTGTTCCAAGGCTTGTATGGTTGCTTCTGGAACTGATTAGGCATAGCAGCAACATGAAAGGTGTTGTCATGCACAATGGGCAAAGCCTTGACATTCATGGCTGCCATATCAGAAACCACAGATTGGTTTGACAACTCCAGATTTGCTTCCTCGTGAAGCACAACATTGAAAACATCATTCAACATAGGTAAAGGATCTCTAAGAAGTGTTTGGTTCGTGACTTGATTGATTGGTTCATCAAGTCCCATAAGAAACTGCATAACTCTCTTAGTTTCCATTTTTTCTATTCAAGGCAAGCAAAACACCACAATTTGTGTTACTGCAAGTAAGGTGTTCTTCATATTGGTTTATTTCATCCCAAATCAACTTGAGCTTAGAAAAATAAACACTAACTGGATTTCCCTCTTGCTTAGTATTAATCAAACGCTGTTCTAGCATATATATACGATTGTTACTAGATCTAGAGAATTTTCTTTTAAGTTCGTTCCAAACCTTAAAAGCAGAATCTCCAAACAATGTAAAATCATAGATTTCATCAGATAGACCAGCTGAAATCCAACCCAGAACTGCATAGTTACATCGGACCCATTTTCCGTATGTCGGGTCAGTGGATGCGGGTTCTGGTATGAACCCGTCAATGAATCCCACTTTGTTTTTGGTGAGGAGAGCCACGTACATGGCACGGCTCCATTTGTGGTAGTTTTGTGATGTCAATGGTTGACTCACAATCGAATGACTAGGGTTTTCTCCATGATGGAGAAACAGAGGATCAGACGGGTCATCATAGTTTTTGGTTGTGTTGTTTGTTTGTGATGATTGTGAGGGTTGTGTGCTCCCCGATGAATCTGATACAGCGGAGTTCGTCATGTGTGGTAAACGAAAAGAAAGAGATCGATAACAATGGTGATGTTATCAGAGAAAATAAGCTGAGATGGTGGTAGTGTATGCTCTGGTACCATAACAAAAATGATACAGAGGAATAGTGAAGAAGAAGCAGTAAGACATTTGTAAAATCTCTTCTGTGTCGTATTGATAAGCTGAAAAGCAAAAGCTTATTATATCAATCACTACACTATGTCTTCTTATATAAAAAAGCAGAAAGGGAATCTTAGATAAAAGACAAGACTAAATAATATATTATTTAACCGCTAAGTTTACAAGTATGGGCAAGTATGGGCTGGATTATTTTCCTTTTGTTCCATACTGCATGTCAGCTTCCAAGTCATCATTTTCGCTGCTTTTATAGAAAGAGCCACACCGATATGTAGGAAATACAGAATATCCAGCTTTTCAACCCTTCACAATATGACGCGGAACAAATGACAAGGAGGCCAGTTAAAATCTATTCTTAAAACAGTTAAGTTAGAAATTTCATTTAGCAACATCCTAAAACATCTTTAAAACCAAAGAAATATACAGAGTAAACATTGAACTGCAGAACCTAACTGCTGCTCTTAGACTAGCTCTCAACACCAATAGATGATTTTAAAAGAATGGGAAACTTGAAAAAAAAATCACATGCCAATGTTGCTACCTCTGCTATATCATAAATAAACATCATTCTTTCATTCTCCAATTTCTCATTCTCATTGTCACTTTCCAATTTCTCCAATTTCTCATTTATATCCATAATATATATAAATATATATAAAAAATATATCTTTATGTATAAAAATATATCAAATATATATAAATATATAAAAAAGGAAACAAAATCATAAATATCATTTATATCCATAATATATATAAATATATATAAAAAATATATCTTTATGTATTAAAATATATCAAATATATAGAAATATATAAAAAAAGAAAAAAATCACAAATATAATTTTTTATTACTGAAGTTACATTATATATATAAAAAATCATATATAAAAAATACTTAAAAACATTATATATATACTTAAATATATAAATAAAAAAACATTTTTATCACTGAGATTTAAAAAAAAAAAAAAAAATAGAGCCCCCCATCCCGCAACCCCCCCCCCCACCCCCACACACCCGCTGTAACTTACCGGTTGTAGTGGCGGCGACGATCGACGCCGTCACCGCTGCAACTCGCCACCAGCAGTGGTGGCGGCGTCAATCAATGCCGCCACCGCTGCAACTCGTGGTTGCAGTGGTGGCGGCGTCAATCGATGCCACCATCGCTGCAACACGCGGTTGCAGGATTGACGCCGCCATCGCTGCAACACGCGGCTGCAGCAGTGGTGGCGTCGATCGACGCCACCACCACTACAACCGGCGAGTTGCAGCGGTGTGTGTGGGGGGTGGGTTTGCGGGGTGGGGTTCTATTATTTTTTTTTTAAATTTTTGTAATAAAAATGTTTTTTTTATTAATTATATACTTAAGTATATATATAATGTTTTTTAAGTATTTTTTTTATATATAATGTAATTTCAGTAATAAAAAATTATATTTATGATTTATTTTCTTTTTTTATATATTTATATATATATATTTGATATATTTTAATACATAAAGATATATTTTTTATATATATTTATATATATTATGGATATAAATGATATTCATGATTTTTTTTCCTTTTTTTATATATTTATATATATTTGATATATTTTAATACATAAATATATATTTTTTATATATATTTATATATATATTATGGATATAAATGATATTTACGATGTTTTTCCTCTTTTTTTATATATTTATATATATTTGATATATTTTAATACATAAAGAATTTTTTATATATATATTATGGATATAAATATATTTATATTTTAAATATATTACATGTGGCAATCATGGCGTGTGTCATTACTTCCAACTCGGCTGCCACGTCGGATGTTTTTCCTATGTGGCACTCGCTGGGCATTCAAATTGAAAAAGGCCAATTCGTAGGTTATTTTTAAAACTTCGGTAGTTATTGGGCAGATTCATCTAAAGGGTAAACTTATAGGGCAGAAGTATTAATTTACTCACCTTACCACAAATATTATAACTCTAATATGGTATTAAGACGCCAATCTTTCTAATGAGATCTTGATCCTATGACGAACCCTTCCGAAAACTCCACCACGCTTGCAACTCCACAAATATCAGTCATATTGACGCCTCGGCGTCCCCGTCGCAGCTGCGTTCACTCCATATAGCGGCCAACCGTCTTCCGGTGGTCAGGCGTTGATCCCGATCAATGCCCATCAACAACTACCGTTGCAACTCAAGGAGAAAATTTTGCCTGATGGCGTTTCCAAGTTCGTCACCTTCTCTATGGTACGGAATTTTTGGCTTCCTAGATGGTACAATCCCCTGCCCTCCTATGGGCTCCACTCCGAAAAGCGTGGCTGCATACGACTACTGGACACATCAGAACTCTCTTCTTATTCCTGACTTGATTGGATCATGCACTAACCCAATCATGCGTTTGTTCCAAAATGCCAAATCTTCGGCAGATGCGTGGGATACGCTTCAACATTCCTATACAAATTGTTCTCGAACGAGGGTGATGCAACTCAAGGATGATTTGCAAAACATCAAGTTAGGCTCGAATACTGTCTCTGAAGTTCTCCAACTTGTCAAATCAAAGGAAGATGAATTGGCAATCATAGATGAACCTCTCAAAGATGATGATATGACACTCTACGTACTCAATTGTCTTGGCTCTGTGTACCGTGGCATAGCAGGCTCCATCCGTGCTCGAGAACATCCAATCTAATTCTCGAAGCTTAATGATTTGCTTCTTAATAAAGAGGCTTATATGCACCGTCTTGAGCAAGAAGCATCGACTCTCGTTACTACTACGAACACGGCATCCTCACAGCCATGCTCCAACTCTAGTGGATCAGGCTGTAATCATGGTGGCCTTGCACGTGGTCAACAAAATGGTCAGCACCGTGGCTATTCGAACCCTGCGCTTGGCTTGCCGACCTCTTATCAGCTGCCTCATGCCCGTTTTGATGTACAACCACACACTCTCGACCTAATATCACTTACCAACTATGTGGTCTTTATGGTCATGGAGCACGCATCTGTCGTCGTTACGCACCACGACACGCTAACTTTGTTACGTCCGATGTGGCTTACTCTCCTCCCAACACGAATTAGCTTGTTGACTCGAGGACTTCTCATAATCTCACATCGGATCTCAAGAACTTCACTGTGCACTCTGAGTATTAAGGTCCTAATGAATTTTCCACTGCAGGTGGTACATGTTGCTTATATCCCATATTGGTACCTCTCATATTGTTTTGGTTGAACGTACATTTAACACTCCATAATTTGTTATGTATGTCCCAATCACGCCGCAATCTTTTGTCCCTTCATCAGTTTACAAAAGTGGACAATATTTTTATTGAATTTCACCCGTACTACTTTCTTGTTAAGGATCGCAGGTCGAGGACTAATTTATTCAGGGGAGCATGTGTTGATAGAGTATATCACGTTCAATTATGACATAGTGTAAGCTTATAGGAAAGATTGGAACAACACACGATAATCAAAAGCTTGTTGATTCACGAAGAATACCAAGAAATTGATGCAAAAAGAGAGAAACTCTCAAAAACTTTATTCAATAATCAACTAATTATCTTCTTAGGGTTTACATAGAATATATACCCTAAAAACATAATTAAAATACTAAAAAACATTTTTTTCCATTTTTAAAAAATGGAAAAAATCGAAATTAAAGCATAAACTAAAAGTGCTACTCATAGGGAACAGGCTCCAACAAGCGGAATGCAATTCCGAGTTCTAGAAATAAAGATATAACTGAAACGAAATTACTAAAAACGGTAAAAATGGCCTTTTCGAGGCCTAAACGATGGAATTTGGCTAAAATCCGATCCCTAAATGATCTTTAGATGATTACTACTATTCGTTGGCCCGTTTCGGATGCAATTGGACTAATCGCACGTAAAAAATGGACCAAGTCAAAATCAGCCTCTAATCTTGGGATGATCCCGTTTCACCATAAACTCCAATGCTTTCTCGACTGCATCAAATTGCCACGGGTTTTGAGGTTAGTTGGGGAGCGTGCTCACAAGAATTTTTGGCATGAACATTTTGGACATCATTCGTCGAAGATTAGTTCATTTCTTTTGAATAAAAACAATTTACCATGTTTTATGTATAGTGATTTGGATTTTGATCATTCTGGTTCATGCTTTTTGAACAAAAGACAACAACTCGTTTTCATAAATCATCTCTTTTTTCGGATCATGCTTTGTAATTTATTTATGGTGATGTTTGGGAGCCTTCTGCAGTTGTGTCTGTTACTGGTGCACGCTACTACTTAATTCTTATTGATCATTTTACTAAGTATTGTTGGGTGTATATGCTTTCTGCAAAATCAGAGGTCTCTACAGTGTTTGCTCAATTTTGCACTCCAATTGAAAATTAATTTGCCACCTCAATCAAGAATTTTGACTTGGATAATGAAGGGGAATTTTTGGCTATAGTTGGCTAACCACTACCCCGCATACGCCTCAGCAAAATGGCACAAGTGAGCGGCTTCACCATCAGATAGTTAGAAATGGTCGCACTCTTCTTACACACGATTGGATTCTCCTAAAATATTAGGATTACGCCTTTATTACTGTGGCTATATATGTAATTGGCTCTCTACTCCAGTTTTGCGCAATAGCTCGCCCTTTGAAGCGCTCTTATGCTACCCCTATTTACTTTCTTATATTCCAGGCTAGTTATCGCCTCCTTCTCGGGCTTGTGTGCTTGTTTGATATTTCACATCTCAAACAACCTACAAGTGTCTTGATCTTGGTATAGGACGGTTAATCATTTTATGAATGTCCATTTTGTTGAAACGAGTTTTTCGGGCCCTTCCATGAGTGAATCAACACCTCGTCCAATCTTGCCCTCCGCTTCACGGTTGGCCGCTCTCGCAAGGTTCTTGTTCCTCCAGACACTTCAGCGGCACGCTTTTTTCCTAATGTTGAGTCCAATGTTGGGGTATGCAACTAGAAACTTTGACACATGTCTTTACACCTTCTGTTCCCAATGTCGGGGCAACATTGTAACCAAAGACTTCTGTCCCAACCGTTCCGCATGTAGAACCGCCTTTGGATCGTGGTCACTCTATGATCAAGCGTTCTCGCTACAATATATTTAAACCTAAGGTTTATTCAGCAGTTACCAACCATCCGGTTCTTGGTCTGATTGAACCTACTTGTGCCTCTTATGCTATTGTAAATCCCAAATGGCGTGCAACCATGAATGAATAATTTTACCGCCCTCACTTCGCATGGCACTTGGTCATTAGTTCCACCTCCCTTGGATTGTGGAAATATTGGATCAAAGTGGGTCTTTCACTTTAAACAACATTACAATGGTTCTATTGACCGTTTTAAGGCGGCCTTTGTAGCCAAAGGCTTTCATCAGCGACCCGGCCTTGACTATAAGGAGACTTTTAGCCTGGTTATTAAACCTGTCATGGTACAAAATATTCTCTCTTTATATCTCATGCACAACTGGACGCTTCGTCAACTGGATGTTAGTAATGCTTTTCTTCATGGCGCTCTCTTGGAAAAAGTCTTTATGCGACAACCCTCAGGGTTCATTGATCTGACTCGCCTTCATCATGTATGCCTTCTTAATAAGTCTATTTATGGCCTTAAACATGCTGCCCCTGCATGGTATCTTGCACTAAGTGCGACGCTTATCTCGTTTAGTTTTGTTCAAACCAAATTTGAAATGTGCTCTTGCGAGATTCATTTCGTATCTTTGTGCTTGTATATGTGGACGACATAATTATCACCGGCTCGTGTGATAAATCGTTTTTTTCTTCACGTATCACACATCTTGCAACCAAGTTTGCGGTCAAGGACATGTGAATTATCTCATAATGTTTGGGTGTGGAAGTAGTGCGTTATCGTGAAGGTCTGTTTCTGTCTCAACATAAATATATTCATGGTTTATTGTCGTGACACAAGACTGATGGTGCCAAACCTCTCACGACCCCTATGGTCACTATTCCTCCCGTCTCAACGTCTAATGTGGTTGTTGATGCTACAAAGTTTCGCCAGATTGCTGGTGGCCTCCAATATCTTGTGGTTACTCATTCCGATGTCGCGTTCTCTGTCTACTGCTTGGTTCAGCGTATGGCGTCTCCTGTAGCCACGGACTGGACAACCCTTAAATGCGTGCTCCTTTATCTCAAGGGTTCTCTCACATGGTGTTCTCCTTCGCCCCCTCCCCCCGCCCCCCGCCCCCCGCTTCTCTCTCGGCTTTTTCAGACTCGGGCTAGCCGGGAGACAGTCTCAAATTACATAAAAAAAGGGCAGCCCGGTGCACGAAAGCATCTCCGCAATGTGAGGGACCGAGGTGTTCCACCGCAAGGGTGTATAAGGGGAAAACCTTCCCATGTCAAATTTGACAAGAGGCCGCTCAGAGTATCAAATTACATAAAGTTCCACAATATATAGATTCTGATGTTCCAAGTTTTTTATGAAAAAATCAAAACAGGATTTTTAAGTTTAATCAACAACAACTAGATTTTAATACATTCACCTTATTTTAAAGTTAAATATCAAAAAATAATTTATAAACATATTATAAATATTCGTAAATTTATTATTAATTTATATATAGATCAATATGGAAAAAATTAAGTTCTCAGAAAAATAGATAATATATATTAGTAAAGGAGATAATATCTTAATGGTGTTCATTAATTTTAAATAAATTGATATTGAAAAAATGAAGTAGAATTCATACTAGTGCAGGTGAAAATTTTCCTTGTGTAATTACTCCTACAATAGGGGATGTATCCTCCTTAATTATAGATGGTAGAATAAAAAATCTCTTTATTTCATTATAGATGGTAGATTAAAAATTTCATAATTTCTCTTCTTTTGATTTTGGGAAGGTTAAGATAGAGATTTCATTTATTTTTGCTCTGTATTTAGAAAATTTACCCTGTCTATATCATCACCCTAGTTATCGCGTACAAGTTTCCTAATAATATGAAAGTTAATTGGTAATAGAGAATTATCTGTAAGATCAGATTGTGAGATACTCGTGGGTTGTTAAAGCCAAAGTCCTTCGCATGAGGATTTGCATGCGTCTCTAAAATTAGGGTAACTTCCAAAGCTTTCTCGAGTAAGGTCTACTGTGAAATCGGCAAGGTTTCATCGTTAGTTAATCAACATTATCATAACCAATTACCTGTCCGCTCCTACTGCTCTCGAGTCGGGGTCGATGGCTAGGGTTTCGGGTCGTGTTTTGTCCGCTTGTTTTTTCTTTTCTGTTCGTTTCTTTTCTTTCTATTCAGCAGTGTTTTGGGGATCTAACAGGTGTGTTTTTGTGTATTTTCTGTTTTTGTCCGATGTACCTGGTCGTACTCAAGCTCTCGTTTCACCTCGGACGGATTTTCGAGTTTGCTACTGCAGCACCAGTCCCTCACTTACTTTTGGGGACCATGGAGGACGCTTGTAATCTGATGCGTACCGGGCTTTCTCTAAAGGATACGGAAGGAGAGGGAGGGTTTTTTTTGCTGCCTGATGCATCATGACAGCAGGATAATGCCGGGGCTGACCTGGTGGTTGTCGGACGTCTATTATCAGGGAAAACTGCTAATTTCAACTCGTTTTGCACTGTGATTAAATCTCTTCTTAAGGCGGAGAAAGGACTGGATATTACTCGTCTCGGTGAAAATCGCTTCTTGTTCCAGTTCTACCAGAAGATTGACATGAACTGCGTGTTACATAGATGTCCATGGTCGTTTGATAAGAATGTATTAGTATTGGTGGCGGTTGACAAGAACGAGAATCCCATCGACAAAAATTTGGACCTATGCAGTTTTTTTGTGCAGATATACAACATTGCGGTAATTCGTCAAACTCGTACTACGGCACACGCCATTGACAGCTTGATGGGTGTTGTGGAGGATGTGAATCTCGCGGAGTCAATGGGAGTTAGTATGCGTATTCGAGTAAAAATTGATGTGACAAAGCCATTGCTACGGTTTATGAAACTTCGGGGAAGAGAGGGGCAGGAGATGTTAGTGTCTTTTAAATATGAGAGACTCCCAAATTTTTGTTATTTGTGTGGGATGCTTGGTCATATTCTGGCGGACTGTGAGTCCAAATATGACTCCGAAATTGGGGATGACTCCCAGCTACCATATGGCGATTGGTTACGAGAAAATACGAGGGGTCCGGGGTCGATAGGAGGGCAGCTGGGGTCGCGGTTTCCCCTCAGCTGGTCGGACATGTTCCAGTGATGCATCATGGCGTGCACCGCAAGCGGACAGTGCAAACTCCTCAGAAAGCACGCCATCAGCTAGCTTTTTGCGTGGATGGGATATGGTTACGAATTGGGATCTGACTAACGGTGAAGTTATATCAGGACTGGGACACAGTGATGAGCATATTCTGCGGGCATTGAGTCAGCAGGAGACACCGGTTTAGCTTACTTTTAACGAAGAGGCAGGGAAGGAGGAAGTACGGGAAAAAATGAAATATACGGGTACAGTCCAGGTACATAAGGTGTGTCAGAGGCTTGTGGGGGAGTTGACTCGGGATTATGTCAAGCATGAGGATGATGTATTCGCTGGAATAAATGGGATGACATTGGAAGTAGAAACGAGGGTAGAGGTTAAAGATCCACATAAAAGTCGAGGGGTTATACCAATAGCAGTTGGGTAATTAGGGCATCTACTGTGGGACAGAAACGATTGCATGCAGAGGATACAATGGTTACTCGGGCGGCAGACAAGAAGGCGCGTTTGGAGGTACTATCTCGAGATATTGATGAGCTTTTGGCGGCGACAACGGTGCAGTCCCGCCGCACTCAATGAGTCTGCTTTGCTAGAACTGTCAGGGTATGGGGAACCCTTGGACAATTCAGGAACTAAGGGAGTTAGTTTCCAAATTCCGCCCCCCTCTAATTTTCTTGTCTGAGACCAAATGCAAGGCAAGGAGAATAGAGGTGTTAAAGAGCATGTTTAATTATTTTGGTGTTTGCGTTGATATGAAGGGTTTGTCGGGGGATTAGCTTTGTAGTGGGTTAAAGATTGGGATGTTTAGTTGCTTAGCATGGCCGATATTCATATTGATGCAGTGGTTGTTGGCAAAGGGGCATATGTTGATTGGCGTTTCATCGGGTTATATGGGAAGCCGGATGGAGCAAAACGAATACGCACGTGGAACTTATTACGACAGCTCAGGGGAGTTTCAGCGCTGCTGTGGCTTTGTGTAGGAGATTATAATGAAATTTTGAGTCAACAGGATAAACGAGGTGGTCTTCTACGTCCAAATTGGTTGATTAGAAACTTTCATGATACTCTCGTGGATACTGGCCTATGTAAGATCGATTTTTATGGACCGCGGTTTACATGGTGCAGTAGGTGGCCCACTCCTCATACGGTATGGGAGAGACTTGATAGAGCATGTGCGGACGTTCCATGGCATGACAGATTTCCACTTGTGCGGTTGTAACATTTTGTGACTCGTACATCGGATCATCACGCCATCTTTATTCATTTGTCGTGAACCCAGGAAAAACAGAGGCGCACAAATCTATTTATGTTTGAGCCAACATGGTCTAAGAAAGTGGATTGCATGGAGATTATTAAGAGTTGCTGGGCTAGTGGAGAGGAGAGGACGCTTACTGAGAAGCTCGACGAGTGCAGGATTGGTTTGGTACAATGGCATAAGTTGGACGGTGTTGATTTGCAGAGACGGATGGAGGCGCTGAGGCGAGAATTGGGGAGGCTGAGAACGGGCACTATTACCACGACCTCAAAAGTGGAAGAGGTCCGGCTTACCAAACAATTGGAGGATCCCCCTTGTGTTATATTTACTCATATTGTGCTTATACATAAGTGCCCAGATCCTGATTTGATGACTGAGTTTCGATCGATTAGTCTGAGTAATGTGTGTTTAAAAATAGCGTCTAAGGCAGTGGCTAATCGGTTAAAACCTTTTCTCTCGTCTGTTATCTCTGTTTCTCAGTCTGCATTTGTCCTGGGTCGCCTTATCACAGATAATATCCTGGCGGCCTTTGAAGTTAACCGCTATCTTAAGAACACGAGGACAGGGAAGCGGTGTCGCATGACGTTGAAGCTGGATATGAGTAAAGCCTATGACCGAGTTGAGTGGCCCTTTCTTGAGAAGGTAATGCTTAGATTAGGCTTTGACGCAAAATTTGTTGATCTAATTATGTTGGGCGTGCAGTCGGTCTCTTATTCTATCTTGCTCAATGGTCGCCAGTCAAGTTTTTTCCCCCGAAAAGGGGATCCTCTATCCCCCTACCTCTTCTTATTTGTTTTCGAGGTTTTTTCAGCACTCATTGCTAGAGCCGTGGAGAGAGGTGAGCTGCGGGGAGTGAAAGTTAGCAGGCATGCTCCCAAGGTGTCTCATCTACTTTTCGTAGATGACACTCTGCTATTCTGTGATGCGGATGTTGCATCTGCAAATTGCATTCGGGGAATATTGAAGCGGTTTGAGTTAGCGTCAGGCCAGAAGATAAACCTTGAGAAATCAGTGGTGGTGTTTAGCAAGAACACTAATGCTCATACTAGAGGTTTGGTGGGGGGCGTGTTGGGTGTCACGGTGGCAGAAAAGCATGATAAATACCTTGGCATGCCTTCAGTGATAAGGAAATACAAACGCGAATTATTTGATTTCCTAAGGGAACGTGTGGCGAAGACGGCACATGGTTATAAGAGTAAAACTTTATCGGGGGCGGTAAAGGAGGTACTGGTGAAATCTGTGATGCAAGCTATCCCTACGTTTATTATGAGTTGTTTTCGCCTTCCTCATTCTTTGATTAAAGAAATGGAGTCGATTATTTGCAATTATTGGTGGAGTAGTGGGGAGCAAAACAAAATCCATTGGGTTGCATGGGACAAGTTGTGTAGGAGGAAAGAGGATGGGGATTGGGGTTTCGGGACTTACAGGCTTTTAATCTTGCAGTACTTACTAAGCAGGCGTGGCACATTTTGGCAAATCCGGATAGCTTAGTTAGTAGAATTTAAAAAGCAAAGTATTTCCCGCATGTAGAGTTTTGGGATGCACCGTTGGGGGTCGCGCCATCCTTTTCATGGCGTGGGATTTGGGAGGCTATTCGGGTGCTGAGACGGGGTGTGCGGTGGCAAGTGTGGAATGGCGAGGGGATTATGGTGTGGCATGACGCATGGCTGCCTAGGCATTATTCTTTCCGCCCTATCACGCCAGTGGATGTCGATGAGCCGTTTCTTTTGGCTCAGGATTTTATTGATAGTGATAAGGGATAGTGGGACGTTGATGCATTGTGTAAGTTTTTGTGGGAGGTGGATGTGGAGGTTGTGTTAACTATACCATTGGGGGAGATGGGGAACTTAGATCGACGTGTATGGAAGTTTGAGAAGAATGGGGAATTTTCTGTTAGAAGTGCATATCACCTTATTATGTCGCAGGGTTTGGCGTGAGGAACATGGGAAATGGTAGCAAGCTCGACACCTCATGCGTCATGGAAGAAAATTTGGCAAATTAATTGTGCTAACAAGATTAAGCTTTTTATGTGGCGCAGTTGTATGGATAGCTTGCTGACAGGAGGGAATTTATTGTGGTGACATATTTGTGTGGAGACGGAGTGTGTCGTTTGTAAAGGGGGTGATGAATCGATGAGACATTGCTTCTTTGAGTGTGCGTTTTCTAGACAGGTTTAGGCGCTTTCACTGATTCCGATGCGGCTTTGGATTCGTGATACTGAGTTGATTGGGGATTGGGTGGTGCGATTGGCTAAGGAGGCTTCACGTGAACTCGGCTTGGTTTGCACGGTGTGTTGGGCTCTATGGAGCAATCAAAATAATATTTTGGCAGGCAAACGAGCTAAACATGCGGATGAAGTAGTGGTGTTCGTCAACATGGGATTCTCATGTGGGAAAGGGCCGTGTTGTATGCGACAAGGAGGTGATGGAATGGGAGGCGCCAAAAGGGGGTGTGGTGAAAATTAATTTTTGACGGAGCGTGCTTTGTGGAGGAGGGAGAGATTGGTATAGGATTGGTGGCGCATGATTGTCAAGAAAACTTAATTGTGTGGCGTCAACGGCGACTACCTTCATTGATGAATCCTAGTGGTGTTGAGGCTTTGGCTGCGATGGGAGCGGTTTCTTGGGGGATTGAAAAGGGTTGGCGTAATGTGCTTTTTGAGGGGGATTGTCTTGGAGTTATTCATGACATTGTGCACGGTACTAATGGGGATGTGTATCTTGTTAATATTGTTAAGGATGTTCGGCGTTTGATTCGGGAGAATAAGGAGTTCTACATTAGATGGGTCCGTAGGGAATCTAATGCGGTGGCGCATGCTCTAGCTCGGAACGCCATTGAAGATGGACGGATTCGATAGCTAGCTGGTTTCATGGTTGATTTTATGTTCTTGTCTTTTTGTTTATTTGGTTTCAGCAATTTTGGCTTTAGAGGGGCTGTTTATGCAGTTTGCTATCTGTTTGTTGCTCTCTGGTCAGTTGTGGGGAGCAGCAGGTTTTTGAATAAACTCTTACTTCAAAAAAAAAAAAAAAGATAGTGAGATACTCATTTTCCTAATAAAATAGACAAGTAAATCTTCAAATGTTTAAAATGCAGAAATCTGAAACATAAAGTAAATCTGAAATTCAGGACACGTAATGAATATTTTGAATTAATGGTTTAAATACAGAAACGATTTTAATATGGTTATAGCATATATAAAATCTTTTTGAAGATGAATAAGGAAAACAAGTTAATAAAACTTTCAAATGCGCAGTAGATTTTGTGCATCTCAAAATTTACGCCCATCAATAAATTATGGGCAAAATATTTTTTTTGCCCATTATTTTATGCCAACTTCAGGTTTTGCCCTTTAACTTTTTGGGCTTAGAAAATGCCCGCTAACTCCTTACTTTTTTATAAAAAATGCCCGGCGGGCTCTTGGATTGGGTTTGGGCTGGTTTTGCTGACGTGGCGTTTGACTGGGCGTCCCAGTCAGACGCCACGTCATTTTTTTTTTTTTTTTTTTTATGTTGCTAAATGGAAACAAATAAACACATATATATATATATATATATATATATATCTGTGTTAATATATATATATATATATATATATGTTTATACATTAAACATATATTTACATTAAAAACATAAAAAAAGAAAAGAAAAATTGGTTCAGATATATATATAGGTTAATTCAATATATAATAAAATTAGATATAATTTTGAATTAAAAAGAGAAATTTAACTAAACACTAAAAATTTGTATAAATTCAAGTTTAATCGAAAAACCAAAAAAAAAAGAATAATTCTAGCATTTTCATGTATATGTATATATATACACAAACCTTTTTATAATCTACAATTTAAAATAGTAATAAAATAAAAAAACAAAAAAAAATAATTCTAGCATATTCATATAAATGTATATATATACACAACTTTTTCTATATCTACAAATTTATAATAGTTATAAAAAATTATAATAAAAAAGTACATTCAAAGAAAAAAAAATTATATCATCCACACACACATATATATGCAACTTTATTTTATTTTTTCCAATTCCTTTTTATATTCTTAATAACAATTTATAAAAACTATTTAAATTATAAAAAACAAAAAAAAACATTTACTTTTCTATTATCTTCCCCAATCTCCACCCCCCACCCCCCGCGCGCCACCCCCCCCACCCCCACCATCCCCACCCGATTTCGCGGCGCCTCCCACAACCACACCCCCGATTTCGCCCCCCACCCCACCCCCTTCGCGTAACCACCCCCGATTTCCCTTTATTCGGCCTTGGAAATGGTGGCGCGTGAAACTTCGGCGGATTCGTCGGATTCCGATTCGTCCAATTTGAACGGCGGTTCGACGCGTAGAATATCGAGCTCCAATTTGCCGGATTCAGAATCGAAGAATTATTGCAATTTTGTGGTCGTTTGTGCTTCGGATTGAACCGCCATTGTTGTTGATTTGAAGTTGGTGGTGGGGGCAGCCGTGGTGGTGGTGGTGATATAGATGACGAGGTTGGGGTGGCGGTGGTGACCTTGGGTGGGTGATGAAGATGATGGGGGCAGCGGTGGTGGTGGTCGGTGGGGATGGAGATGGTGGCGGATTTGGGGGGTGTGGTTTATAGTGATGGCGGCGAGGGTGGTGATGGTCGGTGGAGATGGTGGCGGGTTTGGGGGGTGTGGTTGATAGTAATGGCGGCGAGGGTGATGGTGGTCGGTGGTGATGGTGGCGGATTTGGGGGGTGTGGTTGATAGTGATGGCGGCGAGGGTGGTGGTCGTCGGTGGAGATGGTGGCAAACGATTTAAAGTAAAAAAATTTCTTAATTTCTTAATAATTAAAAACTGAAAAATGAAAGTTAATTTATATAATAATTAATATTGTTTTGGGCTTATATATAATAATTAATATGTAATAAAGTTAATTATAAAGATTTTAATATAAAAATAAAAATGGGGGGTTTTTCTTTAAAAAAAAAATATGTGGCGCCACGTGGCGTCCGAGTGGTGGCCCAGTCATACGCCACGTTGGCAAAATTTGGACTTGGGCTTCTTTTGAGCCCGCCGGGCATTTTTTATAAAAAACTAAGGAGTTAACGGGCATTTTCTAAGCCCGAAAAGTTAAATGGCAAAACTTGAAGTTGGCATAAAATAAAGGGCAAAAAAAATATTTTGCCCATAAATTATTGAGAGTTTGCACGTATCTGCCAAAGATTTCTAATACTGAAAACATATTACAAATTATTGAAATAGTAATCTTCCTAAATATACCAACATCGTGTAGTGTATTCCCCGCATGATATTTAGATATCGATATTATATTACATATACTCGGTTATTTGCACTCTAAGAATCCTAATCATTTCCGAGATATTGGTTCAAAATTACAAGATTAATAACATAGATCAAACATTTGTATTAGAATCCTCTATGAAAGGAAAACATTAATTGCATAGCCAATGGGATTTGTATATATAGGTGATATTGCCTTAGTTTTATTCACGTCAAATTAAAGACTAAAATACTATATCGTAGGATCATAAACCAAAAACAATGTCTCATACACATTTTCATTGTATTAGTGGCTGCGATTCTCCTAAAGGTGAGTATATTATGTCTCTCACATTTTCTTTAATATAAATTTTGTGAGAGTTTATGTCTTGCGCCTGTATGTCCATAATATATAGGACTATGTATCTAATTTTTATGTTTTCACAACTCTCCTGTCATTTAGCTTTTGCAACTTCATTACAGGCTTCAAATACAGTTGGCCGGAATTAGTCGGTAAGGATGTTCAAGCCGCTAAAGCCATAATTGAAAAAGACAATCCTTATGTGACGGTTATACCTGTTCCAAGAGGTCAAGGTGTCACTGACGACCTTTGTTGTAACAGGGTCTGGCTTAAATTAGACAAAAACGGAAAAGTTTTCATCATTCCCCATGTTGGCTAATTGTTATGAATGCGTGAAATGAGAGTAAGAGAAAATAAATTGATCTATTTGAGTACTTGTGTTAGTCAAAAGTTTGTAGTTGAGCAGATACCATATTGCTCATTGAATAAAAACTATTATAACTGCTGAAAACAAACATTGTGTATTTCATGTAAACGTCACTTTTCCAGTTCAAGCCATGAAACAAAAACTAAACCCTTATGGTCGAAGTCAAATTAGCAGAAATTATTTGTGATATTGTTGTATAATTGTACAATTGATGTGCTGCAAGTGAAACAACTGTTAAAATCACGGACCACCGCTAGATGGAATTACAAAGTGATTAAAACCTTTATTTGAGAAATGTTTTGATCAAGACTCCAGATCCAAAATCAAATAAGTAAATTTATATAACCAAATAAATCACTTTATTCAGAATTATGGCGGTACTTTATTATAGGCATAATTAGAATTAGCACAATTTAGATAATTAATTATATAATTTAACAAGTATATATGAGTTTAAAGATTTAATAGAAAAATAAAAAAAAATCGTCTAATTAGTAAAAGTGCCCTTTAACTATTAAGGCATTTTTAACTATAAGTCCGCTTAAAGACTTACATGGCATACTTAGACAGAAAAATGAGTGTTTATGGGCATTTTCATCAGTCCGAAAACTTACAGGGCAAAAAGTAAAAAAATAAAGACTTACAGGGCATTTTTAATAATCCGGCCTTTATTATATTATAATTTTGGGGAGTTAATCTTCTTTTTTTTGGTGAACCAAGGAAATGCAAAGGTCCTTAGACCATGTCAAAGTTCAAAGCATCTAAACCATGAGGAGGAAGTCTATCCCAAAACATATCTCGCTCCTCTCCACTCGCCTTAAAATTAGCTAAACTATCCGCTAATCTATTCACCGTTCTCGGTATCCATTTGATCTTACACGACCATGGTCAATTTATCAGTCTTTTGCACTCATTTACCGCATCTCTTCGCTGTGTCGGGGCCTCTATTTTTTCCATAATCATTTTCACTGCTGAGAGCGAGTTGGATTTCACCTATATGCGCGGTATACGTCGTTCCCAAGCCAATTCTAGTCCCCTCTTGATCGCTTCTAGTTCCACCTCGTCTACCGTTGGTGAATCCACCTTCGTGTGAAAGCCCCATATCCATTCTCCCGTGTTGGATCGGAGGACACCACCTGCAGCCCACCAATTTTCTCCCGTACGAACGCATTCGTCTACATTAAGTTTGACCAAATCATCCTTCGGCTTCATCCATCTTTGCTTCTTTGTCCCCTCCTTCTTTTTCCCTCTTATTGCTTCAAGAAGGTCCGCACAAAGATTTTTAATCTTAGCAAGAGTTGCATTCGGGCTCTCGACTTTGTTATTGAAGGTCTTTTCGTTTCGCGCTTTCCAAATATTCCAACATGCGGCGACAAAAGTGCTCGGCCAGCAGCTATTTGGATATACCTTGTTCTTCCACGCCTTCTTCAGTGAATTCTCCTTCAACCATCGATGATCTTGGATTTTATTAAATTCGGCCAGATCCTCCCTCTCTAAAATTCTTTTCCAGGTTTCTTTTGCTTTGCAGCAATGTCGCAGCACATGAAGTACTGTTTCCTTTTCTTCATTACAACTCGGACAGTGCGCATCATTGGAGATTTTCCTTATTTTCTGGAGATTATTCGTAGCCAATCGATCCTGTCCCGCGAGCCACAGGAAATATTGCAATTTGCTGCTCACTCCCACTTTCCATACCCATCTGCATTTAATACTCATAGGATTCGCAGCATTACGACTTTCGTGAAATGCGCGGTACGCTGATTAACATGTAAATTTTCCGCTCGGCGTTGCGTTCCACAAAACAAGGTCCTCCTCCTCAGAAAAATTTATCGTGCGTCCATTCAATTCGTCCTTCAGCTTCTCCGGGATGCAGGTGCGAAAGACGTCCCATCTCCACAGTCCAAATTCGTCCACCACATCACGCAGCCTTAGTTTAGTGTCCTCCGGATGTATAGCAAGTTCCTCTTCACTCAAACTTCTAGAGCCGATCCAGTTATTGTGCCAAAAAGTATTCTCTTCCCATTTCCGACTTTTCAGCGAATAAACGGGCGCATTAAGGCTACACATCGAACCACTCCTTTCTAAGTGACGCTATCCGACGGCTTGGCAACATATTCAAGGAGAGAAGAATTCTTAAGGTACTTCGACTTAATTAACTCCTTCCAAATAGACTCTTCATTTGCAATAATTTTCCACGCGAGTTTTGCAAGTAACGCCTCATTGCTAATACGTGCGACGCGGATCCGGAGTCCACCTTCTTTTTTCGGACGAGTAACTTTCGGCCATCCCACCAAGTGAATTTTGTTGGTATTCTCATCCACCGACCAAAAGAAACTCCTATTTAATTTGTCTAATTTGTCGCACACATGTTCGGGTAACCACGTCAATTGCATCGTATAAATTGGCATCGCCATAGAAACCGATTGGATTAGGGTCGCTCTCCCCGCCATCGACAAAAACTTTGGTTTCCAGCCATTATAACGAAGGAGTATGCAGTCAAATAGGTATGCGCAAGCCTCTCGGGCCGAGTCTACCATGCGTGAGATTTATCCCGAGATATTTCCCTAAGTTGCACGTCTGACCGAACCCCATCAACCCGCATATATTTCGTTTGACCGCTGAACTTTGGCCTCTTGGGAAGAAAATTTCGAATTGGTAGGATTTAGTTTCAATCCCGATGCTGCGCAAAACTTCTATAGGACTCCTTTGATCACTCGTGCCGTACCAAGATCCGCCTTTCCCCAAAAAGAGATGTGAGAGGGCCGACCCTCCTCTACACGGAGTTAACGGTTTCCATCTTTTTTCTATCGACTTCTTCTTTGATCAAATAAGAGAGTCGCTCAACGCAAAGGACGAAGAGATACGGTGATAGCGGATCCCCTTGTCTCAAACCACACGAGTGTTGGAATGCTTCGAGTGGAGAGCCGTTCCATAGGATTTCGGTGGCTGCGTTTCTAACGCAAAACATGATGAGATCAATTAACTCCTTGGGAAAGGCGAATGCGTAGAGCGTATCCTCTAAGAACTCCCAATTCACCTTATCGTAGGCCTTCTCGAGATCGAGTTTAAGAATCATGTATCCCAATTTTGCCTTCTTTTTATTCCTCAAAGAATGAAGTACTTCTTGCATTACAAATATATTATCTTGCGTACTTCTATTTTTGATGAAACTAGATTGCGTGGGTGCAATGATTTGCGGCATTATATCCTTAAGCCTCATCGTAATACACTTAGTAACGAATTTATAGAGAACGTTACAAAGAGATATCGGGCGAAATTGGGATACCAGCTCCGGATCCTTGATCTTCGGTATTAGGCAAAGGTATGCCTCACAAATACCCGGATCAAATTTCCTTTGTTCAAAGGTGTTCTCCGCAAATTGTAGAAGCGAGGCTTGGATCCAATTCCAACTTTTGTGGTAAAAGTGAGCTTGTAATCCGTCCGGTCCCGGAGCCTTGAATGCGTTCGTGGCAAATACCACTTCCTTGAGCTCGGCCATATTTTTTTTTCCCAACTTTTCTTGCTCTCCTGTTGTAAGTCGCGCTTGATATAACGACGGAGTCAGCCAATTTCCAGCACTTTGCTGCCCGTTATTTGCCGAGAATAGACTTGTAAAATAATTTTTGGCATGAGCCTGTAGCTGCTCCTCCTCATCCACCCAAAAGCCGTCAAATTTCAGCGCAACAATTCTGTTTTTACGCCTTCTCGTCATCACAGCTTTATGAAAGTATTTCGTATTTCTTTCCCCGTCGCGTATCCATTTAACCCGGGACTTTTGATACCAAAAAACTTCCTATTGTCTCAAGACTTGGTTAAACTCAGCAATCAAGGAAACCTCCAGTTCATTGAGGTACGAATTTGGTCGGATATCTAACGCTCTTTGGATTCCGGACAGCCGCGCCATCAGCTTTTTCTTTCTTGCGAATATATTACCAAAATGCTGCTTGTTCCACGGCACAAGCACCCCAGGTATATCTTTTATTGCAGCAAGTAAATCTTCTTTCTCCTCCCAAATTCCCTTCAAAATGTGCTCGCAATCCGGATGGAAAAACCATGCCCCTTCGAACCGAAAGGGCTTGGGACCGAGCAGTTTTTCTCCGCCATCACAATCGGTCAAAAGCGGGGCGTGATCCGAGCAGGTCCTAGCAAAAATATACACCTTATTGCTAGGAAAACGATTCATCCAAGCCTGATTTGCTACCGAGCGATCTAGCCTCCCTTTAATATTTTCTCCAGATTCTCGTTTATTAGTCCATGTGAAGGCCGGACCCTCGTACCCATGATCCATGAGTCCGCACCGTTCTAAGTAATTCCAGAAAAATTGTAGGCGATTTAGTGATGGCGTCCTCCATCCCTTCCTTTCATTAGCAAAACACACCTCATTAAAGTCCCCTGTGACCATCCAAGGTTCCTCACTCTCTCTTGCCGCAGCAACTAAGTCGTCGAAAGCTCGGATGTTGTCTGTTTTCCGTGGCTGCGCATAGACTCCGGTAATGCGCCACGGATCTGCGTGTCTCGGTCTGATGCGAGCGTGAATGGTTTGATCCGTAACACCAAGAATCTCGACATCCACCTCGTCTTCCTGCCATAACAACCAAACTCTGCCCATCATTCCATTTGTCGGTGTCATAACATGTCTAGAGAACCCCAACGTGTTAATTATTTCTCTAGCGTGTTCCGCACTCACTCGTGTTTCCAAAATAAAAATAACCTTGGGTCTGTGAACCCTAAAAAATTCCCTAAAGTTTGATCGAAACTCTTCTTTCCCTGCACCTTGACAATTCCAAGATAGTATCTTCATCGATAAATTGTTTAGGTGTTCGGGTTGGACGGGATATTCAACTCTGTGTCCCATCCATAGGGCAATCATCTGTCGTAAAGTCTCGAGTATAATCTGACTCTGTCTCATATATTCCCATCGGCTCAGCGCCATTATTTGGTGCCATGTGAACGATCCCTCCTTGTTCGGTACCCGTATCACCCTCACTTCCGTCTCCTAAACTAGCGATGGGATTTCCAAGACTTGCACTAGTCTGTCTTGTCTCCTTGTTCGTGATATCTCTAAGAGGCCTTGAAATCTTCATATTTTTGTCACGAAGTCCGGGATCTCCAGCCATCTTCCGATTAGACTCCCGTGTCTGAAGAATACGTGCCAGATTAACATTTTTTCCGCCGAATGTGAACTGCTGCGTTTCCTGATTCTTTTCTCCCACTTCGTGAATCGACTCGGATATTAAATTTTCTTGTAGTACCGAGAAGGAATTTCTAGTGTTGGAGGACTCCTTTAATATAGCAGTTTCCTTGCGTGACTTATTAAGGAGAGTAATTGGCCTAGGATTCTTAGTTTCCTTTGCACCCTTCCTACTTTGTGCAATAATTTGACTCGTAGAACCCTTACTAAATACTGAATTATAATATATGATGCCTTTCTCCATTGAATGCGCAATCGGCTCGGCCTTGTTCTCCCCCGAATTTGTTGATACCGAGTACTTCTTTGTCTTTCCTTTATCCGAATTTAATTGTTCCTTGCCACAACTTTCTCTATTCGATGCGTATTTTTTCTTTGGTTGCGCAACCATCCATTCCTCGTATTCTTTTTTTTTTGGCCTTTGCCACCAGCCAATCTTCTTCTACAATTTCCTCCACTTTGTAGTCCATGGGCGTATCAACACTTGTCGCCGTTGCGTTATTGATTGGATTCCCCAAACTCCCACAATGTTCCTTTTTATGGCCTCCCTTACCACATTTGTAGCATACCGCCAGAAATTTCTCGTACACCACTTGATATACGACATCATCGATGCAAACTCCGAGATCGATAGGGACATCTGTTCGCACTTCTACACAAAATCGTGCGTATCTACCTCGAGTCGCCGAGTATGTATTTCCGTCTATTTTGATTGGATCTCCAATACTTTTTGCAAGGGTGCGAATCCAAGTTTTCCGAAAATATTCAACCGGGAGATCGAGTATACGTACCCATGTGATTGCACTATCGATTTTGTCTTTGTCCGCTCGGAATGTAGGGCACCATTTGCGGATCGACAAAAAGCTTCCCGCTAGTTGCCACAGACCTTCCGTGAGTATCTTCACTCGTTTCTCCTCATTCAATCCCTTCAAACAGTAGCAATTGTGTCCGAGATCAACGAGTTCGAAATCGCTTTGCAATTTCCACATTATATCGAGTTTCGTTACCAATGCCGCGTAATAATAATCGCATCTTTCCATTGATTTTTCATCCGATCCGTTATCTCGGGTAGACTCGTGAATCTCCTCATTGGCATATTCGTTGTTGGAGGGCTTGAGACGATTAAATCCGCTTCCTCATCCAGAGATTCCTCGTCGAATCGCACATGGTCGTGTTTCTTTCGGATCACGTCGGCATAGGATGTGATCATGATATGGGATGTGTTAATTATCGGCGTATCCTTTCTCAGATTTTCGATTTCCCTTTCCGTATCTTCTCCTGATCTATGACGTTTCTGGTTGCTAGTTTTCGTCAATCCTAAATCTGGTGGAACGAATTCCGTTGACGACGGGTTGATTTCCTGGGATTCGGGTGGTGCGAGCGTGAGCTTCATACTGCTCTCACGATGTATAATTCGAATGAATTGGAAAACAATATTTCTCTATTATGTTTAATCCTACGATCCTCTTTTAATATATGAAACATACAACATTACCCGATCCAGCAAGTTAATAGTTGTTAAGTAATTACACTTTTTTGTTATGTTTAATAAACAATTAGTTACTCCTTTTTTTTTTGTAAGCAATCGAATTTATTGATGAAGAATGAGAGTATAAGGCATACTCCCAACAAGAAAGATTACAGGAAAAAAAAAACAACTCATCAACAACTGTCGAAACATATACTAGGACAAGAAGAATATCAAGCCGAAAACGAGTAACAAAAATCCCTTCTATTCGCCTTAATCCAACGCCAAGATTTGACCTTAATAATTTACATAGCTTTCTCGACTCCCCACCTTTCTTTACCAAAAACAATATTATTTCTCAAGTTCAAAATCATGGACATAGTGAAGAACCATATTGCTTCCCACTCTTTCTTGCCCTTTTTCCTTGGAAAAGCCTCTCGAAAGTGTCAAAAGTTATTCCACAATCCTTCATTGAGCGCCGAGAAAATACCAAACCATGTGAAGACTTCCATCCAAACATTATAGGCAATATCGCAATGGAAGAAGAGATGGTTAACTTCTTCCATAGAACCATTGCAAATCGCACAACTCAAGTTGGCATTCTCATCCAAGACACCTCTACGAAACAAGTTGATCTTAGAAGGGAATTTATTCAACTCTATCTTCCAACAAAGAATCTTGACTTTGAGAGGGCAACACGCTTTTCACAAAGCTTTAAAGAATTCCGACGCCTCCATCGAATTTTCTTCTATTGTGAGGAGTTCGTACGCCGCTTTTTATATTTTTTGATTACCGCTATTTATATTTTTAGATTTTGTAAATTAATTCTTTCAAGTGCAAGAATTATTAAGCGTGGTGCGCAATTTCTTATAATCAGAATTTGCATGTGGCAACTTCTTTTCATATAAGTACTGCTTGTGCAACACTATACATGAGAAAATTCGTCTATTTACTTCTCAAAGAGCTGCTTGTTCATTTTACAAGTATCTAACTTTTCTGTAAAATACAAAAATACGATTCTATTAATGAACTAATAAAACTATGTGATGAAATATATAGAAAACTACTGAGAAAAAAGATTTCCTAGATACTTTCCTAAATATATATATCATCGAAAACTATCGACAAATAAGATATTGTGGATCCTTTCCGAATTACATGTTCTCTTTTATGATGTTCTGTTGTGAACTAAATAATATCTTAACGACTGGGCACAAAAGCAAGAAAATAATAATAAACTTAGAGGACAAAGAGGTGAGAAAACGCTTGATAGTATTTATTAGGCTATTATCAAATGAGTGACTGTACGAGCGAGTTTTTCTTTCAATTTTTGCGTAAACTTATAAAATGCAAGAATTACTCCTATATATGTTGTCTTTATTGACGAAATCCCCTTGTATTGTTTTTTGTTAGGGCCGTTTCCCTCTCGGATTGGGCTTAGATCCGATCGGCCCAACTTGGGTTTAATTGATATTGTTTTGATTTAAATCATTAGGTTAAGTTAAATCTTAGATGGTAATTATCTTGATAATATTTCCATATCCTTATAAGATATTATTCTATCTTAAAGATTAAAATACATGATATTAGATATATCTCTTTATTATGTATCTAGACATATTTAGTAGGCATATTCCTTGGGTATCATTTATGATCATGCGGAATCTATTGGATAAGGCAAGAAGACCCGTTCGGATTGCAACAGAAGTATCGGCGTGCTTATCACATAAGGAAAGAAGATATTATGCGGATTGCAATAGAAGATCTGCTGAAGATTCTGTTCATGCCTATATAAGGAGAAGACTCGACATAATTGATGGACACTTAGAAAAAGATAGTTTGTGATTTCAGTCCTGTATCAAGTCAAAGTCTTTTAGAGAAGAGAATTAAGTCAGAGGAACTCTGGAGTAGCTTGATGTGTTCTTCGACTCAATCGAGTACACTAAAAATAGTTAAGGATAGGTATTGCAACTGCAAATATTAGAGGGAGTCTAATATTTGGGTTGATATAAAATCTAGATTGTAATTCTTAAGTAGGATATTGTTTGAGTCAAACTTTTGAGTGCAAACATCGTGGACTAGGACCATTTGGACCGAACCACGTTAAAACCTTTGTGTTCTTTACTGTTTTATGTTTAACTGTCCTTTCACAATTGCAACAGTAAAACAACTTTCAAACGTTAAAGAACTGTTATATGTCTTACTTGCGAGTGCAGTTGCAACTACTGTCAAGTGCAACTGCATCCGATTACAAGTAACATAGCTATAACTAAGATCTTTTATTTTTTATTAGCAAAAATGCCAAAACGCCTTGTGCCATTCTATCAAAGACAAAAAACCGTTTCTAGGCTCTAGCCCTGATTACAAATCTACAATACCCTAGCCTGAAGTGGGGATAGCAGTTTTCAATCGCAAAATTGCCCTTCACTGTTTTCTCTTAATTAAGAAAAATGGTGAAAAATAATAAAGCATAAAACTAACTGAAAACAAAAAGAAATTAAAAATAATAATTTGCGCCATTGCCACCCAAAAGGGAAGTAGATTATGTTGTTACTTATCTTCTAGTCGTTGTTCACACCTCGCACCATTAGCTATTTCTGAGCCAATGAGATAGGTAAAGTATTCATGATATTTTGTAGTAGTCAAATATGACTCACTCTTAAATGTTGGTGAATCTGCAAAACATTATGATTTGAATTTTGGCATTAGATATTTGTTTAAATAGGAAAGGATGACAGATTTAAAAATGAAAGACATATCAGTAGATCTATAATTTACACCTCGTGGGGGGTACCTATTGAACATGCGTCAATGTGTAATTTTTTGTGTCCTTACATTAATTGTTTGTGTGCCATTACGTGCTAGTTCAGTGTCCTTTCTTTTGTTTGCACTTTGCAGGCAGTCAAAAAGTAGCTATGTGAATTAGTTGCTAAATCAAAGCCCTGCACATCACGAAACAACACAAAAATAGCTATGTGAATTAGTTGCTCGATTGAGTTTCTTGTTGATCTATTTCTTTTTAACAACTACTTTATTTATCAAATTAGGCCGAAGCTAGAAAATGTACAGCAGGGGTGCGGGGTCGGGGCTGGCGGGAATGGGGTATCGTGTATGTACAACTAATATCCCATAAAACAAGTTTCTCCAATCCAGGCGGGCAACCTAGCCTGGTTGCGCAAAAAGGCGGTTGCAGGGGGTAGTCCGTACGATCGCGATTGGATCCTTGCTTCACCAGCACACCTGCTAACATGTTCGTCTCACGAAATATACAAGAGATGAACAAGATGGGGACATCTGCCTCCTAACCTCCCATATGTCACGGAGGAGGGCTTTCGTCTTGACTGAGGCCATAGGGCCCCACATCCCTATGAGAGAGTAAAACGTGAATTTGGAGTCAGTTTCGATAATGAGAGCCGAAATCGCAAGTTCTATGGCAAGTAGCACTCGAGGCTCAACTATGTTGTTAGTGCTACATCCCGCTGCTTAAGAAAAAGCTCCAATAATAAATTATAAGAATATTTATAGATTGACATACAATTATTGAAGAAATTGAATATACAAAAAGCCTATACATCTCGAATTGTCAAACTTGTTACAACTTTTAGTAAAATGATTTTGTTATCTTGTTGTCTTGATAGGATAATATCGAAATAAGGTAGCGCACAGATAAGAAGGTGGTGAGAAATTCAGACTATTTCATTACTTTATGGAAAATATCTCCATTATTACAATGCATTAACAGAAAAGACTTGAACTGACTAAATAAAAAATTACAAAGACTAAAATGCCCATTTACTATAACCAGGCATGACATAACAAAAGTAATATTTAAAATAAACCTCTTCTATTATAAATATGGTTAGTAGTATATGCCTAGTGGCCATTGTTGAACATTATGTACAAATACTATTTTATAATAATAGTAGTTGTTTTAAATAATGTAAGATATTGGAAATCCTTGCCTATATAAGGAGCTATTAAGATGAAGAGAAAAACACTCATTCACAAGTAATACACTCCTTATTTTCTCTTCATTTCTATGTTCTTTTAATATATTGTTATAATTCTCAAATAGTTTTAGTTATTCTATAACACGTTATCAGCACGATAGTGCTCAATCCGGAAGAATTCAAGTTCATTCGTTAAAGAAAACGTTCAACGTTAAAAGATATGAAAGTTTTATATTTACTTGTTCATATATCCACATTATTATAGACAGTGCGGATTACCGCCAATCTATAATTTTATGATTAGATGAATATGTGTTTATAATTTTTTTGTTAAAGTTTAATATTTACGTATTCATCTATATACATTATTATAGACAGGGCGGACTACCGCCTATCTATAATTTTACTCTTTATATTTTACTGTCATCTAACTTTAACACTAAAGCTAATTTTAATGTCCGTTGATGCTTGAGTTAACCCCAAGCTAGAAACGACTACTGTCAGTTTATTAATATGGAAGGTTGTACCTCCTATTACTGCTGGAAATTTATCATTATGGAAGGTTGTACCTCCTATTACTGCTGAAAATTTATTATTATGGAAGGTTGGACCTCCTATTATATTGCTTATTTTATTCAATAAGCCCATGAAAGTTTTTACATAGTAATGTGGCGGAATATATATATGTATTTACTTATCGTAATATTATTCCATATGCCTGTTAAAATATCATTAATGCGGCGAAAACTATTTTACATGTTATTACAATTAATTCTTGTTGCTAAATTATTAAAGACATTACCGTTCATAAAACATGCCAAAATAAAAAAAAATGATTGTTTTCTAATGGGTATAAACGGCTACTTACGGATATTTTTCCTCAATAAATACGCAAATTTCATAACACAAACTCCACACAAATCTTCACCTTATTTCTCTCATCTTGCAAAATGATCTCTACGACAACAGCGATCTTGATCCTCATTTACTTTTCAATTTTTATTTTTATGCTAGTAGATGAGGACACTCCTATGTTTGTCCCTATGATATTCCTCCCTTTTATCATAATAATGGTCGAGTTCAAGATTTGGCTAGAGATGAGATAATTGCATTGTATTATTGTAATAATTATGCTTCTATGATTATGTGTTAAATAAATTGTCTCAATCCTAATTATGTTTTTCTTGGTTATGTATTTAGCTAGCAAAATGTCTAACCTCACGAGTACAGTTAGTTGTATACTCAATATCACTGGCAAGAATTATGGACAATGGAAATCGGATACGAAATTGTACCTCAGATCAAAGAGTATCGTTGAAACTCTTGCCGCAGTAAATACAAATACGGATCCAGAAAAATGTGAGGCTGTGATCTACATGAGAAAACATCTAGATGAAACCTTAAAGAGAGAATATCTCGATGTTACCAATCCTCATGAATTATGGACAAACCTACAGGAAAGATATGGCCATCAAAAGGAAACCATGTTGCCAAAAGCCACCGATGATTGGAATAATTTAAGGTTCCAAGATTTTGAAACTGTAAGGGCATACAACTCCGCGCTTATGGATATTCATTTAGATTTAGTTTATTGTGGAACAAAGCTTACTGATAGAGAAATGATAGAGAAAACACTTTCTACTTTCCATGTGTCCATGATAAATGTTCAACAACAATACCGATTACTGAATATTTCAAAATATCACGACTTGCAACAAAAGTTGTTAATGACAGAAAGTTACAATAACTTATTGATGAAAAATCATCAATCTCGTCCTCCTAGAGCACATGCATTACCTCAGGCAAATGCCATTAACTTTTCAAACTCCTATGGACGAGGTAACAATGAGAATGCCAATCAAGGTCGTGGTCGTGGTCGTGGTCATGGTCAAGGTAGAGGTGGTCATAGAGGAGGGTATGGCTATAGAGGTGGACGCGGTAAAAGAGGTGGTCGTGGCCGTGGTCGGGGTCGAGGGGGTTTTCACAACGCTTCGCATACCAACATTGTCTTTAAGAATAACCACCAAAACAAAGAAAAACATAATAAAAACCCTCAAGGTTATTGTTTTAGATGTGGAATGAAAGGGCATTGCGCCAACACATGTCGTACACCAGAACATGTCTGTAAGATGTACCAAGAAATTTTGAAGGGTAAAGAAAAAGAAGTTAACCTTGCCGAACAAAATCAAAATGGTGATTCCACCTTTATGGAGGCGGCAGACTTTACTGATGACTATGATGTTCGTTTGGCTTAATATGTGTTATGTGATCTTCTGGCTGAATATGCTTATTGTGATTTATGTTTTAAGTTGTATTATCTACTTCCTGCATTTTTGTTGTGTGCTTTCAATAAAATAACCTCTTTTCAAATATATACTATGTTTATTGCAATATTTGTTTTAAAATTGTTTATTTGAAGTGAAGCGTGATATGGAGCATACTGGTGATTTCTGCCTACTTGACTGTTGTACAACTCATACAATTCTCACAAGTAAGAACTATTTTACATATTTAGAACCCTCAAAATTTCAAGTCGGTACAATAGGATGTCCTATTAAATTGATTGAAGGGTCTGGTACAACTACTTTTACTTTATCAAATGGAACAAAGTTTATCATCGATGATGCCTTATTTGCCCCAAAATCCAGAAGAAAATTATTGAGTTCTAAAGATATATATCGTCATGGATATGATGCTGAGTCAATGACTGTGAGTAGGGCTAAATATGTTTTCATTACTAAGAATATACGAGGAAAGAAACATTTTCTTGAAAAAGTACCATATAACTCATCAGGGTTGCATTATACATATATTAATGAAATCGAATCAAATATGATAGTCAATAAAAATCCAGAATTATTGACTCTATGGCATGATCGACTAGGTCATCCTGGTTCAACAATGATGCGAAGGATAATTAAAACTACACATGGACATTCATTAAAAGGATCCAAACTCAATCTGAGCAACAATAGTCCATGTGAAGCATGTTCTCTTAGAAAGCTAATTATAAAGCATTCACCAATTAAAATTAAGACAAAATTACCCACATTTCTTAAAAGAATTCAAGGTGATATATGTGGACCTATTCATCCATCATATGGACCATTTCAATATTTTATGGTATTAATTGATGCCTCAAGTTGATGGTCACATGTCTGTCTATTGTCTACTCGCAATATGGCATTTGCGAGATTTTTGGCTCAAATAATTAAAATAAGAGCCCAATTTCCTGACTATACGATCAAGAAAGTCAGACTTGACAATGCTGGTGAATTCACATCTCAAGCTTTCAATGATAATTGTATGTCAATTGAAATTACGGTTGAACATAGTGTTGCACATGTGCATACTCAAAATGGTTTAGCTGAATCATTAATTAAACGTCTTCAATTAATTCCTAGACCATTGTTGATGAAAGCTAAATTGCCAAGTTCTCTATGAGGTCATGCGATTTTACATGCTGCATCACTAATTCGCATTAGACCAAGCTTGTATCATGAATACTCTCCATTACAACTTGCTTTTGGTCATGAACCTAATATTTCACATATAAAGATTTTTGGTTGTGCGGTTTATGTTCCAGTTGCACCACCAAAGCGAACAAAAATGGGACCACAAAGAATGTGGAGAATATATGTTGGATTTGACTCACCATCAATAATCAGATATCTTGAGCCTCTAACAGGTGATGTCTTTATGGCACGTTTTGCCGATTGCCATTTTGATGAGGAAAATTTTCCAACCTTAGGGGAGAAAAGAAGTAGTTGGAAAATGATATATCATGGTATAATTCATCTTTGACAAGCTTTGATATGCTAACAAAGCAATGTGATTTGGAAGTAAAGAAAATTTTGCATTTACAAGCTATTGCAAATCAATTACCCGATGCATTTACTGACATAAGCAGGGTAACAAAATCACATATACTAGCTGCAAGCCTGCAAATGTTCCTGCTCATATTGTAATTCCAAAAGAAACATCAAATGATGATATATTTGATATAACTAAGAAACGTGGGCATCCTACTGACTCAAAGGACAAAAATCCTCGAAAAAGAAAAGGAGCATCAAAACCTAATGATCCTATTATTGATGAATCTATGCCTGATGAGTCGCAAAATATGACATATGAGATACCTCAAGAAATTATTCAATCAGATCCTATAAATAAAGAGAACGTTGAAATCTCCATAAATTATATCAATACAGGAATGGTATTGGATCGAAATGAGATGGAAAATATGGATGAAATATTTTCAAATTTAGTCGCTTATGAAATTGAGAATGGAAATGATGATCCTGAACCCAAATCTGTAATTTAATACCAAAATAGGAATGATTGGGATAAGTGGAAAGATGCTATGCAAGCTGAATTAGATTCACTTAATAAGCGAAAGGTATTTGGACCCATTGTTCTCACACCGAAAAGTGTGAAACCCGTAGGGTTCAAATGGGTCTTCGTTCGCAAACAAAATGAGAAAAATGAAATTGTAAGGTACAAAGCTCGCCTTGTCGCACAAGGTTTTTCTCAGAGACCTGGAATCGATTATGAAGAAACGTATTCTCCTATAATGGATACGATTACATTTCGATTCTTGATCAGTCTAGCGGTCTATGAAAATCTAAACATGCATCTCATGGATGTTGTCACTGCCTATCTCTATGGATCACTTGATAATGATATTTACATGAAGGTCCCTGATGGACTTAAATTACCCGTAACATCAAGTTCCAAACCTAGAGAAATGTACTCAATTAAATTGCAAAGATCATTATATGGGTTAAAGCAATCATGTCGCATGTGGTACAATCGTTTGAGTGAGTATTTATTAAAAGAAGGATATATAAATAATTCTTTGTGTCCATGAGTTTTTATTAAGAAAACATCATCTGGTTTTGCAATTATTGCAGTTTATGTAGATGATTTAATTATCATTGACACTGACAAAGAAACTCATTCAACAATGAATTATTTAAATGATGAATTTGAAATGAAAGATCTTGGAAAGACTAAATATTGTCTTGGTTTGCAAATTGAGCATGTTAAAAATAGAATACTTGTGCATCAATCTAATTATGCTAAAAAGATATTGAAACGTTTTAACATGGATAAAGCAACACCTTTGAACCATCCTATGATTGCAAGATCATTAACTATCGATAAAGATCCATTTCGTCCTTGTGAAGAAAATGAAGAAATTCTTGGTTCTGAAGTTCCATATTTAAGTGCCATTGGAGCTTTAATGTATCTAGCTAATTGTACTAGACCTAGTATATCATTTACTGTGAATTTATTAGCCAGGTTTAGCTCAGCACCCACAAAAAGGCATTGGAAAGGAATTAAATATTTATTCCGTTATCTTTAAGAAACTGTGGATCTTGGTTTATTTTATCCTAACAATGCGGTACAAGAATTGATTGGTTATGCAGATGCATGTTTTCTATCAGACCCACATAAATCCAGATCTCAAACTGGATATGTATTCACGTATAGAGGCACTGCTATTTCATGGCATTCTCAGAAACAGATACTTGTTGCAACATCATCGAACCATGCTGAGATTATTGCACTCCATGAAGCAAGCAGGGAATGTGTATGGCTACGATCAATGACACATCATATAATAAGTACACCTGGCTTACCTATTAGAGAGGGTCCTACAACATTATACGAAGACAATTCTGCATGTATTACACATGTGAAAGAAGGCTATATCAAGAGTGATCGAACCAAACACATACCCCCAAGATATTTTGCCTACACTCAAGAACTCGAGAAGAACAAAGAAATTAATATCCAATATGTTCAATCATGTGACAATATGGCATATCTCTTTACAAAGGCACTACCTACTGTAATTTTTAAGAAACATGTTCAAAGTATTGGGATGCGTCACCTACGAGACTTATGAATAATTGGAGATGCCAACTTGAGGGGGAGTTCACACGGCTGCACTCTTTTTCCCTTATTAAGGTTTTTATCCCATTGGGTTTTTCCTATAAGGTTTTTAACGTGGTAGCATTTGACGTGTGTAGAAGACGGATCATGTACATAACAAAATCTTCAAATGGCCAAGGGGGAGTGTTATAAATATGGTTAGGGGTATATGCCTAGTGGCCATTGTTGAAAATTATGTACAAATACTATTTTATAATAATAGTAGTTGTTTTAAATAATATAAGATATTGGAAATCCTTGCCTATATAAGGAGCCATTAAGATGAAGAGAAAAACGCTCATTCACAAGTAATACACTCCTTATTTTCTCTTCCTTTCTATGTTCTTTTAATATATTGTTATAATTCTCAAATAGTTTTAGTTATTCTATAACATCTTCAAAATAGAAAAAAAAAAAAAAAAAGCTCTAGCTTCTGCTATTCTTCTCCTGCACCATTGATCTCATTTCTTCTAGCAGATTTTCCCTTCCAATTGTTGTGGTCCCTCAACTCAAGTCATTCTCCAAGTAATCAATTTCCTCTTTGTGTGTTCCATTTTCAATTAGGGTTTTCAATTTCCCCCAAATTGAATTTAAGGTTGTAGTTTCCCCAAAAATTGAATTTAGGGCTTCTCATGAACTAGGGCCCGTCTGAGATTGGGCCGAGACTTTACTACCTCTAACTTTTAGTACAAGTATCATAGGTCTTGTTTAATAAAATATTAGATATATGCTATTTTAATAGAAGTAGTTGTCAACTCTCATAGGTCTTGTTTAATAAAATATTAGATATATACTATTTTAATAGAAGTAGTTGTCAACTCAAGATATTATGGCATATTATTAAGATGAAAAGAAACTGTTTGTATTTTATAAGTAGTTCTCTTCTCGTATTAATTTCTTAAGAGTTTGTTATTAAATTGAATGGCAACTTCTTATCTTGATGAATCCCTCTATCAATTTCTAATTACCTTTTCTTTTATTCCTTTCAGAGGAATGAAGGGCATTCAAATACTCTGTGCATATTTACTAGGGGTGGGAACGCGACGGGAAAAATCTCATTCCCATCCCGTGGGAATCTTCCTAAAATCCCGCCCCGTGTCCGTTCCCGTCTACCGACACGGGATGGGATTCTCGTCAACCAGATTCCCGCAGGAGACGGGAATCCCGCCAATTTCTAGTCCACATATTATTTAGAGGGGGTTTATTGCAAAAAAAAAAAAAAAAAACCAAAAGTGGGAAATATAAATAGATAAACAACACATTGGGGCAAGAAATTAAAAGAGAACACATTTATATTAAAATGAGAACATCGCCTAGTAAAAAACTTTGTGGTTGGATGTTTAATGTTGATGGTTGTGAACTTGTAAGTGTATTATGAATATGATTATTGTCTATTGATGGTTTCATGGTATGGACTTGGACAAATTTTGGATTGTAGTTATTTGAATTGTGATATTTGTAATCGTTAAATAATCCTTGACTTGTGAGCTGCGGAGTCTTTTTATTTTGGGATTTGTGAGCCGCGGAGTCGGAGGTTTTATATATTTTTTTCGTGATTTGTTCCCGTCCCGTTCCCACCCCTAATATTTACCCAAAAAAAAATATAAATTTACTCCGTGCATATAAGCCATAGTAATAATATCATTAAATTCAATTGATATTTTGGTCCAATGTAAAGTGTAGTGTCCGGTTGAATTTCGACGCCAATTCTGTGTCCAATTAGGTTGTTACCCCAAAATGGTGTAGAAGTTTGCAGATTTCAACGGAAAGATTGTTGAAATACTAGTGGATAATTTTTTTAAAGTTATAGGATGTTCGTTTTTTCTTTCGAATACTATATATGATCTATATATTTAATGTTGATAAATGATGGATTACTTTATTGATAAGATAGTGTTAAATTATTATGTTTCGATATGAACAAATTAATTATGCAATTTATGTTCATAGAATGTTATTTTTGCACGTATAATTTTTGGTTGAAAATTAGAAAAGTTATATGATGTTCTTGGAACGAGAGAGACTAATAAGAAACTAATTTTATTCAACTATTAAAAAAATGTTGTATGTCTAAATGACAAAATAATATAATAATTAAGAGATAGGAAAAATAAATATTATGTGTCATTGAAAGGTAGGAGTAAAATATAATTATTAAGAAAATTGGGCCATAACGTAACCTGTAAAGAAGTACAAGAAAAGTTGTTAAAAAAAAAAAAAAAAAAGAAGTCAAAATTAGAGGGTAACCTATTCTACATGTTGTAGGTTATATAAGAAATAATAAGACACAATATATGTGTCTGTATGTGTATAGTCTGTTCACTAATCATTTTCTAAATTAAGATGAGAAGAGAACTACTAAAATATAATCAGTTTTTCTTCTTCTTAATAATATCCTTCTAATATGGATTATACATAATAACTGAAAGTATCACAACTATAGTTATTAATGTGCGGATAATATCTTGATAAGTACTTATAATTTATACTATTATATAACGGAAGCCATGTTGATACTAATTTTTTAATTTTCTTATTTACCCTAAGACACACACTACAAGAATAATCCGCATAGGAGACGAAAATATGGGCACCAAAATCCGTTCCTACCTAATTGGAACGACATTTCCGTTCCCATTGCCTGTTATCCATATTATATATTAAAGCACTATATGCACATATTAAAGGGGACTAGTATTTGGTTCCCATTGAGTGTTGTGCCCGTTAGTGACACCTCATCGCAATGAGAACCAAAATGTGGTTCCCATTGATTAAAAAAAAACCAAAAAATAATAACTTTTGGAACAACTTTGTGGTGGTGGTTTATTTTATACTGTTTGGATAAATAATGATTGTTAATTGGTAGTATTATGATTTAATCTCTTTTAGTTGGACTCATATTTAATAAATACCTTATGTTTTTTTATCTTGTAAAGGGTAATTACTACAATTGAAACTCTTGTATATTTTATTTCACAAATCAATCACTTATTTAAAATACGTAATGTTTAACAAAATACGATAAATAAATAAACGGGAAGAATATATAATTATAGAAAACTTAAAAAAATATCTGAATTAAGTTTTTTCTTTTACCAATCCTTTGAAAACACAAATTAAGCGTGTCATTCCAAATCTCGTGCAAAATGAAGTAACGAAATACGATAAACAAAGAAAAGGTGGGTTAATGTAATTATAGAAAAGTTAAAGAAATATCCGAATTAAGTTTTTTATTTTACCGATCCTTTGGAAATACTAATTAAGCGTGTCATTCCAAATCTCGTGCGAAACGAAGTAACAAAATACGATAAACAAAGAAAAGAGGGGTTTATGTAATTATAGAAAAGTTAAAGAAATATCCGAATTAAGTTCTTTCTTTTACCAATCCTTCGAAAACACAAATTAAGCGTGTCATTCCAAATCTCGTCCAAAACGAAGTAATGAAATACGATAAACAAATAAATGGGGGGTTTATGTAATTATAGAATAGTCTATTACGTATTGATAAACACCTCATTGGTAATCAGGGTCACTATCATCATAGACAATCTCTTCTCCTTCCTCCTCATCTTCAGCGTCATCGCTGTTGCTGGACTCAGGTTCTACCTCGTCTTCATTTGCTTCCTCAAACTCATCATCAGCTAACTGGCTCATATTGAAGCCACTGAAGTCAACAACCACCTCCACAGTTGGCACATTGGTTTCTTGAAAAACCGGAGGAATAGGAATCGATATTGACGGATTTTTCATTGAACTTGTGTCGACAATGTGTCTAGCACGAGTGTGGACAACTGCCCACCAACCTCTTCGCATTCTCGTAGACTGGCATGGGTACAGAGTGTAGTATACCTGTTGGGCTTGAAATGCTAGAATGTAGGGGTGTGCTTCGCCTGATGGAAGGCGACGTCGAGGATCTATCTCTATCAATCGATGTACCGGGTGAACATATAAACCTTGAGGCGAAATATCATACCACACACACTTAAATAGAATTGCTCGGCACTTTGTTTCTCCCGGATAGTCTAGTTCTAAGACCTCCTGCAGCATTCCATAATAGAAAATTTCTTCTAGTTCCCCCCCATTAGCTTTGACACACACACCGCAATTCATCTTTTTCTTACCAACGGCATGCTCCTCCGTATGAAAACGAAGACCGTTAATTCTATAACCATTGTACGAATGTGCAATGTAATTTGGACCATGCCCCAACGAACGTAGACGCGAATCTCCACTGAATCGACTTGACATCACTATTTTTTTGAACCACCTAACAAATTTAGTATTGCGTTTCTGGTGAATCTGATAATCACTCAATCCAACGCACATCTGCTCGTCAAATAACCTGTTACAAAAATAATGAGGTGCTTAATATGTCAACAATTAAGTAGAATTTTTCGCTAGTTGAAAAGTAATTAATACACAACAATAACTAATATTGTACCGTAGGTAAGGGTCCACTTCAATACAATTGAGAAGAATATACAGCTCTGCCGATCGATACTCATCTCTTGATAAATGTCTGTCATTAGCTGTACCAATAGTGTCTCCACATGCCTGAAACACTGATATTTGAAAAGCCAAACTTGGATCGGCCCTAGTCTCATTCCTGTTCAACCGATTTGCCCTAGTTTCAACATCATGCTTGAAGTAATGAGAAGTAAAGTTTGTCAGCTCTGAAGTAAGATATGCTTGAGCAATAGAGCCCTCAACACGCGCCTTGTTGCCGACAGAATTCTTAAATTCGAACATTCTCCTAAATGATGTCATAAAATAGAAACAATGAGACAATATTTTCCAACAATAGTGTAACGACAATGTATATATAAAATTACTTTTGTTACCTTTCGAAGGGATACATCCATCGGTATTGCACTGGACCACCCACCTTTGCCTCCCACGGGAGATGTATAGCCAAATGCTCCATAGAGTCAAAAAAAGCGGGTGGAAAAAATTGCTCTAGCTTGCAGATCGTCTCCACAATGGTTGTTTCGAGGCGCTCCATATCAGATTTGCGAAGAACAGTAGCACACAAAGATCTAAAGAAGTTACTAACTTCTACAAGTGGATCCCACACTGTATCTTCTAAGAACCCACGAAAAGCAATTGGAATTAGGCGTTGCATGAACACGTGACAATCGTGACTCTTCATCCCTGTCACCCGGAGGTGTTGCATCTGAACACAACGAGATATGTTAGAAGAGTAACCGTCCGGAAATCTCAAATCACACAACCATTCACAAATTACCCTCTTCTGATCTTTAGTAAGACAATATTTTGCCTTCCGCTTGTAATCTCGACCATCCCGACCAGTTACCAGGAAAAGGTCACTTCGGGTTGTGTACAACCGCAAATCCTTTCTAGCATTCAAGTTATCTTTCGTCTTCTCATGATCATCCATTACAGTATTCTTAATATTGTCAAAAAAGTTTTTCTCACAATGCATTACGTCTAAATTGTGTCGGATCAAGTTACTAGACCAATACGGTAGCTCCCAAAATATGCTCTGCCGACACCAATTATGTTCCACCCCAAATCCCTCGATTATTCCACGACTTTCTCCGAATCCCACTGGTGGAAGATCACAAACGTGGGCATTCATTTGTAGCCCTGTTCTTCTCTTAAATGGTGGATCATGTTCCATTTTTTCCTTGTAAAAATCAGTGACATTGAATCTCAAAGGGTGGTTATGACGTAGAAATCGTCGGTGACAATCGAAGAAAGTTGTTTTTCGACCATGTTTCAACTGAAACGTTTTCGTCTTCTCCATGCAATAAGGACAGGCCAACTTACCATGTGTACTCCACTGCGATAACATGCCATATGCGGGAAAATCACTGATAGTCCAAAGCAAAGAGGCACGCAGTTGAAAGGTTTCCTTTCTGAAGCTATCGTATGTTGGGACACCTACAACCCACAATGATTTTAGCTCGTCAATCAGTGGACGAAGGAACAAATCTAGATTTTTTCCTGGACTTTTTGGCCCCGAAATAAGAAAACTAAGGAATATATATTCTTGTCTCATGCAAAGATCGGGTGGTAGATTGTACGGCGTTACGAGAACAGGCCAACACGAATATTGTGATGCGTTACCAAAGGGCGAAAATCCATCCGTGCAAAGTCCTAGCCTCACGTTTCTTGCCTCAACGGCAAAACTAGGATAGGTCCTGTCAAAGTGCTTCCAAGCTTCGCCATGTGCCGGATGAATCATTTGATCAGTATCACCTCGGCAATTTGTATGCCACGTGATATGCTCCGACGTGGTGCGAGACATGTACAATCGTTGTAGGCGTGGTGTCAACGGAAAGTACCACAACTTCTTGCGAGCAACGAGCTTCGCTTTTTTACTCGTATTATGTTTTACCTCATACCGGGGATCTCCGCATTCGGGGCATGTAGTAATAGTGCTACTTTCGGATTCCCCATAAAATAGGAAGCAATTATTAAAACATACGTCAAAAGTTTTGACCCCAAGACCCAACCTCTTCATGAATCTCTTCATCTCGTATAAACTGTCAGGTAAAGTTTCTCGGGCAGCCTGAGGTAAGAACCTATGTTCTTGCTTAATTAGCTTGTCACAAGCAACGGTGCTAATCCTGTGCAATGTTTTAATTGCCATAAATTCGGAAACCCACTCTAATTTAGACATTTCTAAACCTTGTCCTATGGGTGTCTCAGCTGCACGTAACATTTCAAAGAATTCATCTGCTTCGGCACATGTTGGCTCATTATTTTCAACATCATTGGAATCCATGTGTTCAAATTGGCCACCAAACATATCATTTACCATATCCCTGAGATGAACGTCGTTACTTTGTGACGACTCGCCTACATTTTCATTTTCATTTTGTGACGACTCGCCTACATTTTCATTTTCATGCCTTGAAGATATGCCCGACTCTCCATGTGCAATCCATACCATATATTGGGAAACAAATCCCCACGAGTAAAGATGTCTAAGAATAACGTCCCTTGTAAAAATTCTAGCATTTGTACATTTAGAACATGGACATTTAACTTTTCTTCCCGAATAACGTTGCGAGAATGCATAATTAAGGAAATACTCAACACCAACCTCAAAATGCTCGGTCAAATTACCATCATCATCGAGTCTATCATACATCCAACTTCGATCGCCATTGTTAAACATATTTCAATCTAATAACAAAGATAAATAAACTATATTAAGATATATTTCATAAAATCCTACAAAACAATAACAACAATTAGTGAAATAATAGCAAAATAAGTTAGAAACTAAACATACCTTGTAAAGACGTTTCTATTCACGAATTGAGCATTCAAGAGTGAAATGAAAAAAAAACAAAGGAAGAGCTTTCAAGTACTTTACAAATGAAATGAGGAAGAATGTTAACACTACCTATATGAAGAACTTACTCACTGCCAATTTTCAGATCCATTAGCAATGGGAACCATATTTTTGGTTCCCATTGCTTCAAATTGGACCAGATTCATGGAATGAAGCAATACCGTACGTGGCTCACACTCTTCTAAAAATTGTCAGATCCATTAGCAATGGGAACCATATTTTTGGTTCCCATTGCTTCAAATTGGACCAGATTCATGGAATGAAGCAATATCGTACGTGGCTCACACTCTTCTAAAAATTGTCAGATCCATTAGCAATGGGAACCATATTTTTGGTTCCCATTGCTTCAAATTGGACCAGATTCACGGAAGGAAGCAATACCATACGAAATATGTGGCTCACACTCTTCTCAAAATTGTGTGGGTCACCTTTAGGATAAGATTAATTATTTTTATTCTCTTTAATAATAATGTTGGTCAATTGTAGAATTTTGATTTTGTTTCTCTTATTTGGATATATTCAAAGGGGGGAAATGTAATTACACTTATATTCCAAATCAACTCCAAATATTTTTATTTTTTTTAATTATCATTACTTTCAAAACACTAACTAGGAAAGTCTCGTCCATATCAATGTAGCAAAATACGGTAAATAAACGTTTGGGGAAGAAAATATAAATATAAAAAAGTTAAAGAACATCTTTGAATTCCATATTTTTTTCACCGGTGCATTCAAAACGCTAAGTAGGTGTGTCGTTTCAAATCTCGTCCAAATCGGAGTAACGAAATACGGTAAATAAAATTTAGGGAAGAAAATATAAATATAGAAAAGTTAAAGAACATCTCTGAATTCCATTTTTTTTTCACCGGTGCATTCAAAACGCTAAGTAGGTGTGTCGTTTCAAATCTCGTCCAAATTGGAGTAACGAAATACGATAAATATAATTTGGGGAAGAAAATATAAATAGGGAAAAGTTGAAAAACATCTCCGAATTCCATTTTTTTTCACCGGTGCATTTAAAACGCTAAGTAGGTGTGTCGTTTCAAATCTCGTCCAAATCGGAGTAACGAAACACGGTAAATAAAATTTGGGGAAGAAAATAAAAATATGGAAGAGTAAAAAAACATCTCCGAATTCCAGTTTTTTAAAACCGGTGCATTCAAAACGCTAAGTAGGTGTGTCGTTTCAAATCTCGGCCAAATCGGAGTAACGAAATACGATAAATAAACATTCGAGAAGAAACTTTAAATATAGAAAAGTTATTAAACATCTTCGAATTCATTTTTTTTTTCACCGGTGCATTCTAAACGCTAAGTATGTGTGTAATTTCAAATATCGGCCAAATCGGAGTAACGAAATACGTTAAACAAACATAATAATACAAATACTATATCTCTCTTCAATCCTAAACCCTAAACCCTAAACCCTAAACCCTTAACCCTAAACCCTAAACCCTACACAACACACTTTACATGTCTAAATTGTATTTTCTTACATAGAGGTTGTTACACACCTTTGATCCTAATTTTTTTTTCATCATACAATATCTTATGGAAAATTAGTGTGTCCTCCTAAATTTTGTTAAAAACGGAGTTACGAAAGTCCTTCGAAAAAGTTTTGGGGAAGAAAGTGTAATTATGCAAAAGATGCAAAACAACTTCAAATTCTAATTTTTTTTAACCATTATTTTCACAACACTAATGAGACATGCACATTTAAATTTTATCAAAAAATGGACTAACGAAACACGTTTAAAATTTATTTGTGGTCGAAAATGTAATTATAAAAATTAATAAGTTGGTGGACCAATTAGCAAAGAAAACCAATGTATATATATTATCCTTCATTTAGGGTTTTTTTCCAGCCTTCCAGCCGCCCCCTCTCTCTTCTCTCTTCTCTCTTCTCTCTTCTTCTCCATTCCAGCCGCCCCTTCTCTCTTCTTCTCCACGAAGCCACGCTGCTGTGTCAACTTCACCTCCGCCATTGCTACCACGGCAAACACCGCTGCTCCACCCCATCAAACACCGCTGCTCCACCACGGATCCACCGCGGCATGGCTGCTCTGCTGCTCCACGACGCCACGACGCGGTCTCCATCTGCTCCACCACGACGCCACGACGCGGTCTTCATCTGCTCCACCCCATCAAACACCGCTGCTCCACCACGGATCCACCACGGCACGGCTGCGACTGCTCCGCTGCTCCACCACGAGCAGGTGAGTGAGGCTCTTTTTTCAACTAGTTTGAGTATGTGTGTGAATGAGGTGTTTAGGATCGAGATTTTAGCCTGTGTGATATATATATCTTATAAGCTCTGTTAACTGATCGATTAGTGATTGGATTTATGATTTTGATTAATTGATTTCGTTGTGCTCGGTGAAATTCGATTCTATTTGAATAGCAAATAATCTGTTAATAAGTTATCGAATTCGCTACTTTGTCGAGAGCATTTCTCCTGATTCGTGCTGTTTTGTTGTAAATAAGTTCTGCTTTTACGATTTCTGTTTCGCCTTTTTTGGTTTTACTTTGATGTATGACCAACTTTACTTTACTATGGTTCGTTTGTGCTTTTAGAGGTTATACTGAATCCAAAGGTTGGTGTCTTCTTTGTGAAACGATTCGCCTGATGTTAATTGCGTCGCACGTACTACTTAGTCATGTAGTTGAGCCATACAGCTGAAAGATTTATGCACGGAGTGCCTTGTACATACATATATAAGAAACTTACGCACTTGAAATGCTGATAACAAACTGTATACTTCATGCAGGTTCGTGGAAAGCGAGAAGCTTTTGGGTAAAATTGGGGTGCAGTTGGATTTGAAGTCTGTTGTTGAGAACTGAGTTTTTTGGCAGATTTGTGGTAGATTTTTAGTAGATTTTTGGATTTCAAGCTTACTGACATTTGATGGTATTGCTGAAAAAAAAGAAAAAGTAATAGCAGCCATCCCATCACTCTGTTTTATTAAATGTCTTTAATGTAATTATGATTATGATTCAGTTAATTAAACTTTTGAATTTGTTATTAGTAATTTATATAATCCAGATTATATATTTGTAATATTAAAAATGTGGTTGCAGAAATTCATTTAATCCACATTATAGATCCTGTAGTAAAATGTGGCGGCAGAAATGCTGTTTCATTTTTTTTAAAAAAAAAATTGTTCAATCTTAGAGGCCGATTATTCAGTCTCCAAGCATATTTATTTTTTCACGAAATTTGTGGCGGTAAGAAGAAGACTATTAATATGATAATGATAATTTCAGATTAAACAACAACAACATTCAAAAATTCAATTTCTGGAAAATTTTAAAAATCAAAAGAGCGCTAACATGAAAATTTCGAAAATATTAGGGCTCGTTTGGTTGGGCCTAATAGGTCCTATTAAGGCCATTTAAAGTGGATTGAATAGTGTTAGTGGGTGATTTGGTTGGCAAGATGAAAAACCGGGTCATCCATATTCAAACTAGGTGACCCGGCTTAAGAGGCCCGATAGTAACTGGACTCGGAGGCCGTTTCTCATAAAATGACTTCCACAGTGTTTGAAAAATAGATTGTGCAATTACTTTTCTACCCCCAAAAATAACGTATAACATCAGGTATTTGGTCATACATTCCCACATCTTCATTCCAATGAAAAACGCGATCTGACTGTGCTCCCAACAGTAAGCCCTAGTTTTTCTTGAATCCACATTTTGGAAGTGATTCGGCTGAACCCAGGTATATTTTTCCTAAACCTCTAACTTTTGTGTTCGCGGCGGTCGATCTTTGGCGAAAGTGGGTTTAATTGTTTGCCCAACTCAAAATTTTTGTCCGACATTAGGTTTGTTTGAAAATAATTTTATCGACTGTCAAAAGCATTTCTGGAAAGATCATTGAACAGAGGCCCCGGAGTTTGAAAAATTAGTCTAAAAGGTTTTCTGGAACATCCCTAAATACCCAGTAGGATTCGCATTTTCTATTTAGTCAGTTATTACTTTCTTAATTTTGTATTATTTTGGCCGAGGTTGATTTCATTTTTTGAATTTCTTCTTCCAATTATCCCTAATTTTGTTTATTCGAAGGTATATGTGACCTAATTTGTTTTTCTAACGAGGGTACGAGTACTACTAACTGACGAGTTGCAAATTGTTTCGACGCATACAGGTCTGATAAGGTAAATCATCTGTGGCATTTTTTCTGTTAAATATTGATGAAGACTGTTAATTAGCCTGCTGTTTTATTTATATCCCAACCAGGTGTTTAAGATTATTGTGAGTTGTTGATGTTATAACCTTTGTTTTGATCATTTTATAATTACTGGGATGTGTGTTCATGGATGTGTGTTCATTGATTTAAGAATGATTTTTCCAGTAAATTTTGTCCTGATTTGAGCACATAATCTTTATGCGGTTCAATCTGTATTCCTGCCAATTTAACTTCTCCTGATTGTTGTTTAATTATAAATAAATGAATATATGATATGACTTCATAACATTAAATTGGTTGTGCTGAAACAGAACCTTTTATATTATTTGCACTTCCTATGTTTTTATTACCTGTAAGTTACATTATTTCTTGGTTGTTGCTTAGTAAGGACTGTTATTGACTACCAATTACATACATACAACATTGTAGGATGGATTGGAGGTTAAATGCAATGATTATCGCAGGAACCGAGTTACTTCTTTTACGTCTAAGGCTTTTATTGATTTTGAAAACTTACCTAATAGCAAGGAGGCGTTTTATTGCGACTAATAAACGTAAACACGGATATTCGTATAGCATGATAGGGAGACTACCTAAACAAGTGGAGCACATGAGAGACCTTGTCAACATTAATGACACTGATTGTGTTGACATCCTAAGGATGGATAGAAATAGTTTCCATAGGCTTTGCTATTTGTTGGAACATGGTGGTGGTTTAACAAGCTCAAAATATGTTAATGTTCAAGAGATGACAGCGGTTTTCTTGCAAACACTAGCTCACCACGATAAAAACCGGGTTGTACGCTTTAACTTCAAGCGATCGGGTCAAACGGTCAGCCACTATTTCCATAAAACTTTGGCTGCTTTATTCAAAATTTCTGCCCACTTATGGGTAACGCCTACTCCCATTACAAGTGAATGTACCGATGATAGATGGAAAGTATTTCCGGTAAGTTTTATTTATCTTTTCCAACAATTTCTAGAACCGGCTTATTATTTGTTACAATTGCTCATTTTAGGATTCCATACTCAATTAATATGACATCTATTTTTAGGATTGTCTTGGTGCACTAGATGGTACCCAAATACCTGTACGTGCGCCATTAATTGACAAAGAACGATATCGAACCAGGAAGGGCCTTGTTTGTACGAATGTGTTGGGCGTGTGTGACGTAAATAAGAACTTTGTTTATGTATTGGCGGGGTGGGAAGGTCCTGTTGCTGACAGTATGGTTTTACGGGAGGCACTAGTGAGGCCGGGTGGTCTTAAGGTTCCAACTGGTATGTTTTGGGTTTATTAATTCTGAAATAACTAAAAAAATTGCAAAATGAATAACAAATTAAACTAACAATATATGTTTATGAATACAGGCAATTATTATCTTTGTGATTTGGGGTACATGAATGGTGATGGTTTTTTGGCCCCTTATAAGGCTAGGCGATATCATTTAAATGAGTGGAGTACTGGGCGTGATCGACCTGTAGATCGGGAGGAGTTTTTTAACATGAAGCATAGTCGCGCTCGAAATGTCATCGAATGCGCATTTGGCTTGCTCAAGATTAGATGGCCCATATTAGACGACCCAACACACTATTCAATTGACACCAAAAGCAGTATAGTGTTAGCTTGTGCGTTGCTTCACAATTTTATTCGTTTGCATATGGAAGTCGACCCCCTTGAAGCTAGTGGCGTAGAACTACCATCCGACCCCCCCCGACAACACCGTTTACATCGACTCTGTTGCCCCAACACATGCGTGGAATAATAAGCGAAATAACATGGCAGGGGAAATGTTTAACAATTGGCGTTTACGTCGAAATCGCAACTAGTGTTCTATTATTAATCTCTTTGACACATTTTTCACTTTTGGGAATGTAATAGACTCCAATATTTGCTAAACATTTTATTTATGTTCTGTTGTAAAACAATTACATGGTTTTTCCATAAGGAGGATTCTCCAGACTTTATTATTTCAATCCATACCATTATAATTTCTCCATGAACTGTTATGTTTTATTTATCCAATAATGATATATATATGTTGTAGCCTATTCAAACAAAGCAATATCATGCTATTTTATATAAGAATGACCAATTTATGATTGGATGGTTACTGTGTATTGTTTGCTGTGGAGTGATAACTGTATCTTGGATTACATATGAATATTTATATTTATAATTATATATATCTTCTAAAGTTTATAAAACTAGATAGCTGTGTATATCTGTTTAACATTCTTCATATTTATACTTAAATCTAACAAAGAACAGGACTACTTTTACAGTTGTATTATATTGACTAATATCTACAATACTTTCTCTTTTCAGTTTTCGCAATGGACAAGAGTACCAACAGCAAACATGCTAAAGGTAAAAAACCTAAGGGAAATGGTACTAGGAAATTTTGGAGCCGTGTGGAAGAAAAAGCTTTGATTGAAGCGGTTAAAGAGCTCATCATGGAGGGATGGCAATCAGGCAATGGTTGGAAACCGGGTTTTAATGGGCAAGTGGCTATAAGAATCCAAAATAAGGTTCCTGGTAGTGATGTGTTAGGGGATCCACATGTTATCTCGAAAATGGCCTCTTGGCGAAAAGACTACGGAGCTTTATCTCGCTTGTTTGGACGTACTGGAAGCAACTTCGTTGGTTTAGACCCTTTGAAACACACAATCACAATTGTGGGATCTGAAGTTTGGGAGGCTGGAGTAGTCGTAATACACTATATTATCACTATTACTTATGAATGGATATGTTATGTTACTTGTTAACAGAATGCCACAACAAATATTGTTGTTGACCTTGTCTTTTTTCCTATTTTATTGCAGATAAATCCAGAGTTGTTAAAAATTACAAACAAATCATTTCCACACTACAATGACTGGGATATTATATTTGGTTTCTCCAAGGGGACTGGTGATCATGCCGTGGATGGATCAGCTGCAAGAGAGAGGGCAAATAACATGCCGCCCATTCCAAATCCACCGCCGCATGTAGATCAGACAACAGGAGTTGAGGACATCACATCCCAAGCTGGAGAGTCTTCATCCGCGCCACAGAACTCAGGTGCACCTGGTCCATGGAAACCCTCAGGGATTAAGAAACGAAAGAACCGCATGCCTGGTTTGGAAGATGAGGTAATGTTAAAGATTATCGGCTCACTCGAAAGGACTGATGTTGCTATCAATGATTTGTCCAGTGCTATACGGTCCTTGAAAGACGTTGACCCCCAAGTGACTCTAATTTATGTCGCTATTCAAGACTTGACTGAATTTACTATGACAACTATGGTGAGGGCAGCTAAAATAATTGTGCAATCTCCTACACATGTAGCTTTGTTCTTCAGCATGGCCGTGGAAGATCGGAAAGAGTTTGTTCGCAGTATACTCGCCGAGTAGTTTTATCGTTATGTACCAGTTATTTAGCTAGTAACTAGTACTTTTTGCTCCACAAACATTTCCTGTTATGAGACAGACCTGCACTTCTATTATTTCCGCAGGTACTTTTTGGATTGAGGACGTGGGGTGGTTACAGGCTATAACTTATGGTTCATTTTGGTTTTTAATATGCTTTCATTTACTGCTAATGTTGCACAAAAGAGTGTCTGCACATTGGCACCTTGTTGTTCAGTGCAAACATTTTGTAATTAGCCTATTAATGTTATTTTAATGTTCAATCTGTGTGGTGCATGTCATTTCTTTAAAAGCAATTATATTTTTAAATATTGTTTTCAGGTAAATCCTTTCGCATAACAGATGTATATACAGCAAATGGGAAATATGTATCTGTGTGGTGCATGTTTTTTTTCTTTAACAAATTCATTTTTTAAATTGTTTACAGATTATTGTTTACAATAACAGAACTATATTCACCATATGGGAAATAATTGCACTTTCGTCTAAATGCCTATTAAATTAACGGTTCAATTTTGTGACTTTTTTGGAACCAGTTAAAACTAGCATAGGCCCCTTTAGGCCCAACCAAAGGTGAGATTAACGTCTTTTTTAGGTTTTCAAAGGTGCCATCACCTTTTCTTGCAACAGCCCTTTCAACCAAAAAGATTCCCTAGCCTAAACTCTCCAACCAGAGAAATGGATCCGGAACTCGATTCAAGCGGGGGTGAAGATGAAGAATACGCAGAGGATGTAATGGCGCGTTTAGGAGCCCTACCCGTCTTCGAAAAAAGCGTATTCCAGATCGAAGAAATGACAAGCACAAACACCGCGAAGAAAAAGGTTAGATCTGTATCATTACGAATTGTCATCGGGTATTTCGTTTATATTTCGTTATATTGTCTTGGAAATTAGTATGTTATTGAACTTTAGTAGGAAAACAGGTCGATATAAGGTTGCCACGCCACATATTATGTTTGTCTTCTAAATCGGATTCATTGCCTTTTGGTTTTTGTATTTTGTGAAAATACAATTCTATAGATTTTTTTGACATTTTCTAATTTATATGAGAGGACTCTGCAATAGATTAGTAACCGATATGCGGCAGTATTCAGTTGAACATTTAATGAGTACGTGTTGTATGATTAGCGCGCTACAAGGCTGGATATTGCGAAGAAGGTCCTCGGTAGAGACGTGTGGAGTTTGGAGTTAGATGTGGAATTGATGTTAACAATGTTGCGTGTTGTCCCCGAGCCCGACGGTAATATTCAAGAAGACAACATCATCAATGTGATATCTTATGCAATTGAGCAAAATTCAAAACTCCAACCCTTCACGGATGTCACCCTTGTGCGTGATAGAGTTGCTCTTCTTCGCAACACGCTGATAGCTTACCGCCAATGGGAAAACATACATGGTGTGGTCAAGAAAGATGATCGCTATTATGAAACAACCGCGGAGTACCATAACCATAAGGTACCTTTTAATTTTGTCCCTGAACTGTCATCTTATAAATTTTATTGCTATCCGAAATGAAGTATTATAATTTAACTTCTTGTCAATTTCTGTTAGGAGACCTACCTCGAAAGGTACTTCCGTTTGAACCAACGTTTGCCAATGCTAGAGATTTATGAAGAGTTATTTGAGGTGTGGGCATTTGACCCTTATCCCAATGGTCAGCCTGGTTCCCACGGTAACCCCGTGAACATTGACGGGTAAGGCGGCGATGGAGGGGTTCCGTAGATGGTTTTTTCATGTAGACCCCGTAGCTGTACTGTAGGTGTTGTTTGCATGTAGGATGATGGTATCGCTCTTGTTATGTTGTTGTAGTTCACGTGTGCGATAGTTTTCGTTTGATTTAGTGCTTGGACAATCGTACTTCTGAAACATTGTGTCTTGTTTGTCAACTTCTTATGTATAATCCTAATTACGTACCATTGGGTATGTTTTATGATAAGTTCGTATCGTTCCTGCTTGTTCATGTATAAGTCTTCCACTCAAAAATGAACGTATGTTGAATTAGTGGAGAATACCAAATATCTATTTCGGCAATGCTAAATTTCAATACAATATAATTTAGCAAAGCAAGGATTCAACACATGAGTAGCCGATTGAAAATTTTCATTAAGAGTAGGGATTAGTAAATACATAATAACATACAACTACAAATACAGGTAATTAAAACAAATAACAACCTTAAACTACGGTTGCTTCCACATGGAAAATGGAAACTAGCCTTAACATATTAGCAAGCTCCGTAGACAAAAAAACAACCAAATAAACTTATATTATGCATCGGAAATAGATTGAACTTAAAACACGATATCCACTGAAAACTAATTGCGCATAATCCTAACCGCATTGAACACTTTCTTGTACTCGCGAGCTCTTATACGGTCAATGAACGGTGCGTCACTCACGGGAAATTTTCGAGGGATATCAAAATAACCATCATTTCTATTGGGGAGAATGAACCGTGGATCATGCTCCCATATCTCCGGCCAATCAAACAAAAACGAGAGCTTGTTCCATAACGGTTCGCCGGTGTAGAAATAGCGACCAAGCTCGGGTTTGCCCTATGGAATGTATGTAAACTCGGATTAAAACCACAATTACAAAAACTAACAATGTTGACGTCAAATTCATTTCATACGTAAATGTAAATTAGTACAAAAAGTATTATAGGAAATGCATAGAGGAGCGTTACATGTTTAATGGCCATCATCACCATGCTCGGGATGGAAACGACGTTGGTTTGGGCATCCCATTCCACCATGGGGAATTCTAGAAGTTCCTTGAATAATTCATAGCGATCATTTAGAAGTTGGAAATGGACGCGGAAAAACTTCGTCGAATAAGGACATCTGAACGAGTAAGTCATTGCTATAGTTACAACTTCCAACACCTTGCTGAGAGTATAATTATCAACAATTTCCATATAGCTTCGAGCTTCGACCAACTCGTCCACAAACTGGCGTAGCTGTGTGCGTCCCCAAATGACCGGACCATTAGGAGTGTGCAACGTGATTTCGTGGTCTATTTCATATTCCATGTCTGAAGGTTTAAGGAGGATAGTGTTTAAATCCAGAAGAGCTTCTTTGAACTTAAGGTAATAAAAAAAGTTTGTGGAAATGGTAAGTAATGAGGTGATAAAGTTGGGGGGGGGGGGGGGGTTAAATAATGGTTAACATTGCATGCAATAGCAGAAATCCTTCATTACCTAAAGGTAAAAATTAATTTCCTTACCTACCGTTTGAGGTGAAAAAAAATTGGAAATGTCACAAGTCACTCCATTTATGTTAGTAGCTCCTTCATTGGTTTTGAGAACAATGATTATAATTTAGCTAACTGCCCCTATAAAAATAATTACACTATTTTATTGGTGTGAAACACTCACCATCATATTAATGACCACCAAATTGATTTGTCTGTAAAAATCAAATATGGCGGTAGGAAAAGAGATCTTCACAGCAAGTAACAGGTACGTGTGTACCGATATACACATTTTCAGATCATATAAATCCAAATGATATTTCTGTAATTTGTCTATTAAGCATAACGAATATAAGGACATAAAGCTTAGTTAATAAAAACAAGCGTACATCAACGACGATAATATTACAAAATAAGTAACACGTAAAAACATAAAATACAACAAAACGGGATCAACAATTAAAACACAATAAAGTCACGTAGCGCATAGTTAGAATGAAGAACTTCTGGCAATGGAATTTGAAGCAGCACCCTCGTTACTTGTTAACCGCCGGACGATATATATTGTTATAAACACCACAATATATGGTAGCCCTTTCTAGATCACCCTCGTTTGGAAACTCGGTGTTTGGAATCATACCAACTTCAAATGTCTCTAACCTTGAAGCAGGGTGTAGGACGCGGCCATCGTGTACAAACTCTTGCGGGACTTTAAACAAAAAATCGAACTCGGTCCAGTAAATCTCCCCGTGATTAAAGTATCTCGCAGAAGAAGGGTTAAACTGTGGTAGGTTCAGTTGGCCATAATACATTACGTTGAATTTGAATGTATCTATTGTCTAAAATACAAAAGCTATAACATTGGTTATACAGGCAATATTTTGAAAAAACAAATATAAGAATTAAGTAGGGAATGCAGGTGACAATGTAGTACTCACATGTTTAATAGTAGACTCAATTTGAGCAGGCATCGTAACAATGTTCGTAACTAAATCATGACGAACAAACGGAAATCCCTTCATCCATTTAAACAACTCATATCTTCCTTTAAATGACGCAAATTTCTCTTGAAGTGCGTTGATGTTGAACGGGTGATTGAAAGTTTCACTCATTATAATCCGGATCGTATTAAGCACTGGGATTACTACCTCTTCTTGGTGAAGAGGTACAAATTTTCTACAAAAAAGTAGTTCTTGCAAAAAATTTTGTTCACGATCGGCATCAGCAAATGCATGGCCCCATCCATTTGCCATAACAAAGCTCCTACTAAGTTATTTTAATTCTTAGTAGCTTAGTAACTTATTTTTTTGTTGATGTATTACTACAAATAGGACTACTTATAGGAAAAACATGAGGCCCAGTTGAATACTTTCACAAATAAAAAATTGGTTACTCAATTATTGAGAACACTGCATTATTTTGGCTTCGAATAATCCAAGGCAGGTAGGCCAGGGAATTGTAATAATTCATGTATGTGCAATTATTAAAGATGCATATAATTTATTATACTAAAAATAAGAGCTAGTTGCGATTAATATTTTACATAAAGATTTGCAGAACACTGAATAAACTTTATATTAAAAAAAGCAGATGTGAAAAAGCAAAATACATGATAACGTAGATAAGAGTGAAACAAAATATTAGCAATAAACAAAAACAGTTAAATATTGGTAAGACAGCAGCACATCACTTGCATATTCCATTTATATCTCCGAAGAACCGTCACACCAGTTGCACGATGCCTCCGAGCTCGGTTCCTCATCCATCGAATAGTAAGTAGCAGTCGGCTCTTGCCTGGTTGGATCCGGGACATTGTTACGGTTTGTGTTAATTGGCCTTCCGTTGCGACGAAAATTATTATTTCCTGCCAATGCCAAATAGTAATGTTTGATACATGCCATTAATAAATGTGGATAACCATGTTAAATTGCCAATTTACTAATAAAAAAAATTGCTGTAATTAGCTCAAAATCACCTAAGGAAGGATCAGTATCGGAAGATATCATGATGGTATCCGGATTCAAAAACGGAAGTATGGGTTCAGGTTCACCAAATATCTTCTTTAGGTACTCCCAACACGGTTCCCCTTGGTTTCGATAGGCGAGTACAATTTCTTTGCTCTGTCCCAAAAAATAACGGTAACAAACTTATTTATTTTACATAACATGTAAATAATTAGATTAAATGTCATTTCAAAGGAACGCTAAATTTACCATGCATAGTGTATCCCAAACTTCTTTGTCAGCATGGAGAACATTGTTTTCTTCGTCGTAAGTAAATTCGTGCATTGCGAGTAACGCTTTGAATGTTAAATACCTTTCCTCCAGTTTTTCAAAACGTGACAAGCACAATGGTTTTGTAAATCGAGTGCTACACCGTGAATTGACTTCATCTCGTGCCGCAAATATACTTAACCTTGATTTCCTAGTCAATGGCCGACCAACTATTTCAGCCTCCAATGCAAGTTTTTCTATAAAACAAAAATCAATATGTTCCTTCCAATGAAAAGTATAAAACAATGCCTCTTGAAATTGATCAACAGCGATTGACATGCCAAAAAAATAAGATTATATTTAGTGAATTTTCAAATATAAGTGAATGTGCATTTGTAAAAAACCTAAAGTGAAGCCCTTTTTATACACGGTAATTACATAAATGTACAGTGGTTTACAATGATTATTGGTGGAGATTATATTGCTTACATGTTATATTGGTATTGTTTGAAAGTGTCCAAAACCTGCCAGCTTTGTGTCTTGTATTAGAGATACTATCAATTATTACCACTACAAGATTTCGGGGCTTTTCCCGACCGCAATCTCCCGACCGCCATTTGGTCGTGAGCATTCCCGACCGCGCAATAGTCGATACAAACATTCCCGACTGCAGCGTGGTTACGAAACGTTCCAGGACTATTCTCGACCGCGCTGTAGTCAGGAAAACATCTCCCGACTGCAGGGCGGTCGGGAGTGTATTGGGCCGGATATTATCAGCCCGAATTTTTGGCCCAGCTGGGCCGCGCAGCTGGGCCTTAGGGTCCCGACCGCACGGCAGTCGGGAGGAAGACAGACGATTTAGTCGTCTTCCTCCCCCTTTCTCTCCATTTTCTTTTCTCTCACCAAAAAAACCCTAACCGACGCCTCACCGCTGATGCGCCGCCCCTCTCTCGACCGCAGTTCGGTCGACGCCTTCCTCTCTCCCTAATCTCGACCGCGTTCCAGTCGTCCTTTCCCTCTCTCCTCCTCCAGCGCCGCCTCTCCACCTCCACTCTCTCTCTCTCCGCCACCACCGCGCTCCGCCTCTCCACCTCCAATCTCTCTCTCTCTCCGCCACCACCGCGCACCGCCCCTCTATCTCTCTCCGCGTCTCCACCGCCCCTCTCCACCACCGCGCACCGCCCCTCTCCTCCGCCTCTCCACCGCCCCTCTCCACCACCGCGCACCGCCCCTCTCCACCGCCCCTCTCATCTGCAACCACCCCTGCCTGTCCACCGCCTGTCCACCGCCGCGCCGCCACCTTTCCCGCCTCTCCACCACCGCGTCACTTTCTCGATCCGGTAAAATTTAATTAATTAGTTATGTTTAAAAGTTAATTAATTATGTTTAAAATTTAATTACTTATGTTTAGAATTTAATTAATTATGTTTAAAACGTTTTTATATATACTTATGTTTAAAATTTAATTATTAATTAGATACCCGCGCCTTCTCCCGACCGAACGCCACTTTTCTACACCGAAATTTATTTGGCGACCCCGATCCGGTAAGTTTTCGACTAATCTTGTATTTTTTTATTTGTTTAATGTTAATTTGTTTATTGTTTAATGTTTAATTTATAATGTTTAATTTTTAATGTTTAATGTTTTATTTGTTTAATTTTTAATGTTTAATTGTTAGATATCGTTAAATTTTTTAGGATTTTAGTAGAAATTGTTTTAAGAATATTGTTAGACTTAATATTAGTGGATTTAATTAATATTAGGAAAATAATAGTGCTTTTAGGAAATATTAGGAAAATATTAGTGCTTTTAGGAAATATTAGAAAAATATTAGTGCTTTTAGGAAATATTAGGAAAATATTAGTGCTTTTAGGAAATATTAGGAAAATATTAGTGCTTTTATGAAAACTGTTTAATGCCTTTAGGAAAAAACTATATAACTTAGTGTTTGATTACAATTAGCGTTTTCTTTTATTTAGATGTCTTCCTGTGGTAGTAGTGATCGTGACGAGCCCTTCCGTCGTAGTAGTACTTTTGGTACTGTATCTGGTCCTTCACCGCGTCTTCCTTCCGTTGCTCGGTCGACTGCTCCTCCCGTTGCTCCGTCGACTGCTCCTCCTACTGACGTCGGGACTACTGCCCCACCACCGAGGATACCTATTCGTCTCGCCTTACGTGATCAGGCTGCACCATCTGATACGGACGATTCCCGTGATTCCCTCGTCGCCGAGACTCCACCAGGTTTACTTGATGATCACGTAGCTGCGACGCCCTCGACATCTGGTGGATCGAGGCCTACGGCACCTGTGGGGCCCACTACTTCTTCCCGACCAGACGGGGCCCAGGCAGGATCATCTTCGACACAGCGCCGACCCGGACGAGGCCCAGCGAGAGCTCCAGAGGTTCCACAGGATCGCACCAGGCGTCCGACGATCCGTTTGACGCCTCTGGGCGAATTTGAGGATAGCAACGCGGTGGCCAAATCCATTACCACGAGTATTCGAGAGCATATGAGGGTCGTTTGTCACCGATTTGACAAGGTTCCTGCAGCCACAAAAGGGAAGTGGTGGGCTAGTTTTCGGGTAAGACTTTAAAAGTTTACAATATATATATATATATACATATTCATCAATTTTATATATCGAAAAACTAATAATAAACTTTAATTAAATGCAGGATAAGTATATTATTGATCCCACTATATTCAATGAAGTTCATAAAGTGTTCCTAAAAAAGGCCCAAAAGTGTTACAAGGAAGTTAACCACGCTGCGAAGCATTACTATTATGAGAGGCTCAATGATCCGAGGTGGGCGAACTGTCCGAAGAATGAATGGATGAGCGACGCGTTAGAGAAGATGTACATAGAGCATTGGGAGTCGGAGAAGCATCAGAAGAGGGCCGTCACTGGAAAGAAGAACAGGCGAGGAGGAGATGAGCCAGTCCCAGGAAAGAAAGCAAAAAGGACGCATGCTACTGGAAAAACGGGCTACACGAAGATTTCTCAAAAGATGGTATGTCTTATTAAAACTTATTATACGAATATAATACTTATTGTCTTAAATTTAAATTCTTACATTATATCAATATGCAGGCTGCTGCTAGAGGTCCCGGTGCCCCTAAGCCTCGACACGATGAGATATATCGTTATCAGCACACACATGAGGTCGAGGTGCCAGAGGGAGCTCCACGTCGCCGAGAGTGGATTCATTCCGACTACCAGGCTATATATGTAAGTATTTTACTTGTAAAGCATTCTAATAACATACGTGATGAAATTAATGATGTACTAACTCATTTTTGTCTTATTGAACAGGATGACTACATAGCCCGTATGACAAGGAGGTACGAGGCGGACCGTTCACAGTGGGTCCATTTGGACAATGAGTTGTGGCAGCTTGCGAGTGGAGGGTTGAAGAAGGGGCTAGCTGCTGGTTTTCCACAGGATGTATCTCACAATGTGTTTGGGTTCGACACGCAGAACCCCAATGCCGAGCAGGATGAGTACATTCGCGTATTGTAGACAGATAGCCAGCAGCAGAGGGAGACTATGGCGAAGAAAATTGACGAGCTTGTTGGTCACATCGGATACTTGTCCGATCACATCACACAGACTACAGGTTGTGCCCCTTCTCGACCCACACCTAGCTTTACGGGTTCCGATGCAGCGAACCCTACTCAGGATCCATTTGCCCACGGAGTGGAGAATGTTCCATTGTACGACCCTTCTCTAGACGATGGAGCCGAGCTTGGGCTTGATGGTGATGTTGGACCCGCTACCATGGATACCTTCGGTTTTTACGATTGTGACTATGTTTGACTTGTATTATGTTTTGACTTGTATTATGTTTTGACTTCTATTATGTTTTGGCTTGTATTATGTTTTGTATTTCTACTATCTTGGGGATGTTTGTGATGTATGTCTTGTATTATATTTGATTGTGACGATGACAATCAAACCACGATGGTTTTCCACCGTTATCAAGTGTGAAAGAATCTATATCACCCATGCAATAAGGACATGCTAGTTTCCCGTGAGTGCTCCACTGTGACAACATTCCATAAGCCGGAAAATCGCTAATAGTCCACATAAGGGTCGCTCTCATCTGGAAGTTTTCCTTTCGTGAGCTGTCATATGTCCATAAACCATCACTCCACAATTGTTTCAACTCATCAATCAACGGCCTCAACAACAGATCCAAGTTCTTTCCAGGACTCTTCGGGCCAGGTATAATAAGGCTCAAAAAAAGGAACTCTGGTCGCATGCATAAATCCGGCGGGAGGTTATAAGGGGTCACAAACACGGGCCAACAAGAATATTGTCTCCCAGATTGCCCAAACGGTGAGAACCCATCTGTACAGAGCCCAAGTCGGACATTTCTGGGCTCCGCGGCAAAGTCCGGATAAGTGCGATCAAAATGTCGCCACGCCTCGCCTGCAGCGGGGTGTATCATTCTATCAGGTGACGCGCGACACTTCAAATGCCAAGTCATATGTCGGGAAGTACCGATGGTATAAAACAATCTCTGTAACCGAGGGCCTAGGGGGAAATACCACAACTTTTTCCTTCCAACCCTCGACTTTCTACCGGCCTCGTACCTATCTGTCTTGCATATCGGACACGATGTGAGATCCGGGTTGGCATTTTCACCGTAGTACAAGAAACACAGATTCCAACATACGTCGATCTTTTCGTACCCTAAACCCAAACCCGCGAGCATCTTATTCATGCCTGGAATCGTGCTCGGTAGCATTTCCTCAATCTCTGGGTCCATGCAATCCTTGGACAACGCTAAGTACTTTTCGCTCTCGACATTTGAGGATTTATGACCCGTCTTAACTGTCAACCACTCGGCAAACCACTGGAGCACAGTCTTAGGCTTCTTCTGGTGCATTTTATGGTCGCCCAACTTCATCAATTTGTAGAACTCCTTTGCATCGCGACTCGGATCTTCGTTGTGCACCTCTCCCTCAACAAATCGACCCCCATATGCATCCACAACCATATCCCTAAACAAAGTATCGGCATGAACAGGACTATCAACGTGAAAATTAGGGGTCGGTGATTCTGGTACATACGATGTGGATGCCTCGTTCGCCTCCTCTCCATGCAAGTCCCATATCCAATATTGATTCACAAACCCCGACTTATGAAGATGATCTTGTACTACGTTTCGTTCCCAATATTTTAAATTTGTGCATTTCTTGCACGGGCACCTAATACGTTTTCCATCTACGTAATCTGTTTGTGCTAATGCAAACTTTATGAATTCACGAACCCCAATCACGTAATGTTCATTCAAATAACCGGTATTACTATTTATCCTATCGTACATCCAAGATCTATCGGGACGATAATCCATTTATAATCTACGGAAATTAAAAAGAATTTGTTACACTTCTAAGAATTTAGCTTGATCTTATAAAATTAAATAGCGTAGGAAAAAAATGCTTACTTGTTGTAGCGTAGAAAAATACTTAGATCAAGTATTTGTTGCACACACATACGCCCCTCGTTGCATTTAATTACCGCAATATCTAAAACAAATCAATAAAAACATTAGTTTCTAAATAAACATGAGCTTAATGGTTATAAAATAGGAAAATTGGGATATAACAAGGGAAAATCGTGCATACCTTAAAAAATGATGAATGTTGGAATGATTTCTAAAGGGAATAGGAGAGGGTATTTATAGGAGATTCGCAGAGTATTCCCGACCGCACGGTGGTCGGAAAAACCAACGGTAATAAAGAGTCCCGACCGCAAGGCGTTCGGGAAACTTTGTTACCGTTACTAGCCGTTACATCTCCCGGCCGCCGGGCGGTCGGGAAACTTTGTTACCGTTACTAGCCGTTACATCTCCCGACCGCCCTGCGGTCGGGAAACTTTGTAGCCGCGGTCGGGAAAATAACTTACCGACCAAATTGCGGTCGGGAATGTTAGGGTATAGGGTTTAGGGTTTAGGGTTTAGGGTTTACCGCTATTCAGTAACGATTAGTATTCATATTTTCTCAATTATTATTTGATTAGTATTCATCTAGTGTTTTAAACATTGGTGAAATTTTATAAGTGCAATAAAAATATTATATTTTGTTATCCAAAGAATCATGAATCGATTGATCTTGTCATATATATTTACGTAACACTAATAATTCAGTAACGTAACTAATCATCATCTCATAATTTAGTTATATATATATGTGTATACCTCTAATTAACAAATGTGTTCAATAACACAAGTGGCTTATCTTTACTTATCACTAACGATTACAACAATTGTTGATTCCTATATATAGGTAGATAGATATATAGATAGATAGATATATATAGATAGATAGATATACACACGACTAATTAATATATATAGATATATATACATAGATATACACGTAAAACTCAAAGTTACCCCGACATAATATTATTTAACAAATAATTATTAATTTTTTAACTCAAATAAACATTAAACTAGTATTATTATAGCTCAATAATAATTTTTAAAAAATAAAAAATTTATCATTCCCGACCGGCGTTCGGTCGGGAGTAATATTCATATGATTCTCGACCACCCTGCGGTCGGGAATAATATTCATCGGTGTGTTTCTGGGCAAAATAATTGTCCCGACCGCAGGCCGGTCGGAACCGTTAAAAGTTTTGGCGGGGCCGCCAAAAATTTAAATTTTTCAACAAAACAAAATCCAATCTCATCCGTTCATTAACCAAAACAATCCAACGACTCAAACCATGATCCGCGCCACTCACATCCCACCAATCAAAACCAATCCCACAAACCTTATAAATAAACCATACCCCATTGCCATCACTCCACACAATTTTTTCACCAAACACTTTTTCATTTATTTGTTGAAACACCTATCTTTCTTTTTCTCCAAACACTTTTTCTTTTATTTCTTCAAACACTTTTCTTTCTTTTTCTTCAAACACTTTTTTCTTTCTTTTCCTTCAAACACCTTTCTTTCTTTTTCTTCAAACACTTTTCTTTCCTTTCTTTCTTTTTCTTCATAGACTTTTATTTCATTTATTAAAACACTTTTATTTCATTTTCTTCAAACACTTTTATTTCATTTCTTCAAACACTTTTATTTCATTTTTCTTTCAAACACTTTTATTTCATTTTTCTTTCAAACACTTTTATTTCATTTTTCTTTCAAACACTTTTATTTCATTTTTCTTTCAAACAATTTTATTCTATTTTTCTTTGAAACAATATATATAATAAAGAAACATTAAATTATATTGAGCATATAGATTGGGCTACATATAAAATATAATATTCCGGTAATTTTTACCGGAATATTATTTTTTTTAATTCTATGAATATTACTCCCGACCGCACACCGGTCGGGAGAGTATGAATATTACTCCCGACCGCACACCGGTCGAGAAAGTATGAATATTACTTCCGACCACAAAGTGGTCGGGAATCTTTGAATATTATTTTTGACCAATCGGCGGTCGAGATTTCTTGTAGTTCCCGACCACGTGTTGGCCGGGAAATGCAAATTATTTAAAATATATACGGGATGGTTTCTCGACCAAATTGCAGTCGGGAATATTACTCCCGACCGCCATGTGGTCGGACGCTGGCCCGTAGCCCGGTTTTGCAACCGGGCTACAACCCGACCAGATTCTGGTCGGGAATAATCTCCCGACCGCGTGGCGGACGGGTATTATCCCGACCAACCTGCGGTCGGGAATGGTTTCTCGACCAAATTGCGGTCGGGAATGTTATGACCAGGCTCCGGTCGATATTTTGTGGTCGGGAAAAGTATTGCCGACCGATTGCGGTCGGGAATGTATTTCCGACCAGACTTTATCCGACCGCAGCTTCGCGACCGCCCTGCGGTCGGGAATGGGATTTTCCCGACCGCAGGAGGGCTTTTCCCGACCCGAGCTGCGGTCGGGAAAAGCCCCGTTTTCTTGTAGTGTACACCTTTGAATTCAAACAAATAATTATCATATCTTTCATTCGCAATCTATATGAGTTGGTCTGAAAAAAGTTACAATATTTCCTATTCAGCATGTTGGATATTTTAACGTGACCGACTTGTGTTGATCAATCTCCGCCCTTCATCCCACCTACTTAATAATGGAACAAATAATTGAGGTGACAAGTCACGTATGGCATATACTGCAAGTAATCCATATTGAGCAAAACAAAATCCCATTATTATAGCAAAAATTTCTTCTGATCACAGCACCCCCAAAAAAAGAGCCTTGTTTAGCGGGACAACCTCAGAAATAAACTCTCATGAATTAGGGAGTCCACAAATGGAATAACAATTGTGCCACATATTAGTATCGCATACGAAGAATTTCCCCTCCATTTTGCGACCATATTCCATTAACGTCAAACAAAATATGTCTCATAGAGGCAAAACAAGCAGTAACGACTATCCATGCACCTTCATGCACTACGGTGAAGTCATTAGGCGCCGCAACTGCAGTTGTGGTGAGGAAATGGTGTTCAAGACTCATTGGGGGGAGGACGATCCCGGCCGAAGATACTTCAAATGCCGACGTAACGGGGTAGGCTCGCATGTTTTTATCTTCCAGTTATAAATTCAAAACATTTATAAGGTATGAAATAACTATGTTGTGATTACGATTTTATAGGAAGGCAGTTGTGGTGGAAGGGAGTGGCACGATCCTCCCATGTGTTTAAGAGCAAGAAGGATTATTCCAGGACTTCTACGAAAACTAAACAAGTACGACCATGAATCGGCATCATCAGCATCGCAAGGGAGTTTTGCCAAAGAGTCAACAGTGTATGACAGAGAGCTTTTCATCAACCAACAAAAAATTCAAATCGATTTGCAAAATGCTGTGAAGAACGCAGAGGTGAAACTTAGAGTAATGAGGGTGTTACTAGCTATATTTATATTACTTTGTACTGCTATTGGTATCGCAAAGAAACGATGCAACTAAAACATATGTAATGAAAAAAGGGTTGGCTGTAGTTGTAATGGAGATGGAAAAACATCCTTATGTGTGTATTACAAGACTTGGAATTTTGAGTTTGCTGTTTTTGGTCGTACATGATAACTAGCTTATGGATTATAGGAATAGGAGTCCATTTTTATGTTAATAGAAAAACGTAAATTGAAAGACTTTACAAGATTTAAATTTTCGAAAAATGCAGAATTCTCGAGTGTAACTGGTATTGTTTGCGCAGAGTGAATAGCCAGGCGTTATTTTGGGGAGAAATAGGTTAATTCATTTGAAATTAATGGGTTTGCTGTGTATGTGTATGGTGCATTGATGATGAGGGCAAAAGGGACATTTATTAAGCTAAATGACTTAGTAAAGCATGTACATGTAATACCAAAGGTGGTGTTGTTTCACTAACAATTCCATAATATGAGAACCATTATAAACTACCAAACCTAATATTCATGTTACTAATATGGATCTTAATAGGATCCATACTCTAAATGACTTAATCCCAACCCAGTAACCAAACGAGCCCTTAGGGTTTTGAAAAGTATTCAGATTTCCCCCCTGTTTTTTTAACAAAATTCAAATTACCGCCATTTTTTTTTATAAATTTCGAAACAGCAATAGGAACGAATATTTCGTTCCTGTTCTTTGGCTCAGTTAGTTCCCGTTACTATGAACAGTGTGTTTCCTATGACCATATTTGGGGGTCCCAGTCCTAAGCAATTGGAACCAGATATTCGTTCCTATAAAGCAATAGAAACGAAATATTGGTTTTCTACATGGGAACAGAAGCTTTGGTACCCAGGCGTAACGGAAACCAAACACGTTCGTTCCTATTAGCAATGGGAACCACTTAATTCGTTCCCAAGGCAATCGCCACGGGGGTAACGGAGACAGAGCCTTTGGTGCCCATAAGTGGTTCCCATATGGTCTACGAGAACCAAAAAAGGGGCAATTGGAACCTAATTAATGGTTCCAATTGTGCAGTTTTCTTGTAGTGACACTATTAAATTCGTTCTTAGTTGGATATAACTGTAGTTTATTTTAATTTTAACATTATTTAAATACTTTTTCTTAAAGAAAACAATTATTACCGAAATATCTTTTACATAAAAAGAAGGTTAAGATATATAAGATTCTCTATCAATATTATGTTATAATATTTACCATGCAAATTAATTATATTATTACTTAAAATAAATATTACTTTTCTAGTAAATAATATATAGACATTTTATTCTTTATTGTATAGGGCCTAAAGAATATATTAAGGCTCCGTTTGTTTCCCCGAAAAATAGGGGAAAAGGAAAAAAAATATTTTTTTCTTACTGTTTTGTAATTTGAGATTTTCCTAGAAAACGAAGGAAATCTTTGGAAAAGATAGGAAAATATTTTCAAAATTTTCTCCTATACATAAACCGTGTAAAATATTAAATTTTATCACAAAAAAAAACCTCATCTTTCTTCCTAAAAAAAATTGGGAAAAACTTTGTTAAAATATTCAAGATCTTTCAAAATTTCGAAACTTTATATTTTTTCCACCAACACGAAAACTCGAATTTCTTTTCAGTTCAAATATTTCGTTTTAATAATTAGTTTTGTTTTTTGGTGGAATCTTCATCACTTATGTTCTTTAATCTTTGAGTTAATTAGAAATATTTAATATATTAAAATACATACGTAAAGGTAATTATCATAGTATTTATAAAATAAAGTTATGCAAGTTATGGATAGTTTACGTAAAGTAGTTTTAAGGAGAACTTTAAAAATAAAAATATTAACTAATTTATAGAATTTTTTTGGTTTATTGTTTTTAATGCATATTTCAAAGCATAAAATCTAATAATGACTTTTAAACATTTAGATTAACAATAAATAGAAAAGCCTTTACACATAATAAGAATTTTCCCTGGAAAATCATTATGAGCCAAACGCCAGAAAATAAGGGAAAATCTTTTATTTTCCCTAAGAAATTTCCTGAAAAACCTCATTTTTCCTAAATTTTTTTTCCTTTTCCCCTATTTTCTGTGGAAACAAACGGAGCCTAAAAGTCTTGGCCAATCTCAGACGGGCCTTAGTTGTTCTTGAATCCTAACAGGATATTTAAGGAAAGAGAGTTGGTGAGATTCTGGAAGATTCACGAAAACTTTTCATGTTTTCATTGATCTTGTACAACAAGATATTTAAGAAAAGTTAGTTGAACGATGGAGACTAACGTTAGAAGCACGAGGGTTTCGACTAAGTCAAACAAAAATAGAGTACATCAAATGCAAGTTTAGCCAATGACGAAGAAACAACGATGGGACGGTTCAGTTGGATGGCCAATAGACACGGAGATGTTCACATTTTCGGTATTTGGGCTCCATACTGCATAAGGATGGAGAGTTAGATGAAGATGTCAACCACCGCATCTAAGCTGAATGGACAAAGTGGAAGAGTGCAATAGGGATCGTGTGCGATCGTAACTTTTCTTTAAAGCTTAAAAGAAAGTTCTATCGTTCGACTATTAGACCTGCTTTGCTTTATGGCTCCGAGTGTTGTGCTATTAAGCAAGGTCATGCACATAAGATGAACGTTACAGAGATGCGCATGCTATGGTAGATGTGCGGTAACGCTAGGAGAGATAAGGTGCGCAATGAAAATATTTGACATAAATTGGGTGTGGCGACCATCGATGAGAAAATGCGAAAAACCCGCTTAAGATGGTTTGGACATGTTAAACGCAGACCCATAGATGCACCAGTACGACGAGTTGAAGATCTCGACTTAGGACATATGGCTAGAGCTCGTGAGAGACCAAAAAAGACCTGGATGGATGTCATGCGGAACGACATGAAGTTAAAAGATCTAAATGAAGATATGCTCGTCAACCGAAACGTATGGAGACAGAAGATTCATGTTCCCAACTCGACGTGATTCATTCAGGTTCATATAGCCTACCTCAATTTATTGGGATTACAGGCTTGGTTGTTGTTGTTGTTGTAGTTGGCAAGATTGTTAAATATATTTTTAACTTTTCATATTTTACATGACCCAATCTACAATATTAGTTCCATCAAAATAAATCAAGGAAACTTGTGGCGGTTTATGAACAGTGGACGAATTGGACCCTGAATATAAAGGATTTAATTATTAGAATGACCAGGGCTGTGTACTGTTTCGACAACAGGTGGTTTTCGCAGCAAGGTTGCCATGTAAACATGTAAATCATCCAATTGTTGGCGATTTTCCTCACGTATCCTAGCAAATATCTCTCGCGATTCAGCACGCTGATGTGCAGAATCTCCACGTTGTTGATCATGAGAAAGACGAACTTCAGCTAATTCTTGTTGTACTTGACGCAAAGACTTAGCGAATGAAACTTCAGTTCCGACGGATTGTGATTGATTTCTTGTTGCCATAAAGATAATGAATGCACCAATAATAGACCCTAATATAATTAGAGTGAATCAATACGTCCAAATTTTAAGACTTAACAAATTTCCTAGAAGAATTTAGAGAGAGGGAATAGAAGAACTTTGATAATTATGCATAAGGAATACTACAGATCGTTCCTACATATTTAAAATAAACTGAAATTTTAAACTGCAACAGCCCATTAATCCCACTACTTAATTAAATGAATTATATTAATTCATTAAGATGACAAATTACAGAAATTAAACATAGTAGTCTGGATACTAATTGGGCCTTGTAATAGTGTGGCTGGGCTGGTAATAACATTGGGTTGTGACATATGTTGGCTAGGGGTGTTTGGGCCGGGTCGGGAATAAGGATTCCCACCCGACCCGTCGGGGTTTTCCCGGATCGGGGAAAACCCGGTTTGCTCCCGACCCGGCCGGACAGGGAATTTACTCCCGTTATGGATCCCGCCGGAAGGTAACGGGATCCGAATCGGATCCCGTTACCTCCCGCGGGATCCCGGGAGGCAGCAATCTTTTTTTTTTCCTTACACTTGCAAAGTATTGCTGAAATGCTCCCTCCTATCTTCGAGTTATCTTTGCTTCATCAATGGTTGTGTGCGGTGGCCGAATTTTGGAACAGTTTTATGGTGTGATGTTGGTGTAAAGATATTGGGGTGTTTGTTTGTCGTGGGCACAAGTTGTTAGTTTATGATCCATAAAATCAAGCTGATTTATTTGGAGAAGACAAAGCTCGCGATCTATTGGTTGTGGCGGCAGAGGCGGTATGACGAGAGTGGCGGAGAGAGCTTACTAAACTGTAGCAAAGGTGTAGGTGAAATTGGGGAAGAAGAAAGATTTTTTTCTTTTCTTATTTTTTTATATATAATATATATTTATTAGTTAGTAATTGATTAATTTATATTGGATTCCTCAAATGGAGTATGAAGTCATAGTCAAATAAAAAAAAGAACAAAGTACTACACGCGCACACAATGCAAGCACTCAAGTCATTTTTTTTAATATATTTTTTCATCTCTCTTTTTTCCCAACACTCTTTATTGTTTTTCCTCACCACAGTCACACAGTCACACAGACGCACACACACACTCACCACTCACACACAGTCAGCTCAAGCTTTTGTAGTCCGGCCTAACATAAATTCTTTGGGCGCATTCACACTTTGGCCGGAGACTGTCAGCCGGGACTCGGGAGCTCTCCCGTCCCGGCCGGGATTCCCGGCCACCGGGAACATAGTTCCCGGCGGGAGGAACCGGAGCTGTTCAGCCGCTCCCGCCCCGGAAGATCTCGATGGGCCGGGGTCCCGTCCCGGCGGGACCCCGACCCATAACACCCCTAATGTTGGCCATAACAGAATCAGCGTTCCACCTTCAGCTAGGGGTGTTTGGGCCGGGTCGGGAATAAGGATTCCCACCCGACCCGTCGGGGTTTTCCCGGATTGGGGTAAACCCGGTTTGCTCCCGACCCGGCCGGACAGGGAATTTACTCCCGTTATGGATCCCGCCGGGAGGTAACGGGATCCGAGTCGGATCCCGTTACCTCCCGCGGGATCCCGGGAGGCAGCAATCTTTTTTTTTCCCTTACACTTGCAAAGTATTGCTGAAATGATCCCTCCTATGTTCGAGTTATCTTTGCTTCATCAATGGTTGTGTGCGGTGGCCGGATTTTCGAACAGTTTTATGGTGTGATGTTGGTGTAAAGATATTGGGGTGTTTGTTTGTCGTGCGCACAAATTGTTAGTTTATGATCCATAAAATCAGGCTGATTTATTTGGAGAAGACAAAGCTCGCGATCTATTGGTTGTGGCGGCAGAGGCGGTACGACGAGAGTGGCGGAGAGAGCTTACTAAACTGTAGCAGTGGTGTAGGTGAAATTGGGGAAGAAGAAAGACTTTTTTCTTTTCTTATTTTTTTATATATAATATATATTTATTAGTTTGTAATTGATTAATTTATATTGGATTCCTCAAATGGAGTATGAAGTCATAGTCAAATAAAAAAAAGAACAAAGTACTACACGCGCACACAATGCAAGCACTCAAGTCATTTTTTTTAATATATTTTTTCATCTCTCTTTTTTCCCAACACTCTTTATTGTTTTTCCTCACCACAGTCACACAGTCACACAGACGCACACACACACTCACCACTCACACACAGTCAGCTCAAGCTTTTGTAGTCCGGCCTAACATAAATTCTTTGGGCGCATTCACACTTTGGCCGGAGACTGTCAGCCGGGACTCGGGAGCTCTCCCGTCCCGGCCGGGATTCCCGGCCACCGGGAACATAGTTCCCGGCGGGAGGAACGGGAGCTGTTCAGCCGCTCCCGCCCCGGAAGATCCTGATGGGCCGGGGTCCCGTCCCGGCGGGACCCCGGCCCATAACACCCCTAATGTTGATAGGCGGGACCCCGGCCCATAACACCCCTAATGTTGGCCATATCAGAATCAGCGTTCCACCTTCAGCTAGGGGTGTTTGGGCCGGGTCGGGAATAAGGATTCCCGCCCGACCCGTCGGGGTTTTCCCGGATCGGGGAAAACCCGGTTTGCTCCCGACCCGGCCGGACAGGGAATTTGCTCCCGTTATGGATCCCGCCGGGAGGTAACGGGATCCGAGTCGGATCCCATTACCTCCCGCGAGATCCCGGGAGGCAGCAATCTTTTTTTTTCCCTTACACTTACAAAGTATTGCTGAAATGCTCCCTCCTATCTTCGAGTTATCTTTGCTTCATCAATGGTTGTGTGCGGTGGCCGGATTTTGGGACAGTTTTATGGTGTGATGTTGGTGTAAAGATATTGGGGTGTTTGTTTGTCGTGGGCACAAGTTGTTAGTTTATGATCCATAAAATCAGGCTGATTTATTTGGAGAGGCCAAAGCTCGCGATCTATTGGTTGTGGCGGCAGAGGCGGTACGACGAGAGTGGCGGAGAGAGCTTACTAAACTGTAGCAGTGGTGTAGGTGAAATTGGGGAAGAAGAAATACTTTTTTCTTTTCTTATTTTTTTATATATAATATATATTTATTAGTTTGTAATTGATTAATTTATATTGGAATCCTCAAATGGAGTATGAAGTCATAGTCAAATAAAAAAAAGAACAAAGTACTACACGCGCACACAATTCAAGCACTCAAGTCATTTTTTTTAATATATTTTTTCATCTCTCTTTTTTCCCAACACTCTTTATTGTTTTTCCTCACCACAGTCACACAGTCACACAGACGCACACACACACTCACCACTCACACACAGTCAGCTCAAGCTTTTGTAGTCCGGCCTAACATAAATTCTTTGGGCGCATTCACACTTTGGCCGGAGACTGTCAGCCGGGACTCGGGAGCTCTCCCGTCCCGGCCGGGATTCCCGGCCACCGGGAACATAGTTCCCGGCGGGAGGAACGGGAGCTGTTCAGCCGCTCCCGCCCCGGAAGATCCCAATGGGCCGGGGTCCCGTCCCGGCGGGACCCCGGCCATAACACCCCTACCTTCAGCGTCGGTTGTTGATCTTCATCCTTCGCCGCAATTTAAATAAATTATCGAAAAGACTAGATAGGCAGAGCAAAACAGAGGAAATTTTACTTTTAATCCTCTCACAATCAAAGAAGAGATTATATAGATTTTAACTACAGGAAACGGAACAGTCTTCTTCAATTAGATGTTCTTTTTGAAACATAAACAGACAATTTCAATTATCACAATCATTCCGGGTGATTTTATTTCATGAATGAAATCCCCAGTTAAATTATAAATAGGAATATCCATCAATATATATGTTAGGAGTTGTTACGAATCATCGACATGTGTATACAGTCTACTCGTATATATATATATATATATATATATATATATATATATATATTGGTCTTATTTCGTCACGGTAATAAAACACGGTAATACAGTACAATGGGAATATAAATAACCAAAATAATGTTAATCCAATAGAGTTAACCGGACTAACTTTGTCCGAAACACCTACTATCTATTACAGATCTTACAGTGATTTAAATACAAAGATAATACAAAATATGTAATGCATCGAATTGTGGTTGTTCGATGTGCGCCTCGAATGGTGCAGGTTCGATGCCGAGTCAATTCGATATGGTTTTGATAACACGTTGGAATGTATCGAATAATGGAGTGTATCGAACCGAGGGACGTATCGAATAAAGCAACGTATCGAATAGCAGGATTCGATGTGGTCGGGTTGGGACACAAGTTCGATCTCTCTCTGAATGCTCAAAACCATCCTATATATAGCCAACTCGCTCTGTGGGGCCCGAGGACAGCTGTAAAATACGCATCGAATCATACCGATTCGATGCGCGCATCGAGTGATGAATATTCGATGCGCTGAAGGTATCGAATCAGACCAATTCGATATGCTTATGGGCCGGCCCAACTCTATTGCTGGCCCAGTCCTAAAATACCCCCATCAATATATATATATATATATATATATATATATATATATATATACAAGAAATAATATAAGGAATTTAAACCAATTACTACACAACAATATTTTTGTAACCAATTAATAAAACAAAAGATTGGAGTTAGTGTTGGAGAACTTTTGCCATGATTTTTATGTACTAAGTCAAAATACATTTTATAAGATCTCAAATTAAACACGAATATGATAACTACAATTTATCCATAGACGACTGAGAATACCAGCATTAAAACTTCCACGAAAAGATGCCAAACAAGAGGGAAGCCATTATACGAATGACCAGTCAAGATATAATTCTGAGCTTGATTTGAAAACACATTTTTATTAAGAACATGAAACTAACCTGTTACTTTGTTTTTTTTACAAGCATAGCATATTGTAAGACATCGAAAATCTTGAAAACAAGACTCCGCATACAATTTTTTCTTAACCTATCTATATCACAGGTACACATATGACATATCATTTTCCTTTGTTGCTGATTCTTCATCCTCCCTATCCAATTAATCGACTCTTCACGCCGTCGCTATTAATAGAACTCCCAGTTTTTTTTTTTTTTTTAACTCAATAAAGGAATTTTATTGCCAACGCAACTGCGGCAATATCGTCAAGTACATATCAATGCCAGTCGACCTCAACCTCCAAGAAAGAAATTATCAATTTAAAACGAATATAAGATTAGGAGGATCTAACACATCACTCGCTGCACTCCTCGCAAAATCATGTGCTAAACTATTCGCTTCTCGCCCAATCCATCGGATCAAATAACCCTCCCGGACTTCAAATAACCCAAGGAAATCAGCAATAATATTGAGCGACCGGTGTAGTATGTCGTGGATAATATTGAGGCAATCACCTTCAAATATGACGTCTTGCCATTGCATCCCAACCGCCAATCTAATAGCCCAAAGTGCCGCAAGTGCCGCAATACACACAGGAGCTAGAGTCGCGGTCATGCGTCTCTGAACGCGCGCCACAATGTTGCCCGTATGATCACGAACAACCACCCCGATGCCCACCGCTCGCTCCTCCTCAAACCTCGCCCCGTCAAAATTAATTTTGAAAACTCCTTCGCACGGCGCCTCCCATTCTGCGCCTCCAACCCTTCCAGCGCTAATTATCGAGCGTCCTAAATCATTCCAGTCCCGCACATAAGCCACGGCAAACTCCGCAATCTCCTTCGGTTGATTGAAGCGCTCGCCAACCAATTTCCTGTTCCTATTAGCCCAAATTGCCCAGCAAATAGTCACGGCCTTACTTCCCTCCTTTTTCCCCTCCTCACGCATCACCCGTATGAACCACTCGAGCAACCCCTCTGTCGGGTTTCGTAAGCAGCAGGTGGCAAAATTAGCCAGCGCCCAAACTTGGAGCGCGACGTGACACTCAAAGAAAATATGTTGTGGATTTTCCTCTGTCTCGCCACACATAACGCACTTCTCTCCGTCTCCAAGTCTATGCCGCGCTAGGTTTACCCTTGTAGGCAAGATATTAAGACATGCTCGCCACCAAAACAATTTTATTTTATTTGCGCAATCCAACTTCCAAACTTTCTTCCACCCGTCCGTGACGCTCGAACTCCCGACGTCCCAATCCTCCCTCTCAACCAAACCCTGCGCACGGATGAGATGATAAGCGCTGCGAACCGTGAACACTCCATGCTTCTCGTAATGCCAAATTTGGCGATCCGCGTGCGCAAGCTGTCCCAGCGGTAAGGCGAGGGCAATGTTGGCATCAACCTCCCAAAATACTTGTTGGACCAGTTGTACTTTCCACCACCCCGTCCCCTCATCGATTAGCTCCCGAACCCGCTCCAGAACCATCCCCTGCGGCGGCGTCGTAATCGGTCTAAAAGTAATCGATCGAGGGAGCCACGGATCCGTCCAAATAGATATTGTCTCGCCGTTCCCCACACTCCACCGCACACCCCTCTTTATTACCACAAGCGTTTCACAAATATACCTCCAAGAAAAAGAAGGATTGTTCCCAATTCGTGCATCCAACAAAGGAACGTTCGAGAAATATTTAGCCTTATAAATTTTGCTCACCAAGCTCTCCGGATTAGCAAATATACGCCATGCTTGCTTTGCTAATAAAGCCATATTGAACGCCTTTAAGTCCCTGCATCCTAATCCGCCATCTTCTTTTTTTCCGACATAATTTATCCCAAGCGACCCAATGAATTTTATTCTTCGTCCCATTACCCCATCAATAATTACTGACAATAGAATTAATTTCCAAAGTAACGAATCCGGGAGGCAAAAGTAACTCATCACAAAAGTGGGGATCGACTGCATCACTGATTTAATTAAGACTTCTTTTCCCGTACCCGACAACATCTTCCCTTTGTATCCTTGCGCCCGTTTCCACACACGCTCCCTAATAAAATCAAATAACTCCCGTTTTGACCGCCCAACCACAGAAGGAAGTCCCAAATATTTCTCGTGCCTCTCTGCCACGGCCACACCCAACACCGTCCCTAATTCCTGCGCAAACTCCACACTTGTATTCTTGCTAAACACTGCCACGGAATTTTCGAAGTTAATTTGCTGCCCCGAGGCCGCCTCATATCTATTCAACAGCGCCCTAATACCCTCCGCTGCGCCCCAAGTCGCCTCACAAAAAAACAACGTATCATCGGCAAATAATAAATGTGAAACACGTGGAGCCCCCCTACTGATTGCCAACCCACGCAGCTCCCCTATTTCTTCTGCCCTCGTGATCATCGCTGAAAAAGCCTCAGAAACAAATAAAAAGAGATAGGGGGACAATGGGTCCCCCTGTCTAATGCCCCTTTCGGGGTAAAAAATCACAGACTCTCGGGTATTAATAAGGGTAGAATAAGACACTGTACGAAAGCCCATCATAATCAATGAAACAAAATTAGCATCAAAGCCTAATCTAAGCATTACCTTTTCCAAGAAGGACCACTCGACCTGATCATATGCTTTCCTCATATCCAGCTTCAACGTCAGAAAACAAGAATTCCTTGTTCGCTTATTTTTAAGGAAGTGATTAAGTTCGAAAGCCACAAGGACGTTGTTCGTGATGAGTCGTCCTGGAACGAAGGCAGATTGGGTAGGAGCAATAACCTCATGAAGAACCGGTTTTAACCTGTTTGCAATGACTTTGGAGGCAATTTTCAAACTCACGCTGCTAAGGCTAATAGGACGAAACTGAGACATCAATTCAGGGTTAGCACATTTCAGGATAAGAACAATATGAGTATAATTAACTGCAGGGTCAAGAATACGATCATTCAAAAAAGCAAGGACAAAAGCTATAATGTCAATACCAATAACAGACCAAATTTTTTGATAAAAGCAAACAGAAAAGCCATCAGGGTCAGGAGACTTATAAGGATACATATCTTTCAAGGCTTGGTAGACTTCATCGGCAGTAAATTGCTGAAGTAAGCTTTCGTTCATGGCCGGGCTAACGCGCGCAACCACATCACGTAACACTTCATCCAATGCTAACTCTGATGGCTGCGTGGAGCTAAATATAGTCGAGAAATAATTTGCTGCTATCCCATCTATCTCTTCGGGTTTAGAGCGCATAACCCCAAGCGCATCCCTCAACGCCACAATCTTATTCTTTTTCCGTCTTTCACTAGCTTGACTATGAAAATAAGCCGTATTACGGTCCCCTTCCCTCAACCATTGAACTTTAGCCCTTTGCTTCCAGTATAATTCCTCCACTGTGTACAGTTCCTCTAACTTACGTTTCAATTCCTACTCCTCCGTCTTTCCTTCTTTAGTAATGCGGTCGTTTCTAAGGCTAATAATCCTATCATTCAATTTCTTAATTTTCCTTTTCATGTCGATTCCTCCAACACTGTCCCACTGAATTAATCATAATCGGCACCTATCCAGCCTTGTCCTTACGTCCATACCGTGTCCCTCGTCCCAGAGTTGGCGAATCAGAGCCTCGCAATCTGCCTTCCTTACCTATGCTGCCTCAAAACGAAATCGGCGTGGCCAGTCACCTGCATTACTTGTTCGTGAATCCAACTAAATAAGCAGCACGTGATGATCCGAGTGCTTCATAGCACCATGAGTAACCCGCGCTCTCGGAAATAAGGACCGCCAATCCCCGTTAGCACACGCTCTATCTAGCTGTTCCCATATTGTAGTATCATGGGAATTACGATTACACTACGTAAATCGAGGACCCTGGAAGCCAAGGTCGGTCAACCCTGTGTCGTTCAAGGCATCTCGAAAATTGTGAATAAGCCAGTTTGGTCGTAAGGGACCGCCCTTTTTGTCACTATGTGTCAGAATCTCATTAAAGTCCCCCGCGCGCAACCATGGTCTCGCTGATGCACCACTAAGACGACGTAATAAGTTCAATGTTGTCATTCTCAGTGCTCCATCTGGTGCGTCATAAAACCCTGTGAACCTCCAATCCGTCTGACCCCCAACTCCCGACACCACCACATCCATGTGGTTAATCGACATGCTGACGAGGCGAACATCAATAGATTTATCCCATAACAGTGCAAGTCCCCCGGATCATCCCCTTGCTTCAACACAGACACCAAAAAAATCAATTTGCCGCTTTAGTACCTTTATTTTCCCCGTGCGACACTTTGTTTCTGAAAGGAAAATAAGAGGGGGGTGAATTCGTGAGACTAGATGTCTCAACGCCCGAACTGTCCAAGGGTTCCCCAAACCCTGACATTTCCAACATATAATACTCATTCGACATGGCGGGACTGCGCCTTTGCAGTCTCTACCAAACTTATCTCAATCGTGTTAGTCTCGTTTGTCACCTCCCTCCGGATTTTCTTCAAAATCTCACAAGTATATTCAGGAGAATTCCCCCCTCCTCCGTTTCCTGCCCGTAATCGTATCCCCCATAACTGAATCACTTTTCTCTTGACGACGACGAATGCGCACTTTCTTCCCCTCAGAACTTCTCTCCAGATCAGGGCGCGCCACCCAATCTGAAGTAATTGTCCGCTCCGAATCGCTATCTGTGTCCTGTGCGGTCGAACTGCTTTGTTCCGCCTCCCAAGCAATCAGAAGCGGCTGAACCGTGGCAAGTGCGAGCCCTCTCACCTCTCTCTGCTGCTCGTTACTGCTGACTTGATTTAGATCTCGCAGCAATGACGATTCCGCACGTCGCCATGGCTGCTCCATGTCACGCGGCCTGTCCCAACGTGACGACCCACGGGCTGTGAATTTCTGGCGATTACTCGCACCCTCAACTGGAAAGGTTCCCGCAACCACGCTCCATAAGGTAAGGTAGTGTCATCCGACCCCGGCCGTCGATTATATTGTTCCTCGCAATCCGCTACGATGTGTCCAAATAAGCCGCAAAGGTAACAAAAATTCGGAAGGCGTTCGTACTTGAAGTTCACAGTTAGTTCTTGTCCTCCCGTACCGCGAATTGTCATGAAACGAGCCAATGGTTTTGTAACGTCCAATTTGACCCGAATGCGCATGTTTACGTCCCAAGAAGCACTCAACTCCACGTTCTCAAATAAACCTAACTTATGTCCGATAGAACTCGCGAATTCATACGTCTGACGTGCTAATGAAAGATTATAAACCCTGACATAAAAGCTACAAAAGTTGTAGTTCATTTTTGCAGGATCATCATTTGCGCCCACATCGATTAGGATTAAAATCTGCTTGTCAAACGACCACGGACACCGTTCGAGAGCTCGGTTCTTATCTATCACATAGAAAAAATGGAACAACATGCGATCTTCATTAATGCGGGTGATCTCAAGTCCCTTGTTTGCTTTGAATAAATCTTTAATGAGTGTACAAAATGCCGAAAATTAGAATTCCTATTCGACATCAGCCTACCAACAAGAACGTGTTCAGAAGATTTATTAATGTTCTGCCGAGCCGCATCTGAAATTGTGACCCCATCTTCAACATCTGTGACCAACAAATTATTTCTCGACTGACTATCTAACCCCTCCATACCGCCGACCAGTGTCAACAACAAAGGAAGCGACGACGTGCGCGGTGAACCCGAAAGCCACACCGTGAACGATACCTTTCCAATCAGCAACCTGTGGCGAAGAAGCTAGCCAGCACACGAGAAGATTAGTATCCCGTTAGTCAGGAAAACCTAGAGAACAACGTGACCTTACGTAAGGAAAAAGGAAAGAAAGGAAAGAAAACTCGGGAACCCTAGCGCCGCAAAACGCGAGGGCGGCGGACAGGGCGACGAGCGACGGGCTGGGAATTCCTATTGCTGATGTTGCAAGCGTGACGATGGCAGCGAATCGAGCTTGAAGAGGGCCTTCCCAGGAAAGATACCTAACTCCTATGGAAGAGACGATAAACCCTCAAGAAGAGAGACAATTCTCAATAGAACTCCCAGTTCTAAGCATACAATTTTATTGTACCAATTAAATAAAATAATAAATATATTATGCAATTATATTAATATATTATCACAAGTTCACAATTAAATATATTTATAATATAAGCAAATAAAACATTAAACAACTTCAAATCCAAATACAAAACTCGAATTCATTGTAACAAAATAATAAAGTAACAAACAAAAATACAAAATAGTCCACAACTAAGAAATCCAACGCAAGATCCCAAATTCAAAGTTTTACCAAGACAAAAAAAAACACAAATAACAAAATAGAAACAAGATAACAATACATTCATCACGAGGCATCGTGATCACCCACATTCACACCAATATTTTCATAATTAGGCACTCTTCCATAGGACCCATACAATGACAAATCAGGAACGTCATTCACCGTTGTACTTGCACTTGAACTTGCAACATCCCCCCCCCCCCCCCAACATATTATCAATTTCTTCATTAGTAAAGTCTTCGTTTGTATCTTCTTCTACTATCCATTCGTCGACTCTATCAATATGCTCATAGTCAATTGGATCATATGCTGGTTTTTTCTTCGTGCTTCTACAAATAACATCAAGTAATAAATTATACTTACTAATAAAATAAAACACACCTTGAAACGAAAGAAACACAATAACTAAAACTTTAAAGTCATACCGCATCTTCAAGAGTAGGTTATAATGCACAAATACAAGATCATTCAGCCTATCATGTTCCAACCTATTTCGCTTCTTTGTGTGTATACGTTCAAACACACTCCAATTGCACTCACATCCTGGAGAGGCTGATGTTTGACTCAAAACTTTAATGGCAACCTTTTGCAAATTTGCTGCATCACCGCCAAATAAGCTCCACCAATTATCTAAACAATCAGATCATATTAGTATATATATTTTCAAACCAAACATATAAGAATAAACAAAATTTAACTTGAAACAAAAATTACCTGGAGTAGAAATGCGAATACCTCGCAAGGCATACTTTATTTTAAAACTCCCTTGCCGCTTTCTAAACATGGTAACTTCTTTCACCACATCCGGCTCATCTGGGGCAAGCTTCTCTAAGACTTCTCACACAACACTCATCACCTTAGTACTCTGCATAAGCTCACTACCAGAGTATTGAAAAACGGGATTATACTAAAAAGCTGCTACATGGAGATTTTTTTGCAACATTTTATCCCATCTATTATCGATAATTTCCGTATACTGCGAGTAATGAGTTTCTCTGTTGCCAAAAACTTTTTTACCCCATTTATTGCCATTGCTATGCCGTCATAAAAATAACCTAAAGAAGGTTTCTCATCAGAATCACACAGACGTAGCAACCTCATAATCGGAGACATAGCCTGAACAATAATGTTTACATTGCCCAAAAACACCTCATTCACAATAATAGCCCTCACTTGATTTCCTTTTACCTTTTCCGAAACTTTTCAAAGCCCGGATCATCTACCAACTGCTTCAAAAAACCCCTCTCATACAAATTGCTCAATGCTATAAATACCGTGCCAAAACGTGTAGCACCAGGAGAAATTATTTTTGTCCACCCCTCCTTTTTCCTCAACCAAGCAAGTACCTATTTACGGTTATAAACAAAGGAAGTAACTTTAGCAGCATCTTGTGCCAATATTTTAACAAGCGGGAGTTCACAAATATCCTTCATAATTAAATTAATACAATGGGCAGCACAAGGTGACCAAAACAATGACGAATACTTTTCTTCAAGTAAAGATCCGACTTTTTTATAATTAGCTGCATTATCGGTAACTACATGCACAACGTTTTCAACACCAACCAAGTCAATAACCTCAGAGAAGAGCTTGCACAAATTATCAGAACTAGACACAATATCAGATGCATCCACAAACTTGATAAAAGATAATCCTTTAGGACAATAAACCAAGAAGTTAATTAATTATCTATGTCTCCTATCAGTCCACCCATCAGCCGTAATTGTGCAACTATAAGTAACCCAACATTTTTTAAGATCATCGATTTCTAACTGTGATTGAGACTTCACTTCTGCAAGAAAATTAGTTCTTAGTGCATGATAAGACGGACCGACATACCCAATGTCCATATTGGCTATTCTAGTGATTGCTTGCTCAAAGAAAGGAGAATTGACAGCATTCAAAGGGATACAAGCATCAAAAAACCACTTAGCAACGGCCAAATCTGCTTCTAAAACTCTTTCTCTACTTAGAATTTTTGCCTTTGTCGTAGGTTGAGAAGTGTCTACCCCTGCTTTTCCTCACTTATAGCTCCCTATGTTATTTGTTTTTCTTCTCTGGCCATTGTCATTCGTATCCACAAGAGTTTAACTTTCAATTTCATCATCACTTTCTGCATCAACACTTAATAAATTTGATGATTGTTTCTTTTTTTTTCTCATTGTCCAAAAATTCCTTAACTTTGAATCGTGCCGCTTCTGAACCCGAATTACATTTTCTAACCTGACCTGGGATGCCCGCAATATGTTGCTTAAATCGGTTAATTCCCCCGCAGAAAGAATAATACCACAAAAATCACACTTTATTCTACTTTTTTTACCATCCGACGGTAACTTAGTTCCATAATCCCATCCTATGTCGATTCTACGACGGACATTTGGAGTGTAGTTGCTTTGTTGTTAGGGGTGAGTTGGGCCAGATTCCCGCGGTGATTGAGAATCTGGCCCTCGGGATTTGGCGGGGATCGGGAGCCAACCGCGGCTCCCGATCCGCACCGCGAATTACGACACTCCCGCAACTGTAGGAGTGTCGCGGATTTCGGGATCCCGTCGGAGTCCCGCAACAACGGCGACGGAGCATGTGGAGGGGGACGAGGGAGCAGCGTTTGCGGTCGCCGGAGCGGAGGGATTGGAAGATTAGGGCTAAGCATTCGTTGGGGATCTCAGAGGTGTGGTCGTGGTGGTGATTGACGAAAATGCGCTCGAGGTGTGGTCGTGGTGGTGGAGGCTGGGGGAGCGGGAAGGGGGTGGAGGAGGTTTGGCCCATGGCGGCGACTGGGGGAACGCGTGTTGTCTGCTCCTTCGCTGGAGATCCACGAGGCGGAGGTGGAGGTGGTGGGAATGACGAAGGCGCGGTGGTGGGAATGACGAAGGCGGAGCTGCGTGAAGGAGCAAGATCGAAGCTCGAATTTCAACGACAAATTCCCAGGATCGGGAGCCGCGGATCGGATCGGATTCCGTCCATGGCTCCCGATCCGATCCGCGGGAGTTGCTGCGGGAGAGATTTCCCGCAGCAACGGATCGGATTTGCGATAAGATTTTTTTCACCCCGGGAAAAATCTGATCTGGTCGGGTCGGGTCTCGGGAACCCGACCCGGCCCTCCCACCCCTATTTGTTGTGATGTAGGCTCATTTTCGGTTATAGGCGGAACGGATGATGTAGTCTCTGAAGTGTTCTCTGTCATTCCTATTTAAGAAACACAATGACCTAACAATTTAGTATTTAAGTTATCCGAAAAGCCAAAAAGTAATATAATGTTCCAATCTCAAACAAACCCAACATTTATTAAGTATTTAAGTTAACTAATTCATCAACTATAGTACTAACTAAACTATCATGTAATCCATCAACTAAACCAATCACACAATCCATCAACTAAAATAATCACGTAATCCATCACTAAAATACAAATCTAATAATTACTTTGCTACTTTTAGTAAAAATTTAATAAACTAGAATTAACCAACTCATTCATCATTACAAATTTACCATAATTAAAAAAAATAAACACTTATTAATCCTTACTTAGGTAGATTGGGCAATTGGAGGGTGTTATTGTCGGAATCAACGAACACTCGTTACAAACCTACAATACGCAGGCGACCTAGGGTTAATTTTCCTCTTTTTTTATCTTTCCTCTTTTTTTATCTTTCCTTAAATTTCAATCGTGTGAGACAGTGAGAGAGAAATGTACTCATAGAGAGCAGCTGAAATTTGCTTTTGTTGAATAGATGCCAACCGAAGGGCAAAATTGTAAATGAACAAAAAAAAGAGTCTGACCGGTTCGCAAGACCAAACCGGGCTACCGGTTCTCTGGCCGAACCGGTCCGAGTCGTTGGTTCGGCCGCAACAGTGTAGCAGACCATTTTTTGGGCAGACCCGGACCGATGAAGCCACCGGTTCCCAGCCAGACCGGTCGGACTGGCCTGTCCGGTCCGGGTCTGAAAACAGTGGTTTGAAGTCCAATGTCAAAGATTGGTTAATTCAATGAAAATATATTATATGTAGGCTACGGTCCAATAGCTTTTAAAAACTAAAACTTGTAAAACCAAAGATATCATGTATCTAATAATACAAATTTTCAATCGCGAGGTATATATGATTCGTTTTTGCTGCCGTAAAACTGAACTTCATTTGATCATTTCTTAGGTACTTGACAGTTGACAAACTGTTTGTTGAACTTAACAATGGCTGTTGTTTCATACAGTAACTTCTATGGTATTCCTTCTTTTATGATATCTACTTATGAGCACAAATTTGGGTGAGGAAGGATTATGGGCACGATCCTCAAAAGAAGGCATCTCCACATCCAGAGCGTCGATATCCATATGATACTTAAGCAACATGGACTTCACCTCGTCGAAGGTGATAATGCAGGCCACCTAAGAAATAAGGTGAGTCTGTCGAGCACCCAAAGCCTCTCCCTCCGACGAGCCCCACACTTTCTTCTTTGAAGAAGCATGTTGTGAAGAAGATTTTCCCTCACACCACCAGAAAGACGAAGAGGAGCCCAAACGAAAACAACCACCATGGAATTAGAAGGAGGATCGACCACCGCGATGGAAAGGCTTGTAGGACCAACAACTAGCTCGACAAGAGCTGTTTTCGGCACCAATAGAGAAGCAGAAGCCAAAGGGCATAGGATACCTACTGCAGTACATATAACCTGATCGAAAGTCTAATGATAGGGAGCAACCATTGATGAATAAATAAAGAAACCAAGGAAGAAAGACAATAAAGGGATGCATAGATTGCAGGAAGATTTCTATTAACAAGAAGAGAAAGCGTAAAGAAAAAAGAAAGGGGAGTCGCATATTTATACTAAATAGACATGTCGACAACTAGGACTCACAACCACTTTCCCGCCTAAAAAACACCTCTTAGATGTGGACACAAGTCATGCGTGTCCACTACTCGCCCCTGGTCGAAGCATAGCGGTTACTCAGACTGCAGACAAAGCCTTTACGATCGAGGGGACGTGGGCACGTTCCCCCACAATCATCTTCATGGCGTAAAGTACAAATTAAAAATGGCGGTGTCTCTGTTCCAAGCTTGAGAACTATAAAAATAACGGATTGTTTCCTCTTCTCCAAAATGCCCTTCAAAAAGCAATCATAGTCCCACCACAAAGGAGATAAATCCAGGAAAACTAAACTCACAAGTTTCCAGCCTCGTGTACGAAGAACTAGCAAACTTAGGGGACATCTGATAATGTCTAAATACACCGGATACAAAGAAGACAAAAATAACCTGCAAGGTTCCAATAATATGCCTCGATAAAGGCTTTTCATATAAGAGTTATATACAACCTTCTTACTAGAACACTAAGTATCGGTTCGTATAGTCTTCAACCTCGTACGGTGAATGCCTAATCAGTAAGAATTTGTAATAGTCCACTTGGAGGAATTATGCTGGTAATAAAGGCCTAGCAACCATAATTGGCCCAACTACCCTTAAACTGCGGGCAACCCACATTAATCATTATCATCAGGTTCATCCCGCACGAGACATCAGTAATAGTCGCCCATCCCGCGTCAGTAATGGAGACCAAGTTGCTATGACTTTAACTGCACGCGAGACCGATAAATACCAATGGACTCTCCCATTGTTAACCAACTCACATTCATACACGTTGGACTCTCAAATATCAAAGCAATATATCCCTATGTATTTCATTGTTACTCCTTTCTTTATACTCAGAGAGCCTTCGTGTTAACGAAAGCCCCTCGTAACATTCTATCATCTAAAGGTATTTTTTTCTCGAATGAGTAAAGATTAGATATATAAGAAGATATAGAGTTTATATAGAAATATCTAAATTTTGGGAAACTAAATCCCCATGATTGTATTAATGGTTTTACTTAAATCAAGGCTAGATTAGGAACTTAATAATAAACTATTGTTCCAACACTAAAATTATAAGGCTAAAACCGAAAATCAAAAATTGGGTGTCACAATTTGCCTTTCTTTATATAATAGTATAGATTCATAATACTTTCATCAAACTGGCCGTAACTTGGCCAAATTATTAAATTGTTTCATACAAAATACATCACATTGATGGACTTCAGCAATCATCATCAATCATCATAAACAGAAAAAGGAAAAAAACCAGAAACAGAAGAACATACTTAAATTAACTAGTGGTGAAGTAAAGCCATGCTCAAGAAACCAATCATAGTTGCTATTTGTCGTCCGTGAAATTTTATGTGCCTCCTCATTTGCTTCGCGACAGATCTATTAAAAGACAAATGATTCTTTATGTGCGCAACTTCTGCGAATATCATGAACCAAGTTTGCGTACGTGGCTTCACTTTTTGCGGTCGAAATTTCATGCATAATTTGTAGACAATCACATTCAAAGATAACCATATTCCATCCGGCCCAAATCGCAATCTTAACAGCCAATAACACCGCATAAGCTTCAATATTTGCAGCCCCTATGTTACCTTCAACTCGTCGTTTAGCCCAAGCAAGACGACGCCCAACAGAATTACGTGCAAGAACAACCCGCAACTATTTCTTTCAATCCAAGCTTGCCAAAACATTGGAACAAAGTCGATGATTGCAACAATCATTTCAGCCTTTTCCTCATTCAACACCCTGTTTCTATTGCTCCAAAGTGCCCAACAAATAATAACAATTTTAGCCACATCCATTGCTTCATACTCACCCGAAATTCTACATATCCAATCTTCAAATTCCTCGTCACTTCTCTATGTCGCCGTGCTTGGTAGATTGGACAATGCCCAGACTTGTCTCACTATATGACAAGTTTTAAAGCAATGTTTAATGTCTTCTTCGTCCATCCCACATACCCCACATCGAACCTCAGTTACAATATGACGCTTTGCCAAAACAATTTTGTGTTTTCTCCTTGAGAATAGTAAACATCTTGATCAAAGTGCTAATTTCACAGACGTCTAGAATTAATTCACTACAGTCAATTAAGAGCGACAAAATTAGTTGTACAATAGATAAGCAGCCTGAAGACGTCTACGCTAAATTCAAATAAAAAATAGAAAATAACTTCTATATCCTAATTTATTCTTAAGCATTTCATATCGCAATTACATTTTTAATAGATTGTAATTTAATGTGTAAACCTTTTAAAGTTTCTTTCTTGTTTATTTCTTTTAACTTAAATACAAATGTACGTTACAAATTACATAAAGTTCCACAATAGATTCTGATGTTCCAAGTTTTTGATGAAATTTTCAAAATAGGATTTTTAAGTTTAATCAACAACAACTAGATTTTGATACGTTCACCTTGATAAAAGAATGATAATTTTAAGAGCATGTTGCAAAAATCGTGTATGTAATATGTGTAATTGACATAAATTAATTAATACATATTTCGTAAGTTATAATGTTATATTATATTGCCATTATTTTCATGTGAAACTCAAATTGGACGCAAATTAACATTATGTTACTGTGTCACGAAATGTATTTAACATTTTAAACAGTATGTATATATAAGATATTTCAAGATATATACATAATCCTCATAAAAAATCTCACTTAATTAACTTTTGTGTTGGAGTAGAGCAAATACACTTGTCTTGTCTGGGTTGTTTAATTCTATTGAGAAGCATGTGCGCCAGAGTTTGATGTACTTTGATAACCCTAGAGAGTTATGGCTTGAGCTCAAGAATATGTATGATAGGACATATGGTTCAAGACTTTACTAGTTACAAAAATCCCTCTCCACCATCACACAAGGTTCCCCCACTATCACTGAGTATTACAATTTGTTTAGGTCCCTTTGGGATGAATTTGTTCAGAGACCCATTGCAATGTGTACTTGTGGGCTCTGTACTTGTAATGTCAGTAGGACTATGGTGGAGATGCAACAATATGATTTAAGACTCAAGTTCTTGGTTGGCTTGAATGACACTTTTTCTGCTATTATAAGTCACATATTGTTGGTTACTCCTCTGCATGGTCTTCCTAAGGTGTTGTCTTCCTAAGGTGTTCTCCCTCATGTTGTAGGAAGAGCATCAGAGAGATTTGTACTTTAACACTTCAGTTTCGAACTCCCTAACTATGTTTACTAGACAAAGGGGTAGTCAAGATACACAAGGTTATCAACAACAAAGCATTCAGAGATCATTTCCTTAGAATACAACTTCTAAGAACTCTAAAACTCAGCTGTCAAAAGAGGAAAATAAGAAGTTGTACTGCACTCACCGTGGTTTCAATGGCCATACCATTGATACATGTTTTCAATTGCATGGATGCCCTCCTGGTTGGGAAAGTCCCAAAGGCAAGAGGAAGATGCAAAACAACTCAGCAAACATTGCTCAATCCTCACCTGCTGAAGCTTCCTCCAGTATCAAACTTCATGCTGCAAGTGATCTAGCCCTCTTTGAGCAATTCTTGGCTTTCAAACAAGCTCACACTTCCTTAGTTGGATTGGATACTTCTCAGCACTATGCTGCTTCAGCAGCTACTGGTATTTCTGTCCCTCTTGCACTCTCTTCTCATTCTACTGTTTCTTCTATTTACTTTGATAAATGGATCTTGGATACAGGGGCAACAAATCATATGATCTGTCAACAACATTGGTTTATTAACACTCATAAACATGTATTAGCATTTATTTACCAAATAATAGCATAACTGTTGCCACATTAGTAGGTCCTGTTAATCTGCTTTCTGGACTTACACTTCATAATGTCTTGTTTGTTCCCTCTTTCACTTATAATTTGTTTTCTATTTCCAGACTCACCTCTCATAACAAGCTTCTTGTTATGCTTATGGCTTCCTCATGTTTATTACAGGACTACATAAAACAAGAGGATGATTGGTTTTGCTAGCTTACAAAACAACTTATATGTGCTTGATATTAACCACTCCACTACTGATATTGTTTCCTGTAATGCTGCTACTTCTAATATATTAGTTAAATATGTATTACTGTGTATTTTTCATATTTAGCCTTGTAATTGTAATTACGTAACTAGCATTAGCTTGTATGTATTTAAGCAACTTCGTGATTAATGAAAATAATTCATTCACAATTATTAACCTATCTCTTATATGGTATCAGAGCATTGATCGGAATGATCGCAACACCACCGGATGAGGGAGGAGTCATGGAGCGGATCTTACGGTGGACTGCGACGCCGAGGATATGTCTTGGGACGGCGAGCTGTCGAATGCATCACTAGGGTTTGTCATGGACCGAGATTCTCGTTAGAGAGTAGGGGCTCATGATACCATATAAGAGATAGGTTAATAATTGTGAATGAATGATTTTCATTAATCACGAAATTGCTTAAATACATACAAGGTAAGGCTAGTTACGTAATTACAATTACAATGCTAAATATGAAAAATACACAGTAATACATATTTAACTAATCATTCAATCTGGTTCAACAATCTCGAATGAAGCACATCACCCTCGACTTGCACTTTGTGCGTGATCTTATCTCTAAGGGTCTTCTCCGTGTCTCCTACGTCAACACCGTTGACCAACTTGCCGATGTGTTCACCAAACCGCTCGCTCGCTCGCGGTTCGAGTTACTTCGTTCCAAAATTTCCGTTGCCGATGGAACGTCCATTTTGCGGAGGCGTATTAGTTAAATATGTATTACTGTGTATTTTTCTTATTTAGCCTTGTAATTGTAATTACGTAACTGGCCTTAGCTTGGATGTATTTAAGCAACTTTTTGGTTAATGAAAATCATTCATTCACAATTGTTAATCTATCTCTTATATAATAATGTTTGGCATTTGAGACTTGGCCATGCTCCATTAGCTAAACTCAAGGATATCTCTCCTCTCTCTCCATCACTGGATCAATTAAAGATCATCACTATGAAGTTTGCCATCTAGCAAAGTAGAAAAGGCTTACTTTTACTTCCAGTAATACTTGTACTTCTTTTGCTTTTGAATTGATTCACTGTGATGTATGGGGGCCCTATTCTGTACCTACTAAAGAAGGTTTTAGATGTTTTCTTACTATTGTTGATGACTTCACTCGTTGTACATGGATTTATCTCCTTAAACAGAAGCCAGAAGTCAAAGATCATTTACTTTCTTTCTATCAAATTGTGTTGAATCAGTTTAATGTTTCTATTAAAATCATTAGAACTGACAATGGTACTGAGTTTCTTCATAAACATTTTTATAACACTTATGGAATAACACATCAAACCAGCTGTGTTGAAACACCACAATAAAATGGTCTAGTTGAAAGGAAGCATCAACACCTTCTTCAAGTTGCAAGAGCTTTAAGATTCCAGTCTAATGTGCCTTTGAGTTTCTGGCTTTTTTGTGTTTCTACTGCTGCCTATGTTATAAATAGATTACCTTCTTTCACTCTTAATAACAGATCACCCTATGAAATGTTAAATAGCAAACCTTCTGACTATAGTTTATTGAAAATCTTTGGTTGCCTATGCTATGCTTTAACTATCACAGCTAGGGGTGCGAAACGGGTGGCGGGTGACGGGTATCTGTCCCGTCCCGCCTCTAGCCATGGCTAACGGGTTAACCAGTCACGTAGCCCCGCTGCGGCAGGCGGGTACCCTTCCTCATCCCATCTAGTGGCGGGACGGGACGGGTTCAATTTCTAGTACCCGTGGGTACCCACGGGTTCCCGCCAAAAATTAGAAAAAAATAAAAAGCCTAAGTGAGTGCGAGTTAGGCTTCACATATGCAAGGTAAAAAAAAATAGATATTTTATTATAAGGAATGTTTCAGCTATCTAAGTTTCAAAAAATAAAACTATTTTTCCTATTATAATTTATAAGAGAGAAAACAGGCAGAGCATATGTAACTAGGTAAGTACTAAAGAAAAAAAAATTGTTCTAAAGCTATATAAATTTTGAATTTTTTTTTTCTTATTCCAAGGCACAAAAACTTTTTGTTATTCAAAGGTTGATTTTGGGTTTGAAATTAATGATATTGTTGCTATTGATGTCATAATATGTTGATTGAATGTTGGTGATGCCAAAAAAAGGCTTGGATTGAAGCATAAAAGCCAAAAATTTGAAAACATATGATTTTTTGGTTGCTGGTATGACAGGGCGGGTACCCGTAGCCGCCAACGTGGGTACCCGCCTGAGACGGGTACCTGTGAGGGTGGATACCCTTCAAATATCTTGCGGGGGTGGGGAGCTTTTTTCGCTACCCATCACTGCGGGTACCCATACCCGCGGGTAGTGGCCCCGCGCACACCCCTAATCACAGCACACATAACAAAGTTTGATCCTAGAGGTGTGCAATGTGTTTTTGTTGGTTATCCAAAAGGCACAAAAGGTTATCTATTGTATGATTTTCTACAAAAGAAAACTATTATATCTAGAAATGTAGTGTTTCATGAGAACATATTCCCCTTCAAAACTCATAAAGATAATTCTGCAAATTTCGACATTGTAAATAAAGAAACTTCTCTTTGTACTGATCCATTCATTAGAACTAATGTTCGTACAAGTTGATCCTAGAAACTTTGTTCAACATAATGAAGTACATGATGTTGAACCTGATCCACCTGTTGATAGTTTCAGCAACAATCAAATGCCACATACTCCTGAATATGATGAACAATTAGAAGTTGAAAGCTCATTCACTCATTCAACAACTCCAGGTTCCATTTCTTAACATTGTGAAGTTGTGCAACATCCTCATGTTGCACCAGGTATTCCTGAAACTCATGAACCACCTGCTGAGTTACCTGTTACTAGAAGATCATCAAGAACTATATACACTCCAACATATCTCAATGATTATGACTATAATCTACCTCAATCTCTACATAAAGCTAACTGTATATCATCTGCTAATGCTATCAAATATCCTATTTCTCAGTTTTTGTCCACTTCTCATTTATGTTCTTCTCACAAAGCTTTCACTACCAACTTCCTACACTCAAGCTAGTAAATCCCCTGAGTGGATAACTGCAATGAATGCTGAAATAGAAGCTTTAGTTAAAACCAAAACTTGGATCTTAACTGAGCTTCCACCTAGTCAGAATCTAATTGGATGTAGATGGGTTTGCAAAATTAAACACAAAGCATATGGAAGTATAGAGAGATATAAAGCAATATTGGTAGCAAAAGGTTTCACTCAAGAAGAGGGATTAGATTACTTTGATACCTTTAGTCCAGTAGCTAAACTTACAATAGTTAGAGTGTTAATAGTTGTTGCTGCAACAAAGAACTGGTTCCTCACTCAATTAGATGTGAATAATGCCTTCCTTCATGGAGATTTGGATGAAGAAATGTACATGAAGCCACCTCCTGGATATCTTAAACAGAAGGACAAAAGAGTTTGTCTTCTAAAGAAAAGCCTCTATGGCTTGAAGCAAGCTTCAAGACAGTGGTATCAAAAATTGAGTTTATGTTTAGTATCTTGTGGTTTTATTCAATCTGTCTGTGATTCATCTCTTTTTACTAGACATAGTAACAATACATTCACTGCACTTTGCATTTATGTTGATGATATCATTCTAACATGGGACAACATGGATGAGATCAATAAGATAAAGAAGCACTCAGATGATATATTTACAATCAAAGATCTTGGATCCCTAAAGTACATTTTAGGAATTGAAATAACAAGATCACAATCTGGAATTTTATTTTGTTAAAGAAAGTATTGTCTTGATATTTTAACTGAGACTGGATACCTAGGGTGTAAGCCTAGCTCTATTCCAATGGATTACAAACTCAAATTTCTCACGCATGATTCAAATGAATTGTCTGATCCTTTTGAATATCGTAGGCTTGTTGGTAGACTTCTTTATCTCACCATTACAAAGCCAGATATAAGTTACACTGTTCATTGTTTAACACAACACATGTCAAAGCCCACAACCAATCATCTAGCAGCTGCACACAGAGTGTTAAGATATCTCAAAGCAACAGTGAGAATTGGTGTATTCCTCTCATCAAAATCAGATCTTCAAATCAAGGGATTGATAGACAGTGATTGGGCAGGCTATGAAGAAACAAGGAGAAGTATCTCAGGATATGTAATATTCCTTGGTAACAATATTGTATCCTGGAAATCCAAGAAGTAGCCAACAGTAAGCAGGTCTTCAACAGAGGCAGAGTACATGGAACTAGCTACAACTACATGTGAAGTAATATGGTTACAACAACTGCTCAAAGATTTCTCAGTTCAGCATTTCAAAGTTCATCTCATATGCACTGATAACAAGAGTGAAGCAACATCTGCTTTGAATCCTGTCTATCATTAAAGGACAAAACATATCCAAATCGATTGTTTCTTTGTAAGAGAAAGGGTTCAACAGAAAATCATCAAAGTCATTCACATTCCAAACACTTCTCAACTTGCTGACATATTGACAAAACCACTAGCTCCTCAACCATTCAAGGAACTTATCTCCAAGCTAGGCCTTCTTAATATCCATGGCGAGCTTGTGGGGGGTGTTAAATCATCAAAATCAACATTTTGTATTCATTTCTATTTTTGGAAATAATTTGTAATTCGGTTAAGTATGTCGATTTAGGGGAATTTTGCACCGGACGTCCTTTATGTTAACCACTTTTCAAGAAAGGTCCTCTATGTTGACATTTAGCAGAAAACGTCCTATATGTTGACATCATTTGTAATTTTCGTCCTATATGTTGACATTAACAGAAAGCGTCCTATATGTTGACATCATTTGTAATTTTCGTCCTATATGTTGCATCATTTGTAATTTTCGTCCTATTTATATTTTAATCCTAAATAATTTATATAATTGCACTCACACTTAAAAATTTAAAAATTTCAACAAACTTAATTGCATTCTTTTAAGACACTCTTTTAAGAAAAAAAATGATGATATTATATTTTTAGAAATTTAAAATTTTCAACAAACTTAATTAATAATTTCTTAAGCTTGATTTTATTAATTATTTGATAATTTAATTTTTTTTTTAAATATCAATTTCGAAAATTTGGAAAATAAAATTTATCAATTTCGATTTTTTTTTAAAAAAATATTATCAAATTCAAAAATTGCTACCCAAAATCGTTCCAAATAGTTTGAAAATAAAAATTATCAATTTCGAAGATTTTTAAAAATATTATCAATTTAGAAATTTTAATATTTTTTTAAAAAAATCGAAATTGATAATATTTTAAAAAAAAATCGAAATTCATAATTTTTATTTTCAAACTATTTCGAACGATTTTGGGTAGCAATTTTCGAACTTGAAAGTAAAAAATTTTAAAATTTTCGAAATTTATAATTATTTTAAAATTTTTCGAAAGTGATATTTTTTTTTCAAACTATTTTGAACGATTTTGGGTAGCAATTTTCGAAATTGATAATATTTGTTTTTTAAATTTTCGAAATTGATATTTTTTTTAAAATTTAAAATTATCAAATAATTAATAAAATCAAACTTAAGAAATTATTAATTAAGTTTGTTAAATTTTTTAAATTTCTAAAAATATAATATCATCAATTTTTTTTAAAAGAATGTGTCTTAAAAGAATGCAATTAAGTTTGTTGAAATTTTTAAAATTTTAAGTGTGAGTGCAATTATATAAATTATTTAGGGATTAAAATGCAAATAGGACGAAAATTACAAATGATGTCAACATATAGGACGAAAATTACAAATGATGTCAACATATAGGACGCTTTCTGTTAATGTCAACATATAGGACGAAAATTGCAAATGATGTCAACATATAGGACGTTTTCTGCTAAATGTCAACATATAGGACCTTTTTTGAAAAGTGGTTAACATAAAGGACGTCCGGTGCAAAATTGCCGTCGATTTAGTAAGTCGATTAGTTCGCAGTTAGTTAGTTCATTAGTTCAGTTAGTTCAGCAGGTTAGTTAGATAAAGCTTAATCCTTTCTTGATGTGGATTTGGATTGCACCTCATCTAAAAACAACACACACACGGAGAATCACAACATACAATTCTCTTTTCTTGATCTTGTAACAAACTCTCAATTTTCACTTTCTTCTTCAATAATATTTTGCAATGTTTCTGTTTTCTCTTGTTCAATTCAATCCGAATGCACAAGTTATCAAATATCCATCAATATATATGTTAGGAGTTGTTACGAATCATCGACATGTGTATACAGGCTACTCATATATATATATATATATATATATATATATATATATATAAAAAGAAATACTATAAAGAATCTAAACCAATTACTACACAGCAATATTTTTGTAACCAATTAATATAACAAAAGATTGGAGTTACTGTTGGAGAACTTTTGCCATGATTTTTATGTACTAAGACGAAATACATTTTATAAGATCTCGAATTAAACACGAATATGATAACTACAATTTATCCATAGACGACTGACACTACAAGAAATAAGGCCTTTTCCGTCGGGCCCGGCACTTTGGTGAAAAAAGGTATTACCGTCGGCTTAAAGCCGACGGAAAAGGAAAGTTCCTTTCCCGTCGGCTTAAAACTGACGGTAATACCCTTTTCCGTCGGTAAAAATCCGACGGAAAAGCTCTTTACCGACGAGCTTTTTTCCGTCGGGTTTTACCGACGGCTTTTGCCGATGGAAAAGGGTATTTCCATCGGCAAAAGACCCTTTACAGACGGTTTTTGAGCCGTCGGTAAAGCTACTTTCCCTTGTAGAATACCAACATTAAGACTTCCACGAAAAGATGCCAAACAAGAGTTGAAGCCATATATGAATGACCAGTCAAGGTTATTGAGAACATGAAAGTAACCTGTTACTTTATTTTTTACAAGCATAGCATATTGTAAGACATCGACAATCTTGAAAACACTCCACATACAATTTTTTCTTAACATATCTATATCACAGGTACACATATCATTTTCCTTTGTAGCTGCTTCTTCACCCTCCCTATCCAATTAATCGACTCTTCACGTCGTCACTAGCTATTAATAGAACTCCCAGTTCTAAGCATACAATTACATTCTTTCTTTGATGCATCTCACTCTTACACCATCGCCCTCCTCTTCCTATCATATCTCCTGCTTTTCAAAGAAAAAATGGATGAATCATAAAACCAACTCAAGAATTCCTCCATTTTCTTATCCAACTAACACATCCGGACTCTACACTAATGCAGATAACTTCATTAAACCACTAGTAAAATTCTTTAAAGTTTAGGATATATGACTGAACGTGATTGAAGTTCAATGTCATAGATTGGTTAATTCAATGAAAATATATTATATGTAGACTACGATCCAATAGCTTTTAAAAATTAAAACTTGTAAAAGCAAAGATATCATCTATCTAATAATACAAATTTTCAGTCACGAGGTATAAATGATTCGTTTTTGCTGCCGTAAAACTGGACTTCATTTGATCATTTCTTAGGTACTTGACAGTTGACAAACTGTTTGTTGAACTTAACAATGGCTGCTGTTTCATACAGTAACTTCTATGGTATTTCTTCTTCTATCAGATCTACTTATGAGCACAAGAAGGCATATCTACATGCAGCCAAGATTAATGGAATTAAGAGAAGAGACTAATTCTTCATCTATTTTCATTGGGAGAAAGGTGTCAAGTCAAAATCCTTGAGCTTCTCCGAGAAAGGCACAAAGCACCATGATTTACCCAGGCAACTGATATCTTTTGACTCCTTGTACGTAATATATTTGCACCCCAGATTGGTGATAGGCAAACATTATTATAAGTCGAAGTTGATACTAGGACAGCACTCAGAGCAGCCTAAAAAGTCCATTACACCTCAGATTGGACACTTATCTGATAAACTTATCAAAGATACCATGCAAACTTCAGCTGACATAAAGAGAACCGAACTCTATACTACATAACTCCTCCCTATTTTCAAGAGAACTGCAAATATACAAGATAACAAATAAATACATCACACAATATATGCTGAGATTCTGTTTGAAGCAAGTAAAACTTTCATACCAATTGCAATACAAGCAGAAAAACACATGTTAATGTAAATTTTACGTACTATTACACCCAAATTATGGTTACTGAACTGAAGGAATCTATTTTAAGACCAGTAATATTATTTATTATTTACAGCTCCTCAATGAAGGTAAAGATAAACAAATATTCTCTTATTTCCGATAGCCAGACTATCTGAACACTAGGACATTAGAAGTTTTCTGAAGATTACATTACTATTAGGTGCTTTAACTTAAGGAGGCATCTTCAGAATTATGGAATCATTGCAAATCATCTTGAGCTTTGTCTATTACGTGTACTAACCAAATATTTCAAAACCAAGCCATTCCTTACGAATCAGGGCGAAACACGATCTCATGTCCTAGTTAAACTACTAACCACAAAAAAAGCTGATGTGGTCAAAGTAGGGAACTATATCGGCTAAAATTATTAGTATTTCAGAACCCAAAGGTTAGACCTGGAAACTGAACTCTCCCAATTTTTACAAACAGGGTTTGAAGTGCATTATTATAGAATTGTGAACACCAAACCTCTCGACCTAGACTTTTACTCCAGCATAGTTGTTTCATGCGAATTGTAAGGCTAGCCACCTCAAAGGTTACCAATATATATATAGATGTACATACACACACACACACACACATATATATATATATATGAATTATATAGTTTGTCATGGAACAATGCTTCATACACTACCATGAAAGGGGTATAGTAGAACCTTAGCCAGAAAATTACAACTCTGCATTTTCTCGTGATATACTGAGCCTGTAGCAAGATTGAGTTATTGGCCATATAGATGCACAAGGAATAGTTTACATTAGACGTCGACCTTCTGGCTGTAAGAAAGGAATACTCAAATTTCCACCTCAAGCCATCCTGATTTCATTTACTTTTAGTCATATTATCTCATCTTACCTGAAGCATGAAGTACATTATCTAAATTCGAGGTATGTAAAGTGCGTCATAGAAACTAAAATCAATACGCAGATAGGGTATTTTGTTCAATTCTATCTTAACCTATACTGGTTTGCTTTATGAATTTTGACTCTACTTAGTTTAAGCAAATTTTGCTCCAACGTAACATTATTATCAGAGTTATAAGCTCATGAAAATTCTCCTGAACAGAATCAGTGTACTGTTAAACTTAGCAAATCATTAAAGGTGATAAACTACATTGATATTGATCTGGCACACATTCTGTCTTTATTTTTCTTCATCTTAAGAAACTTATGGAGTGTTCAACTTTTTTCATAGGAGAAGCCGACGCTTGACCTATTGGAACATCTAAATACATCTAGTTGTCAAATATGACCCTAAATAATACAAGTCATAACAAGGAAAACTAATAAGTTCAAGTAAAGAGCCACACCGATATGTAGGAAATACAAAATATCCAGCTTTTCAACCCTTCACAATATGACGCGGAACAAATGGCAAGGAGGCCAGTTAAAATCTATCCTTAAAACAGTTAAGTTAGAAATTTCATTTAGCAACATCCTCAAACATCTTTAAAAACCAAAGAAATATACAGACTAAACATTGAACTGCAGAACCTAACTGCTGCTCTTAGACTAGCTCTCAACACCAATAGATGATTTTAAAAGAATGGGAAACTTGAAAAAAAAATCACATGCCAATGTTGCTACCTCTGCTATATCATAAATAGACATCATTCTTTCATTCTCCAATTTCTCATTGTCACTTTCCAGGAAGTAATTGCCCTCCTCATCTTCACTATCCAAGAAGTAATCGCCACAACGTTTTTACTTGTTTCTGTTGTTTACTAAATCAAGATTAAGATTTTGTTCACTTTTTTGTTTCCCACACATCAATGGAAGGCTATATTGGACAATAGTGTATCTTAGGAAATATATTCTTGTTGTATCTTTCCTTTCTTAGATGAATCATATCTTCGTATATCTTCCGTAATTATCTCTGTAACTTGTATAAGTATGTAATCTATTGATCCATAATAGTATTCACCTTACCACAAATATTATAACTCTTATATGGTTTCAAGACGCCAATATCTCTAACGAGATCTTGATCCTATGACGAACCCTTCCGACGACTCCACCACGTCCGGAAACTCTACTGATGGCGGTCATATCGACGCCTCGGAGTCCCCGTCACAGCTGCGTCCGCTCCATATAGTGGCCAGCCCCTCTTCCGATGGTCAGACGTTGATCCGATCAATGCCCATCAACTACTACTGTTGCAACTCAATGGAGAAAATTTCATCTCATGGCGTTCCCAAATTCGTCACCTTCTCTATAGGTGCAAACTTTTTGGCTTCCTAGATGGTACAATCCCCTGGCCTTCTATAGGCTCCACTCCGGAAAGTGTGGCGACATACGACTGCTGGACACATCAGTACTCTCTTCTTATTTCTGACTTGATTGGCTCATGCACTAACCCGATCATGTGTTTGTTCCAAAACGCCAAGTCTTCGGCAGAAGCGTGGGATACGCTTCAACGTTCCTATGCGAATCGTTCTCGATCGAGGGTGATGCAACTCAAGAATGATGCAAACTTCAACTGACAAAAAGAGAACCGAACTCTATACTACATAACTCCTCCCTATTTTCAAGAGAACTGCAAATATACAAGATAACAAATAAATACATCACACAATATATGCTGAGATTCCGTTTGAAGCAAGTAAAACTTTAATACCAATTGTAATACCAGCAGAAAAACACATGTTAATGTAAATTTTACGTACTATTACACCCAAATTATGGTTACTGAACTGAAGGAATCTATTTTAAGACCAATAATATTATTTATTATTTACAACTCCTCAATGAAGGTAAAGATCAACAACTATTCTCTTATTTCCAATAGCCAAACCATCTAAACTCTAGGACATTAGAAGTTTTCTGAAGATTACATTACTATTAGGTGCTTTAACTGAAGGAGGCATCTTCAGAATTCTAGAATCATTACAAATCATCTTCAGCTTTATCTATTAAGTGTACCAACCAAATATTTCAAAAGGTAACCATTCCTTACAAATCATGGCCAAACATGACCTCATGTCCTAGTTACACTACTAACCACAAAAACGTTGACGTCGGTCAAAGTAGGGAACTATATCGGCTGAAATTATTAGTATTTCAGAACCCAATGGTTAGACCTGGAAACTGAACTCTCCCCATTTTTACAAACAGGGTTTGGAGTGCATTATTATAGAATTGTGAACACCAAACCTACGTAGACCTAGAATTTTACTTCAGTATAGTTGTTTCATGAGAATTGTAAGGCTAGCCACCTCAAAGGCTACCAATATATACATTGTTCCCCAAAGCCACTACAAGAAAAGAGTAAATTTGGTAGAACATATTTCCTACCATTAGTTACAAAGCAGTACCAAAAGAGTTTTTGGTACTAAAATTGAGTACTAATCTTCATCCCTATAGAGCATGTCCCTAGTAATATTTGGTACAGACGAGTTATACCAATATGTTTTTGGTAGAAAATAACTCTACCAAATCTGTTGGTACGGAATATTTGTCCTAAACGATTAGGACGCGAGGTTTGTACCAAAAACTCTGTACCTATTATTCGGTACATATAATCCGTCCGCATAAGCAAAGCTTTCGGTAGAGAAATGTTGTACCAATAAAGGTGTACCTATTATTCGGTACAAATAATCCCTACCTAAAATTGAAGATTTCAACATGAGATAATTCTGTTTTATTTAGTTTTCGGTAGACAGATTCTGTACCAAATATTTGGTACAACAAGTTGAACCAAAAACATTGCACGGAATTCGATATATATTTAGTCGGTACAGAATAATATGTACCAAATAACCAATTTAAAATTCAAATTTATATCTTTTAGTTCTTATATATCTGTACCAATTGATCAAAAATTTGAAAATTAAAATAGGCAGCGGCAGAAAGACCTGCACACTGCCTTGAATTGTAAAATTTTAGTGCTAAAATTCTATGTATATTATATTAAATTGCTAGATTTACTTAGTGAAAAGTAACTACAACTCCTTTTAATAGTAAACAAACGATTCCGAAAAGACTTAGTTTTATCTTTAGATAGTCTTATAACAATGGAGCTAACAAAAATAACTAACTAAACTTAAACATAATATTAAACATACACTCACTTTATACACCACAAATAGATTAACTAAATATGTATATAATAGTCTTTTGAAAAATATTAAATACATATTACGAAAATATACAAATAGATTAACTAAATATGTATATAATAGTCTTTTGAAAAAAATTAAATACATATTACGAAATTATTATATTATATTAAATTGCTAGAGTTTACTTAGTTAAAAGTAATATATACTATGTAATGGTTTACTAAGTTTTAACTTTAAAAAATTACTACAACGTATCAAAAGTATAGCAAGAAACTCCTTGTTGAAAAAATAACTCCTTTTTATAGCAAATAACTAAATAACTTCTTTTTTGTATAGCAAATAACTACAACGTATCAAAATAACTCCTTTTTATATATTATATATAGCAAGAAATATCAAAAGTATCACAAAAATAACTAATTAAACTGAAACACAATATTAAACATACACCCACTTTATACACCACAAATAGGTTAACTAAAGATGTATATAATTAATAGTCTTTTGAAAAAATTAAATACATGTTACAAAATTATTATAAAAGATAGAAAGAGGACAAAGAGAGACATGGATGAGAAGAAGTATATATATGCACAACTAATAAAATATTTAAACCTATGTAAATATTGAAAAATCTACATGTTAGGAAAGTTAGTAAAGGAAGCTTGAAGATGATGAGAAGAATTCCTATATTAAAAAGAGAGAACTTGAGAAGAAAGAAAATATTTAGTTTGCAAAGTTGTGAAGAAAGGGAGTTGTATTTATAAGGAAAAATAGACTTTACTTGGTACAAGAAATTTTATGCTGAAAACTTTCAAAGTTTTCATTTTCCGCCAAAATGTACAAATCTTTCTGTATGAAATTTTCATTTTGCTGCCAAAATACATTTAGGTACCATTCTTTATGTACCAATTATTTAGTAGAACTATTTCCGTACCAAAAGCATTTACTTGGTACAAAGATCATGTACCAATTACTCAGTATAAGAATTTTGTACCTAAAGCTTCCAGATTCTTTGTGTACTTTTTGTCAGAAAGTTGTTGTTAATTATTAGCTAGCTTCAAGTTGTTGGCTCGAATTTATCAAAAGAAAAAGCTCTTGGCTCGAGAATCTTTGTACTTTTGTCAGAAAACTTTAGTAGAATTATTTGGTATAGATACTTGTACATTATAATACGCTAGAATCTTCTTTTGCTTATTTGTTAATAAATAATCATATTCTTTCTCACAAATCTTGTTCAACTTCAACCATATATTATATCCGGACTTGAAACTCTTTTTTCTTTAAGAAATGGCTCTTAAATTCGTTTTCAATTAAAGAGGTATTTCGCATTTTCAGTTAAAGAGGTATGGATACTATCTCTTTTGTCCGTAGTTTTTAATTGCTTGCATATATATATTTTTAATTGCTTGCATATATATATTTTCAGTGAGCAATTTTGCATAAATGCAGGTGTAGTGCCATAACATTAATCAAAGTCCACACCATAAGGTATGTTTCATTTCGGATATTGCTATTAATTAATGTTGGTGTTTATTTTGCTGATCCTATTTTGTTTTATAATAAAATAGATATAGAATGTCATTCGATGAAGATCGAAGTTGGATGTATAATAGAAAGAACGAGAACGGTGACTTCACTGAGAGTTTCATTTTTGGTGTCCATAAATTCTTAGAATTCTCATTTTCTCAGACTCACTTAGTACCCGATGGAAAAATCAAGTGTCCATGTAGAAAATGTTGTAATGCAAAATACTTAAATTGGGATCAGGTCTATATGCATCTTTGTAAGTGGGGCTTCGTTCCTAGATATTATGTATGGATACTACACGGTGAAACGCGTAATTGGAACTTTCCAGATTATTCGGACATGGGGCAATCGTCTCGTCACTCTGTTACTGATGAATATAGAAATATGGTGCATGATGCGTTCGGTGATCAGTATGAACTAGAAAATCGTGATAATTTAGAGGATGAGGTGCCAAATAAGGAGGCGAGTGCCTTTTTTGCAATGTTACAAAAATGTGAAGAAAGGATAACTGAAAAAATGGAGTGGTTACATTTTGAGAAAGGATAACTGAAAAAATGTGAAGAAAGGATAACATTTTTGCAATGTTACACAATTTCTAAAAAATAAGATACTTTTTAAGCAAAGTTGGAATGGTTGCAACGCATTTCTTAAGCAAGTACACCAGGTGCTTAGTCCGGAAGATTAAAAGAAACTTCCTAGTAGTGTGTACAAGATGAGGAGAATGATAGATGGATTGGGCCCTGCCCATAGGACGTATGATGTGTGTGTCAATAATTGTTTCTTGTTCTACGGTGATTTTGAGACTAGTACTTGTACCGTATGTCCTCAGTGCAAAGCAGAAAGGTACGACACTAGCCGAAATACTGTTTCCAATAAAAAACTTATCTCACGTAAGAAGTTATGGTACTTTCCACTAGGTCCACGACTACAAAGACTATACATGTCACGTCACACTTCTGAGCACATGACCTGGCATTTGAAATGTCAGACGGACGATGATCGAATGATTCATCCGGCATTTGGAGAAGCATGGCAGTCTTTTGATCAAAAATTTCCGGATTTTGCGCGTGAGGCACGAAATGTTAGACTCGGTATTTGCACGGATGGTTTTAATCCGTTTGGAAACTCTTCTGTATCTTACTCATGTTGGCCGGTCTTTGTGACACCGTATAACCTTCCCCCCAATTTGTGTATGCGACAATAGTATATCTTTCGCAGTTTACTGATATCTGGTCCAAGAGGTCCTGGGAAAAATATCGACGTTCTATTGAGGCCCTTAGTTCATGAATTGTGCCAATTATGGCGTGATGGTGTTCAAACTTACGACTCATTTAGGAAACAAAATTTTCAAATGCGGGCGTGTGTGTTATGGACAATAAGTGATTTTCCCGCATATGGCATGTTATCTCAGTGGAGTACGCATGGAAAATTATCTTGTCCGTATTGTATGGAGAACACGAAATCATTTCAGTTGCCGCATGATCGGAAAACAACTTTCTTCGACTGCCATCGTCGATTTCTACCTCTTCGTCACCCGTGGAGACAAAACATAACGAATTTCCAGAAAGGCATAGTAGAGCATGATGCGCCTCTACTTAGAAGATTGGGTAATGAAATGGAAGATCACGTTATCGATCTACCTAATATGCCATTTGGTGATCATAAAAAATTTATTCAGGGATTTGGCACAAAGCATAACTGGTGTCGTAGGAGCATATTTTGGGAACTCCCGTATTGGTCTACCAACATGATCCGTCAAAACTTAGATGTGATGCACTCTGAAAAGATTTTTTTTGATAATATCAAGAATACAGTGATGGACGACCCCCAAAAAACCAAGGACAACTAAATGCTAGAAAAAGATTTACAGTTGCTTACTAACCGAAGTGGGTTGTTTTTAGAGCCACAAGTGGGAGGTACTAAGCAAAACAAACGCAAAGCAGTGTATTGTCTAAGTAAAGAGCAAAAACGACTTGTATGTGAATGGCTATTCGGTCTTAAATTTCCAGATGGATATGCATCTTACATATCCCGTTGTGTTCAAATGCAACAACTCCGTTTGACTAGAATGAAAAGACACGATTGCCATGTATTCATGCAAAGATTGGTGCCGATTGCGTTTCGTGACTTATTACCAAATCATGTTTGGGAGCCACTCGTTGAGGTAAGTAATTTCTTTAGAGCATTATGTGGTACTGAAATTCGAAAATCTGACATGAAATCACTCGAGAGCTCAATTATAGTAACTATGTGCAAGCTTGAGAAGATATTTCCACCATCTTTCTTTGATTCAATGGAGCATTTGGCAATCCATCTTCCATGGGAAGCAAAAGTAGGTGGACCTGTCCAATATCGATGGATGTATCCTTTTGAGAGGTAACTAACTCTTAATCACACACACATATTATTTTGAGTTATGTTGTTGATATATATATAATAGAATCTCCATATTTTATAGGCGTATGTTCGAGCTAAAAGGATCAGTGGGTAATAAAGCTCGAGTTGAAGGTTCAATCTGTGAGATATACTTGATATCTGAGATCACGAACTTTTGTTCTCATTTTTTTGAGATGGGGGTCGAAACAATATTAAACCGTTTAAACAGAAATGAAACAGGGACGAATCCTGATAATGTTGGGCATTTGTCTGTATTTCAAAATAACGGTCGACCTATTAGTTCAGTAGAAAAATACAGACATCTTACTGTTGAAGAGTACAATGCTGCTCAATTGTACGTGCTTTCAAACTGTCCTGAAGTTGATTGTTGGGCGAGGTACAAATGTTCAATAAAAATTGTACTATAATTACTATATGTGTAGTTAAATAATTTAATACTACTTTCAGGTTACAAAATCATACAACTTCAGATTCACTCATCTGCAATATTCCCTGATTTTTGCTTGTTTGGATGCATCATCAAAGCACAAAATAAAATAAAAACACAATATGTAATATTCATCAAGCCCATATTACAGAAGACAAAATCATACAACTTCAGATTCACTCATCTGCAATATTCCCTGATTTATGCTTGTAATCAAACAAGCAACCCAGTTCACAGGAGACAAAATAAATTTGCAGATGAGAGGAATAAAGCGTGGTCAGTTTCATAGAAAGCTATTGAACCACATTTTCATCCATTCAACCAATCGGTTACTGTCAGGTGCCCTTCATTGGTATCTAGACCATGTTGCCCCTCCTGGTTCACCGGGTGGGGCCTATATCCGTCAGGTTGCTGTGTTGCATTTGCGGGATCAACTCGCGCCTGGCGAAGGACCTGCAATTCAGTACTCATCTCCATCACTTTCCTTAACAACTCAGCCTGAGTGTTCTCGAACGTACTTACTTTCACGTTCAACATATCAACCAACCCCTGGTACACCTCCACCTTTTCTTGAAGTTGCTGGTTTTGAGCACTGATCTGAGATGGAGGCAGTAAACGCATCCGCTGCCTAGCAACGACTATGCCGTAGAACTCTGGTCGGGAATGTACAGGAACCCTGGAACATATTTAAGAGGCTCTGCCGCCTTGAGCCACAATTGGGGATCCCACTTGATTAATCCGTTTTCATCAAGTTCATCACCATTTGGTAGTAGATTCTTGTAAGCCATCTATGATTTATAGATAACAAATCGTTAGAAAAATTAAAGGGAATCTAGCCATTAGATTTTTTTTTAAAAAACTATTGACCTGAATAAGATAAATTCATATTACACAAACTGAGGTATAAGTATATCGATTCAGAGAATCTTAAATTTACCATGTTAAGCAATGATAAATCAAAATCGACCAATTAGCCGACTAACTTATCAAAATCATTTTGCTATCATAATAAGCCATTAAAATGGCACTTGAACAGTTGAACTGAAACTTACATATTGATGGAAGGCCATTTCGTTACACCACACAAATTCGCCATCATCATCAACATATCCTCGGGTATCCTTGAACACGCTAGCGAGAGAAATTTTATCCGGTGTCGTGTCCAACAACTTTGCCTATCAAAATCATATCGAACAGAAGATAAATATGCCCAAGCTTTTAATTAACATAGTTTAATCACAAAATTAAAAGAATCAGTACCTTCTTGGCACGGTGGTCCTCGAGGCTAACAGACCCGCCCCTATGTGTACAATTACCCGTGCCACGGTTTTTTTTTGCTTGGTCAGATTTGGCCTTTACTTCAGGGGTTTTCCACAAGACCGTGTAGTCAGGTATCAAGAAAGGCGGAATCCATGTCGGATGTTTCAATTTATGAACTGGATCGACAAGCCCCTTGTAGTAGTTCTTTTTTCCCGAGCTAAGCTCATGTGTGAACTTCTGACGGCAATGAATTTCATAGAGAGTGAGGACCTGGTCCTCATCCTCTTCGCGCCACTGATATACATCCTACAAGAAAAAATGATTTATTAGTAATTTAAAAAAAAGATCTTATTGAACTATTTCATAATATGAATACATGAAGATCTTAATACCATAAAAGCCTCCAACAAGTCGGCCTTGTGCTCAGACGACCAAGTTTTGTATGTTAAGTACGCCTCCTGCAAATAAGTCTTTAGATTGGAACTGATCTCTCTCACAGTAAATTGACACGAGAACTTTCCGACATTTGTCACGTACAAATGTGTTTTCTTTGTGGGATCAGAAGGAGCACGCAAACTAATAGCTCGTCCACGTGCACGTCGTCGATCAATGTGTTGGTGGTCATCAACTGGCCCATCTACAGAAGCCGAGGCCGAGGCAGGCGATTCTGGTGAGCCCATAGATGTTGTTGGGTGTGGTGGTGACCGAGTCAATGGAACATTAGTTGCAGATGCAGGGGCTGTTGGAGGATCTACTACTCGCGTCGGGTGACGCTGTTCGGTCAGAGGTGCAGAACAAGATGGTGATTGCATGGCCTGGAATGGGACAGATTGTGGTGGTGACTGTGTCAAAGGCACACGAGTTGCGGGCGCAGGCACTGGCGGAGAATCTGCTGCTCCTGGTGGGTGACGCGATTGGTTCAACGATGCAGAACGAGATTGTGATTGCATGGCCTGGAAAGGGACGGATTGTGGTGGTGACTGTCTCAAAGGCACACGAGTTGCGGGCTCAAGGGCTGGTGGAGAACCTGCTGCTCGTGGTGACTGTCTCAAAGGCACACGAGGTGTTGCGGCAGTGCTGAACTGAGGGTTCAGGCCAGGGGCGCCATGTGCAGCGGATGTCGACCCCCCTAAAATATTGGACCTCGCAAGTTCTGGAGATGTTGATGGATTCGGTCGACCAATTGTAGTGGGCCTAACTCTGGGGCCTATGTAATCAACTTGTGAAGACGGGTTGGCTTTGGCACGACCCCTACCTGCTCCATTAATACGTTTCGTTGTCGCCATTCTACAAAAAGACATGTCTCATTTAATTATGAAAGCTAATGACATGCAAGTATACTCCAAAAATGTAGTCAAGTTTAACAACAGCTATAGTTTTCCAAAAACGTAGTCAAGTCAAGTTTAACAATAACAACAGCAAGTATACTCCAAAAATGTAGTCAAGTCAAGTTTTCCATCATATACTCCAAAAATGTAGTTCTTTCAAAGAAAAATATATAACAGCAGCTATAGTCAAGTTTAATGATGTATTTTACACACACACGCACACAAAAAGAAAGCTACGAATCAGAGGAAATTAATACGAAAACAAGATTGGAGCTAATTAGCAAAGAAATTATAGATGTATGATGCAGCAACATGTAACGCCCATCAAAGTAAAGACGATGAAGCACTGAATCAGTGACTCAAAACTCACCCGAAATGGAGTGCTTTTCGAGCTTCCAATAATTGCCTACTGGTAGGATCTTCAAATTTCACGAAAAATGCTGTGAGTGAAGGGAAGAAACAAAGTAAGAAACAAATTTCACTAAAAGAAGCACTGGAATCAAAAAACAATTCAGTTATTAAGCAAAACAATAACTTTTCCAAAACTATACATGTATAATCTACATCTGTTTCACATCAATTGAAGAAACAAAACGATATTACATGACTAAAATTTCACAAACAAAGTCTCACGAAAAACCCATGAATAATCAGGAAATAATGAAAGAAGATTAACACTAACCTTTCAGCGGTTGATTTTGGACGAATTACAGAAGGCCTGAAGATTTAGAAGAAAGATTTCTTACTGAATCTATGGTTTTTTTTTATACTCAAGAGCTATGGCGGAGAGAGAAGAAAAGGAATTAGGGCTGAGAGTGAGACCCTTCGAGAACGGATTTTAAGTGAGTAAAGAATAAATTAGTTGGTACAAAATATCTGTACCAACTAAATAGGAGGGATTATCCTGTACCAATTGTTTATTTATCGGTACAGAATGTTCGACCCAATTACTCGGTAGAAAAAATATGTACGTAAACACGCGCGCTAAGTTGCCGCGCGTTATTCCAGTATTTTGGTTTGATATTTTATAACTTGTTAGTAGGGAATTGTTGTTCCCAATATTAGGTAGGAAATTCTAGTACCAACTTGTATATTGTAAGTTTTTTGGTATTATATGTTTTTAGTACAATAATTCCATCCCCAATACTTAATATATGGTAGGCATCTATATTCTCTACTAATTAGTTGTCCCTAATTTACTCTTTTCTTGTATTCCTTGGAAACCTCGACCTACGTATCTTGAGCGCCCATGTTGTCAACAAACCAAGCAGTGGACACACCCCAATTTGTGGTGGACTCTCCATCCTTGGGCCTAACATAAAAGAAGCGGCTTTTCCAACTCCTGCCAAGGTAGGATTCCAAACAGGAAAACGAACATTCCACAAGGAAAAAATGATGGACAAACCATGCCTAGTAGGCGGCAACGTAGCCAAAAGCCAGCCAAACCCCCATACAAATTAGAGTCTAGTTGACGAGGGCACACACCAATATAATCAAAAACCTCCCCATACCTCTGAGAAAAAAAAGTGGCAAAAACCAAGCTAAATTTCCTTCTCGTAAACAGTCATATGGGTGAGGGAGGATTATGGGCACGATCCTCAAAAGAAGGCATCGCCACATCCAGAGTGTCGATATCCATATGATACTTAAGCAACATGGACTTCACCTCGTCGAAGGTGATAATGCAGGTCACCTAAGAAATAAGGTGAGTCTATCGAGCACCCAAAGCCTCTCCCTCCGACGAGGCTCTCACCTTCTTCTTTGAAGAAGCATGTTGTAAAGAAGATTTTCCCTCACACCACCAGAAAGACCGTGAGGAGCCCCAACGGAAACAACCACCATGGAATTAGAAGAAGGATTGACCATCGCGGTGGAAAGGCTTGTAGGACCAACAACTAGCTCGACAAGAGCTGTTTTCGGCACCAAGAGAGGAGCAGAAGCCAAAGGGCATAGGATACCTACAGCAGTACCGATAACATAATCGAAAGTCTGATGATAGGGAGCAGCCATTGATGAATAAATAAAAGAAAACAAAGAAGAAACACAATAAAGGGATAAGAGGATTACAAGAAGATTTCTATTAACAAGAAGAGAAAGCAAAAAGAAAGAAGAAAGGGGAGTCGCATATTTATACTAAATAGACATGTCGACAGCTAGGACTCACAACCACCCTCCCGCCTAAAAGACACCTCTTAGATGAGGACACATGTCATGCTTGTCCACCACTCGCCCCTGGTCGAAGCATAGCAGTAACTCAAAGGACCACTTGCACACAATGCAGACAAAGCCTTTAAGATCGAAGGGACGTGGGCACGTTCCCCACAATCATCTTCATGGCTTAAAGCACAAATTAAAAATGGCGGTGTCTCAGTTCCAAGCTTGAGAACTATAAAAATAATAGACTATTTCCTCTTCTCCAAAACGCCCTTCGAAAAGCAATCATAGTCCCACCACAAAGGAGAAAAACCAAAAAAATTAAACTCACAAGTTTCCAGCCTCGTGTACCAAGCACTAGCAAACTTGGGAGACATCTGATAATGTATAAATACACCGGATACAAAGAAGACAAAAATAACATGCAAGGTTCCAAGAAGACTCCTCGATAAAGGCTCTTCATATAAAAGTTCTTCACAACCTTCTTACTAGAACACTAAGTATCGCTTCGTATAGTTATCAACCTCGTACGATGAATGCATAATACAATAAGAATTCTTAATAGTCCACTTGGAAGAATTACGCTGGTAATAAAGGCCTGGCAACCATAATTGGCCCAACTACCCTTAAACTGCGGGCAACCAACATTAATCATTGTCATCAGATCCATCCCGCACAAGACATCATTAATAGTCGCCCATCCCGTGTTAGTAATGGAGGCCAAGTGGCAATGATTTTAACTGCACGCAAGTCCGATAAATACCAACGGACTCTCCCATTCTAAACCAACTCAAATTCATACACTTTGGACTCTCAAATACCAAAGCAATATATCCCTAAGTATTTCATTCTTACTCATTTCATTATACTCAGAGGGCCTTCGTGTTAACACACCACCAGATAATGATGTTGCATATTCACAAGTACAAACAAGAAATTCAGAACAACATGGATTCACTATCAGAATCCACAAGTGCATCACTAGCACAACCAGTGACAAGTAACTATGTACCTCAATATGTAGATACTTACATTCAGTCTGACATAGTTCCTACAAATACTGGCTTACCATCGGATATAACACCTGCTACTACTAGAGAATCAGATCAACAAGAGACTAGAAGGAAATCTACTAGACAAGTTAACACTCCTGCATATTTAAAAGCCTACGAATACACACTTCCTAGTACTCAGCATCAAGCCAATTCCTCTATCAGATACCCAATCGAGGCACATATAAGCAGTTATAGATTGAGTACAATGATAGAGCTTTTACTGCTGATGTTACATAGATTCAAGAACCAAAGAAATTTAACCAAGCAAACAAATCTCCTGAGTGGCATGAAGCAATGAAAAAGGAAACTGATGCTTTAGAAGTGATAAATACTTGGATTCTCACTGAATTGCCACCTAATCAACATTGCATAGGCTGTAAATGGGTGTATAAAATGAAACTAAAAGCAGATGGATCTATAGAAAGATATAAAGCAAGATTAGTAGCAAAAGGTTACACACAAGAGGAAGGACTGGATTACTTTGATACTTTTAGCCCTGTTGGAAAACTAACTTTTGTTAGAGTATTATTAGCTATTGCAGCTTCAAAGAACTGGCACCTACATCAACTGGATGTTAAAAATGCATTTCTACATGGAGACTTGGATGAAGAAATTTATATGAAGCCTCCACATGGTTACTGTGCACCAACAAATAAGAGAGTATGTCTTCTGAAGAAGATTTTGTATGGTCTTAAGCAAGCATCACGCCAGTGGCAGACAAAGCTCATAACTTTCTTAATCAAGTTTGGATATACTCAAACTATTATTGATTGTTCATTATTTGTAAAGAAAATTAACAACTCATTTACAATACTATGTGTATATGTGGATGATGTGATCTTAATAGGAAATGACATCAATGAAATCTAGAAACTCAAAGAACATCTTGACCAAGAGTTCACAATAAAGGATCTTGGAAAGCTGAAATATATTGTTGGAATTGAAATTGCAAGAAGTAGCAAAGGCATATCCTTATGTCAAAGGAAATATGCCTTAGACTTACTGAATGAAATTGGATATCTTGGTTGTAAACCAAGCTCAACACCTATGGACAACTCAACAAGATTAAAAGCAGAAGATGCATCCCCTCTTGATGATCCTAATGTATATAGAAGACTGGTGGGAAGATTATTGTATCTTACAATAACAAGGGCAAATCTCAATTACAGCATAAAAACATTAACTCACCATATGTCTAAGCCTACTACAACACACTTAGCTGCAGCTCACAGAGTGCTAAGATTCATAAAAGGAACACCTTGGAGAGGAATTTTTTATCCAGCAACATCAGAAATGTAACTCGAAGGATTCTGTGATAGCGATTGGGCATCATGTTCTAATACAAGAAGAAGTGTAACAGGATATGCCATATACTTAGGAGATGCATTATTCTCCTGGAAAGCAAAGAAACAAGCTACAATCAGCAGGTCATCCACAAAGGCAGAGTATAGAGAAGTGGCTACAGTCACTTGTGAAATCTTGTGGTTAATTCAACTCCTAAAGGATCTGCACATTCAACAAACCAGGACTCCATTGATTTTTACTGATAATAGGAGTGCATACTGCATTGCTAACAATCCAGTACACCATGAGAAGACCAAATATATCCAAATTGATTGCCATTTGGTAAGAGAAAAGGTGCACCTTGGATTGATAAAGATTGTTCATATCAGCAATGAACATCAAATTGCAGATATATTGACAAAACTCTTGTCATTACAACCTTTCACAACCATGAGCTCCAAGATGGGACTAATCAACATTCCCTCCCATCTTGATGGGGGGGGGGGGGTCTTAGCATATATTTTCGTCACTTTCCATTTTTGGAAAGCTTTTGTATTTCTGTTAGTTAGTTACAACAAACTTACTATAAATAGTCAGTTTAGTTTGTTAGAAGAGTTAGTTTAGTTCTTGATCTCTAAAGTGAGATATCGTGCAATCTTATTCCAATTTGAACTAGATTAGAGATAGTATATAATACACACAACACACACAACACATTCACTTTACTTTTTTCAGGTTTGTAACAAGAGAAATATCTCTTTCTATCTCAATCATTCGATTTCATTCTTCAAGAATCAATAAAGAAAATATTTTCTTCTTATTTTGATCTTCATATGGTATCACTCACAAGGTTTTTGCTCCACTTCCGCTGTGCAATCTCCTCTACATCATGTTGCTCATTCGTCGCCAAAACTCTCGATTGAAATTGAGGTTTGATATCATCAAACTCCATTGAAAATAAGTTGGTTTCTTTTTCTACTTCTTCTGTGAAGTTCTTTCTGTTCTATTTTCTCTCTGCGATTGCTTTTGTTGTGATTGATTTTGTGATCTATTGTGATCTATTTGAGCATCTTGTTGATATAATTGTTGAATACAATGTTTGAAAATCCAATGTCACAAGTGGTTCTACTCCTGATGTGAACACCAAGAATCCTTGTGATGATTCTACAGGTTCTAGTATTGTTAGGGAATTGTTAAATGGTGAGGCATTACTTGTCCTGGAGCAAGAGTGTTGAGATGGCACTCAACATCAAGAACAAAATTAGGTTTAATGATGGTAGTTTACCTATGCCTATTGGTACTGATGTTATTGAGAAAAAATGTTGGATGAGAGCCAACAACTTGGTCCAATCTTGGTTAGTCAATTCTTTATCCAAAGAAATTAAACAAATCTTGTGGTTCTTCACTACTGCACAAGCTGTTTGGCATGACTTGAAAACCAGATATGCCCGAACAGATGGATCAAGGATGTTCACCTACATAAATTACTAGCAACTATCTCTCCAGGTTCCAACTCAATCACTGCATACTATAGCTCATTCAGATCTCGGTGGGATGAATTTGTTAGCTAGAGACCCATTGTCACATGCACTTATAGACTATGCACATGTAACATTAATTGAAACATACTGCAATTGCCACAATCATATTGTGCTGTGTCATTTTTAGTGGGTCTCAATGAGTCATACACTGCAGTAAGGAGTCAAATTCTATTGAATACACCATTGCCTTCTCTGTCACAAATTTACTCCACGGTTTTGCAAGAGGAAAACCAGAGATCTCTATAAGCTTCTAGCTCCAACATGGACCCATTAGCCATGTTCACAAGGGCCAAATATACTCAAGATCACACTTAGAAGAGTTATAATCCACCTGTTTCTCAATCTCATAATAAGTTCTCTTACAACAAGGGACAACCTTCAAAGGACAAGAAGAGACTTAAGTATACCCATTGTGGCTACAATGGGCATCACATTGATAGGTGTTTTCAGTTGATTGGCTACCCTCCTGGATGGGAAGGACCAACAAACAAGAGAGGACCACATAATCCTCACACTGCAAATATGGCAAATACTAGTGACGCACAACAAGTGAAAGAAGAAGCTGCTTCACCAGTTGATGCAAACCAAGCTTTGTTCCAGCAATTTTTAGCTTTCACCAGATTGCAACAACAAAATGAAGGACAAGCTGATTCTGGTAAACATTTTGTTGCAGCCACAATCACTAGTGAGACCTTTAATAAATTAATGTTGCAAGATATCATGTAAACAATATTTGGGTTATTGATACAAGAGCAACATATCATATGATCTGTGACAAATCTCTTTTCCATGATCATAGTTATGATATTAAAATTCCTATACATTTACCAAACAACATGATTACTTTTGCAACAAAGAAGGGTTCAGTTAAATTAACAAACTCTTTGAGACTTCATGATGTGTTATATGTTCTAGAATTCTTTGTAACTTCGTTTCTGTGAATAATACTGCTGCTTTGAGTTCTAAGAATCAAAACATTGTGTGGCACATGATATTAGGTCACCCCTCTAGCAAGAAAATTGCTTGTATACCTCAGCTTCATATATCTCCTGATGAAACTACTTGTAATAACTATGACACTTGCCATCTGGCAAAGCAAAAGAAGCTGAAGTTTCCTTTGAGTAATTTTGTTTCTCAGCATGCATTTGATCTTATCTACTGTGATGTTTAGGGTCCATTTTCAACTCCCTCTATTGATGGATTCATATTTTTTTTTGACTATTGTAGATGATAATTCAAGGTGCACTTGGATATACTTTATGCAGCATAAATTAGAAGTTCAAACTCATTTAAAGCACTTCTACACTTTGATTGAAAATCAATTTTCCAGCAAAATTAAAACTATAAGAAGTGAAAATGGCACTGAATTTATAATGAAATCATTTTATACTTCTTATGGAATTGAACACCAAACTAGTTGTGTAGAAACACTACAGCAGAATAGGTTGGTAGAGAGAAAGCATCAACATCTCTTACAATTTGCAAGATCTCTCAGGTTTCAATCAAATATACCACTTGAATATTGGACTCAATGTGTTGCAACTGCTGCATCTTTAATACACAGATTACCTTACTCTGTGATTGATAATTGTACTCCTTTTGAAAGGATATTTAATAGACCTTTTGATTACTCTGTGTTATAGGTATTTGGATGTCTATGCTATGCTTCAACACTTGTCAATCACGGACAAAAGTTTGATGCAAGAGCTCAGAGATGTGTATTCTTGGGATATCCAAGAGGAACAAATGGCTACTTAATGTTAAATCTAGATTCTATGAAATTATTAAAGTCCAGAAATGTGGTTTTTTATGAAGATATTTTTCCATTCAAACAAATCAACTATAACAATTCTTCTCAAGAATCCATGAGAATTCCTATAGTGTGTACAGATACATTTGTGTTGCAACCGGAACCAATAGCTCAAGTTCAAGCACCTCCATTACAATCACCAGCCACTTCAATGATGCATATTCACAAGTATGCACACCAGAAATTCAGAACAAAATGGATTCACTATCAGAATCCACAAGTGCATCACCAGCACAACCAGTGACAACTTTGTACCTCAATCAGCAGATACGTACATTCAGTCTGATATAGTTCCTCAAATACTTGCTTACCATCTGATGTAATACCTGCTACTACTAGAGAATCAGATCAACAAGAGACCATAAGGAAATCTACTAGACAAGTTAACACTTCTGCATATTTAAAAACCTATGAATACACACTTCCTACTACTCAGCACCATACCAATTCCTCTATCAGATACCCAATTGACAAAGGTCAATTACACATATTATCGACACGATTTTCGCAACACGCTCTTATAGTTTTGTTACTGTGAGCGATAAATTATGCTCAAAACTATCATTTTAAACATTATGTATAAGATGTTTCAAGATATATACATAATCCTCATAAAAAAGCTCACTTAATTAACACGTACAAGTTTTTCAATAATATGAAAGTTAATTGGTAATATAGAATTAATTGTAGGATCAGATAGTGAGATACTCATTTTCCTAATAAAATAGACAAGTAAATCTTCAAAAGTTTATAATTAATTAAAATGCAGAAATCTGAAACATATATAGAAAGTAAATCTGAAATTCAGAATTCACGTAATTAATAATTTGGATTAATGGTTTAAATACAGAAACGATTATAATATGATTATAGCATAAAGTATTTTTGAAGATGAATAAGGAAAACAAGTTAATAAAAACTACTTTCAAAATCGCAGTAGATTTTGTGCATCTCAAAATCTACGCCCATCAATAAATTCAAATTATTGAGAGTTCTAATTGCACATATCTGCCAAAGATTTAAAATACTGAAAACATATTTCAAAATATAGAAATAATAATCTTCCTAAATATACCAAATTGTCGTGTAGTGTATTCCCCACATGATATTTTGATATCGATATTATATTACATATACTCGGTTATTTGCACTCTAAGAATGCAAATCATTTCCGAGATTGGTTCAAAATTACAAAATTAATAACATAGATCAAACATTTGGATTAGAATCCTCTATGAAAGGAAAACATTAACTGCATAGCCAATGAGATTCGTATATATAGGTGATATTGCCTTAGTTTTATTCACATTGAATTAAAGACTAAAATACTATATCGTAGGATCATAAAACAAAAACAATGTCTCAAACATATTTTAATTGTGCAATTAGTGGCTGCGATGCTCCTAAATGTTGTGCCAGAGGTGAGTATATTACGTCTCTCACATTTTCTTTAATATAAAGTTTGTGAGAGTTTATGTCTTTCGCCTGTATGTCCATAATATAATAGGACTATATATCTATTTCTTATGTTTTCACAACTCTCGTGTCATTTAGCTTTTGCAATTTCATTACAGGCTACAAATACATTTGGCCGGAATTAGTCGGTAAGGATCTTCAAGCAGCTAAAGCCATAATTGAAAAGGACAATCCTTTGGTGACGGTTATACCTGTTCCAAGAGGTCAAGGTGTCACTGACGACTTTTGTTGTAACAGGGTTTGGGTTAAACTCGACAAAAACGGGAAAGTTTTTTTCATTCCCCATGTTGGCTAACTGTTATGAACGCGTGAAATGAGAGTTAGAGAAAATAAATTGATCTATTTGAGTACTTGTGTTGTGTTAGTCAAAAGTTTCTAGTTGAGCAGATACCATATTGCTCATTGAATAAAAACTATTACTACTGCTGAAAAACAAACATTATGTATTTCATGTAAACGTCACTTTTCCGGTTCAAGCCATGAAAACAAAAACTAAACCCTTATGGTCAAGGTCAAATTAGCTGAAATTATTTGTGATATTGTTGTATAACTAAACCCGTGTACAATTGATGTGCTGAAGTGAAACTACTGTCAAAATCACGGACCACGGCTAGATGGAATCACAAAGTGATTAAAACCTTTATTTTGAGAAATGTTTTAATCAAGATTCCAGATCCAAAACCAAATAAGTAAATTTATAACCAAATAAATCACTTTATTCAGAATTATGGCGGTACTTTATTATATTATAATTTAGGGGAGTTAATCTTAATTGTTAATTACATTAAGATATCCTGAGTAGGAAAACAGTTCTTCTCCATTATGTTTAATCCTGCGATCCTCTTTTAATATATGAAACATGCAACATTACTTGATCCAGCAAATTAATAGTTGTTAAGTAACTACACTTTTTTGTTATGTTTAATAAACAGTTAGTTACTCCTGATTACCGCTATTTATATTTTTAGATTTTGTAAAATAATTCTTTCAAGTGCAAGTATTATTAAACGTAGTGTGCAATTTCTTAAAATCAGAAGTTGCATGTGGCGACTTCTTTTCATATAAGTGTACTGCTTATGCAACATACACAAAGAGCTGCTCGTTCATTTTACAAGTATCTAACTTTTCTGTAAAATACGAAAATACGATTCTATTAATGAACTAATAAAACAATATGCTGAAATATACCAAAAACTACTAAGAATAAAGATTTCCGAGATACTTCCCAAAATATATCATCGAAAACTATCGACAAATAAGATATTGTGGATCCTTTCCGAATTACATGCTTCTCTTTTATGATGTTCTGCTGTGAGCTAAATAATCTCTAAACGAATGGGCACAAAAGCAAGGAAAAAATAATAAACTTCTTAGAGGACAATGAGGGAGCAGTTTAACAATAGATCATATTTATATAACGAGGTGGGATATTACAAGTGTGGTGCTACGAGTTTATTATAAACTATACCTACTATGACTATGGCTAGTGCTAAGTAGCTTGGTCCGGAACACCTCGAGCTGACGCTTAGATGTTCTGTTGGATGTCGAAAATGATATCGAAAGTGACGTCGAATGTGATATCGGGAATGATATCGGGTATCTTCTACGTAGGTGATGATGTTCTTGTGGACTTCGGGGGTGATGTCGGATATGATGTCGGGTAGGATGTCGGATATGACGTCGATAGGTATGTCGATGATATATATCGGGTGTATGTCGAAGGCGATATCAGGGATGCTCGATATCGTGTACATTATCTTAGGATAATTAAAGCTTATTAACTTGATTAGCGGAATTCAGGTATTTATAAATCTCGAAAAGCGGGAACCGCACACGTGATAAACACGTGATCTGTACCAATACGAATATCACATTCGATATGCATATTAGGGATGATCCTTGATATAGTCTAAATATGGGTCTGGCCCAATAGGGGAATACCTGGGAGAAAACGCTTGAATAGTATTTATTTGGCTATTATCAAATGAGATACTGTACGAGCGAGTTTTTCTTTCAATTTTTGTTTAAACTTATAAAATACAAAAATTACTCCTATATATGTTTTCTTTATTGACGAAAATTCCCTTGTATTATTTTTTATTAGCAAAAAAGCCAAAACACGTGCTGCCATTTTATCAAAGACAAAAAACCGTTTTTAGGCTCTAGCCCTGATTACAAATTTACAATACTCTAGCCTGAAGTGGGGTTAGCAGTTTTCAATCGCAAAATTGTCCTTCACTACAAAAAAATCGGGTTATTCCCGACCGCAAAGCCGATCGGGAATGACCCATCGGCGGTTGGGAAAGGGTCTTTCCCGACCGCTATTCGGTCGGAAAGTCCCGGTCGGCGTTGCTTCGGTAGGGAAAAGTTTCCCAGCCGCCGTTCGGTCGGCACGGGCTTTTCCCGACCGAAGTACGGTCGGGAATTTCCCGACCGCTAATTCCGACCAGACAACGGTCGGGATATATTCCAACCGTTTAGTGGTCGGAAAATACTTGAATATTATATCCGACCGATATTCGATCGGGATTATATGAATATTTTTCCTGACCGGTATTCGGTCGAGAAACTTCCGACCGCTAAACGGTCGTGCTGTCCCCAATTTGTTTCCCGACCGAAATCCGGTCGGGTCTTTTTACGAGAAATCCCGACCAACCGACAACGGTCGTGCTGTCGGATTTCGGTCGGGTCATATTATTTCCGACCGGTCATCGGTCGGGAATAATATTCAAATTAATCCCGACCGATATGCGGTCGGGGATAATATTCATCTTATTCCCGACCGATTTTCGGTCGGGAATAATAATCATCAGAACAAAAAAAATAATATCCCGGTAATAATTACGGGAATATTATTTTTTGTTCTATTTTACAATATTTTAAAAACATTATTTAGTTTTTTTGTGTTTTAGATGAGCAATTAAATTTTTGATTCATTGCTCAGTCTAAAACACAAAAAAATTAAATAAGTTTTTGATTATTGAAAAGTTGAATAAAGAAGTGAAAAAAATTTAATTTTGAAGTTGAAAGAAAAAAGGTTTTGAAAAAGTGTTTGAATATGAAAAAAGTGTTTGAAAAAGTTTTGGAGATGAAAAAAGTTTTTGGAGATGAAAAAAGTGTGTGGAGATGAAAAAATTAGGAGAGTAATGAAGTGTATTTATAGAAAAAGTTAAAAAAATTTGATTTTTTGTCAAATTTGAATTTCCCACCAAGTCCTGCCAATTTTTTCGATTATTCCCGACCGATTTTCGGTCGGGAATATTGATTTTTTTCAAAAATTTCAAAAAAACCGCCAAAATTTCAAAAATTGCCGACCGAAACTCGGTCGGCAATACTATGCTGCCCAGAAACGCGGAAAATGCCGACCGCATTGCGGTCGCAAAACGTTTAAACCTTATTGCCGATCGCATAGGCGGTCGAGAATAAGTTTAAATTTTATTCCCGACCGATATGCGGTCGGCAATAATGGTCAATGCCGACCGAAAATCGGTCGGGAATAGGTTTAATATTTCTCCCTACCGCAGATCGGTCGGGAAAAATAGCCAATTTTACCTATTTTCGATCTTTTGGAAAATCTTGATGTGTTTGTTAAGTATAACTATAGAATCTCATTAAATTCATGAGTTGCACTATTAGTTAGTTAGTTTAATGTACTTATAATTATTAAATTAGTATAGTTTACCGGAGTATAAGTTAAGTTAGTTTAGAGTTTTACATATAATAATCATAAGTAGTATAGAGGAGTTCACAATTGCCGATTAACGTTTGTTACGAACGTTAGTATAGAGAGGCTAATTGTGATATATATATATATATATACACATATACTAATCTATTTATAAGTGACAATATGAATCGACGCTTCAAACGATTCATCAACGAGCTTGTGTTTTATAAACAACGATAACTTCTTCTAGGCCTTATTACGATGGTAGATAGACATTACTAACGATAAGATACCAATTATACAAACTCCAAAATAATTATTACAACTACTGTAACAAGGCATTGAAACGTTATTTACAAAGACTTTATTACACTATACATAAGAAAAAACTCAAAACTAAAAGTAATAATACTGGGATATATAAAGTTACAGACGTAAAGTTGTGTCTAACTTACGTTTCTTGTTGCTGCTGTTGGAACTCAGACCCTCATCCTCCTTATTATTTTGTAAAAAAGATAAAGCTGACTTACACACACGAATTTCCAGTTGGTCAATTATGTCTTCGACGTTTGAGGCTACAAATAAAATTTGACGATCCACCGGTTTGATAAACCCTTGTTCAATACAAGAATCCAAAAACCGAATCAATCCATCATAAAAACCTTTGATATTAAGCAATGCAATTGGTTTATCGTGTAAATTTAGATGAGCCCACGATACTATGGTAAGAATTTGTTCAAACGTTCATAACCCACCTGCCAATGCTATGAAAGCATCAGCATTATATAACATAGCTGCAATTCTTTCGTGCATACTATGCACCTTAAATTCGTCGCCAAATACTGGACCTTCTGGATTGTTGTCGATAAAAGGTTTTGGTACGATCCCTACCACTTTGTCGTTGTTGGAAGAAACACTGTTGGAAATACATCCCATTAGTCCCAGATTACCTCCTCCATATACCAACCTGATATTTTTTTCGGCCAAAATATTACCAAGAATATTTGTTATTCTCATATACTCTTCATCTTTTCCTAAACCAGGACCACCAAAGACACAAACCGTTTGTAATTTTTGAACAGTTCCTTCCATCAAAATATTTTTTGCAAATATCGTTAAATATGTTATTCCTTTTTGCTACAGGTTATCAGCAAAACGAATTGGAGTTTTATAGTTCATTTTTCACTTCTTCAGGTAAAGCTTTCTAAGTTCCAATACGATATCCTTGAGCAACATATAATTATACCAAGTTCCAAGATTTAACTTCATCACAAATGTAATTATCATCATCTATTCTCTCCAAAAATTGAAACTAATATTATATAAATATATATTATATACATATAAAAATTAAAAATATTCAAATATGTCATATATATATATATATATATATAAAATAACACGTAAAGACAATTTATTACTACAGAATGTATTTTATGAAAGTTAGAAACTCGTACAAAATGAAGAAACGTACTTTCTCGGCAGTTTACAATAATAGTTATCAAATAATCATATAGAACATTTAAAACAAATTCATGAAAAACACAATCAATGATTCAGAGCATCACAATGACAATAAGATTTACCCTTTATTAAATGATATTATTTATCATTTCCAATGATATACGGCTCATTTATGGCGGTCAAGTTCCAATGCCTTTTCTCTTAACTAATATATGATCTTCAGATTTCAAGAACTTCTCAAATTTATTTATCTTTATCCTTTTCTTTATTTTTCTTTATATAGATAAATAGTATTAAAAACCAAAATATAAAACAACCATAAAACAATAACCATTTAGGTACACACTATTACATAAATACACAAACCAATACATAAGCTCAAAAATCAATGACTTAAATGAAATTAGTGCATTAACATGTGAAATACAGAAAATAATTGATCGTTGAACATCATAAAAGAATTTTACTGGCCTATTTATTTGACGGCCAAATTGTTACTAAGCTTTGGTTCGTCTAACTGTATTTGTTACGAAGTTCCCTACGAGAAAGAACCACACAAAAAACAACATTGCTTCACGATTTATTATTGCTTTATATCTAATATAATAACGTGAAAACTTAATCATGCACTACAACAAAACGCATCAATTGCATGGAAAATATTCCATGCAATTGGGTACATTTTCCATGCAACTGATCAATTGCATGGAAAAAATCCAATGCAAAAATTCCATGCTATTGCTATCCATGCAAGAGAATTGCATTGGAATTTTCGGATGCAATAGGGTTCTGCATAGAAAATTTCCGATACAAAGTTGCATGGAAATTTTCATATACAAAAGATTTTGCATGGAAAATATCCAATGCAGAAAAGTGTTGCATCGAAAAAACCCTATGCAGATAAAGCCTTCATAGGAAATTTCCCATGCATAACTCAAGTACAAAAGTGCACGTGGCAGCGGCTGGAGGTTCGGGGAAGGACGGCTTGCATTGGAAATTTTCCATGCATTTAAATCTTTGCATAGGAAATTTCCAATGCAAGCTGTCGCATCGGAAATTTCCGATGCAACTGCAAAAGCAATTGCATAGGAAATTTCCAATGCAATTGTTGTTGCATCGGAAATTTCCAATGCAACAAATGCGAAAATTTAAAAAAACAACAGTGGCGGGATTTATCCGCCACTCTTTAAAACAATTTTGTTTTTATTAATATAAATAATTTTTAAAATATATTTTTTAAATTTTAAAGTATTATCTATACATACTTATTCGTATAGTTACATTTTAAAAAATTTTGTTATGAAATCTTATATTTATATTTTTCGTATATATAATTTATATTTACATTTTTCGTATATATAATTTATATTTATATTTTTCATATATATAATTTATATTTATATTTTTTGTATATATAATTTATATTTATATTTTTCGTATATATAATTTATATTTATAATTTTTGTATATATATTTATATTGTAAATTTAGAGAGAGAAAGAAGAGGGTGTAAATAGAGAGAGATGGGTGAATGAGAGAAGGATGAATGAGAAGTGAATGGGAAGGTGAGTATTTATAGGGGAAGGTTGTAAATTTAGCATTGAAAAATTCAGATGCAAGATGAACTTACATTGCAATTTTTCCATGCAGGATACTTTTTGCATGGAAAATTTCCCATGCAACTGCATGGGAATATTCCAATGCAACACTCATTGCATAGGAATTTTCCCATGCAACTACTATTTGCATGGCAAATTTCCTATGCACAATGAAACAGGTACAATTTGCATAGGAAAATTTATATGCGTACATTATTACTATTTATAAAAAAAATCAATATTTATTAAATTTGAATTTACATTTTCGACCCCAAAAGTATTTTAAACATCGTTCGTTTCGCATTTTTGACAAATTTTAAATGTACATATGCCTCATAAGTGTTATTAAAATAGTGGTAAAAAAAACGGAGGTTTGATGTCGTTTTCCATCTTTTGCATAATTAGATATTGGACGAAATATTAAAACTGCCCCATAACTTTTTTTCAGTTCTTAAAATGCCCGTTTTTTTCGGGCCTTGTAAAAATGCCCCGTAAGTCTTGTAAAATCTTGAGAAAATGCCCGTTTGCCTTAATCGGGCTAAAAATGCCTACGTGGCGGTACAGTGGCTGCCACGTCATAAAATAGCTCCGCCACGTCATATTTTCAGCCAATAATAATAAATATATATAAATAATAATAATAAACATATATATAAATAATAAAGATATATATATATAAATAGTAATAAACATATATATAAATAATAATAATAAACATAAGTTTTTGAAACATGCTTATTATTATTATTTATAAGTTTTATATATATACCATAATATATACACTTTGTTTTATATGTTATTTATGGTATATATACCATAATATATGCTTATTATAAGTTTTATGGTATATAAATAAAAACTTATGGTATATATATGTTATTTATGGTATATAAATAAAAATAAAACTTATAAATATAAATAATAATAATAAACATATATATAAAAAAAACACAAAAAACACAAAAAAACAAAAATAAAAAATAAAACCCTACCCGCACCCCACCCCACCCCTTACACCCCCCCCCTACCCCCCCCCCCCCTCGCCACCCGACGACTGCGATTTGCAGCGGTGGTGGCGTCGATTTGACGCCACCACCACTGCAAATCGCAGCCGTGGTGGAGACGCCACCACCGCTGCGATTCGCGGTGGCGTCACCGCGAATCGCAGCGGTGGTGGCGTCTCCACCACGGCTGCGATTTGCAGTGGTGGTGGCGTCAAATCGACGCCACCACCGCTGCAATCGCGGCCACCACCACTGCGAGGGGGGTGGGGGGCGGCGATTCGACAGTGGCGGGGGGGGGGGGGGGGGGGGGGGGGGGTTTGGGGGGACCCCGCGGGGGATTTTTTTTTTTATTTTTTTTTGTTTTTTATTTATTTTATATAATGTTAAATATTTATTATTTTATAAATTAGTATAAATTAGTATAAATTATTATTTTTTGGGGGGCAAAGTGCAATTTATTTTGGGGTGCAAATACAATATTTAAAGTTACAAGGGTTTTGGGGTGCAAATACAACTTGTTGACGTGGCAGCCACTGTACCGCCACGTAGGCATATTTTTTAAACGTCTTTCCATACTCCGTTTTTGACGAAATTTTGAAGAACACTGTTATTTTTAATAACATAGCATATGGTAAAAACAAATCGACGAGTGGACTTGATTGACACTCTCTACATGTGAAAATGCAATTTTAGTAGGATAGAGTATACCTATATAGGGTTTAGGGTTTAGGGTTTAGAGTTGAAGATCATATAGTGTTATATTGTTTATTTGCGTCTTTCGTTACTCCATTTTTGACGAGATTTGGGACAACACTTCTACTTATTGTTTAGAAAATGTTGGTGAAAGAAAAGGTGGATTTCGAGTTGTTTTGCAACTTTTTACTAATTACATTTTCACCCTGAAATGTTTCTTTGTGTTTTTCGTTACTCCGTTTTTGACGATATTTGAAAGAACACTCATACTTATGGTTTAGAAGATGTTGGTGGAAAAAAAAGTTAAATTTGAGTTGTTTTGCAACTTTTTACTAATTATATTTTTACCCCGAAATGTTTCTTTGTGACTTTCGTTACTCCGTTTTTGATGAGATTTGAAAGAACACTCATACTTATGGTTTAGAAGATGTTGGTGGAAAAAAAAGTTAAATTTGAGTTGTTTTGCAACTTTTGAATAATTACATTTTTACCCCGAAATGTTTCTTTGTGTCTTTCGTTACTCCGTTTTTGACGATATTTGAAAGAACACTCATACTTATGGTTTAGAAGATGTTTGTGGGAAAAAAAAAGTTAAATTTGAGTTGTTTTGCAACTTTTTACTAATTACATTTTTACCCCGAAATGTTTCTTTGTGTCTTTCGTTACTCCGTTTTTGACGATATTTGAAAGAATACTCTTATCATCGGGTTTGCAACAGTAGCTTTTTGTTGATGCACCCATATTGAAAATGTACCCAATTGCATGGAATATTTTCCATGCAATTGATGCGTTTTGTTGTAGTGTACATTTGCCCGCCACATAAATGGTTCGGACAAAAGCACTGAAGTTTGCGAAACTATGGATTTTAATGATTACATTGAGAAAAAATGGTAATGAATCGGCTAAAAAATGCGATGAACCTTACATTAAGGATTTATCTGGCAAAATTAGGCTAATTAGTTGAGGATATGTATGACATTAAAGTCATTTGATGTTGTTATAATATTGGGGAGATGTATAATGTGATGGGTATTTTACTATTTTTAAGGTCAAAATTTTGTTGACATTGGTATCGGACTCTTGGTTTTTGCTGGCTGCATTAGTTAATTATTAATTTCTAGGTATATATTTCGTTCATGATTAATACTTAATAGTCAACGTATTCCAAGAAGTGAACCAAATAAAGGTTTTCTTAGCCAATTTAGGTGCATCATGATTAATATTATTTATTTACGTTAAATAAAGTGACTATGCGGTGTGTTAAAATCACCACGAAAAAAGAAAGAACGAGAGATATGTTGGAACAGTAGCTTTTTGTTGATGCACCCAATATTGATGCACCCAATATGGGTGCTTTTTATATTTTTGCATCGGTTTTATCCGATGCAAGATTTGTTTAATATATTTTTTTATTTTTTTTTAATGCTGCATTGGATAAATCCTATGCAGAGATATTTTATATCTCTGCATCGGATTTTATCCGATGCAGTATTCTTTGCATCCGAATTTTCTGATGCAGCCTACATGGCTGCATCCGAATCATCGGATGCAAAGGCTGCATAGGAAATTTCCTATGCAGCCTAAAAAGGCTGCCTCGGATTTATCCGAGGCTATCTTTGCATCCGATTTTTCGGATGCAAAGCCCGCTGCTGCATTCGAATTTTGCGATGCAATATAATTGCATCGCAATTTTCCGATTCTACATATCTTGCATCCGAAAATAAAAATTCGGATGCAAGACTTTCCATGCTATTGCTATGATTTGTTGTAGTGATGATGTATTCTTCTTTCCTATTTGATATTGAAAGATATATATTCTTTATTTTGGTGTACTTGGACAACATCGTCATTTACTCGCCCAACATAGAGGAACACATTTAACATTTGAAACAAGTATTACAAGCACTTCGAGAGACAAAGTTGTATGTCAAACTCGAAAAGTGCTCGTTTGCCTGAAAATAGATGACATTTTCGTGCTGATGGATCAATCAAAATGATTTCAATAACTACAATAAGAAATAAACTAGAAAAAAAATATTCATTGTCCATTTTCTTCGGTGGCAATTTCAAATACTCTAAAAGAAATAATCAGAAAGAAAACATTACATAAATATATTACATGTAATGCAATATAGAGTTGTATTAAAAATAACATGTTAAAAAACACTATTAAAAAAACTTCATAGTCACTAAAGCTCCTTTTTGTTTCAAAATAATAATTTTACGTAGATAAAGCAAAGGCATATAAATAAATGTGAGTTCTAAAACAAAGCCCAATATTTTGCTTTCGAAAATTATACGATCTCAACTTTTTCTTTAATTGTAAATGACCTTAGTCAATCTACTTAAAAGAATAAACAAAAAATGCAATGAAAAGAAAACCCCAACGGTCATATTAAACGAAAAAAGAATATAAAAAATCTAATGATAATTAATAATAACGTTCTTTTGATTTGATATTTTATTTTGGAAAATATCAGAATAAATATTTTCTTTTTTTTCCTTTGTTGTGTGAGTGATTTTAAAAAGGTAAGATACATTAGTTTTTTAATTTGGCAAGGACAAATTAGTAAATAGTAAAGTATTATTTTGTAAGGAGGGCTTATGTTCTATATATATCATTTCTTATTTCATAATAATAACGATAATTAAAAACTGAACGGAATTAGACATGCGCACGGGCTTGTTACCTAGTCCCTATATAATTTGGACTCCGTTGGCAAAGCCGCAAAAGTAATGGCCAAGAAAGTCACGTGGCATTTCTTATTATCCACCTGGGCGGGCAAGTCAATGAATTTTTATTTATTATTTTGATGAGAAGCCAAGTCACAAAATTGAAAGAGAAAAAGAAAAGAAAGAGTAAAGTTCAAATCGAGAAATTCCCCCAAATTCTCCATCTGAAACCCTATTCGCTAAATTTTGTTTGCTTGTTGTACCGTACATCATTTGAGGTTTCAATTTAATTATGATGATTGAGTAGCACTTTGCTAAGAATTGGTGAATGAAATGTGTGACTTGATGAATCATTTGTACTTTGTTTGTGGAATTATTAAGTCTGCTGAAATGTGTTTGTATTATACTCTTGTTTGGATTTTACTTTGTTTCTTATGGTTTTCATTTCATACTTGAGTGCAACAATTCTCAGAAAAAAAACTAAATCTCCTTTCACACCGAGTAATAATTTCACTCTACTGAACATCTAGGTGTAAACTGGATTAAGCGCACACAAAACTGTAACTAAAGGGCATAACGTGTTTTACTCCAAATCCTTAAAACAATTAGCCATCAGTACGCTTACAAACATATAAAACTTCGAATTGCTATCAGACGAGATAATTTCTTAAAAACCGAGACAAAACAACAGCTCAAATTCTGTGTAGGCACATACACAGGATTCCAGAAACTCTTCATCACCAGACATCAATCATAGGAGCCACAACAATAGGACTCCTCACTATGTGCTCGCCATTGTCTTCGATCCAAATTAACGAACCAAATGTAACTCCTCCATCTCCGTCACTGGTATATATACTTTATAGTCAGTGTATAACTTTGCTTCTCAAACTTCTTGCCGAAACTCAATCTCTTCGGATAGACGCTAACTGCAGAGCCTTTCGGTGCCATCACCTTAGCCTCATACGAAGCCACCTCATTTCCGACATTCGTAACGATCCTAGAGAACTTCTGAACCAGAGTTTTTGTAGTCGCTGTGGTATTGTACAAAGCTATGAACGATGGATAATTCAAACCAGTGGATGCCTTTGGACAACTGTAACTCCCTCTTGTAATCGTGAATATCTGTTCCCGAGTAAACTTCATGGTGCACAAAAGATTCACATAATCTTGTGGAGTGGCATCATAAATGGATCCAGAGCTGAATTCGGTTGAACATGTCCTGCTCCCATAGCCAGAGGTGTCGCAATTTCATAGTTAAAGAACGAATCTCGTATCTGATTATTGGTATTATCGAAAGGATTTGCGGTGGTCATCATCGCAGAGCGAATGGCCGCTGGGCTCCACTCAGGATGCACGCCTCTCAAAAGTGCTGCAATCCCTGAGGCGTGAGGACATGCCATCGATGTACCCGAGACGGCAGCAAAATCACTTCCCAAGGCGATGTTTTTACCAATAAAAGACGTTTTTTTATCTGGATTCCATGACGCCAAGATTAACGTACCGGGCGCCATTATGTCCGGCTTTAAGACGCCCGGATAGCTTGGGGAAGGTCCTCGCGAGGTGTACGTAGCCACAACGGGAGCAGGCATCTTCCCGAGAACCGTCTGTTGCAACCTGATGCTAGCAAACGGCTCTTTGTTGGCCATTACGTAATCTCTTACAACTGCCGCATCCTTCGAGTTGATAACCACGCCTGGAAATCGGAACTCCCTCAATTCGAATGTCTGTGGATTATCCGAGATGTAAACCGCTGCTGCTGCACCTGATTGCAGCACAGGCTCCATCTGACCGACGTAGTCGCCATTTTCGCATACGACTATCCCTTGTCCAGCACCTGTAGATAGCGCCTCTGTCGAATTGCAGGAGGACAACGACTTGTTGTAAACCACAGGCAGATCTTCCAGCACCGCCCGTGCAGGAAACATACTCCATCCAGTTACCGTAATTCCATTCCTGAGCATCAACGATCCTCCAAAGAATCGATCAACAGAACCCGCCGCAACAGTCAATACCCACGGGATTCCATTGTGCAAACTCCCAATGGCACCATCATTTCCGACTGAGCACGAAACCAATATCCCTTTCTCCATCGCGCCGAAAGAAGCGATGGCAATAGGGTCCTCATACAGAGGAGCTCCATCGAACCCGAGCGATATTGAGATCACATCCACCACGTCTGCAACGGCCTGATCAATCCCCGCGAGTACATCAGACACGAATCGACCTTCCTTCCAGATGACCTTATACACGGCCACCCTCGCACGAGGTGCTATTCCTCTTGCGGTCCCTGAGGCATAGCCAAAAAACGAAGCTCCATCCACGTAGTTCCCAGCAGCAGTGGACGACGTATGCGTACCATGGCCGTCCACATCTCTTCCAGAGTTCATACTAAGTGTAGCATAAGGATTTGAAGCTCGAACGCCCTGGTTGAAATATCGGACGCCGATTAGTTTCCTGTTGCATAAAGAGGAATTGAACTCCTGCCCCTCCTCACAAATCCCCTTCCACCTGGAGGGAACTTCTGTCATTCCGGCGTCATTGAAGCTTGGACTCTCGGGCCATACGCCGGTGTCAATTACACCAACGATCACGTCTTCGCCGTAATTAGACGCCGGCCATAACCCCTGGGTCGGATTTAGATCAAGGAACTCGTATGTGCGAGTGGTGTCGAGTTTAACTTCGCGGTCGCTGTAAGCTGAGATGAAGCCTGGGGTGCTCTTCAGGGCTTCCAGCTCGTCTTTCGACAATACGGCACTGAAACCGTGTAAGGCGTTGTCGTAAGTGTAGAGAAGCCTTGCAGCATTCTGATCATCCTGGTGGTAGAAGGAATTTGTGGTGGTGGTGGTGGACTTCAGGGAGTCGAGGGTAGAGGAGTACCACTTGTTGTGATTCTCATAGGCCTTAGGCATCACTGATTTGTTCATATGAACAATGTAAGTGGACCTTTGTTCCCCCATGGCCAAATTGGCATGAAGAAGAAACATTGCAGAGAGGAAGAGAAGTATAAAAGCAAAAATATTAATATAGTGGATGCTGACATGGGATGAAGACAATTCAACAAAAGAATCTTTCTTGTGTCAGAAGAAATGGAACGCATGCTTGTCTATAGCTTTACTTGTCTTCTAGGTTGTCTGTAATGTTTAGTATAAATAAAGTAGCTAGTGACTTTGTAACTGACATATAATAAAATAACCTTTTGAACATACAATAGCTTTTCTCATGTCTTTCTCACGTTTCTTCTTCACCATTGTTGCACTGTACCATTTTCTATATGGTATCAGAGCAAATAACGCCATTTCCGCTGCTCAGTAATTATACCACCACCACCATTAATACAGCCAAAATTCAGAAATGACAAACCCCACCACACCAACAAACGCAGCACCAGAAACATCTTCTTCATCAGAAACCTCTCAATTGCCACGAACAACTGCGCACTTCGACGATCCTTCGGATCCTCTGTTCTTACATCACGGGGAGAACCCCGCACACTGTCTCGTCAGCCAAAAATTGACGTCGCAGAACTACCACAAATGGAGTCGCGCCATGTACGTAGCTCTACTCTCCAAAAACAAATTCGGGTTTGTCGACGGATCCGTACCAGAACCACCACCGAGCGACCCGACCCATGGAAAATGGATTAGGTGTAACTACACCGTTCTGGGATGGATCTCAGCTGCATTGTCAGATGAAATCTCAAACTATACACTGTTTGGTGATTATGCCGTTGAGGCATGGAGAGATTTGAAGCGAAAATTCTCAAAGTCAAGCAATAACAGAATCTACATGTTAGAGCAACAATTGATTAACACTAAACAAGAGGGAAACCCCATTAGCATCTATTTTTCCAAACTAAAACAGATTTGGGATGAGGTAAATCAGTATGATGAACCTGCTATTTGTGGCAATGTCAATTGTGGTGTTTTGGGAATCTTGAATAGAAAACTTGAGAACAAAAGAGTGATGCAATTTTTAATGGGGCTTGATGAATCATACACTCAAGTCAGAAATCAAGTTCTGATTAAAGATCCTTTACCTGGACTAGATGAGGCTTTTAATCATGTACTTCATGAAGAGGCCAACCTAGAGCTGACTAACCATTCCATGGTTACTGATGTTGCTGCTATGAATATAAAATCTGTTATTCCTTCATCTAATATTGCTCCACAGGTTGCAGCAATTCCTAACCATTTCCAGAAGGGTCCTTATAAGCCTTGGAATAAACAATGGGGAGGAAACAAGCTCAACAACAACAATAGGTCCCCTTGCACTAAATGTGGTAAATCCAATCACACTGTGGACTCATGTTTTGAGATATTTGGATATCCCCCTGGGCACAAATATGCCAAGTTCAAACCTGGATATGCTGATACTGGATCAGGATTCAAATATCCACAAGGAAGTGTTAACCAAATGATGACTTCTAGTCAGCCAACCAACCACAGTGCTCCCATAACTCAAGATCAGTTTCAGCAACTATGCAGCCTCCTTCATAGTGGTAATAGCTTGGTTAATCAGGTGAATCAAGGTGGTAAGCCTTCCCATAATCCTATGAACAATACCTCAGGTAATGTGAACACACACACTGTCCTTCATTTTGTTTCTTCTGTTAATCCATTTTCTCATACATCCAACTCAATTTGGATCATTGATTCAGGAGCCACTGACCATGTGGTTTGTGCTCCACACTACCTCACAAATAAGGTCCCATTAATTGACACACAAGTACAACTTCCCAATGGACACAAAACCAAAGCAACATTTATTGGATCAGTACACTTAACTGATAAACTTGTCCTCACCAATGTACTTTGTGTCCCTGCTTTCTGTTTCAATCTCATATCTGTCAACAAACTTGTCAAGTCTTTGTCTTATTGTCTCACTTTCATTTCTGACTTCTGTGTTATTCAGGATCCTCACAACTGGGAAGTGATTGGGACTGCTAAAGCTGAACATGGTTTGTATTGCTTAATCAAAGACAAGAAGGATTCTCCCACTAGTAGTTCTTCATCTCATAAACACACTGTTGCTGTTTCTTCTTCTATCAATCACTCTGTACTTTGGCATAGGCGCCTGGGACACCCTTCTCTAGCCAGAATGTCTTTGTTAAAATGCGGTACTGGTCAATTTTCTTGCAAGTTTAATGAAATTGTTTGTGATACTTGCCATTTGGCCAAGCAACACAGACTTCCTTTTAATGTTGATTCTCATAGAACTGCTACCTGTTTTGAGCTGTTGCATGTTGATATTTGGGGGACTTATAGTGTTCCTTCACTGAGTGGTTGTACCTATTTCTTAACTATAGTAGATGACCATAGCCGATACACATGGATTCACCTAATGCATCATAAAGGTGAAGCTAGAACCATCCTAAAGAACTTCATCCAACATGTTAACAATCAATTTAATACCACTTTTAAAATACTGAGATCAGATCAAGGACAAGAATTTAACATGCCTGATTACTTTGCTTCTAAAGGCATCATACATCAACTTTCTTGCACCTACACACCACAACAAAATTCGGTTGTAGAAAGAAAGCATAGACATTTGCTAAATGTAGCCAGAGCCCTCAGACTACAAGCCAATTTGTCCTATAAATTTTGGGGTGACTGTGTGCTAACTGCTGCTTATTTAATTAACAGAACACCTACCCCTTTGCTCCAAAACCTCACCCCATTCCATCTACTATATTCCAAGCCACCCTCTTACTCTCACTTAAGAACATATGGCTGCCTGTGTTATGCCACTACATTGCCTAAGCCTCACAACAAATTTTCTTCCAGAGCTACCAAGTGTATCTTTATTGGATACCCTGCTAATATTAAAGGATATAAACTATATGATCTTCAAACCATGCATGTTTTCATTTCAAGAGATGTAGTGTTCTATGAGAACTCATTTCCTTTTGAAGATCCTACTCCTTTGCCAAATGTACCATCTGATTCTGAGTTAGATCCTTTCATTGATCCTTACCCCATAATCATTCCTCCTGAACAAAATTTGATTTCTTCTCCTGATGTATCTCCTACACCCTCTGATTCATCTCCTGTTTTGTCTTCTTCTCCAACATTATCTACTTCTCCACCATCTCTTGAACCTCAACTCAGGCGCTCTACTAGAGACAGGATACCTCCTTCTCATCTCCAAGATTACCAGTACAAACTTGCTCAAGCAACTGCGCCTAATCACTCCTCTTTTGCAGGATCCATGAATACAGGTAACCCTCACTCTCTGCCTCTTTCCTTTTCTAGATTATCTCCTTCTTACTTATCTTTTGTTTTAAACACTGCCTCTCATCCTGAACCACCCAATTTTGACATCGCTATTACTAATCCTGACTGGAAATCTGCTATGGAAGCTGAACTCACTGCCTTGAAAGAAAACCACACTTGGTCTCTTCAACCTCTCCCACCTGACAAAGCTCCTATAGGATGTAAGTGGGTATATAAGGTGAAGTATAATTCCAATGGTGAGGTTGATAGGTACAAAGCAAGACTTGTAGCTAAGGGCTACAACCAACAAGAGGGACTTGATTATTTTGAGACCTTCTCACCAGTAGCAACGATCACCACCATAAGATGCCTCCTCACTCTTGCAGCTCATCATGACTGGTCATTGTCACAACTTGATGTGAACAATGCATTTCTATATGGTGATCTGGAAGAAGAGGTTTACATGCTTCCTCCACCTGGTCTTGCTACTGAGGGGGAGAACATGGTTTGCAAACTCCACAAATCTCTATATGGGCTTAAACAAGCATCAAGACAATGGAATCACAAACTTACTTCCATTATCTTGCAACAAGGATACAAGCAATCAGCTTCTGACCATGCACTCTTTGTCAAAACCTCCACTGAAAGACTCCTTACTATCATTTTAGTGTATGTTGATGATATCATAGTGGGAGGAAATCATGAAGCAGAGATAAGAAGAATGAAGAAATATTTGCACACTCAGTTCAAGCTCAAGGACCTTGGACCTCTGAAATATTTCTTGGGAATTGAAGTGGCAAGAAATACAAAGGGGATTACAATCTGTCAAAGGCAATATGCTCTGGAGATCATAAAGGACTGTGGACTCATTGGAACCAAGTCAGTAGGTTTTCCACAAGAACAAAACTTAAGACTATCACAACAAGGGGGAGGACAGATGAAGGATCAAACTTCATTCAGAAGGTTGATTGGAAGACTCTTGTACCTAGGAGTAGCAAGGCCTGACATATCCTATGCAGTACAAACACTAAGTCAGTTCATGAGTGATCCTAAACAGGAGCATATGGATGCAGCTCTGAGGATAGTCAGATACTTGAAGAATGCTCCAGGCCAAGGTTTATTGTTTCCAAAAGAAAACACAGTACACATTAAGGGATATTGTGATGCCGACTGGGGAACATGTGTTGATACTAGAAGGTCCATAACAGGCTATTGTGTTTTCATTGGTGAAGCACTTGTGTCATGGAGATCCAAGAAACAGGTTACAGTCTCAAGATCATCAGCTGAAGCTGAATACAGATCCATGGCATCAACAGTGTGTGAATTAGTTTGGTTGAAGAACTTGCTAAAAGACTTTGGACACGATCACAAAGAACAAGCTCTTCTGTTTTGTGACAATCAAGCAGCTATACACATAGCTACTAATCCTGTTTTCCATGAAAGAACAAAACATATTGAAATAGATTGTCACGTGGTGAGAGAGAAAGTGCAACAGGGAGTAATCAAACTTCTGCATGTTTCAACAGAAATACAATTGGCAGACATGTTCACTAAGGCACTTGGAAAGGAGAAGTTTGTTAGATTGATGAGCAAGATTGGAGTATATGACATATACTCTCATCTTGAGGGGGAGTATAAAAGCAAAAATATTAATATAGTGGATGCTGATATGGGATGAAGACAATTCAACAAAAGAATCTTTCTTGTGTCAGAAGAAATGGAACGCATGCTTGTCTATAGCTTTACTTGTCTTCTAGGTTGTCTGTAATGTTTAGTATAAATAAAGTAGCTAGTGACTTTGTAACTGACATATAATAAAATAACCTTTTGAACATACAATAGCTTTTCTCATGTCTTTCTCACGTTTCTTCTTCACCATTGTTGCACTGTACCATTTTCTATAAGAAGAGTGGCATTTTTTTTAGAATCCATTTCCTCGAAATTTCTGTTGCTAGCTTGATTATCTTAATGGTTATGTATTGTGGCATCCGTAGCCTATTAATTTATAGAGACGCACATAACTATTTTTAGCAAGCCTTTCTTAATTATCAATTTAAAATGCACATTTCAGTTTATAGTAAGTCTGGTTTAATTCTAAGCATTGTTTTCATTGGTCTGCTACATTAAACCAGTTTCAATGTCAATATAAATTTGTATGGAAGTATAACCAACTCGAACGTGCGACATGGACAAAATGAAACAATAAATTAATTTTCTCACATCTATTCGGCCAAAGAACAATTAACTATGCAAAACTACTAAGTGGTTTCTTCCCCCACAAACACTGATAAAACTTATATTAAGCACCTACAATGGTGAAATTTGGTATTCAAAAGGTGCAGAACAGTTTCAATGAGCTGTAGAACAAGACTACATAAATACCATAATCTTGTTAAGCTCTAAGCGTCTACATGAACATATATAATCAGATCTTAATTAATAGTTCAGATAACAGACTTTGAGTCGAGCTTTACTCTGACAAATATTTTTAGTTAGAAACTGTTAAACCATCAAATTTATTCATTTTCACATTATTTCCTTCTATAGAATTATTTCAAAATTATGTTGACCATTTTGTAATGACTTTCTTAATTTAGTAAATCAGGTTAGTTAAGTGTTTAATTAACTTAAAATACCTAGATTAGTTAGCCAACTAATCCAGTATACAAACGACCACACACGCACACACCAGAGCACATCGAATCATTATGTTATTCTCACTCTCTCCCTACAACAAGTTGTTGTTGAGAATTTTCCCCAAATTGTAAACTGAAAGTGTAAGATGTTCTGTTATCAATGTTGGATGGATGTTGTGCCAACATCCAGAGGACAACATTGAAACCCGAGAACAGTCTTAACCTAAAACATGTTTCTAAAATTCTGAACATGAATAAAGTGTTCTGGATTAAATGTTGGATGGATGTTGAGCCAACATTAGGACAACATTGAAACCAGAAACTATTCTGTCAATCTGTCTTTAACTGCTTTATTTTAGTTTTGCATTTATTCACCTATTAATCAAGTTCCACGATTTTAGTTGTCTTTGTTTATGTCCAGGAACATCTCTTAATCATAAGGAATATCATTACAAGTTTCTTAAGTTGAAGTTTCCATAATTCAAGAGGAGGAGATCGGTCAAGTCAACACGGTTTCAAAGATGGAAAGTTTTGGAGTTCAAGTGCAACTAGGAATCTTTCCAAGATCAACTCTGAATTGAAGAAGGAGTATTTCCTTATTAGAACTCAATCTAATAAAGTGAACTATTATTCAAGAAGGAGATCGAGTTCAAGAAGGAAAGAAGAGTTCAACAAGGAAACAACATAAGTTACCAAAACTGTGTACAACACACCTTGGAGATCAAGTTTGAAGAAACCTATATATAGGGTGTGAAGTACATCAAGATTCATAAGAAACAATAGAGCTTATAAATCCGTAGAGATTATATCTTAAGCATTGTTGCTGTGTTTCTTGCTTTGCAAAGTTTGTGAGTTTTCGAGTTAAGTCTAGGATTAGATTTAAGGAGAAAATTCTTGTCTGCTTTGTTGAGTCCAATCTACAAAAGAGCAAGAGTGATTTTGTGGTGAGGAACATCTTTGGTAAAACCTGCGTGGTTATTTTGCCGTAAGGCTAGATGGTTGATTATTTATAATAAACCATTGAAAATTTATCTTCTTGTGTTCTTTAATTCTGCTGCACATTATACTCTATCAAGAAGATTGTTTGAGATCAAGTTAAGGCAACGCCAGCTTAACTTGAGCTTTGAAACATTGGAAAAATTGTATCAATCCCGATCCAACAATTTCATAAACATTGAGATCGATTCATCAATGCATTCAATCTTTATGTTTTTCTTCAATGAACTCAATTTTGTTGATGTGCAAATGTTAATACGGTTACCAGTTTACGGGATAAATTGATCGCAATTAGCCTCGGCAAATTTTCTCTAATGACTTATTGTCTTCTCTGATCATTGTTTCGAATCGACTCTTCTCTGTAAGTTCTGATTGTACACCATTGATTGAGATCCAATGAGGACTCCTAGTTCATCTTCTACTACTCTTCCAAGTCAAGAATCCAATCGAGGGCTCTTCTTCCATTTACTACTTGGGTACAGATGACTTCACTCGTCAATTGATTGTCAGTGATAAATTCAATGGTACTAATTGTTAGAGATTGAGAAGACTTATCTAGAGAACAAGTCAACACAAAACAGAGTTCACCTACTTCCACGGAGATCAGTTAGCTTTCATTTTTCAACTCCAGATTATAGATTAGATAAATCCGAATCATCATTGTATCAATCTTAGTTTGAATTCTGCTAAAAGATAGACTTTATTTTATGTTGTAAGTGTTTATATATTCTTGGTATCAATACAGATGAACATAAGTGTTTTGCCAAAACCTTCGTGCCTTCCTTTTATTTCTATGTGGTGCTTGTAACTTTACACTAATTACATTGCATGAAGTAACAACATTGATATGGGGATTTACGAAGATAAAGGCCGACCCACTAAGAAGAGCCAGGCCCATCCCAATAAGCTAGCAGCCGCTGGATATAGGGGATCCCATATCGAGGATTTATGCTCGATATACAGTTGTATATCGGATAGTTGTATTCGATATAGGACAGTGCTACGGGATTCGCGGAGCCGGTCCCACATATCAAGGCCTATATATATTACCCCGCTCTGCATACCTAGGCAGATTCATTAATTACGTATATCACCCACTCTCGGATATCAAATAGAGCAATTCGATATACACACAGAATCCGATATACCTCACATATTCGATATCACTACACGCGATATAGCCATATTTTGATATACCTCATATATTCGATATCACTACACACGATGTAACCATATTTCGATATATCTCCTATATTTGATATCGTTACGCCCGATATAGCTATATTATGATATACACCATGTATTCGATATCACTATTGATATAATTATATTTCGGTATACCACTCGTGTTCGACATAACAATACCCGACATCTGTTAGTATTCGACATATGAACGTACTACATCAGACATAGTTCGTTGTTTAACCTACGGTGTCAGGCCATTCACGTCACTTGTAGAGGTGTTCCAGACAAAGCTAACATCATATGTGTAATAGATTAGCATAATTTGTATAAGGTTTAAGGTTATTTTTGTAATCTCTATATTTGCTTATAACTTACAATCTTGTACTAAATTATTGGTGTCGTATGTGAAAACACCAACTCTCTTGACGAGGATAGTCGTGACCCACCCTAGCAATAAAGAGGTTACAAGATAATGTGGGATCGGCTCAGAGGAAGACGAAGAAAGTGGCTGAAGCGAGAGTTTCAGAGTGTTATGTGGATACGGAATCAAGTAAGAGGGAGAGGGATATTCTGCCTTTTCAAATAGAACCCAAGATGGAACTTGTGGGGGAGTTCATCACTATCAATGTGGACTCCCATAAGCCCGATAGATTGCTTGAGAAGGAACTCAGATATATTTGCTTGGTCGAATTCAGATTTAAGGGTATTAACCCTAAGATAATAGTGCATAGGCTGAATGTTGATCTTAGGGCCAAGCCGGCCAGGCAGAAGAAGAGGAATTTTAGTAAAGTGAAGAACATGGCAGCAGAAAAATAGGTGCTTGAGAAGTTAGAGGTGCGACACATGTATGAGATATGTGACTCAGAATGGCTTAGTAACATTGTCTTGGTTCTAAAAAAGAAGCAGCATGGAGGATGTGAGTAGACTATACTAATTTAAATAAGCATTGTCCCCGAGACCCGTTCCCTTTCTCGAGGATTGATTTGTTAGTGGACTCAACCGTGGGTTGTGCATTGTTCAGCTTTGTGGACACCAAGAGTGGCTTTTATCAAATATTCATGGCGGTTGGGGACCAAGCTAAGACAACCTTCGTAATAGATATATGAGTTTATTGCTACTAGGTAATGTCGTTCGGCCTATGGAATGCAAAAGCGACATTCGAGAGATTTGTGGCCAAGATGTTCTACAACCAGATTGGCAAGTCTATGAAGGTTTACGTGGATGACAATTTAGTGAAAAGTTTGAGGGCTGAGGACCACGTGAAGCACTTGGAAAATTCTTCTGGAATTATGAGAAATTATGGTATGAAGCTCAACCCAAAAAAATGTAGGCATTACTCCAACAAATTTTTTAGTTAGAAACTGTTAAACTATCAAATTTATTCATTTACACATCATTTATTTCAGAATTTTGTTGACCGTTTTGTAACGGCTTTCTTAATTTAGTAAATCGGGTTAGTTAAATGTTTAATTAACTTAAAATACCTAGATTAGTTAGCCAACTAATCCAGTATACAAACGACCACACACGCACACACCAGAGCACATCAAATCATTGTGTTATTCTCACTCTCTCTCTCTCTCTCTCTCTCTGCAACAAGTTGTTGAGAATTTTCCCCAAATTGTATACGTTGAGATCAATTCATTAACGCATTCAATCTTTATGTTTTTCTTCAATGAATTCAATTTTTTTGATGTGCAAATGTTAATATGGTTATCAGCTTACGGGGTAAATTGATCGCAATTAGCTTTCGAAACTTTCCTCTAATGACCGATCGTCTTCTCTGGTCATCGTCTCAAATCGACTCTTCTCTGTAATTTCTGACTCTACACCATTGATTGAGATTAAATGAGGACTCCTAGTTGATATTCTACTACTAATACTACTACTCTTCCAAGTCAAGAATCTAAGCGAGGACTCTTCTTCCGTTTACAACTTAGGTATGCAAGATTTCACTCGTAAATCGATTGTCAATGATAAATTCAATGGTACTAATTATATTGCATGGAGGCATCATAATGGCTCTCAATATTAAGAACAACCTCTCTTTTCTTGGCGGTTCATTGCCTCAACCTTAAGGTACTTATTCTGCATTGGTTGTGTGTTGGAATCGTGCAAATGCTCTTGTTTTGTCATGATTGTTTAATTCGATTGAGAAACTAGTGCGTCCAAGCTTGATATATTTTGAGAATCCTCATAATTTGTGGCTTGAAATGAAGACTACATATGACAGGACAAATTGATCTAGTATCTATCAATTACAAAAGTCTATTTCCACGTGAAGCTCTGTTCAAATCACTTCTAGTGTCGGGTAAATTTCCATTCTTGCTAACTCTGTTCAAATCACTTCTTGTGAAGCTCTTTCCATGTGAAGTTCATGTTCCAGCAGGCATGGCACTTTTTGAGCAGTTTATTGCATGTAAACAAGCTCATGGTTAGGTCTGGACTTCTTAGCTGGACTTGATGCCTCTCAACACTTTTCCAGCCACTAGTATTTCAGTACCTTCTACTTTATCTTCTAATTGTCATTCATTAGGTACTACTTTATCTTCTAATTGTCATTCATCATCTAATAATTCTGACAGGTGGATTTTTGATGCTGGTGCAACTGGTAGTACGATATATTAGAAACACTGGTTTATTGGTCTAATACATATATCATCTAATTGTGCATGTTAATATTGTATGTGGTTTATATATCTTCCTCCTGTTACAAAACTCTATAAACATGAGGATGATAGATTCTGCTTCTTATATGTTTTGGATTTAAATAACACTTCTGTTGCTTGTAGTTATGTTTCTTTAACAAATGTATGGCATTTTAGCCTTGGGCATGCCCAATGCTGTTTTGATGAAACTCTCTCGGGAACTCTTGGTAAAAAACGTTTCTCTTTGGGTTTGAATGTTGCTCTCCAAGTGTACCACGAACAATGATCTTATGCAGGCAAGGAAATTGTAGCCTTGTTCTCCCTTGCGACGCAAATTTTTTGCTTGCATTTAACCACTTAGTCGCGACCTAAAGTGGACTATTCGTAATGGCAATAGTGTGCGTTTTTGGCAAGATTGTTGGGTCGGCTCAGGACCGCTTATGGATCACGTGCCACGGACATTAGGCAATGATATCAGCGACTTTAAAGTAGCGGACTATATCTCTAGTGATAATCAATGGCAATGGGACTCTTTCCAACACTTACTTCCTTCTCGTGAACTTGCTAATATTGCAAGTCTCTATGTTAACAAGAATGGAAATTTACCCGACAAGCCTTACTGGAGTTTTACAAGCGACAAAAAATTCTCTATTAAATCAGGGTGTGAGTTTCTTTCAACTGAAGATTGCCCGTGTTCCTCTTCTTGGAACCTTGCCTGAAAACTCTGATCTCGGCATAAGATGTGCAAATTCATTTGGCTTGCAGTTCATGATAAGCTTCTTACGAATGAACGGAGACAACAACGCCATCTCATTGAGGACCCATATTTTCCTAGTTGCTCTTTTGCTAAAGAATCGCTCTTGCACTTGTTCAGGGACCGCCCTTCCAGCCGCACAATATGACTTGGTTTACTGGACACGTCGCACTCCTCCTCTCGTTTTTTTTTTTAGCTTAATATTTATGGCTGGCTCTGCGAGAATTTATATAAAAGGAAACCATTGAATGGGAGCGACACTCCTTTGGCCACTACTTTTGCTATGGCTTGCTGGAAACTTTTGTCTTGGCGCTGTAAAAAAACTTTTAGGATTTCACTCTCGTCCCAACTCGTGCTATTAGTTGAATTCAGCAGGTAGCGCGCAACGACATTCAAGCGTGGACCAAAGTTCATGAGTTGCAAGCTCCGGAACGTACCCTAACTACATGTTGTCTTAGCTAGACATATCCTACACATGACATCACCAAGATCAACGTCGATGGAAGTGCACGGGGTAACTCCAGAAGTCTTGCTTGTGGAGGCGTTGCTCGTGATAGTGATGGCCTTTGGCGCTTTGATTTTGCAGCGAATGTTGATTACGGAAGCATAACAACAGCAGAGTTATGGGGAATATTTCATGGTCTTCAAGAAGCAATCAAGCACAACATTCAGCACGTCGCCTTGGTTTGCGACTCAAAGATTGTTGTTCAACTTTTCAATGTAGCCGTCATCTGACACTCACCCCTACCGGGAAGTAATTGACTCTTGCATTGCTTGAAGTCTAAATTCCTTTCATGTGATATTTGTCATAACAAAAGTGGTGGCTGATTGAGTGACCAATATGGGGCATGCTTTTTCTTATGGCGTTCATTTCTTTGATTGTCCCCAGAATTGCTCTCCCCTTACTTGTTGTTTGAAATTGAGGTGGCACTAGCCTCCGATCTAAATCGGAGTAGTCCTTTTCTTGTCTTTCAAGTTTTTACCCTTCCAATGTGACAAAAAAAAAGTATATTCTCCAAAAAAGCATTTTTTATCTTTTAAACAAAATAGGCTAGGTGGTGTGGATTCTTTCTACAAGAAACTAATGTATCTTATGGTCACAATTATTATATTGTCCTAAAAGCTATTATTCTAAAATTATGGCCCGAGATGGGGCTTTCTTCTTTTTACTCGTACTTAAATCAATTAACAAATACGTAGTTGTATTTATTCTTATGGCGAAGACTCGCATTCCTTTTCACATAACGAAAGAAACAATTTCAATTGACATTTTGTTGCAATTTGGCCAGTAATTAATTTATATTTTTATTTCGTGTGAACTTTTTCTATATGAAGTTATGAACAGACGCATGTCTAACTAATTAATTCCGCCGTATGATCATTAACATTTTTATAGACCATGTCGCTTTATTAATTGCACTGTATGGAAATATCTACCAAAATCAATGATTTTCTTCCTATATATGGATCACACCTTGCTTCAGTGTGCATGGCTATGCATGTAAAGTAATTAAGAAATAAACTAGAAAGGAAGGACGTTGGTGAAGGTTGAGAGAATTTCTTGAGGGACCACATGAAAATAAATTTATTGTTTAGAAAGTATCAATTAATCCGTTTGCAACAAAGCCTCGCACTTTTCGTCTAAAAATGTCAGATCAAACATTTAAAGAAGATTTGAAAATGGCAATGGCAATTGCAACATATGGGCAAGCAGGAAAATTCTTCCAGTTTGCAAACTTTCCTTTTTATTCTTCATACCTAAGTGTGTGTTTTTATATTCATCAAGATAATCCCTTTTCTTCATTTATTATATTTTTCCCTGAAAAGATTCTCTACTACAAAATAGCTAGAGCTATAATTGAAACTATTGACTATTGACTGCAATATTGAACTATTGACTGTAGTGTCTTTACAGAGATGTATTTTGCTAAACTAGTTAATGAATTAAAGTAATGTATTCTAGGATTAATTCCTTATTAGCCAGTATCTATCTAATTACTTCTGAAGAAAAGAAACAAGTAACATTATTTTTATCGCAAAAAGCGATTATTAGAACAGATGCAGTGAGGGCTGTTGATAATAGCATCATTATTTGGGGTAACGTAACAACCTAATGATATTTATTACATTGGATGAAAATATCGATCGAATATAATGATATTCTTAGGAAGGGTTATAGTTATATGCAGAGAGTATTAGAATGCCCTTCATTCATCTGAAAGGAATAAAAGAAAAGGTAATTAGAAATTGAGGAAACCCTAAATTCAATTTGGGGGGAAATTGAAAACCCTAATTGCATTAATTTAGGGGAATATTCAAAAGAGGATGGTCAGATGAAGTAGTAGTTGGTTCAACGGGCAGAAAATGGAACAGACAAAGAGGAACGAAATTGATTCCCTGGAGAAGGACTTGAGTTGAAGGACCACAACAATATAATTGGAGGGGAAAATCTGCTAGAAAAAAAAGAGATCAATGGTGCAGAAGAATCACAGAAGCTAGAGTTTTTTTTCTATTTTGAAGAGTTTTTTTTTTACTATTACTTTTGTTAGGTCATGCCTGGTTATAGTAAAGGGGCATTTATACAACTACTCATATACAACTAAGTTAAGTTTAAGTTGGTGTACTTGAACGGCTGCTGTCACTAATGCTCTCTCCCTGCCTGATAGCATTTTAAACTTTTATGGTTTTGATTTTTGTCTCACTTGTCTGTTTCTTTTTTGCCATTTAATTTGTTTCCCAATATTATTAATTGATCCATGCATGATTGTCGCTTACCGTAATTTATTTAGCTGGCCTGGTTTTCTCCACTATTATTCTTCAAATCATTTATATAATTAAATTACTAGCACTATAATAACAATTAACAGACAATTACAGTTTATAATATATTAAGTAGGATGGACAGTTAACTACTACTATATTACTAAAGGAAAATGGACGGCCCACTAGAAATTATTTCTAAACCGTCTGGCCCATAAACAAAATATCAAAACGAAAAAGTTTTGTCCATCCTTTTGTGCCCATGGTCGGCTAAGTCACACCGTCAAATTTCAATTCATGAATAATGTTTAAGACGTTAAGTTAAAGTGATGTTTGCATGTTATTGCAAAAGTTTGTATTGAGTAAACACAAATAATTGCTCTATAAATAAACCCTATTTTGGTGGAGAATAAAAAACTTCATTTCATTTATGGATTATAGTATTCTGTAATTTCGTGAGTTCGATAGTTAATAGACAGTAATTATTTTTAGGGACTCGAAGGTTGAAGCTAGTCGCACACTTGAAGCTATTAAGGTTAGAGCATGGATGTGGTTCAAAACTATATGTAAGGATTTTTCTTATTCGTTGGTTGTTTGGTCTAGCTTGCCTTACGAGCGTCTCCTTCGTTGACTTTTGAGGATGTGTACTTCTTGTACTCAAACTCATGTAATGTTTCTTTTTTGATAAAAGTTTTTGGCTGATAAAAAAAAATTAAGATAAACAATAATTATTTATTGTTATTAAACTCCCTGCAAACAAAAAAAAATGCCTTTTTATATGTTCAATAGACGTGCCCTCAGCTTAACGTGAACTTTTACGGGCTAATATAATGGGTTTGAACTTTGGAACATATGTCCATTAATCTAATCAAGTTCCACGTAAAAATCATCAACGCTTAGCTCATTTGTTCTCTATTTTAAATTTAAATATATCAGTTGTAAATTAAATCGAATACATTACTGCAACTCTACCGAACTCTATTGTTTTTATGAATTGAATTAAGAATATTTTTAGATATTTTATGTGAATACTAAACAAAAGTAACAACAGAAATACTGAAAAGTATTTTTTTTAAAGCTTTTATTAAAAGTATAGACATTAAAGAGATTTTGGAAATTTAAAATTTTGGATTAACATTTTCAGAGAGCAAACTTCAAACGACAACTAGCATTTTCATCGTGATTAGCAGATAATTACAATATATTAATTAGGTGTTCGTTGAATAGCCCAAGAGATATATGGGCCGCAGAATCGAGTAATGGACTTCAGTTGACTACGTCTACATGTGAGAGAAAAGACAAAAAAAAAAATATTGAAACAAGGAAAGACAAATATTTAAAAGGGGATTATGGAAAATCATAAAAGTATAACTTAGACTATTATAGTTCTTTGCATTTAACTAGCATTATAACACTGGCAGACCAAGGCTTAGCAATTTGTGATTTCCTGTACTGGACAAAACCCTAGAAGAAAACAAAACTCGAGCATGGAATCGGAGACTCGGTCTCCGACGCCACCCCCTGACGATCACCTGGATCCTATGCACACAAACGACAGGGAGAAACTGGACGACCTAAATTCGCTTAAGAGACCCCGACGTGCCTACGAATTCCGTGCGCAAAGATCACACCATGTTAACATGCAAAACCCGAAATCGGGAGGGAATTCAGCTGGAACATCATATGCGATGAAATTGAAGCCCCAAGACGTAAGAATTGACGAAATCAAAACCGCTGAAATCCACGGAAAAGCGAGAATCCTTCCCCCTAGCGAAACAAAGCCGTATAAAACATTGGAGATCCCAATCGAGCTGCAAAACTCATTGGACAATCAATGGAAAGATGCGATAATTATTAAGGTTATGGGACGCTCATGGTTTTACCCGAATCTTGTGAATCGGCTTACCACAATGTGGAATCTAATGGGGGATAGCGACTTGGTGGACCTTGGACACGGATGTTATTGCCTTAAAGGAATTACTCAACAACAACGAGAACGAATTCTAACACAAGGACCTTGGCAAATAGCGGGTTCTTTCCTATCCGTTCGCAAGTGGATTCCAGAATTTCGCGCCAGCGAAGACAAGGTGGAACATGTCATCACATGGGTAAGAGTGCTGGAAATTCCGCTTGAGATGATGCATGAATCGGTTATTCTTCCTTTAGCACAAGGTATTGGGGATCTAATCAAAATCGACGGAAATACCTACAATGCGGTTAGAGGAAAGTACGCACGTTTTTGCGTCCAAGTTGCAACAAATATGCCACTCGATCGCGCTATATACATTGGGGATAAGCTGTACCAAATCCAATATGAAAATATTGAGGCTCTATGTTATTCGTGTGGACGAGTTGGACACACTGCGAACGCTTGCACAAAACAGCCCCCGGTGACGGGGAGAGAGGACACAATAATTCAAATGGAAATAGCCGAACAACCAACAGATATTCCTGGGAAACAACCGATGAATTGGCTGGTGGAAAAGGCGAGAGCTAACGAATACGGGGACTGGATGCAAGTCGGGCAGCGCAAAAACTGGGTACACAAAGGCTCGAGTAGTAATTATCGGGAAACTTAGAAAGGAGAGAATAGGAGAGTCGCCAAGACTGTCCCTATGCGCAATGCAGCGTCCGACCACTTCTCTTCACGCGAGGAAAGCGGAAAGCAATTCCAAGTGGGAAAAGAAACGAATTACCCCAAGGAGAGTACTAATAAAGGTAAAACTTCCACAAAGCCAAAACCTCAAAGGAAAGTGGCTCTAAAAGAGAAGAGAACGTCGGGTGCAATAAAGGAAAATAATACAAGGAAGGATAATAATCCGTTTGCTATTCTCGGCTCTCAAGAGTAGGAGGAAGAAAATCTGCTCAATGGATCAAGGGAACAACCTCAATATCGGATGTATGAACGAAGGGATGGTCATAGAAGTCCAACCGGAATTTTGGGAACACCGAACGCGATCCGAATACTTCAGCGGCCCCTACAAGACATTACTAATACATCCACGACTCATCTCAGTGTTGGAGATTGCGTCGACAGTGTGGGAAGTCGACATTACCACGCACATGAGGGAGAGGGTGGAACACATTCGGAATTATTGGCAGGAGTTCCGACTGAGCAACTGGTAGAGGAACAGACAAGAGTTCGTGGCACAGGAACTACTGAGACAAACGATCATGACATGGACGGGGCAGGGGATTGTTGACCTGATCCATGCGCATCACCTCATACTCCTAATGATGAAAGTTGTTTCGTGGAATTGCCAAGGCGTAGGGGATGATGATTTTCGAATTAATTTTCGAGAACTAGTGAGGTTTCATAAACCCGACGTTGTTTATTTACTAGAAACACGTGTGAGTGAGGAGCGGGCATACGAAATTGCTCCTACACTCGGATATACTGATTTTTGCATCGCTCCAACGGTTGACATGTCGGGCGGTGTATGGATGTTGTGGAACTCAGCGGATATTGAGGTTGACATACAGGAAGTCGACGATCAGTCAATACATGCCATCATTAGAACGATCCAACATGGCGCTTGGAAAGTTTCTGGCATCTATGCGAAGCCTCATGCAGCGGATAAGCTCCGTATATTTGGGAAACTAGAACAGATGGCAAGGAACAATACCCTGCCTTGGCTTATGCAAGGTGACTTCAATGAGATCGGGGCGGCATATGAGAAAATGGGGGGAAATCCCGACGTCACAAATCGCTGCATTGCCTTCCAACAATGGATAAATTCATGGGGGGTTCAAGACTTGGGATTCAACGGTCCAGATTTTACTTGGACAAACCGTAGGGAAGGTGAGCACATCATTAGAGAAAGGTTAGATCGTGCGCTTGCAAATAATGCATGGACGACGATGTTTCCAAACTATGTGGTAACACATCTACCACGAACCCACAGCGATCACCACCCAATCTTAACTCGGTGTGAAGGTACCGCTCCCAAGAACACACCTCGACCTTTCCGCTTTGAGGATATGTGGTATACACATCATGAATGTGAGATCTCAATGAGAAGGGTATGGGAAAAACATTCGCGCCTCCTTGATGCTATAACAGCTGTTCCAGAGAACATGAGCTCATGGAATAAATTGACGTTCGGAAATATCTTCAAGAACAAGGCTCGGATTTTGCGTCGGATAGAGGGCTGCCAAAAAGCTTTGGCACAACACCAAAACCCGAATCTTGCGAATTTGGAAAGGGAGCTACTGGCTGAGTATAGCGATATCCTTAAGCGTGAGGAGATCTTTTGGAGACAGAAGTCGAGGGTGAAGTGGCTTGAGGAAGGAGACAAGAACACAAAATTTTTTCATAGAGCTACTCAAATCCGACGGAAAAGAAATAAAATTCAATCTCTCAAGATCGATGATGTTTGGACCGAGGACCAGGGGGCTCTAAAAAGCCACGCAATATCCTTTTTTCACGGCCTCTTCACTGGAACAGCAACACAAACTCCTCCCCTCACGGTTTTAGCGCTACAGGTTGCTATGATAGCCGATGAGACCGAATCAGTGGGTAGAAACTTGACCCTCAAGGAACTGAAGCTTACGGTTTGGGCGACACATCCTTCAAAAGCTCCGGGACCCGATGGACTACATGCAAAAGTCTACCAAAAATTTTGGAGCTGGATTAATCCCTCGCTATTCGAATTTGTTGAGAACGCTTTCAATACCGGATCCTTTGACACGAAGGTTTGCGAGGCGTTCCTTTGTCTCATCGCGAAGGTACCGAACCCCTCAATGATCTCCCAATTTCGCCCGATATCTCTCTGTATCGTCACTTACAAACTGATCACGAAGTGCATAACACTTCGCCTCAAGGATATTATGCCACAATTGATAGCACCAACTCAATCAAGTTTCATAAAGGGCCGAGGGACACAAGATAATATCCTTGTGGTTCAAGAGCTACTCCACGCCTTACGAGCAAAAAAGAAGAATAAGATTGGGAGTATGATCTTGAAACTTGATTTAGAGAAGGCATACGACAAAATCAGTTAGAGTTTTTTAGAAGAGACATTGCGCGCGTTCAACTTCCCGAATAATATCACGCGGCTGATCATGTTTTGCGTCAGTCATGCCTCCACCAAGATCCTTTGGAACGGGGAACCACTCGATGCCTTCCAACACGGGTGTGGTTTACGACAAGGCGACCCTCTCTCGCCCTATTTATTTGTTCTTTGTATAGAACGCCTTGCTTACCTCATCCTTGAAGCTGTGGAAGAGAAGAAGTGGGAACCAATTATACCTTGTCGTCATGGTCCGAAACTGTCCCACCTTTTCTTTGCGGACGATCTCATCCTCATGGGGAAAGCAACTCTCAAGACCACACGCACTATTAAGGAGGTGCTGGACAGATTTTGCGCGTCATCGGGCCTAAAGCTTAGTGCCCCTAAATCGAAGGTCTTCTTCTCAAAAGCCGACTGATGGAATTTGAAGAGATGCATATGCGCAGTCTTTGGATTCTCCCAAACATTCCACCTTGGAAAATATCTCGGGGCACAACTTTTTCACAGGCGCATCAAACGTGAAGATTTTACAGAAGTGTTTGATAAACTCCTCACGAGGTTCTCGGGTTGGAAGAGCCAAACGTTATCATTGGCGGGGCGCACGACATTAATCCAATCAGTGTCGACGGCTGTCCCTATCCACCTTATGCAATCTTGTTGGCTCCCGGACAACGTTTGCAAAAGATTAGACAAGATGAATCGTGATTTTTTATGGTCTAGCGATCCAAACATCAAAAAACTCCATCTTGTGGGTTGGCAAAGAGTTACGGACACAAAGGATAAGGGCGGACTTGGATTGAGACTCGCACGACTTAACAATCAGACACTTCTTGCAAAGTGCGCCTGGAAATTGTTGGAAAATAATGCAGGTCTTTGGGGCGAAATTGTTGTGAAAAAATACCTACGCGAACGACGACTACTCGACTATAAATCAAGGGCAGGGGACAGCGCTACCTGGAAGGGTATTATTCGCTGCATTGATCTCATTAAAAATTCCGTGCGCTGGAAAATTGGAAGAGGCGATCGGATTTCGCTATGGTACGATAATTGGCTTGGGGAAGCGCGACTATGCGAGTTTGTACCAAATATTGAGGAGGAGGATAAGCATTTGCGTCTTTGCGACGTTATTAATACCGAGGGGACCTAGTGCTTCGACAACATTGCAACGGATGTGAACGCATGCTGGACTAACGTAATCGGCGGTAAGGAACCGACGTTGTCGGACCAAGACGATAGGCTGCTCTGGAATGAAACTGCGGATGGAAGATTTTCATGCCAAAGCGCTTACAGGCTGTTTTACCGTATGCAAAATCCGGGAAGGAACGTGCTAAGGAAATATTCATGGATATGGTCGGCTCCGTGTAGCAGCAAACTTCAATTCTTTCTTTGGTTGGTAAGTCAAAACCGTTTAGCATCAAATCACTTGAGGATGACGAGAAAGATCACGGATTCAGCCTTGTGCGAGAGTTGTAAACAAACCGATGAGACTACCTTACATATTTTGAGACATTGTGTTGATGCTAAAAAGGTATGGCGCACTCTACTCCCCACAAAAGTTTGGCACGAATTTAACTCACTACATGAGGATTGTTGGTTGAAAAAAAATCTCCAGAACGCTGAAGCATGGTGTCACTTATTGCCTAATGTTCCATGGAATATTGTATTTGCGGCAAGTGTTTGGTGCATATGGAAGGCGAGAAACGCTAGAATATTCAAAGGGCAGCGGGAGAAGAATTACGCGGTGGTTTGTCAAATTAAAACTTTGAGCATCGACATGCTTAAAGCTAAGTATGGGCAGCATTCTAAAAAGAGAGTGATTTGGCAACATCCTAAGGCAGATTGGCTGAAACTTAACGTCGACGGGAGTGTCGAACCGCGAAGAAACAAAGGCGCGATTGGAGGGGTGTTGCGCGATGCTAAGGGGGACTGGATTTGGGGTTTCAAAGAAGTACTACGGTGCCCTACGGTTTTGGAGTGCGAGATAGAGGCCATAAGGAGAGGGCTGAGTTTGGCGTGGGAAAGACGCATTGCAAGACTGACGGTTGAGACAGACTCATTGGGCGCATTCAAGCTGATCATGGAGAATAATTTACACGAGCCGACTATGCAACACAAAATTGAGGAATGCCGCGCACTCCTCAAGAATCCTTGGACATGCGAGCTACATTGGGTCGCACGAGAAAAGAACAAGCTAGCGGATGCTTTAGCAAAACATGGTTACGACGCGGATGGTGGACTTTGTTTTATGCATACCCCGCCCCCCGAGTTTATTTCTATTTTAGCGAATGATGTAGCCTAAGGGCCTTTTTTCCTTTATTTCTACCAAAAAAAAAATAATAATACTGGCAGACCATTGCAAAAAAATAAAAGTATATATACATATATATATACATATATATATATATATATATACATATATTAGTAATTAGTAATTAGGATGGATACTTACTAAAGGAAAATGGACGGCCCACAAGGCATTATTTTCAAACGGTCTAGCCCATAATTACATGTCTTACAATTTGAATTGGAAAATAGTTCATTTAATTCACCTAAAGTTTCGTTAAAATAAAAATACTCTTTACATCAAGAAAGAAACCTGTTGCGTGTGCCCGATCGCTAGTCTAAATTAATAGATACAGATTAGTGAAAATTAATTTCAAATGACAACAAAAATCTAGGTTGATTCCAAAACTAGTTTTATTTCTCCTATTAGAGATCAATAATGAAAACATGTTTAATTAGATATATACTTCATATGCACACAAGTCTAAAAACTACTCTCGCATTATCCATAATCAATTTCGTAATTCGGATCCGGTGATTTTTTTTTTTTTTTGTATGGAGATGAACTATTTCCAAATGTACAAAACTTTTTAGGATTTCAAAATATATTGGAATATTGCAATTTACACGGTTATAGTATAGAGTCTATAGAGTCCATATGTGGGTCAATATTATTGCAATAACTTCTGGTTAATACCACGGATGGAATCTATGATTATATAATATAATTAACTGCAAGGCATACAAAACATATATATATATATATATATATATATATATATATATATATATATATATATATACACACACACACACCAGCGTTTTAGTGTTTTAGTTAATACATAAACGAGAATTATGTATTGTATTATTGTTCAAGTGGCACGTGCCAAGATAGTATTGAATGGTTAGTGTTTTTTTTTCTCCTTCTTTTTCTCTTTTGCGTTTCTCTGTTTTATTTTAATAATATTTGTGCACAATTATTTCAGCTATGTTAGTTTTATGATTTTTATATAAATTACAGGCAAGTATAAATTCATATGGCCCGAATTAGTTGCCATGGATGTTCAAGAAGCCAAAGTTATCATATTAAAAGATAATCTTGTGGTGGTGTTGGGTTAGGATTATTCGTAAACGCTTTGGCTACATTGAGGAGATTTGTTGCAATAGGGCTACTATTTTTACCGATCAAAACCAAGAAGTTTTGTCCCATCCTTATGTTCCCTTGGTCGATTAAATGCCACCGTCAAATATATATATATATATATATATATATATATATATATATATATATCAATGAAATGAATGTTTAAGACATCAAGCTAAAGTGATGTACGCATGATATTGCAAAACGTTTGTATTGAGCAAATACTAAGAATTGCTCCATAAATAAAAACATATTTTTGGTAGAGAATCAAAAACTTCATTTCATTTACGCATTATATTATTGTGTGATTTGGAGAGTTCGATTCTTAGTAAATAACAGATATTAAATATCATTAAAAGGCCTTATTTATGTTGAAAGTCTAATATTGAAGAGGTTTTTTCCCGTTCCGCCACCCTATGGAAGCACCTCATGACATGCTTCTGGGCTTTTGCTTATTTTTTACTTTTTTAAGAGAATGAGAAGCAAAAACATGAATTGCAAACGGTAAATAAATGCTTTTCAGTGACTTAAAGCCAATAAACTCCTTTTAAAAGCTCTTGCAAATACCCTTTAATTTATGTTGTACTCATGTCACGGGGGTAAACTAATAGAATTCGCTTAATTTGGGATTGAGCGATAAAATCCATAGTTTAAGTGGGTAAGTCATAATAGGTAAATAGGCCATTAGATAGTAGTTCAAAGTGATTTTCTTATATATACAACTTATTTTTGCCCTCATCACAATATCTGATAATTAATTAGTGGTTAGTAACTTTTCATTATACTTTTGATGTAAACATAAAGACAAAATGAAGGGCAATTACACTCGTGCCTATAGACATTATTTTTATCACTCACACCCCAGAGATGCAAAGGAAGAGTCACTACTGAGATTTGGGTAGAAGATGTATGTTGCTAATTTTTTTTCCGTTATTCGAAGGAGTTGCAGGAGCGGTGGTTATTTTGAATGTAAATATGTAATCGGTGCTTTGAACTTGGTGGACTTACCAAATGGCGAGAGTCCGTTTCCAACAGTCTGTGTGAATTATGCAACTGGAAGAGTCATTCTCGATTACATTAATGACAACCGTGAGCCTACGACGACACTTTGGTTCAAAGATACAATTTATGGCACTAAGCCAACACCTAAAGTTGTCGGCTTTGGCTCACGAGGGCCATCTCCAGCATGCCCTTTTGTTCTGAAGTTTGACATTCTTGTTCTAGGCAATAACATACCCATGTTGTGGTTAAAGAGCAAACCGGCTAATCTAATCACAACTATACAACTAATTAGCAAGTTCAGCGTTGTTAGAAGGACGTCGATGGCGTCTCCCACGTAGCTTGCATGGCGGCGCTATTTAGAGGAGCTCATCGATATTGGAGTCGGTGGCCATTCGTTGGGCAACTTGTAGTAGGCAATACAGAAATGGGATCGAAAGGGATCACCACACCTTTGGCGATGGGAGATGGTCATATTAGCCCAAACAACTGTTAATTGATATTAACAGTTAACTGAAATTTCTATTAAATGTGAAATGCTACTTCACTTATTTATTAGATAAATGTCAAAATAAGGTCAAAAAAGCTGGTGCTCATAAAGAACTTGGATAAGCAGACATATTAGTTGGATTAATCCGATCGTGTTTCGAGGAACTATGCATGGTTCAGTTACACGATTGAAGGTAGGAGACATTTCATATTATCATGGATGTCATTTGTTAATCAGTTATTGATAAATCTTGCATGTGATCCACAATTGCTAATTTATCAGTATATGTTACTTTGATCCAAATAAAAAAGACATGATTCATGTGCAAGTTTCTTATACATGTAGAAATCTACCCACAATGGCTGATTTTGTTGTTACATTTAATATCAATTTACTTTTCGATTTTCTGAATTTCATAATAACTATTTTTTTTTTGTGCAATAACTATATATTATAACTATTTTAGACATTTGAACGGTAGCGGGTTCCCTATGATAACGGGATGGACCCTTACCCACAAGAAGAAGATCCCCTGTGATAAGGGGGTCGATCATAAACATTTTGAACGGTAGCGGGTTCCTTGTGATAAAGGGATGGGCCCCTACCCACAAGAAGAAGATCCCATGTGATAACGGGGTCGATCATAAACATTTGAACGGTAGCGGGTTCCCTGTGATAACGGGATGGGCCCCAACCCACAAGAAGAAGATCCCCTGTGATAACGGGGTCGATCATAAACATTTGAACGGTAGCGGGTTGCCTGTGATAACGGGATGAGCCCCTACCCACAAGAAAAAGTTCCCCTGTGATAACGGGGTCGATCCTAAACATTTGAGCAGTAACGGATTCCCTGTGATAACGGGGTCGGACTCTAAAGAACAGAAACATAAGCACTTCCTTGTGATAAGGGGGATTAGCCAATATAATCCGGCATAACCAGATAGGCGACACAACAATGAGGCATAATAATAAGACAAGCAAACACACCATTGAATACGCATGAACACATATAAATCAGGACACGCATGAATTAACGGTTAGACCATCAAGTTATAGACAGAAGCCCGAAAAATATGGGCCAAAAGGAAAATTACAAATCCCTAAATTCTCAACCAGGATAACGTGGAGCTCCTTTAATATGGATTAACGCCACACTCTTCTGGTCGATAATCTCACGATACTCCACTTCCGGCTCCAGGTCTTCGTCATCACCGTCAGAATCTTCAGGAAATTTTCCGTCTGGCCCCTTCAATGGATTTATGGCTGACGGATCATAACGGTCCTTGAAACCACCTTCCAGCTGAATTTGACCTATAACGGAGTCTTTGGCTTCCTCCCGCTCGAGCAAGCCGCGCTCAGCACTTATTATCTTATAAGCTCGACTTAGAAGGAATTGTTTGGCCGCACTGGTCAATTGGCTCTTGCTCAGCGTCATGCACCGCATGTGCATTTCAGCTTGCGCTAATCTGTCCCTCAGGATTGCGGCCTCGGCCTCAACTGCCTCCCGTCGGGATGTCTCACTACCAGCAATAAGTCGAGCCTCATCGAGCTCGGCGATTAACCTTTTATTATCGTCATATAGGCCTCTCACATTACTCTCACTGGTTTTCAAAATATCCAGGGCCTCGTCTCTCTCGTGCTGGAGCTGCACTACAGCAACGGGATCATATTCACCCAGCTTTTCGAGCAAACCGTTGGTAATTTGGAGCGATTCCGCGTGATCTGATTGGCCCTTGACAGCCATCTCCAAGAAACCTCTCAAAAAGCTTGCCACCTGCACATTCACAATAAGGAATTAACTACTCAATTGAAGAAAAAACCCAAAAGAGATACACATCCAATAGACACAAAAGATTACTTACAGATCGGAACAGACCGCTTTGATCCCCACTTGAACTACCCTCCTCCCTTCTTCTTTTTGGCCCCGTGGACGGCCCGACACCAGCATTATTTTGAGATTGCGAGGTGACACCCATGCCTGCAATATTTCCACCCGCTGAGGGAGCAGTCTTCTTTGCGTTCTTGCGTACGCCCTCACGGCCCCTCTTCTTGACGAGCAGAGGTGCATCTTCCGCAGTGGCGTTGGCCTCCAGCTGTTTACGTTCTGCTGCCGCGTCCAGACTACAGTACTCTACCAAATCGGCTGCAAGATACAAAGCTATCGGTTTTTGAAGATATAGCACTTACGAAGAGTAGAGGGACCGTCATAAGGTACGGGAGATATCCCACTTGCTCGCAAAACTATGTCACTGCAAAGAAAGGTACCGTCGTACGGATGGTTAATCAACTTCCTCAGAAATTCGAGGCTATGTGCAGTTTTCCCAACAGCGGCTCGTCTCTCATATTTGGTGTCTTCGCACCACACACTTGGAAGCACATCAAATCCACCAGTCGTCCTCTCCTGGATGTACATATGCTCACACTTATTACCAAATCCATAACTGGATTGAGTATATTGCACAAACCTAAGACCCCCCGGGCCAGCACACAAAAGAACCCTTTATCACCGCCCTTCCTGTTGACCATGACACTGAAGAGTTGCCAAAACTCATTAACCCCACAAGGGGCACCCAAGGCTCTCATAACACAGATGAAAGCCACGATGTACCCCAGAGAATTGAGGGATAGCTGCCCCAAGCAGACCCCGATGCTCGCTATGATAGCACTAACCGCATGGTCAATTGGGAAGCGTAGTCCGTTCTTAAAGTGCTTGGCATTAACAGTAATGCAGCCTTTCAGTGGAGTATGCATTCGTTGATCCGCACTAGGGAATATGACCTTGTACCCCTCAGGGATGTCATACTCGGCGGAGTAATGACCAGCATGATGAGGAACGTGAGACACCATATCCTCATACTTCTCCGACGTCTTATATTTTGGGGGGCTGATCCCCAAGCCCCACTCATCTACGTTTGGGCCGTCAGCTTCCGATGGAGCAGAGAATTCAACACCGGACTGGTCACCAATCAATTGGTCAGACCCAAACAGTTCATTTTCAGTAAATTCCATTCCGATCCCTTCGAAATCCATCTCGGGAAAACCTGAGCCAACATTGTTACCGTCAAACGACATACTGAGACGCTAAGTGAGAAAAATCAAATTGAGCGTTAAAGCCTGAAATGAATAAACATGGCAAGGTTAGTTATTTAATTTTAAAATATCTAAGCACATATGTATACATAAATATGGAAATAACTTCAGGACCAAATCGAAAAAGACATCGGAAAACATATCGAAAGTGATATCGAAAACGATATCGAAAGTGAAGTTCGACGTACTTTTCGGAGAGACAACGAATTTTTGCTAAAAGGCAAAGTGAGTTTCACTTCCCTGGAAGCCCTATTTATAGACATCGGAGATGCTAGATCGAAACTAAAATTCGATCTCACATCGGTACTGATACTCGATATAGATAAAAGGACATTATAGTCAAGTTACGTGAAAAAACAGGCAAGGACGGACGCACTGGGGGGTTCACCAAAGTTTATCAAAGAGTGCAATCCCGATATGTGCGAGGAATTCAAAATCTCGTACGGTGAACGAAGAATTCAAATGAGGACCTCAAATTATACATCCACTGCACCGGGGAGTTCAGCGAAATTTATCACAAATTGCATTCCCTGCAAATTTGATCTCCGTCATTTGAACTGGGGAGACGAAGGGTACAGGTAACCTAGAAATTCAAAATTAAATTTGCGAATTCTTATCTCTAAGATAAGAATCCCCAAATTGGGGGACTACATGATATGGACATTTCCCGCATATTGGGCCTGGCCCAAACCAGGCCCATATTTAACCATATCGGGGATCACTTTCAATATCATATCGGTGATAATCACCGATATTACACTATGGTCCCCGGATCCCGAGGTCTATAAATACGCGATGCCCGGATCCCAAAGCAAGCAATTATTATCCCGCAGCTGCCACGCATCACATCGAAGGAAATCACCGATCTCACTCTCGATATCATATTCGATATCGAGATACCCACGTGCTCCTCTGACACGTCATACCCTAGCACTACCGATATCATATCGAGAGTGATCCCCGATATCATATCGGAGATGATTACCGATATATGTCTGGCATAATTACCGATATACCCCTGTTGTCCAAGCATCAAGGCGTTAGTTCGAGGTGTTCCGGACTAAGCCTAATCGAGACACCTAGATTAGGCCTAGTTTGTTAAGATAGATTCGTTGTATTTCCCTTGTACTCCATTGTAATCGACCCATACTTACATAAACGATCTATTGTCAAACTAAGTTACATGATTAATTACATGATTGAAGGTAGTAGACATTTCATATACTAATGGATGTCATTTGTTAATTTGTTATTGATAAATCTTGCATGTGTGGTCCATAGTTGCTACTTTACCTGTATATGTTATTTTGATCCAAATATAAAAGACATAATTTATGTGCAAATTTCTTATACACGTGGAAATTTACCCACAATGGGTGATTTTCTTGTTACATTTAATATCAATTTACTTTTGATTTTTTGAATTTCGTATTAACTAATTTTTTTCTGCAATAACATGAGAAACTAACAAGTTTAGACATTTGATGTTAAAAAGAAGGGGTAAAAGCACCAAACATCCCCTAAACATTGTAAATAAGCACTTTGCCCCTAATGTCTGGAAATTCGACGAAATAGAACTAAATTTCTAATGTAATGTCTTTGAAGTTTGCGATACCGTCACCACTACCGGAACCGTCTCGACGAGTAGAAAAGTCGATTAAAACAAAAATAAAAAATCGACAAAATTTTTCCAATAATCCGCGGCGGTGTAGTGGCGGGTTGCCAAAATTTTTGCCAGAATTCCTATATTTGAACTCAATATTCTCCTCGTCGGAAAGGTTTCGTTAGTGGTGACGGTGTCGGAAAATTCAAAGCCATTACACGGGAAATTTAGTTTTAATTCGTCGAATTTCTGGAAAATGTGATGAATACCTTCAAGTGTTCTTCATATTTTTTGGAAATTCAACGAATTAAAACTAAATTTTCCGTGTAATGACTTTGAATTTTGAGATACGGTCACCGTTACCGGAACCGTCTTGGCCAGGAAAAAATTCTGAAAAAAACAATTGGTGATTTTTTGGTCAAAAAATTGCCATAGGTAACTCGAACAGGTTGGCGAAGGTTATGGGGAAAGTGCTTATTTATAAATTTTAGGGGGTGGTGCCCAAAAGTCGTTATAGTTCAGGGAGTTTGGTGCTTTTATCCCTAAAAAGAATTTAGTAACTGGAAAATAGCACACAAAGCCAATGAGAAACAATGAGACCTTTCTAGTGGATCTATTGAAATTTTGCATAGTCATTATTATTAGCCTTGTATATACTTGCATTTGGCTAGAGGGTAAATACTTTAGTGACTAAAGGACTCGAGGAAGAATTCATCCGCTAAAAGTGTAAGTGTATGCTATATAGACACAAGACAACAATTATATATCTCTTCTAAACGAGCATTGTACTCAGATTGAAGTACACAGACAACAATCTTACCTAGTCCATCGTCTCCTGAACATGTTTGATAGTAAATAAGTGGTATATTGTTGGAGTGCTTCCATCTAATGTCGCATAGAAAGAAATACCAATAAGGCACTCTCCATTTCTGAGGACAATAGATTCTATGAATGAGCAGTCAATTGTGCTTGTTGCTTCTCTTAGAAGCTACAAGGCACCGTTTAAGACTGTCTTTAAGAAAGGGCCATTATGCTCGCCGTGCTTGCAACAAATATCCCTTTCTCTATCGTGGTGAAAGTTGATGTAGCGACGAGGTCAAATAGTGAAGAAAGGAAAGTAGCTATCGAAAGGGAAAGAATGTCAATTTGATCGTCTATTACAGCATCGATCTCCGCTATTATGTCTAAAGCATACAAAAATTCAAATTTGTTAGGTGCAACTTTGTACATAGCTAATTGTGCACGTTGGGCAATCCCTTTGGCCATCCCTGAGGCATAGGTGAAATAAGTTGCACCTCCAATGAAATTTCCAGCAGATGTAGAGGAGGAAGTGATAATATTCATTGTGGGTGAGTATGTTAAGTGAACTTTGAATATTTTGGAGCTGCCTATACAGTATGTTGGATATTTTATTTTTTAGATTATTTACAAGACTTTATTTCTTTGGTTAGCGGAGTTTAAAGTCTTGCATGTTATAGGGAGGAAATTATTGAGATTTAAGAGTGAGACCCCATAACTTTCACATTATCAGCCACTGATTTGCACCGCATATAGGATGTTACATGATTGAAGGTAGGAGTAGTTTATATTCTCATGGATATCAGCTGTTAATCAGTTATTGATAAATCTTGCATGTGTGGTCCACATTTGCTAATTAACTTGTATATGTTATTTTGATCCAAATAAAAGACATAATTTATGTGCAAATTTCTTATACTTGTGGAAATCTACCCACAATGGATGATTTTGTTGTTACATTTAACATTAATTTACTTTTGATTTTTTGGATTTCATATTAACTATTTCTTTGTGCAATTACCTGAGAAACTAACAAGTTTAGACATTTGATGTTAAAAATAGTTTAGTAACTGGAAAATAGCACACAAAGTCAGTGAGACACAATGAGAGCTTTCTAGTGGAACTATCGAAATTTGTCTTACACATTATTATTAGCATTGTATATATTTGTATTTGGCTAGAGTGTAAATACTTCAGTGATTAAAAGACTAGAGGAAAAATTAACCCGCTAAAAGTGTACATGTATTCTACAAAACCATAAGACAACAATTATATATCTCTTCTAAACGAGCATTGTACTTAGATTGAAGTACACATACAACAATCTTACTGAGTCCATCTTCTCCTCCACATGTTTGAGGGTAAATAAATGGTATACTGTTGAAGTGCTTCCATCTAATGTCGTGAAGAAAGAAGTACCAATAAGGTACTCTCCATTTCCGAGGACAATAGGTCCTATGAATGAGCGATCAATTGTGTTTGTTGCTTCTGTTAGAAGTCACAAGGCACCATTAGGACTGTCTTTAAAGAAAGGCCATTATTTCCCGCCACACTTCCAACAAATGTCCTATTTTGTATCGCGGTGAAAGTTGCTATAGTGATGGGGTCGAATAGTGAATATGAGGGGAAGTAGCTATCAAAATGAAAAGCATGTCAATTTGATCGTCTATTGCAGCATCGATCGCCACTATTATATCTGAAGCATATAGAAATCCAGATTCGTCAAGTGTAACCTTGTACGTACGTAATTGTGCACGTGGGGCAACTTCTTTGACCATTCATGTTGCATAGGTGAAATAAGTTGCACCTCCAATGAAATTTCTAGCAACTGTGGAGAACACATGTGTGCCATGGCCGTTGTCATCACGTGCGAAATAGTTGCAGGTGATATTGGGGCTTACAAGTTTAGCTCCGTGGCTGAAGTAACGAACTCCAATCAGTTTCTTATTACAGAGGTTGGCGTTAAGTCCGTGCCTCCGAAGAACATGCCCTTCCACCTTGCAGGGATATCACCCATTCCATCATCGGAGAAGCTCTTACGCTCCGACCAAATGCACGTGTCTACCATGGAAAAAATAACATCTCGATCGAGTTCAGACGCTAGCCAAGCACCAGATATTGAATTCAACCCCAAAAACTCAGCAAATGCGCTGTCGTGAGTGTCAGTCTCTCCTCTGTTGAAGCTTGCAGAAATGACGAGGATTGTTTAAGGAAGTAAGGTCCAATTGAGATAATGTCGCACTAAACCCGTGTATGGCTTTAGTGTATGCGTAGACGAGTTTTGAAGATGTTTTATCATCCTCTATTGCAGACCTGGGGATGGAGGTAAACCATCCATTGTGAAGGAGAAAGGGGTAGGCATACTCGTGCTCGAGTCGACATGTGCAATGTATGTTTCTCGATTAGCACTTACTGCTAATATGCATACTAATAAGAAAAGGGAGGAGAAAGTGATTGCCATGGGGTAACTCGAACAGGTTGGCGAAGGTTAGTGCTTATTTATAAATTTTAGGGGGTGGTGCCCAAAAGTCGTTATAGTTCAGGGAGTTTGGTGCTTTTATCCCTAAAAAGAATTTAGTAACTGGAAAATAGCACACAAAGCCAATGAGAAACAATGAGAACTTTCTAGTGGAACTATTGAAAATTTGCTTAGACATTATTATTAGCCTTGTATATACTTGCATTTGGCTAGAGGGTAAATACTTTAGTGACTGAAGGACTCGAGGAAGAATTCATCCGCTAAAAGTGTAAGTGTATGCTATATAGACACAAGACAACAATTATATATCTCTTCTAAACGAGCATTGTACTCAGATTGAAGTACACAGACAACAATCTTACCTAGTCCATCGTCTCTTGCACATGTTTGAGAGTAAATAAGTGGTATATTGTTGGAGTGCTTCCATCTAATGGCGCATAGAAAGAAATACCAATAAGGCACTCTCCATTTCTGAGGACAATAGATTGTATGAATGAGCAGTCAATTGTGCTTGTTGCTTCTCTTAGAAGCTACAAGGCACTGTTTAGGACTGTCTTTAAGGAAGGGCCATTATGCTCGCCGTGCTTGCAACAAATATCCCTTTCTCCATCGCGGTGAAAGTTGATGTAGCGACGAGGTCAAATAGTGAAGAAGGGAAAGTAGCTATCGAAAGGGAAAGAATGTCAATTTGATCGTCTATTACAGCATCGATCTCCGCTATTATGTCTAAAGCATACAAAAATTCAAATTTGTTAGGTGCAACTTTGTACATAGCTAATTGTGCACGTTGGGCAATCCCTTTGGCCATCCCTGAGGCATAGGTGAAATAAGTTGCACCTCCAATGAAATTTCCAGCAGCTGTAGAGGAGGAAGTGATAATCTTCATTGTGGGTGAGTATGTTAAGTGAATTTGGAATATTTTGGAGCTGCCTATACATTATGTTGGATATTTTATTTTTTAGATTATTTACAAGACTTTATTTCTTTGGTTAGTGGAGTTTTAAGTCTTGCATGTTAAAGGGAGGAAATTATTGAGATTTAAGAGTGAGACCCCATAACTTTCACATTATCAGCCACTGATTTGCACCGCATATAGGATGTTACATGATTGAAGGTAGGAGTAGTTTATATTCTCATGGATATCAGCTGTTAATCAGTTATTGATAAATCTTGCATGTGGGGTCCACATTTGCTAATTAACTTGTATATGTTATTTTGATCCAAATAAAAGACATAATTTATGTGCAAATTTCTTATACTTGTGGAAATCTACCCACAATGGATGATTTTGTTGTTACATTTAACATTAATTTACTTTTGATTTTTTTTGATTTCATATTAACTATTTCTTTGTGCAATTACCTGAGAAACTAACAAGTTTAGACATTTGATGTTAAAAATAGTTTAGTAACTGGAAATAGCACACAAAGTCGGTGAGAAACAATGAGAGCTTTCTAGTGGAACTATCGAAATTTGTCTTACACATTATTATTAGCATTGAATATATTTGCATTTGGCTAGAGTGTAAATACTTCAGTGATTAAAAGACTAGAGGAAAAATTAACCCGCTAAAAGTGTACATGTATTCTACAAAACCATAAGACAACAATTATATATCTCTTCTAAACGAGCATTGTACTTAGATTGAAGTACACATACAACAATCTTACTGAGTCTATCTTCTCCTCCACATGTTTGAGAGTAAATAAATGGTATACTGTTGAAGTGCTTCCATCTAATGTCGTGAAGAAAGAAGTACCAATAAGGTACACTCCATTTCCGAGGACAATAGGTCCTATGAATGAGCGATCAATTGTGTTTGTTGCTTCTGTTAGAAGTCACGAGGCACCATTAGGACTGTCTTTAAAGAAAGGCCATTATTTCCCGCCACACTTCCAACAAATGTCCTATTTTGTATCGCGGTGAAAGTTGCTATAGTGATGGGGTCGAATAGTGAATATGAGGAGAAGTAGCTATCAAAATGAAAAGCATGTCAATTTGATCGTCTATTGCAGCATTGATCGCCACTATTATATCTGAAGCATATAGAAATCCAGATTCGTCAAGTGTAACCTTGTACGTACGTAATTGTGCACGTGGGGCAACTTCTTTGACCATTCCTCTTGCATAGGTGAAATAAGTTGCACCTCCAATGAAATTTCTAGCAACTGTGGAGCACACATGTGTGCCACGGCCGTTATCATCACGTGCGAAATAGTTGCAGGTGATAATGGGGCTTACAAGTTTAGCTCCGTGGCTGAAGTAACGAACTCCAATCAGTTTCTTATTACAGAGGTTCGCGTTAAGTCGGTGCCTCCGAAGAACATGCCCTTCCACCTTGCAGGGATATCACCCATTCCATCATCGGAGAAGCTCTTACGCTCCGACCAAATGCACGTGTCTACCATGGAAAAAATAACATCTCGATCGAGTTCAGACGCTAGCCAAGCACCAGATATTGAATTCAACCCCAAAAACTCAGCAAATGCGCTGTCGTGAGTGTCAGTCTCTCCTCTGTTGAAGCTTGCAGAAATGACGAGGATTGTTTAAGGAAGTAAGGTCCAATTGAGATAATGTCGCACTAAACCCGTGTATGGCTTTAGTGTATGCGTAGACGAGTTTTGAAGATGTTTTATCATGCTCTATTGCAGACCTGGGATGGAGGTAAACCATCCATTGTGAAGGAGAAAGAGGTAGGCATACTCGTGCTCGAGTCGACATGTGCAATGTATGTTTCTCGATTAGCAATTACTGCTAATATGCATACTAATAAGAAAAGGGAGGAGGAAGTGATTGCCATGGGGTAACTCGAACAGGTTGGCGAAGGTTAGTGCTTATTTATAAATTTTAGGGGGTTGTGCCCAAAAGTCCTTATAGTTCAGGGAGTTTGGTGCATTTATCCCTAAAAATAATTTAGTAACTAGAAAATAGCACACAAAGCCAATGAGAAACAATGAGAACTTTCTAGTTGAACTATTGAAATTTTGCTTAGACATTATTATTAGCCTTGTATATACTTGCATTTGGCTAGAGGGTAAATACTTTAGTGACTAAAGGACTCGAGGAAGAATTCATCCGTTAAAAGTGTAAGTGTATGCTATATAGACACAGGACAACAATTATATATCTCTTCTAAACGAGCATTGTACTCAGATTGAAGTACACAGACAACAATCTTACCTAGTCCATCGTCTCTTGCACATGTTTGAGAGTAAATAAGTGGTATATTGTTGGAGTGCTTCCATCTAATGGCATGTAGAAAGAAGTACCAATAAGGCACTCTCCACTTCTGAGGACAATAGATTCTATGAATGAGCAGTCAATTGTGCTTGTTGCTTCTCTTAGAAGCTACAAGGCACCATTTAGGACTATCTTTAAGGAAGGGCCATTATTGCTCGCCGTCCTTGCAACAAATATCCCTTTCTCTATCGCGGTGAAAGTTGCTGTAGCGACGAGGTTAAATAGTGAAAAAGGGAAAGTAGCTATCGAAAGGGAAAGAATGTCAATTTGATCGTCTATTGCAGCATCGATCTCCGCTATTATGTCTAAAGCATACAAAAATTCAAATTTGTTAGGTGCAACTTTGTGCATAGCTAATTGTGCACGTTGGGCAATCCCTTTGGCCATCCCTGAGGCATAGGTGAAATAAGTTGCACCTCCAATGAAATTTCCAGCAGCTGTAGAGGAGGAAGTGATAATCTTCATTGTGGGTGAGTATGTTAAGTGAACTTTGAATATTTTGGAGCTGCCTATACATTATGTTGGATATTTTATTTTTTAGATTATTTACAAGACTTTATTTCTTTGGTTAGTGGAGTTTTATGTCTTGCATGTTAAAGGGAGGAAATTATTGAGATTTAAGAGTTAGAGCCCGTAACTTTCACATTATCAGCCACTGATTTGCGCCGCATATAGGAAATTTGCACAAAAATATTATTTATTCTATTGAGGCCAAGAAAACAAGTGTTTTAATACCGTATATCAAAAGAAAATTAATTTTATATTTAAAAACCGAAAAAATATGCATGTAAATGTGAATACAAGAAATTTACACACAAAAATATTAGATACTTTCATTAAAAGTGGTAAGAGAGATTTATGTTATACATAGAACTAGTCTTGTCTGATATTAATATCTAGAAGTTTCCTATTTGCTCTCCCCAAAACATACCAATATTCTTGTGAAATGAAAAGGATTGTACTTCTCTCGCTAATAAATTTTCTTAACATAAAACTAAAAAGCCAAGACTAAGTTATTTCAACAATGAAAATATCGAAAGAAAAACATCCTAAACTTTCCTTAAAAAATACAGAGCACCTAGTGTCTTGAGATTTTTCATCTCTGACCATAGCATATGTCGATCAAGCCATGATCCATATAGGACTTGTTACATATATAGTGCTTCTCGTTTTCGTCCATGTAACATAAGTGTTGGCCTCCATAAACAAGTCACCGTCATTTCTCTCCACCGCTGAGGATATAAAACTGAAGCTTGCCAGAACACACTCTTTTGACTTTTTGGGAGTTTACACAGTGGATCCTGTAGGCGTTGATTGTCGCGGTGGGTCCTGTTGATTGTATCTTTGGAGGATTCTTAATGCTAGCAAATGGAGTAAGGTTACTAGATGGATTTGTTTCACTAATCACAATCAGATACAGTAGCCAGTGTGTACATCTAAGATGATCCACTGGCATTTTAATTCAGTGACTTCCCATATCCCAAAGTGGTTATCAACTCAAAGGATGTGGCAGTTGTAAGACCTTGCGTGATGGTCAACGAAGAGCCATTTGCTAGCATCATGTTCCAACATATGTTTCTTGGGAAGATGCATGCTCCGGTTGTGGCTACGTACACCCTACGAGGCCCTTTGCGAAGCTATCCGGGCATCTTAAAACTGGACATCATGGCACCTACAATACCATATAAGAATTATATTTAATAGTACGTTAGTCTTGGCCTCATGGACTCCAAGTACAAAAACGGCTTCGATTGGTAAAAATATTGTCTTGGGCAGTGATTCTACTAATGCGGGTACTTCGATGACATGTTCTCAGTCCTCACGCCTCAGAGATTGTGGCACTTCTGAGAGGCGTACATTCTGAGTAAAGCCCAATGACCATTTGCTTGCCGATGATGTCCAGTACAAATCCTTTCAATAATACTAATAATCAGATTTGAGACTCATTTTTTACAGTGAAATTGCAATGTGACGCCTCTAGCTATGGGAGAAGGACATGTTCAACCAAATTCAGCTTTGCATCCTGGACTCATTTTTGATGCTACTCCATAAGATTATGTGAATATTTTGAAACAAATATTCACTATTACAAGAAGGAGCTATGGTTGTGCAAACGCATATGTGGACCTAAATTATCCATCGTTTCTAGCTTTGTAAAAACCATTATGACGACAAATACTTTGGTTCAAAAGTCCAAGAAGATTGCTACAAATGGCGGGGATGATGTGTCTTTGTATAAGGCTCGTGTGATGGTACCCAAAGGCTCAGTGGTTAGCACCAACACAAAGAGATTGATTTTTGGCTAGAGATACGAGAAGTAAAGTTATACACTGACCATAAAGTATACCACTGACAGTGCTGGAGGACTTACATTTGGTTCAATAATTTGGGTCGAAGGCAATGACAAGCACCCAAACACATAGTGAGGAGTCCTATCGTTGTGGCTTTTATGATTGATGTTTGCGGATGAAGCACTAGCTAGATTTTGGTATTCTCTATGTGCCAATGATATTATTGAATTTCCTTTAAAATATTTATGATTTGGATGGAAAAAGTATCCTTGTAGCCAAATTATTAAATGAAGTATTCGGTTAGTCAGTTGTTACAAAATGAAAATCTTGAAGCTTTTTGTTTCTCAGTAGTGTTATTATTTATGTTTCACTTCATGTGACATTTTCTAATTACAGAGTTATTTTCAATTTTGCATGACTAATTGACATTTTAGTTTAGGTTTATTGTTCAGAATATGGTTCATATAAACGTAAAGAATCAGAAGTCAATTTAAATACTTGTGTAAACAGAAAATAACAATATGTAGGTAAATGTGCACACATACAGGAAATTTGCACAAACATATTGTGTATTATATTAGAACTGATACAACAAGTGTTGTAAATTCCACCTATTATCAGCAACATATATGTGCCATAGCCAAGGACATCTCCTATAGTCGTGCACGCAGAGCAATTTCCTTGGCTGCCGCCACTGCTTAGCAAAAATAATCAGCACCTTCAAAGAAATTTCCTGTGGTTGTGGAAGATATTTGTGTGCCATGGTTGTTCTCATCATGTGCGGAATCATGGAAGGTGATATTGGGCTTTGCAGCCTTAGCTCACTGACTGAAGAAACAAACTCCAATCAGTTCTTATTGCTCAATGCTCTACAAGAAAACAGGTTTTTACCAGCGCTTTTCTTGGTCTAATGCAATGCTTCAAAATGTTGGTAAAGCCAGCACCAACGCTTTTTCTTGTAGTGATGCCTCCAAAGCATCCACCATTCCACCTCGCGGGGATATTCCCCATTCCATTGTCGGAGAATCTCTTACTCTCTAGCCAAATACCCGTGTCCACCACCCCGATCACAACATCTCTTCTAGATTCACTCGCTGGCCAAGCACCAAAGAGTGAATTCAGCCCCAAAAACTTGGATGTATGCATTGTCGCGAGTGCCTGTCTCGTCTCTCTCGAAGCGTGCATAAATGACATGAAATTATTTTATTGGAGGTGAGCTATTACTGAGATAATCTTGCTCTAAAGCTATGGATGACTTTAGTGTATGCGTAGAGGAGTTTCGAAGAGGCTTTATCGTCCTCAACTACAGACTTTCGACTACAGACTTGAGGATGGAGGTAAACATCCATAGTGAGAGGAGAAAGGGGTAAGCATACTCGTGCTTGAGTCGACATGAACAATATATGCTTCTCGCTTAGAACGAACTGCCAGTATGCATAATAATAAGAAGAAGGAGGAGGAAGAGATCATCTTTATTGTGAGTATGAGTATGTTAAGTGAACTTTGAATATTTTGGAGTTGCGTATACAGTTTGTTCGATATTTTAATGAAAGTATATATTTTTTGGATTACTTACAACACTTTATTTATTTGGTTAGTTTGGAGTTTAACTCTTGCATGTTATAAGTGGAATATTATTGAGATTTAAGGGTGAGACCCCATAACCTTCACAATTTTCAACCACTAATGTGCTAAGCAAATTCCTCTACTTGTTCTATATAATAAACTCATATTTATATGGTACACTAATGTAGTATTTAAACTACACATTGACTTATTATTATATTGGAGTGTAAACATCAAGCGTTTGAATGATATATACAAGGGGGCATGCATATCTTTTTACAATAACGAGAGCATCATACTTCTTCAAAATTATGCATTCTTCTCTTTATATGTAAAGACATATTACACATATATACATGAAAACAACACGACGGTTCCTTTGCAGTATAACAACACGACAACTCTCTTTATGAGATAAGAGCACGAAAACTCCCAACGCGGAAAAACCATACAATAAATTATTTTTGAGGGAAAATAACACGACAATTCTCTTTGCTAGAAAACAACACGACAATTCCCTCCACGGGACAACAACACGGCAATTCCTTTCGCAGGATTACAACACGACAATTACTTTTGTAGAATAAGAGCACAATAACTCTTTATGCAAGAAAATCACGCGACAATTCCATTTGAGGGAAAACAACACGATAATTCCCATCGCGCGACACAACATAACAACTCCCTTCGCAGAATAACAACTCTACAATCCCCATCGTGTGGTAATTTCGCGAGAAAACAACATGATAATTTTCTTCGGAGATAAGAACGCAACAATTCTCTTCGCGGGATAAGAACACCACAATTTTGTTCAAGAGATAAGAGCATGACGATTTTCTTCCTAGGCGTCACGAGAGTGGCTTTCTACCCTCTGCAAGAGTTTTCAATGAACCTCCAGATATTTCACTGGGACACGTGTGCAAAGGAAGAGTCACTACTGAGATTTGGGTAGAAGATGTATGCTACTGATATTTTTTCCCGTGGTTCGAAAGAGTTGTAGGAGCGGTGATTATTTTGAATGTAATCGGTGCTTTGGACTTGGTGGACTTACCAAACGACGAGAGTCCGTTTCCAAAAGTTTGTGTGCATTATGCAACTGGAAGAGTCTTAATGACAATCGTGAGCTAACGACGACACTTTGGTTCAAAGAAACAATTTATGGTACTAAGCCAACACCTAAAGTTGTCGGCTTTAGCTCATAAGGGCCATCTCCAACATGTCATTTTGTTCTGAAGCCCGACATTTTTGCTTAGGCACTAACATACCCGTGTTGTAGCTATAGAGTAAATCGGTTAATCTAATCACAACTGGACAACTAATCAGCAAGTTCAGCATCGTTAGAAGAATGTCGATGGCGTCTCCTCACATATTTGGAGTGGCGGCGCTATTGAGAGGGGCTCATGGATACTGGAGCCCGTGGCCAATCGTGGGGCGATGTGACGACGACCAAACCTTTCAACAACTTGTCGTCGCCAATACATGAATCGGGATTGAAACGGATCGCCACTCCTTTGGTGCTCATGAATCTTGCATGTGTGGTCCAAATTTGCTAATTAACCGGTATATGTTATTTTAATCCAAATAAAAGACATAATTTATGTGCAAATTTCTTATACACGTGGAAATCAACCCCCAATGGATGATTTTGTTGTTACATTTAACATCAATTTACTTTTGTTTTTCTGGATTTCATATTAACTATTTTTTGTGCAATAACCTGAGAAACTAACAAGTTTAGACATTTGATGTTAAAAATAATTTAGTAACTGGAAAATAGCACACAAAGTCAATGAAAAACAATGAGAGCTTTCTAGTGGAACTATTGAAATTTGTCTTACACATTATTATTAGCATTGTATATATTTGCATTTGGCTAGAGGGTAAATAGTTTAGTGATTAAAAGACTAGACAAAAGATTCACCCACTAAAAGTGTACGTGTACACTATAAAGCCACAAGACAACAGTTATATATCTCTTCTAAACGAGCATTGTACTTATTTTAAAGTACACATACAACAATCTTATCGAGTTCATCTTCTCCTCCACATGTTTGAGAGTAAATAAGTGGTACACGGTTGAAGTGCTTCCATCTAATGTCGTGAAGAAAGAAGTACCAATAAAGCACTTTCCATTTCTGAGGATAATAGATCCTACGAATGAGCGATCAATTGTGTTTGTTGCTTCTGTTAGAAGCCACAAGGCACCATTAGGACTATCTTTAAAGAAAGACCATTATTTCTCGCCACGCTTGCAACAAATATCCCCTTCTGTATCGCGGTGAAAGTTTTTATAGCGACGGGGTCAAATAGTGAATAGGAGGGGAAGTAGCTATCGAAAGGAAAAGAATGGCAATTTGATCGTCTATTGCAGCATCGATCCCCCGCTATTATGTCTGAAGCATATAGAAATCCAAAATCGTCATGTGCAACCTTGTACGTAGCAAATTGTGCACGTGGGGCAACTCCTTTGGCCATTCCTGAGGCATAGGTGAAATAAGTTGCACCTCCAGTGAAATTTCCAGCAGCTGCGAAGGACACATGTGAGCCATGGTCGTTGGCTTAACTTGCAAAATAGTCGTAGGTGATATTGGGGCTTACAATTTTAGCTTCATGGTTGAAGTAATGAACTCCAATTAATTTTTTATTACAAAGGTTGGGGTTGAAGTCGGTGCCTCCGAAGCATCCACCCCTTCCACCTTGCAGGGATATCACCCATTCTATCATAGGAGAAGCTCTTTCTCTCCGGCCAAATGCATGTGGCTACCACGTCGATAATAACATCTCGATCGAGTTTAGACGCTAGACAAGCACCAAAAACTGAATTCAGCCAAAGAACTCAGGTCAATGCATTGTCGCGAGTGTCCAGTCTCTCCTCTCCTGAAGCGTGCAGAAATGGCAGGGGTGTTTGTAGGGAGCTGAGCTCTGATTGAGATAATCTCGCACTAAAGTCGTGGATGGCTTTAGTGTATGCGTAAAGGAGCCTTGAAGAGGTTTTATCATCCTCTACTGCAGACTTGAGGATGCAGGTAAACCATCCACTGTGAAGGAGAAAGGAGTAGGTATACTCGTGCTCGAGTCGACATATGTATGTTTCTCGCGTAGCATTTACTGCCAATATGCATAATAATAAGAATAAGAAGAGGGAGGAGGAAGTGATCATCTTCATTATGAGTCTGAGTATTTTAAGTTGAATATTTTCTATTACAGTGCAATGAAATGCTTTTACAAATGAAGGTTCAGATGATAGTATGAGATTATAAGAATTTACTTCACCTATTTATAGATTCTAACTAATCAGAATCCTTTTACTCTTTTTTTTTTTTTTGGTAGATCACCACATCTTTTCTTAAATCCAATTGAGATTTCCATTCACTATAATAAAACGATACATGGAAAAGGTACAAGAGCATTTCTAACTATGGAGAAGCGAATAAAGTGAAATAACTGAATTCAATTGCATGTGACAAATAATATGTAGGAAATGCACACATACAGGAAACTTGCACAAAATATTGTATATTCTATTAGGATCGAGACAACAAGTGTTCTAAATTAAATTTGGGGTAATTACATTAAACCCCTCATCGTATGGTCTTTTTCTTAGTCAACCCCTTAACTTTGTTTTGACTCAGTCAACCCTCCATCGTATACCAAAATCATCACTTTACCCAAAGTCAACATTTTTCACTTTTTTCAGGGGTATGTTCGTCAAATGTCGAAAATTAAATATTATTTTAAAAAAATGTAAAATTTATTAATCGACAATTTTTTTTTTGTTTTTTTCGACAAATTTTTTTTTTCCGACAAATTTTTTTTCGACAGAGTTATTTTTTTGAAATTTTTTTTTCGACAAACTGTTTGAAAAAATTGGCGAAAAAAAAATTGTCGAAAAAAAAAAATTTGCCGGTTAATAAATTTTATATTTTTTAAAAAAAAATATTAAATTTTTTGATATTTGACAAAAATACCCCTGAAAAAAAGTGCAAAATGTTGACTTGGGGTAAAGTGATGACTTTGGCATACGGTGGGGGGTTGACTGAGTCAAAACAAAGTTCAGGGGGTTGACTAAAAAATGGACCATACGATGGGGGGTTTAATATAATTACCCCATTAAATTTCCACCAGCTATCGACAACATATTTGTGTCGTTATTATCAACGCCATCTCCTATATATAGAACTGATTGAAGTTAGATTGAAGTTCACATCTTTCATCCCATATTTGAATAAATAAACACCAATTAATTCCATCTTGTACAAGTTTCAATGAATTTTTCATCACTTAAATTTTTAAGTCTCTGGTAAAAACCATATTTACCGCAATAATAATAACCTCTTGGCAAGATTATGTCTCTGAAAAAGGCTATTCAAAAACTAATGCCACACATAATTTTAGAATGGTATATTATTACACGGACCAGGGGCGAAGGCAGGATTTTAAACGGGGGCAGATTATGTTAAATAATTTTTTTTAATTAAAATAAGAATTCAATTTTTTATTTAATTAAATAATAATTCAAAAATAAAATAAATTTTATTAACGATAATAAATTTACTTTAAGAAAAGCCGTGATTGTGTTTGAAGTATCCAATCTCTTCAAAAGAAATATATTAAACATATCATCGAAATAATAAGCATTACACGGTATGCAAACAAATTATCAACTATATCACATATATAAAGATGAAAATTAATAATGTCAAACATTCTCCTAAATAAATGTTAAATAATCAAAAATTACTTAGGCACTTTAAATTGTGATCTACGCTGAACTCATCAATAAATGAATCAACATCAAAACTCTGAGCAATTTTTTTACTTTTCAGTATGCATATATAAGAAATCGTCTTCCATTTTATTTCGCAACCTTGTCTTCACAATTTTCATTACCGAGAATTCACGTTCAGATGTTGATGTAGTAGAAGTCGGAAGAACCAAAATAAGTCGAATCAACCTATCAACAAAAGAGTAGATTTTCGACTTTATGGTAGTTTTTAACACTTTGCACACTTGTGAAATTTTAGCGACATGTTGAAAACTACTGTGAAAAATCATACTTAATCTAAAGTACCCCATGTGTTATATTCCCCTAAATCCCTAACTAATATGCACTTGATCAACCTATAATCTTATTTAAATTATTAACTATGTTTTCTTGAACTCTAATCATAGTATATACTACAACATAAGGCAACAAGCTAACAAGTACAAGAGGACAGTGTAGAAAAACAAAACAAAAATCAAAAAACCAAAAACGAAAGAAAAAAAACTTACAAATTGTATTATTGAAGAAAACAAAAATTTCTTCTTTTTTTCTTTGTTCATGCGTTTCTTCTCTTCCTTCGGGCTTTCTTCACATCCCCTTTGTTCGCATTCTTTTTTTTTTCTTTGTTTCTTTTGCAAATTCACTTCCTTGATCAACCAGACAACCACCTATTTCTAGTTTCGTGGCTAGACTAGAAGTTCGAATGAGCTATAGTCTCCGGACTAGTAGAACATTGATTCTCATGGAACTACTTCTTATCGATTTGAGTGATATTGAATCTCGAGCCCTGTCCTTGCTTCTTTCTCTAAGTCTAAGAGTCTTGGATTCCTTCTTACTCAACTACAAGTTCCACCTTCATCGTAGTTTTTTGATCATCATCCTTCACCATATTGGGTGATGGTTTAGTTGTCATCTTTATTTAGAAATCATATGTGTGACCTTCCTTCAATTAAACGCAATTTAAAGAAATTATCCAAAAAACTAGATAGGCAGAGCAAAACAGAGTAGATTTTACTTTAACCCTATATAGATTTTAACTAGAGCATCCAAAATTATCTATGGTTCCAAGAAACGGTACAGTCTTCTTCAATTAGATGTTCTTTTTGAAACATAAACAAACAATTTCAATTATCAAAAATCACAATCATTCCTGGTGATTTTATTTCATGAATGAACTCGCCAGTTAATTATAAATAGGAATATCCATTCAATATATATGTTGGGAGTTGTTACGAATCCTCGACATGTGTATACAGTCTACTCATATATATACAAGAAATAATATAAGGAATTTAAATCTATTACTGCACAACATTATTTTTGTAACCAAATATAAAAAAGCAAAAGATTGGAGTTACTTTTGGAGAACTTTTGCCATGATCTTTATGTACTAAGACGGAATACATTTTATAAGATCTTTAATTAAACACGAATATGATAACTACAATTTATTATCCATAGACTTACAAGTACATCCATACAAATATAACGAAAGCCAGTCGACAAATTTTAACTTGCAAAAACATAAGTTAACAGGCTAAAAAAATTGATGTAAATTCTGGCACGACTCCATCATATATAGTTCAAGAGTAATTCATAATTTGCTCCATAAAATATTATTTCGAGAAACATACATAAAACTTTCTAAACGAAGTATGTGGACTAATGAAATGACCAAGTTTGGGAAAAAATCATGTTTGGTACCTTAATTTGGCCTATGTTTCGTTTTGGTACTTTAATTTGTCACACTAACTTTTTGGTACCCTATGTTTGCAAACTTAATCACGATTGGTACCCCCGCGGCGGCGTCCCCAAATTACCACCCCTAATGTCTATGTGGCTCGTCGTTGACCCGTAAACCCTCAATTTTGACCAATTAAAGTCCATCTGGACATGCTGATTGGATTAAAAAAAATCAAAAAAAGTAAAAAAAAAAACTAAAAATTGACTATAAATATATAAATTAATTAATTCATTGAAATAACTAAAATTAACAAAATAATAAAAAGATGTCAATTAATTAATTTGTAAATTTTTTTTTAAAAAAATTATCTTCTTCTTCCCAAACACCCCGTCACCCCCCCCACCCCACCCCACCCCACCCCACCCCAGAGGATCTGAAACAACACGGTCCCTTCACCATTCCCCCACGCGCCGCCATGTCCTCCACCCACTTCACTAACCTCTCCAATTTCACCACCCATCTACACTCTTGTACTGCAATTTCACCACCCACACCACCAACGGCGTCGTATCGCCGCACCACCCCCAAATCCCGCCTCTGTTCCCCGCGATTTGTGGTGGTGCTCGTGACGGCGGTGACGGCGGCGGGGGAGGGGGGCAACGGTGGTGGTGATGAAGATGATTGATTAATTTTTTTAAAATTTTATTTTTATACTAAAATGTTTATTATTATAAATATTTACATATATTTATTATTATTATATATAATATATATTTTTATTATTTTTACTATTATATATATTATTATTATGATTATTTTTTTATTTTATTTTTATATATTTATTATTATTATATATATAAATATGTTTATTGTTTTTACAACTAGTTATATATATGTTTATTATTATTTATATATAAATGATTATTATTGTTGTTTATATATATGTTTATTATTATTATTTATATATTTGTTTATTATTATTTATATATATATTTATTATGTTTGCAAATAGTTATATATATGTTATTAGATTTGAGTTTTTTTTTAAACAAAATAACTTATATTTATAATAGTTATAAATTTAAAGTTAATTACAAAGATTTATAAAAATTATAAAGATTTAATAGTAAATAGTTATAGACTTTAAAGTTTTAATTTTTCTTTTAAATCCAGTCAGTATGTCCACGTAGGCTTAATTTGGTCAAAATTGAGTTTGGACGAGTCACCGGTGAGCCACGTAGACATTACGATGGTTAATTTGGGGACGGCGCCTGGTGGGTACCAATCGTGATTAAGTTTGCAAACATAGGGTACCAAAAAGTTGGTGTGACAAATTAAGGTACCAAAAGAAAACATAGGCCAAATTAAGGTACCAAACGTGATTTTTTTCCGACCAAGTTATTTTATTTTTTATGGGCAAACAAAATGAATTTCTCAAAACAAAGATAGTTCCAGAAGTACTCAAATACAAAACATGAGCAGCAACTCAGAACATCATCAGTCGAAATTCATACAAAATAAAGGAAATTTACTCCAATCAAAAAAAGGAAAAGGAAAATTTAGATTCTGAGCTTTGATCCATCCCCATGGTTTTGCCAAAATAATGTCCAAAACTTTTTCCAAGTCCACCTGCTCTCCCTTGAAGATAAGCTTGTTCCAGAGTGTCCAAATTCTCCAAATCGCAAAGAACCAAATGACGTACCAATGCTCCGGCGTTTTGGCTTTTGGATAGAGTCCTCTAAACTGGTAAAAGTGGGATTTGTAGTCGTTGGCTGGTGCAACTTGGATATCGAGCCAATTGTAAATTAGCTTCCAAAGATTATGACTGACTCTGCATTCGGAAAAGAGATGATTCGAAGTCTCGAGGCAATGACCACAAAGGGAACAATGCTGATTGTCAAAATTAATACCACTTTTCATGAGATTTTCTTTAGAGGGGATTCTATCGTAAGACACACGCCAATCAAAAGTGAGAATTTTGAAGGGGACTTTAGATTCCCACACGAGTTTAAGAAAAGATTTATCCGACTGAAGTTATTAAGGGCGGTGGAATTCCAGATTTTCCAGTCACATGAAACTGATTTTATATGGCCGTTCTAGTGCTGTTAGTACCAATTCTCTGTACTCGAGGGAACGTCAGAAACTCCAGCATACGAAAGAAAAGAAAAGAAAACTGACACAAACATCCAAATACAACTAGTTAAAACTGAGAATACCAGCATTAAAACTTCCACGAAAAGATGCCAAACAAGAGGTGAAGCCATGATACGAATGACCAGTCAAGATATAATTCTTAGCTTGATTTGTAACAATGAAAGCTTCATTTGAAAAAACCTTATAACTTTATTGAGAACATGAAACTAACCTGTTAACTTGTTTGTTACAAGCATAGCATATCGTAAGACATCGACAATCTTGAAAACACTCCGCCGACAATTTTTTTTCTTAACATATCTATATCACAGGTACACATATCATTTTCCTTTGTAGCTGATTCTTCATCCTGCCTATCCAATTTATCAGACTCTTTACATCGTCACTATCAATAGAACTCCCAGTTCTAAGCATACAATTACAAAATCTCCTTGATCCCATCTTACTCTTACGCAATCGCCCTCTCTTCCTCTTATACGTCCTGCTTTTTCTAAACAACGGAGGAATTCTAAAACCATCTCAAGAATTCTTCCATTTTCTTATCCTACTAACACATCCGGACCCTACAGCCTAATGCAGATAACCCTCCATCAAATCTTTACTAATAAAACTCTTCAAAGGTTAGGATATATAACTCTATCTGTTTGAAATTCAATGTCAGAGTTTGATTCATTGAAAAAATATTATACGTAGATTATGATCCAATAGCTTTTAAAAATTAAAACTTGTAAAAACAACTATATCATGTATCTAATATCACAAATTTTCAATCACAAGGTATAAATGATTCGTTATTGCTGCTGTAAAACTGGGCTTCATTTCTTAGGAAATTGACATTTGACACACTCGTTGTTGAACTTAACAATGGCTGCTGTTTCATACGGTAAACTTCTATAGTATTCCTCAGATCTACTTATGAGCATAAGGTGGTAAATCTACATGCAACCATGATTAATGCAATTATGAGAAGAGACCAATTCTTCGTTGAATTTCATTGCGAGTAAGGTGTCAAGTCAAAATGCTTGAGCTTCTCCCAGAAGAGTACCCTTTTGACTCCATGTACTATTTTTGCACCCTAATTGGTGATAGGCTAACATTGTAAGTGTTGGAGAAATTATTATTTGGCATAAGGCTAAATATAATTTTTTGAAATTGGAATTGAGTCCAATTGATATTATAGCAACTTGGGTTTAATGGTGTGAATTGTATTGGCTTAATGAGAAGCTAATTGGTGAGATTTTATTTATATGAATAAGATTTTTATTTAATAAAAATCAGATTTGAATTGAGAATTCAAACCACACCTAAATGCTATAATAATGTGAAATGAATTTGGCTTTATGGCTGAATTAAAATCACCCCTTAATGGCTTGGTTGTTACATGAATTTTTTTTCTATTTAAAGGCCTTTGCGCAAAGGAGAAAAGCATCCAACAAAAACATAGCATTATGCATTTCATTTTCATATTCAATTTCAGAGTTCTGCAAATACCGTTCGTGTTCGAAATAGAAAAACAGTATAGTCCTTCACTTGCTGTTTATTTGTGTGTGGACGTTGTACCTTGGGAGATCTCTTCCTCACGAGGGCTTGAAGGATAGCCGAGGAATTCGATCTTAAGGGGAGAAGGCTTGCTTTCAACTCGTCCTAAAACCGTTCTTCAATCCATTCTTACACATTTTCGGTAAACTTTATTGTTTGTCATATGTATTTATTTTGGAAAATCAACATCATGAATAAACGTTAATTTCTTGTTCTGTATTATTGTTATACGTATGCAACGCAATACCAACAATCTTAAGATCGAATCCTTTTCATGTTTATCATGTGTTGCACGTATAGGTGGTTTTGATTTCCAAGAAAAATGATTATATGTCGTATGAATCTAATCCGTTTCTGAGTTTCCAGGATATATTCAGGAATCTTGAGAAATTGGTGTTGTGTTCAAGTATTTGGAATTCATGATTTGGTTTGTTTCTAACTTTTTCACTTGCAGGTTTAGTATTTATCTAGAAGCTTTAAATTTTCTGTAACTATAGTTTCCAAGACCTTTTCCTTGTGATAAAGTTATTTGCAATCTGTTTCTAAATGGTTGCAGACTTGTGTTTGTGTTACAAATTTTTTTTAAAGTCTTATATGATTACTGAGTTTTCATTTGTTTATTTATCTTCATAGTTGGTTTCAAAAGATTCGTGTTTTCAAAAGTATTTCCAGCAACTTAAAGCTTTAAGAGCAGTTTTGCTCTCTGTTCATATTTAGTTCCCAGCAGTGCTCTGCTCTCTGGTTTTCAAAAAACCAAGCAGGTTTCAAAAACTAAAAATTATTTTCGCTACTGCTTGTCACACATACGGATCGAACTATGTACCTCCCACATGTGATGCTTAGGCGTTACCATTCAGCCATGTTAATTCATGTGAATTAATTGTTACGTTATTTGTTTTATTGCTACTTATTCTGTGATTTAATTGTGGGTTTGAAAAAACGTAACTACTGAGAATCGAACCCGGAACCTCCGCATGCGTTCCTGATCTCCTTACCGTTAGACTAAGGGTCATTATTGTTAAAGCATGCGTTACAGTTTATTATAATTACTGCTGAGATGCTGTTAATTATTTCAAAAAATGCTTTATTCCAAAACGCTTTGTTCTGGATTCGAACACGCGACCTCCGCGTACGTTTCTGTGTTCCTTACTGTTAGTCTGTAAGTTATTTCGTGTTAAATGCATGCGTTATTGTGTAATTAAATGACGTGCGCCAGTTTATTATTTGAATAATATGCTTAATATATCCATGCTATAAATATATTTAAATAAAATATTTTGAGTAGATACAATTGAAATATGTGGTTATATGTTGAGCATGGTTATGTGATTAGTGAAAATAATTGCAATTGAGATATGTGAAAATATATAAAATTGCAAGTATGCCCTATGAAGACTTTAAATCATTCTAAGTGCGAGACTTGTGAATTATTTAGAGATATGGGTGGTGAGAGCTCTAATAACAATGCCGCGAGCATTGAGACCTTTCCAATGACGGGCGACGTTGAGGTCGTTACGTTAAATCAAAGGGCTAACGGTATTGAGACCGTAGTACCGGTTTTGAGAACCACTATGTCATATTCTCAACTAGAGAAACCTAAAATAATTTCGAAATAATTCTAAGTACTGAGACTTGTGAATTATTCGAAGGAAATTAAAATTGAGAATAATTCTAAGTATTGAGACTTGTGAATTATTTGAAGACAATTCATAATTAGAATAATTCTAAGTATTGAGACTTGTGAATTATTCGAAAAGAAATTTATAATAAAAATAATTCTAAGTATTGAGACTTGTGAATTATTCGAAGATATTCTAAGTGAGAATATTTATACAGACGGTTCTGTCGCAGAAAGGTGGAGTGTAAGCGGACTTGTCCCTCCACTGGCCTGGGAACCTAATATTCTGTCGCAGAAAGGTGGATTTTAAAGAGGTTTTGTCCCTCCAATGGCCTGGGAATATCTGTATAAATAGTTCGGTTGAGAATTCTCAGCGATACTAATATAAATAATTGTGTGAATTATTTAATTAGTTATGGCGGCTGAAAAATTAAAACAACAACCCGAACGAATGGTAGGTAGACATTGGGGCTACTCGACCACATTTGCGCGAACAAGTGGATGTTCACGACCTATCAACTTGTGGAGAACAAGCAGTGTTTCTTGGGAAACTCTGAAATCCCAAAAGTTGAAGGCAGGGGAAAGGTTGTGCTAAAGAGGACCTCGGGGAAAGAGTTGACCCTAAACGAGGCGCTTCATGTTTCAGAGATTCACACGATCTAATATGTGAGACAATATCGAACTAGAAAAGGTTCACACTTGTCTTTGAGTCAGACAAGGTTATCCTGTCTAAGGGTAGAACCTTTGGAGGAAAGGGATTTGGTCTAAGAATCTTTTAAGATGTATGTTAGGACCATGTCACCTAAGGGCGAGGCTAGTAGTGAGGCTAGTGTTCAAGTTTGATGCAGTAAAAAGTCTCGTGTGAGGAGACTAATTTTACGAATAAATGTAATCGAAATTGCATATGAGGCAAAGATTATAATTATTTCGATTACTTGTGACGTCTTTATGACATGGAAAAAATAATACAAGTGCGAGACTTGTATATTGTGTGTGTATATATATGTATATATATTTGTAGGAAATACAAGTGTGAGACTTGTATAATATATATATATATATATATATATATATATTTATATTTGTAGGAAATACAAGTGTGAGACTTGTATAATATATATATATATATATATATATATATTTATATTTGTAGAAAATACAAGTGTGAGACTTGTATAATATATATATTTATATTTGTTGAGAATAACACAAGTGTGAGACTTGAATATTATATATATTTGTAGAAAATAAAAACAAGTGCAAAGACTTGTATTTTATTATATATATATATATATATATATGTGTGTGTGTGTGTGTGTGTGTGTGTTTGAAATATTTGGAATTGAGTCCAAATATAAGTGTGTAAATTAAATTGCTTAGTGAGAAGCAAGTGAGATTTAATACTATTTATTTTACTAAATATATTAAATATTCAGATTTATTTGATGTAAGACGCGAAGTACGCAAACAAAATAAATTCTGAAATAAGTAATTTCTTTAAGGCTAGAGACATTTTTTCTTGAGGAAAAGAAAGAAATGTGGGGGCTTGAAGAAGAAAGTGTTAGTTAAGATTACTCCAAACTTTTAAGTTGAATAATAATCATAATATTTTCCGAATACCTTAAGAGGTTAAAGAAAATATTGGAGGCGATTGACGAAAGGTCTAGCAAGAGACTAAGTAGCAAATTCATCGAGGGAAATGGGAAATTTGAGCCCACCAATAAGACATCACCCCCATGATGGCAACCGTACCTGAATTGTAAACCCCAATTTGCAGGTTCAAAGGGACAACCGAATTGTGGGGGCGAGTCGAACAAAGCACTCGGGAAATTGAGTTCCCAGCCCATTTCTATGATGAAAGAGTGATGGACCTGTACAGGTTAAGGAGAACTTGAGGTTCTAATGATCCTTATGTCTTGTAAACACAAGCGGGGTATTGCAGGATACCTTTAATTAGAGATCACATATGTCGAATGTGAAGGGGCCGCTTCTATGAGATGATACAAAAGGGCTAAATCTCTAAAGCATTCGATGAAATTTTCCAAGACAGTCCAGGGCCAAAATGGACAACAACGAGAACCAATATGGTATTGGAATGAGTTGTGTGAGTACCATTGTCTTGGTATACACAAAACGCCGAACAGTTCAAGGCATCACGTCCACTGGTTGGCAAGTATATCCGATGGTATTTCACTAAGGAAGGTTCAAGGCCCAAAACCACCTATCCTGATGCAACAAGTTCCGGCATAACTCTGAAATTGCATTTAGCATTGTTAGGCTCACGTGCATTTCAGCCAATGACATTCATGTGGGGGATTGTTGGAGAAATTATTATTTGGCATAAGGCTAAATATAATTTTTAGAAATTGGAATTGAGTCCAATTGATATTATAGCAACTTGGGTTTAATGGTGTGAATTGTATTGGCTTAATGAGAAGCTAATTGGTGAGATTTTATTTATATGAATAAGATTTTTATTTAATAAAAATCGGATTTGAATTGAGAATTCAAACCACACCTAAATGCTATAATAATGTGAAATGAATTTGGCTTTATGGCTGAATTAAAATCACCCCTTAATGGCTTGGTTGTTACATGAATTTTTTTTCTATTTAAAGGCCTTTGCGCAAAGGAGAAAAGCATCCAACAAAAACATAGCATTATGCATTTCATTTTCATATTCAATTTCAGAGTTCTGCAAATACCGTTCGTGTTCGAAATAGAAAAACAGTATAGTCCTTCACTTGCTGTTTATTTGTGTGTGGACGTTGTACCTTGGGAGATCTCTTCCTCACGAGGGCTTGAAGGATAGCCGAGGAATTCGATCTTAAGGGGAGAAGGTTTGCTTTCAACTCGTCCTAAAACCGTTCTTCAATCCATTCTTACACATTTTCGGTAAACTTTATTGTTTGTCATATGTATTTATTTTGGAAAATCAACATCATGAATAAACGTTAATTTCTTGTTCTGTATTATTGTTATACGTATGCAACGCAATACCAACAGTAAGTCCAAGTTGATACTAGGACAGCAGCTTAGAGAGTCCATTATACCCCAAATTGGACACTTATCTGATAAACTTATCAAAGATACCTTGCAAACTTCAGCTGACAAAAAGAGAAACTGATTCCATACTGCATAAATCCTCCCTAGTTTCAAGAGAACTGCAAATAATACAAGATAAAAAGGAAATGCATCGTAAAATATATGCAGGAGTTCCGTATCATGAAGCAAGTAAAACTTTAAATATTAGGTGCTTTAATTTAAGGAGGCATCTTCAGAATTCTGGAATCAATACAAACCATCTTCAGCTTTGTCTATACTTACGACTTATGAGTACAAACCAAATATTCCAAAATGTAACCATTCCTTACGAACGAGGCCAAACAAGACCTCATATCCTGATGTTGGTCAAAGTAGGTAACTATATCGGTTGAAATTCCTAGTATTTCACAACCCAATGGTTAGACCTGGAAACTGAGCTCTTCCAAATTTTACAAACAGGGTTTGAAGTGCATTATTATAGAATTGTGAATACCAATGCTATGTAGACCTAGACTAGGTAAGGGTTTTCACTCCAGCCTAGCTGTTTTGTGCGGATCGTAAGGCTAGCCACCTAAAAGGAACAAAGTTATATATACATATACACACATATATATGTGTGTACATCGTTGGTCATGGAACAAAGCTTCATATACTACCATGAAAGGGGTATAGTAGAACCTTACAACAAAAATAAAATTTGCTTAGCTAGAAAGTTACAATTCTACATTTTTCTCGTCAAATACTAAGCCTGTAGCAGGATCGAGTTATTGGACATATAGATGGACAAAGAATAGATTACATTAAATGTCGACCTTCTCGTTGTAAGTTGAAGGAATTCCCACCTCAAGCCATCCTGACTTCATTTACTTTCAATCATATTATCTCATCAAACCTGAAGCATGAAGTACATTATCTAAATTTGAGGTAGGGATAAAAGCATCGAGCCCTCTGAACTATACACGTTTTTGTGTTTTGCCACTAAAACTAATTTAATAAGCACTTCGTCCCCTAAACTATGCTGATTTGTGCGATTTGCACCAACAGTGTAATTCCGGCGTATTTTGGCCGGAATATTCTCCGTTAGAGGTGTTTTTTCGCCTACTTTTTGTCATCAACGACCAAAATACATCTATACAACACATATGAGTCGGGTAGGAGGAAATATTCCGGGCAAAAATGGCCAGAAATACACCGGTGGTACAAATCGCACAAATCAGCATAGTTTAGGGGGCAAAGTGCTTATTAAATTAGTTTAGGGGCAAAGTGCAAAAACGTGTATAGTTCAGGGGGCTTGATCACTGTTTTGAAACCCAGCCCGGACCGGCCGGTCGGACTGGTTCAACCGAGAATCGATGGCCTGGCCGGGCCGGTTCTGCTCATATATAGGGCTGCAAGGAGCCTCGGGCGAACCGGCAAATTTGGCCGGTTCACCCGACAATCCGGTCGCCCGGTTCGAACCGGGCAGCTCCCCATTTTTTTTTTAACTTTTCTTTTACTTTTTTTTTCTGAAAATTATGAGACGGTCCATACTTTTTTGAGAATTACAAACTTGCCTCGAAAATTTTGAAAAAAAGAAAGGAAAAAAATGCTAAACTTTGAAAGGCCATAACTTTGCGTAGGAGGGTCCGTTTTGGATGCATTTTTTTTTAATTTGGGGTATCTCGACGAATTGCGGTCCCTATTGACTCAGCACGGACCGTATTACGGTCCCTACTAATATTCATACTTTAAAATCGATGAATATTATTAGAGACCGCACTTAGGTCCCTGATATAGCAACAGGGACCGCACTGCGGCCACTACTAAATATTAGTGACCTAAGGGCGGTCTCTAATATATATTAGTGACCTAAGTGCGGTCACTGAAATCCAAAAATTTAAAATTTGACGAAAATTTTAGGCGGGATTGAGGGGAAAATTTGAATTTGGCGAAAATTTAAAAATTTCACCCTCTCCTCTATATATACTCACCACTCTTACACATCTCATTTCATTATCTCCAAAAAATACCCAACATAAAAACACTATCTTCTTTTCCAACACAAAAACACTATCTTCTTTTCTCAAAAAATCACCCAACACAAAAACTTTTCTTCTTTTCACCCACACAAATCCAAAAATCAAATCACCAACACAATCTTTATTTTCTTTCTTTTCTTTCACTTTCTTTATTTTGGATCTACACTTTCTTTTCTTTCACTTTCTTTATTTTGGATCTACACTTTCTTTCCTTACTTTTCTTTCACTTGTTGTTTTATTCATTCATCTTTTTGTTTTCATTAATCTTTTTGCTTTCATTCATCTTTTTGAATAATTCATTTTTTTTTCATTCATATTTTATTTTCTATTATTAGTCATTTTATTCATCTTTTTACATTCATTAATACTTTCATGTCATTATATTAACTTTTTCTTCATTATTTTATGGTTTTGATCATGTTAAAATCATAATTTTACAAAAATAACAATAATATTCTGGATTAAATCCAGAATATTATTGTTTTTTGTTTATTTTTCAACTAGGTCAATCGGGCAATTCGGTCCCTACTAATATTCATAGATACTCTATGAATATTAGTAGGGCCGAATTGTGGTCCCTGTTTTTGTTATTACGGACCGCAATTCGGTCCTTATTGATATTTATAGATACTCTATGAATATTAGTAGGGACCGAATTACGGTCCCAGTTTTTGATATTAGGGACCGCACTTCGGTCCCTGATACTCAATCAATAGGGACCGGAAAGCGGTCCCTATTGATATTAACTCAACAGGAACCAGAAAGCAGTCTCTGATTTTTCGGTCCCTATTGACCCTCATCACGGACCTAATTGCGATCACTGATGGGAAGCGACCGAGGTCAATAGGGACCGGTCAATAGCGACCGCAATGTAGTCCCTATTGACCATCAAGGACCGCTTGGGGAATCAATAGGGACTGCATTGCGGTCCCTATTGACCCCCAAATCTTGTAGTATTTGTTCATACTCTGATACCAATTGTTATGATCTGACTTCCCGTTTGAAGAATACCAAACTTATTTTTCAGATTAGGTGAGGGTAAAGATGTTTTTGATATATTTTGTATGTCATTGATGAGTGTCTAAATAATATGATTCTAGTATCCGTATTACTTGTTCGTTTGTCCAACTTTTGGCATTCCTAGTGTATTTATCGTGTTTTATTGTTATCTAGTTTTGAGTCATGTGAATACAAAACTATCGTCTTGAAGCATGGAATGGATAAAAATTATGAAGAAACAAGTTTAATGACTAAAGAACAAGAGACAATGGACAATAGATGAGCTAGCACCACGACGCTATGAAGCAGCGCAAGAGACTGCAACCCTAGAATCATCGCGATCTCTTGGACACGTGCTAGTCATGCTTGGACAACAAGGCGCTTGCTAGAGCGTTCTTGGGATGAAACTGTAGCTTCACTGGATTTAAATTGACAACTGTTGATCAAGCCTAACTAGAGCAACACAAAAATTTATAAAAAAGAGGGGTTGATCTAGGTCGAAAACACTAAGCAATCTTGAACATAAGCACAAACAACACGATCATAAATAGTGAAGCAACATGACTATCGTGAAGAGCCTGAGAGAAACACCACATACCACATGAACTCATCCTCCATAATCATTGTTTCTTAGAGTCAAATAATCAAGAGTTGTGACGAAGAAGGCAAATAAAAGAGATTTAAAAAATTAAGATCATCGACGTCCAACGGATCAGGTCAAAGCACGGTGGAGGGAGTACTTCGAGGGCCTGTTTAATGGAGGCCCCACCCCAGCAGTGAGTGACATCTCGCAGTCCCCCCAGGATCTGAACCGCAATTTTATGCGCCGTATTAGAAGGTCGGAAGTCAAAGATGCTTTGAAGAGGATGAAGACTCGAAAAGCCTTTGGCCCAGATGGTATCCCTATCGAGGCTTGGAGAAGCATGGGAGAAATAGGGGTGACCTGGTTGACGGACCTCTTTAACAAAATATGGCGAACAAATAAAATACCAGAAGAATGGATGAAGAGTACGCTAATACCTCTATATAAGAACAAGGGTGATGTCCAAAACTGTTCTAACTATCGTGGGATAAAGCTTATGTCTCACACCATGAAGCTATGGGAGAGGGTGATCGAACACCGATTGAGACAAATTCTTCCCATATCTGAGAACCAATTTGGATTTATGCCCGGAAGGTCGACCATAGAGGCCATCCATTTGATTCGTCAGCTCATTGAACGCTTTCGAGAAAAAAGTAGAGATTTGCATATGGTCTTTATTGACTTAGAAAAGGCATATGACAAAGTACCTCGAGATGTATTATGGTGGACCTTGGTGAAGAAGGGGGTACTCATTAAATATATCAACATCATAAAAGATATGTATGAGAATGTGGTGACAAGTGTCCGAACTTGTGGCAGTTTAACAGACGCCTTTCCAATTACAATTGGCTTACATCAGGGGTCAGCTTTGAGCCCATTTTTGTTTGCCATTGTAATTGATGAAATCACCAGAACCATCCAAGATCGGGTCCCATGGTGTATGTTGTTTGCAGACGATATTGTCCTCATCGACGAGACGAGAATGGGAGTTAACGCTAAATTAGAACGATGGAGACAAACATTAGAAGCACCAGGATTTCGACTAAGTCGAACAAAAACAGAGTACCTCGAATGCAAGTTTAGCAAACAACGAAGAAACACCGATGGCACGGTTTAGTTGGATGGCCAAGAGATACCGAGAAGTGCGCATTTTCGGTATTTAGGCTCCATATTGCAGATGGATGGAGAGTTAGACGGAGATGTCAACCACCGCATCCAAGCTGGATGGACAAAGTGGAAGAGTGCAACAGGGATCCTGTGCGATCGTAACTTTCCTCTAAAGCTTAAAGGAAAGTTCTATCGTACGTCTATTAGACCTGCTTTGCTTTATGGCTCCGAGTGCTGGGCTATTAAGCAAAGTCATGCACATAAAATGAACGTTACAGAGATGTGCATGCTTCGGTGGATGTGCGGTAACACAAGGAGAGATAAATTGCGAAATGAAGATATTCGGCATAAATTGGGTGTGGCGGCCATTGACGAGAAAATGCGAGAAAATCGTTTAAGATGGTTTGTGCATGTTAAACGCAGACCCATAGATGCACCGGTACGACGAGTTGAAGATCTCGACTTAGGACAGACGACTAGAGCTCGCGGGAGACCGAAAAAGACGTGGATGGAGGTCATACGAAACGACATGAAGCTAAAAGATCTAAATGAAGACATGCTCGTCAACCGAAACCTATGGAGGCAGAAGATTCATGTTCACGACTCGACGTGATTCATTTATGGTTCATATAGCCTACCCCAATTTAATTGGGATTACAAACTTTGTTGTTGTTGTTGTTGACGTCCAACGGATCAAAGACTTATGTTGTTTAATTTTTTATCTGTTGTTGTTGTTGAACTTGAGATTGTGAGTAGCTAAACTACTTCAATGTTTGGAGTAGGGAGTAGCTCAAATTTATGAATATTAGTATTTAATTTATACAAGTTTTTTCATTGAGATAATACATGTTTAGAATTATTTGTTTATGTTGCATATTATGACTAAAACGCCATCCGCCTATGACTATCAAATACGGATTTTTGGGAAACCAAATAATGATGTTATACTTAGTATGTTAGAATTAATTTTGTGACCAGACTAGCTAACACGAATTCATGCACAATACTCAGATCAGATAAATACATATCTTTGTTTGCAAGTACGTATATTGACACTAGCGAATGGTGAATTGTATTGCAGACTCAATATCCCTTCTGAAACGATTGATAACTGGATTGTTTGGGCTAACTCTCGAAATATTTGGAGGCTTAAGAATTTTATATATGCAGATAACTTACTCTAGTCGACTCCATGCACTCACCATTTCAGTTTGAGATTTCGTTTTTTTTCTATTTTTCCAAGAACTTTCGTGGAAGGGTGCTATTAGATGAATTGTCGAAGTCGACGAGGACAGAGGAATTTTGATCGATCAGGTAATGAACTTGGCTACATGTAAGAAAAGACAAGACCTCCTCAGAGGGGAAATGGAAAACATAACAATGTGACATAAATATTATTTTTCATACGCATAATAATAATATTTGAAATAATATAATAAATAATAGAACCAGTGCTTACTGCATTTAACTAGCATTATAATACTAATTGACAGACAATGACAATTTATTAATTAGGATACTTCTTGGAATATTGAACCCCAAAATCATCCATTATTTTTTTTGAAAGCTCCACTTCTAATTTTCCTTAAAACAAATTATAAGAATAAAAAAGCTGCTCAAGAATCATAAGATATATGTCATGACCCTAGATGAGTGTGCCTTTCGGCTTACGTCTGGAATTTTTTGCGTGTCTTAGGTAAAATATCGTTTTGGAGTCCACGTTTCTTACGCTTTTATTCGCGGTTTGCATTTCGTGATAGTATGTTTTAATGGTATCTGCTTAGGTCGTCGTAAGTTTACCTAGTACCTGATGACCTGATGTGTTTTTATCATTTTCATTATCATTATATATGTAAACATTTCATCATTGTTGAGGAATCAGAAAAAAATTATCCCAAATTCCTCTTCGCTACATATCTTCTTTCTTAACTTTCGCCTCTCTTCTACTCTTCAAACTCTTCCATGAAAATAAAAAAATTAAAATATATCAAAAAGAAGCATTATTACCTCTGTTATTGAAATGGATATCAAAAAGTTGTCGATCGAAAAGCAGGGATCCGACAATATACCAAGGAATGACAAAATAAAATCCAAATATGTTGTTATGGGCCTAGAAAAACAGTTGAATGGCTAATGTAAACTTTGGGTTTGGGGGTGGGGTGGGGAGGGAGCCCAGCACTATGTTGTTATGGCCCGATATGAATTGATAAAGAAGAAGGCAAAGCCTACCAAATTATAACCAAATTATTTTAGCCTAAAGCCTTAAACCATAAAGCAGTGAAAAGTATTACCGGAATTCCACTTCATAATTGTTTCTTCGATGACACCACGCTCTTCTTCTTTTCTTTCTTTTTTATTCATTTGGAAAACTGGTAGTCAAAAATGCAAGTGGGTTAGTGAGCCTTTGGGAGAATGCGTTTTCTTTTTTGATGTTTTTAATTATTGGTTTTTTAGTTTTGATATAATTTTATAGGTCAATACATATTTCCTGAACATAAAAAAACGTTGCGTTTCTCTATTTTATTCTATTGATACTATGAACGACAGGAACACATATAATGACGTGCGGAATAGTTGTTAGTGGTAAGTGTTTTTCTCGATTAATGATTTCTTTATATATAAGACAATTACGGGAACTTGATAAAAGAAAATATCATAATTATTATTAGTCATAAGAACCTCTCTTTTTCATATAACTAGCCAACCAGCTACTGTCCCCAGCTACTGTCCCCTCACGTGCAGGCTGTAAATCTTTTTGTTACACCTGTCACGTGGCACTTTTTGATAATTGGGTGACGGTGGGATTCGAACCCATGACCTCTTGTTGCCTGAGCTCTGATACGATATTGAATTATCATCTCATATAAAAGCTTAAACTGTTAGAGAGGGTAGGCATTTAATATTTATATATATTATCTCCAACACGAGGTGAACAACGAGCGATCCCTTTCTCCTTTAACTTTTTTTCCTTAAACTCAGTGAGTTCTTATTTCTTGGTGACCTTTTCTCTGAAATGACTATCTACCTTAAATACAGCTAAAGCTATTCTTGTATAATTGATTTTTAAAACCGTAAGTGGTTGAGAGTCTTAGTCGCCAGTGTGTTTTTCTATACTAAGTCTTCATGAGTCTTTAGTCGTCAGTTTGTGTTTTTCTATAAAGAAAGGAATATTATCTTATGATCAATTCCTTAGCTAAGTCGATCGTACTCAAACTAACATATAGACCTTTTATATCTGATTTAATGGTATACCCTTTTTGAATAGAAACAAATTGTGCAAAAAATATGTTGAAGTAAAAAATGAACAAATTATTCAGATGAAGCTTTTTCTATTAGAAGAGGTGCGGTTACATTTGATGATTGCACCATTGTTACGAATAACAAGCTAAATTGGCCTCATAATTATTGTTCTGAAAACAACCAGCTATACCTATCAATGTATTATACAGTTTGTGAAAGTCTCTAATGGTATGTCTCGCTCCTTGCTCCAATCAATATGCACGAAGCATTTGAATGCACTTCTTTAGAGAATTGAAGTAAAATGGATGATAAGAGTACCTGGATTGTGATCTTGTGATCTTGTTGCGATACATCGATGAAAAAAGAAGCGCAAGGGTGCATAATTAATTGTGTTATAAGTAGGCATGACTACCCAATCGAGCATATAATTTTTCCCGTGAAAGATGAAGACCCGGTTAAAGATTTAATGGGTGGCCATATATTAATTATGAGCAAATGAAAATTACCTCCTCTAATACATGAAATATGCACATTACCACATGTAATCTTAAAATAGGCAAATTACCTACATGTAATCTTGAAACTGGTGCACATCGCCCCCTATTGAATTTTTCATGTATTTATAACTTGTACATTGTCGAATTATATTATTTGAATATTTCACTACAACAGATTGGGCCTTTACCGTCGGGCCCGTCAATTTGGACCGACGGTAAAGGCCCAATTATTACCGTCGGGCCCAATCCCGACGGTAAAGGGTTTTACCGTCGGCTTTGGGCCGACGGTAAAAATAGGTTGGCTTTACCGTCGGCCCAAATCCGACGGTAAAGCCCATTACCGTCGGGTTTGGGCCGACGATAATGGCCCATTTTATTAAAAAAAAATTTTAAAAAAAATAAAAAAATGATTTCGACTGATATTTGTAATAAATAAAAAATAAAAAATACAAAATGATCATTACCGTCAGCTTAGAGCCGACGGTAATGATCATTCCGTGTGATAAAAATCACACGGATCAGATCACGCCATGTCAGCGATCCGTGTGATAATTCACACGAATCGCTGACGTGGCACGCCACACCCCTTTTTTTGTTTTTTTTTTAATTTAACCCCTACTCCTCCTAAATATCTATAAATACCCCTTATTCTACTCACTTAATTCATTCATTCTTCCCATTCTCCAAAAACTATCTACTTTCTCTCCCAAAAATTCTTAATAACTAACAAAAATTTATCCATATTCACTAACTTATAATTAGAGTTTATTATTTGTTTTATTATTTTATTTCTACTTATGTTTTATTCATTATCTAACTAATAATAACTATAAAAAACTTATATTATCAAGATTTTATTTTAAATACGAAATTTTATTTATTATAATAAATAATATAAAAAAATTGCTCGAAAATGTGAATGTTATTATTTAAATCGATTTCTTTTAAATTAAATCGCCAAATAAACATAAAAAAATTATTTAAAACCGTTTCTTTTAAATCAATTGTTTTAAATCGTTTTTTTTAAATCATTTTTTTAAATCGTTTTTTTAAATTTTTTTAATATTTTTAAACCCTTACCGTCCGCTTAAAGCCGACGGTAAAGGGTTTTTCCGTCGGCTTAACCGTCGGCTTAAAGTCGACGGAAAAAACCCCTTTTCCGTCGGAATAGGAAAAAGCTTTTCCGTCGACAATAAGCCGACGGAAAAGCCCTTTTCCGTCGGTAAAAATTCGACGGAAAAAAGCTTTACCGACGAGCTCTTTTTCGTCGGGTTTTACCGACGGCTTTTGCCGACGGAAAAGGGTATTTCCGTCGGCAAAAGACCCTTTACAGACGGTTTTTGAGCCGTCGGTAAAGCCTCTTTTCCTTCTAGTGTTTATTTATTATTCACTTAGTACATTTGATTTGAGAATGAGATAGATAACAATACAATAAGAAAACTTCACAATATATAATCTCCATGTATAAATATATCATCATATGTGTTAACGTTGAAATGTGTCCTCTTTACTATCAATTTTTTTTTATGTGTCTTGTTTCATCAGGAGGTAACAATTTCTTCAATTTACTATATTATTCCACTAAAACCGTGAGTTACGTGCATCTATTGTTGCTTGATTGTAATGTTAAAACTACAAGTGGTGGGGAGTTATTAGCAAATTGTTTTTCTAGACTACGGAAAAAATTAATAAATCTTATGACTGCAGCTTATTGTTATTTCTAAAAATTATCATAACTAGACGTATATGAAAAAAACTCGACCAGGAAATGCACGCATGTATGTGCTATTTCCTTCTCACTTTTTTTTTTCCTTTTTCAGCATTCCTTAAATAACGTTAATTTACTTAAATAATGTAATTAATCTTTCTTTTCAAATGTGAAGTTTCCGCTGCCATTATTTAGAAACACAAAAAGACATAATGACATTTATGTGTAAAATGGAGCTGTTGTTAATTATTAGTATGGTGGAACCGGTGTATATATGAATATAACAATATAATATATATGGGCAAAATATTTTTTTTGCCCTTTATTTTATGCCAACTTCAGGTTTTGCCCTTTAACTTTTCGGGCTTAGAAAATATCCGCTAACTCCTTACTTTTTTATAAAAAATGCCCGGCGGGCTCAAAAGATGCCATTGGGCTGGTTTTTGCTGACGTGGCGTCTGACTGGGTGTCCCAGTCAGACGCCACGTCATTAATTTTTTTTTTTTTTTATGTTGCTGAATGGAAACAAATAAACACATATATATATGTGTTCATATATATATATATGTTTATACATTAAACATATATTTACATTAAAAACATAAAAAAAGAAAAGAAAAATTGGTTCAGATATATATATATATAGGTTAATTCAATATATAATAAAATTAAATATAATTTTGAATTAAAAAGAGAAATTTAACTAAACACTAAAAATTTGTATAAATTCAAGTTTAATCGAAAAACCAAAAAAAAAAAAAGAATAATTCTAGCATTTTCATGTACGAATAATCAAAATGATCATTTTAATAACAATTATCAATAGTTTTTGCCTTTCGTTCACCTTTCATCGAATTCAAATGAGACAAATGATCATGTATAAAATAGTGATCATGATGATCATTTTAATAACAATTTATAAAAACTATTTAAATTATAAAAAACAAAAAAAAATAAAAAACATTTACTTTTCATCATCTTCTCCAATCTTCACCAACCGAACTCCCCCCCCCCCTCCCGCCACGCCCCCACCCCCCCACCATCCCCACCCGATTTCGCGGCGCCTCCCACCACCACACCCCGATTTCGCGTTCCCCCACCCCTTCCCGTCGCGTGAAACTACGGCGGATTCGTCGGATTCCGATTCGTCCAATTTGAACGGCGGTTCGACGCGTAGAATATCGAGCTCCAATTTGCTGGATTCGGAATCGAAGAATTATTGCAATTTTGTGGTCGTTTGTGCGTCGGATTGAAACGCCATTGTTGTTGATTTGAAGTTGGTGGTGGTGGTGGTGATGTAGATGACGAGGTTGGGGTGGCGGTGGTGACCTTGGGTGGGTGATGAAGATGATGGGGGCAGGGGTGGTAGCGGTGGTGGTGATGATGACGGCGGGGGGGTGGGGGGTGGCGTGGTGGTGGCCCTTGGGTGGGTGATGAAGATGATGGGATTTTTATAAATAAATATATAAAAATTATTATTTTACAAATAGTTTTTAAAGATACGAAAAAATCATGATTACTTTTTCTATTTAATTGTATTTTTGGTGTTACTTATAACATAATTAAAAAGTTATTACGGGAATATAAAAAGTTTTGTATATATATACATATGCAAAAAAAAATTTAAAAAAATTAATGACGTGGCGTCCCAGTCAGACGCCACGTCAGCCAAAAGCAACCCAACCCAATCCAAGAGCCCGACGGGCATTTTTTTATAAAAAAGTAAGGAGTTAACGGGCATTTTCTAAGCCCGAAAAGTTAAAGGGCAAAACCTGAAGTTGGCATAACATAAAGGGCAAAAACAATATTTTGCCCATATAATATTTCTAGATTTCAATTATACAAATAAATTAAAAAACATAAACATATATTTATAATATCTGACAATGTACTACGCTTAATATATATTAATTTATATGCATGAAGTGTTAAACTTCTCTCCCGTCATGTAAAAATGAATTAAAAAGAAAAGAAATGGGGCTGGAGAATTGTTGCTTGAGTCAAGGAATCCTGAAACTCAAAAATCAGAAGTCCTACAAACCATAAAACTTTTACGAAAATTATGTTGCGACACGGGTGAGAATTGTAAGGATAGAGGTCCGCGATCTCATTCGAGTTCCTTCTTTAGCCCTTGTTTTTCTAATTTTTTTTTTTTCCATCTATTTATATTTCCCCCAAAATTAAACAAATTCTCTACCTCGAATATAGCTAGAAGCCTAGAGCTGTTCTTGCACTATTGATTGTAATGTTGAAACCATAAGTGTTTACAAAAAGTACTATATGATATGATCAATTCCTTAGCCACTCGTATTTCATCTGATTATTTATGAAAAATAGACAAACAAATCACGTGACGTTATTTTTAGTGCAAAAACGTGCTAGTTAGTAAGAACGTAAATGATTCGGACAAGTTATATATATATATATATATATATATATATATATATATATATATATATATTAGAACAGGTGCACTGATCAAGAGGGCTTTGATAATTGCATCATTATTGGCATACCATACACTGATTTATTATAGTGCATGAAAATATCAATTGAATTTAATGTTATTCTCAGTATAGGGTACAAGCACAGAGCATCTTTCTTTAATGTAAAAAGAATAAAAGAGAAGGTCATGAGAATGATGATATAGGGATTCGTAAGAGCTTGAATAAAAGTTTTCATTTTTATAGAAAGTTGAATATGGAATTGGATTTAAAAACAAATTCCTAAGAAATTACAATGAGAAGAGAACTACTAAAATACAATCATTTCATTTAGTTATACTAGAAACATTGGCACGCGGTCTCCACGCGTTAATTTTTTTTTTTTTTTTTACTTTTTTAAGAGAAAAAACTTTCATAATCGGCGTGGACCCGCCATCAAACGTCAAAGTACAACCAATGCCTAAGACCTCAACAAACTAATAAGAAAGTCAACGTGCAACTAAAACTAAATGAACTCAAACACTAAATCATGAGGATCACAATGATTATCAATTGCCGTACGAGCTAAGTCATGAGCCAGTGTATTAGCTTTGCGTCCCAACGAATTGAATATTTCGTGTGCGGTGTAAATAAGCGAAGAAAGTCCCCCATAATATTCACGCAAATTGCATGCTCTTGGGTCCGGTGAGTAATCTCATGTATGATATTCAAAAAATCACCCTCAAATATTATTTCCTCCCAGTTCATACCAATCGCAAGCCTAATAGGCCAAAGTGCCGCAAGTGCCTCAATACACAACAAATCAAGTGTGGCCGTGAGTCGTCGCTGAACCCGAGCTATGATAATGCCCTCAGAATCCTGCACTACTACCCCAATGCCGATAGCTCCCTCCTCCTAAAAACGTGCACCATCAAAGTTGATCTTATAATATAATTAATTTGTGTTGTAAAGATTATAAAGTAAATATGGATATAGAATCTACATATCTTAACCTTCTTTTTATGTAAGGAAGAATAAGGTAATAATTGTTTTCTTTAATGAACAGATTTAAATTATAATAAAGCTAAAATAAATTACAGTTATATCCTAGCTAATGACAAACTTTAATAATGTGTCCAAAGGTAAATAAGGAAATTAAAAAATTAGTCTCAACATGCCATCCACTACAGAAAATACAATTTTCACCAACGCATTATTAGGCATTTGGCAGCGCCTTTTTGCGCTGGTAAAAACTTTTACCAACACTGCCTAGCGCTGGTGTTGTTTGCGCTGGGGATCCATACACCAGCGCTGTTTTTTTGGGTTATTTTAAGAACATGGCGCCGGTGTATTGTGTTCCAAACGTTTTTACCAGCACTTACAAGAGGTGTTAGAAAAATTAAAGCGCTGGGATGAGCAAATTTGTTGTAGTGATCACATGGCTTCCTTTATATATATAATAATAGTATATATATCCTTCTAATAATATAGATTACACATAATAACTGAAAATAACCATAATATCATATGTATCGTTAATAATGTGCGGAAAATATCTTGATAAGTACTTATAATAGAATAAATTTTATTATAAACATTTAATTTTTTGTTATACAGGGCCTAAAATATAGATTAGAAGTCTTAAAGTCTTGGCAAACGTCGGACGGGCTTTAGTTCCTGAATTGAGCCCGTATCACTACTCATAAAAAGATCATCGTGTCTTACGAGTTATGAACCATGATCACAATTTATTCCACTGTCCAAATATCATTTTACTAAACTTTCCGAGAAAAGTGATAATTTGAGATGTATAGTCTTTATTATTTCTCCTAATACTCGTACTTACATTAGAAAATTCAAAATAGTCATATTCTTTCTTTAAAATGGTGAAGATTCCCATCCCTATTTCAAAGAAACAAATCGCACACGGATATATATCTTTAGTGCAAAATAATGAACTTTTCAAGAAGAAGTTAAGAACAGACTCGCTCCCGCGGAGAGTTGATAATTACATCGTAATTTGACTTAACCGCCTAATTTGGCCTTGAAATTATTAATGTTGGTTAGACCATATCGCTTTGCTACACAGTATGGAAATTTCAGTTAAATCTAATCATTTACTTCTTATGGCGCACAAGTAATTATATTGGACCGCATTTGTTTTGTAATTGTGCTTAAAAGAGTCGAAATCCTGATCATTAAGTTGGGGAAGGGCTGTCAATAATGTAATTTTGGAAGGGGTTGAAGCAGTCCAATTGCTTCTTTTAATTATATTTCCTTTTTACTGGAAAAAGAAATAGAAGAAAAATTAGTGCCCCTGGTAGGCTTTTCCATTTTCCCTTTTAAACTCTTCTTTTGTCCATGAGTCTCTTTAGCCGTATGTTTTACAATATAAAGAATTACGCAAGCATTCTTGATAAAGTAATTTATTTATCTGGCCTGGTTCATTTCTGTTTCTCTTTTGGGTATAAAGTTATATTTTGTTATTAAAATTTAAAACAGTTAACCTGAACAAATCGGTTTCGAGCTTAGAGAACCCACACCATGCGTTGAAGCTGATTTAAATTGTGACCAGTTGGGCCAACCAAGCCTGTCATAAACATTCGATAATCTATCTAATCTGTAGCTCAGAGAACATCCTAAGAGAAAAGCACACTTTTGCAGTTTGTTTGTTCGTCCAAGTGGCAAGAAACCAGGTATAAGGAACTTGTATTCTCATCATAATTTGTGGTGCTAAAAAAACAATTCTTGTAACATGAACAAATATCATTAAGTAACAAGTCTTATCATTACTTAATACAATCAACAATGTTGCAATATCACTATATTTTGGCCAAAATAATGCCATCTCTAAGAAGTCCATAATCATATAACACGCGCGGCTACAAATAGTTAAGTTTCTTGTTTTCTTTTTTGTTTTTTTGTGAAGAACAAATACTTAAGTGTTAACAACTGTTAAGTTTCGATAAGATAAGTTAAATATAAAGGTGGACCAAATTTGATTTGTTCATTCACAGCAAGTAACTCATAAGATGTAACATTGGCATACATTTCAATATATAGCTAATTCCGTATTCAGGTTGATAATCATGATATTTCAATATAAAGGAAACCAGGCGGGAAAAACTTGAGCCTCTGAAATTATTGAAGACCCTTTGCTGCTATTTAAAACGGTGCTGATGCTCTTTATTATTTACACAACTGATTAAAACACTCTCAAAAGCAACAGTACAAAACCTCTCCTCTCCATCAGCTTTCTCTTCTCTATTACAATGAATAAGATACTCTCTCTATTGGTGTTCTTCTTCTTTTTCTTCTTCTTCTTCTTAATACGCATTGTCAATGCGGCTCCGACGAAACGAGAAACGTACATCGTCCATATGGACTTGGCATCCATGCCTAAGCCCTTTTCATCCCACCACGCCTGGTACAACTCCATCCTAGCCTCTGTACTCGATGATGGCAAGAGTCCACGGTCCAAACACCAACCCAACCTCATTTACAGCTACACTAATGCCATCAACGGCTTTAGTGCTATTCTCTCACCATCTGAGCTAGAAATTATAAAAAAGTCACCCTCCTTTCTGTCCGCGACGAAGGATACCAAAATGAAGCTAGCCACGACACGCTCGTCCGACTTTCTGGGACTAAACTCAATTTCTGGTGCTTGGCCAGAAACCAAGTTTGGAGAAGATGTCATTATTGGAGTGGTGGATACCGGTATCTGGCCAGAGAGTCATAGTTTTAATGACTACGGACTTGGTGATATCCCTGCAAGATGGAAGGGAGGTTGCTATGGAGGGGTCGGCTTCAATGACACACTCTGCAACAAGAAACTGATTGGTGCTCGGTTTTTCAACAAGGGTATTAAAGCTCTGTTTCCCAACATCACCTTTGTCGACTCGGCACGGGATGACAACGGCCACGGCACGCATGTCTCCTCAACTGCCGCCGGAAATTTTGTTGAAGGGGCCTCATTCTTCGGCTACGCGTCCGGGACAGCCAAAGGAATGGCGCCTGGGTCGAGGCTAGCCATGTACAAATTGGGATACACAAGAGATGGCCTTTCTGCTTCAGACATAGTAGCTGCAATAGATGCCGCGATCGAGGACAAAATAGACGTCCTTTCACTCTCCTTAGCTTCAGCTTCAACATTATACGACGACCCGGTGGCAATTGCAACTTTTGCTGCAATGGAGCGCGGGATATTTATCTCGAGTGCAGCGGGGAACTTGGGTCCCTTGCTAAAGACTATCACGGGCGGGGCGCCTTGGCATCTAACTGTGGCGGCCGGAACCGTAGACCGTACATTCTCCGGGACAATAACTTTAGGTAATGGAGCATACTTAAGTGGAGTGGCTTTCTACCCTCTTCAAGAGATTCCAATGAACCTCCCAATGTTTCTTTGGAAGTCTTGCGAAAGGGAAGAGCCACTACCGTTATTTGGGCAAAAGATAGTCGTTTGCGTCTCCTCAGAACCTCCTTCTTTTCCTTCTATCGATGGACTTGTAGGAGCCGTGGTTATTTGGAATGCAACCGGTGCATCTTATATGGAACACTTACCAGGTTCATATCCAACGGTTTTTGTTAATTATGGAATTGGAAAAGTGATTCTCGATTACATTAATGACAACCGTGAGCCAACGGCGACACTTTGGTTCAAAGAAACAATCCATGGTATTAAGCCAGCACCCGAAGTTTCCGACTTGAGCTCAAGAGGGCCATCCCAAGCATGTCCTTTCATTGTGAAGCCCGACGTTCTTGCTCCAGGCTATAACATACTCGCCTCGTGGCACGAGCGTAAACCTATTAACCTGTACGCAAGTGGACAGGTAATCAGCAAATTCAACATCATTAGCGGCACGTCGATGGCATCTCCTCATGTGGCTGGTGTGGCGGCACTACTGAGAGGGGCTCATGGCGACTGGAGTCCAGCTTCCATTCGTTCGGCGATAATGACGACCGCCAACCCCTTAAACAACTTGCTGTTGCCAATACAGGAAACGGAATCAAAACGAATCGCCACTCCATTGGCAATAGGTTCTGGTCATATTAGTCCGAACAAGGCACTCCACCCAGGGCTAGTTTACGACGCAAATGCAGATGACTACGTGAACTTCTTGTGTGCAATGAATTTGACTTCCAAACAGATTCATGCAATCACAAGATCTCGCCAGACTTGCACCACCCCTGATCTGGACTTGAATTATCCGTCCTTCATGGCATACTTCAAATGCAAAGGGACGAAGAGTTTGCGATTTAGCAGGATGCTAACCAATGTGGGCGAAGAGAATTCAACCTACTATGCCGAAGTTGCTCAAATGAAAGACTTCAAATTGAGTGTTGAGCCAGAGAAGCTGATTTTCAAGAAGAAGCTCGAAAAGCATAGGTACGAGCTGAAAGTCAGTGGACCGTGTTTGGAAGAAGGAACGATTCGATATGGTTCGATAACATGGCTCAAGGTACAAGGAAAGTCGTGTTCTGTTAGAAGTCCGATTGTCGTAGCTGGTCTAACTCCGTAGAATGCTTCATCAAAGCTTATTGAATATTGATTAGCAAGATTGCTGAATCAAGGTACAAGGATGTTAATTGTGAATGAACGCTTGCTGAATCATTATGAAAACATTGTTTCCAATTATTGTTGCCACAACGTTTTTTTCTGTTGTTTTCTGAATCAAGATTAAGATTTTGTTCACTTTTTTGTTGCCCGCTAATTCAAACTTAAGTTTAGTTTGTCAGGTAAGTAACCGTTTATTTTCAATATAACGAATCAAAGTGCTTATGTAATCAATTTATAAGTTCGGACTGGTGGTTAACTTTGTTAAGAAACTGATTTTCTGGAAATAATCGGGCCATGGACCATTTGATCGACCAAACAAAACCAAGATATTCAGCATGATGCTAACAAATTTTACTCATAGAAATATATCAAAAAAAAAAAAAAAACAGAAGTAGAACTACCGGGCTTGTCTCGCTTTACGCTCTAAATTATAAAAAAAAAAGGAGAGTTCCACAAAATTATAGAATTCGGGTTTTACTTAAACTCCAAGCACTTCCATCCTTTAGATTCAGAAATTTAAATATTAAATAATCTTTTTCTTTTCTTCCTTTTCTTATTTTTTCTTCAAATTTTGCGGGAAACAGAAGATGCAGAGGAGGGAGAGGAATATGAAGAATAAGATACAATTATGCCTCTTATTGGAGTTAAATAACGAAAACATGTTTGATTAGATTTTTCATATGCACATTGTTCTGAAAACTACTCTGGCGTTATCGATTCCAAGATGCTATAATCAACTGCACTAATAATTACTAAAGTTCTATAGTTGCACAACTTTGAAAATTATTTCAGATCCGATAAGTTTTTTTTTTCTTTTCTACAGAAGCTAATTATTTCTAAATGTACAATTTTTTTTTAAGATTTCAAAAGATATTAGGGAAAAATGAGAAACTAACCCTATCGTTTGGACGTTTTCGCAAACTATACCAACGTTTGAATTTTTGCAAAAATATACCTGACCTTTGCATTTCGACAAAAACTATACTTCAACTATCATTACGGCCAAATCACGTCACATTTCGACGTTATGACATCACACTCCGTTTTGGTCGAGGGCAAAATAGACATTTCAAAAGTATATACATAAAAAAACATTAAATTTAAAATATGGTGGCCGCGATTTGACGCCACCACCACTGCAAATCGCGCCACCGCGACCAGAATCACGGTGGTGATGGTGGTGGCGTCGCGCGATTTGACCGGCAGTAAACACCGGCAGCCTTGAAGCAGAAATCGCGAGCCTCGAAGTGAGGTGTAGCGGCAGATCCGACGAATTTTCCGATGGTGAGATTCGTCGGATCTGCAGTAAATTCGTCGGGTTAAACATCTGAGCCAAATGGTGATGAGATCCGACAAAACACACCGCCAACAAACTCAGCACCACCACCACCAACCGCCGCACCTCCGCTATCAATCACCGGTTACTTTAGTTGTGAGGAATACGAGCCAATTGGCTTTTTTATTTTTTATATCAATATAATTTTAAAAATTAATAAAAATAATAATTAAAAATAAATTGAAAGTGTAGTACCGATTTTGCCCCTGTAAAAATTTAAATTTGGCCGGAATGAAAGTTGGGATATAGTTTTTGTCGAAATGCAAAGCTCAGGTATAGTTTTGCAAAAATTCAAATGCTGTGTATAGTTTCGCGAAAACGTCCAAACGATGGGGCTAGTTTGTCTTTTTTCGCAAGATATTATATTGGAATATTACGCAAGGTCAATTGGAGAGAGTACATATCACTATTCACAAGTGGGTCAATATTGTTGTAATATTTTTGGTAGATTACATGAATCAAATGGGTCGATATTATTGTAATATTTTTTTGGTAGATTACATGAATCAAATCTATGATTATGTAATATATCTTGGGCAGGAAAACATTTATATATACAAGTTGTACTCTTTTTATTCACAAAGATATATTAACGAGAGCTCTATATTTTTGAAGCATATAAAAGATCTCATGTCTCAAAATGATTATACTTGTCAAAGTGGCACGTGCCAAAGTCGTAAATGTTGTACATTAGATGGTGAGTTTTCATTGCATTCTCTGCTTAATTTCAATAATATTTCTGTGCAATTATTTTAAATGTATCATTCTTATCGTTTTCTATACTTATGGATAACAGGAAAGTATAAAGACACTTGGCCCGAATTAGTTGGCAAGGATGTACAAGAAGCGAAAGCTATAATATTGAAAGAAAATCCCGTGGTGGTGTTGGTCAGAATTATTCGACCAGGCTTTGGCTACTATGAAGACTTTTGTTGCAATAGGGCTACTATTTTTGCTGATGAAAACGAAAAAGTTTCCCCTGTTCCTACTGTGCCCATGGTCGGCTAATGTAATCATCGTCAATACATGAAATGGTCGATAGTAAAATAGTATAAACTTGGAGTCATGATATACATGTAATTCCAAAAGTTTGTACTTGAGCATAAACATAATTGCTCTCTAAATAAAACCAATTTTAGTGGAGAATAAAAGGCATAATTTCATATTATTCTATTATGTGATTTGGAGTTTGTGAAAGTAAATAAATAATAATTAAGAACTGTTAATAAACTACTTTGTTATATGTTCAACTTTTAATACGAAAGATTAATAAAAATATACTAATATCGAGGAAACGAAATGTTATGGCTAATATAATAGGGGGCGGAAGGATCCATCTCGTCTCTAAGCGCTTGGACATAGGGTATCAAGCTCCGGCGACAAAGGGCCAAAATCTGCATCAAGCAGCTACTGCGTCGACTGCTGTAAAAATGTATCAGCGTCCCGCGACCCTCGCACCTAAGGACTCGACCAACCGACCTCTTGATACTGCACATCCCCTCGCACCTGAGGACTCAACCTACCGACCTCCTGATACTGCACATCCCCTCGCACCTGAGACCTCGGCTTACCCATCTCATGATACTGCACATCTCCTCGCACCTGAATACTCGGCCTACCCATCGATGCATGCTGATATGTTGTACGTTGAGACGACTGCTGGTAAGTTAACTCCTGGTGTGCACGCACATATGTCGTACGTTGGGCCGACTGCTGATAAGTATGCGAGTGCTCCTCTCCATGCTGGTACACTCGTCCCTAAGGGATCCCTAACGTGTTTGGTACGTACATATCTGTATGAGGGTATGTGTCATAGTCATAATGCAGAGAGAATGATCTAGACGGCTGTGTATATTGTGTACTGGCATGACGAGGTGGTTGCGTACGCCGTGGGATTGCGAAAAGTGGGGTTACGGACGCAGTGTGGGACCCCTTCACCACGCGGACTGCAGCAGCTGGTGGCCCAGTGGATGAGAACTACCATACAAAAATGTAGGAGAGCGAGTCATTGGTGACTCATCATCGAGAAAGGGCTCGTTTAGGTCCTCTGGTGGCTTAGCCTAACCAGATACAACAAATCTGGGGGTTCCTGACCGTTTTAAATTGTAGTGTTTCTCAAGTGATCCATGATGAGCTTGTTATGCTCCCACTGTCGTAACTCGTTCTCCTCCCTCACCGCAACTAATAGTGCGAGGTGCGCCGCCTCCCTCGCAGCAGATGCACTACCACTACTCAAGGCCTCACCGCAAATGTTTTTACCTGGTTTTTATTGAGGGGTTGAGGCTTTAGCCAGCTTTTGAAGCCCAATGGAGGCCATCAATTCCTGTCCGGGCCCTGTTTAGTCTGGAGCTCTTGGTGGTATTTCAGCTGCAAAAAAAAAAGAAAGCGAAATTAAGTAAGTAAATTGAAGCGTACGTGGAATTTCTTACTTGTAAATTATATTCATTGTATAAATAGATTACTTACCCAAGTCTGGTGAACTTCTTGATTTACCCACTCTTCTTCTCCCTTGGCGTTTGTCTTCTCTCGGCCAAGCTTGTATATCCTTGCTATTGGCAATTCTTTAATCGCAAGGCCCTCATTTTCAGCTTGTTTCATGAACCAATTAAAAAATTACTACGACATACTTATCATATGTATTTAAAGGGCCAAATTTTAACAAACAATTAAACTATCAAATAAAAACTTACTTCATTTTTTGCCAAAGTTTGGCCCGATCGGCTTCCACCAAATCAGTTATTCTTCGGAGCCTTGTCCCTGTTTATCTTGGCTTTTGCGCACCTATTCTTGTGTACCGGCTTATTCCAGTAATTTCTCTTCCTAGTCTTCCAGGATCCATATATCATGTATGCGATGCACATCGGGGTTGTTATCTATCTCCACGAATATTCTCTTAAGTGCGTTCAAGCATTCGTTATAACGCATGTAGCCAATCTTTTTCCAAGTCGTCCTAACTCGATGAAGGTCGTCTCCATCCCACTGATATTGGTCCTACGCATTTTAAATAATAGAAATGATTAAAAATAATATAATAAAAAAATCATTATAATTAAATGTGTTTAATATTTAATAATATTTTTATTAAAATCTTACACAAGATTCTTTCTGTTAACCCTTAAATATTCTATTAACACCCCGGAAGACCACGACGGCATCAACAATCTTAAAATAATCTCCACGATACCAAACGAATGGTGCACCCATCCCCACGACAGATATCTCACAGAGTACAAATACCGCGCGAGATGTCGAAAACTTTAAATAGCTTCCCGGAACATCCCCCGGGTATAGGATACTCTCGTACCTATTGTGTCACTAAAAACAACGTCCCTAAAAAACACCCCGGAAAGGACTCTCGAAAACTCCTCCACCTCCCAAAAGGTTCCCTCAGAACAACATACTTCCCATCCTTATCTCAAAATAAAGGAGCCATCGGAGCACACGTGTCATCCTTATCTCAAAATAAATGAGCCCTCGGAGCACACATGTCACCCTTATCTCAAATATAAAGAAGCCCTCGGAGCACACGTGTCACCCTTATCCCAATATACGGATAAGGATCATGCTAAGAAGCTACGCCAGCTCCTCCAAGACACCTGTCCCTCATCCAAACACTTGTAGACCACGGGAAGCCGCGCCAGCTAGTTGTCTCTATCAGAATGAAGATAAAGATCACACAAATATGACACCTGTAAACATCCCACTAGTACCGTGTGGAACCACCTCCTATAAAAAGGGAAGGAAGAGCAAGAAAATGATATAGACCTTTTTCCAAGATAAAAGCATAGTAGTAACATATCTCTTCAGATTCAGGCAAAAGCGACCGTTCCCACCCCAGAAATCCTTTGAAAATAAAAACGTCACCCTCGTTTCTATCCGCCACGAGGGATACCAAAATGAAGCCGTCCACAACACACTCGTCCGACTTTCTGGGGCTAACCTCAATTTCTGGTGCTTGGCCAGAAACCAAGTTTGGACACGATGTCATTATTGGAGTGGTGGATACTGGTATCTGGCCGGAGAGTCACAGTTTTAACGACGAGGGACTCTGTGATATCCCCGCAAGATGGAAGGGAGGTTGCTACGGAGGGGTCGGCTTTAATGACACCCTCTGCAACAAGAAACTGATCGGCGCTCGGTTCTTCAACAAGGGTATTAAAGCTCTGTCGCCCAACATCACCTTTGTCGACTCGGCACGGGACGACGACGGCCACGGCACGCACGTCTCCTCAATTGCCGCCAGAAATTTAGTTGAAGGAGCCTCATTCTTTGGCTACGCGTCCGGGACAGCCAAAGGAATGGCGCCTCGGTCAAGGCTAGCCATGTACAAATTGGGATACACAGATGAAGATGGCTTTTCTGCTTCATACATAGTAGCTGTGATGGATGCCGCGATCGAGGACAAAATAGATGTCCTTTCACTCTCCTTAGCTTTACCTCCAACACTATACGACAATCCGGTGGCAATTGCAACTTTTACTGCAATGGAGCACGGGATATTTATCTCGAGTGCAGCAGGGAACTCGGGTCCCTCGCTAAAGAGTATCACGGGAGGGGTTCCGTGGCATCTAACTCTGGCGGCCGGATCTATAGACCGTACATTCTCTGGAACAATAAGGTTAGGCAATGGAGCATACCTAACTGGAGTGGCTTTCTACCCTCTTCAAGAGATTCCAATGAACCTCCCAATGTTTTTCTGGAAGTCGTGCGAAAGGGAAGAGCCACTACCGATATTTGGGCAAAAGATAGTCGTTTGCGTGTCCTCAAAGGCTGATTCTTTTCCTTCGATCGACGGACTTGTAGGAGCGGTGGTAATTTGGAATGCAACCGGTGCATCTTATATGGAACACTTACCAGGTTCATTTCCCACGGTTTTTGTTAATTATGGAATCGGAAAAGTGATTCTCGATTACATTAATGACCACCGTGAGCCAACGGCGACCCTTTGGTTCAAAGAAACAGTACATGGTACTAAGCCAGCTCCCGAAGTTTCCGACTTGAGCTCAAGAGGGCGATCTCAAGCATGTCCTTTCATTCTGAAGCCCGACGTTCTTGCTCCAGGCTATAACATACTCGCCTCGTGGCATGAGCGTAAGCCTATTAACCTGTACTCAAGTAGACAAGTAATCAGCAAATTCAACATCATTAGCGGCACGTCGATGGCATCTGCTCATGTGGCTGGTGTGGCGGCACTACTGAAAGGGGTGCATGGCGACTGGAGTCCAACTTCCATTCGTTCGGCGATAATGACGACCGCCAACCCCTTCAACAACTTGCTATTGCCAATACAGGAAACGGAATCAAAACGAATCGCCACTCCATTGGCAATAGGTTCTGGTCATATTAGCCCGAACAAGGCACTCCACCCAGGGCTAGTCTACGACGCGAATGCAGATGACTACGTGAACTTGTTGTGTGGAATGAATTTGACTTCCAAACAGATTCATGCAATCACAAGATCTCACCAGACGTGCACCACCCCTGATCTGGACTTGAATTATCCGTCCTTCATTGCATACTTCAAATGTAAAGGGACGAAGAGTTTGCGATTTAGCAGGATGCTAACCAATGTGGGCGAAGAGAATTCGACCTACTATGCTGAAGTTGCTCAAATGGAAGACTTCAAATTGAACGTTGAGCCAGAGAAACTAATTTTCAAGAAGAAGCTCGAAAAGCAGAAATACGAGCTGAAAATCAGTGGACCGTGTTTGGAGGAAGGAACGATTCGGCATGGTTCGATTACATGGCTCAAGGTGGGAAGCAAGTCATGCTCTGTTAGAAGTCCAATCGTCGTTGCCGGTATGAGTCCATAGAATGAAAGCTTAATGAATATTGATTAGCAAGATAAGATGTGTATGTTACTTGTTAATGAAAGCTTGCTGAATCATTATGAAAATATTGTTTCCACTTATTGCTGCCACTACGTTTTTACTTGTTTCTGTTGTTTTCTGAATCAAGATTAAGATTTTGTTCACTTTTTTGTTTCCCGCACATTATTGGAAGGCCACTAATTCAAACTTAAGTTTAGTCTGTCAGGTAAGTAACCGTTTCTTGTTAATATAATCGAAGTGCTTATGTAATTAATGTATTATTTCGGCCTGGTCGTAAACTTTGGTAAAAACTGATTGAATGGAAACAATCGGGCCATGGACCATTTGATCGACCAAACAAAACCAAATTATGCAACATGATTGCAAACAAAATCCTAACTTATACCATTTTATCACCCAAAATAAATATTGAAAAAGCCAAGCTTCACAGAAATTTGGTGTTAAAGTGAAAATTATACTTGACTCCGCGCACGGCCCCCTTTAGATTCAGAAATTTGAAATATTTAATAATCTTTTGCTTTTTCTTTTTCTTTTTTCCTGTTGAAATTTTGCGGGAAACAGAAGATGCGAGGAGGTGTTTGATGATTATCAACAAAAATAACACAAAATCAAGTCGAATGATTATCAACAAAAAAATAAAATCAAGTCGAATAAGTTAATAATTTAATGTCAAATAACACAAAGCCTATCTCGAGATACAAAGATCAGTGAAAATTTAGTTCAAACTTCCAAGGGCAGCAAACTTCTAGGTTGATTCTAAACCTAATTTTATGTCTCTTATTGGAATTAAACAATGAGCGCGTGTTTAACTAGATACTTCGTATGCACATTATCCTAATAACTAACCAAGGTGGGTGTTTTGGTCTTATTTCGTCACGGTAATAGAACACAATAAATTGTACAAAATGAGATCAAACAATGCTATCCAATATTATTAACGGACTAGCTTGGTCCGGAACACGTAATACAAGCTTTCTAGACAGAATAATTAAATTACAATGTTAATGAAACGCATCGAATTTCAAGTATTCGATACTGACGTGTCGAATGAGAGTCGATTCGATGCGGTACAAGTGTCACCAACTGAAAAACAATCTGAAAGGTATCGAATTCGATACGTGCTGTAGATGTCGAATTCGATGCGTATCAAGGTATCGAACAGAGATACAACATTTCTGCGCGTGTCGAATTGAACTTGATTCGATATGGGTCGTATCGAATGAGGATGGTTCGATGCTGACTGTACTAAGCTGGTTCAGTTCACGAAAAGTCCCTTTTGAACACAAGGGGACGGGCTATTTATAGAACCCGTCCCGTGGAGCCCACAATCCAATATAGTAATTCGTATCGAATCACTGTTGTTCGATACACGCATCGAATCAGGCGTATTCGATGCGCGCCTCGAATTCTCCCTATTCGATGCGCTTTTGGGCCGGCCCAATAACGTTATATTGGGCCAATCCTAAATTACACCCATCATATAGTCCCCCCAGTTTGGGAGACGATATCAATTTAGGGATCGTCTTCCAAACTTTCTAAAATATAAGTGTACTGATTTGAGATATTTCTAATCATAGTAAAATCGGATCAGCTCAACGTTCTTGTAATAAAAGATAATAAGATGATTTTAGACGCATCGAATATTTTACTATTCGATGCGTCAAATAGCGCGCATCGAATTTCAGTTATTCGATGCGGTTATTCGATGCGTCAATATAGCTGGGCCTGGTGGGCCTGTCGTCCCCTATATAAGGGGGTGCTGCCTCGGCGGAATCATTATTCTGCTGTCAGACGCCGCTCTTCAGGTAAGACGCATCGAATCTGCGTCATTCGATGCGTTCCGCATCGAATCATAAGTGATTCGATACGCTCAGTATCGAATTGTAAAAATTCGATGCGTTAAAAAGTTCGCTCCTGCTCACTATGAGCTTATCGTCGCGTGATTCTGATTTGTCGTTTTTACTTTGCGTAGGATACAAGCAACTAAGCAAGACTTTCCTTTATCGAGAATATATTTGAGGTAAAAATATTTTGTTTTTATTGTATCTTATCATTTAGTTTTTAACACGTTCGGTACCGTATATATATGAGTGATATACGAGAGTGTGTAGTGACGTATTCGTCCTTAGTCAGTGTCGTGTTTCAAACATATTTCAGTTAACTCTTTATCAAAGATGGTGAGCATTGAGACCCAATCCGGGAGTGATTCGAGTTCAGGTTCTAGCTCCAGTTCGATTAACAAAGAGAATCCCTCAAAAGCAGTAGCAGTTCCGACCGCAGGCGATACAGATGTTTGTGACGATATATCTATCGATTCTCCGGCGGATAATAATCCTGCTCCAGAATTGAACCCGACAACTGAGGTTAATAGTAATGAACCTTCGCCCTATAGAGATAACCGTGCTGCGAGCGAGGGTGAGGAAGATGTAGATTACATTAATAAGGAATTTGACGATCATATCGAGGTCCCAGGAATGACCTATGACCAATACGTGTCTCGTCTCCAGCATAATCGTAGGGGATTGCGCGAAAAATTTAATATTCCTGACAAGTATAAAATTGTCATTCCTGGCCCACATGACCGGATGCATAATCCACCACCTGGTCACATCACTGTGTTTGTCGGCCAACTTTTAAACGGATTGCGCTTTCCAATTCCTTATGAACTGAAATGGCTTCTGCGGAAGATAAATGTCGTTCCTGCTCAACTCACGCCAAACTCTTACGGGAGCATGATTGGTTTCATCATAGTGATGAAGGCTCTGGGCGAACGACACAGTCCCAATGAATTCTACGCGCTATTCGAGATTGCAAGACGCGAAGAAGGCTTCTACCATATAAAAGCTCAAACGAATCGAAAGTTTTTAAACGGTGGAGCAACCGGGTACGGAAAGGACTGGAAGAGACGATACTTCTTCATTAAGGAGAGTTATGAAAATGAGTTTTTGGGATTCCGCCGGGAGTGGTTCACCGGTACAAGGGTAGCAATTCCCAGTGGGGTTTCCATAACCCTGTGGAATTGCGAGTTCATTCCCACCCTAGTTAGAGAACATCAATTTGATGTTAAGAAACTCGTTGAAAATCGAGTTCTTTCTTTGGCTGGGTTGTCACCAGTGAAGTACAAGGGAAAAATGACCCTTGGTACATATCTGACCTTTTTGATATCCTTGTTTTACGTTTATTATGCATTCTAACGATTTGTCTTTGTTGCAGAAAAATACTTCATGAGTCGACACGCAAGGATGAACCGGGTTCTCGATGCGGATATGGAAAGTTCGCAGACCGAGACTGCGCGTACAATTCCTCCTCCGCGGAAGAGAAAGAGTAAGGGTAAAAAGAAGGTGTCTGAACCCTCAACTGCTACTGCAGCTGCTGCTGCTAGTGCTTTGCCGGTTGACGCTTTTGAGGACTTGCTCGGAAGTAATCCTGAGGATAATCCAGGCGGTGGCGAGGAGTTGGAAAGCAGAGCAACCGAGACTGGCGAGGATGTCGGCAATCTTGTTCATCGTAAAAGACGAAGAATGCCGCAAAATTTATCGCAGACTGCTGGGGTTGCTGCTACGACTAGCCAAGCTGCCAGGCCAAGTTCCTCTAACCCTCCTGTTGGTGCATCCGGTCCAAGTTACGCGGCTGGACCTAGCCAGGGTCCTCGAGCTCGGGTCGCTGGGTACCAACTATCGGAGGCCGAGACCATCGAGCATCTGAAGGCAATATTGCCTGGTTTGTCCGTCCCTCTTCCGATTTCCAACGAAGAGAGAAAAAGGCTGGAGCGTAATACATTGCATCTGCTGACAGCGGTAATGATGTCTTGTCTGACTTACATTTTCTGTGATTTTGCTCTGCGAACTTTTATCTAATCATTCATGTGTTGTCAGGCGGGCGGCTTCGTGGATGTTATGGCCTCAGCCTTAATGGATTTCAAGGAGAGTGCCAGTAACGCTGATAACTCTGCACTTGAAGCTGCCCTCGATGCCAAAGAAAAAACTTTGCAAACGGCCAAAGAAGCTCGAGAGCAAGCTAAAAAAGTCGAAGAAGATCTTAATCAGCAAATTTCTGCGCTGAAGATGGAGGTTGCTGCAGCCAAAGAGGAAGCTCACAATGCTGACATCAATGGCTACCTTAGAGGCCTGAAAGATGTAAGATATATATTATTCCTAGAATCTGACATCTATTCTCTTATTTTCAATCTTATTAATATCTTTTTATCCTTATAAAAAGGTTTCCTCCGAGCAATCATTGGAAATTGCTGAAAAGTTCCTTCGGGGCAATACGTTTCAAAAGCTGTGCGCTCGTCGAGATGATCATGTGGCTCGAAATGCTCAAGCTCTTACGGTACATCAGTTCTATACTTCTGGCTATGTTCGTGGCAAATTTGATCCAGAATGGTTAGACTTGTCCCTGGGGCCAGACTTGAAGAAACGTCCACCCCGTCAAACTTCTGAGGCTACAGAAACTGATGAGTTTGCTTCTCTACTGGATAGGGAGGATCTCGTTTTCAGAGGGTTAACACCGTCGTTAGAAATGCCCGAACCATATCCCTCATCAGAAGATGAAGACTGAGACTGGTCGTTATTCAGACTGTTTATTATTTCTGTTTTTATAAACAATTTTCATTTGTTACTTAATTTGTGTAGGGCGCTACGTCGCCCTAATGTGCTTGAAACAATTTAATATCCGTTGCTTAATTTGTGGGATACTGACTGTTGTCTTTTCTTTCAATTTCTTATCTCAGTCCTTTACTTTATTTTGACAACCTGCTGGTTCATTATTTTTCATCGAAAATTGTTTATCAATATTTTCCGTAGTATCTGCCCTCTACTTCAATGACCTTAGTCATTTTGGGGCGAAATGTTTGTTTCAATTTGTTATTCGTGATTTCCTGAGTTTGTCGCAATATAGCACGTCCCTCCCTTATTTTGTTTTAGGGGTTTATGGTACCTCATGGTATTTTGAGCAGGTTCTTATCCTTTTCGTCTTGAACTTTAGTTGGTATCTCGTGCCTCTTTGGGGTAGAGTCTCCGTTCTGTATGTTGTCTTTGACTTCTAACGGTATCTCATGCCACTTTGGGACAGAGTATCCGTTTTCTTGATTGATTTAGGGATTTTCGGTATCTCTTGCCACTTTGGGGCAGAGTTTCCGTCCATTTGTTGCCTCTGGCTTCTTTCGGTATCACTTGCCACTTTGGGACAAGGTTTCCGTTCTTCCGATTTCTTCGGGAATTTTCGGTATCTCGTGCCACTTTGGGGCAGAGTTTCCGTTCTTGTGATTTCTTGAGGGATTTTCGGTATCTCGTGCCACTTTGGGGCAGAGTTTCCGTTCTTCTGATTTCTTCGGGGATTTTCGGTATCTCGTGCCACTTTGGGGCAGAGTTTCCGTTCTTCTGATTTCTTCGGGGATTTTCGGTATCTCGTGCCACTTTGGGGCAGAGTTTCCGTTCTTCTGATTTCTTCGGGGATTTTCGGTATCTCGTGCCACTTTGGGGCAGAGTTTCCGTTCTTCTGATTTCTTCGGGGATTTTCGGTATCTCGTGCCACTTTGGGGCAGAGTTTCCGTTCTTCTGATTTTTTAGACCTGCACTGATTACATTATGCAAAGTATACAGAATTTACGTAAATCAATTAATTCGACATAATCTTCTTTGAATAATTCAAAATAGATTATGTAAATTGAACTGAGCTTTGATCACTGCTCATTTGCATGACTTCCAGTGCTGTCCTTCAGATCCAGGATTTGAGGTACCTGTTTTAAGTTCATACATTCTTGTCCCTCATGCGTATTATAGCAGAGAGAACGAATAAAAACGTGTTCAAAATACTCAAAATGCTAAAAATACTTGTAAATTTCAACAGAATATCTATTCAATTTGCTCCATATGCCCCGGAGCCAAGGCTATTGCTGCATTTTCTTCTGGTTGCTGCCGTGTTCGGAGCGAATTTACATAACACTTCCAACCTTCAATGTGACCTGCAATGACTTCTCCTGTGCCAGCAATGGTGGGGAATTTTATCATCTGATGGTAGGTGGATGGTAGCGCTCGAAATGCATTCAAAGCCGGCCTTCCTATGATTCCGTTGTATGCAAAGTGCATGTCAACGATCACATAGTTTTCCAAAATCGTCGTTCTCTTTGGAGCTGTCCCCAATGAAGTTGGGAGCTTGATCATTCCTAGCGGCACTATTGCTGGACCTCCAAAACCATGAAGTGACGTTCTCACCGGTTGTAGTGCCTGGTTGTTCAATCCCATTTTGAGCAACGTAGAGTTGAACAGTATATTTACAGAACTCCCATGATCCACAAGCATTTTGGTGACTCCGAAATTAGCTATATCAACAGTTATTACCAAAGGGCAATTTAAATCTGACATCTGCATAGCTTGTGCACTTAGTTTCCGTAAATCTGCAGTGGAGAAAATGATCTCTTCGTGTGGCATTTCTTCGATTCTCAGCATATTGGCCATATGAACATAATTATCTGCTTCAATACACCTTGTGATCTTTCTACGGCCGTTGGTAGAATCTGCTCCTCCTGGTCCTCCTGCTATCATATTGATGATGCCCCTCCTGGTGTTTCCATCCTCAATCTGGGGATACTGAAAGAGTTGCGGTTCATCGATTGCCCTCTGCTTATCTTTCCTAGGAGATGGAGTTCTCTTACGGTTGGAATTGTTTTCTTGTTCTTGCAGCTTCTTGACAAATTCCACCAATTTCCCATCCTTTATCAACCGCTCAATCTCATCCTTTAAATTTATACATTCCTCTGTGTTGTGCCCCTTCTGATTGTGGTACTGGCAGAATTGATTTGAGTACATCGTAGCCTTGGATTCTCTCATCGGTCTGGGATCCTTTAACCATCCTTTTTTCTTTGCTGCCCCAAACACTGCCATAATGTGAGCATTCAATGGGGTGTATCTCCGAGGCGAACTGTCCCTTTTGTAATTTTTGTTCCTGTTGTTGCTGTTGTGGCGATTTTGATCTTCTCTACCTCTCTCCTTATCCCTTAAAGCCACATTGCTAGGAACTTTGGTTGCCATCATTTCCTCGAAATGAACCACATCTTGAGCTATCTTGTTTATTGCTTCAACGGTGGTGGGTTTTTGTTTCAGCAACTCACCACCAAACATAGTGTTTGTAGTTGCACGAAAAACTATACTTGCAACCATCTCTCCCGTCGGACTATCAATCCTTAGTAGCTCTGTATTGAAGCGTTTCATGAAGTCCCTCAAACTTTCATTAGCTTCTTGTTTCATCGTGTATAAGTGGGAGTGATCCAAAACTAGTCTAGACTGACTAGAAAACTGATCCTCGAACATCTTTCTCAACTGGGCATAACTCTCAATTTGCCCATGAGGTATTCGATTAAACCAATCAGCAGCCACTTCTGATAAAGTCGTTGCAAATATCCTGGCCTGCATATTGTCCCTGAAACCATAAAGGGATAACTTCCTGTCTAACTGAAAGAGGTGATCTCGGGGATCAGATTTTCCGTTGTATGTTTTTAATTCTGGGATTTTATCTCCTTGTCCTAGAATTTCCGACTCTATCTCCCGGCAAAAAGGACTGCGATTCAAAGAATTGTCCTCCCTTGCCGTTTGAGTCTCGGCTATTGCTTTCCCCTTTTCCAATCTTCCAACGTTCTTTCTTATTGTGTTATGCTTGCCGTGCAAATCAAGACCTTCTGGCTGTCTTTGGTCATCTCTACGTTTTCTTCTCCGCGATTCCTCTCTATGATCCTCTTCCTCATTCCTATCTCTCCTGGAATTACGGCTCTCCGACCGTCTTCCGTCTTCTCTCCTACTTCGTTCAGCAGCACATTCTGCCTTTCTTTCCTTTTGTATCTTCTCATGAGGCCTTTTCGATTGTATCTCTACAGATACCAGCTTCTTTCCTCGCTCTTCATGAATTGATTTCCCTTTGCTGCCCATCCTTTCCGAAGTATGGTTACTTCTTCGGTCGTCTTGCTGTGACTCTTCCTTTTCCTTCCCTTTCTGCTTTCGGATAGCTGAACCTTGCTCTCTCAAATTCTCAGAATACTCAATAGGAGATGGTATCATAGTGGGTAATGCTGTAGGGAGCACCTCAGCCACGACCGCTTTAATCATTGCAAATAATTCACTTTTAAATTTATCTGGAATTGCAGCATTTGTCGCTGAAGCTCCACTCATCTCGGCTTCATTAATGGGTACCTTCTCAGCTTGAGGTCCTTGATTTTCTTTCCTAGCCGGAGTTGGTACCGCCGGTGGTAATGCTGATGGTCCAATTATATCTGGCATTACCCGCTCAGGTGTACCCGATTGTTCTTCTCCCGTATTACCTTCCAGAGCTCTACTCTTAGATCGAGTTATTCTAGTCATACTGCCTATAATGCTAATATAGTTTGTGTTCCCACAGACGGCGCCAATGTTTTGGTCTTATTTCGTCACGGTAATAGAACACAATAAATTGTACAAAATGAGATCAAACAATGCTATCCAATATTATTAACGGACTAGCTTGGTCCGGAACACGTAATACAAGCTTTCTAGACAGAATAATTAAATTACAATGTTAATGAAACGCATCGAATTTCAAGTATTCGATACTGACGTGTCGAATGAGAGTCGATTCGATGCGGTACAAGTGTCACCAACTGAAAAACAATCTGAAAGGTATCGAATTCGATACGTGCTGTAGATGTCGAATTCGATGCGTATCAAGGTATCGAACAGAGATACAACATTTCTGCGCGTGTCGAATTGAACTTGATTCGATATGGGTCGTATCGAATGAGGATGGTTCGATGCTGACTGTACTAAGCTGGTTCAGTTCACGAAAAGTCCCTTTTGAACACAAGGGGACGGGCTATTTATAGAACCCGTCCCGTGGAGCCCACAATCCAATATAGTAATTCGTATCGAATCACTGTTGTTCGATACACGCATCGAATCAGGCGTATTCGATGCGCGCCTCGAATTCTCCCTATTCGATGCGCTTTTGGGCCGGCCCAATAACGTTATATTGGGCCAATCCTAAATTACACCCATCAGTGGGTGTTGTATCCTGCAGTTGACAGCCCAACTTGAGTGCAGTAGCTTCATCCATGAAGCTTTGGCTGGCACCAGTGTCTAGTAAAATGTGCAGGGTTTTCTCTTTAAAGGACCCCAAAATCTTCAAGGTACTGCTACTTTGCCTCCCTTCAAGTGCATTGACATATATTTTAGTTAGTTCTTCAGTAGCTTTCAGAGTAGGATCAGATTGTTCTAAATAAGATAGGTAACTATCTTCTTCTTCAGGGTTTAGTTCTAGCATGAATAACCTAGCTGCACACTTATGATTAAAAGAGTAAGGTTCATCACAATTATTGTAAAGTCATTTTTCCCTTCTAGTTTTCATTTCTGAAACTGTTAGTGTTTTTCTTGATAGTGTTGGGGGTGCAGGTAATTGGGGTATGTTATTTTTAAACTGGTGAGTAGGACCAGGAGAGTAATCAGTTCTTTTTGTTGTAGGAAAAGAAGGGTTGTTGTTCCACTTAACTTTTGATTTTTTTACCAAAGCATCTATAATTTTATCTTCTTTTCTAGCAAGTTCAATGGCATGTTGTAGAGTTGGTGGGTTAAACATATCATTAAAGGACTGTAAATCATCATGTAATCCACTAATGAAACTGCCAATGAGATATGAGTTAGAGAACTCCCTGCTATTGAATAAGAAGAGGTGAGACGCGAGTTCATCAAACTTTTCAATGTAATCCTCCAAGTTTCTTGTTTGTTTGAGTTTATTGAAGTCGCTAACCACCTTTTATTCTCTTAGATCTTCAAATCTAGCTCCTATAAACCTGATGAACTGGTCCCAGTGGATTCCTAACATCTTGAGGTGCACTCATTAAATCATTCGGTTGGCGAGCTTGGAAGACGGTGATCGAAGGGGTATGCAGTCTCTATGTGTGCTCCAGATGAAGATCATGACGCTATTCTTAAGCCAAAATCAGAGTGGACTCAAACTGAGCTAAGTAACGCTTTCTTCAATGAAAAATCCCTAAATACCATATTTATTTTGGTTGATTGTCACATGTTTAAGTTAATTAAAAATTGTTCAACTGCAAAGCATGCTTGGGATATCTTAGAAAATCATTGTGAAGGTGTTGTATGCACTAAAAAGACTAAGCTACGCATGTTCTTGAGCAAATTTGATAACTTAATAATGGGGGAAGATGAAAGTATTACTACTTATTTTGAGAAACTCATAGATATTGCTAATGAAATTCAAGACTTAGGTGATTCCCTGTCTAATTAGCAACTGGCGTACAAAGTTGTGAGAACTCTTTCTAAGAAATTTGAGGTGATTGCTATGCAAGAAGCTAGGAATATGGACACATTAGACTTTTATACTCTACTTTGCACTTTGAAAGAATTTGAGATGAATCTTGAAAAAGTAGATGATGAAGTAGAAATTCAAGCTTATAATGAAACTGTGTTTGAAAAGTTAAATAAGCTTAGCCTAATTAATAAAAATATTCTTGCTGATTTAAAGAAAGATTTCTCTGAAAAGATGACCAAATATTCTTGTAAACTCTACTCTTCATAATGATACAGATCTCAAACAGATTCGGTGCTATGAATGTAAAGGTTGGGGCCAATTTGCTTATGAATGTGGTAACAACCTTAGAACAAAAGGGAATTCGAACTGGGTTTGTGTAGATGATAATGATGAGACAGGTTTTGAAGAATGTGGCGATGGACAGGTGCCAACGATTGAAGAAACTCAAACAACAGTGTGTGCAAAGGTGGACAAGCCTGCTGGTGTTCTACCAACATCCAGACATCTCGATGTTATGTCGACATCTAGGAGATAACACCAGTCCAGGAGATTCTTGTTGATGAATGGGATGAAATCATTTGCTTACACAACATTGGATGTTTGATTTATGATAATGATGAGTTTGATGATGATTCTGACGTTAAGTATTTTCACGATTCTATAGGTTTGAAAGATGATTTCAACTATGGATCACGTACTGTGGCTGAAGGACAATCAGATGAGATTCATACAGCTGCGCTGCTCGCTCGTATTTACCGGACAAAAGAAGACTCCCAGAACTGCCACGAATCTCAGTGTTACCCTAACATTCAGGATCCAACACCAGAGTTTTTCTTTAGAATTTGGAATAAATATAGTTCTTGTATTAATTCTGATTCTTCGTCTGATACTGATGAATCTAACTTTGATTACTTTCATGACAGTGCAGATATAGATGAAGCAAAAATATCCTAGGAGGAAATCATTGAAGAACTGAAGATCATCTACTAAGACCTGCTCAAGGAGAAGAACAAGTTGAGTGAAATTGAGAAGGCTATGGAAGAGAATGAAATCTTGAAGGCTACAATCACTCAACTTGAGGTTAGTTTGGACAGAAAAGATGATGAAATAGAGAAGGTAACTTCTAAACTAGAAATTGCTAAACATACCAAGAGGAAAACAAGTACTTATGAACTTGATGAAGTTTTATGTTTAGGCAATGATGGTAATTCTGGTTTAGGATATCAAAGTCATGTTACTCACTCCACTACTTCTGTTGAATCCACTATTCTTGGCGTTGTAAAAGAAAAGGTACTTTCTAGAGAATCTAAGAAAATGGCTTATATTTGTCAATATTGTTTTCAATTTGGACACCTTAGACCATATTGTGATAAATACAGAAAGTCTCCTAAAATGAAAATAGTTGAACGGAATATGGATTCATGCAATGATGATGCTGTTGTTAAGCCAACACTGGAATCTGAACATTCCAATGTTGATACTAGTTATTCCAGTGTTACCTTAACATTCAGTTCCAACATTGCTGAACAGAATAGCGGGATGAGAAATACTAGACTTTGGGTGCCTAAAACTTATATTGTTTGCAATATTATCTCTCCTACTGTGCATACTAACCTTGCAGGTAAGTGGTACTCTGATAGTGGATGTTTGAGGCACATGATTGGATACAAATCTGATTTGATACGATTATGCATGATGTTAAGACAACACTGGATTATCAATGTTACCTTAACATTGAGAACATATTATATTGCCTTAACACTGCTCAAGACACATGACTGGAAAGAAAGCAAATCTGATTTGAAGAAGTGTGCACCACTAACCACTAGAGCTTTCACCTATGATGATGGAAGTAAAAGAAAATCATTGGCAAAGAAGTGCTGAATATTGATGGATTCTCATTCTTGAAGAAGGATATGTTGTTGGATGGATTCTGTGAAAACCATATAAGTATCAGTCAATTGTGTGATGATGACTTATTGGTAAGGTATGATAAAGATTCTTGTGATGTATCTGATTGTGCAAATGTGTGTGCTTTGACAGGTAATAGGTTTGAAGACAACTACTTGGTGAAGGATCAAGTGAATTGCCTTCAAAAAATAAGGTGGACTATTCAGTTTCCAAGAACAAGAGACTTGGACACATGCACAACAAGAATCTAGGCAAAGTGCTGAAACTCGAAACCGTGAGAGGCATTCCCAATCTCACGAGTTCTTGTAAGATGGTCTGTTATGATTGCTCCAAAGGTAAGGTGACCAAAGCTTCTCATAATCCAATCAAAGTGGATGAATAGGTTACAAGTACCTCTAATTGTTTTCTACAAATTCATATGGATCTCTTGGGTCTAATTGAAGTAAATAGAGTTGGGGGTAAGCAATATGATTGTGTGATTATGAATGATTTTTCTGGATATACTTTGATTAAATCTTTCGAAGAAAAATCAGAAGCTCTTAATACCTTTAGAACATTGCATGCTAGCATTGATAACTTACATGATGCTTCTTTTGGTAATATTTGGTCAAATCATGATAGAGAATGTGAAAATAGGTCATCCTCTGACTTATGTGTGTTTAGTGAAAATATTCCTAAATTCTCTATACCCATGACTCCTTGTGAGATGTTGAAAAAGAAGAAACCCGATCTTGCTCGTTTTCATGATTTTGGATGTGTTTGCTATTGTTTAAATGATAAAGATTTTGTGAGCAATTATGATCCAAAAAATGAAGAACGTATCTTTGATGGCTATTCTTTGAACAATACTGTTATTATAATGTTTGATCCGAGATTAAATATTGTTCAAGAATCTGTATATGTGGTTTTTGATGATTTACCAAGTGTTGCAGGTGAGTTAGAGGTTGATGTGCCAAGTCTACTGGATTCTGATGTTACTCCAACATTGACTCCATACAATGTTATTCCAACATCACCTGCAGTTCCAGAACCTGAACATGAACATGAACCAGAAGCTGATGTTATGCCAACATCGACGAGTTCTGATGCTAACACAACATTCGCGCAGTCAATTGTATACAATGAGAAGGTTCAAGTTCAAGATGTTTGGAGGGATACAACTGAATGGATTCAAAAGAATCATCCTACATCTCAGGTTATGGTTCAAATCATTAATGACATCAAAACACACAAAGAGAAAAGGGTGACCGATAGAGATATAATAATGTTGAGTGTTTGCATGTCTGCCACATGTTTTGCTAATTGTTTAGCTCAAAGATTTGTTGATGACATTGTCTTTGTTCATACTAACGAGTCTACTTTAGACAAGTTTGTTGAGGCTTTGACAGGTACATTAGTGATGAGCGTGATTGGTGAACTGGATTTCTTCTTGAGTTTGAAAGTGAAGCAAAAGGAGGATGGGATGAGCATGATTGGGTTGGAGGAGTCAAAATCGAGCAAGACTCCAATGTCTTCTACTTTGGTAATTCGAAAAGGAGACACAAGCTTGCTATATCTATCCGTCACTAGCCCATATATTATGAACTTGGTTGGTGTCTGTGTTTGTGCCATGTATTACGCTGAACCTAAAGATTTTCACTTAATTGTTGTGAAGCAAACACTGAAATATAAATCTGGTACTGTAGACTTAGGCATTTGGTATACACATAATGCAAATACAAACCTTGTCGGATTGATTTTGACTGGGCTGGAGATTTAGCTGATAGAATATCTGCATGTGGGGGTTATTTTTCTTTGGGAAATAATCTTTCTTCATCGTATAGCAAGAAACATAACTGTGTGTCATTGTCAACTGTTGATTTTGCAGCTTGCAGTTATGTTACCCGTTTTATATGGCTTAAACACATGTTGCATGATTATGGGATAAAAAGTGACACATTGTTGTTGTTTAGTGATAACCTTAGTGCCATTAACATATCAAGAAATCAGGTGCATCATTTCTTGAGAAATCTGGTAGATGAAAAGGTTATAAATATTGATCACTTAGAGACCAACAATCAGTTAGCTGATATGTTTAAGATGTCATTAGATAGCGAAAGGTTTTTAAATTTGAGGAAGTCTCTCGGCTTGAATGGTCTGTGATTCAGTGTTGCATTCCAGTGTTGCCATAACACCACTAGCTAACACTGTAGTCTGTTTGTGGTCTGTAGGATTGCATTAGATTTTTATATTTGATTTATGTTTTGTTCTTGTTTGTCGTCATGAATGTTTGTTATTATTGGTTTGTGTGGTTGACCAGGATTGTTAGATAAGTTTACTGGTGGACAGGTTCATGTCAAACGTTTTGTAAAGTAAAAACTCTGTCGTTGGTCTGAGAATGTTAACCTAACATCAGGAGAAGCTGGGATGCACGGAGTTCACTAATTTGGTGTTATTCAGTTGTGACTTATCCATGTTTAGGTTAAATAGAACATGAAGAGAAGTTGGGGTACGTGATGTTGAGAGCTTCAGTGTGATTCAGTTGTGCTTATTTTTATGTTTCTGTTATTTTTGGCAAAGGAAATGCATGATGGTAATCCTTTCTACTGGGATGTTTGGAGTTTCGACTGCCTCACATTCAGTAGCACTGATCACTTGGTGTTTCTCTTGTAAACAGGTTGGTCAACAAGTATGCATAAGGAGTTGGGGTGATGAAGTATATGATAAGTGTATTGTCTTCATTCAATTTCTTTGTACTTGCCTAATCTGTAGCTGGTGATAGTGTTACTGAGGTGTGTGGAGTCATGTGCTGCCCTCATTCAGTGATATTATTATCCTTTTTTAAACATCCTTCAGTTTTGGTTCAAAAAGAGTTTATGATAATTGATAAAGATTTGAGTTGATATGATCTGTTCCTAGTCTATGAAGTTGATACTCCATGGTTACCATCTTCCAATGTTGACTTAACATTCTGTATTTTGCATTATGCATTTCATTTAGGCCTGCATTCATTCTTTCCTTCTTGATGTGTCTGTGTCGGTTTGAGCTTAAATGGGAGAAATAGTTATGTTCTCATGTGGAGAAATATATTTTGGGTGATTCAGCTGCAGTGACACACTAAGTTGTCTCTTGTTATGACTTGGAAGCAGATTAACTCCTATAATTTACTCCATACCCAAAATGTTGGATTTTCTGTTAACTAATTCTCCTTTCCATGTACACGTCTGATATATTTGTGGTACTAATTTGCTAATATGTCTTAAGTTTCAGATATAGCTCATGCTTTTAATTAAAAATATCTTTAGGGTAAGCTCAATACCTCCACATTCACAAGAACTAATGTTACTAATGTTGATTCAGAACATGTGTCAATGTTGTGCCAACATCAATTTGTAAGCTTGTTGTCTCAACATCCAGGTTTAACATTATGCCTCATAAGTTTTTTTAGTGAACTGCTCTGATCATGTGTGAAGTAACTCGGTGTCACTTGTTGTCTCAACAGGCGGTAATTATGCCTGATTTATTTTAAGAAACCGCCCATTACTTCTTTTCACTTGTGATTTTGAATTTCTAATCTATTTGTGTCCAGTACTCTAAAATATTATGAATTATCACTTGCAATTGTTTTTGACATTCTTGGCATGTATCTCTGATCTTGATTATGTGGCCCTTGATATGGAGAATCAAGGATATTAACCCCACCCTACTCATGTAGTTCTTTCTCGTAGGTACAACGCTCGTTCCGGACATTGTTGCTGAGACAAAACAAGTTAAAACTGAGGAACAATGTGTTGTTTTTGTTGGTACTTCAAACACAGTTGAGGAGACAGTGCTTGAGGAACATTTTGCAGAGAAAGCTGATTTGATTGAGGGGGAGAGCATGCTAGTTGTTGGAGAGACTAATGTGGGTGATTATGGTAGTTTTATTGCTGGTTTTTGTAAACTCTTGTGCAGGTACATTCTGGTTCAATGTTAAGACAACATTGATAAACGTCAATGTTAGAACAACCTTCGGATTCAATGTTAAGTTAATATTGTGAAAGTCTGATGTTATGCCAACATTGATAGATTTCAATGTTATGCCAACATTGAGTTGGACTGGTTTGCATTAAGGGGGAGCAGTGTGTTGCCGCTGGTACTTATAAAGAAAAAGAGATGTTGATGCTGCTGGTTCATTGCAAGGTGATGAGGAGGATGAGAAAGAGAAGGAGGACAGAGAGGTTGAGAATGAAGATGAAGGGGTGAAAAAGAAAAAGATGGTTCTGAGGAAAATGATTAGTAAACTGAGAATGGTGATGATGAAACCGTTGAGATCAAGAGGATAAGGAAGAATGTTCTGAAAAGTCTGATGATGCTGAGTCTGAGCCAGAAGTTATGATAACATCGTCTGAGAACAATGTTGACCCAGCATCATATGTAACACTGGAGGTAATATCTACAATTGAGGTTAACTTTAATTTCCTGTTGGGAGATAGACTTTGGCTATGGAGGATTTTAAGAAACAGTGGATGATAGAGTTCTTAGAGAGAAAAATGGAAATAGCTACTAAAGAAGAGCAATGGAACTTTATCCTATGAAGTGATTCGTCAATGTTTTGCTTTCCTCACAAAAAGGGGGAGAAGAAAGCCTTATTATCTTCATGTTTATTCTACTGGTTATGCAATTCTTATATAGCTAATGTTTTCTTAGTAATGATTATAATTGTGATGTTTAACTCATTGTGTATTCTTATTAGTATCTTAAAGCTACTTGGTTAATAGTGTCATATTAAGGGGGAGTAGCTTAAGATATTAATGATGTTGTGTTGCTGGAGCACTGTGCATAATATGAATAGTGAATAGGTGTGGTTTTGTAAAGAAAGGCAAAAACGGGGAGATTGAAAGTGCAAGTATTTTGTCAATGTTAGATCAACATTGTAACTGCAATGTTAGGATAACATTGAACACAGAAAAACTGCACGTCCGGGATTATCGCTATAATTGTGTTTTGCCTTTATTCACTTACTAACTTAGTTCCACGAATTGTAGTTGGTATTTGTATGTGCTCCAGGTCAAGAGACTTCAAGGAAGGATCTATTTCCTTAAAGAGAAGTTGTCATTCAAAGAGAAGCTTCCAAAGAAGAACTTTCCATAATTAAATAAGGAAAGATGTGTGTGGTGCAATGGAAAGATCAAGGCGTGTGAATTGCAAGAAGGAAAGAAGATTACTTGCAGTAGGATTCTTTCCATAGAAGACTACAAGGTGGAGAAGGATACTTTCCTTAGAAGACTTCAAGTTAAAGAAGAAAACATTTCCATTGAAGACTTCAAGTTGGACAAGAAAACCTTTCCTTATTGAAGGAGACTTGCCATGAAAGAAATTAGAGTCATACAAGGAGATCTAATAGCAACAAAAAACATGCACAACATGTCTTGGCCATCAAAGAAGACTACAATATAAATAGGCATATTGGGCATCAAGAAAAAGACACGAAGACAAGAGCGAAATATCTCTTTGAGGAAATATCCAGAGGCTGAAATTGTTTTTAACACTCTCAAAAAAGTAATGACAAAAGCTCCAACCTTAGTTTTACCTAACTTCACATAACATTTTTCATTGAGGCAAATACTAGTGGTAAGGGATTGGGGTAGTGATGATGCGGGACAACAAACCTATTGCATTTTTTAGTAAAACTCTTTATCCAAAAAATCAGCTACTCTCAACTCTCAATATATGAGAGAGTTATTAGCTGTCTTAATGGTTGTTCAGAAATGGAAGCACTATTTACAGGCCATCATTTCATTATTAAAATAGACCAACAGAGCTTGAAGTACCTTTTAGAACAAATTAAAAGATTACTTCAGCCTTCCAACAGGAAATGGATTGCCAAGTTACTTGGCTTGAATTATAAAATCCAGTACAAAAAAGGCATTGATAATAGAGCAGTTGATGCTCTATCAAGGAGAGAGGTGGAAGACACTCACTGTTATGTTATAACAGTGGTATGGGTACTTAAGATCCAACAAAGCTATGAAAATAATGATTTTTTCCTAAATGTTATTACTGCTAAATCCTTAAACTCTAATGTTTTTATTGATTTTAATTTGACTAATGAAGTTATCAGATCCAAAGGGGAAGGTTTGGTGTAAGGACTGACTTGGCGCTAACGAAACAGATTCTGACAGCTTTCCACTCATCTTTCTATGGGGAACACTCAGGCATTCAAGGAACTTACAAAAGAATTCAGGGAGTTTTTTTTTTTGCCTAAGATAAAACCTGATGTTGTTACTGCTACATTTGTAAAACATTGTGACACTTGCAGTATTACTAAATTTGAACACACCCCCTACCCTGACTTGTTACAACCTCTCCACATCCCTTAAAATACCTGGACTCATATTACTATGGACTTCATTGAAGGGCTCCCTATTTCTGAAGGAAAAAATGTGATACTAGTTATTGTTGACGCTAACTAAATATTGCCATTTATTGTCCCTATCACATCCTTTAACTATCCCTACTGCGACAAAGCTATTTTTGAATTGTATTTACGGGTTGCATGGGCTACCATTGAGTATTGTCTCAGATAGAGACAAGGTTTTCACCAACACCCTATGGAAGGAACTTTTCAGAGCCCTTAGAGTGCATCTGGACCTCAGTACAGCCTACCACCCTCAGTTTGATGGTCAAACTGAGAGGGTCAATCAATGTGTAGAGAATTATTTGAGGAGTATGATATTTGATAATCCTGAAAGGTGGCATAAATGGTTACCTATGGTTGAGTTTTGGTACAATATGAATTTCCACACTAGCCTACAAATGATACCATTTCAAGCATTATATGGTTATCAAGCAGTTCACCTATCACTAAGTCCTTACTTGGAACCTACTTCTACTGAGGTTAAGGACATGCTACTGGAAATAGAGCACATGTTACATAATATCAAGCATAATTTGCAAGCAGTTCAAGCAAGAATGAAGTTCTACTCCGACATGCACATAACTGACAGAAATTTTGAAGTAGGTGAGCAAGTTTACCTTAAGTTCCCGCCTTTCAAATAAAACACCGTGCACCTGCATCGCAATATGAAATTGTCAGCAAAATATTATGGCCCTTACACTATATTAGGGAAACGTGGGAGTGAATATGTGCTAAATTCTTCAAAATGGGAGTATGTCATTTTGAAGGATCAATGGGAGCCAATGTGTGCAAAATATTTCGGGTCTGATTCCGCTACTTGGGAGGATCTCGCACACATTTGCACCATGTTTCCCTCAACAATGGTAGACCACTTCCCTTCAAAACGACAGCGTATCAACTTATTCTGGTAGACTTTGGGCCTTGATCCAACGGCTACCATTTAAAGGACTCATCATATCAGAACCATCCACGTAGTTACCATTTATGGCATAATTTGTAATAGATAGTACCGTTAGTCGTTTAGTACCGTTAGCAGCTTTTAGCTCTTATAATTTCAGTTATAAATAATGTACTGTTGATCAGTAAAAATACAACGAAAATTGCACCAATTAGCTTTATTTACTTTCTACACTTTATAGTATTTTTTACCTTTTCTTATGCACCCACAAAAAATATATAAATTAAATATCACAAAATACAACAGGTACATGGTGTATAGAAGATAATATAAGGGGAAGATAAAAGATGAAAAAATAATAGGAAGAAAGATAAAGAGGAGAGGGCGGAAGAAAAAAGGTCTAGGAGAAAACATAGGAGGACAAGTCAGTGTACCCTAGTTAGGGGTGTGCAAAACAATCCGAATCGATCGAACATTGATAATCGTATCATTTGGTACGGAACATTTATCGAATTATTTAAATTATCCGACAAAAGATCTGAGTTAAAATACCGAATTAGAGTTTGATATGATATTTAGTTTTGTATGTCGATTACCGAGTCATATTGAATTACCGAACTATTATATATATATATATATATATATTATTGATATATTAAAGTCGGCTACTTAAACACCATTAAGTAATTATATAATAATTACGTTAAGTAATTAAGGGAATTAGGTTTTAGAGTGTTCGCACATATATAATATACACTTGAGGTGGTGAAAGTGGAAAGCTTACACTTAACTTGAATTTTAGAGACTTTAATATCACTATGATATTTTTGGATATTTGTTTATTTCTTAGAATTGTGCATGGATGATATATAATGATACTTATGGATTTTTGTTTACTTCGCACAACTTTACTTACTATTATTTGATGGATGAATGATGGATTTATTGTATCATTATTGTGATGATTTAATGGTTGTGTTTTTTTGTTGAAAATTATTTGATATTTATGATGTATTGATGGTAAAGTACAGAGCTTTAGAGTTAAATGAATGCTTAACTTGTTGAATTCTTGAAGATTTCTTATATGGATCAAAAGTACCGAATTCAAATCCCGTAATTATAAAATCGTATCAAAGTAATTTGATTGGGCAAAAGATTCGAGTTTTAGAATTATCGAATAAAAATATTTTTAAAATACCGAATCATTGATACGGTAATAGCGTTTTGCACACCCCTAACCCTGCATGTATATTAATAAAATATTTAAAATTTGGGCCTTTATGAATGTATACCGACCCTGAATTCACATTTAAAACTTGTAAACTAATTGGGCCAACTCATATAAATAATAAAAAAAAAGTGATACACAAGGGCGCATATATATACGCATTTATGTATATATATATATATATATATTAAATTTGAGATGGATTCTCATTTAATCTCCCATGATTTATTTTTTCATACTAGAAACGCTGGCACGCGGTCCTCGCGTGATTAAGAATTTATTTTAATTTGTATGATGAAGAAAATAACTTAAATGAGTAAAGATTAAATAGGATAGATAATTTATATAGAAAGTCTTAAATATTGGAAAACTAAATTACAATCACCATAACTATTGTAATAAAGAGTCTATTTCAATCTTTAGACTAAATTAGAAATTTAATAATAAAATATTGTGTCATCCCTAAAATTATAAAGCTAAAATCGAAAATTAAAAGTTTGGTGTCACAGTTTGTCTTTTTTTATATAATAATATAGATGAAAGCTAATTATTGCTCTCAGATAGTGAACATATATAGGCATTCAAGAAGTCCAACGATATGGGTAGCATGGGTCAAAGAATATAAACTGAAGAATGAGGAGATATGGAGAGTGCAAGTGAAACAAGGTGATTCTCCCTGTGGAGGACTATTCTGAAGCTAAGAGATGAGATGACTAACCTAATCCCTATGTTCCCTGCTCCCTAGTGCCTTGAGAAATGAGACACAACATCAGGTAATATCCATGTGTTATCAAGTGTTTCATATAGCAACATCTACTGCTGACCGAAGTGCACATGTGTGGAACCATCTTTCCCCTCCCAGAGTGGCTTTCATTAACTGGTTGATTATGCATAGAAGCTTAGCTACTAGGGATAGATTGGTGAAATTCAAATTGATAACTAATGGCCAATGCAGCTTGTGTAATAATGCAGATGAATCACATGATCATTTATATTTTCAATGTGCAATGGTAAAACCTATTTTAAACACTTTGATGAGCGTTGTAGGAGTGTATGCTTGGGAGGAGCAGTTGAGGAATTGGATTGAAATGTTTAGTCAAGCCACCAAGAAGAGGAAAGATATGTCTTTCAAGTGAGAGAAGCTATGTTTGGGAGTATTTTGGCAGGTATTTGGAGATGGAGGAACCTCAAGGTCTTTGAAAGCAAACTCTTGCCAGTCCAGTCACTATGCAGAGAAATTGCTTATGAGGTTCAGGTCAGAATCAGATATAAACTTGGTAAGAGACAAAACAGATTCATAAAATGCATCCTAGGTAACCCTGATAGGATTTAGTTGTGTTTTCTTGTTTACCAGTCTAGATTAAAGTTATCTTGTATACGGGGATATTACACTTGTTGGTTGCAGGAATGCAAGGAAAAAGAAAATGCACCACTGGAAGCACAAAAATTGGTACCCGAAAGCACAAAAATTGGTACCCAAAAGGTATACTGCTTTACTTCACTTCTCCTCTCCCCTGAAACAGTATGGGATCAGTGTGGAAGCAGCTATCCTTTTAGCAAACATGATCTGCGAGAGGTTCCATGAGAGTACAGCCACAAGTTTGACCTGAAGTTGGAAAGGAGTTGGGACTTCTTTAGAGATTTTTGACTAGGGTTGGAGTCATTGATTGTGGACATGGTACGAGGCTTTACAATAAGTCATAGTCCTAGGCTAGAGCTTGTTGTATTCTTTCGCTAGATAGTGCACTGATCTGAGCATCTGTTTGTAGAGTGTTCTTGCTTTAGCTTCATCTTAGGGCATGCCCCTCGTATCTTGTAATTGACACTCTTTCGATTTCTATATATATTTACCTTTTGTGCAAAAAAAAAGCTAATAATTGCCAAATGTACAAAACTATTTTAATATTTCAAAAGATATTTATTACATTGGTATATTAGTTATCCGTGTCAATTGGATAGAGTACATGTCTCTATTTACAAGTGGGTCAAAATTACTATAATATTTTTTGGTAGATTACATGAATCAAATTATGATTGTGTAATATAATTAATTGCAATGCCAGGAAAACGTGTATATATACAGCTTGTCGTAGTGTTTTTATTCACAAATATATAAACGAGAGCTCTATATTTTGGAAGCATATAAAAGATATCATGTCTCAAAATGATTATACTTGTCAAAGTGGCACATGCCAAGATCGTAAATGTTGTGCATTAGATGGTGAGTTTGTATTGCATTTCTCTGTTTAATTTCCATAATATTATTTGCAACTCTTTTAAATGTATCAATGTTATCTTTTTTCATACTTTGATAACAGGAAAGTATAAATACATCTGGCCTGAATTAGTTGGTAAGGATGTACAAGAAGCCAAAGCTATAATATTGAAGGAAAATCCTATGGTGGTGTTGGTGAGGATAATTCGAAAAGGCTTTAGCTACAGTGAAGACTTTTGCTGCAACAGGGCTACCATTTTTGCAGATAAAAACGAAAAAGTTTCGTCCGTTCCTGATGTGCCCATGGTCGGTTAAGTGCAATCAATGTCAATACATGAAATGGGGGTTAATAAAATAAATTAAACTTGGAGTGACGATATGTATTTTATTCCATAAGTTTGTACTTGAGCATATACTATAATTGCTCTATAAATAAAACCTATTTTGGTGGAAAATAAAAGACCCCATTTCATGTATTCTTGTATTATGTGATTTGCAAATAGTCAATAGATAATAGTTAAGAACTTTTAATGAACTACTTTGTTATATATCGAATTCTAATACGAAAGATTAATAAACAAAAAATTTTAATATGGAAGGAGCGAACTATTATGGCTAATATAATGGGCCTGGCTTTTGGACTGTATCACCATTTATTAATTCTATCCACATAAATCACATCAACGAAGCGGGAGTGTCTTGGCTGTTGTTACCTATACAGCTCTCAAGCCCCCCAATTCTTTCTTTTCTTATAAATTTTACCCCATAACTTATATATAGTTACGTCTTAAAATAGAATTTCTTCTTTTCTTATAACTAGGCCCTATAAAAATTTTAACCATACTTTTCTAAAATACTTATGTTTATTTTTCTTTGTATAAAATACTTACGTTTATTTTTCTTTGTCTTAAACATACTTTTGTAAAATGATGATGTGCTAAATAATGTATTTCATATAACACTTTGAATTTTTTCATTTTAATAAGAATGTCTTACCTCGTACTTTGTCTATGCTTATAATATTTTTATAATAAAAATTATTCCTCACAGATTAATAATTTTGACTATATATTCTTTTAACAACGCCCTACTAAAATAAGTCTACTTTTTAAATTAAACTTTATTCCGAATTTTATTTCTTTAAAAAGTTGGTATACAACTAAGAAATGTTTAAGAAAAATAAAATTATGACATAAAATGAATATCGTAGTAGATCATTGCACATTAATCTCCTGACATGATTTTCCTATCGTCTAATACTTTTTAGATACAAATGTTATTAAATTCTCATTTAATAAGTAAATAAGTTAAGTGTTTTAAAAGAAAAGAAGAAATTTAATTTTTGGGCTTAATTGTAAAAAAATAAAGATAATTTTATAGGGCCCAATTTGTTAAAAAGGAAGAAATTGGGGTGCTTGGCTATTGTACATTTAACAGCAGCCAAAACACTCCCGAAGCCAACGAAGTCGTCGATTTGTATCTCGTTTACGTTCTATTCTAATTAGTTGAAACTCGAACTGAAGAAAATTACTCTATCCACATAACTCTATTAGTTTTTACTCCTTTCTACCTAATTTAAGTCCCTACGTAAAGGAGACAATACAAAATATCTAAAAAGATAATTAGAGTTACACCTCCTATCAGAAATCTTAATAAATTTTCTAATTCAAGTTTTGCACAAAATTTTAAGAAATTAAGACAAAGAGACAGATTTTCAAATAAAAAATACTTAATTTTTTCTTACCTTTTGGTGTGCTATCATTTGGGAAAACCGCGACGGCCAATTACAAAATGACAAGTGTTGAGTGAGAAATCAACATTAGGAGGAAATTTTAATGGTTCGGTCCCATAACTTGGTTCTTTTTTTGATTTTGGTACAATAACTTGGCACACCTCGATTTTGCTCACTCAACTTGGCACATTGACTCGATTTTGGTCCCATGACTAGTGTTCCGCCCAAATTCGCCTGAAAAATCATATTTGGCACCCGTTGCCCACCCATATAAATAAAACAAAATGATACATAAAATTTATGTACACACACACATATATATATATATATATTAAATTTGTGGTGGACTCTCATTTAATCTCCCATGATTTATTTTTTTCATACTAGAAACACTGCCACGCGGTCCGCGCGTGATTAAGAATTTATTTTAATTTGTATGATGAAGAAAATAACTTAAATGAGTAAAGATTAAATAGGATAGATAGTTTATATAGAAAGTCTTAAATATTGGAAAACTAAATCACCAATCACCATAACTATTGTAATAAATGGTCTACTTAGATTTTAGGGCTAAATTAGGAATTTAATAACAAAATATTGTGTCATCACTAAAATTATAAAGCTAAAATAGAAAATTAAAAATTTGGGGTCACAGTTTGCCTTTTTCTTTCTTATATAATAGTATAGATGAAAGCTAAATATTGCCAAATGTACGAAACTATTTTAAGATTTCAAAATATATTTATTATAATTGTATATGAGGTATCCGTGTCAATTGGATAGAGTACATATCTCTATTTACAAGTGGGTCAAAATTATTGTAATATTTTTTGGTAGATTACATGAATCAAATTATGATTGTGTAATATAATTAATTGCAAGGTCAGGAAAACGTGTATATATACAACTTGTCGTAGTGTTTTTATTCACAAATATATAAACGAGAGCTCTATATTTTTGAAGCATATAAAAGATATCATGTCTCAAAATGATTATACTTGTCAAAGTGGCACGTACCAAGATCGTAAATGTTGTGCATTAGATGGTGAGTTTGTATTGCATTTCTCTGTTTAATTTCCATAATATTATTTGCAACTCTTTTAAATGTATCATTGTTATCTTTTTTCGTACTTTGATAACAGGAAAGTATAAATACATCTGGCCTGAATTAGTTGGTAAGGATGTACAAGAAGCCAAAGCTATAATATTGAAAGAAAATCCTGTGGTGGTGTTGGTGAGGATAATTCGAAAAGGCTTTAGCTACAGTGAAGACTTTTGCTGCAACAGGGCTACCATTTTTGCAGATAAAAACGAAAAAGTTTCGTCCGTTCCTGATGTGCCCATGGTCGGCTAAGTGCAATCAATGTAAATACATGAAATGGGGGTTAATAAAATAAATTAAACTTGGAGTGACGATATGTATGTTATTCCATAAATTTGTACTTGAGCATATATTATAATTGCTCTATAAATAAAACCTATTTTGGTGGAAAATAAAAGACCTCATTTCATGTATTCTTGTATTATGTGATTTGCAAATAGTCAACAGATAATAGTTAAGAACTTTTAATGAACTACTTTGTTATATATCGAATTCTAATACGAAAGATTAATAAACAAAAAATTTTAATATGGAAGAAACGAACTTTTAGGGCTAATATAATGGGCTTGGCTTTTGGACTGTATCACCATTTCTAAATTCTATCCACATAAATCACATCAACGAAGCTGGAGTGTCTTGGCTGCTGTTACCTGTACAGCTCTCAAGCACCCCAATTTTTTCTTTTCTTACAAATTAGACCCCATAACTTATATATTGTTACGTCTTAAAATAGAATTTCTTCTTTTCTCATAACTAGGCCGTATAAAAATTTAAACCACACTTTTCTATAATACTTATGTTTATTTTTCTTTGTATAAAATACTTATGTTTGTTTTTCTTTGTCTTAAACATACTTTTGTAAAATGATGATGTGCTAAATATTGTATTTCATAAAACATTTTGAATTTTTAAATTTTAATAAGAATGAGTTACCTCATACTTTGTCTATGCTTGTAATATTTTTATAATAAAAATTATTCCTCATAGATTAATAATTTTGACTATATATTCTTTTAACAACGCCCTATTAAAATAAGCCTACTTTTTAAATTAAACTTTATTCCGAATTTTATTTCTTTAAAAAGTTGGTATAAAACTAAGATATGTTTAAGAAAAATAAAATTATGACATAAAATGAATATGGTAGTAGATCATTGCACATTAATCTCCTGACATGATTTTCCTATCTTCTAATACTTTTTAGATACAAATGTTATTAATTTCTCATGTTATTTAACAAGTAACATAAGTTAAGTGTTTTAAAAGAAAAGAAGAAGTTTAATATTTGGGCTTAATTGTAAAAAAAATAAAAATTTTATAGTGCCCAATTTGTTAAAAAAGAAGAAATTGGGGTGCTTGGCTGCTTTACAGTTAACAGTAGCCAAGACACTCCCGAAGCCAACGAAGTCGTCGATTTTTATCTCGTTTACGTTCTATTCTAATTAGTTGAAACTCAAACTGAAATAAATTACTCTATCCACCAGACTCTATTCGTTTTTACTCATTTCTACCTAATTTAAGCCCTAAGTAAAGGAGACAATACAAAATATCTAAAAAGATAATTAGAGTTACAGCTCCAATCAGAAATCTTAATAAATTAAGATAAAGAGACCGATTTTTAAATAGTTAATTTTTTCTTACATTTTGGTGTGCTATCATTTGGGAAAACCGCGACGGCCAATTACAAAATGACAAATGTTGAGTGAGAAATCAACATTAGGAGGAAATTTTATTGGTTTAGTCCCATAACTTGGTTCTTTTTTTGATTTTGGTACAATAGCTTGGCACACCTCGATTTTGCTCACTCAACTTGGCACATTGACTCGATTTTGTTCCCATGACCTGTGTTCCACCCAAATTCGCCTGAAAAATCATACGTGGCACCCGTTGACCACCCATATAAATAATAATAGAAAAATTGATACATAAAATTTTCGTATATGTATATATATTTTATTTGAGATGGATTCTCATTTAATCTCCCATGATTTATTTTTTTCATACTAGAAACACTGCCACGCGGTCCGCGCGTGATTAAGACTTTATTTTAATTTGTATGATGAAGAAAATAACTTAAATGAGTAAAGATTAAATAGGATAGATAGTTTATATAGAAAGTCTTAAATATTGGAAAACTAAATCACCAATCACCATAACTATTGTAATAAATGGTCTATTTAAATCTAAGGGCTAAATTAGGAATTTAATAACAAAATATTGTGTCATCACTAAAATTATAAAGCTAAAATTGAAAATTTAAAATTTGGTGTCACAGTTTGCCTTTTTTTTATGTAATAGTATAGATGAAAGCTAAATATTGCCAAATGTACGAAACTATTTTAAGATTTCAAAAGATATTTATTATATTGGTATATTAGGTATCCCTGTCAATTGGATAGAGTACATATCTCAATTTACTAGTGGGTCAAAATTACTGTAATATTTTTTGGTAGATTACATGAATCAAATTATGATTGTGTAATATAATTAATTGCAAGGTCAGGAAACCGTGTATATATACAACTTGTCGTAGTGTTTTTATTCACAAATATATAAACGGGAGCTCTATATTTTTGAAGCATATAAAAGATATCATGTCTCAAAATGATTATACTTGTCAAAGTGGCACGTTCCAAGATCGTAAATGTTGTGCATTAGATGGTGAGTTTGTATTGCATTTCTCTGTTTAATTTCCATAATGTTATTTGCAACTCTTTTAAATGTATCATTGTTATCTTTTTTCATACTTTGATAACAGGAAAGTATAAATACATCTGGCCTGAATTAGTTGGTAAGGATGTACAAGAAGCCAAAGCTATAATATTGAAAGAAAATCCTGTGGTGGTGTTGGTGAGGATAATTCGAAAAGGCTTTAGCTACAGTGAAGACTTTTGCTGCAACAGGGCTACCATTTTTGCAGATAAAAACGAAAAAGTTTCGTCCGTTCCTGATGTGCCCATGGTCGGCTAAGTGCAATCAATGTAAATACATGAAATGGGGGTTAATAAAATAAATTAAACTTGGAGTGACGATATGTATGTTATTCCATAAATTTGTACTTGAGCATATATTATAATTGCTCTATAAATAAAACCTATTTTGGTGGAAAATAAAAGACCTCATTTCATGTATTCTTGTATTATGTGATTTGCAAATAGTCAACAGATAATAGTTAAGAACTTTTAATGAACTACTTTGTTATATATCGAATTCTAATACGAAAGATTAATAAACAAAAAATTTTAATATGGAAGAAACGAACTTTTAGGGCTAATATAATGGGCTTGGCTTTTGGACTGTATCACCATTTCTAAATTCTATCCACATAAATCACATCAACGAAGCTGGAGTGTCTTGGCTGCTGTTACCTGTACAGCTCTCAAGCACCCCAATTTTTTCTTTTCTTACAAATTAGACCCCATAACTTATATATTGTTACGTCTTAAAATAGAATTTCTTCTTTTCTCATAACTAGGCCGTATAAAAATTTAAACCACACTTTTCTATAATACTTATGTTTATTTTTCTTTGTATAAAATACTTATGTTTGTTTTTCTTTGTCTTAAACATACTTTTGTAAAATGATGATGTGCTAAATATTGTATTTCATAAAACATTTTGAATTTTTAAATTTTAATAAGAATGAGTTACCTCATACTTTGTCTATGCTTGTAATATTTTTATAATAAAAATTATTCCTCATAGATTAATAATTTTGACTATATATTCTTTTAACAACGCCCTATTAAAATAAGCCTACTTTTTAAATTAAACTTTATTCCGAATTTTATTTCTTTAAAAAGTTGGTATAAAACTAAGATATGTTTAAGAAAAATAAAATTATGACATAAAATGAATATGGTAGTAGATCATTGCACATTAATCTCCTGACATGATTTTCCTATCTTCTAATACTTTTTAGATACAAATGTTATTAATTTCTCATGTTATTTAACAAGTAACATAAGTTAAGTGTTTTAAAAGAAAAGAAGAAGTTTAATATTTGGGCTTAATTGTAAAAAAAATAAAAATTTTATAGTGCCCAATTTGTTAAAAAAGAAGAAATTGGGGTGCTTGGCTGCTTTACAGTTAACAGTAGCCAAGACACTCCCGAAGCCAACGAAGTCGTCGATTTTTATCTCGTTTACGTTCTATTCTAATTAGTTGAAACTCAAACTGAAATAAATTACTCTATCCACCAGACTCTATTCGTTTTTACTCATTTCTACCTAATTTAAGCCCTAAGTAAAGGAGACAATACAAAATATCTAAAAAGATAATTAGAGTTACAGCTCCAATCAGAAATCTTAATAAATTAAGATAAAGAGACCGATTTTTAAATAGTTAATTTTTTCTTACATTTTGGTGTGCTATCATTTGGGAAAACCGCGACGGCCAATTACAAAATGACAAATGTTGAGTGAGAAATCAACATTAGGAGGAAATTTTATTGGTTTAGTCCCATAACTTGGTTCTTTTTTTGATTTTGGTACAATAGCTTGGCACACCTCGATTTTGCTCACTCAACTTGGCACATTGACTCGATTTTGTTCCCATGACCTGTGTTCCACCCAAATTCGCCTGAAAAATCATACGTGGCACCCGTTGACCACCCATATAAATAATAATAGAAAAATTGATACATAAAATTTTCGTATATGTATATATATTTTATTTGAGATGGATTCTCATTTAATCTCCCATGATTTATTTTTTTCATACTAGAAACACTGCCACGCGGTCCGCGCGTGATTAAGACTTTATTTTAATTTGTATGATGAAGAAAATAACTTAAATGAGTAAAGATTAAATAGGATAGATAGTTTATATAGAAAGTCTTAAATATTGGAAAACTAAATCACCAATCACCATAACTATTGTAATAAATGGTCTATTTAAATCTAAGGGCTAAATTAGGAATTTAATAACAAAATATTGTGTCATCACTAAAATTATAAAGCTAAAATTGAAAATTTAAAATTTGGTGTCACAGTTTGCCTTTTTTTTATGTAATAGTATAGATGAAAGCTAAATATTGCCAAATGTACGAAACTATTTTAAGATTTCAAAAGATATTTATTATATTGGTATATTAGGTATCCCTGTCAATTGGATAGAGTACATATCTCAATTTACTAGTGGGTCAAAATTACTGTAATATTTTTTGGTAGATTACATGAATCAAATTATGATTGTGTAATATAATTAATTGCAAGGTCAGGAAACCGTGTATATATACAACTTGTCGTAGTGTTTTTATTCACAAATATATAAACGGGAGCTCTATATTTTTGAAGCATATAAAAGATATCATGTCTCAAAATGATTATACTTGTCAAAGTGGCACGTTCCAAGATCGTAAATGTTGTGCATTAGATGGTGAGTTTGTATTGCATTTCTCTGTTTAATTTCCATAATGTTATTTGCAACTCTTTTAAATGTATCATTGTTATCTTTTTTCATACTTGGATAACAGGAAAGTATAAATACATCTGGCCTGAATTAGTTGGTAAGGATGTACAAGAAGCCAAAGCTATAATATTGAAAGAAAATCATGTGGTGGTGTTGGTGAGGATAATTCGAAAAGGCTTTAGCTTCAAAGAAGACTTTTGCTGCAACAGGGCTACCATTTTTGCAGATAAAAATGAAAAAGTTTCGTCCATTCCTGATGTGCCCATGGTCGGCTAAGTGCAATCAATGTCAATACATGAAATGTGGGTTAATAAAATAAATTAAACTTGGAGTGAGGATATGTATGTTATTCCATAAGTTTGTACTTGGGCCTATACTATAATTGCTGTATAAATAAAACCTATTTTGGTGGAAAATAAAAGACCTCATTTCATGTATTCTTGTATTATGTGATATGCAAATAGTCAATAGATAATAGTTAAGAACTTTTAATGAACTACTTTGTTATATATCGAATTCTAATACAAAAGATTAATAAACAAAAATTTTAATATGGAATAAACGAACTATTAGGGCTAATATAATGGGCCTGGCTTTTGGACTGTATCACCATTTAATAATTCTATCCACATAAATCACATCAACGAAGCGGGAGTGTCTTGGCTGCTGTTACATGTACAGCTCTCAAGCACCCCAATTTTTTCTTTTCTTACAAATTAGACCCCATAACTTATATATAGTTACGTCTTAAAATAGAATTTCTTCTTTTCTTATAAACTAGGCCCTATAAAAATTTTAACCATACTTTTCTAAAATACTTATGTTTATTTTGCTTTGTATAAAATACTTATGTTTATTTTCCTTTTGTCTTAAACATACTTTTGTAAAATGATGATGTGCTAAATATTGTATTTTATAAAAATTATTCCTCATAGATTAATAATTTTGACTATATATTCTTTTAACAACGCCCTATTAAAATAAGCCTACTTTTTAAATTAAACTTTATTCCGAATTTTATTTCTTTAAAAAGTTGGTATAAAACTAAAATATGTTTTAGAAAAATAAAATTATGACATGAAATGAATATGGTTGTAGATCATTGCACATTAATCTCCTGACTTGATTTTCCTATCTTCTAATACTTTTGAGATACAAATGTTATTAATTTCGCATGTTATTTAATAAGTAACATAAGTTAAGTGTTTTAAAAGAAAAGAAGAAGTTTAATTTTTGGGCTTAATTGTAAAAAAAATAAAAATTTTATAGGGCCCAATTTGTTAAAAAAGAAGAAATTGGGGTGCTTGGCTGCTGTTAGCCAAGGAAGTCGTCGATATTTATCTCGTTTACGTTCTATTCTAATTAGTTGAAACTCGAACTGAAATAAATTACTCTATCCACCAGACTCTATTCGTTTTTACTCCTTTCTACCTAATTTAAGTCCCTAAGTAAAGGAGACAATACAAAATATCTAAAAAGATAATTAGAGTTACACCTCCTATCAGAAATCTTAATAAATGTTCTATTCAAATTTTGCACGAAATTTTAAGAAATTAAGATAAAGAGACCGAGCTTGGAAGACAGTGATTGAAGGGTATGCAGTCCCTATGTGTGCTCCAGATGAAGATGACGACGCTGCTCCTAAGCCAAAATCAGAGTGGACTCAAACTGAGCTAAGTAACGCTCAAATAAGAATAGGTAGGGGGATATGGGATTTCCCTGCCTAATACCCCTCTCGGGGAAAATAATCTCAGACTCCCGCCCCCCAATCAAAGTAGCATAAGACACTGAACGAACCCCCATCATGATAAGTGACACAAAAGAAGAAGCAAAACCTAATCTAATCATTACCTTCTCCAAGAAGGACCATTTGACTCGGTCGTAAGCCTTGCTCATGTCAAGCTTCAACGTCGTAACTCCACGTCGCTATGTCCTCTTGTTTTTCAAAAAATGATTAAGCTAAAAAGCAACAAGGATATTATCAGTAATTAAACGACCCGAAATAAAAGCGGACTGGGAAGGAGAAATGATATCCCCCAAGAAAGGCTTAAGTCTATTTGAAATAGCCTTAGACACCACCTTGAAGCTAACATAACATTACTGAGACTGATTGGTTGAAACTGTGGCATCACATCGGGGTTAGTAGTTTTAGGAATAAGGATAATGTGAGTAAAATTAACCACAGGATTCAAGATACGATCATTAAGATAAGCAAGAACAAAAGCGATAACGTCATGCCTCACAATATTCCAACTTTTTTTTTATAAAATAACACAAAGAAGCCATCCGGCGCCGGGGACTTTTACGGATACATATCAGTCAAAGCTTTAGTTACCTCGTCAATAGTAAACGGCTGAATAAGACACTCGTTCACTTCTGGACTCCCACGTCCCTCAATACCTCATCGACCGCTTCATCCGACGGATTGGAATAAGTGAAGATATTCCTAAAGTAATCAATTGCGATCGAATCAATCTCCGCTGGAGATTGGCGAAGTATACCCCCATTATCTCTAAGTCCCGTAATCTCATTTTTCCTTTTCCTTTCATTTTTCCTTTCCCGATCCCCCTCCTTAAGCCACTCAACCTTAGCTCGCTGCTTCCAATAAAATTCCTCAGACTCATATAACTCCCCAATCTCCCTCATAAGAACTTTCTCCTCCTCCTTCGAATCCACAGAAATCGGCCACACACGAAGCTCTAGAATCCTTGCATTCAATTTTTTTAATTTCCTACGCATATCCGCCCCGCTAACGCTGTTCCACTGGAGTAAGCCTAAACTACACCCTGCCAATTTACCAATCAGCTGCTGCCCGTCCGCATTCCCCCCAACCTCAGTCCAAAGCTGCGCAATCACCACCTCACAATCCGCCTTACGGACCCACGACGGTTCGAACCAAAACGATTAGCCCCCCGATGGACCCCCGACATCTGCTGCTGCCGAACTGAAACAAATATAGCCGCATGATCAGACCTTCGGAGAGCGACGTTCAACTATCGTCGATGGAAATAGAGTCGTCCAAGCCAAATCCGCGCACGCAGGGTCCAAACAAGCCCAAACCGTATGCGAATAAGGTCGACCATTGCACCAAGTAAATTTCGGACCAAAACACGGCAAGGAACTCAACCCCGAGTCTAATAAGGCGTCACGAAAATTACGGATTTGCCAATTTGATCAACGCGGGCCACCTTTCTTCTCAGAATGATTGAGGATTTCATTAAAGTCTCCCACGCAAAGCCAAGGACGATGAGAATCAGTTTTAAGCCTACAAAGCAAGTTCCAAGTTCGCATCCGCTGCGCCACGTTCGGATCCCCATGAAACCACGTGAGTCGCCACGCCTCAACCCCCTCCCCAACCACAGCGTCAATATGATTCACCGACATACTAACCAACCGCACATCAAAAGTCTTACTCCACAATAAATACAAGCCTCCAGAAAGACCACAGACCTCAACAAAAACACCAAACATATCTAAACGAACCTTAATCGCCTCTATTTTCCTCTTAGTGCATTTTGTTTTCGAGAGAAAAATCAGAGGGGGGTGAAAACAAGAAAGGAAGTTCCTCAACTCTCGAACTATCCAAGGGTTCCCCAAACCTTGACAGTTCCAACTAAGGGCATTCATTGAGAGCGGTGGGGTTGCGTCGCAACTTCCTCCAAAACGTGTGTATCATTATCATTCATCAATGTGTCCTCTCCTTTGTGTCGCTTTTCAGTCCGAGACTTCACAGCACTTATCCTAGCACATTTTTGCTTTTTTGTCCCCCTTCGGCCTGCTTACCATTTGCACTCCGACAACAGATTTTAATTGTTCTACTCTGGCTGCCCGACTTCACACTCAACTCCCCCAAAAAAGTAGCCTCGGGGTCATGCCCAGAATTGTGCTCACGGTCCCTTTCGTCCCCAACGTCCTGTTCTATTGCTACTACCTGTTCACGCTCCCTCCCCCGCACTGAATTTGCTGTCCCATATCCTAAAAACTGCATTTGTCGATCGGTTTTTGCTGTTGCAAGTCCTGCTCGTAAATTACGCCAACTCTCGGATGAGCTGTGCAATGGTGTTCATTTCTTCAAATTCCACTGTTGATTGAAGTTTCGTGGCCTGCTGTACTGCTGATCATTAAACCACCTGCTATTTGAATTTGACCAATGATTTCTATCAGAAAAATGCTGCATTGCGCCCACTCGAAGAGGAGGTTTTCGTAGCCATGAACCGTATGGTAAATTGTTTTCATCAATCTCAACCCCCGCTTCATAGCGCGCATCACAATCGTTTAGAATATGTCCCAAAAGGCCGCAAACACAACAGAAATTTGGGAGGCATTCATATTTGAAGGACACTATTAGTTCTTGGCCATTCGACCCGCAGATTTTAAGGATGCGGAGAAGTGGTTTAGAAACATTAATTTTCACACGAACACACATACTAACACCCCATGATTCAGCCATATCCACCTCCTCAAGGAGCCAAAGCTTCTGACCAATAAAGGTTGCCATCTCCGTCGTCTGTCTCAAGATAGGTAGATCGTATATACGAACATAAAAACTACAGAAATTCAGGCTAACATTAGCGGGGTTCTCATTGATTTCAATGTCCCGTAAGACAAGCACTTCTTATCAAAAGACCAAGGGCATCCATCCAACGCCTTGCGTTTATCAATGATATGAAATAATTTAAATAGGAGGCGGTCCCCGTCGATTTGACTGATCTCGATACCTTTCAGCGCATTAAACAAGTTTCGGAGCAACGCGCAACAGGCATTAAAGTTGTATGTTCGACCCGTAAGCAATTTTCCTACCAACATTAACCCCAACGCAGTGTTGGTTTGCTGCCACGACTCCTCAGGAACCACGTGAGTCGACTCCTCCTCCTCTGTTAAAGAAAGACTCTTACGCAACTAATCACTAACCTCTTCCATGGTGTGGGATGAGCGATGTCACAAGGTATTGCAAGTAGTGTTGCGTACGGAAGCCAAAAAATGGCGAGCCCCTGTCTTCAGCAATCTGTATCAACAAAAGCAACCAAAGCAAAGAGCAATATGTGAATTAAACAAGGAAAGAAAAGGAAGAAAAAAACCCTAGCGAAGAGAAACCGCACAGGGAAGAGAAAAAACGAAACGAATAACCCTAGTGGCGGAAATTAGAGGCAAGACATGGGAAAAATTAAACAAGAGGACAAAGAAACTTGGAGATCTCCATTGTTGATTGCCATGAACGGTACGCTGAGATCGAAAGAGCCTTTTCGGATGGTAACCCAACTCTCACGTGAGAGACCTAAACCCTCATGCAGAGAGACTTTGTTGTACAAGTTATAACCATCTGCTCTACATGTTTTGACCGTTATTCTTCATTTGTTAATATTTAGGACACTTTTTTTTTGTAGAAAAGGAAAAACTAGCCCTTAGGAAACATCCGCAAATAAAATAGACGAAACACTAGGGGTGGGGTTAGGACAATTCTAACACCCTCCTCTAACTCAATTGGGACTGTTGCCATAGCATCCGCAACTCTATTATCTTCTCTCGCAATCCAACGAAATCTCGTCTCCCACGGTATGTGCAAAAGTGCACGACATTCTTCAATCCTCCCTTGTAGCTCATGGCCCCGCACCGTATCATCCCCAATAATTTTTAGAGCCCCCGTCGAGTCCGTCTCAATTTTAAGACGATGCACTCTCTTCTCCCATGCGATGGAGAGCCCCAAGCGAATTGCTTCAATTTATGCTTCTAACACCGTAGGACTTCCGATTTTTCGCACAAAACCCCACACCCAAGTGTCGGATTCATCACCGAGAACTCCCCCCGCTGAACAAATATTCATACTTGGTAACACACTTCCGTCGACGTTTAATTTAACCCATCCCTCCTTCGGACGCTTCCAACCCCCTGCCTTCAGCAATTTAATCGGCCTCCTTACCAACTTATAATCCGAGCATAGCTGCTTAACTTGACAAAGAACTGCATATGTCTTAATAGATTTATCCTCGATTATCCGACCATTCCGCGCCTTCCATATACTCCATCACGCTACCACAAAGATTATTTTCCACTCGGTGTACGGGATAAAAGTCGAGCAGGCCCCTTCGGCTTCAGCATTACTGCGCAGCCACCGTGCATAACTTTGCGTGAAAAACTGCTGCCACTCGCTGCGAGGGAGCAGTGCCTTCCACACTTTATTCGCGCCGGGGCAGTCCCTAAGTACATGGATGGTTGATTCGTTAATATTAGGACACCTCGCACAGCTGCCATCTTTAGTGCAATGCCTCTCCTTACGAAGCGAGTTCGTAGCAATTTTATTTTGACTCGCAAGCCAAAGAAAGAAGCGGACCTTGTTACTACACGGTGCTTTCCACACCCAACTATTTTGAGAGATTGATGTGCACGTATCCGTATATTTCTTGAACAACTCCTTGTAGGCACTTTGACATGTAAATTTACCATTCGCATTGGGGCTCCAAATAGCTCGATCGTCCTCATCAGTCAACACTATCATTGTCCCGAGAATTTGATCCCTTCACTCACTCGGAATAATTGTGCTTAGCACGTCCAAACGCCAATTCTGCCCCTCATCGAGTACATCCGAAACCTTGATCCCATAATCGCTCGGATGAATATAATCAACTATGTCACAAAGCCTCGTCGCCCCCAACCAATTATCAAAACAAAAGGATACACCCGTTCCATCACCAATGCGCCAACGAATAAACGGTTGAATAAGCCGCATACAACGAATTACTCCCTTCCAAGTATAACTATCTTGCGGTCGTGTGATATATTCCGTTATCTTCTTCCCCTTCAAATATTTGGCTTTAACAATTTCGGACCAAAGACATGTCTCTTCATGAAGAATTTTCCACCCGATTTTGGATAATAGAGCCTCGTTGTTGAAGCGAGCCGCGCGCCTTCTTCGGCCTAAGCACTTTCCTCCACCCCACAAAATGTAGACGACGTATATTGGGGTCGCTTGACCACAAAAAGTCTCGATTAAATTTATCTAATTTGTCGCACACCTTCTCCGACATCCAACACGCTTGCATAAGATGGATCGGGACCGCCATTGAAACGGATTGAATTAAAGTAGCCCGCCCCATGAGCGATAAGTTAGCTCTCTTCCAGCCGGCCATACACGACGATAGCTTGTCAAAAATTTCATTAAACTGCTCACGGCCGACCGCACCATGTACCAAATTCATGCCCAAATATTTTCCCAACGATGTCGTGCGAGCAAAGCCGAGGATAGAGCAGATCCTTCGCTTTAAACTCCAACCCCCTCGTTTGAAAAATAAATTATTGACTTTTCCTCGTTGATTTTGAGCCCGGATGTAGCCCCAAATATGTCGAAATTGTTTTTCATACTCCTAGCTATACGCAACGTACCCCGTCCCATCAACATAAGATCATATGCAAAGTATAAATGAGAGATACGGGGCCCCCCTCTACATGGAACGATCGGTTCCCACCGCCCCTCGTCGACCTCCTCTTAAACAAGATAAGCTAATTTTTCCATGCAAAGCACAAATAAATAGGGCGAGAGGGGATCACCGTGCCGCAACCCAAAACCATGTCTAAACGCGCGAAGTGGTTCTCCATTCCAAAGCACCTCCGTAGAGGCGTTACGGACACAAAACAATATAAGTTCAATAATGTTCGGCGGAAAACCGAAAGCCGTAAGCGTATCCTCCAAAAAATCCCATCCAATTTTGTCATACGCCTTCTCAAGGTCAAGCTTGAGTATCATGCATCTCGTTTTATTTTTTTTCTATGTCCGGAGAGAGTGAAGGGTTTCTTGAATCGCAAATATATTGTCTTGGGTACTTCTCCCCTTAATGAAACTTGATTGCATCGGAGAAATAAGACGCGACATATAGTCCCTCAACATCGCTACCTTAGGAATAAGACAGAGTTGCGCCCCACAAACTTTCGGGTCAAAGCTATGGTCGGCAAACGCATTCGTGATAAATTGAAGGAGAGACTCCTTCACCCAATCCCAATATTTTTGAAAGAACATTGCTTGAATCCCATCCGGACCCAGGGCTTTTTTTAGATGTGTTCTCCACACGACTTCCTTAAATTCATCCAAACTAACGCTTCTTCCCACTTGTTTGGCTTCACCCAAATCCAGTCGCGTTTGGTACCGTAAAGTTGGTAGTTTTGCGCTACTATGCGTACTCCCGGTGAACAGCGTTTAGAAAAAAGACCACGCATGTTCCTTCAAAGTATCTTGGTCTCGACACCAAGTATTATCGATTTTCAGCACAAGGATTCGGTTTCTCTTCCGTTGAATCAACGTCGATCTATGGAAAAACGCCGTATTCCTATCCCCATCCTCAAGCCATTTAACCCGTGATTTTTGTCTCCAACAGATTTCTTCCTGTCGCAACAATTCATTATACTCCAAAACGAGCTTTTTCTCTAAGGATTCGAGAAAAGCATTCGGCCGCACGCTAGACTCTTTTGCGCCCCCTCAATGAGCCTCAACACGGTCCTTTTCTCCTTGAATATATTTCTAAAGCGATATTTATTCCACGGTTCTATAACCTCCGGAACCTCTCAATAGCCTCCATAATATTATCATGGTCGTCCCAAATTATTTTGAGCAGCCCCTCACACTTCGGCTGTCTTAACCACATGTCCTCGAAACGGAACGGTCTCAATCTATTCCCCTGTAATGATCTTAAGCAATTGGTGAGAATCGGGTGGTGATCACCATGTGTACGGGGCAGGTGATACACTTCATTATCTGGAAATCGCTCCATCCATGCAGCGTTTGCAAGAGCACGATCAAGGCACTCTTGGATTAGCGCAGAACCCTCCCTTTTATTCGACCAAGTATACTTTGGTCCAACGTACTCCAAATCTATCACATGCCAGCTCTCAATCCATTGTTGGAATTCCAAACACCGTCTCGTCGTGTTCGTACTCTCCCCCACTTTTTTCGTGCAAATAGCAAATTTCATTGAAGTCGCCTCGTACGAGCCAAGGTTCATTGACGTCCATGCGTTGTGACATGTTGCACAAACTTGTAAACACTCGTGCCTTATCATCGGCATATGGTTTGGCATAAATACCGGAGATACGCCACTTTGCTTGCCTTTTTGGCCCGATTCGAGCATGGATAGCCTGATCTTCGACCCTCAGTATCTCCACGTCAATATTATCGATGTTCTATAACATCCAGACTCCCCCATCTATACCATCCGTCGGTGCAATGCAATACTCAGAATATCCCATAAACAGTGCGATCTCATAAGCCATATCCGGCATCACTCTTGTTTCAAGGAGAAAGACTACATCGGGTCTATGAACCCTGACCAAGTCTCTAAAGTTTGTCGCGAAGTCCGGATGACCAACTCCTTGACAATTCCATGTCACTGCCTTCATTGGAAAACTAACTAGTCTGCATCAATTGCCCTCATCAAGTAATTTTGGCGATTCAATTCCCAATCGGTTTGAGCAATCCGCTGCCAACATAGCATCATGTTCTCGAATTTCTCGATAATTCGAGTATTGATCTTGAACTCCCAACATGTCGGCGCTATTTCTATCACGTGCACTATTTGTGGATCGACTAAGAGAATCCGTGTTGGTCCCTAGAACGTATGCATCGATGTATCGTTCTCCCAAAAATCCTGAGGCACTTGTGCGATCATCGCCCCGTTCTCCATTAACACGTTCAGGCCCTCGTTCGAATTCATTAATTGTTAGACTGCGCGAGAGTAAGGAGGTCTCAACCTGCTCGTTCTCAGTTGTCGAATTCTCAAGAATAGCAAAGGAATTTTTGTTGCTTTCCTTAATCCCACCAGTCGTGTTTCTCTTTAATATTTTCTTTCCTTTCGAATTCCCTCTCATGTTCGATGTAAGAGATGCAGGAAGTATAAAATCGATCTATTTTGAATGTGTGTATGCATAAGTTAAACAAATATTATAGTTAAGTAATCTATACTATTATATAAAGAAAGGCAAACTGTGACACCAAACTTTTAATTTCTGATTTTAGTTTTATAATTTTGATGCTAACACAATATTTTATTATTAAGTTCCTGATATAGCTTTAAGATTTAAAAAGATTATTTAACTACAATAATTATGGTGATTGGTGATTTGGTTTCCCAAAATCTAGAACTTTCTATATAAATTCTATATCCTATTTAATTTTTATTTATTAAAATTATTTCCTTCACCATACAAATTAAAATAATTTTTTCATTACGTGGAGACCGCGTGCAAAGTGTACAGAGTAAAACAAAGCTAGTGCATGTTACGATATGAAAGACCGATCAAGTCTTCAAGTGAACGCAGTTGACATGGATGCGTTAAAAGTTAAAGAAAAGTTACCGCATCCTATACACAATTCCAAATTTTACCAAAACATCAATCAAATATCATATTCAAATTATAATGCACCCAAATATAGTTCTTTCATTTTAAACGCAACATAACTTACTAAAATAGTAGTCAAATTTTCGAATAAGCAAAAATCATATTTAAATTACCTTTTCGCAAAGTTTAACTCTAACAATTAAATATTAGGGATATAAACATCAAACCCTTAACCTCTGAAGTGCTTTTGACATTGCCCTCTAGAGAATTTTTTTTCACCACTATACCTCTTAACCTTTGTCGGTTTGTGCCATTTGCTCCTCTAGTGTATTGTTGGCCATTTTAGACTAAAATATTCACCTCGATGCTACTCATACGTGTTGTACTAGATGCATTTTGCCAGTTGCCTGCAAAAAAATTACAAAAATTTACCCCAAATCAGAACTATTCTGGCAAAAACAGGTCAAAAATACACTTGTGGGGTAATTGGCACAAACTGGCAAAGGTTAAGGGTATAATGGTAAAAAAAATTCTCCAAGAAGCAAGTCGCAAAATGACCAATATGCTAAGGGGTTCGATGCTTTTATCCCTAAATATTAATACCCCTAAAAAAGACTCAGCAACATAAATCATAGAACAGTTGGCAGTTGGATATTACGATTATCTTTACAGCGCGTTTGGTTGGTTAGAAAGAGGCTGAAAAATAATTAAACTCGCTATAATTGCACGTTTGGTGGTATACAATTCTTTTCTGTTATTCCCTCATAACTCCAAGATTAGCTTGAAACTCACAACTATTAGTCCTCAGTCCCCCCCCTGCGATTCCATAACCATAGATTAGGACCAAAATGAAATTCCTAAATTACCCCCCGATTTGACAGTTTTGTGTCCTCCCGCCAATATCACTCTTTCAGCAGGACAAAAGGTGGAAAAATCCCATATCACTCTCATCCAAGTTCTTCAGAGATACGGGTAGGGTTTACTGTTCACATTTTCCTTTTACTGCAATTTAGCATCCAAACTAAAAAATGTTAACAATTTCGCAGCTTCAAAGCTTAGCAATCCAAGAACTTATCTTCACTTGGTTGCTATTTTTGCAGATTTGTTAACTTTTGAGGGAGAATCAACCAGCTCCGGTTGGGTGTTTCAAGTTACAGCAATCATCTCAGCTTGCCAGGTGTGCACATAAGCTTGCGTTTTTAACTACTGCATACCATATTGCAGTAATAGAAACTGAAAGCATTTAAGATAAAAGTTATATATGAAATGGTACTTTGGTATAATTGAACGGTATTGATATGGACACACCTTGGGTACAAGATAGTATGCTAATTATATTTATTTAGTTTGTATTGTATGCTTAATCGAAGCTCTTAGCAACAGGGGAGAATGAACATGATCTAATCTGTCCTTTTTTGGTCAGTCAGGTTCAGTGCGGTTCATATATTATAACGTTTGGGTTTAGTGAAACGTTTATCTTTAATGCAACAGCCCTAGTTATAAGCAGCTTCTGAATATGGGGAATGAGGGGGTTCACTGTTTTCATTTCAAATCAGTCATAAATTACATACGAAATTGTGTGAAGTGCAATGCACTGCCTATTCGTGTGAGACTTCACCTTCCTAACTTGTAAATATATGATTGTTATGTATTCAGGGTTGAAAATGGGGCCAAGACAGAAGGTTTTTATTCTTTTCTTGATGCACCAGGTTGTATTTCGGGTGTCGTTCTTTGCCTTACTCTTGGTAATTCTTTACATAATCCATAGCGGAGGTTTAGGACGTAGACCCCGAAGGCAAGGCATTCGTTATAGTATTCTTCGTCGTATACCTTATCAAGTGAAATACGTAGACAAGCTCTTGAACACTGGTGACATGATCGTTAACAACTCGTTTAGGATGAACAGAGATTGTTTCATGAAGCTCTGTTATTTACTCCATAGTTATGGTGGTTTGCAAGAAACTAAATATGTTGGTATTTCATCTCAAGTATCCATGTTTCTTGACACTTTGTCACACCACACCAAAAACCGTATAATAGGTCGTGATTTTGTACGATCGGGTGAGACAGTTAGTCGTCTCTTCGGTAGTGTCCTTCTTGCGTTGCTAAAATGTCACACTATACTGCTATCAACCCCCGAACCAATTGGCCCAGGTGACATAGATCCAACGTGGAAACCATTTGAGGTTAGACTAATAATCTGTCCTTTTAAAGCTTTCATATATATAAATAGTTCATCCTGGAACAAAACAATTCTGACCATAACTTTTAAAATTTACGCTAAAAATCTATAGGGGTGCTTAGGAGCTCTAGACGGTTCATTTTTCCAAGTGCGTGTTCCTATTGGGGACAAGGGTAGATATCGTACAAGGAAGGGAGTAATAGCTACAAATCTGCTGGCCGTGTGTGACAGGAACGGGTTATTTGTTTTCTTGCTTGCTGGGTGGGAGGGGTCAGCCGCAGACTCTCGGGTGTTGAGAGATGGCATTAATCGGGAAGACGGTTTAAAGATTCCCACTGGTATTACTTGCTGTCCTTGTTCACCTCTACTTAATCTAAAATTTGATTTGTCAAAAACTTTACACATTCGACAACGAAGCACTCTAACAGTTGCTGACATTTTGATTAGGTTGTTATTACCTAGGAGATGGTGGTTACACAAATGGGGAGGGTTTCCTTGTGCCGTACCGTGGGGTGCGTTACCACTTGAGAGATTAGGAAAATAGTCACCGCACACCACAAAACTACCAAGAATACTTCAACTTGAAGCACGCTAGAGCCCGAAACGTCATTGAGTGTGCTTTTGGTGCCTTGAAGGGTCGATAGGGTATATTAAGAAAGCATTCATGGTTTTCGATTAAGCGTCACAACCACATGATTATGGCTTGTGCTCTCCTACACAACTTTATTAGGACCAACATGCCCAATGCGGCCTTAGAAGAAGACTACCCTAGGTCTCCATCAAATACGGAACCGGAACCCGATTATATTGATGTTGTTGCTCCATCACAAGCGTGGCACAATTTTAGGGAGAACATGGCTAAACAAATGTACAACGAGTGGCAGGCCGGTAGGCGGCGTTGACCTGCCTTTATTGATGGTATGAACACCATGTGTTTTGCAACAAACACTTTAGTACCAATGTGTTTTAATTCAACCTTTTGTAACAGACTTAACAAAACAAAATCAGTTCCATTGGGATGTACTTTTGGCTGAATCAGTAACCTTTTTTTCACTTTCCATCATGTATTTTTTTTGTAAACTGCTGTGTAAGATTTTTGTTGCAAATTGTTTCATTGTTGCTGTGTAAACTGCTATAGCATTGTTATGTTTTCTGCCATTGCCACCACATATCTTAGTTGTATGCAAATCCAAAGCTTATTTTCAAAAGCAAACATGTGAACAAAGATAATTGACGGCATTACATAATCCCAGTCACCGTGGACAATTCTTAATCGTGTGAAGTTTGTTGTGTGTGAGAATTCAACTGGATTAATGAAGTACTATGTAATAGGGTGTTAACTTCAACATTCCTTTGATTCAAGGATGAGGAAATAGACTAATTAATTTTATCATTTGAAACTATTTTGGACTGCTGGTCAGATGGCCTTTTCACAGAGCAGCTGCCCGAGTCGCCTCCCCCCTTACAAGAAGCCTGCTGGATCGAGAAGAGTCTGGACAAAACCAGAGGAGCTACAATTAATTGATGCTCTTAAGGAAGCGATAGTTAATGGATGGCGTGGCGAGAATGGATTTAGACCAGGCTACCTGGGAGCTCTTGAGAGGTCTATGGCTGCAAAATTTCCTCATGCACGACCAATGACAGAGAAACATATTTTCTCCAAAATAACAGTTTGGAAAAAAAATTTGCAATTGTTCACACCATGTTCACGACATCGGGATTAGGATTTGTACTGTCAAGCCAAATGGTTGAAGTTGATTCTGATGATGTTTGGAATGAATATGTGAAGGTTAGCAATCTCAAATCAATGCAATTACAGAAGGACTTCAAAATATAAACCTGGTCACTAGTGGTTTTACTTAATCATAAACTGATCCATTCTAAATGATTGAGTATGAATAATGTTTATACTGAATCATAAACTATATGATTGAGTTTCAATAATTCTTCTTTAATTTTTGCGTTTGCAACCATAGGGTTATCATTTTAATGATAAAGTTGTTTAATGTTGACTTTGAATAATGTTTATGTAATATATTAACTTTCAGGCCCACCCGAAGGTTGATCAATGGAGGTACAAGAGTTTTCCCTATTACGAAGACTGGTTGTATTGTTTTGGGAACGATCGCGCCAATGGCAAGGCTGCCCAAACATTCAACGACGTTATCTTGGATTTGGAGAATCCTCATGAGATTTATGAGGAAGTGTATGATGACCATATTGCGAGCGGCGCTAAGGGAAAGGCGAAAAAAGGCGGGACATTTAATCCTACTACCCAACCAAGGGACGCAGATTATGGGGAACCTATAGACATCCCTGAAGACACTGAAACGGCAAAAGGTAATGGTGACAATTCGCAGAGGAAAGACAGTACCACAACGCAGAATGACAAGAAACGTAAGAGCCGTGAAGTGGCTACTGTGCCTGAACAACTTGTCTCGCTTATTGGGACAATGTTTGAAAAGAGTAACAACACACTCGGTGAAATGGCTAACAAGGTTGTTACGACGACCACTCTAGTGGAAGAATCGCAACCACCTGCTCCTACACCAAGGCCCCCGTCTCCTCCGACGAAGAGCAAGCAAGTGTTTGACGCAGTCGCTGAGATAGGGGTTATGCCTCTACAGTTGCGAATCATAGTGGCGCACAAGATCGTGAACAGCCTGCCTTCAACCGACATGTTCCTAGGAATGGACAACGAAAGTCGGCGTGCATACGTGGACATGGTTGTATCAGGTTCTCTTGATCCGTCTTCTGGAATTGTATGATTTTAAAATATTCTAGCAATGGCAGTTTGGCTGATTTTGTGCACACAAGGCTGTTACATTTTGCATAGACCAGGAGAACTGTTAACAGGTTGTGCGTTTTGGTGAAATGTTTGTTTTGATTCCGCGTGGCGGTTTTGTTAATGAGATAACATTGTTATACTTTGATTCACTTGCCACGGTTATGGATTTATGTATCCTGTAATTTACGGGATTGCAACATTATTATTAACAGCCATTCTTGCATTTCTGTCATTTATCATCTGGATAATTTAGGAATGGGGCATGTGCATTTTGGTTTGACTTCTGAATGTTTTTGAACTCAGTTGTTCCACATGTTCTAGCAAGCTTCTTACCAGGGCAACTTAGCATCTGGTATTCAATGGGAAATATAAATAGGAATGGCAGATTATGTTATATGTGAGGTTCATTGTATTACAGATGGTTACATGAATATGATGTATAACTTAGTGTGGGATATATAAAGATCAGGATTCATTATGTTATTTAGTTTCTGATTTTTTGAGAAGTCGAGTTCTGGTTGAGTTTGGAAATTAGTCAAAATCAAGGAGATAAATTGCAAACTTGAATTTGTAGAGACTGGAGTTACATATAGTTGCAATCCCCCTACTAAGTTTGCCACAACATGTACTCCTTTAAAGCAGCCAAACTAAACCTACACACACTATGCAAACTGTAATTAGTAGAGACAGAGTGTGCATATATTTGCAACCCCTCTACAATGTTTGCGTTGAGTGTAGTACAAACACAAAACACCTAATGCAAACTATAATTAGTAGACACAGGGTGTGCATATATTTGCAACCCCTCTACAATGTTTGCATGAATATACCTTACAAGCTTCTTCCTTAAGTAGTAGTTACCAGTCATACCAGAATCGACATTTTAGAATAGCTTCTAAGACCAAAGCTTAGCCTTACCCCTTGAAGACCGATCATGCACTTTGTTGAGGGTAGGGCTGTTAACAGAGCTCGATGAGCCTTGAGAGCTAGATAGGTCATTTGATAATTTAGGTACAGCCACAAGAGCTTGGAGACGAACAGGAACGTTTCTCACACGGTCTTCTGGAATGCGGAATAGGGAACGTTGGCCACGACGTTGGCGTATTTCATGGGAGTCCACGGTAGGGAGAACTGGTGTTTCTTCAACAACTACATCTGGAGTTGTTCGCATGTTCTCAGCCACCTCAACCACATCATGCCAGAATTCACTCCCGGCAGAGGAATGATGAACTTCGAAGGTCTCCCTTGGGAACACCTCGACATCAGGCGGTGGGGGTGATAAAGAACCACGACGGAACTCGAAAACGCCTGGTCTTAGCGGCTCTAAGTTAGCATCAAGCCACCAACTGTCACTGCTCTGCAAGCTGCCTTCGCTGTCGTTGGTAAGGTCAACGAAGATTGCGGGAACTGCTCGTCGCGGTGATGCTGGAAGCACAGAAGAGGGTGATGGTGGAAGCACAGTCGAGGGAGGAGGGCCAAACAGTTGGCAAAGTGATCTTCATCGCGGTTCTCCCTGCACCATATAAGCTTCCCCAAGAGGGTACTTCTGCAAGTTTACAAAACATTAGACAGTTACCCTCTAAGTTAGATGATCATGCACATCTATTGGAAATGATTTTAGAAAGATAAATAAAATAAATATATGGTTTCTAACCAGCACAATGTAGTCCCAGACAAAGTCTTCAAAAGCATGAACGACGTTGTTAGTCTCGTCGTAATAGACAGAGCTGAGTGAGTTGATGAACTCAAACACCAAGTGTCGTTGTTCCAGCTTTCGAAACATGTTCAAGCATTGACGGAAGGTGAAGGACCGATTGAAAACAGCATTGATCTTATCAGCAGCAACTCGAATGATCTGTGTTTTGTTAGCGTTAAAACGATCACCCGCGTTCGCTTTTTCTTCGACAAGGCAGTCGATAAACATAGTGTCGACACTATATGTCCATGTTCCTGTATAGAAGAAGTGTGATTGGGGTCGAGGGTTGGCTGGAACCATGTTGTATCTAATGTTTGGTATTGTAAAATAAACTTGTGATGAAATAACATTATAAAATCTTCCTTAAATAGTAGCAGGGAATGTTCTGTTGATCTGTTCCTCAGTGTACTTTATTGTTGAGCCATGTGTGAAGTGATGTTTGTTAAAGGGTGTCAAATAAAAAAGAGTTAACTTGCAATTTGTTATGAATGATGCACTGGAAGGTCAGACTCTTTATTGGTTGGTGTAATTTCTTCCAAACACTTATTACTTTTCCTGAGTTATATTCCTCAAATCTTTACGCAGCATATTCTTAAACACATCAACAAGATATGGTTGGGGAAAGTTGATGAGAGTTAAGATATACATTCTTGCAAGTAATTATCACATTTTTGGAATGACCACTCAACACATCCCTTCAATAATGTGTTGTAAGTTGTGTAAAAGTGGCCTGTCAATATATGAGTAATGGCTGCAAAATAGCTTTAAGCTGATGTGAGGATTCTCAGGTTTGGTAGTTGGGTAGTAACAATGTCTAAAAATGAGACATGTTGATTCAGTTCATTTAATCAAAGCTTTTGAAGTTGTATTTATTTGTCTAAGTTGTCAAAATCGAAACTCATTAAGGCATGTTATTGAGGTGGTTGAGTTGTGTGGTGGTGTCCCAATGAACAAACCCAACGTCAAGTACTTGCCTCCAAGTAATGGTGCAACTCAGTTCTCATGCACTAACTGTATCAAATTGGGCAACCTAACTTAGGGGGTTATATTGTATATAGTTGTAGACAAACAAAGCATACATGAATGTGGTCCTTTTAAAATCAGTTCCAATGTGGTTATCTTCTGTACGTTATGCAATTGGGTGCAATTTGTTAAAACAGTGGATGGCCGTGGTTGACAGCTTTAAAGCTAACTAAGGTCTATATAATGTTTATTTTTACATTACTTGACGATTATTGTGATCCTTTACTTTAAGCATTAATACAAATTTATCAAAAAACACCATACAACAAACGATTATTGCAAAGGTACATAAATCAAGCTTTTTGCGAAACTAATATATGCATAGATATAACAGAGGCTGGGCAACATACATATTGCAAAATACGTCGACAATAAAACGTAAACATCGTGCATACAACTTCACCACCGTAGTTTAGCAAACAGATTCCCAACGGAATATCATAAAATTTCCAGGAACTGTAGTCGATACTTAAAATTACAAATGCAGAAGTAGTAGAAAACCATATTAACGAAACACTAATCCGGTCTGTAAGAAAACTAACTTCAACCATAGCTCTGATATATAGTCAATAACCAAACTATCTAAGTACGCCAAATTGCGTCCATCGTAACTTCCCTAGTTGTCAGATTGAAGGAGTTGGCTTCCAATTCCTCCGGAGTCAAAGCAGCCGCTGCGTCAACGAAGAACGTGTCGTGAAGTCGGTAGATTTGGAAGTTCACGCTATCGAAGTAACGCTGCGCTTCAGCCTGCTGGGTAAAACACATAACTTTAGTAGCTTTTCCTGGCAATAAGTATTAAAATTCTAATTACCTAATTGACTTACGTGCATCTTTGGGTAATGTTTTGGACCACAACACTCCAGTTTTCGCGTCTCCCAACACTCCTCCACCTTATGATCTAGGATGAAAGTCTTGAAGCGGATAAATGGAAGTCGTCGCCGTCTTACAATCCTCCTAACATCTCCCTCAGTTCTTTTCATTCTGTGGGCAGCCTTTGAGATTGCTTCAAGGAGTTGTTCGACTTTCCGGACAGGGTTTGTTTTGATGTAGTCCACTAACCACTTGAACACGGATTCCTCCAACTGGTTGTTCCAAAAATACCTATCGATGAGCTGGAAGAGCCTATGATCACGAAGATAATAAAACATATGCTCCTCATACAAGTATGCTGCATTCTGCTCTAAAAATATGGCGTGCAGATTTTCGAAGCCAGGCAGCCCGTGTAGTCTGAAATACTCATCCAACTCAGTCTCCTAAAATATAAATTACACCATTACTAGTGATTGGAGATGAAATCTTTATATAGGAAATACAAAACTCAACATCACAGCAAATAATGGACCACATTTGCATGTATGAACAAACTCAATAGTACCTGTGCAATATACGATTCATATTTTGGAGTGGTAGTTATCTTCCCCGACGTGTGCTCAAACGGAAGTTCATGCGCAACCACAAAGTTCCAGAATTCCAGAAACAAAGCACGTAGCCGAATTATTTTATGGCGAACTTCTCGCTGTGTAGGGAATTCTAGAAGCCCATTCTCCAGTTAAGGGAAAGGGCATCAATTCCGCAATCTGCTATTTACCACCTGCCTGTTATGGTGAAATATGTAGTTCCTTCAAGGGTTAAATTCTATTTTTGACACTTATTTAACCATTAATTTTGTGCAACCATCTACATAACGAGATTTGCACAAGACACTCAAATTCAACAACAATTTCAAATTCAAGACTAAAAATCAACACCACCATTTAATTTCACCAAATAAAACCCTACCAGCCACAATGGTATCAGAACTTTAACAAAGCCCCAAAATTTTGTAAAATTTTGGGGTTCGCATGAACAGGAAACTTACATTTCCACAGACGACATCCGGATGGTGGAGAAGATACTTCAGGATCGGTTCTCTCTTGTCCAACCCATCAGATACCAAACAAGTTCCAGGTAAAATCCGATTTGAGTTCAAACCATCCTGCCCATGGGTGTTCGCACTCCTTGACGCCGCGCACCACGGTTCAGTTGAATAGATTAGCATTTTGTTACGAAATTTCTGTTGTTCAGAATTTTTTTGGCAAATCGAATTTGGGAGTCGATGATGGGGTGGCAATTAGAGAGAATTTGGAGGGTTTTGAGAACGTTTCAGCTAGTATGCTTTTGTGAAATGATGGTTAGGTTAAAGAGGGAAGTGAAGGGCATAACTGGGTATTCTCCATAGGAGATACTAAACAATATGCAACCAAACGTCAGTTTAGATATCTAATTTGCATTTTAGTAAGGTCTAATTTGGTAGGCAAACGTGAGATTAATAACATGTTGTATGATTATTAAGATGGCCATTATAAACATGTGACAAGGGTGGGCGGAAGCAAACGTGCTGTTACAGTAATTATAATTCCCCCCCAAAAAAAAACTTAATAATTAGGCATTGAAATCCGCAACTCATTGTGCATTTCTTAGTAAAGAATCTGAAACACAATTAGCTAACCCCCTAATTTCTGAAAATTATCTTTTGCACCCCAAAAAGAACCCAATAAATATTACAGCCCCACTTCACCAATAGCAAATAGAAAACAGCTTCAGCTTACAAATTTATTATTTTACTTATTACATCTAAAATCCAAACACATTAAATAGTCTTATGTTTTAACTTTTAAGGTTCTTTTTGAAATTCTATCGCTTTCACACATTGAGGGGGAGAGAGAAAAAGACTGCACACACACACACACACACAATATATAGTTGAGCAAAAAGAAGAGACTATCAGAAACACAAACACACACAAATAAAAATAAACATAAAAAATGGGAGCTGTGGCACAAAATTGGCATTGGAACCCTGAAGACGATTTTCTGCTAAAAACTGCAGTTGAGGTATAATAAATTAATTTTTAAAATTTGAACACCTTTTTTTGCGTACCGATTTTTGTACATTTTTGTTTACACAGAATTTTTTTTTTGTTTATTTTTGTTAGGATTTAGTGGTTGTGTTGGAAGAACCGAGAAGGGTTATCGTAGTTTTTGTTGAATTGAAATATAGTTTTGATTTTTAAGTTTAGTGGATGAGTTTTTTTTTCTTTTTTTTTTTTTGTGAAAAGCTCGAATTTTTTGAATTTAATTGGTTTGAAATGTATAGGGTCTTGTTCTTACACGAAGACTTTTGTGGAAAAACTTTGACCTTAAGTTGTTGCATGGGAATGGGATGTCGAAAGTTCGGAATTTGCGTATTTTTTGTTGGTCATGATTGGTATCTGCAAAGATTTGTAAAACCCTTCTGTAAACATTCAAATTTAATGTGTAAAGTTTTTTTTTTTTTTTTCTTGAGAATGTTGAAAACTTGAAATGGGAGGAAATTACTTGATGATGAAGAGTAACATGGAGAATTTAGATGAATACTGGTTGAAATTGCATGGCAACTCAAAATGTAGTATATCAAAGCAAAAATCCTCTACGCGCGTGTTATCGTAGTTCCAGTTATGGCGCAAGATCATTTGGAAATGGAATGTTGTCTGTGCTCTTAATGGTTTATTGCGTGCTGGTTTGAGTCTTGTCTATTGCCGTATTTCCATGTGTGAAATGATCACTTTATTAGCTGTCACACGAATCATGCGATTGAAGCAATTTAGCTATATTTTTCCGCATGGAAATTAAGAAAATATATCCATTTATTTTTCTAGTTCGTTTTTATTTTCAAATGTTATTATCCATGAACACATGATTGATCACTTACATGGAAACGCTTTCCACTCTTAAATGTCATGAGAAAATTCGTCTCTATTTTTCCGGTAGATGCTCGACAATAATTTCTATTGAAAGCACAACGGCCATTAATTTGTTAACTTTTAATTAATGCGATGAAGTTGCATAATAACCTGGTTGTTTCTCCTTTTTCTTTCTCGGCAGGCTGGTGCATCTTTGGAATCTCTTGCCAAAGGTGCTGTGCAATTTTGTCGGCATTTCACTGTCGAGGAACTTGAAGATCGCTGGTATTCTCTGCTCTATGATCCGGTTGTCTCCGAACAAGCATCTGCTGAAATGATTGGACTTGAGATTTCTGCATCAACTTCTCAATCAAAAGTTGTTAAGTTAGAAAAGACAATTCAAGTACCTTGCAGTTCCTCTAAGAGAAAGGCCGAGAGCATCCGCAAATGCTATTATGCGATGCGCAAAAGAATTTGTACCGGACCCTTTGAGACGATGGATGCTAACCTTCTTTCTGCGCATTGTTTAGCTAGTATCAGAGATGGCAGCGGCGTTCCTCGTCATTATGAAGAGAACATCTCCAGAGCGGTATCGCCACTCATGAACTTATTTGAAGACGAGGGCTTCGACAATAAACGAGATACTTGTTCGGGATCCAGAAATACGCAATCTCAAGATTTCAGGTGCTCATCGTCTCTGCAGCAAATCCCAAGGTCTTTTGATTGCACGAGGCATTTAGCTCCTAGCGCAGAGGACTACTTAGCGGAACTGTCTAATACTTTATTTGACTTTACAACTGAGGACGAGCTAATGTTTACGCTGCTTGACGAGAAAGACACTATTGATAAATCTTATTTTGATGGCTTGCATTCACTCTTGTTGGATCCTCCTAAGAAGGATGAGTTTCAAAATGTTGGTTCTAGTGCGTCTGAAGTTGTCGCAAATGGACTTTTTGTTGGTGCAACAAACATTTGTGCGCAGTCTGAGGATAACAAGGGGATATATCAACGTTATCCAAGATTAGATCTACCTTTTGGACCCGAATATAGTTATGGAGTCATTTCTTGCCCATTAAATACGGAAGATTCCGAAATACCCAGCAACAATGAAGTTTTTCTTCCCTTTCGATTTCCATCACCATCTGATTCTTTAGAGGCTCACTGGAGATTGCATGATTCTAGGTATCTAGTGCCCGCGTCTCTTAATACTTGGTCAAGTATTCAAAGAGCAGATGGACCCCTTATGATGAAAACTGCCGGTGTGCTTTCACATGCGATGGGATCATCAAAGCCATCCGTTTCTGACACAAACTATTTAAGTGAGGACCATGGGCTTCAGTTTGAGTTGCTTGAAATTAATATCCAGCGGGAAGCACCAAGGAGTAGAAGTTTATGTTCAAACACTTCCATTGCCACCGCTGTTAGGGGAGGTGCTATGGAAATGGAACAAGGAATGAATCTTGTTTCTAAATCTTCCTTTCCTTGCCCAGTTATGCTTGTTCCTGGTTCAGACCATCCCCAAAGTTCTCAAACTATTGCTTCTGGCAGTAGGAACGAGGTATTTCCAAAAGCAGGAAATGTTAACGATGGATCATCAATAGCTGACTTGAGGAAAAAGAGAATAGCAAATACTATTGATAAATCATTGATTTCAGATCAGGAAGAACTCTGGTCTGAGAATGATGACATTATGGTAAAAACTTGTAAAGTTATTATTATTTGGAAGCTTCTCTGTGCCTTACTTGCGCAATAATCTTGAGGCTTTGCTTGATCTCTCCATGCAGATCCTCGATATGGACTTGAGTCCAGATGAATTTGATCTATCCACCAATCCAGAAGGTACTTCTCTATTAGCTTGGCACTTCTGACATGTAACGCTATTTGATTTCTTGTAGGCTTGTAAGCTCATCCTAATTGAAAATCCAAATTCATTTCATTGGTAGTGTATTATTCTTTTTGGTTGAGTAAATATTAGGTTGATTTCATTCCTTGGATGTATTAGCAGTGTCTATTCACATAGAATTACTTTTTCTTGGATGCTTTATGGTTCGAATCTTGGTGCAAGATTACTAGTTAATTCTTATGAAGTTTTGTTGGGCAAACTTATCGTTAATATTATCAATTGTTACATAAATAAACTTCCCCGTTTTTGCATACAAGTACTTCAGTCGTTCATTTGTTTTAGCCATGTTTTGGTTGTTATGACGTTAAATCTAAGTTATTTAGTAAATATTGCAGTCACGAAGTATCAACCAGAAGCAAGCAAGCGAATAATAATGAGGTTGGAGCAGGCAGCTGATGCTTGCATACAAAGGGATATGGCTTCACAGGGAGCTGTAGCCGTTTTATGCAGTCGCCGCTCAAGACATTATATAAAGAAAACTGAGGTTCAGTAAAGTTTATTATCACCTTCCCTTTCCTCAATAATGCAAAATCATTTATTTGATAAATTTTCCAAGCATTGAGTATTTACACTGTATCTATACTTGATATGGCATCAGAAACTTATTTTACTTTCTGATAACACGCTGTATATTCGTAAGTTTGCATTTAAAATTATTAAGATAATATATCTGGTTTTATTGCTTTAAGATACTAAAAGATTATTTAAATGTAGAAAAACTTTGCTTGCATATTATTGTCTAGATATGACTTTTACAATACATTCATGTTGGTTATAGGTTATACTTGGCAGAGCAACTGAAGATTTAAAAGTTGACATCAATTTGGGAAGAGAAAAAGGTGGTGGTAAAATTTCTCGACGGCAGGTAATGACTCTCAACTAGATATTACTTATGCAACAAGAACAACAACGACGAAGAATGCACCCCGCAATTAATTGGAATAAGCTATATAAACCACGTGAACAATTGAATTGAGTCGAAAACATGAATTCCTCATTCTCCCCTCGTTGCGTTTAGTAGTTACGCATATAATTTATTATTTGTCATGACCCGGATCTTGCTTTGGGCCATTTCAGTCTCTATAATGCCATAAGCAAGTTTGTGGGAATAGTTCTCCAGAAAACAAGAGATGGTCATGTGAGAGTAGATATGTTTGTAATCGCTTGTTGAGCTTCAACTTTAGATATTTGTTGTGCGAATGTGAGATGAGGCCTTCACATTTCCTTGACTAATCATACCAAATGTTGTAATAGCTAAAAAATACACTTATTTTCCTAGACATCTTCCTTTTATATCCAATTCATTTTGTTACCTTTTTCTTATACTACAATCTAAGTCCTTTTACCTCCTTTTATCGCGGAGCCCTTGTGTCATACGAACACGTGGCTAAAACATATTTGTGCTAATCTTCTCTAGATATTGTGCCATAAATAGTTCATTCACTTAATCATATGGTCTCTCGAACTGGTTAGGCTATCATAAAGATGGACATGCATGGAACCTTCCATTCGAAGAATATTGGGAAATGTTCGATTGATGCGAACGGTAAAACCATTGCAGCTGGGCAGATTGTAAGCCTTACGCATGGCTGTCTTATTGAGGTATGGTATTACCATTTAGCGTGATTGGTGCATAGAAATAAATTATCCTCTGGATGCATAATTTTATTGAATCTACTAATTTCTGAACAATGAAATAGTTGCACCATATTTTTCTCTTGTCGCACTTCTGACGCAAGTTTATTAATTATCAGATAAGGAAATTGGCTTTCGTATTTGAGACAAATCGTACTCTGTAGAGCAGTATGTCAACATCTTGGAGGAACGAGGCGTTTCCTTAGAAATGAAACCTGCAGGCTGCAGCCTGAAGTTGAAGAAGCTCGAATATCGCAGGAAGGTGCTATAGTCTTCAGGCTGCTGCCTGAAGTTGAAGAAGCTCCATTGGAAGGCACACATTTTGTTCAGGGTGGGATCCAAATTTGCTTTCTCACCAGTTTCCATGTCACTACAAAAAAAATAACCTATTGTGGCAACAAAAAATTGTCACAATAAGCATAAAAATCGTCACAAGAGACGTACCGCGACGAAAAGTTGCAGCACAAGATTCGTCACCTCAGGCCCGTCACAATAGAGTTCTAGTGACGAAAATTGCATTTATCGCAATAGTCTGCGACGAAAATGTATTTCGTCATAGCAGTTCACATTCTAGTGACGAAATTGTTGTCACTTTAGTGTTAATATTTCATCACAACAGCATAATTTTGTCACATATTATCATGACAAATTTCTTTGTCACAACAACATCAATTTTATAATGACAATCATTTCATCACAATATACATTCAGCTTTTGTTTTTTTTTATTGCGTCATTATTCTGTTACTGTTTATTGTTTATTGTTTAGAGATTGAGATCAATCATAATATTCAAATCTAATTAAATTACTCAACTCAATGAGAAAATAATTTTAATAAACAAACAACAAAATTTATAATCATCCTCATTACATGATACCAATATAGACATTTGTTCTAAACTAACATCTTCAAGAATTTTTCACTACTACGAAAGTAGTATATAACAAAACATGTAACATTCATAAGTACTCCACCGTCAACTTAAAAAACATCTTTCCAAGCCCTTCAATTCTTCGACTCTTTTCTTCAATAGCCTTTCCTTCAACTCTTTTCTTCAATTCTTCTATCACATGATGCACCTTCAAAAACAATGATAAATGATTGAAGTGAACCTTCAAACTCTCAATAGCTAATAGGCTTCTAAAATCTTAAGGCATCTGCTGAAGTTTTAAGGTACATTAAGATTTTACAGTTTACACCAATCCCCGACCATCTTGGAAGGAAGTAAGATATCTCAGGTTAATGCCCAACGTTCTCACACCACGAGAGTGATCAAATTAATAAGCATATAGGACATGAGAAACACCTCAAGCAACAAAGTAAGAAGACAATGACCAAACCTGAAATCAGCTCTATTCAACCAAAGATGAACTCAAAAGACAGTGATCGTGGTATTGAAAGAAGCTGGTAGTAATAACAGCAAGAACAAATAAATTGGTAAATTCTGGGTAAAATAGTTTTACAATTATGTGCTGCCAAGTGACAATTAATCAGCAGTTTCGAATCAACATCACAACGTTTAAGGAGTCCGAGAATTTTACATAGAGGTGTTTATGCAAAGTCATGTAAAAATAAAGCAAGATTTGATCAAACAACTAAACATCAGTCAATTAAAAAGTCAATGGTCTATGACAAATGGAATACAAGGGCCACATCTTATATCAAAAAATCATTGGAAATTTGAAGCAATTTTTTACTATTTATTAGGCACAGCATGACTACTGACCTGTATCAGTGACAATGAACTATTTGTAACCCAGTATACTAGATTCCCCTGCAAAGTAAGAGAAGAAAGTAAAGTTTAAAAACAAATAGAACAACCCACAAAAGAGAATACTGATTCAGGAGATACTGTTTCCAAGATATAACAGTATAAGACACTAAACATAAAATTGAATTGAACAATCACTCGGTTACATTAGAATCTAAAAAAACCATAAAGTATTGGCTGAGAAATTCCACGGGATTATAATTGTTCTTTTATTTTCTTTTACTTGTTCCCTTCAACCCGACAACATATATATTTTAATTTATCTCACCAATAAAGGCAAAAATATAGTTTTTATTTATCTGAGGAACATTGAAGGCAGCAAATAAAATCTGGGACTGCAAGGGGCTGTGGAGGACTGCAACAGTGCAAGAGTTTCATGGCGGAATCGAGTGGCGACGGTGAACTGGAAGGAGAGGCTAGGGCAACATAACTGGTGAAATGGGCTATTTTAGAGAAATGGGCTCATACTCTTAGCGGGAGAAAAGTGAGTTTGGAGGGAAAAGACTTTTTGACCGTGAATTCCATACTTCAATTTTGTTAAAGTTAAGTGTGTTTTTTTTTTTTTTTGTGAAATCCAAGTAAGTGTTTTACGAATTATATATGATTTGTAAAGTAAAAAATTAACTAAGTGTCTCAAATTAAATTATTGATCTCTTTTGGAACTTAAAGCAAGTATATGCACAGTAGCAGCAAAGTACATTTGGTGAGCATGTCAACAAAAGGTCCTTACCTAGGTCAATAGTGCGGTTTGATTTCAGGTATCTCATTGTTCAATTAACAGACAACATACTTGCACAGCATAACAATCTCTGCTTCTTCGAGAACCATTAATTATAATTCATAATGATGAACATAAAAGAGCGGCAAATGCAAAATTTGAGGCAATCATATCAAACTTACACGCGATCAGGTGATCAAAGAGTAGAATTAGTCCATCTCAGCTCATCGCACGAATATCTTTATAGATTTTCCATTCCATATCAACGTTATAGATCTGAATATGGTTTCCTGTTTGAAATACTACACAAAATGCACATCAAACAAATCAAATAACTACCTACAGAAACTGAAAGCACAACACAATCTTCCACAATGAATACTTGAAATACCTAAAAAACATGTCACTGCTCATCAACAAAAAGAAGAGAATATAATAAACATTTGTTTAAAAAAACATGTCTAACACCAAGAGTACATAATCTAACATAGTAGCTCAATAGCTGGACATACTTTCTCGCAGCAGCTTTTAGCAGTTCAATAGCTTGAGCGCACTCGAGAACATGACATTCTGCTTCATTGCCAACAAACGGAGACAAATGTGGAGGGGGAACACTGTTGAAATCCAGAGATTTAATCATTTGAACAGTAAAAACAGAATTAACTAACTAACAAGTCAAACATAAGATGGATAAGAAAAAATGAGCAAACCAATATTTGTTTGCATAAGACCTTTCCTTGATCCGTGACAGTAAAATTTACAACCTTTCTGCAAACAAATTACTAAGATGCAGCAAACCTAAAGCACATTACGTCTTTTCATTCAAACAGAATTCAACACTGCCCATCTGCATCAAGTTATTTTGCCACAACAGGTCCCTTACAAACAATTGATCTTAACGATCTAGCAGATGCCCATAAAAAGATTGCCAGATATGGACATAAAGTTGTGATTTAGAAAAGTGGGCCATTACTATAAAATAGTAACCATCTATTTTTTTTACAAAATTCTGCACAATAATTGTGTTTTCAAAATTGTGATGTTTATAACCAGACAAAACAAAAGGATTAACTAGATGTTCACATCCAGGGTACGAAGTTACATAAACAATGCTGAAAAAAGCATTAACATGTTAGCACGTAGACCAACAAACCTGGTGAGTACTGCTCTGATCAGATTCATCAAATGGAGCTCCTTCACCCTCCCACAAGACCGTGCCGCCGAAAGCAGGGATGACAAACAACAATGACTCTCTAGGAACCTAAAAATAAATAGTGAGGAATTAAGCAATGCAAAACACCAAAACAGTCGCTAGGTAACTTGAATGAGTAAAGAATGCAATCTAGCTATTGCATCCTACCTCACGACTCAAATAAAATTTCGTGTTCTTGAAGAGGTTTTTACATTCCCGTGTATCTGCATCTTCCTCATCCTCATTGGCAGCATCTTCAATAAGGTGCATCAGAACTACAGGCTCATTAGAAGGAAGTTGGTGATGAAGTTCGGACATTGGGAATTACAGCAAGAAATCTTGAAAAAGCGCTCAATGACCTTTCTATCAACAAGGCTATCATCCACAGCAGGAACATGAACTCACAATCACTAATACCCATTTATTTATTTATTTTATCCTCTAACAAAATGTATATATGTTGTGGGTTGCTTTATAAATCGAACGCATACTCAAATCGGACTCAATCGTTCACCGGACTCAATCGAAACCAGAAATATTCAAAGTCGAAGGTGGTGGCGGACTCAATCGAAAAAGAAAAATAAAAATTTGGGGAAAGTTGAAGAACTTACTGTTTTGGACGGGGAAAGTGGTGGCGAGGTGGCGTCGTGGAGCGGTGGTGGTGAGTCGGATGGAACAGCAGTGGTGTTGTGGCGTGGTGGAGCGTTCGTGGTGCCGTGGTGGAGACTAGAGACTCGAGCGCTCGTTCGTGGTGGCGGTGGCGGACGGTTGAGTAGAGCGTGGCGGAGGTCGGAGAGGCGCGGCTGGTGGCGTCGTGGCGGGCTGGCGACGGAGAGTGAGAGAGGTGAGGGCGTGAGTGAGGCTATTTTTTTTTTAGAGAGAAGAGAGTGTGGTGGCTGAAAAAAGAAGCCCTAAATCAGGGGGGGATATGTACACTCCTATTAGAAACCCACTTTCTCTTTAATTTGATTTTGTTTTAGTAATGATTTATTGGTTCGAATTATTGGTTAGTAGAAATGTACGAGATATTTTTGGACCACGCCCGAGCGCGTAAGTATTTATAAGTATATTTTGAAATATGGGTTCATTGCTATGACATTATTTCTTTATGTCACCTTCCCCCTCTAAATACGTATAGTTTCTTTTCCACAACCACGGGGAAATTTAATCAACTTGGCACTTTTTGAATTTTAGTATATTAACTTGACAACCCTTAATTTTGATTCTACAAGTTGGCACTTTAACTGAATTTTGGTCCCATGACCCAATCGCCGCCCTGCTCCGCTGCAAAATTCTTACGTCGCAGCCGTTGACTGCGTAGTCATCAATGACCTAAAATTAGGACCCACAAGTACACTTGGCACACCCATAACATCCACATGTATATATATATAAAACAAAACTCATCACTCCATCACCAACAATGGAGTTATTAAATTAACGACTCCTCATCTCTCTCTTCATCTCCCGTCTACACCTCCGTCGCCACGACGTCACTGTCGTTGTCCTTCCACGATGCTCCACACCTATCTGCCAGCTCTCTTCGCGACGTCCCTCTCCACACTCGGCTTCGAGGAGCTCTCCTCCACCGTCGCGGAACATCTCCGCCGTGTATACCAGGGTTGTATTTCCCGGCGTTCTCTGTCGTCGCCCCGAGCTCGTCGGCGTCCCCCTTCGACGGCCACTCCGTCTCCAACACCTATAAGGTAAGATTCTGAAACCCTAATTTCTCCACGGTGGCGATCGCCACGTCGATCTGCGCGTGAAACATGCTGTTATAAGGCAAAATCGAGTAGCTGCACGGGGTTGGTACTCGTGGCGACGGTGGATTTGTATGCAAAATACGGGTACCGGTTGATTAGGAATGGAGATCCGGTTTTTTGGTGGAAAACGAGTATTTTCGTGACGGTGGGGATTGTATCCGCTCAAATTCCTCAAATTCCTTACTGTTAATTTGTTGATTAGATTAATTAGTACTGTAATTACTGTTAATTTGTTGATTAGATTTAGTAGTACTGTGATTACTCTTAATTTGTTTATATACTCGATTGCAATGAACATAAAGTAGGAAGGAATGAGCGAGAGATGAGGACACTCCCGTTGAGTTCCATGGAGTGGCGGTGGTGTAGCAATTTTCTGTTTGGTGGGGTGGGTGGGGTGGATGGAGTAGATAATATTTTTCTTTTTAATATTTGATTAGTTTTTTTATTTAATATATTTTTTTAAACATGTGGATGCTACGTGGGTGACAGGTTGTCTAATGGGTCCTAAAACGGGATCAAAATTGATGACTACGGCTGCCGCATAAGAATTTCGCGGCGGAGTAGGGCGATTGGGTATGGGACCAAAATTAAGGGGTGTCAAGTTTATGTACCAAAATTCAAAAAGTGTCAAGTGACCAATTGATTAAATTTCTCACAACCAGGTGAAAGTTTTACAAAGCTTTACAAAGCTGGTTGTTGGACGAGAGAATCAACAAAGAAGAAACCAAAAGCACAAGAAAATTATTCTTCAACTCTTCAGTCGAGACCCAAACATGATCTCAGCGAAATCCAAAATTATTAACTGTCAATTATATATTAATCCAAAATTATTAACTGTTAAATGCTTATGATCTCAATGATATGATCCGATGTATACTTCTAGTTTTCTTTACTTGAATTTTTGTACAGTTTAATTACACAAGACAGAGAGTTGTGTGTAGCGCATTAATTTATACTTAAGTACGATCGATGTGCGAGAATATCCACAACAAGATAAATTTGCAAGGGAAATGATATTCAATAATAGATTTTATTCAATGAGCAATTTTGTTATCTGCTCTGGTACAACTTTTGGAGTAACACCGCATAGCTCCAATACCACTTATTTATTTTAATCTTATTTCATGTATTATCCTCCCTAACACTTATCCGACCCTGGGAGTGCGCAAAACATTTCCGTTATAATCCATTGCAACGACAACTTTGTTGCAGCAGAAATCTGGAAAGATAATTTCTCGGGGCTTAACAAGTTGGACGAAGGTCACCAAAGGGTTTTCTTTTTGAATGATTTCTTTGGCTCGTTGTGCGTTTGTCCCAACTAATTCCGGCCACTCGTATTTATGGCCTGGAGAATATACTGGAGAAAATCAACAAAACATAAAATTATTAGCAACTTTGAACACGATAATTGGGTAAACATGAAATAAAAAATATTCTGGAGAAAGAGATAAATGAAGTGATGAAATGAAATAGTTGAGGGATTCATTCATACTCACCCACTGAACAACAAATTGGATCGCCGCAACCCTTAGCTAAACACGTCCAACCATCATCATAATCCATTTGAGACATTGTATTTGTGTGCTCTTCCAAGGATTTACAATTCTCGTCTTTAAAGTGAATAAAACTACTGCAGTATGATGTCTTTATATACAAGTCTCATTTTTGATATATTTACAACCTAATTATTAATACTTTCCTCCAAAACGGGGACATGTGTAATCAATTGTTTGATTCGTGTATGGTAATGTTGAAAGATTTTTGTAATTAGACAAATACATTATAGAATCCAAAGAACTGATTTTGATAATATCTCAATATATGTTTTGAAATCTTAAACAATTATGATTACATTTCTAAAATTCACAACTCATTTTTGCAATATTTCGTTAGTCACTGATATATTTGGCAGATATGTGCAATCTGAATTTCAATTAACAAATTAACTGTTACAATCTTCAAATGGGTGTATAGTACGTAAATTTATTGTTCCAAACACTTGTGGATCTGAAATTTTAATGTTACTCGTTTTCGTTCTACATCTTCAAAAAGGTTTTTTTTAAGAAAAAATATCAGTCGTTAACAATTAACATTGGTTTCTTAATTACTTGATTATCTTATTTTTCATCCTAAACTTTCATGATTGATCGGGAAAGTAGTTGAGAAATGTCACACCGTCCAATAAAGTTTTGAATGAATATTGGAAGTAAAAGTTTTTTAAATTATTTTCTAATGAATGAATTAGAGATGAACCGAATTCGTTTTTTTCTTCATTTTGCGGTATATATATATGTTGAGACCAATTTTTTGATTTATTTATTTACCTTAGAGACACTTTTAAATTTTATTGATTAGGATAAAATTGGATTGATTTTTACTTTATCGTTATTTAATTTTTTTTCATTGAAGGAAAAAATCTAATTATATTATAATTATCCGTTGAATAAAAAAAATGTTAAGATATATATATATATATATATATATATATATATATTATATCCATCTTTAAATTATAATCTATAAAAATTAATTATATTATACTTAAAATAAAGTTTAATAATCGCGTGAGACCGCGTGCCAGCGATTCAAGTAAGTTAAGAAAAATGATTGAGAAAGTCCAAATTGTGTCACGTATTGGCTATTGCAATTTGCACAAAGCCACAAACGGTAGTTCATTTAGTGGGATTTTAGGTGGCCCATAAATGAACTAGATTGGTCTGTCCTATTAAAGGCCCAAAAATAAGAGAGTTGAACCGCCCCAGTTCGACTATTTTCGAGACAATCGAACGTCTCCCGTTTGATTGATACTGCCCGTACCGTACACAAAGCGGGTCCTATATATATCATGTTCCCCGATATTAACGCCACATATTAATTACTGTTCACCAACCCATATTAATCGAACTCCCTTGTTTGACTATTCATCGGTTAAACAGTTTCTCGAGCAAGTTCGATTGTTAAACATCATCCTAGTCACGTTCAAGAGTTATTAGCTACTGTCAGGTGAAAGTTTTACAATGGCTACTGTCAAAAAAAGGTTTTACAATGGCTGGTTGTGGGACGAGAGAATCAACAAAGAAGAAACCAAAAGCCCAAGAAAATTATACCCAACTCTTCAGCCGAGACCAAAAACTATAAGAAATATAATGGGTGATAATTTTATTATGTACAAAGGCAATATATATATATATATATATATATATATATATATATTACAACAAACTCAATATGGTAACAAGATAATTACAAAATGGAATATTCTAAAAAATAATTACCAAGAAATATTCCTAATACGCCCTCACAAATTGGACGTTCCATCGACAACGACGATTTTGGAATGAAGCAAGAGGAACCGCGCCCGAGAGAGCGGTTTCGTAAGGAGATCCGCGAGCTGACCCATAGTGTTGATGTAGGGAACACTAAGGAACCCCTTGTTGATTAGATCACGGACAAAGTGAAGATCAACGGAGATGTATTTCACACGAGAATGTAGCACCGGATGAAGCGAGAGGCGAATAACACCCAAATTAGCTCACAAAATACGAGAACGAGTGGGTAGGACAACACCAAGTTCTCCAAATAGTTGTTGAAGCCAACGGACATCAGCGGGGACATTCGTGAGAGCGCATACTCGGATTCAATAGCGTGAGATCGCCAGTGAGTAATAAGATCACCTTATTTAAGATTGACCTCAGCACCTGAGGGTTTTCCAAAACCCTCTGCCTGAGCGAGAGACGGCAGATTGACGCCAAGAACACCAAGACATAGGATTAGCACCAAGAAAAATCATGTAGGCCAAAGTAGAGGCCGCAGATGTCACGTCCCCAACTCAATCTGCATCCGAGTAAGCCATGAGTCGTAGGGAAGAGGGCCTGCGCAGAAGGAGACCGTGAGTGACCGTGCCCTTCAAGTAGTGAAGAACGTACTTTAGAGCCGACCAATCGTTCTCAGTTGGAGCATACATGCGCTGAGCCAAGCGGTTGACAGCAAAGGAAATATCTGACCTAGTGAGGGCAAGGTATTGGAGGCCACCAATGACACTTCTAAACTCCGTAGCATCAGTAAGAGGGGCAAAGGTGGAAATGGAGGAAGAAGAAGCCATAGGAGTAGCAAGAGGCTTAGCTCCATCCATCTTGTGACGATCGAGGAGATTGCAAATATACTTGTGTTAGGAGAGAAAAAAGACCTTCTTTGCTGTGAAATGCCTCAACACCAAGAAAGTAAGAGAGCGAGGCAAGGTCCTTAATTGCGAAATTAAGGCCAAGATGCATGACAATCGAGGATAAAATGGAAGGTTGATTCCTAGTGATAATAATATCATCGACATACACAAAAAGATAAAGCAAATCAGAACCTCAAGAGAGACCAAAGAGGGACGTGTTCGACTTTGACAAGACAAGACCAAATGCGCAAAGAGCAGTGCTTAATGCGAGATACCATGCTCGAGGAGCTTGTTTAAGCCTGTATAACGACTTCTTGAGGTGATATACATGATGTGGTAGTGAGACATCAGAAAAAACAGGAGGTTGAGACATAAAGATACCCTCATAAAGTTGAACGTGAAGGAATTCATTACTCACATAAAGTTGGCGAAGAGGCCAACCCCGCATGACCGCAAGAGAAAGAACCGTGTGCACAGTGATCGGTTTCACGACGGGGCTAAAAGTCTCCTTGAAGTCAAGACCTTCTCGTTGATGAAAGCCTTTAGCAACAAGTTGAGCCTTGTACTTATTAATGGAGCCATCGGGATAACGTTTGATGCGAAAGACCCTTTTAGAGCCAATAACATTCTTGCCAACCGGACTCGGAACCAAATCCCAAGTACCATGCTTCATCAGGGCATTGAACTCCTCATCCATAGCCGCCCGCCATAAGGGATCCTTAAGATCCTACGACACACATATGGGGGCCACCGAACCAAAAACAGGATGTTTAGTGGCAAGATTGATTTGTTTGGGATTGAATATATTGTTCATAGACCTAGTTGTCATGCGACGCAGTGGAGGAGGAGATGCGGTTGAGGCGGAATCGGATAAAGATGGTGTGGTTGAAGAAGAATGCTCGGTCGCAAGGGGTTGTGCGCGCATCGAAGTGGAGAAAGCAGGTCCAGGTGCCTCATGTGCTAAAATGGCATTCGAGACAGAATGTGCTGGCTGTCCGAGTGCCTCAGGCGCTAAAGTGGCATTAGGGACAAAATGTGTTTGCTGTCCTAGCGCCTCAGGCACTAAAGTGGCATTCATGACATAATTTAATGGCATGACAAGAGGCGGTGCAAAACGCACACTAGCTGCAATGTTAGATAATGGGGCAATGCCCGAAAATTTGGACTCCTCAAATTGCACATGGTGATAGACATAAACACGACCGGTTTGGGGATCAAAACACTTATAAGCACTTTGAGGATGTGAATACCCAACAAAGATACATGGTCGAGAGGGAGGAGTGAGCTTCCCAGAAAAATAGGGACGAAGCCAAGGAAAGCATAAGTAGCCAAAAACCCGAAGCTTCGAATAATTCAGTGGTCGACCAAAGAGTTCCCAAACGGAGATTGATGGTGGAGAAGTGGGGTGGGAAGCCGATTTGAGAGATACACGGTTGTAGCAACTACATAGTCCCAAAACGAAAAGGGTAAGGATGCTTGTTGCAAAAGAATTTGACCAGTAGTAAGATGTTGGCGATGACGTCGTTCCACAGTACCGTTTTGTTGTGGAGTATGAGGGGCAGTGGTAAGCCATGAAATACCATGGTTCGTTAAGTAGGTACGAAGAGCCACAAACTCACCACCACTGTCTGAATAGAAGTTCTTAACGGTAAATCCAAATTTTTTCTCCACAAGGTGATGAAATTCGCAAAACACTACATAAACCTGAGATTTGTGTGTCAACCGGTAAAGCCAGGAGTACTTCGAATAATGATCAACCAACAGTAGATAGTAACGACAACCATTCAACGAAGGCACATGTGAGGGACCCCAATCATCACCATAAATATAATTCAAAAGATGCAACGAGTGTAGAGAAGTAGTAGTAAAAGGCAACCGCGCACTTTTATTCGATAAGCAAAAACTACAAAATCCATAATGTAAAGAATTACAAGGTAAAGAAAATTGCCTAATAACTAAACTACTAATCTCCTCATGTGGGTGTCCTAAGCGATAGTGCCAGTTAGCTTTATTCGTCCAAACTCCAATAGGTGCCACAGGAGAAGTCGCCAAAGGATACGGTAAATCCAAGTGGTAAACACTATTAGTGCACGCCCCGCGTAGCAGCCTCACCCCCGTAACTCGATTATTAACAAAAAAAAATGAGAAGGAATAAACCCAATCGACACATTATTCTGTAAAGTAAACTGATGTAGGGATAATAAATTCCTCTTAGACGAAGTAACACATAAAACCGGAACAAGATTAAACCGTCGATCAGAAATAGAGAAAGATGAGGATCCATTATGTGAGATCGGCAAACCTGAGCCATCTGCAATAACCACCTCATCGGTACTATCATATTATAGATTCTGAAGATCTGAGGTCAAGGTGTGATTCGCACCAGAATTACCAAGCCATGACGTGCGATGGGGCTGCCCGGGAGTGGGAGAGGTTGTTAAAGTTGGCGACAAGTGTGGGCGTCGTAACCATAGAAGCCACAGATCTGACAAGTAATGTTTGGCCAATTGGTGGAGCCCTGCCTATTGCTACGATGATGGTTTTGACCTGCCCCATTTCGACCACTACGACCATTGCACCGACCCCAATTCTGATTTCCTGAGCCATGACCACCATTATGCGAGCGAGGCGGTTGATATGAGGCAACATTAGCGATAGCCACAAGGGACACAACCTGACCCTCAATACGCTTCACATAGGTCTCATGGGCAAGGAGCCGATCATGAAGGTCTGACAACGATAGAGGAGTGTCATGGCCATGGATTTGGGCGGCAATGTCGCGGTACAGGGCATCAAGTCCGTTGAAGACAAAGAGCGCATCATCATCGGAGAGGCGATGCTCGATGATAGTAAGTTCATCGATTTGGCTCTTGACTTGCTGAAGAAACCCCAAGATAGATTTAGACCCGATCATCATGTTGGAGAGAGACTCCTTTAATTGCATGACTTGAGAGCGAGACTTGTTGGCAAACGTGCAGTGAAGAGTTTGTCAGGCGACAACATAGGTTGTCGCAGAGGAGATGAGGGACGAGAGATCCATGGATACCGACCTAAAAAGTGCGGACAAGAGAAGGGCATCTTGTCCAGTCCAATGAATGAACGCTACAACCGCAAACTTTCAGTTTTATTAAAAAATCCTAAATTATTATTTTTAAATGCTTATGATCTCGACGATATGATCTAATGCCTACTTTCAGTTTTATTTCCTTGTATATTTGGTACTGTTAAATTCGATAAGTTAGAGGCATGTGTGTAGGGCAATATAGGAGAAAAGGAAAAAAATGAATGAAAATCTTTATTTTCTTGTTGTTTGATAATTTAAGATTTTTCTGGAAAAGAAATGAAATCTTTGAAAAATGTAAAAAAATCTTTGGAAAAAGAGAAAAATCCTTTACACATATATAATAATTTCCCCCCGAAAATATGTATAAGTCAAACGCATGAAATATAAGAGTAAATTTTATAAGAAATTTCTTGAAAATTTTTGTTTTCGCCCATTTTTCTTTTCTTTCTCCAGTTTTTCGGAAAAACGAACGGGGCCAACGATGTGTGAGAATAACCTCACCAAGCTCGGGGAGGTCCTGGTTTATTACAATTATAATCAAATGTAAATTTGCAAGGCAAATGACATTCAATTAAATCAAGATCGTTTTAAAAGAACAACGCAAAATGTTATGTATGCTTCAAATTAAATACGACAATAATTAGATTTTATTCAACGCAAGCAATTTTGTTATCTGCTCTGGTACAACTTTTGGAGTAACACCGCATAGCTCCAATACCACTTATTTATTTTAATCTTATTTCATGTATTATCCTCCCTAACACTTATCCGACCCTGGGAGTGCGCAAAACATTTCCGTTATAATCCATTGCAACGACAACTTTGTTGCAGCAGAAATCTGGAAAGATAATTTCTCGGGGCTTAACAAGTTGGACGAAGGTCACCAAAGGGTTTTCTTTTTGAATGATTTCTTTGGCTCGTTGTGCGTTTGTCCCAACTAATTCCGGCCACTCGTATTTATGGCCTGGAGAATATACTGGAGAAAATCAACAAAACATAAAATTATTAGCAACTTTGAACACGATAATTGGGTAAACATGAAATAAAAAATATTCTGGAGAAAGAGATAAATGAAGTGATGAAATGAAATAGTTGAGGGATTCATTCATACTCACCCACTGAACAACAAATTGGATCGCCGCAACCCTTAGCTAAACACGTCCAACCATCATCATAATCCATTTGAGACATTGTATTTGTGTGCTCTTCCAAGGATTTACAATTCTCGTCTTTAAAGTGAATAAAACTACTGCAGTTTGATGTCTTTATATACAAGTCTCATTTTTGATATATTTACAACCTAATTATTAATACTTTCCTCCAAAACGGGGACATGTGTAATCAATTTTTTGATTCGTGTAACTATTATGGTAATGTTGAAAGATTTTTGTAATTAGACAAATACATTATAGAATCCAAAGAACTGATTTTGATAATATCTCAATATATGTTTTGAAATCTTAAACAATTATGATTACATTTCTAAAATTCACAACTCATTTTTGCAATATTTCGTTAGTCACTGATATATTTGGCAGATATGTGCAATCTGAATTTCAATTAACAAATTAACTGTTACAATCTTCAAATGGGTGTATAGTACGTAAATTTATTGTTCCAAACACTTGTGGATCTGAAATTTTAATGTTACTCGTTTTCGTTCTACATCTTCAAAAATATTTTTTTTATGAAAAAATATCAGTCGTTAAGAATTAACATTGGCTTCTTTATTACTTGATTATCTTATTTTTCAACGTTCATGATTGATCGGGAAAGTAGTTGAGAAATGTCACACCGGCCAATAAAGTTTTGAATGAATATTGGAAGTAAAAGTTTTTTAAATTATTTTCTAAAGAATGAATTAGAGATGAACCAAAATATATTTGTTTTTTCATTTTGTGGTATATATATACACACACGCTTTATCTATACTATTATATAAAGAAAGTCATGTGAAATATGTTGAGACCAATTTTCTGGTTTATTTATTTACCTTAGAAACACTTTTAAATTTTATTGGTTAGGATATATAAAATTGGATTTATTTTTACTTTATCGTTATTGAATTCTTTCATTAAAGAAAACAATTTAATTATATTCAGATTCTCGGTTGAATAAAAAGAATGTTAAAGATATATATATATATATATATATATATATATATATATATTATATATCCATATTTAAATTATAATCTATACAAATTAATTATATTATACTTAAAATAAAGGTTAATAATCACGTGGAACCGTGTGCCAACGATTCATGTAAGTTAAGAAAAATGATCGAGAAAAGTCCAAATCGTGTCACGTGGCTATTGCAATTTGCATAAAGCCACAAACGGTAATCCATTTAGTGGGGTATTTTAGGTGGCCTAAAAATGAACTGGATCGGCTTGCCCCATTAAAGGCCGAAATATAAGAGAGTTGAACCGACCCGGTTCGACTATTTTCGAGACAATCAAACGACTCCCGTTTGATTTATACTTCTCGTACACAGAGCGGGTCCCGTGGACAAGGGTCTATATATATCATGTTCTTCGATATTCACGCCACGCATTAATTACTGTTCATCAACCCATATCAATCGAACTCCCCTTGTTCGACTATTCATTGGTTTGACAGTTTTTCGATTAAGTTCAATTGTTAAACATCATCCCAGTCACGTTCAAGAGTTATTAGTATCGAAATAAGACCAAAATATCGGTGCAGAAGCATAGGTAAGATGTTTTGGGTAACTCGATCTCATAGCAGAGCTGTAGAGAGTAGAACTTCTAAGATGCACCGTTTGGCAGTCCCGCAGTAGGCCCCGGGGGCGTGGGCGCCACCACCTCCAATGAAAATGATGCCTCCGCTTATCCAACAAAATCAATCGATGCTCGAAACAGGGGATCGGCCGATCGACGCCAAACACGGAAGTAGTGGCAGCCGCCACTAGTGGACTGCCGGCTACTTTCACGAATGAGATCATGGCCATGATTTGCATGGTGGTTGTCGCGGCCTTGCCTGCTCCTCAACCTCAGGTACCACCACCAGTCGAAGGACAAAGAGGGGCTCCACGAGAATTGGGATTGGCTACAAGACTACCAGCTGACGAATTCGGAGATAGGGAATAGATGGAGGGTCGAAGACCAAGTTCAGAATCGGTTGAGGTGCAATCTTGAAGGCACTATGATAAGGCGAGACGTGAGGTCAGTCGAGGCAATGCTGGAAACTCTAGATCAGAGCAAGCTGAGATCACGAGAAGATTGGAAAGACTGAATAATGAGAGAGATAATGTTGAAAATATGATGGCATTATTGGGAAGAACACGTAGGAGCACGCGCTTCAGTGCCGAGATAGAGGCTGAGGTGTTAGGACATGGCGAGAAGATACAATAGTTGAAGACATATGATGGAAATAAAGATCCACATAATCATATCTTTTATGGACGGGTCACTTTCACTGCATTGCTTTAGTGACAATGTGCAAGCGCGCATATTTACCACCACATTATTGGAGTGGCATTGGATTAGTTCGCTAGATTCCCCGCAGAGACAATAACGAGTTATGAGGAGTTAAGAAATAAGTTCTCGAGCCAAAAGAGGACATGTATGGACCATTCTCACTTGTACTCAGTGAATCAAGGGGAGAAGAAGTCCATAAAGGATTTTAATATGAGGTTCAATTCGGAGCTGTTAAAGATGGATGACCCGAAGGGTGAGATGGTTGTGCACATCATCTTCCATGTTACCAGAAATGCGACCTTCTCCGCATAACTGCTGAAAGAAGAATCGAGAACGATCGAAGAAATCAACAAGCTGGTGTATCAGGTGGTGTACTTTGAGGAAATAATGGAAGCAAAGGACATCGATCACGCTCTTAGGGCTAGAGAGAAAGGAAGAGAGGAACGAGGATATAACAAGAGCAGAAATGATAGGCACATGCATTATTCGCCCAGAAGATAAATCCCCCTGAATACGGATATTATGCCATATTATGGAGTGGCAAAAAGGAAAGGATGGCTGAATAAGCCCCGGAAAATGAAAGACTCTACCGCAATGAGGCTTTCAACCCGCTATTGCAAATATCAAAAGCACAATGAACATATAACAGAGGAGTGCAAAGACTTAAAAGATGAGATAGAGCGGTTAATTAAGGATGGAAAGCTTGCCAAATATGTCAGAAGCTTGAAAGAAGAGGAGGACAAAGCCAATCGAGATAGATTGCAGTCTCCTTGGAAAGATAAACAGAAGGCTTTCTCTAAAGCCCGCTCCATGTTTACTCTTGAAGAGACTAGTCTTGCAAAGCGTGAGCCCGCTCCCCTAAAACTGCCATTCTCACTGCAACTCAGCATCCAGCACCGAACCCCATCCCTAATCTGCCATATCAACCCAACTCAGGGTACCGGGGAAGTGGTCGGGGTCGTGGTCAGAACCGCGGTGGATCAGGCCGGGATGGTCGAGGGAACCCTAACCGCAACCCATATCATCCGCAGCCTCCCCTTAGGCCCAACAACAATGGCCGCCCGCCTCCTACATCCCACAAACTTGGGTCGTACCCCTGTTGCCCTATCCGACAGCCCAATGGCAGCCACCACGTCCCGCGACGCCTTCTCGCCAATCGGGCCTCTTCGAACCACGCCCACAACAGGCTTACCACGCCCAACTAGTCGCCAATGCTCCTGCTAATCTTGAAACTCACCCTCACTCCACACGATGATAGTTGGTATATGCGTTCGGGGGCGTCGTCTCACATGAAGTCTAATCAAGGTACTCTCTCGTCTTACTTTAATTCGAGCATTAATTCTAGAATTGATGTTGGTAATGGTAATACGATTCCCATTCATGGTTCGGGTTCCGCAGTCCTACCCTCTCCCTACCCCCCCCCCCTTCTTCATCACGTTCTCCATGCACCAAAAATCATTAACAATCTCATATGTATTTGTAAGTATACTAGGGATAATCTCGTGTCTGTCGAATTTGAGCCTTTTGGCTTTTCTGTGAAAGATTTTCAAGCAGGCACTCCATTTATGAGATGCAATTGTCACGTTGATCTCTACCCCGTCCTCACCAATCCATCCTCATCATCTCCTTCCTATCCATCTTCATTTGCCGCTCTTTCTTCCTCTAAGTGGCACGCACACCTTGGGCACCCAGGCGCCTATCATCTAGGTTTTCTTAGCAGGAATAATTTAGTTAATTATTCATCTAAAAGTACTTCGAGTGTTTGTTCTTCTTGTTCTGTCGGGAAAAACATTAAACTCCCTTTTGTTTCATCAAATTCTTTTACTACTATGATATTTGATATTATTCATAGTGATATTTGGACGTAGCCTATCTTAAGTACATCAAACTCTCGCTATTATGTCTTGTTTGTTGATTATTACACAGATTTCTTGTGGACCTTTCCTATAACTCAAAATCACAAGTTTTCAATATTGTTTTGTCATTATGCAACTACATCAAATCAGTTTGAACGTGACATTAAAACACTCCAATGCAACAACGGCACTGAATACAACAACAAAGAATTTCACTCTCTTTAAATCTCGCGGCATGCAATTCCGTCTCTCGTGTCCTTATACTTCTCCTCAAAATGGTAAAGCCGAAAGGAAAATTTGCACTATAAGTAACATGATGCGCACTCTTCTTGCTCACGCATCAGTACCCCCCCCCCCCCCCCCCCCCGAATTCTAGCCTCACACTTTCTAAGCAGCCACCTGTCTTCTCAACATCCTCCCCAACTCACGTCTCGGGTCCAAGTCACCACTTCAACTCCTATTCCAAAAAGACCCCACCTACTCTCATCTCCGCGTGTTCGGGTGCTTATCACTACAAGAAAAAGCCGCAAGGGAAACTCCAAAATTGGTTGCCTATACCCGTATTTTGGTCTCCAATACTCAATGGGCACGGATTTTGTACACCAAACTGGTTGTTTCGTTTACCCTGGTAGCGAATGCATTAGGGACTAAGCACTTGGTTCCCATTGCTCATGGGAACGACGGAGATTAGTCTTGATTACATGCGGGAACCAAATGCTGCATTAATGCAATCTTTGGTACCCTTTGCTCTATAGACACGATATTTTGGTTCCCATTATTTAATATTGTTGACTAATTAATCAACGACTTTGGTTGAATTTTCTCAATCAGAGGGACCCATCTTCGACCAGTGGGAACGAAAATAGGAACCAACGTTTGGTTCCTATTGATTTTTCGAAATTTTTAAAAAAATTTGGCGGAAACCCGCCAACCAAATTCTGAAAATTCAAAATTTTCAGAATTTTGGTTCAAAAATTTCAGAACCCCGCCTTTTCCAAATTTTTTGATTCAAAAATTTTGGTTTGGTGTAAGAATTTCCCCACTTTTTGGTTTTGGATGATTCAAACATTTTGGATGGTGAAATTCCTAATTTTAAATTATTATATATTTGTTTTTATTTTGGTTTCTATTTTCTGAAATTTGCTAATTTTTTGTATAATAATTATATGGCAAACTAATCCCCACAATTTGTTGTATAATCACATAAAAGCATACAATACAAATTAAAAAGCATTATAATAAATTTCATTAATGTGTAAAAATAAAAAACATACAATACAAAATAAGATTTGAAGAAAAAGGTGTAAAATTGTTGATGAATTCAACAAGTTTCTGGAAAAAGTAAAACACAGCGTTGCGTTCGGTGTGGAAGGTCGTCATCGGCGGCGGTGGCGATGGTGAACGGCGGCGGTGGTGGAGATGGTGAACGGCGGCGGCGGTGGAGATGGTGAAGCAACGCACCATCTTTGATTTCATCTTCTTCTTATTTTTTGAAACGTAGCAATGCATCTTCATCTTCTTAACCACAAAATTTCGATGTCGATTTCATCTTCTTCTTCAACTCTCCAATTTCACTTTTAGGTTTCATCTTTGTTCTTGACCATCTTGTAAGCTTCACTTAGAAGATTAAATGTTAGTTGAATTTATAGATAAAAGGAGATGAAGAAGATTAATTAAGAAAGTGGAAAAAAAATTACCTTGTCAACAATGGTGGCCGCCGCGCCTCTGTTCTGTGGAAAGAAATGAGGAAGAAGAAGGAAAATGATGAATGTGAAATGGGCTGGTATATATAGATAGAAATTTAGGAGCAACAGGAACTACATTTTGGTTCCCATTACCAAGAACATTGGTTTCCTTTGGTAATTGCTTCAGCAACTTATTAGTTTTTATAATTACATTTTTGACCACAAATAATTTTTAAACGTGTTTCGATTATCCTTTTTTTGATAAAATTTAAATTTGCATGTCTCATTAGTGTTATGAAAATTTTGGTTAAAAAAAACTTGAATTTGAAGTTGTTTTGCATCTTTTGCATAATTACAATTTTTCCCCAATACTTTTTCGAAGGACTTTCGTAAATCCGTTGATCACGAAATTTTGTAGGACATAGTAATTATCCATAATATATTGTATGGTGAAAAAAAAAAATGGATCGGAGGTGTGTAACAACCTCTACGTAAGAAAAGACAATTTAGACATGTAAAGTATGTTTTGTTAGGGTTTAGGGTTTAGGGTTAAAGGTTTAGGGTTTAGGGTTTAGGGTTTAGGGTTTAGGGTTTAAGAGAGATATAGAGTTTATATTATTATGTTTGTTTAACGTTTTTCGTTACTCCGATTTGGCCGATATTTGAAATTACACACCCTACTTAGCGTTTAGAATGCATCGGTTAAAAAAAATGGAATTCGAAAATGTTTAATAACTTTTCTATATTTAAAGTTTCTCCCCCAACGTTTATTTATTTATTTCTTTACTCCGATTTGGACGAAATTTGAAACGACACACCTCCTTAACGTTTTGAATGCACCGGTGAAAAAAAATTAGAATTTGGAATTATTTTTTAACTTTTCTATATTTATATTTTTTTCCCCAACGTTTATTTATCTTATTTCGTTACTCTGATTTGGACGAAATTTGAAACGGCACACCTCCTTAGAGTTTTGAATGCACCGGTGAAAAAATATTGGATTTCGGAATTGTTTTTTAACTTTTCAATATTTATATTTTTTCCCCTAAACATTTATTAACCGTATTTCTTACTCCGATTTGGACGAAATTTGAATTGACACACCTCCTTAGCTTCTTGAATGCACCGGTGAAAAAAATTGGATTTCGGAATTGTTTCTTAACTTTTCAATATTTATATTTTTTCCCCTAAACATTTATTAACCGTATTTCTTACTCCGATTTGGACGAAATTTGAATTGACACACCTCCTTAGCTTCTTGAATGCACCGGTGAAAAAAAATTGGAATTAGGAATTGTTTTATAACTTTTCAATATTTATATTTTTTTCCCCTAAACGTTTATTAACGGTATTTCTTACTCCAATTTGGACGAAATTTGAATTGACACACCTCATTGGCTTCTTTAATGCACCGGTGAAAAAAAATTGAATTCGGAATTGTTTTTTAACTTTTCAATATTTATATTTTTTCCCCTAAACGTTTATTAACGGTATTTCTTGAATGCTAGAAAAGATTTGATGTTGTACACACTCCGGAGTGAGCTTTTCCCTGTAACTGGTCGGGATGGTCGACATTACAAGCGTAAGGCAAAATATTGTCTTACTAGTGATCAGAAGAGTGTAATTTGTGAATGGTTGTGTAAGTTGAGATTTCCAGACGGTTACTCTTTTAACATATCCCGTTGTGTTCATATGCAACAACTTCGGCTGACAAGGATGAAGAGTCACGATTGTCACGTATTCATGCAACGCCTTATTCCTATTGCTTTTCGTGGGTTCGTAGATGATACAGTGTGGGATCCACTTGTAGAAGTTAGTAACTTCTTTAGATCTTTGTGTGCTACTGTTCTAAAAAAATCAGATATGGCGCGCCTCGAGACAACCATTGTGGAGACGATCTGCAAGTTAGAGCAAATTTTTCCGCCGGCCTTTTTTGACTCTATGGAGCATTTGGCTATACATCTCCCGTGGGAGGCAAAGGTGGGTGGTCCAGCGCAATACCGATGGATGTATCCTTTCGAAAGGTAACAAAAGTGCTTTTATATATACATAAATTAAATTGTCGTTACAATATTGTTGTCATTTGTTTGCCATTTTTCTGTTTTATTAGGAGAATGTTCGAATTTAAGAATTCGTTCGGGAACAAGGCGCGAGTTGAGGGCTCTATTGCTCAAGCATATCTTACTTCAGAGCTGACAAATTTTCTATGTCATTACTTCAAGCATGATGTTGAAACTAGGGCAAATCGGTTGAACAGGAATGAGACGAGGGCCGATCCGAGTTTGGCTTTTCATATTTCAGTGTTTAATGCATGCGGAGCCACTATTGGTCAAGCTCGTCCACGATATTTATACTGGGATGAGTATCGATCGGCAGAGTTGTATATTCTTCTCAATTGTGTTGAAGTGGAACCCTACCTACGGTAATGCACAAGTGATTATTACTTTTCAATAGTCGTAATATTCTACTAAATTGTTGACATATTAAACACATAATTATTGTCGTTACAGGTTATTTCACGAGGAAAAATGCGTTGGATTGAGTGATTATCAGATTCACGAGACACGCAATACTAAATTTGTTAGGTGGTTCAAAAAAAAGTGATGTCAAGTCGTTTCAGAGGAGATCCACGTCTACGTTCGTTGGGGCATGGTCCGAATTACCGTGTAAATTCGTATGATGGTTATAAAATTAACGGTCTTCGTTTTCACACGGAGGAGCATGCCGTTGGCAAGAAAAAGATGAATTGCGGTGTTTGTGTCAAAGCTAGTGCAGGAGGAACCGAAGATATTTTCTATTATGGAATGCTGCAGGAGGTCTTAGAAGTAGACTATCTGGGCGAAAACAATTGCCGCGCAATTCTCTTTAAGTGTGTGTGGTACGATATTTCGCCTGATGGTTTATATGTCCACCCAGTGCATCGATTGATAGAGATAGATCCTCGACGTCGCCTTCCCTCGGGAGAAGCAGACCCCTACATTCTAGCAAGTCAAGCCCAACAGGTATACTATACTCCGTACGCATGCCAGTCTAGGAGATCAATGCGAAGAGGTTGGTGGGCAGTTGTCCACACCCGTGCAAGACACATTGTCGACACAAGTTCAATGAAACATCCGTCGATATCGATTCCTATTCCTCCGGTTTTTCAAGAAACCAATGTGCCCACTGTAGGGATGGTGGTTGACTTCAGTGGTTTCAATGTGAGGCAGTTAGCTGATGATGAGTTTGAGGAGGCAGATGCCCCCGAAGTTGAACCTGAGTCTAGTAACAGCGACGACGATGAAGATGACGATGAAGATGACGATGACGATGACAATGGAAATGGTCAAGGAGAAACGATTGTCTCCGATGATAGCGACTAATTACGTGCGCATGAGCTGTTTCTAAATATATATGTAATAGACTGTGAGTGTGTGTTACTTTCTCCTTGTTTTTCTTATTTGAGTATGAAGATTGTTGGTGTTTATTGCATGGACGTTTAATGAAATGGCGACTATATAAATAATTATGTGTTGTTACTTGTTTTCCCAAATTAAGGTATGAAAATACTACGTTATTTGCATGGTCCTTTTATCGGAGTTGGAGAGATACTATCGAACAAATATATTTTATCTTTCAAAAATTGCAACGCAATAACCTAACCATGTGCATCTCTCAAGCAAATTAAAAAAAAAACAACCATAAATTTCAACAAAAATTGTGAAAATCCTTAAACACTGTCAAATCCATTCTTTCTCAATTTCACATAAACTGTCAACGTATATAATCCCTTTAAGTGTCAATCACACTCCTACAATATCATGCCAAATTACTCCTCTATTAACAACTAAATCAAAGCAGACAAATCAAACTTCATACAACACTTAAAATAAAACATTCTACCAAACAAACTTCAAACTCTTAAAATCCATAATCATCCAAAATACACAATTCATATTGTGTTAAAACACAAACACGTGTCTCAAATTCAAGTACCATATTCATCCAAAATAAAGACCTGTCTCAACAGATCCCACCACCCAACCACTTAATATTCTTACAATACAATAACCTTGTCCAGACCACACTTAACTTGAAATAAAAAGGGAACACGGGCTCTTAATTACCAAAGAAATCAGTAACGTCACCTTCTCGGTGACCAGATTGATGTGTCCCGTGCGACCCACTTTGCTGCTGCGACTGTCCACGCGCCCTAGTATGCGATCCACTCGACTGGACTCCCACTCCCTGATTTATTTCCTGCTGCACCCCTCGCTGTCCGTTCACGCCATCCGGCATCCCTCCATTCTGCTGCTGCTGCAATTGCTGCTGTGCGTGCATTCCAGACGACTGAAACGAAGTCAACATCCCCTAGAATCCACCCATTGGCTGCTGGGAGCCCTGATAACCGTTCCACCCCGGGTATCCTCCCATCCCTTGCTGTAGCTACCCCTGGAAAGTACCCATCCCCTGTCCAGACCCTTGCATCCCACCCATCCCTTGCTGAGGCATCGAAAAACCGCCCATCCCTTGCTGCGTAGACCCTCCAAATCCACCTGGCACCTGCTGCATCCCCTGAAAGATGCCCATTGGCTGTTGGAATCCACCGTTCGCGTTATTCTGATGTTGCTGCGATGTCACAGACGTCATATCTGGCATGTAAACACCATCAGTAGGTTGTGGAGCATGCATGGGCTGAGAAGCCTGACCACGTTGTCCGCCCCGGGACAGTTTGCGGGCCGCCGGTAGGTTGCACTGTGGAATCACCCGGAGGAGGAGTCGGCACGGTAGGCCTGGGCATAGGGGAAGTGATCGGGCCAGGAATCTGCGTCGAGTCGACCAATGGTGTGCTAGGGAACTGCGGCAAATCTGGCATTGGACACCCAATCTGTTGTGTTATCTTCAGCAGGGTATCTCTCATAGCATTCTCGTAGGACCGCATCCATTGCTGCTGTGCCCGAAACTGTGCCGACAACTCCTCGGCAATGGTCCCTGATCCTTGAATTAATACAGCTCCAGAACTGGCCCCGTTACCCTTTGACCCAATGGCTTTCAAACTAGCATTCTTTGAAAAGCCAGGAACCCTCTTCCTCTTCTTCCCAACCACTTTGATCCAGGTGCGTAAATCCCAAGCTGGCCAATTATTCGTGTCGTGACCATATCTGTCTCGCCACATTTCCAGAGCCTCGTACTGTGACAAGAGCAATAATTAGATTATTCAGTGGCAAACAATTAAGAACTTAAATGAACATATATCAAGGTTTCGTTCCGTAAATCAGTTGTGTGAAATTAAAAGGATAAACTTAAGGATTACAATGTGCCCTGCTACTTTCAGAAACATTTCCCAACAGTTTTTCATAACAATCACTAACTGATGATGTTGAATTTTAATATATTTCTTAACACTGAAAAAACTGACATGTTAATATATTACTTAACACTGAAAACTCAAACAAGTAACTTATCTAACTATGTGAAATATTAAGCTACAATGCAATTGATATATTAACTAACACTTGAAAGGAAAGTAGATCAAATGAAACATGCATCTCACATCACATGAAACTGATATATGTAACTTTTATTCCAAAAATCAGACATGTAACTTATAATTTTGAGGAAAGAAGCATGCATTGTTAGACTTACATATGCTGCCTCCGCTTCGGGATGTATCCAATCACCTGCTGATTCGTCTTTGTTCGTCTTTTGCCTCTTCAGCTTGTACAGCCACGGCAGGAGGATCTTAACGACGGGAATGCCCAATTTTACCGACTATAACATAAGACAATTATTAAGTTAGTATAAGCATTGAAAAACACATAAATGCACATTATATTCATGTAATTAGTAAGTAGTTTAATGATTACCTCGCGCCTGGCCCACTCGTCTTGGCTCAGACTTCCACCATACCAGGTAATTTCCTTCCCCTTTTTCCGGTTTTCCCTCCCTCGGTTTGATCGTTCCATATGTTGTTTGCTCTGCCAGTGATCCATATATTTACGACGCATGTTGGGTGGGATCCAGATCTTATGGTTCTTTTTCTTCGTAGGATCTGCTGCGACTTTAAGGCATATCTTTTTTATCTTGCTTAGGGCGCTCTTAAACTGATCAGCAGCTGCTGCTTCGTACAACTCCCAGATGCGGGCTTCATCAATCGGAGCCCACTGAAACGTTTTCTGCGTCAAATGCAAAACACACATTGTTAAAATGATATTAGTAAAGAATATGATTACTGAACTGAAAAGTATGTAATCTAATTAAAGAACATCTTTTCACCTTAAACTCATCCCGTGCTGTCTTTTTATGTTTTGGCTTCCAGGCCCTGGAGGTAAAGTACGGCCTCCTCAAGGTCCTCTTTAGAATAGCACCAATCGTCGTCGTTATCTCATGACTGTCCAACCACCCTCCTGTACTGGGATCGATAGTAAGCACCTCCCGCTCTTTCTCATTTGTAGGGGGCATAAGTCCTCGAGAGGGACCGCGGCAGGCTTTCCCAGTGTCGCTATCGACGTCCATCTCATCATCATTGCCATCCTCATTAGTGCTCGACCCCGAGGATGAATCGGATGAATCGAACAGATCATACGGACAACTTGTAGACGGTCCAGCAGAGCTCGTGGAACCGGCCATCCCAGAAACACCAGCGGAGGCCGACTGTGACCCTCGAGCAACAACAGGATGAGGGAAAGGATTCTGGATACGTGTCAAATTCGAGGACGATCGCCGCGGTGACAGAGTAGGGCATGGCAAAGGTCCGATAGGAATGGGGCCGACCAAATCCCAGGGATTATCCAAGATGGTCGATGTGGGGACGTTACTGGGCCCAGGATCACCAGTCTCATCATCTGCCACTCTAGAAGATCCAAGCGGCGTTGTTGTGCGAGCCTCTACTGTCGGCTCAAGCGGCGAGGTAGCCTCTACTGGTGCTACAGGCGGCGGGGAAACCTCTACAGGCGGATCAGACGGCACGCCAGGCTCTACAGGTAGTTCAGTCGATGCGGTAGCCTCTACTGCCGGATCAGGCGTTGGAGAAGGTTCTACTGGCGGTGCAGTACATGGGGTAGGTTCTACCAGTGGTGCAGTCACACGGGTACTTGCTCGGGTAGTCCCTCGGTTATGCCTTCGGGTAGTCGCTCGGGTAGGCATTCGGGTAGTTGCACGGGCAGTTGCACGGGTAGGTGTTCGGGTAGGCTCTCGGGTAGTGGCTCGGGCAGTTGCTCGGGTAGGTGTTCGGGTAGGCTCTCGCGTAGCCCCTCGGGTTGTCACTCGGGTAGGCGTAAAGGTAGTCGCACGGGTGGTTGCTCGAGTAGGCGTAAAGGTTGTGGCTGGGGTAGGTGTTCGGGTTGCTGCTCGGGTAGGCATTCGGGTACGCTGTACTGGAGGATCATTTGCTGGTGGAGGTGGAGGTGGTGGAGGTGAAGGTGGTGGAGGTGGGGGTGGCGTAGTATCACGAGGCCTGCCGCGATATGCAAGACGACGAGAAGCACGTGGTTTGGTAACTAATTCACTCACCGGCTCCTTACCCTTCTTTTGTTTCTTTGCCATCTGAAGACAGAAAAATAGGAATGTTAGAAACTGAAATTGAATCAGTACTAGAAATAAAACATGAAACCTTCACTTATATAATTAATCTAACTATCAAATTATGAAACAAGTATCTACTCAAAACAACATGCATTTCTATGATTTCATAATGATTTATACTTGTAATATACTTTCCTAAATTCAAGCAATGAACTTTAATAAACACAGAATGTATTTCACTAAGCTTGGCAGAATAACGAAAACCAATCCTTCAGTTTCTATACACTATATATACTGATCACTGATACCTCAAAGCAAACAACATCATTCTCAAACAACACACCACTGGATAACCAAAATGATCCTAATTGAGACAGATCTAAGTGCATAACAACAGCCATGTCCAAATTATCATCTTTCATTCAAACACCAGAAAAACACTTGCAGAGGAAATTAACATTTTTCTCTCAAACACCATCCACTAATAATTTAAAACCTAAACAACTATCACAAACAGCTTTAAACTTGAACATATCACAAATGTTTTAGAATCCCTATTTCCCAACCTTAACATTTCAAGAATCTTAACACTAAATACTTAAATTACTAGCTGCAATCTGAACATTTCAATATTCCCTACTTCCCAATCTTAACACTAAAACTAGATTTCAAGTCAGATTTCAAGTCAGATTCACACACAAAACACACACAGGTATAACAATTTTAGTCTCTTTACTAAACCCCTTAAACTAATCCCTAACCCCCACTATAAAGATTATTGCATTATCAAGAATTGCATCAAACAACTAAACAGGACAACTTTTCCTTCCTTTACAACAGATACAACAAACATGCATCAACCAATTCAAAAAAAAAAAAAAACAAAACAAACATGCATCAACTTCCACTGGAATAATTTGATCATCCACACATATTTTCATTAAGAATTACAGAAAACATGAAATTTACAGAAGAGATCATGATCAACACATATAATCAAAGTAAATTAACAACATGCAACATCAAACACTACTCAATTAGCAAACAACAGACACTTAACAACATAAAACTCGAGACCTAATCAACAAATCGACTGGAACATACCATACGAAAAAAAAACCAACGAAACATCAAAATTAAAGTATCAAATCGAAGGTTATGTGATGGAGATTACAAACCTTGGTTCGATTTGAGGAATTAACGGCTGATCTGGGCTAATTTGATGGATTATGTGTAAAAACCCTCGTGGGTTCTGTGTGTGTTTTGTGTGTGTTTAGTGTGTGCGTGCGAATTGGGGAGTGTGATATGAGAGAGAAATCAGATTGTCTAGCTTATTAACGTTATTATTTTTTTTTTAAAAAAAATAAATCAATGGGAACCAACATTTTGGTTTCCATTGAGTTCACGTGGCACTATTGGATACTACGACTTAGTAGGAACCAGAATTGTGGTTCCCATTATTCTAATTTTACTTTGAATTATTTATAGAGCCGTTTAATAGCAACGAGAACGAGATATTGGTTCCCATTGGTTGCCAAATCATGGCAACCAACATTTGGTTCCCACACTTCTGTATCCGTTGTGGCTTTTTCTTGTAGTGTATGTTTCCTCTGTTTCCCTCCACTATTATCAACAAACTCCATACCCAGTCCACTACTTGTGTCTTCTTGGGTTGCCCTACTAATCATAATGGTTACAAGTGTTATAACCTAGTCACTAAATAAGTTATCACGAGCCGCCATGTTGTAATCGATGAAAAACACCTTCCCTTTTGCTCAACCTAGTCCAACTCGTTCCCTATTTTACGAGTTTCTTGATACACCTCTCTCTTCCATCTTACATCAACAACTACAACACTCGGCTTCATGCCCCTCACAAGTTGCACCGCAACCCGCGGTCTCTACACGTTTTGTTCCTAATGTTCGATCCAATGTTGGGGCAACATTGCAACCAGAAACTTTGACACCAGTTTCTGCACCTTATGTTCCCAATAATGTTGGGTCGATGTTGGGGTAAAATTCCAATCAGAACCATGTTCCTCACACCGCGGCTCCCTCTTCTCCGCCCTCACGCCTCACTTTTCCTACCTTACCTACACTGCCATTACCTCATCTCTCTCTCTCTCTCTCTCTTCAAATGGCCACGCATAGCAAACACAACATCTTTCGTCCCAAACAACTCTTTAATCACCACACCTTATCTTCTCCCTCTCCTATTGCTTATAACCCCTCGACCGCTCTATCCGAACCCAACTGAAAATCAGCCATGGTAGATGAATTTGATGCTCTTATTAAAATTAAGATGTGGGAGTTAGTCTCATGTCCTCCTAATATCAATATTATTCCTTGTATGTGGATTTTCCGTTATAAGTTTAACTCTGGTGGTACTTTTGAGGGGTATAAGGCTCGTCTTGTAGGTGATGGCAAGTCTCAGTAAGGTGGAGTGGATTGCACGGAAACATTCAGTATTCTGGTAAAACCGGCGACCATCTGTACGGTACTTAGCATTGCCCTTTTGCATTCTTGACTAATTCACCAATTGGATCTCAATAATGCATTTTTACATGGACATCTGGATGATACATGAATCAACCTTTGGTGTTTTGTGATCCCTTTTTTCTTAACTACGTATGTCTCTTGAAGCGGTCTCTCTACGGTCTCAAGCAAGCCCCTCGTGCTTGGTACCATCGGTTCGCTGATTATGCCGCCTCGATTGGCTTCTTTCATAGCACATCGGATCACTCTCTCTTTATCTACCATCATGGGAAAGACACGACCTATCTCTTGTTATATGTGGATGGCATATTACTCACATCCTCATCTTCTTCCTTGTGCACCTCTATCATGCGCCGTTTCTCGTCCAAGTTTGCTATGAATGATTTAGGTACGATTAGGTTTTTTTTTGGTATTGCTTTGAATCGTAATTCTCGGGGCCTATTCATTTCTCAATGCAAATATGCTGAGGAAATTGTTGAGCGTGCGAGCATGAGCTCGTGCAAACCGAGTCTCACACCGGTTGATACGAATCCAAAAATTGGTACGGCCTCGGCCAACGAGCCTTATGATGATCCCACTCATTTTTGTCATTTTGTCGGGGCTCTCCAATATCTCACTTTCACTCGCCTAGACATCTCTTATGCGGTTCAGCAAATTTGTCTACACATGCACGAACCTCACTTGGCCCACATGAAAGCTCTCAAAAGGATTGTGCGTTATGTTCAGGGGACGCCCCATCTCGGCCTTCACATCTTTCCATCTTCTCTCACTCGGCTTATTTCCTACACGGATGCTGATTGGGGGGGCTGCCCCGAAACCTGGCATTCGACTTTGGGTTATTATGTTTTTGTTGGTGATAACTTGATCTCTTGGTCTTCTAAATGACATTCCACCTTATCCCGTTCTAGCGCTGAAGCCAAATATCGTGGTGTTGCCAATGTAGTCTTGAAATCCTATTGCCTATGTAATCTCTTATTGGAGCATCATCATTCAATACCATCCGCTACATTGGTCTTCTGTGACAATATAAGTGTCGTTTATCTTTCTGGAAATCTAGTTCAGCATCAGCTTACCAAACATATAGAGCTGGATATCCATTTTGTCCGAGAGAAGGTGGCCCCTGACCAAGTACGCGTCCTCCATGTCCGATCTCGTTACCAGATTGTCGACATATTCACAAAAGGTCTTCCTCGTGTATTTTTCGATGACTTTTGGTCCAGTCTCAATGTTCAGGAACCTCCCGCTTCGACTGTGGGGGTTCGTTAGAATAGATTTGTATAAATATGTTAATATTATCTTTTGTAGAGAGAGATGGCAAGATATAAGCCTTTGATTAGATAGTTTCCTTATTTGATAGGACTCATTGTACTAGCATATATACTCTTTATTCATTAATGAGAAACCCATCGAGCAATATTCTCTTTCATGGTAGTATAGTTGAGGTCACAAATGGCCTTGGGTTCGAATCCCACCACCACCCAATTATAAAAAAAAAATGCCACATGACAGGCATAACAAAAAGATTTATAGTCTGCACGTGAGGGGTGTGTTAGAGATAATATATATATATATATATATATATATATATATATATATTAAATGTTTACACTCTCTAACAACTTAAGCTTTTAGATAAGATGACAATTCAATACACGATTTAGTTATACTATAATACAAAGGAAGCCATGTGAAATATGTTGAGACCAATCTTTTGATTTCTTTATTTACCCTTAGAGACACTATTAAATTTTATCATTAGTTAGGATATAATTGTAATATTTTTTTAGTTTATCATTATTTAGTTCTTTTCATTAAAGCCTAGTTTGTTTCCCCAAAAATGGGAGAAAAAGAAAAGAAATAGGGAAAATGAGGGAAACCAAGATTTTCTAGGAAATTCCTTAGAGACATAAGGATAGACTTTTCTATATTCTCCTTTATTTTATAAAGATTTCTTCTTTTTTTTCAGGAAAAATCTCAAATTGTCAAACAGTAGGAAAACAAAAAAGATTTTCCTTCAAAATTTTTCTTTTTTCTTAATTTTCGGGAAAACAAATTAGGCCTAAATGAAACAATATAGTTATTACATAATCCTCCCTTACATAAAAAAATGTTAAAATTATATAGATTCTATATCCATATTTAAATTATGCTCTACAAAAATTAATTATATTATACTTAAAATAAAAGTTAACAATCACGCGGGACCAACTCGTGTCACGTATTGGATATTTCAATTTGCACAAATCCATGCACGCGCTATTTGATTATTGTCGCACGGGAAAAAACACCGACTTTTGAATCAAAAACCAATACCGTATCCTTTTGAAATTTAATGGTTGTACACTTGTAGTCTCTAACTAATTAATTAAATGGATAGTTTAAGGTATGTAGCTACATTTTGAGGTAGGGGTTTTAATATGGATTTGAAATAAGAAATGTAGGTGATACTTTTAAAATACAGCGACGATGAGATCCAGCGGATGGAGAACCTTTGACATTTGGAAGATTTTGGGGATGGTCCTAGTGGACTCTCCGCTATAGTCAGTTTAATACTGTGTGATATGCGCCCCATAGAGATTGTGTGACCTTGAAAGACGAACTCGTTTCTAGCACGCTAAATGACCAACACCCAATAAGGGTGACGGTTGGGTTTGGAAGGCGTTGAAGGTGTATAATGAGGTACTCATCTCCGTAGGGGGTGTGAATTGTGGAAAAGTGATATGGATCTCTACAAGGAGAGCGCATTCAGTGAAAAGGTAAGCCACCGTTTCTACCTTAGTAAGGCAAAGTGGGCATGTGTCGGCTATAGGTAAATGGTTGCGTACAAGATAGTCCTGAGCGGGTAGCGTATTGTGTGCCCACAGCCATCCAAAGAATTTAATAGGGGGCTAGACGGGAGACCTCCATAGAGAGGTCCATGGCAGGTTCGGCGAAGGGTCATGTAGGTCTTCTATGTGAGTCAGTCATAAGCCGACTTAATCGTGAATTTCTGACGTAGCGGAAGCTTATAGGAAAGATTGGCACAACACGCAGTAATCAAACACTTGTTGATTCTGTAGAATACCAAGAAATTGATGCAAAAACAGAGAAACTCTCAAAATTTTATTCAAAAATCAATTGAATGTATTCTTAGGGTTTACATAGAATATATACCCTAAAAAGATAATTAAAATACAAAAAACAATTTCTTTCCAAAAATGGAAAAAGTGGAAATAAATGTGTCAGGCAGATCCGCATCATCATCGTCATAGGAATTATCACCACAAAACGGCACCAAGTGTTTGACATTAGACACATGAAATGTACAAATATGACTAGGCAGCTTCAACCGATAAGCATTGGGATTGATCTTCTAAACAATCTCGATTGGACCAATCTTCTTTGCTGAGAGCTTATTATACTCATGCGCTAGAATACAATCCCGAGTCAGCACTACCCATACAAATTCATCCACCTCAAACTCAACATTGCGCCTCTTTGGATCAGGAACACGCTTGTAATCCAAGGCATCAACTTGCAAGTGATCACAAGTCTAGGAATGCACTTGTTGCAACTGTTGGATAAAATCCTCCTCTTTGCCATGCATCTTTACCGAGTCATCAAGAGGACCCCTAGGAACGAGGCCATACACCACTTGAAAATGACTAAATCCAGAACTCCGGTTGACATCGTCATTATGAGCAAACTCAGCTAGGCACAATTTCTTATCCCAAGACTTAATGTTATCACCCACAACAATGCAACATTACCAACATCATCAGTAGTCTTTTTGTAAGGGATAAAGTGCACAATCTTCGAAAAAAGATCCACCACCACATAAATAGAATTAAAACCATAATGAGTTCGTGGGAACCCAACAACAATATCCATACTCACGTCCGTCCATGGCTACGTCGAAATAGGTAGTGGCATGTACAACCCAACATTCGTGGCTTTACCGTTAGATAGCTGACAAACTCGACAACGCTCCACAAGCTTGCCCACATCCCTACGCAAAGATGGCAAAAAGTATGAAGCCATCGCGAGCTTGAGGATCCTATCACAACCCACATGTTCCTCATTATGAAATTCTTGAATAATCTTGACATGTAAACAGCCCTCTGGAATGCACAACTGAGTACCCCGAAACAGATAACCATCCACCCACATAAACTCTGATTTTGCCCCGCTCTGCATATCCATAATCACGCTAGAAAAGTATGGATCAACATTGTGTAAAACCCAAAACCTCTATGCCCATCTCCAAGAAAAGGTTATGACGCCTACTCAACGCGTCTGGAATCTTGTTCAAAGCACCCACCTTATGCTTTATCACGAAGGTGGACTTTTGCAAGTAAGTAATCCATGAAGCATGCCGAGCAAACACCTTATCATGAGTTCCAAGGTGTTTAAGTGATCAATATACAGGATGAACTCCTTGTGAAAAACTTAGTGACGCCAGTGTCGTACAGACTGGACAATGGCATAGAATTCCACATTGTAAGTGTTATATCAAGACTTGGAACCAGTCAACTTCTCACTAAAAATAGCCACGAGGCAGTTACCCTGACTAAACACACCACCAATACCAACCTTCGATTCATCACAGTGTAATTCAAATGGGCGATTAAAATCAGGTAAGACCAACATGGGAGCAGCGGTCAATTTCTCATTGATTAACTCTAACAAAACATCAGCCTCGTCAGTCCACTAAACTTGCTACCCTTCATGTAATTTGGGATTGGTGCCCTGATGCTACTAAAGTGAGGGATAGTTCTGGGTCAAGGCCAAACCATGAAACTTCTAACCTCATTGATAGTTCTGGGTCAAGGCCACTTGCTTATTGCCTCCACTTTAGATGTTTAACTGTTAACCCATCCTTCGAGACCACACACCCCAAAAACACTACACTATCAGTGAAAGACGGGCACTTCTTCACAGCAGCATAGAACTTATCCCCACGAAGCACGTTAAGAAATTCTCGTAGAGGCTGAACATGATCAACATCGTTAGCTATATAAATAAGAATATCATCAAAATAAAGTACAATGAATTTACCGATGAAAGGACGAATGCCATGATTCATAACTCCCATGAATATGCTCGGTGCGTTTGAGAGACTGGAAGGCATAACCAGCCACTCATATAACCTTTCCCTAGTCTTAAACGATATTGTCCACTCGTTACCATGTCTGATTTGAATCTGATGTTACCCACTCTTCAAGTCCAGTTTGCTAAACATACACACACCAGTAAGGTGATCTAATAGATCATCCAGTCAAGGAATATAAAAGCGATAAAGTACAGTAATTTTGTTAATCGCTCTACGATCCACGCACATATGCCACATTCTATCTTTTTGTTGTGTTAGCAGGGCAGGAACAACACAATGACTCAAACTCTCCCTCACGTTCCCCTTTGCCAAAAGCTTCTTTACTTGCCTACGCAACTCCTCGTGGTATGTACGACTCATTCAGTAATGTGCAAAATTAGGTAAAGCTGCAACAGGTACTAAGTTGATTTGGTGTTGAATACCACGCAAATGTGGTAATCCTTCTCGAAGCTCATCTGGGAAAGCATCACAAAACTTCTGCAACAAAGGTTGAACTACCAGCGGGACTTCGTGATCATCTTCGACCAGTTTACCCACCATCACGTACACAATCCCTAACTCCTCCATCTTTGCCACAAATCTCTTTCTAATTAGGGAATTGGTACCCTTTTCGCCTAACTGCGGACCTTTATGAGGTAACAACGCAATCATTTTCCCTCCAAATAGAAAGCTATGAGTATTCGCGAACCTATCATGAAATGATTGCCTATCAAACTGCCATGGCCTACCTAACAGTAGGTGGCACGCATCCATCTTGACCACATCACACAAAACTTGATCCTTGTAGGTTGAACCAATCAAAAAATTGATTCGAGCACGTTGGGATACCTCGACATCGTTTCCTCTCTTCAACCATGCTAACTTATAAGGTTTGGGATGTTTCTCAGTCTGCAAGTCCATTGTCTTAATCATCTCTTTAGCCACTACATTATCATAACTACTAGAATCAATAACCATTCAACATACCTTTCCTTATACCATGCATGTTGACTGAAAGATATTGTTCGCAGCCAATTAGTTTTATTTTCCATGGGAGTAATGAGACTGCGCCTAGCAATTAAAGCTTGGCCAATGTCTCCATCTAGTCACAAATTCTTCATCCTCGATTGCCTATTCCCCGATATACTCATCGAAAACAGGAGGACCGTCAAACTCACCATTATCCCCATCAACAAAGAGTCCTATTTGCAGATTCTTAGAACACTCAACGTGCCTATGACCCGTAACTCCACAACCAAAACAACGAAACCCCAAGGCGTGTTGGTTGTTGGATAGTACCCACTTTTTGTAGCCCCAATTGCATAGTGTTACTAGGACGTGTGACATGTTGTTGTTGCGAGCTACTCGACGAGTTCTCAATAGAGAGAAGGTTCATGACGCTCCTAGACAGTTGCTTCACAATCTGCAATGCTCGTTGGTGTGCCTCAGAGACAGATAATGGATTAAACATATTCAAGGTATCATAAATCTGGGGAAGAAGACCACTCACATAACGTGACACTAATTGATCCTCCGTCTCCATCAAGTCGTCTCTAGTAATCAGCAAGTGGAACTCAGTGGTATAGTCACTCACAAACTTTCCCCCTTGACGTAAATTCTACAATTGATGATACATAGTACGCACATAGTCGTAGGGTAAAAACTGTTTCTTCATATGTTTCTTCAGTTTATCCCAAGACACAAGTTTAGGTTTTCCCTATTGAGACCTCGTCACCTTAACTTGTTGCCACCATGCCACTGCTCTCCCACAAAACCTCGTCTCAACGAGAGAAACACGTTTGTCATTTGGGACGTCTTTAAAGTCAGGAACCTCTTCAACTGCAGTTACCCAATCCAAGAATTCTTCTGGGTTCAACCCTCCCTGAAATTCTGGAATGTCAACCTTAAAACCTGATTCACAACGTGAATTTTACTCTTTGACACATTGTCTCTGAGTAAAAGTATTCTCTTCCTCCGAATCCTTGAACAATCGGTCTTCAGGTCTTGGTGTTGGCGCTGGCACTGGAGCAACCTGTTGTTCAACCATCCCTGACATATGTTGCGTCAAAAATTCAACTTGCTGACGTATCTGTGTGAATTTCTCTCGTCTATCTTCCTTCCTAACGTTTTCTAGCCAGCATAGTGAAGAAACAAACTTGCCTATGGACGTAGCGAGAGCTTATAGGAAAGATTGGAACAACACACGATAATCAAAGACTTGTTGATTCCGCAGAATACCAAGAAATTGATGCAAAAAGAGAAAAACTCTCAAAATTTTATTCAAATATCAACTCAATGTCTTCTTAAGGTTTACCTAGAATATATACCCTAAAAATATAATTAAAATACTAAAAACGTTTTTTTTTTTTCAAAAATGGAAAGGGAAATAATGCGAATGCTAAAAGTGCTACTCATGTGGAACATGCTCCATCAAGCAGAATGCAATTGCGAGTTCTAGAGAAAAAAAGATAAAATTGAAATGAAAGTAACTAAAAATGGCCTTTTCGGGGCCTAAACGATGGAATTTGCCTAAAATTCGATCCACTAATGATCTTCAGATTAATAATACTGTTTATTTGTCCATTTTGGATACAATTAGACTAACCACACATCAAAAATGAACCGAGTCAAAATCCACCTCTAATCTTGGCATTATCTAGTTTCTCCATAAATTCCAATGTCTTCTCGACTGCATCAACTTTCCTCCAGTATGCCATGCGCTGTAGAGTGCGTCTGGTTCATTATATAGGGGGATTGGAACACCCCTGATTTGTTGGAGGATGTGGGTGGCCACGAATGGGTCGACTTGGTTAAGGTTCCATTCCCTTGTGGGTGGATAAGGTCATGAATGGTAAGGCGTACGAGGTGGGGTGGGATTATGGGGACGTATTCTGCGATAGTGAAGGGGCCCAGCCAGTGAGATAGCCAGAGGTTGATGCACACTCCGTTGCCCAGCATCCATCACATGCATTCTAAGAGTTCGGGGAATATATTCTACTGGAGTTCGTCAAGATGCGTGTCGTGAGATGGCTATATTGCAGGAAATACTTGGCCTTTAATACCTGCACCCATAATGTCTCTGAATCTTGTACCAGGCGCCATTTGAGCCTGAGCATGTATGCATCATTGAGTTGCTCAAGGTGTCGGAAACCTAATCCGCCTATGCGGGTAGTTGTACAAGCCATCCTCCATAGTACTAGGTCTTTGCGGCGACTATGACCATTCGCATTCCAAAGGAAGGATTTGGACATTTTGGTGAAATTGGTCAGGGTGGTTCGGAGGAGACGCAATACTCATTTGGTAACCTGGGATGGTTTGGAGTGTTGATTGTATGAGGAGGTGGCGACCATTATATAATAAGTGTCGTGAATGCCACACTCCTATGCGGTGGATGAAATGTTTCAAGACCGGGTCCAAAAAACGAGGGCAAAAGTGCCCTTGCTAGAATGGGATACCAAGGTATTTGTGAGTGTTGGACATGGGTTCCATATGGAGGAGGTGGAGGATGGCATTTTGGCACCTTCGAGGTATATTTAGGGAGAAGAGCACCCGTGGTTTCTCTTAACTGACTCCAAGGCCAGTCGCAATATTGAAGAATTCAAGGAATTCAAGAATAAGAACTAATGTGTGAGGGTGGTCTTCATAAATAAATGAAGCAGTTGTCGACAAAGCTAAGGATGAGGATGGGGGCCGGGGGGCCACCTCTATTGGCGTGTACCGCACAAAATCGGTCGTCTTCTTTCGCGCGTACAAATGCGGCTACAAGGAGTTCCATGCATAGAATGAAGAGGTACGAAGAGAGCGGGTCCCCCTTTCGCAACGCTCGCTGGGCTTTTCAGCCCGACGAATGGGTGCCATTGACAAAGACGTTATATCCCACCGAGCAGAGACACGTTCTATAAGCCTGTTAATGAGGTTCGGGGGGAAGTGGAACTGATGTATTGTGTATTAAAGGTACGACCACTTGACTTCGTCATATGCTATTGCGAGGTCAATTTTAATGGCAAGCAGGTCTCACCTACCACTTCTTCTATTATTGATTGTGCGTATTAGTTCATGAGCAATTAGGACATTGTCACTAATTGACCGGTGAGGTACAAAGGCATTTTGGTAGGAGGGAAATCAGGAAATCCATTGATGGGCGAACTCGCGCCACAATTAACTTAGAGATGATCTTGTAGCTAACGTTGCAGAGGCTAATAGGCCACAAGTTGTGGGGGTATTGGGGTTGATCTTGTTTTGGGAGTAAGATAATAGTGGTTTGATTGATGTAGAGGGGCATTTGGCAAGTAGAGAAGAAGTCTTGCACTAAGGTAGTGACGTGGGGGCGGACTTGATTCCAGTATCACTGGAAAAAAAAAAAGAGGAATGAGACCGTCCGGAGCCGCGTCCTTTATTCGTATATACATAAATAATGCAAATGTATTAAAATAAGTGAAAAGAAGATATATATGTCTTCTTGATCAGCGGATATATCAGAGTAATGCATAGCTGATTCCTCTAAGAGTCCCCGCATTACGTCGTCGATTGTACGGTCGATAAATTCGAACTCTCTTAACATTTATCAGCGTCCCATTCGAGATACTGTTAACCACAATATACAACCGATTTTTGATGTTATTTGAAGTTTTGTGGCCCTTTGATCGTCTTCTAGGCGGTCGTTGGCTAATTGAACCGGATGCAGAAGTAGCAGAAGCCAGCGAGGGTTGGTGTGACAAAGATTCCACGTTATTGTCATGTGGAAGTTTGTGTATCAAGACATGCAGAAAGAGCGAACGTAGAGTAGGGGCCCGACCCCGTTTGTAGAGGGGTTGTATTGTGTGCAGCCAGAGCAGGGACTCGGGTTCAGGTTGTAGTGGGGCCTTGTTGTTGTACAGCCGGAGTAGGGGTCCGAGCCCAACTGGTAGTGGGGACCTGTCGGTGTGCAGCTGGAGCAGGGGCTCTGCCCCAGACAAGTTAGGCCTTGCTGGTGTGCAGTGAGAGCCTGTTGTATTGGGCGGAGGTTCCTCGACCGATTGGGTAACCTCTTCAGGAATGGTTTCTTGGGCAGGACACGACTTTTGGACAGGCCAGCAAACAACGGGAGGGCTCTCGATATATTTACATTCGAAAAATAATTTCAGGGTTTTTTTGGCTTTCAATTCTGTCGTACCCTTTCCTTTATCTGTATTGCGATGATTATTTCCGTCGTCCATAAATGAAAACGACGAGTTTTGAAAAATCAATAGAAGTTGAGAGTTTTAAATGTTAAGAGTGGGTGATCGGTGATGAAAATGAAAGGCGAGTGACGTCAAATTTATAATGGGTATTTTTATGTTTAATAAGGGGGAATCGGCGGCTGTGTAGTGTCGTTGGAAATGGGCTTTCCGACGGGGAAGGTATCGTCAAAAAAGCCCAATCCCATTTTGGACTGCTAATCATGTCTGATGTCGTCGAAAATGGGGGATTTTGTTGTAGTGGTAACTTTATTTGAACTTTAGGATTGTCCACCTGCTATGCTCCTTTTGTATTTGTGATAATCCAAATCTCAATCTTGATAACTCCACCAAACTTTTCGAAGTCCCTTTCATGAATCTAACAATCAAAACGGCATCGACAATAAGACAGACTTTTCGTTAATCAACCCTTGGTGATGAAGGTAAAAAATAATACCTTCAACAATGAGGTCGAGGTTCCATGATAGCCCCAAATCTCCCTTAACCGAGCCTCCAGGTCAATATGTCTCTTATCGAATTATAAAATGACCCCAACTTGATTTACATCCGTTCGTCATTTCTCCTCACATGGTTTTGACGAGTTTTCTGTGGTACCGACCCTCTATGCAAGTCAGTCACTTGATGCAGGTGCAATTTGCTACGTCCTTCTTCAGCAAAATTATCAGCGTCAACATTTACATGTCTTACAGTCGCCTTCACGGAGTCAAGTCCACATCATGCATTTCCTATATTGAATATCAGGTGAGCGTTGTAACGAGTTTCTAGGGATAGCACGTCTTTCGTCATCTCCCCTATAATATCAAGCCAACTCTTGATATGTGCAAAACGGGACCAAGCGATAAATATGTAACATACGGTGCTAAGTAGCAAATATAAAATATTAAAGAGAGGGAGCGAAGCGAAAAGGAGCACCATGAGTCTGGATGATATAGGTTACTTTCTCATGAATATGTTTTTACTATAAAAGTACAATTCTTATAATTATTTCCTAGTATTTAATTGACCTTAGCTTGAAATCCTAAAAACAATTTTAGTTAATAATAGTGATAAATATCAGTATTCTAAAACTCGGTTTCCCACTTTCTTGATAATACAATTATTTGGTGATTTGATTGGTGAAAAATAAAATCCACTCTCAAAATGACAGCATTAAACCAATAACCACTTATTTAGAAAATAAAATAAATGCCATGCTATTATTTCTTATTATATTTTATATTAGATTTAATCATTGTTCAAAACCATAATTACTTGATACATAACTATTTCTTAGAATCAAGGGATGCCAATTTCCTTAAATTGTGGATGTTCTATTTTTGTTTTAATTATGTGAGGGTTAAAATTGGAATTCTATTAATGTTGCTCTGTATTTAGGAGAATTGCTCTGGAGCAAATCTAATTTCCAACAAAAACATTTTATATGCATGGTAGCAATTCAAGGTTTTTTTATTTTATTTTCTTCCAATTGGAAAAAGACGAAGTTTTATTGGGAAAAAAAATTCCGTTAAATCCCCCATGTGTTTCTTATTTTGCCTCCTAAGATTTTAAAATTAACGATGTGCCCTTGACATGCTGAATAACCCTCGATAAATCTTACTAACAAAAACATGGACATATGTGCACAATGAACGGCTGATGAACGATCCAGAGACTCGTTTTCAATACCTTGGGAGACATTGCTAATTTTGAAACCTTAGAAAATGAAGTAAGAAACACAGTATGCGTTAGAGGGTTGAACCAGATTTATCCAAACAAAAAAAAAAGACTGAGAGTACAAGATGCTCGTTAAGAGGTACACAAGTAAAGGATGACGACATTAAGAAAGCAACATGCAATTCTTTTTTATCAAAAATCATTAAAGAACAATGAAGTTCAATCTTTGCATTCAACTAAATCTTGGCTCAACTCCTCGAGACCCAAAAACAGGTTCTCTACTCGAGTTTTAATCTTCGACTTTAAAGCTTCGAAGTTAGAGACAATCGTTTTACAAAGTTCTTGTCATCCTCACAAAAGGTGTTCAAAACAAAAGTATCTTGCAACGGCGAATGCGCAAAGTCCGCAAGCCGGATCGATTAGAAAAAGCGCATGCATACAAACAATAACATTCTTTCTCATGTAACAAAACTACACGCCTATCTCCACAATCCAATCACAAACTGGTTACCCTATGATGCGGGGTAATTTCGTCTGCTGACTAGTCACTCCACGTCAGACTAGCTCGAGCTCCTGATTGGTCCAAGCTAGCTTTGAGTTCGGGAAACCTGCACTGGAAACATGACACGTGAACTAGGCGTGGGCTGACCCCGCGAAGGCACTCCGATGCCTAAGTCAGTAATGGGCCTTTGTAGGAATGGGCCTATAATGCCAATTATAGGCCTCGTAGTGTTGAAATATGCGAAAATACGCTGAAAATGGACTAAAGTGCTCAAAACAGGCCAAATAACTCAATTTCAGCCCTCAACTCGAATTCAGGGCAAAACAACTTGAATCCAGTTTCAACTCAAATTCGATGCAGATTCTTCAACTCTATCAGATTCTCAACTCGAATTCTTCAACTCTAACAGAGTGTCAACTCTAATTCCTCAACTCTATCAGAGTGTCAACTCTAATTCCTCAACTCTATCAGAGTGTCAACTCTAATTCTTCAACTCTATCAGAGTGTCAACTCTAATTCCTCAACTCTATCAGAGTGTCAACTCTAATTCCTCAACTCTATCAGAGTGTCAACTCTAATTCCTCAACTCTATCAGAGTGTCAACTCTAATTCTTCAACTCTATCAGAGTGTCAACTCTAACAGATTCTCAACTCGAATTAGGTTAACTCTAACAGAGTGTCAACTCTAACAGAGTGTCAATTCTAATTCCTCAACTCTATCAGAGTGTCAACTCTAATTGATTCTCAACTCTAACAGAGAATCAACTCGAATTCTTCAACTCTAATCGATTCTCAACTCGAATTAGGTTAAAGCTTCTCCGAAAACGTCCTTTAACAATAAAGATTACCCGGGTATTTATAGGCAAAAAAGCTTTCGTAATTTCCGGCGTGGGCCACGCTAATGGGCCTCGGCCTTTTAGGCCTGATTGATTGGCTTCAACTCGAATTAAGCCTTCAACTCGAGCATAGGCTTTCAACTTGAACACATGCTTTCAACTCTAACAGCCCATTCAACTCGAATTAAGCCTTCAACTCTAACAGAGGATTTCAACTCTAACACAGCATTTCAACTCTAACAGTCCACTTAACTCGAATTAAGCCTTCAACTCTAACAAAGGATTTCAACTCTAACACAGCATTTCAACTCTAACAGCCCATTTAATTCTAATTGGGCTTATAGGTCAAATTGGGCCCAAGTGTTGATTTAGGGCCCAAATTTGACTTATTAATCCAATTTCAAAAAATAAAAAAATTATGGCTCGACCGTCATCGACTTGCCACGCGTCACGAGCTTATAGGTCGCATATTCTTTAGCATAACATAAGTCCCCCAATTTGCATGGGCTCGTGGTACACGTGCGTTCGCAAATTTGATGCTTCAATCTTTTTTTTGGCGCGTCAAATTTTTATGTGACCCTTCATAAGTCCCCCAATTTGCACGGGCTCATGGTACACGAGCGTTTGCAAATTTGGTGCTTCAATCTTTTTCTTGGCTCGTCAAATTTTTATTTGACCCTTCATAAGTCCCTCAATTTGCACGGGCTCGTGGTACACGAGCGTTTTCAAATTTGATGCTTCGATCTTTCTTCAATCTCGGCACGTCAAATTTTTATTTGACCCTTCAGAAGTCCCCCAATTTGCACGGGCTCGTGGTACACGAGCGTTTGCAAATTTGATGCTTCGATCTTTTTCTTGCCGCGTCAAATTTTTATTTGACCCTTCATAAGTCCCCCAATTTGCACGGGCTCATGGTACACGAGCATTTGCAAATTTGATGCTTCGATCTTTCTTCAATCTCGGCACGTCAAATTTTTATTTGACCCTTCATAGGATTTGGCTTCCATTTTTTCAACAAGTTGCTGACCCGCGTTGTAGGCCTTTTCAATTCGAATTAGTTGAAGTCGAATTTTGTGTCTTGTTGGTGTTCCAACTCGAAAGTTTTTGAAGTCTAATTGAGGCTTTCTTAGTTCAAGTCGAATTATGAGTATTTTACAACTCTAATTTTTAGCCTTTCAAGTCGAATAAGTGTTGTTTTTAAGTCGGGCATTGCCCCCTCTTCAACTCAAATTTTAGATGTTGGGCGTTGAGTTTGAAGTCGACTTTTTAAAGTCGAATTGTGGCAATTTTTAACTCGAATTTCCCCAACTTTTCAACTCAAAATTAACCAATTTCTCAACTCGAAATAACCACCCTTGAAATCGAACAGGATGCTCTGTTGATTGAGTATTTGAACTCGAAGTTCACCAAGTCGAATGATGGTCTTTTCAAGTTGAATTGTTGTTTTCAAGTCTAATGCGTCTTCAAGTCGAATTAGATGCATTTTTCAACTCTAACATGTAGCCTTTTCAACTCTAACACGTCATCTTCAAGTCGAATTTGTCTCCCTTGTTAGAGTTATTGCCTTAGTCAATTTTTGTGCAAATTTTAATATTTTGCTAATCCGACTTTTGTGGCTTCTTTTGCAGGAAATTTTGCGACGACGGGTTACGGTGATTCTTGTTCTGTGGTGCGATATCCGAACTATCACAATCGTCATCGGTGTGCTAATTTTTCGGCATCCCATTTCGAAAGTTCTTACTCTCGTTCCGATTATAGTCGAGCCGGCAACTTCCTGGCTTAACTCACTTTGATTACTTAATTAATGTCTATTTCTGAGAGTAGTTCGTCTTCTGAGACTGATCGGGAATCGAATGATGTAGAAGTAAGTTCTTCCAACACTGTAGTCGGTTCTGATAATGACGTTGGGCCGTCGGGTCAAATTGTTGGGAGTTATAATGAACTTGTCGATGATTGTGTAGGCAACGATAGTCCAATTCCTTTGATTAGCTCTTCGATTTGTTTCTCGAGCTTTAGACTTTTTTGTTGACCTTTGGGAATTGGTCTTCCAATAGTTACTTTCTTGGACTTGTATTTTATTTCGAGTCTTGTATTTTATCAATGTAGTATGGTCTTGTTGTTATATGGTCATGTTTCCCGTTTTATCTATACGGTGGATTTCCATCATAGTAGAAAATCATGGCTTTCCAAAGTGACAAGAAGAATGGTCATCATCTTTCTTCTTCTTCTTCAGTTAAGCCATAATTGCTAGTCGCTTTTATTGGCTTTTCACCATGCGGGTCTTGAGCTTATTTAATTTCTGCAGGGCTTTAATAGCTCGCCTACTTTATGGGAATTTCACCCAATAGGCTCTTCACCTAATTTAATTTCTGTAGGGCATTTAAAGCTCACCTACTTTATGGGAATTTCACCCAATAGGCTCTTCACCTAGTTTAATTTCTGTAGGGCTTTTACAGCTCGCCTACTTTATGGGAATTTCACCCAATAGGCTCTTCACCTAGTTTAATTTCTGTAGGGCTTTTACAGCTCGCCTACTTTATGGGAATTTCACCCAATAGGCTCTTCACCTAGTTTAATTTCTGTAGGGCTTTTATAGCTCGCCTACTTTATGGGAATTTCACCCAATAGGCTTTTCACGTAGTTTAATTTCTGTAGGGCTTTTATAGCTCGCCTACTTTATGGGAATTTCACCCAATAGGCTCTTCACCTAGTTTAATTTTTGTAGGGCTTTTATAGCACGCCTACTTTATGAGAATTTCACCCAATAGGCTCTTCACCTTGTTTACTTGCAGTCCTTCATCACTTATTTTCTTGATATTTGTATTTTTATCATAGATTACACTTCAAGCAAGTATCCTTTGGCCAAGAAGAATGTTTTATTTATTTCGGACTGCACTTGCGGCCACGACAAGCTGCCTACGTATCCCTTATAAGTGGGAATCAAGCCGAACGTAGTTCATTTTGGTGCTTACATCTTGCCGAGTTCCACAGGTCGGAACCTCGCATTGACTCCCACCAGTCGGGATCTCATTATTTGCAGAAAAATAAACCTACCAATCTACGGCGCTTGCACAACAGACGCTTTGTTTGCTAGAAATTCTAAAACTGTCTTTGTTCCTGTTCCATCATTTGCTAGGTGAATTTCTCATGCGTAGAAACGAGGTAAATTCTGAATATTCCAAGGCCTTTTCAACATCTTCCCTTCCGGTTTCGCTAAATAATAGTATCATTTGGTACTCGCCTTGACGACTCTATATAGTCCTTCCCATGTTGGTTGTAGCTTTCCAACATGCCTTCATGTCGCTTCAACCTTTCTTAACACCAAGTCCCCAACTTGGAATTCTCTGAAACGTACTTTCTTGTCGTAAGCTTTTGCCATCACAATCTTATTAGCGAGCGAACATTGAAAAGCTTTTTCCCTGATTGCACCTATCATATCCAAATCCAACTTCCTTAGTCGAGTGGCTTCTTTCGGGTTGTAACTCTCCATTCTATGCATTATCATTCCTGCCTCCACTTGTATGACAGCTTCCGACCCATACACTAATAAAAACGGAGTCTCCCCGGTTGCTCTCTTTGGTGTAGTCCTATAAGCCCAAAGAATTCCGGGCAAAGTTTCTGGCCAAGTTCCACCTACTTGAAACAAACGTTTCTGCAGATAGTCTTTGAGTGTCTTGTTGGTGGACTCCACTTGTCCATTTGCTTGGGGATGCGAAACTGCAGAAAAGTGTTGTTTTATCTTTAGCTCTTTACACCACGATGTAATCTCTGATCTCGTGAATTGTTTTCCATTGTTTGATACTATCACATGTGGAAGACCAAAACGACAGATAATATTTCTCTAGATGAACTCAATCATGTTCTTCTCCGTGATTGCTGCTAACGCTTCGACTTCTACCCATTTGGAGAAATATTCCACCGCCACTACCATAAATCTTTTGCCATTCTTTGCTGCCGATAACGGTCCCACTAGGTCTATTCCCCATTGATCGAAAGGACACGTTGCCACCATAGGATGTAAGAGTTGAGCTGGTACATGGATTGAGTGAGCATGCAATTGACAACTCTCGCACTTCTTGACGTATTCCATCGCGTCCTTAAATAAAGTAGGCCAATAATAACCTTGCCTCATAATCTTCTGACCCAATGCTCTACCACCAGCATGATTCCCGCATGATCCTCTGTGGATTTCATCCATGACATATTCTGTTTGATTCGGCGATAAACACTTCAATAATGGTCCTTCAAAAGACCGTTTGTATAGTTCCTCATTGAAGATCACGTATCGCGAGGCGCTATACCTCAATCTTCTTACTGCCTGAGGATCCGTAGGCAAACTCCCATCTTTCAAAAATTTGATAATGTCATCCTTCCAGCTAGGTTCGTCAATAATCGGCATCACAAACTCTATCTCTTGCTCCTTTGCACGTGAAATTCTGCCTATCGCAGGTTGTTCAGATGCCAATAGGACCACTCGTCGTTCAACGTATACGTCAGTTGAGCTGGAAAATCTAGAGAGTGCATCCGCCTTGGTGTTTTCTGCCTTTGGAATCTGACTAAGAGTGAATATCGTGAAGGACTCCGCTCCCTCTTTCAACTTAGCCAAATATCTCACCATGTTCTCTTCCTTTACTTCATAAGTACCAGCGAACTGATTGGCTACTAGCTGCGAGTCAGTGAAGACTGCTAGATGGGTTACCCCTAGAGATTTGCACATTTCAGTCCCTGCTACGGCCGCCTCGTACTCTACTTCATTATTAGTCACCGTGAAGTTGAGGCTAATGGCGTACTCATATTCCCTTCCTTTGGGGGACCGTAGATAGATCCATATTCCTCCCTTTGACGTAGTCGCGGATCCATCTACGTGAAGAGTCCACAAAACAGTGGACAAGTCCCCCTCCAAAGCCAATACTTGACCCTCTGTAGTCATTTCTTCTCTTCCTCCGAATGATTCAGCAACAAAATCAGCAAGGACTTGTGCATTGATCGCTTGTCTGGGTCGATACTCTATTCCATACTCGCTTAACTCTATTGCCCACTTGACCAATCTTCTTGATGTCTCTGGTTTTGTCAAAACTTGCTTCAACGGTTTGTCAGTTAAGACTACGATTGGATGAGCCTGAAAATAAGGCTTCAGCTTCTTTGCTGAGTGAACTTCCCGCTAGAGCAAACTTCTCAATATCTATATAATTTAATTCTGCTCCATGCAACACCTTGCTGATGTAGTAGACTGGTAAATGATGCGTCTTTTCAGCTCGTACTAGGACAGAACTAATGGCGTTAGGAGAAATTGCCAGATATAAATACAAGGTTTCCCCCTCTACTGATTTGGCAAGCAATGGCAGCGTCGCCGAATAGGTCTTGAGTTGCTGAAAAGCATTCTCACAGTCCTCATTTCACTCAAAGTTTTTATTCTTCTTCAAAATTTTGAAAAATGGAAGACTTTTCTCAACTGCCATTGATATAAAATGACCCAAGGCTATCATTCTTCCTAGCAAGCATTGTACGTCCTTCACAGTTGTAGGAGATGGTAACGTAGTAATGGCCGCAATCTTATCAGGATTGGCCTCAATCCCTCTCTGGTTTACCATGTATCCCAAAAACTGTCCTCCATTAACCCCAAAGGTGCACTTTTTCGGGTTTAACTTCATTCCATACAGTTGCATGATCGAAAAGGCTGTACGCAAATGATCAACATGGTCGTCTGCCTTGACGCTCTTTATGAGTATGTCATCAATATATGCCTCCATCGTCTTTCCAATATGATCATAGAACATCTTAGCCACCAACTTTTGAAAAGTTGCCCCTGCGTTTTTAAGTCTGAACGGCATTACTCGATAACAAAACACTCATCTATCAGTTATGAAGGTCGTCTTCGACATATCATACACAACCAACAGGATTTGATGAAAACCACTTTGCGCGTCCACCATACTTAACAATGCACATCCTGCTGTAGAGTCCACCAACAGATCTATTCGAGGCAATGGGAATGGATCTCTCAGACAATGCTTGTTTAAGTCCGTGTAGTCTACACACATCCTCCAATCTTGATTGGCCTTTGGAACCAACACGATATTGCTCAACCACTCTGAATAGCGTACCTCGTATATGTGTTTTGCTGCCAATTTCTGGTTTACCTCATTCTCGGCTGCCAAATTCTTCTCTTTACTAAAGTTCCTTTTCTTTTGGCGTACCGGCCTTGCATCCGGATTCACATTTAGTCGATGCACGACTATTCTAGGATCTATCCCCTTCAAATCTTCATCCGTCCACGCAAACACATCGTAATGTTCACGTAAACACGTGATCAATCGCTCTTCCACCTCCTTCGTCATACAAGTCCCAATTCTGGTAGTTTTGGCAGGGTCATTCTTGGCGAGGGATATCTCTTTAAATTCCCCTAATGGCTCAACTTTGCCGTTTTGCGCCAACTGCGCCTTGTACCTTCTCAGCCTCTTATTTTCTTCTTCTTCCAGAATCAGTGTCTCGACACCCTCCCGAGCTTCTTCCCCTAATCTTTGCTTCTTAGGTTCCTTCTGCATTTCAGTAACATTCATCAACTCCCTCTCTTGGCATACTGTGTTCAGCATATTGACTTCTTCCTTCCTCGTGGGTTTCAATGATGCCACATATGACTTCCAAGATACCTTGTGGTCTCCACATACCTCGCCTACACCTCTTGGCACGGGAAACTTCACCTTCTGATGATAAGTAGATGTTATTGCACGGAACTCATTCAATCCTGGCCTTCTGATTATCATATTGTATGTGAAAGGGGTGTCGACCACTACGTACTTAAGATTGCGAGTTCGCCTAGTGGGATTGTGCCCAAATGAGGTTTGGAGCGTTATTATTCCTATTGGTATCACTGTGGCTCCCCCGAATCCTTGCAGCGGTGTAGTTACCTTTTCCATGTAGAGTTGCCCTAATTCCATCTTCATAAGAGTATCATACAAGATAATGTTTGCCGAACTTCCATTGTCAATCAACACTCTTTTCATTGCATAATTTGCTACTTCAATAGTCACTACTAACGGACAGTCGAGCTCGTGGGACTCAGTCATCTGAGGATCTAATCGCTCTCGATCCTTCTCATCAAATGTTATCGAGTCTGGCAAATCCTCCACCATTCCAACAAGGGATGTATTCCTGGTGAATACTCCTTGATTTACCTTCCTCATGATTCTCCCCCTTCCTTTGTTGGAGTCTGCCCCAACTGGCCCTCCAGATATCATATTGATCACCCCTCTAAGAGGTGCACTCTCTATTCTCAGTGGTTGTTCATCAGCTTCATTTCTTCTAGGTTCATCCCTTTGTCTGGAGTCATCATTTCTAAGCTTTTTGCTCGAAGGACTTTCCCTCTTGTGAGCCCTTACATACTGGGCCAAATGCCCTTCTCTGATTAGACATTCTATTTCTGCAAAGAGGGTGCGACACTGTGAAGTGTCATGACCATACTGCTCGTGGTAACGGCAATATTCTTCGGATTGCGAGTTCCCTCAGTTTCTCTAATTTTGTTTGGTTTTCTGGTCAACCCTTATTGTCTTGCCACAGCGAATACCTCCATGATTCTTGCATTCAATGGAGTATACTTTACGGGTGATCTTCCCCTTCTCTTATCATTTCTGTCTTGATCAGGACCGCTTCTCCAAGGCCGGTCATTACGTCTATTGTCATTCATCTTCTGCTTTCCCGAATCTCTGTAATCTCCTTTGTTATACTAATTCAGTTCTTCCACCTCCATCTCACGACGCAATCTCTCCATGACGAGCTCAATAGTCGGGGGCGGGTTTCGCACTAAATCATTGGCCAAAGCCCTGTTCCTTAAGGTTTTGAAAAGGATCCCTCGAATTTCCCTTGGGGTTGCCGTTTTGACTTTCAACATCTCCACATTAAATTTCTTTATATACTCTCGCAAAGATTCTCTCTCGCCTTGTTTGAGGCGGCATAGGTAATTTGCCTCAAGCGGATCTACCGAGAGTGTAGAGAACTTTGATCTAAACATGTCATGCAACTGTTCGTAACTGTAGATGCTTCCTGCAGGTATACGTGCAAACCACTCCTGTGCCACTCCCACTAGAGAGATCGAGAAAAGTCGTGCCTGGATTCTAGCATCAAATCCTCCCAGGCTCAGTATTCCATCCAAAACATGCAAGTGCGATGATGGATATGTTGTCCCATCATAGTTGGGCATCTTTGGGATATCTTGTCCTCTACCCAGGACCACACTTCGTAGCTCCTCACAAAAAGGTGAAGGTTCAGACACCCTGGTGTTATTTGGATTATAACCACCCGTTCTCCTTCTGCCATCCTCGTATCGCGGTGGACTATACTCACGAGGAGCCTCGCAGCGCTCCCTCATTTCCAAACTTCTATAATGTCTATCACGCATGTATGCTCTCTCGGTATCTCTTCCTCTATGAACTCTATCATATGATTTCACTTCATCATCCAACTCCACACGCCTCCTGCGTGGGTCAGTGGTTCTCATGTCATCCTCAGGTCTCGTACCGCTAGCATGCCTCATTGAGCGAACATTAGAGGAGGCTTGATGGGTCTCTCTATGTGAACGTGAGATCAAATCTTCCTCCCTACCTCTGTCCCGATGGGCTACCCCAGCCGATCGGTGATCACGCGAGCGTGAGTTCTGCGCCTGAAATTCGGTCCTCCTTTGAAGTCCTGGCTGGGTCTGAGGAGCAACAGTTGGTATGACACCCAACTGTTGAAATGTTTGTACTATTTGCTCCACATGCTGCGGTGGTAGAGGAGGTATCACCGCCAGATCGGTCTGTTAGTTCTCCACTGGCGCAGCATTTCTGCGAGCTCGTGTCGTATCAGTCACAGAAGTTTCATCCATGTTACCGTCCCTATCGACACTGGTCGAAGGGCCTTGCGGCTGGCTAGTAGCTGCAGTGTGAGCTCTGGTGCCTACAACCATGTTTGAGTGGTCACGTGTGTTTCTAACTCAGTGCACTTAAGTGGTTTCCCACAGACGGTGCCACTGATGCGGGGTAATTTCGTCTGCTGACTAGTCACTCCACGTCAGACTAGCTCGAGCTCCTAATTGGTCCAAGCTAGCTTTGAGTTCAGGAAACCTGCACTGGAAACACGACACGTGAACTAGGCGGGGGTTGACCCCGCGAAGGCACTTCGATGCCTAAGTCAGCAATGGGCCTTTGTAGGAATGGGCCTATAATGCCAATTATAGGCCTCGTAGTGTTGAAATATGCGAGAATACGCTGAAAACGGACTAAAATGCTCAAAACATGCCAAATAACTCAATTTCAGCCCTCAACTCGAATTCAGGGCAAAATAACTCGAATTCAGTTTCAACTCGAATTCGATGCAGATTCTTCAACTCTATCAATTTCTCAACTCGAATTCTTCAACTCTAACAGAGTGTCAACTCTAATTCCTCAACTCTATCAGAGTGTCAACTCTAATTCCTCAACTCTATTAGAGTGTCAACTATAATTCTTCAACTCTATCAGAGTGTCAACTCTAATTCCTCAACTCTATCAGAGTGTCAACTCTAATTTCTCAACTCTATCAGAGTGTCAACTCTAATTCTTCAACTCTATCAGAGTGTCAACTCTAACAGATTCTCAACTCGAATTAGGTTAACTCTAACAGAGTGCCAACTCTAACAGAGTGTCAACTCTAATTCCTCAACTCTATCAGAGTGTCAACTCTAATTCTTCAACTCTATCAGAGTGTCAACACTAACAGAATCTCAACTCGAATTAGGTTAACTCTAACAGAGTGTCAACTCTAACAGAGTGTCAACTCTAATTCCTCAACTCTATTAGAGTGTCAACTCTAATTGATTCTCAACTCTAACAGAGAATCAACTCGAATTCTTCAACTCTAATCGATTCTCAACTCGAATTAGGTTAAAGCTTCTCCGAAAATGTCCCTTAACAATGAAGATTACCCGGGTATTTATAGGCAAAAAAGCTTCCGTAATTTCCGGCGTGGACCGCGCTAATGGGCCTCGGCCTTTTAGGCCTGATTGGTTGGCTTCAACTCGAATTAAGCCTTCAACTCGAACATAGGCTTTCAACTTGAACACATGCTTTCAACTCTAACGGCCCATTCAACTCGAATTAAGCCTTCAACTCTAACAGAGGATTTCAACTCTAACACAGCATTTCAACTCTAACAGTCCACTTAACTCGAATTAAGCTTTCAACTCTAACAAAGGATTTCAACTCTAACACAGCATTTCAACTCTAACAGCCCATTTAATTCTAATTGGGCTTATAGGTCAAATTGGGCCGAAGTGTTGATTTAGGGCCCAAATTTGACTTATTAATCCAATTTCAAAAAATAAAAAATTTATGGCTCGACCGTCATCGACTTGCCACGCGTCACGAGCTTATTGGTCGCATATTATTTAGCATAACACCCTACAACAACGAAAAACCTTTCCTGTATTACAAAAATAAATTGTCCACAACTAAGCGTTAACCAACAAAGCTCACCTCTCTTTTTTATCCTTCTCACAAATTCTTTTAACATTATTCTCATGCACATAAGTTATCTTTTTTGGTTTTTGTTATGGTTCGTATTTTGCTGCTTAAAATTGAGTTTCTCTTTTTCAATTTCTTGAGTCTAGTTATGATTTCGTACTCTACAATTATAGTACACTACGAAGCCGTTTGGTTTCAAAGATGAATTTTATCTCAAAAAAAATGTTATAGATTAGAAATGAGATAAAAAATCAGGATTTATGTGATATCTAAAATGTGCCACCTGTTTGGTTGATAAGATTAAGTGCCAAGATAAATGGTTACCTCAATAGCATTTTATTTGACTTTGGTCATTAGCGTTCAACTAACCATTTTTTTAAACCAGTAGGAACATATTGTTGTTTTCAACTCAACTACATATTGTATATTTTTCTAACTATTATATACTACCAGAATTATATAAAATAAATTATGACAATAAACATATTCTTTGAATGGGGTGATAAGGTTGAATAAGATAAGGAAAAGAAGTTAAAATCTTTTCTCTTTTCTATTTTGATTTTACGAATCAGTAAGGATTTTTCTAATTATTAAAACAAATTAAATAGTTTCATAAACTTTTGATTTATTTTTATTCACCTTTAAAGAAGCAAAAAAGTAAGAGAGACTAAATTAAAATTTTTGTTGCATTTGATTAAATATTGAAAACCTAGAAACTATCAAAAGAGTGTTATATATATATATATATATATATATATATATATATATGGTCAGTAAACTATAAAGTTGGAGGGTGTTTGGTTGCAATGATGATGATAGATGACTACCCTCGTCTCACTTAAAACCAGTTTGGTTTGAATGATTATACAAATGGGCTTTTTGATTTAATAGCTGAGGCCCGCTCCACAACTCACTTTCTCAACTTAAATAATATCTACTCCCCCCTGTTATTATTTTATCTCACTTTTTAGCCATCCAGTTCACCCGACGAAATGACTTATTTACCCTTGTTTCTTCAATTTTTTCTGACAAATTTAATTTTATGAGATTAGGGTTTCTGTTTTAATATTTTTTTTAATATTAACTTTTTAATATTCATTAATTTGTTTTATTCTAATAATCTTCGAGAATTATTTGTTTCATAACTATAACTTGTTTTAAAAACAATAGAGTATTAATCTTATTCAAATTTATGAGTATTAATTAGTTCCATGGGCACGTACTTTGATTACAATATCTTGAAGAAAACTTATCTTTTCTTTTGAATCAATTTTAAATCTTGTGGGCAGGGTAAAGTCTTGAAAACTCAACTGTAATTTATTTTTTTATTTTATTAAGTATTGTGGCCATGGAAGAAATCTGATGGATAATAATTTATCTAATTTTTTTTTCAATTTCTTTTTCGTGAACTTTTGAAAGGTTTTTCCTTCACAAAAAAAATAAAAATAAAGATGTGTACGAAAGCTTATGCATCAAATAAAAAATTAAATTGAATATGAAAGAATCAGTAATACAGGACCAAAAAAGAATTACATTTATAGGAGGAAAATAAAACATATAATTAATTTGTTTTTTTTAATTTGAGGCTTTTGTGATTGAAAGCGTTTTATCACGTCTGTTTTTTGCCTACAGTGTTAATTTTCGGTTCTGTGATGTTTAATGATATATACGCTTCATATTTGTTGTTAATCGCATGTTAAAGTTTTGAGGATATAGATGGAAACTTCAAATTACCTTCGACACTACATGGAGAACGCAATAGGAGATTAGATTGGGTCGCAACGCAGCGATGCACATGTTGACAAAATTTGGAAACTTAAGATTAGAATTTGGACAAATAATAGCCTCGAATTTAGCTAGAATTAGCAAAAATAATGTTATTGAGCAAAATCAAACACATACGAATTTGAAGAAATCGCGATAATCGCCAGACAAATTGCTTGAATCTAGGGTTTATGATTATGGTATGAGACGATGTGTTTTGAATTTGGGGATTTTCTTAATAAAATGGGGGCAATAAGGTAATTACCCGCAATATCCAGAAATAGCCGTTGCACATAACATGAACCAAACACGGTTATTGTTACGCGTATGAAATAAAAGACTATTTTAACTCAGTAATAGTTAATCTACATATATAACTGTCTCTGCAACCAAACATGCCCTTGTTGTCAACATGAATTGTATAAGTACAATATATATTTATTTTTTGTTCAAAATTTTGATTTAAAGCTTTAATAAATATTATATCTAATTAGTAATTATGTAATGGGGAAGTGAAGTAATTTATAAATTTATAAAATGTTTATTGGAGAATCTCAATGAAGAGTAAAAGTGAGACAAAATCAAGATTATTTATCTTATCAGTAGATGTGAGATTATTTATCTCGGGCATATCTCACTTCTGCCCAAAAATTCAATCTAGATAAAGTGAGATAGACTTAGATATTTTACTTTATCTATAGAACTAAACGGCTTCCACAATTATAAATGTTGGCACAACTACTACTTGAGATGTTAGTTCCGAGTAGTTCAAAATTTGCTCCGTTGAAATTAATTTCAAGAAACATGTAGAGAACTTTCTAAACACAGAGTCTGCGTACTAATGAAATGCACAAGCTATTAAGGGAGAAGAACTTCCAGTCACATGAAACTGATCAATGTCCAATCTTTACAAGAGCTTTCTAGTGCTGCCAAATCTGTATATTGAAGGAACATCATAAATTGCAGCACAAGAAACAACATACAACCATACAGGCCAAACATCCCAATACAACTAGTTGCCGGGTCACTAGGATGTAAGCGATACAAATATTAAAACTGAGGAACATTCCAATTTCCACAAAAATAGGCCAAACAAGAATTGAGGCCAGTCAAAACAATTCTAAGCTTCAGACAAAATCCAGAAAGTTCCTTTGACGACACAATAAAACTTTCATGACAAAAATAGGAACAAGTTATACCCAGAAACTCAGGCTTAACGTTTGACTTGTTTATTACAAGGATAACATATTGTAAGACAAGGACATCCGTTTCTTCTTCAATTGATTCTCATCCTCCCTACCAATTTATTGACTAGAACTCCCAGTTCTAAGCATACAATCTTTGATTCCATCTCACTCCTATACCATTTCCCTCCTCTTCCTCTTATACCTCCTCCCGTTAAGGAAATGCAAAAATTCTCAAACAATCACACGCAATGGCTCCTGCTAACAAATCCTAACCCTCCACTCTTAATGCACAATAATTCCTTGTCAAATCCTTCCGAGTAAAACTCTTCAAAGTTTAGGAGATATAGCTGAATCTTTTTAAAGTCTAATGTTTAAGTTTAGTTTGACCCAATGAAAATTTATGATACGTAGATTACGATCCAATAATTATTATATATTAAAACCTGTAAACAAAACTATATCATGTATCTAATATCACAAATTTCCATCACAAGGTATAAATAATTCGTTCTTGCTGCTGGTAACTTGGGCTTTACATTGTGATCATCAAGATTAATGCCTGCAGTTTCATAGTGTACCTTCTGTAGTATTCCTTCTTCAATCAGAGCTACTTATGAGCATAAGAAGGCAAGTCTATATGAAGCCAAGATTAATTGAACTCAAAAGGGACTAATTCCTCATCTATTTCCATTGCAAGTAAGGTGCCAGTCAAAATCCCAGAATAGGCAGAAAGCACCATGATTTACCCAGAATTGACTCTGCGTACTATATTTGCACCCCTAATTGGTAAAGACCATGGTGGGTGTTTAGGGATATATTAGGAATATAAGATATAAAAGTGTTTGGGACTATACAGAAATATTAAGGATTGAGGAACTCTTATGCAATAAAACTTTTACAATATATATATTATTGATATGATGAATGTACACGGCAGAAGCCTTTTTCTTTTTTTCTTGGACTTTCTTTTGCTTTTTCTTGATTACAACTCATTTACTATCCCTTATTTATAGATTATTAAACCGCCATACTATGTCTCAATTAGTCTTATACATTATCATTATTATTATTATCACATTATTATTAAATATCTTCCAATCATCACTAATATTTTAATATTGTAGTTGAAACTTTGCCGAGACTTTTTTGACATTTGGGTAGCATGGCATTTTTTTAATTTTAGTCTAGAACTTCTCTTCAATCATAGAGGTGGCACGGCTGATCCACCTTATTTTACTTTACTGTAAATTAATATTTTAATATCCCTCTTAATTTGTAACTCGTACTTCATTTCGAAGTTGCGCGATTTTCTCTACGGTCACTGTCTTCGTGAAACTGTCCGCGAGTTGTTCCTTAGTGTTTATGAATTCCAACTGAATTTCTTGGTCTTGCACAAGACTTCTGATGAAATGATGTCGAAGTTCGATATGCTTCGATCTTACGTGAAACACTAGATTCTTCGTCATTGCAATAGTTGACATGTTGTCGCAATAGATTGTTGTTGGAGTTTCTTGCTTCTGTTGCAAGTCTTCAAGAATCCTTCTGAGCCAGACTGCTTCTTGCGCTGCATCTGTAGCGGCGATGTATTCTGCTTCTGCTGATGAAAGTAATATCGTCTTCTGCTTCTTTGATGTCCACGATATTATTTTTGATCCAAGACAGAATACGTATCCTGAAGTGCTTTTACGGTCGTCAACTGATCCAGCCAAATCACTGTCAGTATAGCCTGTGAGATTATTCTCTTTTTCCTTGACATACTTGATGCCGAACTTCTTCGTACCTTGGAGGTATCGTAGAACTCTTTTTGCTGCTGCATAGTGCAGTTTGCTTGGATCATGCATAAACCTTGATATCAGGCTGACTGGATAGACAATATATGGCCTTGTGTTCGTCAGATAAATCAGGGAGCCTATTAAACTCCTGTACATTTTCTGATCAACCTTTTCAGCACCGTCATTCATCATCAGCTTTTCATTGACTACAAGTGGTTATTGGCTTGCAGTTCTGCATCTGGAATTTCTTCAAAATTCCTTCAAGATATTTTTCTTGAGAAATAAATATTTCTCCTTTGGATTGATGGACTTGAATTCCCAGAAAATATTTCATAAGCCCGAAATCAGTCATTTCAATCTCTTGCATCATAGCCTTTTTAAATTCATTCATCATTTCTGCACTTGTGCTTGTATATATCAAATCATCCACGTAAAGACAAACGATAAGAAAATCTTTAGTATCTTGTTTCTTTACGTAGAGTGATGGTTCACGTTGCTGGGAAGGAATATGAGAATAAGCAATGCATCCAAAAACTTTGAGATGATGTACCTGTGGCTTTCGGTGAAACCACGCTTCATATGGCGTCTTGCTTGGTAAGGCCTTAGTTGGTGACCGGTTTAAGATGTAAACCGCCGTTGTCACAGCTTCCACCCAAAAACTTTTAGGAAGTCCTTTTCCTTTCATCATGCTCCGGGCCATTTCAGCAATCGTGCGGTTTTTCCGTTCGGCAACTCCATTCTGTTGTGGGCTATAGCGAACTGTTAACTGCATGTGCATGCCTTTCTCTTTGCAATAGTTCATGAAGTCTCTTCCAATGAACTCTCCACTTCGATCAGTTCTGAGGGTCTTTATTTTTCTGCCACTTTGATTTTCGACTTTCGCCTTGAACTCCAAGAACTTGGGAAATGCTTCTGATTTCTGCTTCAAAATGTATATCCACATCATTCTTGTATAATCATCGACAAACAGAAGGAAGTACATGTTGTCGTTTAGTGATGGTGTTTGAGTTGGTCCAAAAACACCGGCGTGGACTAATTCCAAAGGAGCTTTGGCTCTGTAAGAAACTTTTGGGAATGGCAGGCGATGCATTTTTCCATAAATGCATCCTTCACAAGGTTTGTCCCTATCTGGAATATCTGGAAGACCAAGAACCATATTTTTCTTTTTCAACATATTTAAGTCTTTATAGTTTAGATGTTCGTACCTCAAATGCCAAATCATGTGATCATCGGTGGTTCTTTAAAGTACCATCTTCTCCGTCAACGACAAGGCAAGTGGAAACACTTTGTTCGCAGTCATTTTATTTTTGCCACAACAAGACTTTTCTTATTATCAATAATAACACAGTGGTCATTATTGAACTCTACTTTATAATTTCTCCGTAGCAATTGGCTGACACTGAGTAGATTTTGGGTCAAACCTGGGACATAGAAGACGTCTTTGATGAAGTTCGTCTCGCCCTTTCTTGTCTTTACTGCAACCGTGCCTTTTCCGATAATTTTGTGCTCTTTGCCATCACCAAGTCTTACTTCTGATGAATATGAGTCGTCCAACTCCACAAATATATTTTTATTTCCGGACATGTGATTGCTGCAACCACTATCAACATACCAAGTACTTTCAGTTTTTTGTTGTGAATTGAAACATGAATAGAGTACCTGGTTGTTGTTGGGCTCTTCGGTAAAGTTGGATTCTTTCGTGTTGTCCTCGTCTTTATGCCAACAATCTCTGTCGGAATGGTTGGCATTTTTGCACCTTTTGCACTTGAATCGGCAATCCTTCGTGACATGATTATTTCTTCTGCATATTCTGCAACTCGGCTCATAATTTGAATTTTGATTATCACCTCCTTTGTATGGATCGCGTCGCTGAAAATTTTGGTTTCTGCCGCGACCTCGTCCTCTGCCTCGACCCCCTCTTGATGTTGAGGCATTTCTTCTTTCCTGGTGGCTATCATCATTTTTTCTGTCGCTTGTAGTGGCTTTGACTTGGAAGCCCTGTTCCAAGTTTTGATTCGCAAACTGACTCTTTCTTTTTTCATGAGCCTCTAATGATCCCATGAGTTCATCTAAAGACAATTTTGATAAATGTTTAGATTCATCTATGGCTGCAACTACGTGTTCAAATTTATCTGGCAAGCTCCGTAGCACATTTTCGACAATTTTCCTGTCTTGAACGTTATCAACGTATGCACGTATTTGGTTCACAATTATTGTGACCCTTGAAAAAAACTCTTGAATATTTTCATTCTCTTTCATGAAAATATTATCAAACTCACGCCATAAATTTTGCAATTTAATGGAGATAACTCTATCTTAGCCACCGAATTGTTTTTTTAAAACATCCCATGCATCTTTTGATGTTTTAACACCCATTATGCGCGGAAGTATGGATCGACTTACCCCCTGGTGCATAAAGGACAATGCTCTAGCATCTCTGGTCTTGTTCTCCTTATGCTCCTTCTTTTTTGCTGCCGTCAACGCTGCTTCTTCCTCCGGCGTATACTTGTCATAACCTTGATCGACAACATCCCATAGCTCATGGGACTGAGATAACGTTTGCATTAGGACGCTCCATAATTCATGATTTTGTTCAACAAAGATAGGCACTCCTTGTTGGGAATAGGCGAAGGCGAGCTCGTTGAAAGGGGTTGAATTCATATTTTTATTTTACGAAGGATATCGAGCCAGGGGTGGCTCTGATACCACAATATGTTGGGTGTTTAGGAATATATTAGGAATATAAAATATAAAAGTGTTTGGGGCTATATAGAAATATTGAGGACTTGAGGAACTCTTATGCAATAAAACTTTTACAATATATATTATTGATATGATGAATGTACGGCTGAAGCCTTTTTCTTTTTTCTTGGACTTTCTTTTGCTTTTTCTTGATTACAACTCATTCACTATCCCTTATTTATAGATTATTAAACCGCCATACTATGTCTCAAATAAATATTAGTCTTATACATTATTATATTAAATATCTTCCAATCATCACTAATATTTTAATATTGTAGTTGAAACTTTGCAGAGAGTTTTTTGACATTTGGGTAGCACGGCATTTTTTTAATTTTAGTCTAGAACTTCTCTTCAATCATAGAGGTGGCACGGCTGATCCACCTTATTTTACTTTATTGCAAATTAATATTTCAATAGGCCAAACATTATATGTCCAAGTTGATTACAGGACAGTACCAAATGATTAACTGAACTGAAGGAATATATTCCAAGACCAGTAATTTTATTTATTATTTACAGCTCCTGAATAAAGTTAAAGAACCAAAGATCAACAAATGTTCTCTTATTTCCCATAGCCAGACTATCAAAACCCTTGGACAGTTAAAGTTTTGTGAAGATTACGTAAATATTAGGTGCTTTAACTTAGGAGGCATCTTAAGAATTCTGGAATCATTATAAATCATCTTCAGCTTTGTCTATGCTTACGAGAACCAATCAAATATTCCAACACGTAACCATTCCTTATGAATGAGGGCGAAACAGGACCTCATATCCTAGTTATACTAACCACAAATAAACTGATGTTGGTCAAAGTAGGGAACTATATCGGCTGAAATTCCTAGTATTTCACAACCCAATGGTTAGACCTGGAAACTGTACTCTCCCAATCTTTACAAACAGGGTTTCATTATAAAGTTATAACAAAACTGTGAATACCAAACCTATGTAGACGTAGGCTAGGTAAAAGTTTTACACCTGAGATGGATCCTAGTTGTTCTGAGGGAATCGCAAGGCTCGCCACCTAAAAGGTTACCAATATATACATACATGTATGCGCACAGATATGTGGGCGTATATCGTTCATCGCCGAGCAAGGATTCATATACTACCATGAGAGGGATATAGTAGAACTTGACAATATAATAAAACTTACCCTAATGCAGTTTGGTTTTACTTAGCCAAAAATTTACAATTGTGCATTTCCTCGTCGTATACTGAGTTGCAGCAGGATTCAGGTATTGACCATATACATGCACAAGGAATAGTTACATTAGATGTCAACCTTCTGGTTCTGTTTAAAGAATTCTCAAATTTGTACCTCAGTCCTAATTTCATTTACTGTACTACATTCATCATATTATCTCATCTAACCTGTAGCAGGAAGTACATATCTAAATTCGAACGCATCAGAAAAAATAAAATTAGTACGCAGAGAGGGTACTTTGTCCAATACTATCTTAAAGCTATACTGGTTTATTTTATGAATTTTGACTCTGGTTTGTTTTAAGCAAGTGTTGCTACAACATAACATTATAATAAGTTCATGAAAAGTCTCCTAAATGGAATCTGCGTACCGCTAAACTGAACAAATCATTAAAGGTGATAAACTACGTCCACATTGGTCTGGCACACATTCTGTCTTCATTTGGTCATTCTGGTATAACTAGCTTCATCTTAAGAAACTTATGGAGTGCTCATCAACTTTATGCAAAGCAGAGGCGGAGGCTTGACATGTTGGAACATCTAAGTATACCTAGTTGTCCAATTGAAACCCTATATACGTACGTACAAGTCATAACAAGGACAATTAATAAGTTCATGAAAGGAAAAGAGCCACACCAGATTTTCAACCCTTCACAATATTACGCGAAACAAATGACAACGAGGACAGGTCAAGGCTAATAAGACAGAAATTTCACTTAACGACATCCTCAAAACATTCTTAAAACCCATAAGAAATATACAGACTAAACCTTGTAGTAACTGCAGAAACATTTTTAAACAAACTTCCCAATGATACTCATTATTACTTGCTGATTCTTGCAGTTGGCAGGTGGTGTGACTGTTCTCAGCTTCATCTCCTTACCCTGATAATTCAACACGATCGTCCTCGCCTCGAACCCTACCGTCCCCTGTTTCCCCAACCAATCACTCCCCAAGATCCCATGACAAAGAACAAGCTTCGTCAACACCATCGGATGCGAAAACACTCGTTCGTCCTCTCCCTCCCCCATACTCCACGTGAAACCTGTGGCCATCCTCGAAGCCATCGTCTTCGTTCCACTCCCAACACTCTCGAGCTCCATCGGCCTCGGCGTGGGCTTAGTGAAACACCCCAAACTGACCGCGGTCTCCTCGTCGAGAAAACTGAAGTTGCTGCCAGTGGACACCACAAAGTGAAGCTCGTGCCAACCGGCGTAAACCCCCTTGAACCTAAAGTGGTCTTTGTTGAGCATGGTGAGTCTTTGCTTGTTGTTGGCGACGATCTGGTCCCGTTTGGTTGCCAAATGAATGGCGTGCTGCAGGTTTTGGGGGCTGTAGGGGGACACGAAGGACTGCAGGTCCTTGTTGAGGCCGCTGATGTAGCTGGCGACGAAGTACTCCTCGGTGGCGCCGTTGCGGAGAATCGACGCCATTGTGGGTCGGAGCGCTTCGAACTTCAGTGTGTATTCGTGGACGGTGGAGTCAAGTTGCTGGAGCTTGTTGAACTCGGCTATGGTTTGAGTGTGGGCCATGTTGTTTTGCTTTCTAGGGTTTGATGTCGGCAATCAATGGCGGAAGGTACTATCTATTTGTAGTGGAATTTCGTCGGTGGTTCAGTCCCATTAGTACAGACTACAGAGCAATAATTCAGAGCTATCTAATTATTCTCCCAACTTTGTCCCTACCAAATTCTTTTTTTTTTTTTTTTGAACAACTTTATTTTATTAATAATCTACGTTAGGCTAATTAATGTACATAGGGGTGCGGAGTCGAAATTGACGAAATAACTGCATAAATGTACAATGCATATCGTCAAAGATGCAAAAAAAGGATGGCTTAAGTGGGTAGTCTGTCATGGTCCGATTGGACCATGTGCGTGCGTGTGCGTGCCAGCACGTCCGCAAACATGTTCGCCTCTGAGATGAACATGGTGAGAATTCGTCCACCTAAACTCCATATGCCTTGGAGCAGGGCTAGCGACTCTGTTGAGGTCGCAAGGTCCCGCATTCTGGTCAGGTTACCAAACACAACTTCCAAGTCAGTTTCAACAATGAGAGCAGTAATCGAATGTAGAGCAAGCAGTATTCTCTAACGAATAGCCCAGGGTTTAGATATGTTATTGGTGTTGCATCCTGTCAATTCGACAAAAGCACCGAAAATTGTACCTGTAAAATCACGCAACAAACCACCGAAACCTGAGGGCCCAGGGTTGCCCACCCCGATCTGGCGATATTTAACTTGATAAAGCCCCGCGAAAAAGGGGGTCACCTAATAGGGAACCGAAATTTTTGGGGGGGTTTCATAGAGTCCCGCCCTTCTTTCCTTCCAGTAGTGTAGGCGGAGGACCTTATTTAAGCTAGTTCATTAAAAAAAAAAAAAACGAGAAGTTTGCAGGTAAGGACAAAAATGTGTGTAATCGAAGAGGAAATGAATCATCATAGATTGTTCAAGAATAAGGGATTGATGACTTTCCTCGGGGGTCAGCCAGTCAAAAGATTCAATAGTATGTGAGAAACAAGAAATGAGAGAGGTAATGGAAGAGATCGAGATTGACCTTCCTCGAAACAAGAGTTCTTACGCGCACACCACATGACCCAAGACCCAATAAGGATAGTGGTCAGGTGGGAGGTGCACAGGAGGTGAGCAATTACAACGGTGGAGTAAACAAGGGAAGGACTTGACGGACACCTAAGAGGAGTGGGCATTCCGTGAAAATGTGGGTCGTAGTTTCAACACTGAGTGGCAGAAGGGGCAAAATTGGAGATCGTTACATATTTCGCTGCATAAAATCAAATTTATCTCTCTTTTTTTCAATCTCTCGAGTCTACTTACGATTCCGTATTGTACAATTTCATCACATCCATATGAATATAACGAAAATTCCAACTTCCACAAAAATAGGCCAAACAAGAATGAGACCAGTCAATAAATAATTCTAACCTTCATACAAAACCCATAAAGTTCATTTGACAACACAATAGAACTTTCATGAAAAAAATAAGAACAAGGTACATATGGATTAAACCGTGAAACCCAGAAACTCGCCTTAATGTTTGACGTGTTTTTTTACAAGGATAGCATATTGTAAGACAAGGACAATCCAGGAAACACTACGCCAACAATTTTTCCTTAAGATATCGATATAATAAGTACACATCATTTTCTTCTTCAATCGATTCTTCATCCTCCATACCAATTCATCGACTCCTCATCCCTCGTCACTATCAATAGAACTCCCAGTTCTAAGCATACAATCTTTGATCCCATCTCACTCCTATACCCTTGCCCTCCTCTTCTTCCTCTTATACCTCCTCCCCTTAAGAAAATGCAGAAATTTTCAAACAACCACACACAATGCCCTACTACCAAATCCTAACCCTCCGCTCTTACTGCACAATAATTATTCATTAAATCCTTCCGAGTAAAACTCTTCAAAGTTTAGGAGATATAACTGAATCTTTTTGAAGTCTAATGTCAAAGTTTAGTTTGATCCTGAAAATTTATCATGTGTAGATTACGATCCAATAACTTATATATATAAAAACCTGTAAACTATATCATGTATCTAATATCACAAGTTTCCATCATGAGTTATAAATACTTCGTTGTTGCTGCTGGTAACTTGGGCTTCACATGATGCGCTTCAAGATTTATTAATGCCTGCTGTTTCACAGTATACCTTATATAGTATTCCTTCTTCTACCAGATCTACTTATGAAGGAAGAAAGCACCATGATTTACCCAGACAACTGATACCTTTTGACTCTGAGTACTATATTTGCACCCCTAGTTGGTGAAGGGCAAACTTTATAAGTCCAAGTTGACTATAGGACAGCACCAAATGGTTAACTGAACTGAAGGAATAGACCAGTAAGTTTATTTATTACTTACAGCTCCTGAATAAAGAAAGATCAACAACTGCTCTCTTATTTCTCATTGCCAGGCTATCAAAAGCCTAGGATACAAAAAGTTTTGTGAAGATTACGTAAATATTAGTGCTTTAACATAAGGAGACATCTTCAGAATTCTGGAATCATTACAAACCATCTTCAGCTGTGTCTAACTTATGAGTACCAACCAAATATGCCAAAACCAACAACCATTCCTTACAAATGAGGGCCAGGTAAGACCTCGTATCCTAGTTATACTAACCCCAGAAACTGATGTTGGAACTATATTGACCGAAACTCATGGTATTTCACAACCGAATGGTTAGATACGAAAACTGAACTCTCCTAATCTAAACAAACAGGGTTTCATTAAAATCTTATAATACAAAATGAATACCAAACCTGTGTAGACCTAGACTAGGTAAGAGTTTTACACCTGAGATGGATCCTAGTGGTTCCGTGCAAATTGCAAGGCTCGCCACTTAAAAGGTTATATATATACACACGCAAATATATGTGCGTGTATATCGTTCATCGTAGAGCAAGGCCACATATACTACCATGAGAGGGATATAGAAGAACTTGACAATATAATGAAATTTATCCTAATGCAGTTTGGTTTTACTTAATCAGAAATTTACAATTGTGCATTTCCTCGTCGTAGACTGAGCTGCAGCAGGATTCAGTTATTGGCCATATAGATGCACAGGAAATAGTTTCCATTAGACGTCAACCTTCTGGTTGTAAGTTTAAGGAATACTCATATATGCACCTCAATCCTGATTTCATTTACTGTACTCTTTTCATCATATTATCTCACCTAAACTGTAGCAGGAAGTACATATCTATATTCGAAGTACATAAAGTGCATCAGAGAACCTAAGGTTAGTATGCAGATAGGGTACTTTGAATACTATCTTAAACCTATACTCGTTTATTTTATAAATTTTGACTCTCTTTTGTTTAAGCAAGTCTTCTCCAACATAAACTTATTGTCAGTGTTATAAGCTCACGAAGAGTCTCCTAAACAGAATCCTTGTACTGCTAAACTCCACAAATATTTAAAGGTGATAAACTACACCCACATTGGTCTGGCACGCATTCTGTCTTTATTTGGTCATTCTGGTATAACTAGCTAATCTTAAGAAACTTAGGGAGTGTTCAACTTTATGCATAAGAGAAGCACAAGCTTGACGGATTGGAACATCTAAGTATACCTAGTTCTTTAATCGGAACCCTATATATGTACAAGTCATAACAACGAAGATCAGTAAATCCATGAAAAGAGCCACGCCAGATTTTCAACCCATCACAATATTACGCCTAACCACTGAGAATAAGGCAAGTTAAAACCTAAGCTTAAACAATCAGACATAACACAGAAATTTCATTTAACGACATCCTCAAAACATCCTTAAAAACCATTAAGAAATATACAGACTAAACCTTGAACTGCAGAAACTAACTGCTGTCCCAAGACTAATTCTCAATGCCAACAGATTATTTCCAAAAGAATGGGGATCATGAAAAAAATTTCACATACCAATGGTGCTACCTCTACTATATCATAAATAGACATCATTCCCTTCATCCTCCAATTTCTCATCGTCACTATCCAGGAAGTAATCACCATCCTCATCGTCGCTATCCAGGAAGTAATTGCCCTCCTCATCGTTATCACTATCAATAGAACTCCCTAGTCTAAACTTTACACCATCATCCTCCTCTTCCTCGTATTCATTTTCCCCTTCAGAAAATGCAGAATTTCTCAAACCGTCAAACTCGATGCCCCCTATCAGATCACCCAAACCATTCAGCTCTCCAGATACTAAATCCCCGTCAAATTCACTAACCGAGAATCCGCCACTCTCCTCAAACTCACCCAACCCTCTCTTCTTCAATTCCAAATCACTCTCTTTAACCTCCCCATTCTCAACTCTACTCCACGGCACCCAAAAATCGGCATGCCTCCCCAACGCTCTATCCCTATCCCCCACAACCACCGTCCCCAAATTCGCGTCCCTCGCCTTCCTCAGCATCTCACAAAAATCCGAATCGTCCGACACCAACACAATCCAATCCACACCCCTACTCATAGAATGCATCATCTGCCTCTTCAACGCCCAATCCGCCGCCTGCGGCTTATCCTGCACCGTCTTAACATACACCCCGGCTCTCCTCAACTCCTGAGCCAACCCATACCCGGTCTTCGGGGTCAACAAACTCCTCGCCGCCTCATTATACTTCTCGTTCCCATCGATAAACCGCTCCTTAAAACGCTGCCGCTTCTTCCCTTTCAAGCTCCTCATCCTACCCAACTTCTTCTGCCGCTCCCTCTCGTGCAGCTGCCGAAAATGCTTCTTCAAATCCATGTGGGTCCTACATTTCCGACCGCACACCGAACAAATGTACAAATCCCCGGAGCTGCTTTTATCGATCCCTTTCCGCTCGAGGAAATCGAGTTTCCGCCTCTCGCGGCGCTCCTCGACGACCCACTGGGGGAGGTGGATGAAAGCGTGGTGGTTGGCGTAAGCGGACATGTCGATGACGTCACCGAACTTCTGGGCCATGGTTTTAAGGGCCATCGCCGCCTCGTACGGCGGGCCACGCGGCGGCTTGTTGTCCAAATCCCACAAGACGACGACTTTCTTGGATTTGGGAGCGTAGGTTCCGTCTTTGGTTCTGACCATGTCGATATCTGTGTTGGATAAGCAGGATTTTACTCGAAGCCATTGGTGATGGGATTTGGTACGGAAATTTAGGGAATTGGGTTTTATGAAGAGCTGATTTTGCGGGTGTGGTAGATAGGGGGAGAATGGTGGTGGTGGTTTAATGGGGTGGATGAGTGTTGTTGTCATTTACAGGTTGTATTAAGATGAGGAGGTGTGGAAGGGTGGGTGTTGTATTTCGATTTTGTCTCATTGTTTCTTTAAGGTTTTTTGATTTGGCTTCGAATGTTGTTAAAGAACTTGTTACTTGTGCAATATATCTATTTATTTATTTCACATAAATAACATGTTACATGTTTATAAAATATTGAGTTACTCTTTGTAATAGTTTGCTTTTTCTCTTGGTAGAAAGGGAAAAGCAACAAGGGTTTTTTAGACCACATCAAAATCTAGAGTATCTCTAATATGAGGGGGAGGAATGTCCCAAAACATCTCTCACTCGTCTTTCTTCAAAGAGTTTTTGTAAGCCCATCCGCCACTCTATTAGCAACCCAAATATTCATCTAAATGTGATCGTCCACGACAATCTGAGTTTCTCCTTGCAAGCATTCACTATCTCTGTAAGATACACTTCTTCTATGATCATTTTGATTGCTTTATCCGTATCCGTTTCCACCGCGATCCGAGGCCTCCTTTGTTCCCATGCCAACTTCAACCCCCGATATAGTGCAATAAGTTTTGTCGCATCAGTCGTAGTCGATGCTACACACTTCTTGAACACCAAATCTAGCCTTTGAATTCATCACGCATCACTCCCGCACTTGTTCCACAATTCTCCTTCGCTGCTACGCTTCCATCGACATTTAAGACCCACTCAGCTTCGGGTTTTTTTTTTACTTTTCTATGCATTTCGCGTTTGTCTTTATTTTGCATGTGCTCTGTAACTCCACATTAAATTATTGAATTAGGAAAATGCAGCTACTCATATTCTCCTTCTTACCTCAAAACACCCCAATGTTGCGCGTCATCCATAATGGTGCGACAAAAGTCCAGCTCCAGCTCCAGTGTGTTCGCCAATCTCTTTTTGTTTTCATTCTATTTCGAATATTATTAATCAGCCATATTGCTTCCGGCATCTCATTAAATTCCTTTACATAATCCTCAGAGACAATCCGCAGCTATATGCATCTCGCGCCGCCTTGCAATCATGGAACGTATGGACAATCGTTTCCACCTCTTCATCACATCGCGGGCACTCAGCTATTTGCGTGATCTTACGAGCCATCATGAGATGCTTCATAGCAAGCTGATAGCCATTAGCCAGCCACAAGAAGTACTAAATTTTGTTGCTGAATTCCATATTCCAAATCCACTTAATAATCTTGTTTTCGGCTACTTCTTCGTGTAAAATTTGAGATAAGCCTTGTACGACGATTGGCAACTAAATTCGCCGCTTGCAGTTTCATTCTAGATTATAACATCCTCCCTATTACAAAGGCATGGTGTTCGACTTTGAAGCTCCACTATCACCCCATCAGGAATATGCGAACGTATGTTTTCAAGTAGCCACAACCTCTCGCCTCCTATGACATCAGAAAGTCGCATGCACGCCTTTTTTCAAATGTATAATCACACTTCCTCACTAAGTTTCTTGGATCCTCTCCAATTATCGTACCAAAATGATATTGATATCCCATTCCCAAACCTCCATCTTAGAGACGGTTTCATAAGGTTCATACATCACACAACTCCCTTCCACGTCGCACTATTTGAAGATTTCGTCGAATAATCTAAGAAATCCGACTTCTTGAGATATTTTGCAAAAATAAGATCTTTCCACATGGACTTCTCCTTTTTAAGAACCTTCCATGCAATCTTTAAGAGTAGGGTTTCGTTAATGATCCTCGAATGTGGTATCCCCAATCCTCTCTCCACATTTGGCCTCGTCACTTTTTTTTCACCCAACTAGATGTAGTTTCCTTTTTGCCACGTCCGTCGACCATAGGAAGTCGTTGTTCAATCTATCTAGTTGGCCACATATATGCTCCGAGATCCAATCTGCTTGCATAAGATAAATAGGCATAGTTGATGCAACTGATTGGATTAGCATTCCTCTACCCCGCAAGTGTTAGCAACTTGCTTTTCCAAACATTCAAGCCGTTTTAGAACTCAGTCAAAAATTTCTGCGTAAGTCTCATTTCTAACACGACCGTGAATAAGACGGGCACAAGATAGTTTTTGAGGTTTGTAGTATGACCAAACCCTGATGTTTCGCTTGATGGCTGACCCCTCACACTTCGAAAAATATATCTTGGACTTTTGCGGGTTAATCTTAAGACCAGATACACCACAAAATTTGTCAAAAATATTCTTGATTGTGTGCGTTGTTGATATAGTCTCTTTCCCCATAAGTATTAAATTGTCCGCGAAAAACAAATGCAATAATTTAGACCCCCAGGGACACGGCACAACCGCACTCCATCTTTTTACCCACTGCCTCATTTATTAGATAGGAAAGCCTCTCAATACATAACATAAAACGATATGATGAAAACTGAGGGACTTTCGCAAACTTGAACATTTAAAGTAGCCACTTTGCAAAATTAGTATTTTATAGTGTAAATGGTCGTTTTTGGTCATTTATAGTGTCCAACTTGGTCCTTTGTGGTGAAATGACTAATTTACCTTTAATTTTGGCATGTGATGTGCACATGACTTACAATTCAGTTTTTTCTTCTTTCAATTTGATCTCCAATCTTTTGAGTTATTATAATTGTATCCCACACTACAAGAATTTCCCATTTTTTTTCGACCAGAAAATTTCTACCGGAATCCAGTCAGGAAAATTTCCGACCGTTGCCGATCGGATCCTGGTCGGTAACATATAAAAAAAGTTCTCGTCCGGATCTCGGTCGAGAATATTGTTCCCGGCCGGGATCCGGTCGGGAATATTATTCCCACGTAGCTGGGCTGAGCAGTCCCGACCGCACTGCGGTCGGGATTGAGGGAGGTATTTTTATAAATACCTCCCTCCTCCTCTCATTTCTCACACAACATTCTTCTCTCCCTCACTATTGCCAACCGCCCCTCCTCCATTTTCGACCGCATTTCGGTAGCAACTCCGGATCCCGTAAGTTTTTCATCTTTTCTCATTTTTGTGTTGTTTTTATTGTTTTAATAATTATTTTATATGTTCCATTGTTATATATTGTAGAAATTGTTAGGCTTTAATTAGGAAATGCCTTTAGGAATTGTTAGGCTTTAGAAAATGTTAGAGTTTATTAATTATTTATGCCTTTAGGAAATGTTAGTCTTTAAGCTTTATTTATGTATTTAGGGATTCATGTATTATGCCTTTAGGAAATTAGAATTCATGATGCTTTTAGGGAATTACTATAAAGTATAAATGATTATATTTTTAGAATATCTACGTGAAATTTATGTTTTTAGGTACTCTTGAAATATTTATATGTCTTTTTAGGTAATATTATTTATCTTCGCATTGTTTTATTTTATATGATTTTTATATGTGCTAATTTAGTTATCATGGCGTTAATTTTATGAAATGTTGTTAGATATCTTAGAAATAATAGTTTTTATAATATAGTTCATGCTTTTAGGAAAACTATATAACTTAGTAATGACTCTATAATTAGAAATATTCTAACTTAGATGCTTTTACTTGGTACATTGCACTTTAGTCGACGACATGTCGGGCGATCCTCCACGCTCGTCTCATGATACCGGCCATGGCCAGCCCTCCAAGAGAGGGCGTAGTGGTCCACCAAGTGCCGCAGGGCCTAGTGCTTCATCGAGATTAGGCCATCGTCTTCGAATTGTGCATTCTGGCACTACACCACTTGATGTTGTCGATGCCCCTGTTATTGATCCTGCCGAGTCCCCTTCTACTTCTCAGCCACCTAGGCGTACGACTGGATCGAGCGGCGGTACTCCACCAGATCGAGTAGTACTACATCGACTATATGATGATCACGCAGCATCGACGCCACCTACGTCATCTGGATCGAGGCGTAGGGCACCTAGACCACCATCTACGGATTCTACAGCTACGGGTCCCAGCACTTCTTCCCTGTAGACATCGCCGGTGCAGTACCATCTACAGCAACGCAGCAGCGATCGGGCCGAGGCATATCCAGAGGCGATCAGGTTCCGTCTGACAGTAGAGCCCGCCCTAGAGTTGTTTTGGATGAGTACGGCGTATTTTTTAAGGGGCGCAAGATATCGACGACGATTACCGAGATCATTTATGAAGACGTGTGTTCCTTCATACAGTGAGGTCGATGAGATAGTCAAAGGTCAGATGTGGACTAAGTTTAAGGTGAGATTTCGGAACACACACACACACACACACACACATATATACATATATATATATATATATATATATATACATAGTAAGATTTTTATTTAACAAAACCTTGATTAAAAACATGTTAATTAATTGCAGAAAACATACAACATTGGTTCGGAAAAGTTGGGTCTGGCACATACGGCCTACGAGGCTAAGGCCAGTAAGAGTTACAAGGAGATAGTGTACAATACGAAGAAGAACTACTATGCGAGGAAGGATGATCCAAAGTGGGCGGGGCGTCCGAAGACTAGGTAGATGAACGACAAGCTGGAGGCTGAGTTTGTGAAGCATTGGGAGTCTAAGGGCCATCTGGACAAATCAAAAACAGGAAAGAAGAACAAGCGAGAAGGACAGGAGCCACACCCTGATCGTCCTGCACAAAGGACGCATGCCGGTGGGTCTCGTAGCTACACGGAGATCCAGCGTAGGATGTTATGTCTTATTAAACTCGATTCTATACGAATAACTTTTTTCTTAAATATAAATAGTTTAACAACAATTTTATGTCGATATGCAGGCGCGTTCGAGACCTCCAGAGGCCCATGCGCCTCAACATGATGAGATGTATCGATATCAGCATACACATGTTCCCGAGAACATGCCAGAGGGAGTTCGACGTCGCCGCGTTTGGCTAGACCCCGTGTATAGGGCTATCTACGTAAGTATTTAACTTGTAAAGCATTTTTTGATTACTATATTAACATATGCATTATTAATTATGTACTGACTATTGTATCAAAATGAGCAGGATGCCTACATAGGCTTGATGACCGAGAGGTACACGGTGGATCGTACTGGTTGGCTCTTCATAGATCAGGAGTTGTGGAGTCGGCCGTCCGGCGGAGTGAAGAAGGGGAAGGTTGCAGGCCTCCCTTCTGAGGCACATCACGATCAGTTTGGTTTCAAGACGAAGAAGGTGCCCAACCAGACACAGGCCTATGCGAGGGCCTTGGAGGGGGTGAAATGCCATCTTCGGGCTGCTACTTATCGGAGGGTTGACGTCCTTTTGGATCACAAAGAGTACTTGACCCAGCACATCACCGAGGCGACAAGTACTCCTCCATCTAGACCCCTTCTGACTTGATTCATGTCCTCCGCTCGTCGAGCCTACCTGGATTTATGTAATTTAAACTGGGTTAGTTGTTTAAACTTTTTAAAGTAGTAGTTTAAACTGTGTTAGTTGTTTGTAATTATGTAATTCGTTATATGCTTGGACAAACTTGCTTATGTTTATGTAAAGGGTTGTTTTATGTAAATGGTTGTTTTGTTGTTACTTATATATCTGTGATACAATGTTATGTCCAAATTACCTATATATGAGAAGCAACTATAAAAAATCCAACATGAATCCAAACTATAATATGGAATTAAATAGCGTGAATCCAAATTTATTGTACAATAAAAATCGACCACTAAACTATAATCGCGCTATTCATACATACTATCCTCAGACTCGGAGTCACTCATTAACTCTTCATTTTCCTCTTCCTCATTGTCCTCCTCATCCTCGTTGCCTTCCTCTGCCTCATCCTCATGTCTTCTCTCGTCAACCACGTTAAATCCCTCGTCGGCCAATTGGATATTCATATTGAATGATGAAAGGTCTACACATAAGTTAAACCCTTCAGATGCATTTTCCTGTAGCACTTGGTTCAACATCCCCGCGTCGACATCGTTTGATCCGGCAACTGATGACATATCGATTATGTGTCTGGCAAGAATAGTGGATACGTACAACCAACCTCTCTGTCCTAGTTGCCCCGTCGTCTTTTTTGGGTAGGGCACATAGTACGCCTGTTTTGCTTAGTTAGCAAATACAAACGGTTCATTAGTGCCGAGGGTACGCCTCGGGTCGATGTCAACCAACTTGTACGTTGAATGCTCATGCGTACCTGCGTTTATATCATACCAAACACATTTGAACAAGACTATGTACAGGGGGCTAATTCTGCCCCAATATTCTACCTGTATTATGTCTTTCAACGTTCCATAGAAGTTGGTAGCATCGGCTCCTCCCATGTCTCCCTTCACATAAACACCGCTACAGTCACTCTTCTTGGAGCCTAACGTCATGTCGGTGTGAAATCTGAACCCATTCACAATGTATCCCTCATAGGTTGCCACTGTATTAGCCGAACCTGTAACTAAAGGATCTATCTGTACGTCGCTTTCGTATTTGCCACATGAGTAGGTCTGCTTGAACCATGCTACGTACTATTGGTTCCTCTTGGATTGTATCTCCATTGAACTGAGTCCACCGCACTCCTCTTCTTCAAACAACCTGTATAGGAAAATCTTCATAAGTTAGTATTCTACTTGTCTTTAAAGTGTTTAATCATTTCGTTATTACAAATAATTAACAACAACTTACTCGACCCATTCGTCAAGCTCTTCACAGTTTAGAAGCGTGTAAAGCTCTATTTGCTCTATTTCATCGGAAGTCAAGTATCACATGTTGTTTAGTGGCCCTATTGGCACCCCTTTCTTATGAAATATTCTAAGCTCATCATCCCACTCCGTGCTATCTAGCATCTCGTTCATGTTGAGTTTTTTTATTTAGTCTGCACAGAGACATCCAAATATTGAGAACACATATTAGACAGCTCTGCAAGTAGGTATGCATTGGCTATGGATCCTTCCACCCTTGCCTTATTCAGTACTGAACCCTTCATGTCGAACATCCGCCTAATACATAGAAATGAATGATTAGGAAAAAGAATCAATAATTATGGTAGATAATGATTTTAAAAATATAAAACCGTACCTCTTGAATGGATACATCCATCTATAATGAACTGGACCTCCAACTCTAACCTCGTACGGAAGGTGTATCGCTAAGTGCTCCATAAAGTCAAAAAGTGAAGGAGGAAATATCATTTCCATCTTGCACATGGTAACAATAAATGACTCCTCCAATCGCTCCATATCCTCGGCCAAAACCTCTGAGGCACAAATCGCTTTGAAAAAAGGCTAATCACTACCAAGGTGCTTCAAATCTCGGGTTCCAAGAAGTTGCGAAAGGCAATCGGGATCAATCTCTGCATGAAGACGTGACAATCATGACTCTTCATACCATACAATTTTCCTTGTTGTCTTTGCACACATCATCCCAATTCCAAGGCATATCAATCAGGACAATTCAGTTCTATCAGCTAATCAAGCACCATGTTCTTTTGCTCTCTCGTAAGACAATATTTAGCCTTTGGCTTTATATACTCACTTCCTCTACCAGCGGGATTTAAGAATAATTCTTTACGGTTGGTCAACAACTTAAGATCATGCCTTGACTTAATATTGTCCTTCGACTTAGCATCGTCCAACACCGTGTTGATGATGTTCTAAAAAAAGTTCTTCTCACAATGCATGACATGTAGATTGTGGCGAATCAAGTTTGTGGACCAATAAGGTAGTTCCCAAAACATGCTTCGACGACACTAATTATGTGTTGTATTAAAACCCGGAAGCTTTGTGGAGTTTGGTCCAAATCCAACTGGTGGTAGCCTATCCACAATTGCCTTCATCTCTGCTTCTGTCTTCCTTCGAATAGGCGCTGCAAGTATCTCTTTACCCTTGTAGAAATCCTTCTTGTTGTACCTTCATTCATAATGCTCTGGTAGAAACCGACGATGACAATCGAACCACGAGGATTTTCCACCATGCTTAAGTGTAAAAAAATCTGTCTCACCCATGCAATAGGGACACGCCATCTTCCCATGCGTGCTCCACTGGGACAACATTCCGTAAGCAGGAAAATCGCTTATAGTCCACATTAGAGACGCTCGCATTTGGAAGTTTTCCTTTCGTGAGCTGTCATATGTCCACAAACCATTACTCCACAAATCATTCAACTCATCAATCAATAGTCTCAGCAAAACATCCAAGTTCTTCCCGAGACTCTTTGGACCGAGAATAATAAGGATGAGAAAAATAAACTCCGATCGCATGCATAAATCTGGCGGCAGGTTATAAGGGGTCACAAACACGGGCCAACACGAGTAGTTCTTCCCAGATTGCCCAAACAGTGTGAACCCATCCGTACACAGACCGAGTCGAACATTTCTAGGCTCTGCTGCGAAGTTTATATATGCACGATCAAAATGTCTCCACGTCTTTCCTGTAGTTGGGTGAATCATTCTATCAGTTGACTGTCGACACTTCAAATGCCAAGTCATATGTCTTGAAGTGCCTACAGTATAGAACAACCTATGTAATCGAGGGCCTAGGGGGAAGTACCACAATTTCTTCCTTGTGACCCTGGACTTTCTACCGGCCTCGAACCTATCGGTCTTGCATATCGGACACGATGTGAGATCCTTGTTGGCATTCTCGCCGTAGTACAAGAAATAAAAATTCCAACATACGTCGATCTTTTTGTAATCTAAACCCAAACCCGCGAGCATCTTATTCATGCCCGGAACCGTATTAGGTAACATTTCCTTAATCTCTGGGTCCATAAGATCTTTAGACAACCTTAAGTACTTTTCGCAAGCGACATTTGGTACTGTGTGCATTGTTTTGATAGTCAAGAACTCGGCAAACCACTAGAGCACAGTCTTCGGCTTCTTACGGTGCATTTGTATGCCTCCCAAATGCATCAATTTGTAGAACTCCTTCGCCTCGGGACTTGGATCTTCGTTGCGCACATCTTTCTCAACAAATCGATCCCCCATATGCATCCACCATCAATTCTCTAAACGAAGTATCAACATGAATCGGACTATCCACGTGAATACTAGTGGATGGTGATTCAGATACATACGATGTGGGTGCCATGTTCACCTCCTCTACATGCAACACCCATACCCAATATTGATACGTAAAGTCCGACCTGTGAAGATGATCTCGGACTACGTTTCGATCAAAAAACTTCAAATTGTTGCATTTCAGGCACGGGCACCTAATACGATTTCTTTGATCTAAGAAATCTCTTTGTTGCGATGCAAATTATATGAATGCACGAACCCCAACCACGTAATGTTGATTCAAATAACCAGTATTACTATCTATTCTATTGTACATCCAAGATCTATCGGCAAGATAATCCATTTCTAATCTAAGAAAATTAAAAAGAAATTGTTACAATTAATTCCACCAATCAATATCTTTATCATCTATATTAAACTTCTAAAACATGAGTACATAGAAGTCAAATAAATACTTACTTGTTGTAGTGTAGAAAATACTTAGATCAAGTATTGTTTGCACACTGACGCCCCTCGTTGCATTTACCGTAATATCTAATAATACACCAACAAACATATATATAAAAAAAATTAAGCATAATCGTTTTAATAAGAAAATATTGAGAAAACAAACACAAAATAGTAATAACAAGGGAAAACCGTGAATACCTTGCAAATGAAGAAGAAATGAATGATTTTTACAATTGGAATGGGGTGGGTATTTATAGGGACATCCGGACACTTTTTCGACCACAATGCAGTCGAAAATAAAAATATTCGTTGTTATTTTCGACCGTAATCCGGTCGAAAATAACAATGGGAAAAAAAACCATTGTTATTCCCGGCCGGAATGCGGTCGGGAATAACAACGATTTCTTTTTTTCGACCGCAATGCGGTCGGAAATATTAGGGTTTAGTGTTAAGGGTTTAGGGTTAAGGCCTTTTTCGACCGCACGCGGTCGGAAATGCATGAAATTCCGACCGCAATGCGGTCAGTAATAATATTCATATTTTGTATTTTGCGATTTCGCTATCCGATATCAGATAAATTATTGATTTAATGATCAATTACAACAATATTAGGTATATATAAGTTACAAAATATATATAAAAAAAAACTTATTTTCTCGCGCGTTGAATAATCATTTAAAGCGTCGGTTGATAATGTCACTTGTAAATACATTAGTATATTTTGCTAATTAACTACTTATGATTATGTGTTAATTGAATGTAACATCTAAACACACACACACACATATATATATATATATATTTATATATATCACAAGTGCCTTCTCTATACTAATGTTTCTAACGAATTTAAACGAATATATGTAGAACTTCAAACGAATTTAATCGTAATCTTACTACGTTAATCAATATTAACTAAATAAGGCTTCAAAATAACATTACTCTACCTAAGTATTAATTCAATTCATGTATTTATAGTAAATTTTATAGTTAAACTCACAAACAAAACAACATTTATTTTAAATCAAGCAAAAAAAATAATTTACACTACTTCCAACCGGACTCCGGTCGGAAATAATATTCATGATTATTTCCGACCGGATTCCAGACGGAAATTTTGGCGCTATTTCGAAAATTTCAAATTTCAAATTTCAAACTTTTTCCGACCGGAAATAGGTCGGAAAAAATCGAAAATTTTGGAGGGCATTCAAAAATTCCGAATATTCAAAATTTTACCCCAAATTCTATATATACACTTCATTTTTCACCCCATTTTCAAAAAAATACTATCTTAATCTTTAAATACTCTCCAAACACAAATATTTCACCAACAAATTTCAACTTAAACAATTTTTTCATCTTTAAATATTCTTCAAACACAAAATTTCAATATATTTCAATTTTTCAATATTTCATTTCATCTTGAAATAAAGACTCATTTCTTTCTTTCATCTTCAAAATCATCACTTTATTCTTCCTTTCATCTTTAAAAAACACATTTTTTTCATCTTTAAAATAAACACTTTTGTCTTCCTTTCATCTTAAATAAATATTTTTTGACTAACAATCACTTTTTATATTTTATATTGGTGCAATAAATCAAAATATTTCAAAAAACGAAAACAATAATATTCCGATAATTTTTACCGGAATATTTTTTTTATTTCTGTTAAATATTATTTCCTACCGGAGTGCGATCGAATATATTTTAAACATTATTCCCGACCGGATTCTGGTACGGATGTGCAAAAAGGATCAAATCGATCGAATTGGGTGAAAATCGATCGAATGATCCGATCCGAGGATCGGATCGAATATTCGATCCGACTTTTGATTTTTACCTTAGGATCGAACCCCCATTTGATTCGATCCTCGATTTTAGAGGCTGAGAATCGGATCAGATCGAATACTCATCTTATGTTTTAAAAATAAATAAATATAAAATAGTATATATAATATTATATTTTTATATATAAAGCTAAGCCTATTAATGCTACTAATATTTTTCTATATATAATGTTAATATTATATTGTTATATATGCACATACCTAACATATTTTTCTTGGTCCATTTGAAGGACACGTTTCTGTGTTTGAGAAACATATACAATTGTAAATTTGTAACACATTTCTCTCACCATATGAAAGTGAATTTTGTAATTCAGTAGCTCTGTTTGAATGTTGTGGTTGGTCCCATTGATATTAAATTAAAAAAGAAAAAAAAAGAAAAAATGATCGAAATCGAATCGAATCGGATCGCAATCGAATAATTTTGGATCGAATCGGATCATTTTAAATTGATTCGATTTCGATCCTCATTTCTCCAGGATCGAAATTGACTTCTAGCCTCGATTCGATTCAATCCGATCCGATCCGATCCAAATGCACACCCCTAGATTCTGGTCAGAAATCCCATAAATATTACTTTCGACCGGAGACCGGTCGAAAATGAAAATTTTGGATCGTGGATTGACACAACAACTTTGAGAGTTAAGCTGGAATTGCCTTAACTCTATTGTGATCTTCTTGACAATAATAATTGTGCAGCGGAATAAAAACACAAGAAGATAATTTTTAAGAAGTTTTCAATATTATTAAAAACTTTCGAGCCTTAGGCCAAATAACCATAAAGGTTTTAACAAAACGTTCCTCACAACAATTCACTCACGCTCTTTGTTGATCGGACTCAACAAAGCAGACAAGTACGAACTACTTAACTTCTATGAACTAGACTTAAATAGTTTATACAAAAACTTGTAAAAGCATAACAAAGACAATACAAAGAATGATTAATCTCTCTGATTATTTTGCACGATTGTCTTGTCTTCATTTTGATGAACTTCACATCTTTTATAGATTTCTTGAATCTTGCACGCCAAGATGTGTTGTTCACAACTTTGGTAACTCTTGTTGTTTCCTTGTTGACATTTGCCTTTTTTGTGAACTCAATATCTTTCCTGAATATGTGTTTCCTTTATTACTGATCTAACAAGGTAACACATCTTCTTCAATTCGGAGAATCCTGGAAAGAATCGAGTTGCAGCGAACCGCCAATATTGTTTCCTTCTTTTGCAAATCGTGTTGTGTTGACTAATTCAACTTAGCTTGAATTATGGAAACTTCAAGTAAGGAATCTTCCATAGCTCTTCCTTATGATTAAGATACCTTCCTGGACATAAACATAAACAATTAAAACCGTGGAACTTGATTAATAAGTGAATAAAGGCAAAACTTAATTTTGGCAACTAAAGAGCGGTTTTCGCACAAGCTCTCGGGTTTCAATGTTATCCTCAATGTTGTCTCAACATCGTCTAACATTGATTCCAGAGAACATTCCAGAAAACCCTGCACTTTCAATCTCCCCCTTTTTGCGTTTCTTCACAAAACCAATACATGTTCCAATCAAGACTTATATCCAGAAAGTTAGAATCAATAAGAAACATATTAAACTACTACACTGCTCCCCCTTAGTACAAGCTAACATGTTCAAAGCAAAATTAGCAAAGACAAGTATTAAGGTCATCACTACATCAGAAGATGTTTAGACCTCAACATTTATCAATGTTGCCTCAAAATTGAAACCAGTGAGTTTCCTGCATAAAGGGTTAATCAGAAAAGCAGTTCAAAATGTACTTTCATAAGCAATAACAGTTAGAGCAGTTCAACATTAGTAGTACTTAGAGTTACAGGACAAAGCAAGATATCAAGGACATGTCCCTTGATCAAACAAAAGTAGAAATAAATGTACCAGCAGTGCAACAGTTCAAAGAAACAACAAAAAAACTAGAAGGTTAGAAAATTTAAAAAAACTTGGAACTATTCTCCCCATTTTTGTGAAGAAGGGAGTTTCTCCAAATTTTTCACCATATCCTCCAGTTCTTTGAGGTGCTCCTTCCTCTCCTCAATCTCCCTCCGAGTATCAGCAATCTGCCCCCTATACCAGTTCAGCATATGATCCACAAAAGTTGAGGTTATGACCATACAATCTTCCTCTTTGGACATAGGCACTGAAGTTCCAGCAAACTCCTGAGCCTTCTTCTTCTCAGCTCTTGGTCTTACCACTCCTTTTGGGTTCCAGTGAAGGTCTCTCACTCTTACTCCAGACAAGTAGCTTGGGAGAATTGTCAATTCAGCATCATTCTTCCTTCAGCCCACAGTTACACTTGTCTTCAATCCTTGCTTGCTAAGGATTTTGCAGATGAGTGAGGGAAAAAGGCAGCATACCATTCTTCCTTCCAGCAACTTCAGACATAGACCTCAAAATCCTCTCCCCCATGTTCATAGCTAGCCCATTCTTGATTTTGTAGACTAAGAGTGATGATTCCTTAGTCAAAACAGTGACATTTTTGCTTGGGAGCCAGTTGAAGCAGGCTATCTTGTGCAAGACAGCACTAAGGGAGGTGAGTTTTGTGGTTGGTAGGGCATCTCTCCAGGTTTTAACCAACCCTCCAGTCAAGTCCTCAATCACATCATCATAATAGGGGTCCTCAGATTCATCAGCAGTAGGGAAGCCACAGATCTTGTTGATGGTGTAGGGTTCAATGTTGAAGACTCTCCCCCTCACCCAAGCCTTTCCATATTTTGGAGATCTGTAGTCCCTGATCCACTTGGAGAGATTCAGGTAGAACTCCATGACAATCTCAGGAGCATAGTCACTTAACTCCATCACTGATTGTTGCAACCCTCTTGCCTCAAGCAAGTCCATCACCTTTTGTTCTTTGAAGCTGGCCATCTCTATAGCTCTTTCAGTGTGAATCTCCCTTCTTTTGAAGGAATCCCACTTCTTCACAAATTCTTGTGAAAGATAGTAAGAAGAAAAATAGTCCTCCTTATCCTCGGGGTAGATCACATATAGCCCATCCGTGTACTCATTGTTCCAGATGTTGCCTTAACATCAGCAACAACATCCTGCTCCTCCTCAGTCTCCTCTTCCTTCTCCTCTTCTTTCTCTTCATCCTCAACATCCTCCACCTCTGTTTCCTTTTCCATCACTTGCTTTCCTTTCCTCTTTCTCTCAGCAGCAGCAGCAGTAGCAGCCTTCTTCTCGCCTTCAGCTTCCCTCTTCCTAGCTAATCTCTCCACCTGTCTCTTTCTGGCCTCAGCCTTTGCCTTAGCAGTTTCAGACATAGTTTGCAATTTCTCCCCTGCAGCCTTGTTCTTTTTCTTTTCAGCCCTAATCCACTTCCTCACCATCTTGTCCACAGACTTATCCACGGATTTCTCCATAGATTTTCCAACAGATCCACTACCCTCCCCCCTCAACAGGTAAATCAGCATCAATTTCAGGGTTGGGTTCAATAGTGTTTACCTCAATTTCAGGCTCATTGTTGATGGGAGCGGGTGATTTAGCAGGTGGCTCAACATTGGAGGTCGATTCTCCCTGCTTGGACTTCTTCGTTCGTCGCACGTAGGGGATCGCTTTCCTTTTAGCAGCAACAGGAGCATCATCTGACTTTGCAGCAGCACCCCTAGTGTGTGAACGGGTGCGAGCAGCAGTGGGTTCACTTCCCAAGGCCACATCTGCAAGAGTTTGCATGGGAGACTTGTTTGCCCTTGTTAGTACAAAAGATTTGAGAGAAATCGCAGAGAAAATCGAGAGAAATTTGAGAGCAGAGAGTAATTTTGCAGAGTAAGCACAAATAAGGAAATTGCAAGCACAATTAAGGAAATTAGGGTTTTGATTTCAAAAATAACCTTGAATAAGGAAAGAGAATGAATGTTAGTGGACAGTTACTTAATTTGAATCAAATAAAATCTTCCCACTATATTTTCCCGCGCACACGCTTTGATGTTTAAGTAACAGGTAACCAGAGCGGTTTTTCAAAAATTTGAAAACTTATAAGTTCTTGTTTTCAATGTTAGCCTACTGCAGTGCACAATGTTGGGATAACATTCAATAACATTCAAACCAGAAGGTGGAGGTACAGGCTTCACCAAGGCAAATTCATGTGAGAGCTTGAAATACATCCAAAAATACATCTGAAACTTAACCAATATAGCAAGTGAGTACCTCAGATATATTGTTCAAATCAAGATCATGAGTAAGCAACATGAATAACAAGAAACACACAGAGATAAGCAGTTATGAATTCAAGGAAAAAATTGTATGCCCCAACACATGAATTATACTCCCCCTAAGCCTAAACCGACACAACTCAACAATAAGAAAGAAACAATGCAGTTCTACATGAATGCAACAATGTAATGTCAAGTAGGCAGATGGTAAACACAAATGAAAAAATCCTCAAACCAGCACAATACACATCTCTTTAAAATCTTTATAATTTTCCTAACTCATCTATACCAAAAACTGAAGGTTGCTAAACACAAAGCTACTGTCACTACTGAATGAGGGCAGCCTGAACTCCACACACCCCAGTAACAACATTAACAGCAGCAAGTTAGGCAAGTACAAAGGTCTTGAATGTTGGCAATTCACTTATCATGCACCCCAATACCCCAATTCCTTATGCATACTTGTTTACCAACCTGCATTCAAGAGAATCACCAAGTGATCAGTGTTACTAAATGTAAGAAATCTAAACCTCAAACACCCTAGTAGAAAGGATCACCCTCATGTGTTCCTTAGCCAAACAAACAGGAACATGTAAATAAGCACAACTGAGTAACACTGAAGCTGTCAACATCATGCACCCCAGCTTCTCCACATGCCCTGTACACCTTCCATATGAATAAGACACAACTGAATATACATCAAAGTAGTGAACTTTGTGTACCCCAACTTCTTCATATGTTAGGCTATCACAACCTCAGATAAACATAAGAGTTTTAATACTTTTTCAAAACAAAGATGTGAAACTGATAACTAGAAAGAGTTGTTAATCAAAGAGTTCAACCACACAAACCAAATATGACAAAACAAATATGAAATGAGACTCACAAGAAAATAAGTTCAACAAAGGAAAACAACAGAATACCTACTACACAACAACCAATATACCAGTGCTAGACAGTGGTGTTATGTCAACACTGGTTTCCCCAACATTTTCACATATTACACATGCCAAGAGATTTCCTCAAACTGAAGAATCTCTCACTATCTAAAGGTTTTGTAAACATATCAGCAAGCTGATTAGTGGTCTCAATATGTTCAATGTTGATCACTTTGTCCTCTACCATATCTCTCAGGAAATGATGCCTTATGTTTATATGCTTAGTTCTAGAATGTTGGACAGGATTCCTAGAGATACTTATGGCACTTAGATTGTCACAGAACATGAGAAGTGTATCACTATCTAGCCCATAATCTGAAAGCATGTGTTTGAGCCACACAAGTTGGGTAACACAGCTGCCAGCTGCAACATATTCTGATTCAGCAGTTGATAATGAAACACAGTTCTGCTTCTTGCTATACCAGGAGACCAAATTATTCCCCAAATAAAAATAGCCCCCACTTGTGGATTTCCTGTCATCCACATCACCTGCCCAGTCAGAGTCACTGAAACCAACCAAGTTAGTGTTAGTGTCATAAGAATACCAAATGCCTAAAGGTGAAGTTCCAGAGATATATCTAAGAATCCTCTTCACAGCAATCAAGTGAGATTGCCTTGGCTCAGCTTGGTACCTAGCACAAACACATTCTGAAAACATGATGTCAAGTCTAGAGGCAGAGAGATATAGCAAACTACCAATCATGGATCTGTACAATGTTGGATCAACATTGCTGCCAGTGCCATCTTTTGTTATCTTCACTGAAGAGGACATAGGAGTTTTGCAAGGCTTGGACTCTTGTAGCTCAAATCTCTTCACCAGATTCCTTGCATACTTCTCCTGGTTCAGGAAGATACCATTCTCCAGCTGCTTAACTTGAAGTCCCAGAAAGTAGTTGAGCTCACCAATCATGCTCATCTCAAATGTTCCTATCATAGACTCAACAAAATTGTCTAAGGTAGACTTGTTAGTAGAGCCAAATACAATATCATCCACATAAATTTGAGCAATGCATATATCAGAGCTTTTTCTAAGGACAAACAATGTTTGATCTCCATCTCCTCTATTGAAACCTAGGCCTAACAGAAAATCAGTTAGCCTCTCATACCAAGCTCTAGGAGCCTGTTTTAAGCCATACAAAGCCTTCTCAAGTTTGTACACATGGTCAAGATGTTTAGGATCAGCAAAGCCTTTAGGTTGTTCTACATAAACCTCTTTGTCAATTAAACCATTCAAAAAGGCCCCTTTAACATCCATTTGGTAAAGTTTAATCCTAAGACAGCAAGCAATAGAAAGAAGTAATCTAATTGATTCTATCCTAGCTACTGGAGCAAAAGTCTCATCAAAATCTATACCTTCTACCTGAGTATAACCTTGTGCAACCAACCTAGCTTTGTTCCTCATAATTACACCATTCTCATCAGTTTTATTTTTGAAAATCCATTTTGTACCTATTACATTCACATGTGATGGCCTAGGCACTAGATTCCAAACTCTGTTTTTGGTGAATTGTAATAGTTCCTCTTGCATGGCATTAATCCAGTAACTATCCTTAAGGGCTTCAGTTACATTCTTAGGTTCAATGGAGGACACAAAACAAGATGCATTATCAACAGTACATGAAGAAGACATGCAAACACACAACTTAGCCATATCCTTGTAATTGTGACTTTCTTTGTTGCGTGTTCTAACTCTTTCAGTAATTTGTCCAATTACTTGAGAGGCTGGATGATCTCTTTGTATTCTAAGAGGGGGATCTCCTCTGGATACATGAACCACTTCATCTTCAGAATCTGACAGCACAGATGTTGGCCTAACATTGGGGGTTTCTGGTGTTAAGTCAACATTTGTCCCAGTTTCCAGTTCAGCATCTCCAGCGTCTGTGTTCAATGTTGAGTCCAATGTTGGAGCAACATCTGAACCAGTGACTTCTTCATTACTTGCAGAAACAGTTAAATCATCAAAAATGACATTCAATGATTCTTGAACAGTATGCAATCTTGGATTGAAGACCCTGAAAGCAGCACTATTAGGAGAATATCCAACAAATATACATTTTCACTTTTGGGATCAAATTTGCTCATATAGTCTCTATCCTTTAGCAAATAGCAGTTAATACCAAATTCATGAAACTGTGCTACTGTTGGTTTTGAACCCTTCAAGATTTCATAAGGTGTCATAGTAGTACCAGGTCTAAGATAAACTCTATTACTAATATGACATGCAGTATTCAAAGCTTCAGCCCAGAGTTTCTTAGATAGGTTTCTAGAATTCAGCATTACTCTAGCCATCTCTTGAAGTAATCTATTCTTCCTCTCAGCAATCCCATTTTGCTGAGGTATTTTAGGTGCAGAGAACTCATGGAAAATGCCTTTAGTTTCACAAAAATTAGCAAAGCTTATATTTTCAAACTCTTTTCCATGGTTAGACCTAATTCTTCCTACAGAAGTGCCATACAGATTTTTAATACTAGCATGCAAAATCTTGAATGTGTTAAATGCCTCTGATTTTTCTTTCAAAAACTTAATCCAGGTATATCTCGAAAAATCATCAACAATAACAAAAGCACACTTGTTACCATTCAGGCTACTAACCTCAATAGGACCCATGAGATCCATATGTAGCAAATCAAAGCACTTATTAGTTCTAGGGTTAGTACTATGTACCTGAATTGGTGGATGGACAGCTTTTGTTTGTTTACCTTTCAGGCAATCTTCACAAACAATTTTACATCGGCTAGTCAACTTAGGCAATCCTCTCACAACCTCTAACTTCTATAGTTTCTCCAAATTTCTATAGTGCACATGTCCTAACTTCTTTTGCCACATGACAAATTCATCTACCTTGGCATGGTAGCATTCAGCTTCATCTTGAGCAAGATAGCAGTTATCCTTTGATCTTGTACATGTCATGACACGGACATTGTCACTATTAAACACATCACATGAAATTTTATCAAAAGTAACTAGCAAGTTATCACAACAAAGTTGACTTATGCTAATTAAATTTTCTTTCAATCCTTCAACCAACAACACATCCTTGAGTGGTGGAAATCCTTCAACATCCAGTACTCCTTTTCCAACGATTTTCCCTTTTGTGCCTCCTCCATAGGTAACTGTTCCAACAGTCAAAGGGATTACATCTTTCAGGTTGTCAATGTTTTCAGTCATGTGCCTTGAACATCCACTGTCAAAATACCACTTACCTGCAAGGTTAGAGTAAACAGCAGAAAAGACAACATTGCAAACAATTTTAACCTTAGGAGTTTTTAACTTTTCAATCCAAGTTCTTCTTTTATGTCCTTCAGATTTGTTACCTAATGTTGGGATAACATTCAGATCAGAGGTTCTCCTAACATTGGTACAACTATTAATTCATGTTTTCTTCTCAATCACACTTCTGAATTTTTTACAATATGGCTTAATTTGACCAGGTTGAAAACAATATTGACATATAAAAGTATGTTTTTTCACAGTGTTGGAAGGGATTTCACAACTAAATTTATTGCTTTCCTTGATAAAACCAGCTTTCAAATAGGCAGAATTAACATCTTCAGATGGAGGTTTCTTATCATAGCCCAAACCACTATCACCTTGATTTCCCATACTCAACATCTCATCAAGCTTAGATGTAGAGATGTTCCACTTGGCAATGGTTTTTTCATCTTTATTTAATTTTACCTTTACCTCTTTCAGCTCAGCCTCAGTTTTGTCAAGGTCTTTCTCATACAGCATCTCCTTCATGCATCCAATCTCTTCCTTCAAGCTTTTGTTGCTCTTGACGAGTTTGTGATTCTCAAGCAGCAGTTTGTGTTAGATAGACTTCAGGTCTTCAATGATTTCCTCCTGGGACATTTCACCTTCAAACAAGCATTCTTCATCTAGATCCACTGTGCCATGAAAACAATCAAAATTAGATTCATCAAAGTTGGACGCAAGATAAGGTTCAGAATCAGTATCATATTCATCACAATCTGCAAAGAATGTCTCATGTTCTGATGTTGGATCCTGAATGTTGGGGTAACATTGAGATCTGAAGTAGTTCAGGGAGTCTTCTGGCGTCCAGTCAATCTGAGTGAGTAGCGCAGCAGTTTGAACCTCTTCTGATTGTTCTTCAGCTTCTCCAGAACTAAAGTTATCTTCATTGAAATCATCTACACAAACCCAATGAGAATTTCCTCTTTTTCTAAGAGTGTTAGCACATTCATTAGCCATATGACCATATCATTTACATTCAAAACATTGAACATCTTTTAACTTATCAGCTTCTAAAGGAGTAGTTTTTGATGCCATGTACTTCACAAACTTAGGAGGTAATTTCTTATAACCTGGGGAACTATTGCTAAGGTTCTTTTCTTTACCTTTTCCTTTAAGATTCAGCTTATTGAACTACTTAGTAATTTTACCATAGTTTGAAGAAATTATTTCATAATCATCATCACTTTCATTGTCAAGATTTGAACCTATTAAAGCAACAACCCTAAGTTTGCTAGGTTGTGAGGCAAGCTCCATCTCAAATTCTCTAAGAGTATTCATCAAGGCTTGAAACTGTAGATTAACAAGGTTTCTAGATTCACTCATTGCAATTTTCTTGAGAGCAAATTTAGATAACAGTGTTCGCATAGCTTTATAAACCATTTCTTGATTAGTCATAGCAAAACCTAGGTTTTCACATTGGTTAGAAATATCAAGATTTTTCTCAAAATAACTGTCAACACTTTCATCTTCACCCATCTCAAGTTTTTCAAATTGCAGAAGCAGTTGTCTATATTTAGAATCTTCAACAGCAAAATCTCCTTCACAGTGTAATTCAAGTATATCCCAAACATGTTTGGCTTTTGTATAATTCTTGATTAACTTGAACATGTGATGATTAACCCAACTAAAAATAGCATTAGGAGCATTTTCATTGGAGATATAGAGACTTACCTCTGCTGTTGTCCAATCTGCTTCTGGTTTTGGTACTAGATCACCTTCACCATCTCTTGGTAATGTTGAAAGAGAGTATCCATTGATCACGGATTTCCAAACTCGAATATCAATAGCTTTGATGTGAGACCTCATCCTGATCTTCCAGTATGCATAATTGGTGCCATCCAAAACTGGAATCCTGTTGGTATTAGGATTGACACTGTCCATGGTGTTGTATCACCTCCAAACCACCAGTGTAGTCGGTGTTTGGCTCTGACGCCAATTGAAAATTTTGGATCGTGCATTGACACAACAACTTTGAGAGTTAAGCTGGAATTGTCTTAACTCTATTGTGATCTTCTTGACAATAATAATGTGCAGCGGAATAAAAACACAAGAAGATAATTTTTAAGAAGTTTTTAATATTATCAAAAACTTCCGAGCCTTAGGCCAAATAACCATAAAGGTTTTAACAAAACGTTCCTCACAACAATTCACTCACGCCATTTGTTGATCAGACTCAACGAAGCAGACAAGTAAGAACTACTCAACTTCTATGAACTAGACTTAAATAGTTGATACAAAAACTTCGCAAAAGCAAAACAAAGACAATACAAAGAATGATTAATCTCTCTGATTATTTTGCACGATTGTCTTGTCTTCATTTTGATGAACTTCACATCTTTTATAGATTTCTTGAATCTTGCACGCCAAGATGTGTTGTTCACAGCTTTGGTAACTCTTGTTGTTTCCTTGTTGATATTTGCCTTCTTTGTGAACTCAATATCTTTCCTGAATATGTGTTTCCTTTATTACTGATCTAACAAGGTAACACATCTTCTTCAATTCGGAGAATCTTGGAAAAGAATCGAGTTGCAGCGAACCGCCAATATTGTTTCCTTCTTTTGCAAACCGTGTTGTGTTGACTAATTCAACTTAGCTTGAATTATGGAAACTTAAAGTAAGAAATCTTCCATAGCTCTTCCTTATGATTAAGATACCTTCCTCGACATAAACATAAACAACTAAAACCGTGGAACTTGATTAATAAGTGAATAAAGGCAAAACTTAATTTTGGCAACTAAAGAGCAGTTTTCGCGCAAGCTCTCGGGTTTCAATGTTATCCTCAATGTTGTCCCAACATCGTCTAACATTGATTCCAAAGAACATTCTAGAAAAATTTGCACTTTCAGAAAATGATAAAAATATTATTTTCGATCGGAATCTGGTCGGAAATAGTGTAATTATTTTTTCCGACCGGACGCCGTTCGGAAAATTAAAGTTTCTGACCGCGGTCCGATCGAGAATTTGGCCACCGGACCGCAGTCGGAATAGATTCTTTCAACCAGAGTCCGGTCGAAATACTTCTGACCGCAGTCCGGTCGGAATGTGTTACGTACCGACCGTATTTCGGTCAAAAATATTCCGATTTGACTCCAGCTGGGATAAAATATTCCGACCGAAATCCGGTCGGAAATACGATCGGGAAAAGTGCCGACCGGACTTCAGTCGGAAAAAGTGATTTCTGACCGCAGTGCGGTCGGAAAAACTTTTCCGATCGAAGCATCGCCGACCGGAATTTTCCAACCGGCTTGCGGTCGGGAAAGACCCTTTCCCAACCGGATCGGGGTCATTTCTGACCGGATTTCCGATCGGAAATGACCCTTTTATCTTGTAGTGCCAAAATAATAATAACTATATTTAACATTTTCTTTTAGAAAAACTCTATTATTTTTATGTTCCAATTTCGTTAGATTTGAGATAACCACCAAAAGTAATACTCTTATCACAAAAAATTATTTATAAGTCACTTATAATATTTATAAATTTTGAAATGCAAATTTATTATCTTGTTTAATAACTTTGTTTTCGCTAAATTTTTCATTAAAAAAATTCCAAACAAGAAAAAGATAAATTATGAGAAATTATAAATTTTTGCAAACTTAATTTAATTTTTAACTTCACCTATATTTATTGGAATAATTTAAATAATTTAAATTAAGTTAAATAATTTCTCAATTAAATAGTTTAAATTAACTTTACATTGGAATTTCTTTTAATGATAACAAAGTTATTAATCGAGATTATAAATTTGAGTTTTGAAATTTATAAATATTATTATAAGTTGCTTATATATAATTGTTTTGTTATAAGAGTTTTATTTTGGGTGTTTATCTCAAATTTAAATAAATTGAAACATAATAACAACAAGAGTTTTTTTTATAATAGTATGAATATTATTCGTGATCGTCGAGCGATCACAAAACACCGCCGTGACAAACGAGCGATCACGAAGGAGGCTAGTGACTGCCGAGCGGTCACCGAACGCCTCCGTGACCGTCGGGCGCTCATGAATGTCACGGCAGTGGTTCGTGACCGCTCGACGATCACGAGCCGTCTTCAAGACCGCCGAGCGGTCACGGGCGGTGCTGGCGAAATCCACTTGGCGGTCGTCGGACGGTCACGGATGGGCCGCGACCAGGCTAAACCACGAACGGTTATCGACGACGGCCGGACAGTCGCGGATGGTGATTAGCGACTGCTTTCATATCATTCGCGACCCCCCCCCCCCCTTTTTTTAGTGACTCTTTTACTTTTTTTTGACGCTATGCATCTCAAAATAGTTAATAGTGTGAAATTCATAAGCATTAGATCACCTCATTGAGATTATGCTCAGCATTTAACATTTAACTGTTTTTTGGAGATTTTTTGGGTTTATTTTTTGGTCATTTTTCCTTGCCTCACTCATCTCATACCCGGCTCTTATAAAACTTTCACCTAGTTCGAAAGAAAAAAATTTTATGTGGAAGAGACTTATCGTTAATCACTAACACAACCAAAAGCTTGACATGATTAACACAATATTAAATTTGGAATCAAACCCCTGTTGCAAATCTTTTTTCAGCGTTCTTTAAGATTCAGTTCTCTATGCGTTTTGTATAGTTTAATTTTGTAAGTCAGAGATTTGATGAGGTGTAACGCAAATATACCTAATTCTCAGGGGTCCAAGTACGCCAGTATAATCTGGATAGATTTGCAAGACAAGCGACGTCCAATTAAATCAAATTCTTTTAAAAGAACAAAGCAAAATATTACATGTTCGATTTATTCGGCAATAGTTTTTATTCAACGTGCAATATTGATATATGCTCTAGTACAACTTTTGGACACAACTCCAATTCCACTTATTTTTTCAAATCGCATCTCATGTATCCTTAACACTTAACCGACCACGGGACTGCGTATCACGTTTCCATTCTTATCCATGTAAATGTGTCGGAAATCTGGTTTGGAGCTCCCACCCGGCGGAGTAAGATAGATCAACGTTATCAAAATGTTGTCTCTTTCAATTATTATTTTTTCATGTTCTGCATTCGTGCCGACTAATTCCGGCCAACTGTATCTATAGCCTGTAAATTTTAGAAATGTACACAACATAAAATTACAAAGAACTTAAAACACGATAGTTCGACAAACATAACAAAAAAAACAAGTTATGCAGAAAATTTACATGAAATGAAATTGTTGAGAGGCTAATACTCACCTTTGGCACAACAGATTGGATCCAGGCAATCGAGAGTAGGGTAACAAAAATCAAAATTCGGTTGAGACATTGTATCTTTTTATGTGCTCCTTCAAGGATGATGGTGATGATTTAAGGTAGGCCCAAATCCAAGATTGGACCGGCCCAGCAGCAAGGCCCACTGATACGGGAGCATCGAACCACACATGTTCGATGCTGACTCTCTTGCGTTTGGAGGGTCCCACGGGAGGGAGAACGGAGACACGCCCATTGACCTTCTAGGAGGGAGAACGGAGACACGAATTGTTACCACATCGAACGCCTGGATTCGACTTACTTTACTATTCCATACTACTCAGTGTTCGACATTGACTTCACTAATCCTAACTAAGATCAAACCAGTCCCCATTCGAGGTTCAGCAGTGTCGAGTAGTCAAAGTTCGCCAGAACTATTCGATATTCTTTCAACTCGACCGTCCACGCTCTCGAACCAATAAAGTCCGATCTACAACAGCATCGAACCAGCCATGTTCGATGCGCACATCGAACGTCCCCAATTCGATCTACATATTTATTTGTCTTATTAGAATATCTAGATCAATTCAATACTTGTAATAGACAGTAGGTGTTTCGGACCAAGTTAGTTCATTTATTATATTGGATTAGCATTATTTTGGCATTGTCATGCCCGTTTGTAATTATCTTTGGTGTATTGTATCTCGGACGAAAAGACCACAATATTGGCCCCGTCTGTGGGAACACCATTTGTATTGTATTTAGATATAAGTGTCTAGGATGACAAAGAAACGTCATACGTTTTTGAATGAAAAGAAGAAAGCAAGAAAGAAGATCAAAATGGAAACAAATGAAAATGGAAAGCGATCCGAGCCTAAGGAGCAGGCACGGGAGAAAGTAGAGAGCCAGTTATTGAAACAATGACAAGAATGTAAAATGGAACCCTTAGGGAAATTCAAAATTGTGCAGCTATTTAGGGAAAGCACCGAAAAAATAATAAAAACTGAGGCAGGAATGGACCGAATAATAGAGGCAGCTTTGGTGGACTGTCTTAGGCGCAATTCAGATATATTTGCATGGTATGATTCTGATTTACTCGGAATAGACTCCAGGATCATAGTACATCGGTTGAATGTAGACAAAAGCGCTAAGCCGATACGACAAAAGAAGCAAAATTTTAGCAATGAGAAGAATGAAGCCGCAGAAAAAGAAGTACAAGAACTCTTTGCAGCACGGTACATTTATGTGATAAGGTTCTCGGAATGGTTAAGCAATATCGTTTTGGTTATGAAAAAAGAAGCGACATGGAGAATGTACGTGGATTATACGGACTTGAACAAGCACTGTCCTAGGGATCCTTTTCCATTGCCTCGGATACGCCTACTGGTTGATTCGACTGCAGGATGTGCGCTGCATCATGGATGCAAAAAGTGGATTTCACCAGATTTTCATGGCAGTGCAAGATCAGAGCAAAACAGCTTTTTACATGGATACATGAGTGTACTGTTGCAGGGCAATGTCGTTCGGATGGAAGAACGCTTGAGCGATATTTCAAAGATTGATGGCCAAAATATTTTACCATCAAATTGGAAAGTCAGTGGAGGTGTATATCGACGACATGCTCGTGAAAAGTCTCAAGGCTGAGGAGCATGTGCGTCATTTAGATGAGGCTTTTGCCATCATGAGAACCTATAGAATGAAATTGAACCCTAAGAAATGCACTTCTGGGGTGACGGCAGGAAAGTTCCTAGGCTATGTGGTGAACGAAAGAGGAATCGAAGCCAATCTAGATAAAATAAAGGCAGTGTTGGATCTACCATCACCAAAAATAGTGAGGGATGTGCAGTGTCTGGTGGGTCGATTGACAGCCTTGGGAAGGTTCATATCGACTTATGCAGAAAAGAATCTCCATTTCTTTAAAGTCATGAGACGAATCAAGGATTTGTTTGGACGCCAGAGTTTGAGGAGGCTTCCCGGCAAATGAAAAATTATTTGGTGAGCCCGCCACTGTTAGCTAAACCGGAGGAAAATGAAATGTTATATATATACCTAGCGGTATCCTCACATGCCATCAGCACGGTACTAGTCAAGCAAAAGGGAACCCAACAGTTACCCATTCACTATGTGAGTAGAGTTCTGCAGGGCAGAGAGGAACTATTTGGAGATAGAACTGTTCGCACTGGCAATCGTGGCCACCGCACGAAAATTGAGACCATACTTTCAATCTCACCCAATCATGGTAGTGACAAATAAGCCTTTGAAACAAGTGCTGGCAAGGCCCGAAACTTCCGGCAGGTTGGTTAAATGGGCAATTGAGCTCAGTGAATTAGGATTGGAGTTCAAGGGGCAAACTGCGATTAAAGCGCAAGTATTAGCGGATTTCATGGCTAAGACATTGGGAAACAGTGTGGCCGATACCACGAATTGTATTTTTTCTATATCAGATCAAGCCGGAACCAGCAAATCAACCACAACATGGATACTACACACAGACGGGTCCACAACCACTCAAGGGGGAGGGGTTGGGATTCATTTTTTGTCCCCAAAACGAAGGAAGTTTGAATTCGTTATCAGTCTAAACTACATGGTGTCAAACAACGAAGCCGAGTATGAAGCAATTATTGTCGGTATCAAAATGGCTTTCGGGCTCAACGATGAATATTTGGATATATTTACCGACTTGCTCTTAGTGGCGAATCATTTTTTGGGAAAATACGAGACGAGAGAAGAGACGATGAAATTGTACGCCGCAAAGGTAAAATAATTGGTAGGGAGCTTCAAATTCTTTGATATCACGCAGATCCCGAGGGACGATAATGCGAAATTCGATGCGCTCTCTAAATTCGCGAGTTCGTCAAAGATACTGGTAAAGAAGAGAGTTACACTTATGGTCGACAAGCTCTCAATCGGGATATCGAAATATAATGCTACAAAGGCGCAGGTGGAATTTATAATGGCAATATAGGAAGGCCCTTCTTGGAAGGACGAAATTATGACTTATGTTCTGGAGGGTATCCTCCCGACAGATCCAAATGCACAGCGCAGAATGCGATATAAGGCATATAGGTTTACTATCCACAATGGAGAGCTCTACAAACGATCTTTCGAGGGACCACTTCTGAAATGCTTGACTCCAACCCAAGCTAGATACGTAATGGAAGAAATTCATGCAGGGTGCTGTGGAAATCATTCCGAGGGAAGTGCTTTGGCTCAACGAATTTTATGCCAGGGATATTATGGGCCAACTCTATTAAAATATGCAACAACTTTTTCGAGGCGATGTGACAGCTGTCAATACCACGCTCGACTCATCCATAGACCTGCACAACCACTACAAACTATCGACGTGGTGTGTCCATTTGATCAATGGGGAATTGATATTGTAGGACCTTTTCCCCCGGCTAAAGGTCAAAAAAAATATTTTGTGGTGGCAGTTGAGTACTATACCAAGTGGGTCGAAGCAGAGGCTATGTAGTCGATCACTGAGAAGAATATGATTGAGTTTATCTGGAAATACATCATATGCCGTTTCAGAATTCCGAGGTATATTATATGTGACAATGGTACACAATTCAGCGGAAAGGAGATTAAATCTTGATTCGCAGAGTTAAAGATATCTCACAATCTGGCCTTAGTCTATCATCCTCAATCAAATGGTCAAACAGAATCCACCAATAAAACATTTAAGGATTATCTTGAAAGGGGGGTGAGAAGCACGGGAAAAACATGGCCAGAAGAGCATCAAGGAATATTGTGGGAATATAGAGCAACTCCAAAAACATCAACATGAGAGACTCCATTTGTTCTGGTTTATGGCACCGAGGCTATTTTGCCTGCAGAAATAGGAATGCCGATGCGCATGATTAATGATTACGACCCCAAACAATCGGCCCGCTTAAGACAGATGGATCTGGATATGATAAGCTCGACAAGGGGGGATGCGTATCAACGCACAGTAGCTTTTAAGGCAGCAATGGCCAAATGCTACGATAAAAGAGTTCGGTACCAAAATTTCAAAGTAGGTGATTTGGTGCTGAGAAGCATTGCGGCAAAACAACACGTCGGGAAGCTTGAACCAAAATGGGAGGGGCCTTTCAAAATCATACGAGAAAGTTCGCGAGGATACTATTACTTGGAGACTATGCAGGGTGTTCAGCAGAATCGTCCGTGGAATGTGCAACATCTTAGACGCTACTATGCATAGGAGTTGAAACAATACCACCTGGCAGTCAAACACTTGAATGAACTGTGAAGGCTTGAGTCCTAGGCAAACTGGAAAAACGTGGAGTCTTATTAGATAAATCGCCCAAAGTGGCAAAACTCCTCATGCACGACACGAGCATCATGACGGCGGTATAAATCGCCCAAAGTGGCAAAGCCCCTCATGCACGACAAGAGCGTCATGACGGCGGTATAAATCGCCCAAAGTGGCAAAACCTCTCATGCACGACACAAGCGTCATGATGGCGGAATAAATCGCCCAAAGTGGCAAAACTCCTCATGCACGACACGAGCGTCATGACGGTGGTACAAATCACCCAAAGTGGTTAAACTACGTATGGCACAAGCGTCGCGACGGAGATGCAACGCGAGATTGATAATGATTATAAGGCACAACACAAATATGAAAGGGACAACAGGCAAATAGCAACTAAACTTGTACTAAACGTGATTAAAAGGAGAATGAATTACACAAATAGAGTATAAATCGAAAAATTATGATATCAAGCCGCAAAATCGGTTTCATTCAAGAACCATTCCGAGTGATATGCAAAAGTTGTTTGCAAAACTAAAAGCCTAATATCATCAAAATAGTATCACCTAGGTATCGCTACTCAGTTGATGACTTGGGGGACTCAGAACGAAGGATCACACCCACGGAATGTGCATAATTGGCACAATTTCCCTGAATTTGATCCTCCGTGAGCACCAATTCCTCTGCATGTGCCCAACCTTCGAGCAAAATAACTTCATCTCTCTCGGAGGCTTCGCCAAGCTGATATCTACTGGGAGTAATCAACTTTTGGTCATTGAATGATTGTTCGGGCATGACAACTTCAGTAGTAGGAGTTCCACGACCTCGCGAAGAATCTTGATGAGAGTACATTCTAGTCGGTAAAATCAATGTCAGACTAGAGATATTATACACGGGCATAACATTCTCTCTCTTATCTATAGCCACACCAGGCATGTGTCGAAGACTCGACGCCTAGGAGGACTCGACAGAAAAATCGTAGACCTGGACGTTTGTGGAGGCAGTTCAACCTCATCGTCACTTGGACCAAAAGCGTCATGAAGGGCTTTATTGGCCCTCTCCAACTCGCTCAAAGCAGCACTAGGAGCACCTTTATCTATTCCCTTTTGCATTAAAGGTGAACTCGGATTCAAAGAACTGGAACCAGTCACACTCTTGCCTTTATGATTGCGCCATATGGCGTAAAACGGATCACCGGGCCTAGGGGCTTGTAAATCGTCGTCTTCATCGCCGCTAGGCTCCGTGATCTCCAACATAGGGCCACGGCTAGCATCCATCATATCTTTTTGGAAACCCTCTCCAAGATATCCGAGATAACCAGCCTGATCGACGCCAAGCTCCATGCCATATTTCATGTCCGTTGCACCATGAAGCAACTCAAGCAATTTATAAACATTACTCTCCATAAAAGATTTGGCAATGGAGCACTTGTAATCCTCTGATTTGAAATGGCGGACTCGACGACCCAAATCAGCTATGACACTATCTGCGGTGGCATTCGACATTTTAAAAGAAGAATTCTCACGCTTCAAAGAGTCATTCTCTCTCTTCAATACAGCTATTTCAGCACGCAATGCGGCAACACTTTCCTCGATTTTCTTGGCCGTAACTCCAGCATCGTGGGCATCACGAGCAGCCTTAGCTGCCACCTTCTCAGATTCTTTGGCGCGTTTCAGTAAATTTGCGTCGGCTGTGATCACCACTACGAATATGTGCGCGTAGCATGTCGACAACGAAATTATGTTGACCATGTACCTCAATCAAACCATTGTAATCCCAGCACAGTCGATATACTCCTATAGTAATAGCAGCAAAAAATAAGCACCCAAAGCGTGCCAGATCACGGTATCCTAACCTATCAATTACGGCTTGACGATCCAGTTGAGGCCATAGGCCCCGCATAATCTCTGCCGCTTGTTCTTTCCTCAATCGATATCTGCCCAAAGTAGCGCTCAAAGATTCTAAATTCTTGTCATTAAGGAAATCATAATGAACGAGACTCCCAGGAGGGGCCGGTCTCGGATTACCTGAAGGTCGAGGTCGCCTTAATGGAGGCGAAAGATGTCTTGAGCTTCTCGAGCAAACTCGTCCTCAGCTAATTTCCTCTTAGCGGCGGCGTACCAATGCTCATCCCCTGAACGGGAGGAACTCGTTCCATCCGTATTTTGCACGCTCCTAAACGTGGGATTACATGCACTGAATCTAGCCAAATTGGCAGCAATTCTTTCATCTTCCGCATCAATTTCTTCCATAATCCGGATCTGAGGATTAGTCCAACCTTAACGCGTCCACCAGTGGCAGTTAGCGTCATCACCAATATCCGCGGGACAAAATCCTCATAACGCTCGAAGTCGCTCACAATAGGCACCCGAGTACCAGCACTAACGCCACCAGGCCTCATGGTAGAACGATCAACTGGTGGAGCATCGGAGTGACGTACACCCCAATTATCGGATAGAGCTCTAAGGGCCCTAATCGTAGATTCAATTCTTGTGGCCTCACCTGGGGTTCCTTCCGAAGAAACACTGGTAAATGACGAGCCCACATCTGAGGCCTCCTTTTCCTCGCTCCTTCCCCGAGCACCATAGATATTCTCGGGTGACACAACAGGCTTACTCCAATTTTTAGATTTGTCCTTGCCATTTCAGGTCACTTATGGAATGATATCTGGATCGCTGTAGCAAGGAAAAAAATTATGTGAGCATCGAATCCCTGTAATTCGATGCGACTGGGAAGGTCGAACGATGATGGTTCAATGTTAAGTGTATTGAACGTTGATGGTTTGATGTTAAGTGTATCGAACACTGACGGTTCGATGTTAAGTGTGTCGAACCGTCACTATTCGATGTGGCCTGAAGAGCGGCTAAAAAACTCCCCTGGAAAAGAAAATATCAATGAGGTGGATATTACTCCATTATATAGGCCTAACCACCGCCTTTCTCTCTTGCCCCATTACGTCAGCATCGAACATATATCGTTCAATGCGCCCGCATCGAATTCACTGAATTCGATGTGTACACCTGCATACATCGAACTGCGCTCGTTTGATGCGCCCAAATACATCGGACGGCCAGAGTTCGACGCCCTCAAAATTTTGCCAACCAATATAAATCAGAACGCAAAGATTTCTAAGTTTGGAACCGCTCTCTCATCGACACCGTCTCCCAAACTAGGGGAACTATGTGATGGGGATGATTTAAGGTAGGCCTAAATCCAAGATTGGGCCGGCCCAGCAGCAAGGCCCACTGATACGGGAGCATCGAATGGGAGAGGTTTGATGCGGGTTCCGCGCGAACCACACATGTTCGATGCTGACTATTCTGCGTTTGGTGGGTCCCATAGGATGGAGTCTATAAATACCCCGCCCCTTGACGTTCTAGGAGGGAGAACGGACACGACACAAATTGTTACCACATCGAACGCCTGGATTCGACTTACTTTACTGTTCGATACTATTCAGTGTTCGACATTGACCTCACTAATCCTAACTAAGATCGAACCAGTCCCCATTCGAGGTTCAGCAGTGTCGAATAGTCAAAGTTCAACACAACAGCATCGAACGAGAACTATTCGATATTCTTTTAACTCGACCGTCCATGCTCTCGAACCAATAAAGTTCGATCTACTATAGCATCGAACCAGCCACGTTCAATGCGCACATCGAACGTCCCCAATTCAATCTACACGTTTATTTGTCTTATTAGGATATTTAGAGCAATTCAATACTTGTAATAGACAGTACGTATTTCTGACCAAGTTAGTTCGTTTACTATATTGGATTAGCATTATTTTGGCATTGTGAGGCCCGTTTCTAATTATCTCTGGTGTAATGTATCTCAGACGAAATAAGACCAAAATAAAGGATTTACCGTTCTCGGGTTTTTATGTGAATAAAACTACTACGGCAGGGTTTGTATATATAGTTATAATATATACAAGTCTCATTTGATATGTCTACAATCTAATTATGAATACTTTCCACTAAAGCGTTGGCATAATCAACTATTTGATTCCTGAAACTATTGTAGCAATGTTGAACAACTTTAAAAAAAAAAAAAAAACAAATACATTACAGAGTTCAAAGAACGGATTACATGTAAAATCTCAATATATTTTTTTGATTTTTTAGGATCATGTTTATATTTGTACTACTATATTAGCTCATTCTTGCAATATTTCACTGATTACATGTAAAACCTCAATACATTTTTAAATTTTTTTTACGATCATGATGATATTCATACAACTTATAGCTCACTTTTGCATTATTTTGTTAGTAATTGAAATCTTTGGCATATATATATGTTAAAATCAGAATTTACTGTACTAAGTCATTGTTACAATCTCCAAATGGCCGGTAATAATAATAAACTTTAAAGTTCTAATTAAAACTCTTGGGCATTATTAGAAATTCTAATATATTATTTACGTTGTATATTCTTCAAAAAAGGTTTTTAATATATTATTTTCAGTCGTTAGCAAGTAATGTTGAACTTTAATTCAACATTTTATCTGAATATTCATCCCATGTTTTCATGTTTGATAGGGAAATTATTAGTTGAAAATGCCGCACCGGCTAATTTTAGAGTAACTATAGTTTCAATGTGTTTTTTTCTTTTTTTTTTGGCAAATTTGTCAATTTCAAAGTTGACACAGAAGTGTCATTATATATTATGTGTGCAGTTTTTCTCGAGTAATATTATTTTTAATAATAGATAAAAATGAAGAGAATATGAAAATACATGTTGAATATTTTGATAGCCAGCTTCATACTAATTTTAAAAGTTTTTTTCTTTTTCTTTTCTCGAAAAGTTAAAAAAAATTATATTGTTGGCTCTAGCAAAACGAAACACAAAGTATTTTCCAATGTGTTTACTACTATATATAGTTTTATGAATTTCTGAAAAATGTACAAAATATATCAAAACATTAAAAAAAACTTCTAAACTAACAGACCGAAGCAACCTACCAACGCGAAAGGATTTTTGTACTATAACATAAACGTGCTCAAATTAAACACCAAAGCAAAAAGGATTTGAATAAGTAAAATTGTTAAATATATTCATGCTTTTTGCATATGAATCAAATAAAAGATATTTTTGCATATGAATCAAATAAAAGATATTTTTGCACTACAAATTTTATCAAACAAAAAATATGGTAAATTTAATTAGTGAAAGAAGATATAAAACAAATCTATTCTATTCAGGAAAGGAATTGCTGATGAGATACCGCTGACCGCTGACGTGGGCCAAAATTGCAGCCAGTCCAACATGGTCCGACACAATATTCGGGTACATCGAATACTTATGGGCTAGACATGGATCACCAAATTCGACATGTTTGGAAATCTTTTTTAAATAAGCAAATTTGACTCTTAATTTGAGTTTTTTCACATAGTTTTCCAAATATTTCACATAATTACCAAAACCCCCACATCAAAATGTAGTTACATACCTTAGTTAAACTATCCATTTAATTAATTAGAGACTACAAGTCTACAACCATTAAATTTCAAAAGAAAACTGTACTGATTTTTTATTCGAAAGTTGGTGTTTTTACCCATACGGCAAAACCCAAATAGCACGTGCATGAAACTAATTTCACTAATTTCAATGGATTACCGTTTGTAGCTTTGTGCAAATTGCAATAGCTAGTAGGTGACACGATTTGGACTTTACTCGATCATTTTTTTTTAACTTACTAAAAATGTTGGCACCCGGTTCCCCATAATCCCACCCCACCTCGTACCCCTTACCGTTCATGACCTTATCCACCCACACGGGGATTGAAACCTTAACCAAGTCGGCCCATTCGTGCCCACCCACATCCTCCAACAAATCAGGGGTGTTCCAATCCCCCTATCTAACGAACGAGACACACTCTGCAGCGCATGGCATACTGGAGGGAAATTGATGTAGTCGAGAAGACGTTGAAATTTACGGAGAAACTAGTTCATGACAAGATTAGAGGCTGATTTTGACTCGGTCCATTTTTTACGTGTGGTTAGTCTAACTGCATCCAAAATGGACAAACAAACAATAGTAATAATCTAAAGATCATTAGTGGATCGAATTTTAGCCAAATTCCATTGTTCAGTTACTTTCATTTCAATTTTATCTTTTTCTCTAGAACTCGGAATTGCATTCTGCTTGCTGGAGCGTGCTCCACATGAGTAGCACTTTTAGCATTCACATTATTTCCCTTTTTTCCATTTTTGAAAAAAAACATTTTTTAGTATTTTAATTATATTTTTAGGGTATATATTCTAGGTAAACCTTAAGAAGACATTGAGTTGATTGTTGAATACAATGTTGAGAGTTTTTCTCTTTTTGCATCAATTTCTTGGTATTCTGCGGAATCAACAAGCCTTTGATTATCGTGTGTTGTTCCAATCTTTCCAATAAGCTCTTGCTACGTCCGTTGGTATAATAGACAGGTTCGTTCCTTCACTATGCCGGCTAGAAAACGTCAGGAAGGAAGATGGACGAGAGGAATTCACACAGTTATATCAACAAGTTGATTTGTTAACGCAACATATGGCAGCGATGGTTGAACAACAGGTTACGCCAATGCCAGCGCCAACACCAAGACCTGAAGACCAATTGTTCGAGGATTCAGAGGAAGAGAATACTTTTGCTCGGAGACAAAGTGTCCAAGAGTAAAATCCACGTTGTGAATTAGGTTTTAAGGTTGACATTCCAGGATTTCATGGAGAGTTGAACCGAGAAGAATTCTTGGATTGGGTAACTGCAGTTGAAGAGGTTTATGACTTTAAAGACATCCCAGATGACAAACGTGCTTCTCTCATTGAGACGAGGTTTCGTGGGAGAGCAGCAGCATGGTGGCAACAAGCTAAGGTGACGAGGTCTCAACAAGGAAAACCTAAACTTGTGTCTTGGGATAAACTGAAGAAACATATGAAGAAACAATTTTTACCCTAACTCTGTGCGTACTATGTATCAGCAATTGCAGAATTTGTGTCAAGGGGGAAAGTCTGTGAGTGACTATACCACTGAGTTCCACTTGCTGATTACTAGGAACGACTTGACGGAGATGGAGGATCAATTGGTGTCACGTTATGTGAGTGGTCTTCTTCCCCCGATTTAGGATACCCTGAATATGTTTGATCTAATATATGTCTCTAAGGCACATCGAGCTTGCAGATTGAGAGGCAACAGTCCAGAAGTGTCATAAACCTTCTCCGTATTGGGAACTCGTCGAGTAACTCGCAACAGCAACATGTCACATGTCCCAGTAACACTATGCAATTGGGGTTACCAAAAACGGGCACTAGCCAACAACCAACAAGCCTTGGGGTTGGTATCCGTTGTTTTGGTTGTGGAGTTACAAGTCATAGGCATGTTGAGTGTCCTAAGAATCTGCGCATATGACTCTTTGTTGATGGGGCTAATGGTGAGTTTGACGGTCCTCCTATTTTTGATGAGGATATCGAGGAAGAGGCAATCGAGGATGAAGAATTTGTGGCTGGAGAGAGACATTGGCCAAGCTTTAATGATAAGGCGCAGTCTCATTACTCCCATGGAAAATAAGACTAACTGGTTGTGAACAATATCTTTCAGGCAACATTCATGGTAGAAGGAAAGGCATGTCGAATGGTTATTGATTCTGGTAGTTGTGTGAATGTAGTGGCTGAATAGATGATTAAGAAAATGGACTTGAAGACTGAGAAATATCCCAAACCTTATGAGTTAGCATGGTTGAAGAGAGGAAATGATGTTGAGGTATCCTAATGTGCTCGAATCAATTTTTTGATTGGTTCTACATACAAGGATCAAGTTTTGTGTGATGTGTGGAGATGGATGCGTGCCACCTACTGTTAGGTAGGCCATGGCAGTTTGATAGGCAATCGTTTCATGATGGGTTCGTGAATACTCATAGCTTTCTGTTTGGAGGGAAAAAGATTGTGTTGTTACCTCATAAAGGTCAGTAGTTTGGCAGAATGGGTACCAACTTCCTGATCAAAAAGAGATTTGAGGCGAAGATTGATGAGTCAGGGATTGTGTACGTGATGGTGAGTAAACTGGTCGAAGATGATCACGAAGTCCCACTGGCAGTTCAACCATTATTGCAGAAGTTTTATGATGTTTTCCTAGATGAGCTTCCGGAAGGATTACCACATTTGCGTGATATTCAACACCAAATCAACTTAGTACATGTTGCATCTTTACCTAATTGTGCACATTATTGGATGAGTTGTACAGACCACGAGGAGTTGCGTAGGCAAGTATAGGAGCTTTTGGCTAAGGGAAACGTGAGGGAGAGTTTGAGTCCTTGTGTTGTTCTTGTCCTGCTAACGCCATAAAAAAGATAGAATGTGGTGTATATGCGTGGATCGTAGAGCGATTAACAAAATTACTGTACTTTATCGCTTGCATATTCCCCGACTGGATGATCTATTAGATCAGCTTACTGGTGCATGTGTGTTTAGCAAACTAGACTTGAAGAGTGGGTAACATCAGATTCGAATCAGAGATGGTGATGAGTGGACGCTATCGTTTAAGGCTACGAAAAGGTTATATAAGTGGCTGATTATGCCTTTCGATCTCTCAAACGCACCGAGCATAATCATGGGAGTTATGAATCATGCCATTCATCCTTTCATCGGCAAATTCATTGTAGTTTATTTTGATGATATTCTGATTTATATAGCTAATGATGTTGATCAAGTTCAGCACCTACGAGAAGTTCTTAACGTGCTTTGTGGGGATAAATTCTATGATGCGGTGAAGAACTGCCAATTTCTCACTGATAGTGTAGTGTTTTGGGGGTGTGTGGTCTCGAAGGATGGTTAGTAGTTGAACATTTAAAGTAAAGGCAATAAGCTAGTGGCCTCGACCCACAACTATCAATGAGGTTAGAAGTTTTCATGGTTTGGCTTCTTTTTGTCATCGTTTATCCCTCACTTTAGTAGTATCAAGGCACCAATCACAAATTACATGAAGGGTAGTAAGTTTAGTGGACTGGCAAGGCTGATGTTTCGTTCGAGTTAATCAATGAGAAATTGACCACTGCTCTCATGTTGGTCTTACCTTATTTTAATCGCCCCCTTGAATTACATTGTGATGCATCAAAGGTTGAGTCAGGGTAACCGCCTCATGGCTTTTTGTAGTGAGAAGTTATCTGGTTCCAAGTCTTGATATAACACTTACAGTGTGGAATTCTATGCTATTGTCTAGTCTGTACGAAACTGACGTCACTACGTTTTTCACAAGGAGTTCATCTTGTATACTGATCATAACGCTCTTAAACACCTTGGAACCTAGGATAAGGTGTCTGGTCAGCATGCTTCATGGATTGCTTACTTGTAACAGCCCACCTTCGTGATAAAGCATAAGGCGTGTGCTTTGAACAAGATTGCAGAGGCGTTGAGTAGGCGTCATAACCTTCTCTTGGAGATGCGCATCGAGGTTTTGGGCTTTGATAGCCTGCGTGATTTACACAATGTTGATCCATACTTTTCTGGTGTTATTATGGATATGCAGAGCGGGGCACAATCAGAGTTTACGTGGGTGGATGGTTATCTGTTTCAGGGTACTCAGTTGTGCATTCCAGAGGGCAGTTTACGTGTGAAGATTATTCAGAAATTGCATAATGAGGGACATGTGGGTTGTGATAGGATCCTCTAGCTCATGACGACTTCATACTTTTAGCCATCTTTGCGTACGGATGTGGGCAAGCTTGTGGAGAGTTTTTGTCAGCTATCTAACGGTAAAGCCACGAATGTTGGGTTGTACATGCCACTGCCTATTTCGACGTAGCCATGGACGGACGTGAGTATGGATATTGTTGTTGGGTTCCCACGAACTCAACATGGTTTTTATTCTATTTATGTGGTGATGGATCTTTTCTCAAATATTGTGCACTTTACCCCTTGAAAAAAGACTACTGATGTTGTTAATGTTGCATTGTTGTACTTTTGTGAGGTTTATTGTTGCGATGGGCTGCCTACGTCGATTGTGTATGATCAGAACACTCGCTGCTTAGTCACTTATCACGTAGTTTGTGGCATATGATGAATACACGGCTGTATTTTAGTAGTGCTTATCATCCACAACAGATGGTCAAACAAAGGTTCTAAATCATTCTTTGGGTGATCTATTGTGTTGTCTTTTGGGTGATAACATTAAGTCTTGGGATAAGAAATTGTGCCTAGCTGAGTTTGCTCATAATCATGCTGTCAACCGGAGTTCTGGGTTTAGTCCTTTTCAAGTGGTGTATGGCCTCGTTCCTAGGGGTCTTCTTGATCTACTTTCAGTGATTGCCTCGGTCAAGATGCATGGCAAGGAGGAGGATTTTATCCAACAGTTACAACAAGTGCATTCCCAGACTCGTGATCACTTGCAAGTTGATGCCTTGGATTACAAGCGTGTTGTTGATGCAAGGAGACGCAATGTTGAGTTTGAGGTGGTTGACTTTGTATGGGTAGTGCTGACTTGAGATTTTACTCTAGCGCATGAGTATAATAAGCTCTCGGCGAAGAAGATTGGTCTAATCGAGATTGTTGAGAAGATCTATCCCACTGGTTATCGGTTGAAGTTGCCTAGTCATATTTGTACCTTTCATGTGTTTAATGTCAAACACTTGGTGCCGTTTCGTGGTGATAATTCTGATGACGGCGATGATGCAGATTTACCTGATGCATTTATTTCCATTTTTTCCATTTTTGGAAAGAAAAGAAACATTTTTAATTTATATTTTTAAGGTATATATTCGATGTAAACCCTAAGAAGACATTCAATTGATTATTGAATAAAATTTTGGGAGTTTCTCCCTATTTGCATCAATTTCTTGGTTTTCTGCAGAATCAACTACGTCAAAAATTCACGATTAAGCCGGCTTATGACTGGCTCACACAGAAGACCTACGGACCCTTTGCCCAACTGGTCGTGGACCGCTCTATGGAGGTCTCTCGTCTTGCCCCGTATTAAATTCTTGGGATGGCTGTGGGCACACAATACGCTACCCGATCGGGACTATCTTGTATGCAACATTTACCTATAGACGACAAATGCCCACTTTGCCTTAATAAGGTAGAAACGACGGCTCGCCTTTTCAATGAATGCGCTCTCCTTGTAGAGATCCAGATCACTTTTCCACAATTCACACCCCCTGCGGAGGTGAGCACCTCATTATACACATCCAACGCCTTCCAAACCCAACCGTCACCCTTATTGGGGGTTGGTCATTTGGCGTGCCAGAAACGAGTTCGTCTTTCAAGGTCACACAATCTCTATGGGGCGCATATCTCACCGTCACTGCATTTTAAAAGTATCACCTACATTTCTTATTTCAAATCCATGTGAAAACCCCCCACCTCAAAATGTAGCTACATACCTTAAAATATCCAATTAATTAATTAGAGACTACAAGTCCACAACCATTAAATTTCAAAAAGGATACGTACTGGTTTTTGATTCGAAAGTCGGTGTTTTTGCCCTTACGACAATACCCAAATAGCGCGTGCATGGATTTAATTTCAATGAATTACCATTTCTGGCTTTGTGCAAATTGCAATATCCAATGTGACACGAGTTGGACTTAACTTGCTAGAAATGTTAGCACGCGGTCCCGCGTGATTATTAACTTTTATTTTAAGTATAATATAATTAATTTGTGTAGAGCATAATTTAAATATGGATATAGAATCTATATACTTTTAACATTCTTTTTATGTAAGGGAGGATTATGTAATAATTAGATTGTTTCCTTTAGGCCTATTTTGTTTTCCCGAAAATTAGGGGAAAAGGAAAATCTTAAAGCAAAATAATTTTTTTTTCTACTGTTTGACAATTTGAGATTTTTCCTGAAAAAAAAAAGAGAAGAAATATTTAGAAAATAAAGGAGAATATGGAAAATTCTATCCTTATCTCCTTATGGAATTTCATAGAAAATCTTTTTTTTTTTTCTCATTTTCCTTATTTCTTTTCTTTTTCCTCCATTTTCTGGAGAAACAAACTAGGCTTTAATGAAAAGAACTAAACAATGATAAAGTAAAAATAAATGACAATTATATCATAACTACTGATAAAATTTAATAGTGTCTCTAAGGGTAAATAAAGAAATCAAAAGATTGGTCTCAACATATTTCACATGGCTTCCTTTATATAATAGTATGGATAAAGCATGTATTGAATTGTCATCTCATTTAATAGCTTAAGTTGTTATAGAGTGTAACGTTTAAAATTTATATATATTATCTTCAACACGCCCCTCACGTGCAGACTGTAAATCTTTTTATTACGTATGTCATGTGGCATTTGTTTTTTATAATCGTGTGGCGGTAGGATTTGAACCCAAGACCTTTTGTGACCTCAGCTATGCTACCATGAAAAGGAATATTCCTCGATGGGTTTCTCATTAATGAATGAAGAATATATATACTAGTACAATGAGTCCTATCAAATAAGGAAACTATCTAATCAAAGGCTTATATCTTGCCATCTCTCTCTACAAAATATAATATTAACATATTTATAAAAAATCAGTTCTAACAAACCCCCAAAATCAAAGAGGGAGGTTCTCGAACATTGAGACTAGACCAAAAGTCATCGAGAAAGACACGAGGAAGACCTTTTGTGAATATGTCGGAAATCTGGTAACGGGACCGGACATGGAGGATGCGTACTTGGTCACGGGCTACCTTCTCTTGAACAAAATGGATATCTAGCTCTATATGTTTGGTAAGCTAATGCTGAACTGGTTTTGGAAAGATAAACGACGCTTACATTATCACAGAAGACCAATGTAGCGGATTGTATTAGATAATGAAGCTCAAACAAGAGATTACAGAGCCAACAGGATTTCGAGACAGCATTGGCGACACCACAGTATTTGGCTTCGACGCTAGAACGGGAAAAGGTGGACTGCCGTTTAAAAGACCAAGAGATCAAGTTATCACCAAGAAAAACACAATAACCAAAGTCGAATGTCGGGTGTCGGGGCAACCCCCCCCCCCCCCCCCCCCCCAATCAGCATCGGTGTAGGAAATAAGCCGAGTGAGAGAAGATGAAAAGATGTGAAGGACAAGATGGGGCGTCCCTTAAACATAACGCACAATCATTTTGAGAGCTTTCATGTGGGCCAAGTGAGGATCGTTTATGTGTAGACAAATTTGCTGAACCGCATAAGGGGTGTCCGGGGGAGTGAAAGTGAGATGTTGGAGAGCCTTGACAAAATGAAGAAATTGAGTGGGATCATCATAAGGCTCGTTCGCCGAGGCCGTACCAATTTTTGGCTTTGTATCAACTGGTGTGAGACTCGGTTTCACGAGCTCATGCCCGCAGGCTCAACAATTTCCTCAGCATATTTGCGTTGAAAAAGGAATAGGCCATGAGAATTACGATTCATAGCAATACCAAGAAAAACCCTAACGTACCTAACTCATTCATAGCAAACTCGGACGGGAAACGACGCATGATGGAGGTGCGCAAGGAAGAAGATAAGGTTGTGAGTAATATGTCATCCACATATAACAAGAGATAGGTCGTATCTTTCCCATGCCGGTAGATAAAGAGAGAGTGATCTGATGTGCTATGAAAGAAGTCAATCGAGGTGGTCTAATCAGCGAACCGATGGTACTAAGCACGAGGGGCTTGCTTGAGACCATAGAGAGACTGCTTCAAGAGACATACGTGGTCCGAAAAAGAGGGATCACAAAAACCCAAAGGTTGATGCATGTAAACGGTTTCATCCACATGTCCATGTAAAAAAGCATTATTGACATCCAATTGGTGAATGGGCCAAGAATACAAAACGGCGATGCTAAGTACTATACAGATGGTCACTGGTTTCACCATGGGGCTGAATGTTTCCGTGCAATCCACTCCACCTTACTGAGACCTGCCATCACCTAGAAGACGAGCCTTATACTGCTCAAAAGTACCATCAGAGTGAAACTTATGACATAAAAACCACATACAATGAATAATATTGACATTAGTAGGACAGGGGAGTGACTCACACGTCTTAATTTTAATAAGAGCATCAAATTCATCCAACATGGCCGATTTCCGGTTGGGTTTGAATAGAGCGGCCGAGGGGTTATAAGGAATATGAGATGGAGAAGATGAGGTGTGGAGATTAAAGAGTTGTTTGGAACGAAAGATGTTGTGTTTGCTAGCGTGGCCATTTGAGGTGGGGGAGAGGAGGTAATGGCGGTGTAGGTGAGGTAGGAGAAGTGGGCCATGAGGGCAGTGCGAGGGACAGGGTTCTGGTTGGAATATTACCCTAACATCGACCCAACATTGGGAACAGAAGGTGCAGAAACTGGAGCCAAAGTTTCTAGCTGCAATGTTGCCCCAACATTGGACCCAACATAAGGAACAGAAAGTGTAGAGACTGTGGTGCAACTTGTGAGGGGCGTGAGGTCGGGTGTTGTAGTTGTTGATGTAAGATGGAAAGAGAGGTGTATCAAGGAACTCGTAAAATGGGGAACGAATTGGACTAGGTTGAGCAAAAGGGAATGTGTTTTCATCGAATACAACATGGCGTCTCGTGATAACTTGTTTAGTGGTTAGGTTGTAACACCACGATGATTAGTAGGGTAGCCCAAGAAGACGCAAGGAGTGGACCGGGCTTGGATTTTGTTGAAAATAATGGAGGGAAAGAAAGGAAACGTAAGCACCCGAACACGCGGAGATGAGAGTAGGAGGGGTCTTTTTGGAAGAGGAGTTGAAGTGGTGACTTGGACCTGGGACGTGAGGTGTGGAGGATGTTGAAAAGATAGGTGGCTGTTTGGAGGGCGTGAGGCTAGAATTCGGGGGGTACTGATGAGTGAGCAAGAAGAGTGCGCATCATGTTATTTATAGCGGCAAAGGAGGAAGGCGATGATGAGGACAGATTGGTGAGGACGGGGTAGAGACCAACGTGACAATTGCATCTCATAAGTGGAGTGCCCGTCTGAAAATCCTTCACATAAAAGCCAAAAGGCTTAAATTTGACAGAAACGAGTTTATCCCCAGTAAACTTACAAATACAGATGAGATTTTTAATGATTTTTGGTACATGGAGAATGTGATGAAGAGAGAGATAGGGGGTAGGACCGTGGAACCCGAACCATAAATGGGAATCGTATGACATTACCAACAGCAATTCCAAAATTAATGCTCGAATTAAAGTAAGATGAGAGAGTACCTTGATTAGAAGTCATCTGAGATGACGCCCCCAAATCCATATACCAATTATCCTCGTGTGGAGTGAGGGTGAGCATGTGTAAGGTAGTGTCAAGATTAGTGGGAGCATTGGCAACCGGTTGAGCGTGGTAAGCGTATTGTGGGCATGGTTCAAAGAGGCCGGCGAGACAGCGTCGCGATATGTGGTGGCTGCCATTGGGCCGTCAAATAGGGCAACGATGGTACGACCCAAGTTTGTGGATTGTAGGAGGCGGGCGACCATTGTTGTAGGGCCCAAGGGGGAGGCTGCGGATGATATGGGTCGCGATTAGGGTTCCCTCAGCTATCGTTGATCCACCACGGTTCCGACCAGAATAGGGGCGGGGTTCAGTGCTGGTTGTTGAGCTGCAGTGAGAAGGGCAGTTTTAGGGGTGCGGGCGGACGCTTTGCAAGACTAGTCTCTTCTAGAGTAAGCATGGAGCGGGCTTTAGAGAAAGCCTTTTGTTTATCTTTTTGAGGAGACTACGATCTATCTCGATTGGCTTTGTCCTCCTCATCTTTCAAGCTTCTGACATATTTGGCAAGCTTTCCATCCTTAATTAACCGCTCAATCTCATCTTTTAAGTCTTTGCACTCCTCTGTTGTATGTTCATTGTGCTTCTAATATTTGCAATAGCGGGTTGAAAGCCTCGTTGCGGTAGAGTCTTTCATTTTCCCGGGCTCATTCAGCCATCCTTTCCTTTTTGCCACCCCATAATACATCATAATATCCGTATTCATAGGTGTATCTTCTGGGCGAATAGTGCATGTGCCTACCATTTCTGCTCTTGTTATATCCTCGTTCCTTTCTTCCTTTCTCACTGGCCCTAAGAACGTGATCGATGGCCTTTGCTGCCATCATTTCCTCAAATTACACCACCTGATACGCCAGCTTGTTGATTTCTTTGATCGTTCTTGATTTTTCCTTTAGTAGTTCTGCGGAGAAGGTCGCATTTCTGGTTTCATGGAAAATGGTTTTCTCAACAATCTCACCCTTCGGGTCATCCATCTTTAACAGCTCTGAATTGAACCTCCTAATAAGATCCTTTATGGACTCATTCTCCCCTTGATTCACTGAGCACAAGTGAAAATGGTCCATACATGTCCTCTTTTGGCTCGAGAACTTCTTTCTTAACTCCTCGTAACTCGTTATGGTCTATGTGGGGAATCTTGTGAACTAATCCAATGCCACTCTAGTCAATATGGTGGCAAATATGCGCGCTTGCACATTGTTACTAAAGCCATGCAGTGAAAGCAAACCGTCCAGATAAAAGATATGGTCTTCAACTATGGTATTTTTTCGCCGTGTCCTAACACCTCAGCCTCTATCTCGACACTGAAGCGCGTGCTCCTATGTGTTCTTTTCAATTGTGCCATCCTATTTTCAACCTTGTTTCTCTCATTATTCAATCTTTCCAATCTTCTCGTGATCTCAGCTCGCTCTGATCTAGAGTCTCCGGCATTGCCTCGACTGACCTCACGCCTCGCCGCGTCATAGTGCCTTCGAGATTGCACCTCAGCCGATTTTGACCTAGCTCTTGGATCCTCCATCTGTTGCCTATCTCCGACTTCATGAGCTGGGAGTCTTGTAGCCAATCCATATTCTCGTAGGTCCCCTCTCTATCCTTTGATTGGTGGTGGCACCTGAGGTTGAGGAGCGGGCAAGGCCGCGACCATCACCATGCGAATCATGACCATGATCTCACCCGTGAAAGCAGCCAGCAGTCCACTAGTGGTGGCTGCCGCTGCTTCCATGTTTGGCGTCAGTCGATCCCCTGTTTCCAACATCGGTTGATCTTGTTGGATAGGTGGAAGCATCCTTTTCATTGGAGGTGGTGGCGCCCACGCCCTCTGGGCCTGCTGCGGGTCTGCTAAACAGTGCATCTCAGAAGTGTTACTCTCTACAGCTCTGCTCTGTGATCGAGTTACCCAAAACATCTTACCTATGCTACCACACCAATATTTTGGTCTTATTTCGTCCGGGTTACAATACACCGAATAAATAGTACAAATGGGCCTGAAACAATCAAAGTATTCTAGCGTATTACAAAGAATGAACCAGCTTTGTCCGGAACACCTAATACACACTAACTAGCCTAGAGTGACTAAGATAGCCTCGAACGGACATATCTACAGACGTTCGAACGAGATAGATTTGATGCTCTTGAAACTCTCAAATTGCTGAACAATTTAACCAAACTTGGTTCGATGCTAATAACTCTTGAATGTGACTGGGATGATGTTTAACAATCGAACTTGCTCGAGAAACTGTCTAACCGATGAATAGTCAAATAAGGGAGTTCGATTGATATGGGTTGGTGAACAGTAATTAATATGTGGCGTTAATATCGGGAAACATGATATATATAGGACCCGCTTTGTGTACGGTACGGGCAGTATCAATCAAACGAGAGACGTTTGATTGTCTCGAAAATAGTCGAACCGGGCTGGTTCGACTCTCTTATTTTTGGGCCTTTGGCAGACCGATCTAGTTCATTTATGGGCCACCTAAAATCCCACCAAATGGATTACCGTTTGTGGCTTTGTGCAAATTGCAATAGCCAATACGTGACACAATTTGGACTTTCTCAATCATTTTTCTTAACTTACTTGAATCGCTGGCACACGGTCCCACGCGATTATTAAACTTTATTTTAAGTATAATATAATTATTTTTTATAGATTATAATTTAAATATGGATAATATATATATATATATATATATATATATATATATATATATATATATATATCTCTTTAACATTCTTTTTATTCAACGGATAATTAGAATATAATTAGATTGTTTCCTTTAATGGAAAAAATTAAATAACGATAAAGTAAAAACCAATCCAATTTTATCCTAACCAATAAAATTTAAAAGTGTCTATAAGGTAAATAAATAAATCAAAAAATTGGTCTCAACATATTTCACATGGCTTTCTTTATATAATAGTATAGATAAAGCGCGTATATATATATATATATATATATATATATATATATACTAGCTTCCGGGCGCACGCGGAGACTGCGTGCGACGTTCTGAAATTGAAACTAATTCAAAAGAGAGAGAGAGTCAATTAATTTAAAAATTAAAACCGAAATAGGTGTTTAAATTTCAAAGTTAAAAAAGGAATTAAATGACACAATTAATTAAATAGGCAAGAGAGGGGCAAATATGGAAAACACAATTTTGGTATAACAACTACCTTTTTGTGAGGGTAACTTCCGTATGTGAGGGGAAAATCGCTTTCTTTTTATATAGTAATAGATATATATATATATATATATATATATATATACCGCAAAATGAAGAAAAAAATTAATTCGGTTCATCTCTAATTCATTCATTAGAAAATAATTTTAAAAAACTTTTACTTCAAAGATTCATTCAAAACTTTATTGGCCGGGTGACATTTCTCAACTACTTTCCCGATCAATCATGAAAGTTTAGGATGAAAAATAAGATAATCAAGTAATGAAGAAACCAATGTTAATTGTTAACGACTGATATTTTTTCATAAAATAACCTTTTCGAAGATGTAGAACGAAAACGAGTAACATTAAAATTTCAGATCCACAAGTGTTTTGGAACAATACATTTACGTACTATATACCCGTTTGAAGATTGTAACCGTTAATTTGTTAATTGAAATTCAGATGCAGATATCTGCCAAATATATCAGTGACTAACGAAATATTGCAAAAATGAGCTATGAATTTTAGAAATATAATCATAATTGTTTAAGATTTCAAAACATATATTGAGATATTATCAAAATTAGTTCTTTGGATTCTATAATGTATTTGTCTAATTACAAAAATCTATATATTGAGATATTATCAAGATCAGTTCTTTGGATTCTATAATGTATTTGTCTAATTACAAAATCTTTCAACATTACCATAATAGTTACACGAATCAAACAATTGATTACACATGTCCCCGTTTTGGAGGAAAGTATTAATAATTAGGTTGTAAATATATCAAAAATGAGACTTGTATATAAAGACATTACACTGCAGTAGTTTTATTCACTTTAAAGACGAGAATTGTAAATCCTTGGAAGAGCACACAAATACAATGTCTCAAATGGATTATGATGAAGGTTGGACGTGTTTAGCTAAGGGTTGCGGCGATCCAATTTGTTGTTCAGTGGGTGAGTATGAATGAATCCCTCAACTATTTCATTTCATCATTTCATTTATCTCTTTCTCCAGAATATTTTTTATTTCATGTTTACCCAATTATCGTGTTCAAAGTTGCTAATAATTTTATGTTTTGTTGATTTTCTCCAGTATATTCTCCAGGCTATAAATACGAGTGGCCGGAATTAGTTGGGACAAACGCAGAACGAGCCAAAGCAATCATTGAAAAAGAAAACCCTTTGGTGACCTTCGTCCAGCTTGTTAAGCCCAGAGAAATTATATTTCCAGATTTCTGCTGCAACAAAGTTGTCGTTGCAATGGATTATAACGGAAATGTTTTGCGCACTCCCAGGGTCGGTTAAGTGTTTGGGAGGATAATACATGAAATAAGATTAAAATAAATAAGTGGTATTGGATAAAATCTATTATTGAATATCATTTCCCTTGCAAATTTATCTTGTTTATATATTTGTAAGGACGAAATATTAAAACAGCCCTATAACTTTTTTTCATAAGTTAAAATGCCCGTTTTTTTCGGGCCTTGCAAAAATGCCCCATAAGTCTTGAAAAATCTTTCAAAAATGTCCGATGACCTTATTCGGGCTAAAAATGCCGACGTGGCGACACAGTCAACGTCACGTCATAAAATAGCTCTGCCACGTCATATTTTCAGCCAATAATAATAAATATATATAAATAATAATAATAAAGAGATATATATATATAAATAGTAATAAACATATATATAAATAATAATAATAAATATATATATAAATAATAATAAACATATATATATAAATAAAACACAAACAAAAAAAAAACTACCGCACCCCCCTGACCCCCTACCCCCCCCCCCCCCCCCCCCCCCCCCCCCGCGGCCACCCAACGAACACGATTGCAGTGATGGTGGCGTCAAATTGACGCCACCACCACTGCAATCGTGGTCGTCGCAGTGGTGGTGGCAGGGCGGGGAGGGGGGTGGGGTTTTGGCGATTCGCAGCGGCGGGGGTGGGGGGGGGTAAACCGCGGGGATGGAATTTTTTTTTATTATTATTTATTTTATATAATGTTAAAATATTTATTATTTTATAAACTAATATAAATAATAATATATGTTGATATTATTATTTATATATAATATATGTTTTACTTTTACAAATGATTATATATATATGTGCTTATTATTTATATATATATATATATATTTTGGGGGGCAAAGTGCAATTTGTTTTGGGGTGCAAACACAATATTTAAAGTTATAAGGGTTTTTGTGAAAAACATGTTTTGGCTAAAAATTATGACGTGGCAATGACAACTTGTTGACTGTACTGCCACGTAGGCATTTTTGGCCCAAATAAGGCAATCGAGCATTTTTACAAGAAATTTCAAAACTTACGGGGCATTTTTGCAAGGCCCGAAAAAAATGAGCATTTTAACTTTTGAAAAAAAGTTATAGGGCAGTTTTAATATTTCGTCCTATTTGTAACTAGGACCACCGTGAGCTTGGTGTGGTTATTCTCGCACATCGATCGTACTTAAGTATAAATTAATGCGCTACACACAACTCTCTGACTTGTGTAATTAAACTATACAAAAATTTAAGTAAAGAAAACTAGAAGTATACATCGGATCATATCATTGAGATCATAAGCATTTAACAGTTAATAATTTTGGATTAATATATAATTGACGGTTAATAATTTTGGATTTCGTTGAGATCATGTTTGGGTCTCGACTGAAGAGTTGAGGTATAATTTTCTTGTGCTTTTGGTTTCTGAAAGATCTTAGATCTATGTTACTCGAAGTCGAATACAGTTGCACTTGTCAATAGTTGCAACTGTATTCGTAAGTAAGACATAAGACAGTTCTTTAACGTTTAAAAAATTGTTTGACTGTTGCAACTAAGAGAAGACAGTTAAACATAAAACAGTAAAGAACACAAAGAGTTTTAACGTGGTTCTATCCAAATTGTCCTAGTCCACGGGGCTTGCACCCAAATATCGACTCAAACAATACCCTACTTAAGAATTACAATGTAGGTTTTACATCAACCCAAATCTTAGACTCCCTCTAATATTTGCAGTTGCAATACCTATTCCTTAACTTATTTTTGGTGTACTCGATTGAGTCGAAGAACACATCAAGCTACTCCAGAGTTCCTTTGATGATCTTCTCTAAAAGACTTTGACTCGATACAGGACTGAAATCACAAACTATCCTTTTTCAAAGTGTCATTCAACTGTGTCGAGTCTTCTCCTTATATAGGCATGAGCAGAATCTCTGGAGATCTTCAGTTGCAACCCTCACAGATCTTATTTCTTTAACAAATAAGATCTGCGTATCTCCAGTTGCAATCCACGCGAATCTTCTTTCCTTATCTAATATATTCTGCAAGATAAATCTGAATATATCCAATGTACATGCCTATTAAATATGTCTAGATACATAATAAGGAGATAATATTAAACAAAGATAATCTTGAAAAATCTTGAAAGTCTATCTTAAAAAGATAAGAACAAAAGATCATATCAAACAAAGATAATATTGGAAGATATTGAAAGTCTATTTTTAAAGGATATGGAAAATATCTAAAATATATTCCATAAAAACATTTGACTTTTTATATCTCAACAAAAGATATTTGACGAAGATTCTTCCCTTAACGATCAGATATCAAATTATACTTTTAAAGAAAAACGAAATATTTTCCTTTTAAATATAATTTCCATAATACAGAATCAAAGGAATATTTTGTTTCGTCAAAACGCTGATTTGCGGTGTTGCAACTGAGCTGTCTTGATGACGTTGCAACTGACAGATTCACAGTCCGAAAATAGCGTGACTTTCGTGCATAAACAGGCATTGAATACTTTACAACATATAATCAATCAACATGATTTAGGAAAGATATGCAACACAACAAGGAAAGTCAATTATATCACAATCCAACGGGCAAGTCAATCAAAAGTGAAAGTGCAAGTATTCTGGCAATATTAGAATGTCAATGTTAGAGTAACATTGACTGACAGAATCTGGTTTACTATCTTGATGTGAATATCTTTATCTATTGTTTTGCCTTATTCACCCGACTAATCTAGTTCTACAGTTGTGATTATCTTTGGTTATTATTCAGGAAACAAACTTGGCATAGCTTTATCACTCAAAGTTTTCATAAAGAGAAGTTTTCTTAATTAAAGCTAGCCGCTTAACAAATAAGGAAGGAAGAGTTCGAGTGAAACTAGGAAACTTCCAAGTTGAGTTCTTATTTGAAGAAGGAGTCTTTCCTAAGTTAGTTCACTAACGATGAAACTATTATTCAAGAAGAACACCGAGAAGAAGGAAGAGGAGTCTGACAAGGAAATTGGAAGAGTTACCAAACTATGTGCAACACACCTTGAAGAGCAAGTCAAGAACCTATATATAGGTGTGAAGTACATCAAGACAAACACGAGACAATAGCTAATAATCCAAGAGATTTATTTACGAGTTGTTGAGTGTTGTCTTGCTTTTGCAAAATTTGTGAGTTGTTCAATTTGTTCTAGTTTAGAATTGAGAGAATAATTATTGTCTGCTTTGTTGAGTTCGAACAATTCGAGAGTGAGAACTTGAGAGTTGTAAGAAACATATTTTTATAAACCCTCGTGGTATTTTGTCTACGGCTCGGAAGTTAATATTAATATATTTACTTCTTAAATTTTGTGTTATCTAGTTTTCCGCTGCATTGTTAGTATTGACGTTGTTAAAGTAACATTGAGAAGTTAACATTTGTGTCGTATCAACCGATCCACAATTTCAATTGGTATCAAGAGCCAAGCACCAACCTCACCGGTGTTTAGCATTCATACGATAAGATGGATAACTCCAACCCCAATACCAGCAGACTGCCTGTGTTGGAAGGACCAAACAACTATGCATATTGGAAGATCAGACTCAAGGTCCACATCAAATCCATTGACCTGAGAGCATGGGAATCAGCTCTGGAAGGCTACACCATCCCTTACTTACCAAGAGATGGAGATGCTGGTCTGGTGCCCAAACCTAAAGGACAATGGACAGCCAATGAGATTGCTCTCTACAACTTGAATGAAAAGGCTCTCAATGCGATTTTCAGCTGGGTAGGTAATCATATGTTTAAACTTATTCAAAACTGCACTACAGCTAAATCTGCATTGGATATTCTTAAAATTCATTGTGAGGGAGATGTGGTTGTGAGGGACTCTAAACATAGGAAGTTGCTTCAAGATTTTGAAAAAATGGTGATGGGTGAAGATGAGAGCATTGATAGCTATTTTGAGAAATTGCTTGATATTGCTAACCAGTGTCAAATCCTAGGATTTGTTATTTCTAATAAAACCATGGTTTACAAAGCTTTCATATCCTTGTCTACTAAATTCACCATCAAAAGAATAGCTATGAATGAGTCTAGAGATCTTGCAAATATGTATTTTCAAACCTTAATGAACACATTGAAAGAATTTGAGCTAGAATTCCTAAGTAAGTCTAGTAAGGAACCTACTTTAGCCCTACTTGGAACTGGCTCAGATAATGTAGGAAGTGATGATGATGAGTATGAGTTGATCTCTTCTAACTATGGAAACATTAGGCTTCAAAGATAAAGGTAAAGAGAAACAATCTGGTAATGCTAATCTTGGTTATAAAAAGTTGCCCCCTAAATTCATAAAGTACATGGCATCAAAGAGTACTCCCCAAGATGCTGAAAAACTAAAAGATATCCAGTGCTATGAATGTAAAGGGTTTGGTCATTATAAACATGAATGTGCTAATGTCATCCGAGCAAGAGGAAACTCTCATTGGGTTTGTGTAGATGATTTTGATGAAGCTGATTTCAACTCTGGATTAAGTGCTGATGAACACTTAGAAGAAATAAATTTTGTTGCGCTCTACACTCAGATTAACTGGTCAGGAGAAGATTCTAGGAACTACAATGATCCACAATGTTACTTTAACATTGAGGAACAAACAACAGCACATGAGATCTTCTTTGGAAATTGGGACAACAATGACTTAAAGGTTAATTCTGATTTTTACTCTGATTTTGATGATACTAACTTTGATTATTTTCACGGTTCAGTTGATCTAGAGGAGGAACACTGCTTGGGAGAAAAACAGTCTCATGAGGAATTCATTGAAGAACTTCATTCCACATTCATCAAATTTGAGGAAGAGAACATTATGCTCATCAAAAGCAATAAAGCCCTGAAATTTGAGATTGAGTGTTTGAAGAACTTGATGAAACTCTATGAGAGAGATCTTGGCAGAACAGAAACTGAGTTGAGGGAGGTGAAAGAAAAACTCAAAAAGGACACTAAGATAATTACCAGATGGAATTTAGGTACTTCCAAGCTTGATGAGGTACTGAACATAGGAAACACAGGTACAAATGGTCTAGGTTTTGTTGAGAAATATGCCGTTGAGAAATCTTCCTACCTCAAAACCATTTTTGTCAAAGAGTCCTCTAAATCGAGTTCTGGTCCAGTCAGCATAGCAAAAAGAAAACATATCTTTATCTGTCAATACTGTTTTCAACCAAGTCACATGAAACCATTTTGTAAAAAATATTTGAGAGTGAGTGGTAAGAAAACAGCTTCTGCATCTGGTGCTAAACCAACAACTGTTCCTAATGTTAGTCCAACATTGGGTTCTGGACAGAAAGGTAGAACTTGGGTTGAGAAGGTAAAATCTTCTAAGATCAAGATTGTGTGCAATGTAGTTTTCTCTGATGTTTACTCTAACCTTTCAGGGAAGTGGTACTTTGACAGTGGATGCTCAAGACACATGACTGGTACCAAAGAGAATCTTAAACAGGTGGTTCCTCTAAGTACTGGAACAGTCACCTATGGAGGATGCACCAAAGGGAAAATCATTAGAAATGGTACACTCAATGTTGAAGGATTTCCACCACTCAAGGATTTTCTGTTGGTTGATGGGTTAAAAGCAAATTTAATTAGCATTAGTGAGTTCTGTGATGATGATTTGCTAGTTACCTTTGATAAAGTGTCTTGCTATGTTTATGATAGTGACAATGTTCTTGTTATGACAGGTACTAGATCTAAAGACAACTGCTATCTAGCTCAGGAAGAAGCAGAATGTTTTCATGCCAAAATAGATGAAGCCTCGGTTTGGCACAAGAAACTGGGACATGTGCACTATAGAAACCTAGAGAAATTGCAGAAAGTTGATGTTGTAAGAGGTTTGCCTAAACTATCCAGTCCAGTTAAGCTTGTATGTGGTGATTGTCTCAAAGGTAAGCAAACTAGAGTTGTTCATGCTCCACTACAGGTACAAAATGCTACTCCTAGAACTAGTACGTGTTTTGAATTGCTGCATATGGACTTAATGGGTCCAATTGAGGTAAGCAGCCTGAGTGGAAAGAAATATGCCTTTGTAATTGTAGATGATTTCTCTAGATATGCATGGATAAAGTTTCTTAGAGAGAAATCAGAAGCTTTTGATCAGTTTAAAATTTTTTGTGCTAGTATCAAAACTTTGTATGGTTCTACCATGTCTAAGATTAGGTCTGATCATGGAAAGGAATTTGAGAATGCAAGTTTTAATAACTACTGTAATGCTAAAGGTATCTTCCATGAATACTCAGCTCCTAAGATACCTCAGCAGAATGGCATTGCTGAAAGAAAAAATAGAACTCTTCAAGAGATGGCCAGAGTGATGTTGAATGTTAAAGATCTATCTAAAAGACTTTGGGCCGAAGCTTTAAATACTGCATGTCACATTAGTAACAGAGTGTATCTTAGACCTGGAACTAATATGACACCTTATGAAATCTTGAAGGGTGTAAAGCCAAACATTGCGTATTTTCATGAGTTTGGATGTGACTGTTATTTGCTAAATGACAGGGACTACCTGAGTAAATTTGTCCCCAAAAGTGAGAAGTGCATCTTTGCAGGCTACTCAGCTAACAGTGCTTCCTTTAGAGTCTATAATCCTAGATCAAAGACTGTCCAATAGTCTGTGAATGTTGTGTTTGATGATTTCACTTTTGAAAAAGGTACTGGTGACATTTCAGTTTCTAATGTTGAACCAACATTGGAAACCGAGAAGGCTATACCAACACTAGAGCTTAAATCTGGAACTACTGAGCACGAGACATGAACTAATGTTAGACTAACACCAGCCAGATCGGATGTTAGACTAACAACAAAAGAGTCTGACTCAGAAACTGAGGTTGGCACTGAATCAAGAAGAGATCCCCCTACTAGGATACAAAAAGATCATCCAGCCTCTCAGGTAATAAGTGAGATCACTAAAAGGGTAAGGACACGCAACAAACAGAGACTGAATTATAGAGATATAGTTAAACTGTGTGGATGTATGAACTTCACTTGTACTGTTGATTATGCCTCATGTTTTGTCTCTGCCATAGAACCTAAGAATGTGTCTGAAGCTCTATTAGATAACTTTTGGATTAATGCCGTGCAGGATGAACTATTATAGTTTACTAAGAATAATGTCTGAATCTTGGTACCTAGGCCACCTGATGTAAATGTAGTAGGGACTAAATGGATCTTTAAAAACAAAAGTAATGAGGATGGGGTAATTGTAAGGAACAAAGCCAGACTTGTTGCTCAGGGGTATACTCAAGTTGAAGGTGTAGATTTTGATGAGACTTTTTCACCAGTTGCTAGGATAGAATCTATTAGGTTACTTCTAGCTATTGCTTGCAGTCTTAAGATGAAACTATACCAGATGGATGTAAAGGGTGCTTTCCTAAATGGGCTAATTGCTAAGGAAGTGTATGTAGAACAGCCTAAGGGATTCACTGATCCTAAGTTCCCCAATCATGTGTACAAGTTAAAGAAAGATTTGTATGGTCTTAAACAGGCGCCCAGAGCATGGTATGAAAGACTTTACTGAGTTTCTTTTAAGTATTGGTTTTGTTAGAGGTGATGGAGACAGGACACTGTTTGTTTTAAATAAAAATTCGGATATCTGTATTGCTCAAATCTATGTTAATGATATAGTATTTGGTTCTACTAACAATTCTATTTTGGAAAAGTTTGTTGAATCCATGACAGGAACATTTGAGATGAGTATGATAGGAGAATTAAATTTCTTTCTTGGTCTCCAAATAAGACAAACAGGTACTGCATATTCTTGAACCAGGAGAAGTATGCCAAGAATTTGGTGAAAATGTTTGAACTTGCAGATTCAAAGCCTTGTAAGACCCCTATGTCTGCCTCAGTGAAGATCACCAGAGATAGGACTGGAACCAATGTTGATCCAACATTATACAGATCAATGATAGGAAGTTTGCTTTACTAATCTGCTTCTAGGCCTGACATAATGTTATCTGTTTGTGTATGTGCAAGGTACCAGGCATGTCCAAAGCAGTCTCACTTGATTGCTGTGAAGAGTATCCTTAGATACATATCTGGAACTTTGTCTCTTGGCATCTGACATTCATTTGACACTAACACAAATCTTGTGGGTTCAGTGACTCAGACTGGGCAGATGATGCTGATGATAGGAAGTCCACAAGTGGAGGATTTTTTATCTAGGGAACAATTTGGTCTCATGGTACATCATAAAGCAAAACTATGTGTCTCTATCCACTGATGAATTAGAATACATAGCAGCATGTAGTTGTGTCACCCAGCTTGTGTGGCTCAAACACATGTTGCTGGATTATGGGTTGGATAGTGATACTTTACTCATGTTCTATGATAATCTTAGCGCTATCAGTATCTCTAAGAATCATGTCCAACATTCTAGAACTAAGCACATAGACATAAGACATCATTACTTGAGAAATATGGTTGAGGACAAGTTAATAGACATTGAGCACATTGAGATAAACAATCAGCTTGCTGATATGTTCACTAAGCCATTAGATTCTGATAGGTTCTTCAGTTTGAGGAATTCTCTTGGCATGTGCACTGTGTAAGAATGTGAGTTCACCATTGTTGACATAACACCGCTGTCTAGCACTGGTTATTGGTTGTGGTGTGTCTGCAATTCTTTTTATTTCCACGTTTTGTATTTCTTCTTTCTTGCATATTTCATCTTGGTTTGTCATCATTTGGGTTGTGTGGTTAGCCTATGCTACTGACTAGATTGACTGGTGAACAGGTTCATATCCTAAGTTTTGTAAAGTAAGAAACTCTGATGTTGGTCTGAGAATGTTAATCTAACATCAGGAGAAGCTGGGGTGCCCCGAGTTCACTACTTTGGTGTCATTCAGTTGTGACTTATCCATGTTATAATTAAACAGAACATGAAGAGAAGCTGGGGTGCATGATGTTGAGAGCTTCAGTGTGATTCAGTTATTCTTATTTTCATGTTTTTGTTATATTTGGCCAAGGAAATGCATGATGGTGATCCTTTCTACTAGGATGTTTGGAGTTCCAACTGCCTCACATGAAGTAGCACTAATCACTTGATGTTTCTCTTGTAAACAGGTTGGTCAACAAGTATGCATAAGGAGTTGGGGTGATGAAGTATAGGATAAGTGTATTGTCCTCGTTCAGTTCCTTTGTACTTGCCTAATTTGTAGCTGATAATTGAGTTGTTGGGGTGGGTGGAGTCCTGTGCTGCCCACATTCAGTGATGAGATTATCCTTGTTTAATCATTCTCAGCTTTAGTTCTAAATTAGTTTCATGTTAATAGAAATCAAAGTGATATGTCCTGGACTCAGTCAGTGCAGTTCTTAGCACTTGGTTACCATCTCTCAGTGTTGATCTACCATGGTTGCATTCATTCTTTCTTTTCTGCATTTTATTGTTGTGTCGGCTTGGGTTTAGGGGGAGTAGTAATCCAAATTCATGTGTTGAGGCACGCACCTTGGGTGATTATACTATAGGTAAACACACTGGATTGTGATTTGTCATGCTAAGGGATTGAATGTCTTCTGGATATTTACATCTACTATATGTGTGTTTCTTCTGTCAGTGGTGTTACTTACTCATACTGATGATCTTAAACTATGTTTTGTGTACCTATGTGTTTAGATGAAGTTTCAGATTTGTATTCAGTAATATCTCACGCTCTCACATGAAGTTGTTTGGATGAAAGCCCTGCACCTCCAACTTTCTGACCTGCTGTTAACCTGCCAATGTTAGACTAACATTGCAACGATGTGACTTATAAGTCTTTAAGGAAACTGCTCTGGTCACGCATTAATCCAACAACGACACGTGGGCAAGGACTGTACGCGAGAACGTGTGTAAGTGGTCAGAATATTTTGGTAACATGTTACAAATCCACTAACACCACTCTTGTCAGTCGATTACCTTATATAATTTGCCCTAATCTCTTCTAATTCTTCACGCGTTCAGAATCAGATTTGTGCAATTAAAATTCTCTGTGCTTAAGCTCTTTTTCTTTCCAAAAATCACTCTAACAATGGCCCACAAGTCTTCGATTGATGCTCTTGCAGATGCTGCTGAGCAGATTAAACAAGCGAGGAGGTACAATACCAGGCATGCATCAATTGAGTCGCTCGTCGCCGCTGTTGCAAAAGGGAAAACTACCTACAAATGGCGCAAGGGAAAGAAATCAACAAAGGACAATCTTGGTTCAACATCGAAAGCTGCCGAGAACACCTCCACTCCCACCAACCTAGAAAACGAGGTAACAATGGCTAACCCTACTCAAAATTCATCTGTTGAAGTTGAGATTGAGGGGGAGAATGTGGATTCTGTTGTGGATGTGGGTGAGTCTGAGGATGTTGAGGTTGTTCCTGATGAGGATATTGAGTTTGTTGCTGATGAGGATGTTGCTGGGATGGATACTACAAAGGGTATCCCAACTGATAATGAGGATAATGTGAGTGAGAAGGAAGAAGAAGAGAGTCTTACTCTGGCTGCTCAAGCTAAGTTTGCTAGAAAGAGAAAGGCCAAGCAAGTGGTGGTTGCTTATGAGTCTGAGTCAGAAGCAGCTGAAGAAGCAGCTGATGAAGAAGCTGGAGAAGAAGAAAAAATGGAGGAAGAGGAAAAAGAGGAAGAGGATCAGGAGGAAACTGAGAATGAAGAGGAAGAACTTGTGGCTGAAGACCCTGCAGAGGCTGATGTTACTCCAACATCTGATGATGAGGAGTACTGTGATGTCATGGACGGGGAGTATCCAGAAAAGCCTTATTCTAACTACTATGTGCCTGTGGAAGCAGAAGAGCAATGGGAGGCTTATCACGCTAGGGTGATCCACAAGGAAAGGGAAATAGAGGAGGAAAATTTCAAAGAAAACAGAATTTTTGAGCTGCTGGCAGCTAGATGAGTGCTTGGGTCAGTGATGAATAATTCATCTTATGCCCCAGATATCATTAGAGAGTTCAACATGAACCTCTCTCAGTGGATGTGCCACCAGGATTCTCCCAAGTATGGGAAGGCTTGGGTTAGGAAGGGTGTCTTCGACATTAGTGCCTCCACCATCAATGAAGCTTGGGGACTTCCTGATCTAGGAGAGTCTGAAGATCCAAGCATGGATGAGATCATCACAGATCTCACTGGTGGGCTGACCACGAAATTGAATGACAGCTTTCCCACAACAAGGCTGACTTCTCTGAGTGTTGTATTGCACGAGATATCTACCTATAACTGGCTACCATCTTCCAACACCACAGTGATGACTAAGGAGTCTGCAAGGCTGGTGTTTAAGCTGAAGAATGGTCTGAATGTCAATATAGGGAAAAGGTGCTAAGGTCAATGAAGGAGGTCACAACAAAGTCCAAGGGGATCATTCCATATCCCTCTCTGATTTCCAGCATATTGGTGAAGTACGGGTTGAAAACCTCAAAGACAGTAGGGTGGGACAAGAACAAGGCAAGATTGCCTATCACCAGGAGCTACTTCACACAGGTGAGGATCCAAGATCTTCCATGGAATCCTGAGGATGCATCTAGACCAAGTAGGAAGAAGAAGAAGAAGAAGAAGAAGAAGAAGAAGAAGAAGAAGAAGAAGAAGAAGAAGAAGAAGAAGAAGAAGAGGGCTCACAAGTTTGCTGCCTCTTCAGTGCCCATTGCCAGTGGTGACAGCTGCTCAGTGATTGCAGATGCATTTGTGGAAGAGACCCTCAAGTGGTTGGACAGAGAGTACAAGGACACCCAAAGAGCGATAGCTGGCAAGCAAGTAAGGCTGCAGGAGATTGATAGCCTCAGGAAGAACTTAAGGGATCTGCCTTTTTCACAAAAAGGGGGAGAGTAGATCAAATTTAAAATTTCTGAGTCCTTAATTTTCTGTCTTTGGTAGCCTGCTCTGAACTGTTTTTGTTTTTGCTGAACTATTTTTATTATTCTTTATCTTTCTTCATTTGATCAAGGAGTGTGTTCCTTGTTACAGTTATGGCCTGTAATTAAGTATTCTACTTATTGGTACTGAGTGCTTATGCTTATGATATCTTGAGCTTCTGTCAAGTACTAACTTTGTCTGCAGGTGTTAGCTAATAACTAATGTTAAGATAACATTGTACTAACTCTGTCTGCAGGTGTTAGCTGATATCTGATGTTAAGTTAACATTGGAAAATTCAATGTTAGAACAATCGACTGAAGTCAATGTTAAGTTAACATTATTACAGGAGGATTCTATGACAACATTGGAAAATCAATGTTAGAGCAACATTGTGTTGGACTCTTCTGATATTAATGGGGAGTTACTTATTGTAGGTATATCACAAGGTTGAATAAGTTTGTTCTGAATATCTGATCTAACCACAGGTTCTAAGGTTTTGTGAAGTAAGGCAAAAAGAGGGAGATTGAAATTGCAAGTATTCAGGCAATATTAGAATGTCAATGTTAGAGTAACATTGACTGACAGAATATGGTTTACTATCTTGCTATGAATATCTTTATCTATTGTTTTGCCTTATTCACTCGAGTAATCTAGTTCCACAGTTGTGATTATATTTGGTTATTATTCAGGAAACAAACTTGGCATAGCTTGGTCACTCAAAGTTCCCATAAAGAAAAGTTTCCTTAATTAAAGCTGGTCGCTTAACAAATAAGGAATGAAGAGTTCGAGTGCAACTATGAACTTTCAAGTTGAGTTCTGATTTGAAGAAGGAGTCTTTCCTAAGTTAGTTCACTAACGATGGAACCATTATTCAAGAAGAACACCGAGAACAAGGAAGAGGAGTCTGACAAGGAAATTGAAAGAGTTACCAAACTGTGCGCAACACACCTTGAAGAGCAAGTCAAGAACCTATATATAGGTGTGAAGTACATTAAGACAAACACGAGACAAGAGCTAATAATCCAAGAGATTTATTTACGAGTTGTTGTGTCTTGCTTTTGTAAAGTTTGTGAGTTGTTCAATTTGTTCTAGTTTAGAATTGAGAGAATAATTTTTGTCTGCTTTATTGAGTTCGAACAATTCGAGAGTGAGAACTTGAGAGTTGTAAGAAACATATTTTCATAAACCCTCGTGGTATTTTGCCTACGGCTCGGAAGTTAATATTATATATTCACTTCTTAAATTTTGTGTTATCTAGTTTTTCGCTGCATTGTTAGTATTGACGTTGTTAAAGTAACATTGAGAAGTTTACAATTGTTTCGTATCAACCGATCCACAATTTCAAAAAGGAAAGTTTTCCTTCTTTTATGATTATCACAATAATAAGCATGGAAACATTTGACCTGCAAAAAAGATAATATTCCATAAATTGAATTCCTAAATAAGGCAATCAAAGATTTCATTCAATTAATGGAAACTATATCTCACTTAATTTTTTTTTTAAATCAATTGACATTGATTTATATAATTTCCAAAACGGTGTCAAACATAATCTCCAATTTATTTACGTGGAAATAACATTGGTCCTAACAGTTTCTTCTTTGTCGATTCTCTCGTCCAACAACCAGCTTTGTGAAGCTTTGTAAAACTTTCATGTGGTTGTGAAAAAGAAATTATACGTATTTAGAGGGGAAAGGTAACATAAAGGAATAATGTCATAGTAATGAACCCATATTTCAAAGATACTTATAAATACTTACGCGCTCGGGCGTGGTCCAAATATATCTTGTACATTTCTACTAACCAATAATTCGAACCAAACGTATCTATACTTTCCTATGATCCATGAATCTATAGGATAAATCCAAATTATAATATGGTAGGTATGCAACTGAAAAAAATTGCACACGAATATTTTGAAACTAAATAGAGAAGCGCAATACAAGTTTGGCATGCCTTACAAATGATTATATTATAAAATTACTAATTTTAATCATGAAAAATTGAATTAATGGGAAAGTATCATGTGAACTTTATGATTTGGTCAAAGATCTGAGATTGATCTGTGAAGGTGATGATGAACAGAGAGATGAGAGATAAGAGAGAGTAATGGAGACGAATTGAAATCTAGGGTTCATGTAACTTGTATTATGAAAAGCTTAATTTACAAATCAGTCACATATCCCTATATATAGAAGGACTCCGATGGAATAAAAGAAATTACAAAGGGGCAAAAAGTAAAAAGAGAAAAGACTCTAATCTAATTATTTACAATTAGGAGAATCATCTAACACCCCCTCAAGAGGGGCATGGATATCGATGAGGCACATCTTGGACATCATACGCGTAAAGGGTTGAACCGCCAACGGTTTGGTGAAAATATCGGCGAGTTGATGATTATTCGAAATGTGTTGTACTTTGATAATGCCCTGCTGCACCTTCTCGCGGACGAAGAAGCAGTCGATTTGTATGTGTTTAGTACGCTCGTGCCGGACTGGATTGACGGCAATGGCAGCAGCACTTTTTCTATCAATGAAGAGGACAGGAGTTTTGGATTATTTGACGTGGAGGTCATGAAGGAGTTGTATCAGCCAAAGAACTTCACATGTGGTCTTTGCTAAGGCGCTGTACTCTACTTCAGTAGAGGAACCGCTGACTGTGGGCTGCTTCTTGGCCTTCTAGGAAACAAGCGAGTCACCCAAATAGACTGCGTATCCAGTGATGTTGCGCCAAGAATCGAGACAGCTGGCCCAATCACTGTCAGAAAAGGATTTCAAGTGAGATTCACTATTTGAAGGATAAAAAAGGCCTTTACCTGGGTTGCTTTTGATATAGCGAAGAATCATGTGTGCAACAGCGAGATGGGAGACAGTTGGTTGAGCCATACACTGAGTGAGGCATTGAATGCTAAAGCTGAGATCAGGCATGGTTATTGTAAGATACAATAATCGGCCCACCAACCTTCTGTAACAAGTAGGATCAGTTACATAAGGTGAGGAATCATCACTTTGCATTTTGAGTTTAGAATCCATAGGGATGACAGATGCAGAGTCACCTGTCTGAGAGTTCTGAGGTGCTGAGTGAGATTCAGTAAAAGCCAAGATTGGGCAAAAATATTTTGAATGTTTGCATCAGAACTCACAGAACTCACAGGGGGTGATTACCCATCAACAGTAGAGCAATTAGTAGCAGAGTTAGGGGGCAGAGATCTCTTGCCCTTGGGTCCATCCCAACCAAGGGGATACCCAAACATTTGAAAACACTTATCAATAGTATGCCCAGAATAACCACAGTGAGTGCACTTTAATTTCTTTTGGTCCTTGGTAGTAGGAGGTTTTGAAAAACGATTTTGAGGACCAGAACCATGAGCAGGGGAAAATTTTGAGTGGTTGTCAGAAAAATTGTTATTGTTGGTACGAGTAAGCATAGCTAGGGAATCCATAGAGGGGGTAGAGTACAAAGCACGTTGGTTTTCTTCTTGCAGTAAAAGGGAGTAAACTTGGGATAAAGAGGGCAGGGGTTTCATAAGCAATATTTGACTGTGAATGGCAGTAAAAGAGTCATTCAAACCGATCAGAAAGCCAAGAACATAGTCATGTTGTTGCAAAGAAAACATGTGTTTGTTAATATTGCAAGTACAGAGCCCACATTTGCATAGAGTAATAGGACGTTGATTAACAAACTCATCCCACACAGAGTGAAAGGCACTATAATACTCAGTAATAGACATGGCATTCTGTGATAGAGTATAGAGATATTTTTGGACGTGATATACCCTTGATCCGTTGGTGCAAGAGTATCTAGTGTGAAGTTCGTCCCATACCTCAAGAGAAGTGGACAGGAATTGCAGCGTGCGACAGATCGGCTGAGTAATGGAGTTGAGGAGCCACGTGAGGACCAGATTATCAGCCCTAATCCAACAGATCTGTGTGGTGTCGTCATCGGTCGGAATGGGAAGCGATCCGTCAATGAATCTCCCCTTGTTTTTGATATTGAACGCCATTTGAACCGCCTTACTCCAGGAGATGTAGTTCTCGCCAATGAGTTGGTCACCAACTTGGAGGAGGCCCTAATTTGTACATGCTGCCACCACTCGCACCTGATGGCGTTGTTGCTCCCCTCGCCATGAACGTCGTGAGAGCCAAAAAAATACACTGGTGATGGATCTTCGGCCGGCGGACGCGGCGTATTGGCGTCGAAGGAGCTCTTACTGGTGGAGAGAGCGGAGGAAGTCATCGGAGAATTCATGATTGAAGAGAGAAAGGAGATCGGAGAGTAGATCTCAGAGTTCGTGAAATTAGGGTTTCACAAAGGCGAATTAGATTTCGCAAAAAAAAGAAGGAAAAAAAAGGATAGCAGAAAGGAGGATCGCGCTATCTAAACGTCTGATACCATGATTTGGTCACAGATCTGAGATTGATCTTTGAAGGTGATGATGAACAGAGACATGAGAGATAAGAGAGAGTAATGGAGGCGGATTGAAAGCTAGGTTTTGTGTAACTTGTATAATGAAAGGCTTAATTTACAAATCAGTCATATAGCCCTATATATAGGAGGACTCGGATGGAATAAAAGAACTTACAAAGGGGCTAAAAATAAAAAGAGAAAAGACGCTAATCAAATTTGTATACAACCATGAGAATCATTTATCGCAATAGTATTTTTCTAGTTTCGAAAAATTAAGTTTTGGACTCCTTCGACGTTGTTTGGTAGTCATTATCCTTCGCCACTATGCATCAGTCTGTTCTCTTGGTCGTCATCTTTATTTTAAAAAAAAAATCAACGTCTGAGGCTTTCTAAATTTAACGCAATTAAAATAAATAACGTCGAGATAATGGGTCTCGATTGCATATTCCAAAAGGAGCGAAACTAATAAATTTTATTTTAACGTTGTTAAAATAAACACATACTAAAGAAAATAAAAATGTTAAGTTCTTAGGTCTTTATAAATTAAGGACAATTTTAGGTGCATCCAAAAATTAAGGAACGATTATATAATATGAAATGGTGCAATCACTTTTAACTAAATATTTTCTTTAATAATTTAACATACAAAATTACAAATCAATGGTGAGAATCTCTTCTTATTTCTACCGACGCGAAAACTCGATCCATGTTTAATACAGTTTTTGTACTATAATATAAACGTGCTTAGGGGTGGGCATTTGAAACGGGTACCCAATCCAAGCCCATTCCATTTGGGTATTTCCCACTGGGAATAGGAAAAGCGGATTTGGGTACCCGCAACGCAGGTATTCACACATAATTTGTGGGAATGAGAATGGAATGGGTAGTACTCGGCGATTTTCTACACCCATATGGGTACCCGCACATTTGTACAAGACATATTTATATGTTATATATATATATATTGATATACTAATAATATATATTTTATATATACAAAATTTGTAATAGTAGCATGCCATTAGCCATATATATGTATGTATATATATCAAAATAGTAGCATGCCATTAGCCAAGAACCTAGGTATGGTTGAACGCCACAAGACCGTGCTCAAGAATCTTGATAAGTTCTTCAAAATTTTAATTCCTCTCAAAGTGAGAGTCCAAATATTTCAAAAAAATATTCATTTTCGGATTTATGTCCAAGCTTTTTTTTACAACTCTTGTAAGACTTATTTATTGGCTAGATAATGACTTTAGAGTGTCCCACGTTTATATCTAACACATGGGAGTACTAAAAAGCATTTGATTTGACCACTCTTAATGACTCTTGAAACACTAAACAAGAAGACTTGACTTCTTGGACATACAAAAGGTTAATTTGACCAAAACTTAATCCTCTTTACTTAAGCTTGAAGATAGCCACGAAATTGATGGATAATGGGCTTTAAAAAGTGTCTTCCGATTGAATTTAGCACCAGCCCATCACTTGAATTGAGCCTCAAGCCAATAAGATTCATTATTGGGCCTTCTAAGCACTTCTTTTGCACATTCTCTTGTATTTCAGCAACAAGGTTCAACATGACCTCTTTATTTTGGTTGGTTATGCCATAGCTCTATTTCAGCGCGTGCTCCTTTCCATCACTCAATGATTGGGTTTTTGTTGACGAGTGGCGTGGTTGAATTTGAATATTTGATTATCGAATTAATTTTATGTTTAACTTTTCGTTTGTTACTATTGTATCTTTTGCAAATTAGTGAAAATTGATAATTGTCAGTACATAGTATTTTTGAGTTTGCTTCTCAATTTTTCTAAGCTAAAGATATCTGTAAGATAAGGGTTGGGTACCCCTCTACCCTTTCCGTACCCGCGCGGGTACCCGCATAGTGTTAGAATGGGAATGAATAGCGGAGTCTCATTTCTCACAAGCGCAGGTACCCATGTCTGGTACCCATCCACGCCCAGTCCGTTACGTGCTCACATCAAATACCAAAGAAAAAAGAATTTAAATAAGTAAAATTGTTAAATATATTCATACTTTTTGTAAATGAATCAAATGAAAGATATTTTATTGGGTAGCACTAAAAATTTAATTAAACAGAAAATATGGTAAATTTAATTAGTGAAAGAAAATATACAACAAATGTATTAATTCAGAAAATTGTTAATGGGATACCGCCTGACGTGGGCCAAAATAGTTGCCCAGACCATCTGGTCCGCCGACACAACAGACAACGAGGAATAACGTGTTTCAGGTACGTTGAATATTCACGTGCTAGACATGGATCCACAAATTCGACATATTCGTTTTTTTTATAAGCAAATTTGACTCTTAACTTAAGTTTTTCACATTGTTTTCCAAATATTTTATATACTTGCACCCACATTGCGTCCCTCTAACTAAATCTTACAGATATCCAATCCCAACTAATCTCTAACTCGATCCCTCAAACCTTCCTTAAGAAGCAAACCCTTCGGGAGTCGACCACCCACTGCTTAGCCCAAATAGAGCTTTATTGGGCACAACAATCCCGGGAACGTTGGATTACAGACAACGACAATAACACGAAATACTACCATTCGTACGCGTCCCAACGTTGGTGCCAAAATACAATTCATGGTAACTGCTCTACCCAAGGGAATTGGATTCACCATTTCTTTCAGCCACCTAACCTAGAACTTCCACCCGCTCACCTAACCTAGAACTTCCACCCGCTCACAGTGACACCTTGACCTCCCCTCTTCTAACCCTTGACCGTAGCTTCATCCCCTCCCTAATCCGAGCAGTAGACGACGAATAAATCCTTAAGGCATTATATATCATCGAACCAACAAAGGCCGCAGAGCCGGACGGTCTCAATCGTTTTTTTTTCCAATGATACTGGAATCAAGTCCGCCCCCACGTCGCTACCTTAATGCAAAACTTCTTCCCTACTTGCCAAATGCCCCTACATCAATCAAACCACGATTATCCTACTCCCAAAACAAGATCAACCCCAATACCCCCACAACTTGTGGCCTATTAGCTTCTACAACGTCAGCTACAAGATCATCTCTAACTTAATTGTGGCGCGGGTCCGCCCAACAATGGATTCCCTGATTTCCCTCTTACCAAAATGCTTGTGTACCTCACCGGTCAATTAGTCACATTGTCCTCATTACTCAGGATCTAATACACACAATCAATAATAGAAGAACTGGCAGGTGAGGCCTGCTTGCCATTAAAATTGACCTCGCAAAGGCATATGACCAAGTCATGTGGTCGTATCTTGAATACACAATACATCAGTCCCACTTCCCCTGAACCTCATTAACTGGCTTATGGAACGTGTCTGCTCGGTGGGATATAACGTCTGTGTCAATGGCACCCATTCGTCGGGCTGAAAAGCCCAGCGAGGGTTGTGAAATGGGGACCTGCTCTCTTCGTACCTCTTTATCCTTTGCATGGAACTCCTTGTAGCCGCATTTGTACGCGCGACAGTGCGGCACACGCCAGTAGAGGTGGCCCCCATCCCCATCCTAAGCTTGGTCAACAACTGCTTCATTTTTTTATGAAGACCACCCTCACACATTAGATCTTATTCTTGACTTCCTTGAATGCTTCCATATTGCGATTGGCCTTGGAGTCAGTTAAGAGAAACCATGGGTGCTCTTCTCCCCAAATATACCTCGAAGGCGCCAAAATGCCATACTCCACCTCCTCCAGATGGAACCCATGTCCAACACAGACAAATACCTTAGTATCCCAATCTAGCAAGGGCATTTTTGCCCTCGTTTCTTGGACCCAGTCTTGGAACGTTTCATCCACCGCATAGGAGTGTGGCATTCACGACACTTATTATATGATGGTCCCCACCTCTTCATACAATCAACACTCCAAACCATCCCAGGTTACCAAATGAGTATTGCATCTCCCCCGAACTACCCTGACCACATTCACCAAAATGTCCAAATCCTTCCTCTGGAATGCGAATGGTCATAGTCGCCGCAAAGGCCTAGTACTATGGAGGACGGCTTGTACATCCACCCGCATGGGCGGATTAGGTTTTCGACACCTCGAGCAACTCAATGATGCATACATGCTCACGCTCGAATGGTGCCTTATACAAGATTCAGAGACACTATGGGTGTGGGTATTAAAGGTCAAGTACTTCTTGCAATAGAGCCATCTCACGGCATGCATCATGACGAACTCCAGTAGAATATAGAAGTCCATTGTCCGCCTATTCCCCGAACTCTTAGAATCCATGCGATGAATGCTGGGTAACGGAGTGTCCATTAACTTCTGGCTATCTCACTGCTGGGCCCCTTCACTATCGCAAAATACGTCCCCATAATCCCACCCCACCTCGTACGCCTTACCGTTCATGACCTTATCCACCCACGAGGGGAATGGAACGTTAACCAAGTCGGCCCATTTGTGCCCAGAAACATTAACTCCAATCTACTATTGTACTGATTCATACATAAGTATATGCGAGAAGCCACAAGGGGAATGGAACCTTGAGAATGTTTAGTTTCGTTGATATTCTTGATAATTTAGTATAATAATGACTAATGTCTTCTTCTACATATGCTTCAGAATCAAGAAACCATTCGCCAAAAATTTCAAAATGTGCGTGATTTCAATACTTACATTGAGAAGTTACCCGAAGGACTTGAAAAAGAAGCTAGGCACTATATTCAAGAGGCAAGAGACAGATTATCTGTAAATCAGATGCCAAGTAGAATCGAGAAAGCACACAATAAAAGAAAGGTAAGAAAGAAGGAAGGCCTATCAGAAAAACAAAAGGAATCTGGAAAGGAGCAGGACAATTTTTAGATTTGGTGCGGCAAAAGTATTTATCAAGCCTAGCGCAATCAGGGGAACCTGTTGGTGTCATTGCTGCTCAGTCTGTTGGAGAACTATCAACTCAAATGACATAAGATTGTTCCTTGTTTTCTGCTTTTCTAGTAGATGCAACTTTTGCATTTTCATTGGCATACAATCATGTTGCATCTTTACATGGTTTTATTTGATCTGGCAAACAAATCTCAGACTATTCAGTCTTTGGTCCTGCATTTCAATAATAAATTCAATTATGAGTAATTCTGAATACCTGTTGTCTGTTTCTCCTTAGACGTATGTTTGACACGTCATACACAATAACAGAAAAATATCAAAGGGTAGTATATGCCAACTTTACTTAAAACTATCCAGACTTACTCAGGTAGGTGGCGATTGGTCCCTGACAATTGCTGTATAGTGCTTGTAGCTTACAAATAAGTTTCCGCGTCTTGTCAGTTCGCGCTTAAGTTTCAATATCATTTGCTTGCTATTCTTATATATACATTTCTGAAGTTTTCAGGGTCAATTTTGTAGTCAGGCTATGACTTCTCTTAATCTCAGATGCTCTAGTTTGTGTAGTATAATTGTGAACCAGTTTGTGCCTTATAAGTTTATAGCCTGTTTTGTTGGCTGGTGGTTAGGTTCAGGTTTTGTACAGCATGTTCTGTTATTTTTTAGTTTAATAATATTAATAATAAATTCCTTGTCCACATTGACTTTTATATTTGAATCAGCAAACCCTCATCTGAACCTTGTATTATTTTTAGGCTCAACACGTTTCATCTTGCTGGACGCGGAGAAATGAATGTTACGCTTGGTATTCCACGTCTCCAGGAGATTTTGATGACTGCATCAGATGTTATATTAAGACTCCCATGCTGACGTGTCCATTCTTGGATTGGAGAACCAAGTGAGTTTTATACCCTTTGAGTGCACAGGATGCGAGTATGTTATGTATCTTTGTCATGACCATATTATGTGAATGTCACTTTACTTTCTCATTATGTTATTACAGTTGCTTGTCATTTTCGTTATATTGATTGTAGTGCGGTTGAATAGGATTCCTAAGACAATGGTTTTGTTATGAGCTGCAGTCACTGATGGATTAGTTGATGGAACGACGTGGCACGAATGGAACTCGTTTCTCAAAATTTGTGGGAAATGGGTATAGACTTAGGTTGTAGGCTTTAAATTTGGGTTAATAATAGCGGCCAAAATACGACTATTTTCTTTTCTACTTGTGCTGAAATCGTAAAAGATAAACATATTCCACGTTTAATGAATTGACCATGGAAGAGGGAATGAAAAATAAAGAATAAGCCCCCTAAGTTTTCAAGCTCACACAGGTAATTAGGTAAATTTGTCATGTTTCTTACTAAAACTAAGAACACCAGTGTGTATCCTTCAAATACAATTTCAATGCGAGTATGAGCCACAAGCTTTTGCTACAATTGTGAAAAGTATGAGTGTAATATCATTCTCCTATCTTTATATTGAGAATGGAATGAATGTGTAATAGCGTATATTTGCTTAGTGCCTCCGCTTGGGGAGATCTTTCATGAATTAATAATTTGGTAAATACACGGAGTAGGGAGAATGAGACATACACGATGTAGTCACTTGTACACGTCTCCCTACTTTTTTCAAATATCAAGTTGGTATGCTATGACCATTGTGGAGTACGGAAATAAAATTAGCCTTATGTTTTCTGCAGGCGCGATGTCGTGGCTCTTGTTTCAAGTGTGAAAAAGGTCACTATAGCTGATTTGGTAGAGAGTATGGAGGTTCAACTCTCATTTGATCATCGAAAAGTGGCCAGAACATATAAACTGAAAATGAAATTGAAAGATACTGAGTTTGTATCATTAGAAGACACACAGGATACTCTGAAAACTGTGTTCTTAAGGGAATTGGAGGATGCTATAGACAATCATGTTGTCTTTCTTTCCAGAATTAGTGGAATAAAAAACTTCATGTCTGGTTCAAGATCGGAAGCATCAAATGGAACTGATGGTGATGAAGCTGGTGCCAGGCCACAAGAAGAAGAAATGATGGATAATGATGCAGATGATGATGGCGATGACATTGATGGGGGAGATGATCTTGGTTCAGATGTGCAAAAGAGCAAGCAACAAGCTACGGATGAGATGGATTATGATGATGGATCTGATACTGATGCTGGAACGCTGGACAATGCAAAAACCAATGATGATGAGGAAAATGAAGACTTGGACAACAGGGGTGAATCTTCTAACATGCAAACCCAGGACAATGAGGATGAAATTATGTCCGAATCCCAATCTAATAGAGGAGACAGTGAAACATCAGAAAGGATCGAGAATCCATGTGTAGAAATGTCCGGTAAGAAGACACGCCGGTCAATTTACTTGGAAGTTAAAGGATGGTCTTATGAAGTCCATTTTAGATTCACCACGGAACCTCATCTCTTGCTTGCTCAGGTATCTCTCGACCAACCCTTCAGTTTCACATTGCTTAATAGTTTCTAACTGTTGTACATCTTTTGCTATAGATACTAGTGGCTGTATATATTCCTGGGTACTCAACTATTATGACTGTACTTTTGTAGTAAAAGGAAAGCCTGCTGCTGTTCATTTTCTACTTAGTTTGAACAACGCATAAGGATGATTATTTTGTTGTGTATATACAGGTTGCCCAAAAAGCTGCAAAGAAGGTATACATAAGGAGGTCCGGCAAGATCAGTCACTGTAGAATGGTAGAATACGATCCAGATGAAAAAACAGTAATTTGGGATGATAAGAATAAACCAAAGAGGGAGGATGATGCTCGAAAAGATGGAGAAGAAAATACGTATTGGGCAGTGAAAGCATCTGGGGTAGATTTCAAATCATTCTGGGGTAGAAAATCTATTTTTATGAGGAGCAAAACATGCAACAAATATGGCCAAATATACTCTGATAGTTAAAAGATTAATATTCGTCCAGTATAAAATAACGAAAACTAAATCAATAAATATTATATTATTGAGTTAGGTTCCTCAATAAAGCTGACCCAACACCAAAAAATATCGAAGTTGCATGCAGTTGCACTAGCGGCAATTTGCCGGCTATCTAGGAAACATTAACTCCACTCTACTCTTGTAATGATCTATACTATTATATAAAGAAAGACAAACTTTGACACCAAACTTTTGATTTCCGGTTTTAGCCTTATAATTTTATTGTTAGCACAATAGTTTAATTATTGAGTTCCTAATTTAGCCTTATAATTTAAGTAGAATCAATAACTATAGTAATTATTGTAATTGAATATTTAGTTTCCCAAAATTTAAAACTTTATATATAAAGTCTCTATCCTTATTTATTTAATCTTTACTTATTCAAATTATTCTTTTACCATATAAATTAAAATAAATTCTTAAGCGTTTCTAGTATAAAGAAAGGAAAAAACTTTTGATTTTCAATTTTAGCCTTATAATTTTAGTGCTAGAACAATAGTTTATTATTAAGTTCCTAATCTAGTCTTACTTTAAGTAGAATCATTAACTAAAATAGTTATGGTAATTGGGATTTAGTTTCTCAAAATTTGGAACTTTCTATATAAATTTTGTATCTTTATATATCTAATATTTACACATTTAAGTTATTTTCTTCAACATACAAAGTAAAACAATTTTTTATCACGCGGGAACCGCGTACCAACATTTCTAGTTCATACATTATGCGAGAAGGCAACTTTCGTTTTAGTCACATCAAATTATATGGCATCATATGAAATCAAGATAGATCTTCTCCCATAAGATCGATCACATGAATATCCATAAATTTATGTATAAATCTATAGAATAATTAAGGGAGACACACACACACATATATATATAAAATATATTATAATATATTTACATCTCAACAACCAACAATATCGTTACGCTCTTATTATTCCTAATAATGATAAATATATATCACGTAATCACGATCACGCGGTGGGCTCTAAACCCTGATTAAAAAGACCACTAACGGGATTTCAAACATTAATCAACTATGATTGATTTGCCCTATGATTATTAGTCATGATTAAATCTACTCACTTTGAACAGTAACCCATTATATCAGCTTTTCGGAACTTCACAAATCCAATAATATATTTATGATAATTAAAAGTGATCTTATAGTTTTTCAATTTATATGTGAATAAGTAGAACATGTACTGTCACTTAATATAAAATAGTAAAAAAAAACACCCCCTTCATTTAGGGTGTTTTTTGCCGCCAGCCCGCTTCTCCGACCTCCGCCACGCTCTACTCAACCGACCTCCGCCACCGCCACCAAGAACGAGCTCGAGTACCACTGCTGCTCCACCACAACACCACTGCTGCTCCAACCGACTCGCCACCATCTTCCCCATCAAATCAGTAAGTTTTTTTTTTTTCTTTTTTTCGATTTAGTGGAAGCTTGTATCATCATATTACTGAAAAGAATATTTGAGTAGGGTAATTTAAAATAATTTGCTCCTGTTACCTGATTCTTTAGTTCTGGTTATTGATTTCTAACAGGTTCGAAATTAATATTATTTGTTTTCAGTGTTTTGTTCATTACTCAATCGTGTACATAATGCCGTCAAATTCAGTAAGAATTAATCAAAGCGAGATAAGATGATGTTGTTCAGAACCGGATCCTTTATTCAATTATTCTCAAAAGAAACTTAAAATTCAGTAATGTTTATCTTTCACATGAATTTATTATATCTTCAGAATTGTAAACTTTCAACATCATCTTATCTCTCTTTGACCTATTGAATGGTCTTCCGCAGATAGCATTATACGTTCGCGAGGAGGCCTCTACTACCCAAAACTTGATAGGCTCCGTCCTTCGAAGGGCTCCCTTCCCTCATGACATTGGAAGAGTCACCGTTCCGAGGGTTTGGCAGGCTTCTCCTGAGAATCCTACTAACGGGACTTCAACAGTTTCCAACGTTTCTTGTTTCAATCTCATAGCAAGATAGGTAGGCAAGAAGAGCACATCCACGGAGCTACCCGTATCTATAAGGATTCGTTGGATTTCATACCCGTAGATGACAGCAGAAATAACCAATGGATCTTCGTGAGGGTATATTACGTCCATAAGGTCCTCGGGCCCGAAAGTGATGCTTGGCTGAGTATTCAGCCAATTTTTAAGGTAATTTGTGGCGGGATGAATGTATTATGGATCTTTCTTATATATCGAAGGCCCATATTCATTCCCAAGCCACGTGGGCAATTTTCGACACGCAGTCTCATGTGCGGATGTGTATTAACTTGGTCCATTCTCATGTGTAAGTCATAATCCCAACATTGGTATAATTCAGGCTCTGGTACTATGTATAAACTGAAGCCCTTTTATTCATCTCCTTAAAATGCCTTATTAAGTGGAGATGTGAACTTAATTATATGTAAGGCTGGGTTTAAGCCAAGCTATGTTGATTGGTCAGTTTTCAACTCTACTTGAGCATCTTTAGTTTGAAGGTCAGACTATATTAGTGCCCTTGAGTTTTGAAGATGGAGCAGGCTAGGTACCTAGTCTTTACATTTTCTTTTATTTTCCTTTGAGGATTTTTCTATTGATGTAAATCATCTGATTTGATTAATCTTCAAACCGAAACCCTGCAAATTGGTATGAAGGAGAAAATGATGGCAGTGGTTTTTATGCCCACACATCACATGATTATTCCTCTATTTGTGGAATCAATGTGATTTTTCTATGAATGTAGTGACAGTAGCTGCTGTAACATATACTGGTAATATTACTTTTTACTTTGAATTAGACTCTTGGATTTAGAGTTACTTTTTGAGTATACCTTACTTCCATTGTTTCACATACAGTTTGTTACAACAGGTTAGTTGACACTGCAGTAAAAACATCTCGTAGTGGATATCTGCAAAGGTGCCTTATAAAAAATCTCGAGTGCCTGAAAGTTAGCTATGATTACACTGTACGTGACGCTGATGGTTCCATCATTCAGTTTTACTATGGGGAAGATGGTATTGATGTGCACCAGACAAGCTTTCTGAAAAACTTCAAGGCTTTGGAGGATGTAAGATCTGAAATTCTATTTGTAATCTGACCTTGAGAATGTTTAGTATAATAAATGACTAATGTCTTCTTCTACATATGCTTCAGAATCAAGAAACGATTCGCCAAAATTTTCAAAATGTGCGTGATTTCAATACTTACATTGAGAAGTTACCCGAAGGACTTGAAAAAGAAGCTAGGCACTATATTCAAGAGGCAAGAGACAGATTATCAGTAAATCAGATGCCAAGTAGAATCGAGAAAGCACACAATAAAAGAAAGGTAAGAAAGAAGGAAGGCCTATCAGAAAAACAAAAGGAATCTGGAAAGGAGCAGGACAATTTTTTAGATTTGGTGCGGCAAAAGTATTTATCAAGCCTAGCGCCATCAGGGGAACCTGTTGGTGTCATTGCTGCTCAGTCTGTTGGAGAACCATCAACTCAAATGACGTAAGATTGTTCCTTGTTTTCTGCTTTTCTAGTAGATGCAACTTTTGCATTTTCATTGGCATATAATCATGTTGCATCTTTACAGGGTTTTATTTGATCTGGCAAACAAATCTCAAGACTATTCAGTCTTTGGTCCTGCATTTCAATAATAAATTCAATTATGAGTAATTCTGAATACCTGTTGTCTGTTTCTCCTTAGACGTATGTTTGACACGTCATACACAATAACAGAAAAATGTCAAAGGGTAGTATATGCCAACTTTACTTAAAACTATTCAGACTTACTCAGGTAGGTGGTGATTGGTCCCTGACAATTGCTCTATAGATGCTTGTAGCTTACAAATAAGTTTCCGCGTCTTGTCAGTTCGCGCTTAAGTTTCAATATCATTTACTTGCTATTCTTATATATACATTTCTGAAGTTTTCAGGATCAATTTTGTAGTCAGGCTGCTATGACTTCTCTTAATCTCAGATGCTCTAGTTTGTGTAGTATAATTGTGAACCAGTTTGTGCCTTATAAGTTTATAGCCTGTTTTGTTGGCTGGTGGTTAGGTTCGGGTTTTGTACTGCATGTTCTGTTATTATTTAATAATATTAATAATAATTTCTTCGTCCACATTGACTTTTATATTTGAATCAGCAAACCCTCATCTGAACCTTGTATTATTTTTAGGCTCAACACTTTTCATCTTGCTGGACGCGGGGAAATGAATGTTACACTTGGTATTCCACGTCTCCAGGAGATTTTGATGACTGCATCAGATGTTATTAAGACTCCCATGTTGACGTGTCCATTCTTGGATTGGAGAACCAAGTGAGTTTTATACCCTTTGAGTGCTCAGGATGCGAGTATGTTATGTATCTTTGTCATGACCATATTACGTGAATGACACTTTACTTTCTCATTATGTTATTACAGTTGCTTGTCATTTTCGTTATATTGATTGTAGTGCGGTTGAATAGGATTCCTAAGACAATGGTTTTGTTATGAGCTGCAGTCACTGATGGATTAGTTGATGGAACGACGTGGCACGAATGGAACTCATTTCTCAAAATTTGTGGGAAATGGGTATAGACTTAGGTTGTAGGCTTTAAATTTGGGTTAATAATAGCGGCCAAAATACGACTATTCTCTTTTCTACTTGTGCTGAAATCCTAAAAGATAAACATATTCCACTTTTACTGAATTGACCATGGAAGAGGGAATGAAAAATAAAGAATAAGCCCCCTAAGTTTTCAAGCCCATACAGGTAATTAGGTAATTTTGTCATGTTTCTTACTAAAACTAAGAACACCAGTGTGTATCCTTCAAATACAATTTCAATGCGAGTATGAGCCACAAGCTTTTGCTACAATTGTGAAAAGTATGAGTGTGATATCATTCTCCTATCTTTATATTGAGAATGGAATGAATGTGTAATAGCGTATATTTGCTTAGTGCCTCCGCTTGGGGAGATCTTTCATGAATTAATAATTTGGTAAATACACGGAGTAGGGAGGATGAGACATACACAATGTAGTCACTTGTACACGTCTCCCTACTTTTTTCAAATATCAAGTTGGTATGCTATGACCACTGTGGAGTACGAAAATAAAATTAGTCTTATGTTTTCTGCAGGCGCGATGTGGTGGCTCTTGTTTCAAGTGTGAAAAAGGTCACTATAGCTGATTTGGTAGAGAGTATGGAGGTTCAACTCTCAATTGATCATCGAAAAGTGGCCAGAACATATAAACTGGAAATGAAATTGAAAGATACTGAGTTTGTATCATTAGAAGACACACAGGATACTCTGAAAACTGTGTTCTTAAGGGAATTGGAGGATGCTATAGACAATCATGTTGTCTTTCTTTCCAGAATTAGTGGAATAAAAAACTTCATGTCTGGTTCAAGATCGGAAGCATCAAATGGAACTGATGGTGATGAAGCTGGTGCCAGGCCACAAGAAGAAGAAATGATGGATAATGATGCAGATGATGATGGCGATGACATTGATGGGGGAGATGATCTTGGTTCAGATGTGCAAAAGAGCAAGCAACAAGCTACGGATGAGATGGATTATGATGATGGATCTGATACTGATGCTGGAACGCTGGACAATGCAAAAACCAATGATGATGAGGAAAATGAAGACTTGGACAACAGGGGTGAATCTTCTAACATGCAAACCCAGGACAATGAGGATGAAATTATGTCCGAATCCCAATCTAATAGAGGAGACAGTGAAACATCAGAAAGGATCGAGAATCCATGTGTAGAAATGTCCGGTAAGAAGACACGCCGGTCAATTTACTTGGAAGTTAAAGGATGGTCTTATGAAGTCCATTTTAGATTCACCACGGAACCTCATCTCTTGCTTGCTCAGGTATCTCTCGATCAACCCTTCAGTTTCACATTGCTTAATAGTTTCTAACTGTTGTACATCTTTTGCTATAGATACTAGTGGCTGTATATATTCCTGGGTACTCAACTATTATGACTGTACTTTTGTATGCTACTGTTCATTTTCTACTTAGTTTGAACAATGCATAAGGATGATTATTTTGTTGTGTATATACAGATTGCCCAAAAAGCTGCAAAGAAGGTATACATAAAGAGGTCCGGCAAGATCAGTCACTGTAGAATGGTAGAATACGATCCAGATGAAAAAACAGTAATTTGGGATGATAAGAATAAACCAAAGAGGGAGGATGATACTCGAAAAGATGGAGAAGAAAATGCGTATTGGGCAGTGAAAGCATCTGGGGTAGATTTCAAGTCATTCTGGGAATTGCACGACGACCTAGACCTGACTCGTCTTTATTCGAACAACATTCATGCCGTGCTAAAAGCCTATGGAGTAGAAGCTGCCAGAGCCACCGTTATAAGAGAGATTAAGCAAGTTTTTGATATTTACGGAGTTAAGATTGATTATCGGCATTTGAGTTTAATTGCAGATTTTATGACTCACACTGGCGGATTCAGACCTATGAGCAGACACGGTAGCATTTCAGAGTCATTGTCGCCATTTCTTAAGATGTCATTTGAGACTGCTTCAAAGTTTATAATCGAGGCGGCCTCTCATGGTCTGACCGAAAACTTGGAGACGCCTTCATCAAGAATTTGCCTGGGTTTGCCTGTGAAGATGGGCACTGGTAGTTTTGACGTGATGCAGAGGTTGGATGCTTGATCGTTAATCTTTGTTGTACTATGAAACAGCCTATTGCAGTAGAAAATACTGTGATTGGTTGCAATTTTAAGTAACATTATTGTGTTAAGATTATTTTCAAAGTAGTGGAAATTAAACAATTATTATTGAAATGAGTGCTAAACCAAATATCGGGATTTAAGAACAAGGTATCATTTGTCTGGTTAACTTGTTTCCAAATCATCAATTTACCTGTGATATCACGAAATTTAAATGTATTGCTCAACTGAAGAAAATTAAGTCCCAGACGCTCCATGATTCATCAATTTAACCACCAAAAAGAGAAGGAGGTGAAATAAAATCCAACTTCATACTCTATCTAGAGTATAGGAATACAGTTGTCGTTACGTCTTGCTTTCCTAACTCCATTGAACTACTAATAAAGAGTTGTCCATGTTACTTTGTCCGTTGAATATTGTGTCATTTAGTCGAGATGATACGTGTTTTGAATTTTAAATACTAGACGTGGTTAATGAAACACAAGTTGAAACGAATGACTAGTAGTGCATGCAGGTGCACTCTTTACCGTGAAGTTGTTTTGGTTGTTGATTCGCATTACTTCACCTTGCGATTACTCCACGGGACTCGACCCTCGAAGAATCGTGAAAAGGAATATCGTAAAGGTTTATTGTAATAGCCTTATGTTATACCGTCTTGAGGCCAGGAACCATGCCAACTTTTTTTAGTTGTGAGCTCCCATGTTTCACGTGTTTCTTGGGATGTGAGAGAATTTAGATATACTATTATTTGATTGTTTTATTTTTTATAAGAAGTTTAGTTGCTGGCTTGGATATCATATGATGTAAATGTCTTAGCTCATGATCATTTGCTCCATTTTTGATGTGTACTGTATCTTTATGAAACAAATTTTTAATATTATATAAGGTGTGAAATTGTTTGGTTGTGCGACAACTTTGAGTATACTAGATGGGTGGAAACTCCTAAGGCTTCATGTCTATGATTATTGCTAATATACTCATGATTTTTTTCTTTTTTATTAGCCCAAATGTACTCGTGAATTGATCTCAACATTTAAAGACTTCCATTTTATTTTGATATTAAACAACTTATTTGAAAGTATGTAATATGAAGGTACCTTGACCTCAACTTGATATTGCAAGTTGTTCTTGTGATTTATGAAACATGCCATAGTGTTATCTAAATACATGTCAACTAAATAATTCGAATTCCAAGTTAAACCATGATGGATTGATTCAATTGTTGGACTTTACCATATTTTGCATAAAAACAAATATTTTGACGACAAATTTAGCAATGTTAATTATCTATTTCTAAATAATACATGTAACGTGTATTCATTCCTCCACAGGTTTACAAGAAGACTTGAAAAGAGTAAGCTCAATTAAACGTAGTATAGTTTCATAATATAAAATTGTGAGTGACACATTTCAATTAACCCAATTGTAACTTGTAACTTGTAACTTGTAAGTTATATATACAAAATATCATCTTTGAAGTAGCTTCGAACAAATTTATTGTTTTAGCATAATAAATTAAATCCCAAGGGTCCCGCGATAAGGGACCTCCGGGTGGAAGCATCCAACACTTAGCTAAAATATCTTTAGGAAATGAAGGCAATACAAAACAATAAGGAAACAAGTGAATACAAGGAAGGGTCAAAGGAAAAAGACCTCTTATCTACTGTCTCAATAGAACATATCAAGAATAGACATGACTCGGAATATCTCGCAGATGATCGGACAAAGCACGAATCGAAGAACCCCCTCAGAATATATGGGGACAAACACAACTCGGATGGAAGCCAGATCCTCCAGGCGAAGACGAACATCACGACAACCTAACCTAATTCAAAGGAAGTGTCAACTGCTTTTGGAAGACCGTATCTCATTGGTCCAGGACTGCTATTAGAGCAGAAAACGACAAATCCAACCGGTCTAGACCAATAATTGGTGCATGGCCGACTCTTCCTCATTGGTTTAGAACAACCCACAAGACGATTGGAACATACATCATCATTATCCGGTCAGAAGAAACTCGGTCAGCTCACGCTATTCGGCACCTCGTGCCAGACGACCCCCATTGGCGCAGAAGACCCTCACAGCATTGGTCATCACCACCTACCCGAAGTTAAGACGAAAGACCGAGCCTAATGAGGAGTGAGACTCCCGTTATCACCATTTGTGTTTGTTGGGGACGAGATATCACGAATAACATTCAAACAATCTCTTTCAAAGACCACATTATCGCACTCCTCTTGTGCCGCATATTGAACAACTATTAAGGCTGCAAACGTCTCTGCATTTCTATCTCCCAAGTTTCCAACAATACGTCTATGAATACTAATCATATCACTTCCATTCGAATCACACACATACACCCGTACTCCAGTTTCCCCGTCGTCCTGAAAAACTGATCCGTTAAAGCGGATTCTGTACCACAGATCTGGGAGGAATGTATTCCCTTTAAAACATAGCTATTTCATTAATAGCCAAATATGCCGCTCTTCGACCCGTTGTCCATAACTCAAATTGACCTTTTATAAATTCAGTAATCTTGGCCAGTTTTGAGGCCTTCTCGCCTCACACTATTCTGTTTTGATTCCACCATAATGCTCAGCATGTTGTCACCACCAAATCGACCTCAGCAACTCCCGTTCTTTATATGTACGTCATAGCTACGCCTCCGCATCTTCATTATTTCTCATAAATGTCTATTATTTCTCATAAATGTCGAGACTGGAATGAAGAGTATTACCCATAAGGCCATAATTGCCTTGCAACGGGATGACCTGATAACGCGACGATAGTCCTCATCCCCTCCCTCACATACTAGACAGTCCGTGTCGCATTTACGCGTCAACGAGATTACGAGTTGACAAGATATTATTTTGGTTACAATAATTTTTGTAAAAAGTCATTCGAGCCACCCACAAATAAAATATCTTGACAAGGCTCTGTCAGTATCATCCAGCCGTCCAATTATTATAATCTCAAAATATAAACAGTTTGATATATATACACTCTTAAACCCTTCACTATATATATATATATATGTATATATCTCCTAACAAAAAATAATATCAAAACCCATTTCCCGAATTTCTGATAAACCCTCTTCAACCAATTTCGGGTTTAGGGTTTTACAGTCAAACGCGCACACACAAAAAGGTTAGATCAATGTGGTGGTTTCATTTTGCTTGATTCTGGTGGTATATGCTTTTTTTTTTTTTTTTATTCTTTGTTTTAGATCCTATTTGGTCAAACGATTCATAATCTAATTCGAGCTGGTTATGTTTCTATTCTTATGATTGTTGTTTGTCAATTGTTATCATAAAGTTAGAACAGAAATTTAGTGTTGAATTGAGTTGAATTGGAGGTGGTGAATTGGGCTTTTTCTGCTCTAAAGCTTAAATTCATCTGAAATCGAGCATGTCGGGATTGTTTAGCTTGTTATGGTGTTGTCTGATTTATTATGTTTCAATAGTTAAATTTGTATTATTTATGGAAACTCTGTTTCTTGGTGCAGTTCAAAGCGATGGCGTTCTTTAGAAAAGCAGCAAATACACTTGGGAATGCTGTGAATAATCACCAAATCTCTTCATCCAAACCATCCCTTTTTCAGGCGATGGCGATACGATGCATGTCAACTTCAAACTCTTTATTGGAGGTGGGATTCAGAACAACTATAAATAATATATGTATCACTAGATTAGATTATTCACATTTCTCCTTTCTTGCATTTCAGGACTCTCATACAGCACAGATGAGTCAAGTTTGAGAGAGGCTTTCAGCAAGTATGGAGATGTCGCAGAAGGTACTATTAAGCTAATGCCATCTGATGTCTGTACCATCTTTTCTATTTTTGTGCCATTATATAAATTCAGTTGCTCTAATCGTTTGATGTTCATACCAATCCATACCAATCCATACTTAATGCTGCGTATTGTGACTTCGCAGTTTGAATAATACTGGATAAAATTCGCATATTGTGACTTCTCAATTTGAATACTTCTATTTCTCTGGATGATTTTGGAAGATATAGGATACATGAAGTTATGAGTTATCAGTGAATCTGTGTGTCCCGCTCTTGGTTTGTTTTGTTCCTTTTTATTTTGCGATTTAGGCACACAGTCTTGATTCTTTGAGTGAATGATTTGGCATCTTGGTTTCCTGATAAATATATATTATTGTTTTGGAGATATACATACACCTGCCCCCCTTCACTGCTTGTTGTTAGTCCCATGTAAGTGGTGTATGGCCAGCCCTGTATTGGTTTGATGTTATGTAAAATAACATGAGAACTCTATTCATTTATGCTGATATTTCTTTACTTCTTGCAGCACGGGTAATTTGTGATCGTGAGACTGGTAGGTCCAGAGGATTTGGCTTCATCACTTTTACATCTGCTGAGGAGGCGTCTGCTGCCATCCAGGCCTGGGATCAACAGGTCTCATTTTTTCTTCTGTTTAGTTTCTTTCTCATATTTTAATCTTCATTGGAGAAACTTCAAAAGCTTTCGCCGGGAAGTGTTTCTACTTACGTTTTGGTTTACATCTCCAGTTCAATATGCTAACTTTGTTGCCTTTTTTGCATTGTCTTTAGGAGCTACAAGGTCGCAGGATCAGAGTGGATTTTGCTAATGACCGTGCACGGGGCTATGGGGGTGGTGGAGGCTTTGGTGGTGGCAACTATGGCGGGGGTGGTGGTGGTGGTTACAATGATAGTGGTTATGGTGGGAACTATGGTTCTGGTGGTGGCGGAGGTGGTGGTTATAACAACAGTTACGGTGGAAACTATGGTGGGGGCAGTGGGGGTTATAATGACGGTCAGAATTTCAGTGCGACCGGGGGAGCTGGTGCTAGTGAAAACCCTTATGGAAGTGATGTGGGTGTTGGCAGCAGTCCAAATAGCAGCGGGTCCGATGGATTTGGAAACAATTATAGCGGCGAACAAAGCACTTTCAGCAAAGATGAATCCGTAAATGTTAACTTCGGAGATGAGGATGGCACTCCTAATAATTATGCTGATAGAAGGAGCTGAGGGGAGCTCTGATCTATTTTTTCCGAAACATATTCTTAGGTCCATAAAATCGTGGGAAGATGGGCTTGACTAATTAGATTACTTTACTGAACTGTTTTTGCTGGTTGTCTTTTAACATGTGATGTTTGTTTCGTTGCTGTTCGTGCAAAGTGCTGCTGGATTTATGCTTGTGATTGGAACAACCATTGCTGTTTGCAGAACTTTGGTATTACATTTGTGTTGCATTTGTATCACATTTTGTTGTTTCTGAATCCTATATTAATTTGCATGTCACAATTTTGGAAGGAAAATAGTGTGAGATGGTTATGAATTAATAGGGTTGTGTCTTTTGAAGACGTGGAAATAGCTGGAAGTGCCCTATATTGGTCTCCATTTTTACTGTTTGAACTTTGAATACAGGAACATCACTGGAAGTTTTAGGATGAAAGTATTGATAGGCCTGCAGTTTGAGTGGATGTTTTCTTTTAATAGTTCCTGAAGTATTTAGAAACCATCGCAATAGTAGTCAGTTGCATGCATACCACTTGGGGTGTGCAAAGCAATCTGGATCGATCGAATCATTGATTAGTGTATCATTTGGTATGAATCGTTATCGAATTATTTAAATGATCCGATAAACGATCCACTGTAAAAATAGCTGAATTAGCGCTTGATACGATACTTGGTTTTATATGTCAATTTTTAGATCGTACCAAATTATCAAACTATTTAATATATATTTATAGTATTTATTTAAAAAAGTCTGACGTTGCAACTCTTCAAACATGTGTATTTCTTTTACCATTATATGTAAATGTGTCCTTAATTAAATAAAGTAATTAAGTGATTTAGATTTAGAATTGAAAAATAAACAACACCTACCCTATACTTAACCACCTACAATTTTGTTTACTATCTTTTTAATTGATGAATGATGAATATATTATTATATCTTGATTGTGATGATTTTTTTTTTTTTTTAAAAATGATTGTGATGATTTGATGGTGGGTCATTCGTTGAATGTTATGATCCTTAGGATGTATTGATGATTAAAATATGGAACTTTAGAATAAAAAATTAATTAATGGAATATTGTTGAGTTTTTTTAAAATATATTTCTTATGCTTGTCATACTCATGTGTTTTTCTCAACTCGACTATTACTTCTTAATGATGCATTTCGTCATCATTAAAAATTTTTAGTTTTGCAATTAAAAAATGTTCTTTCTATCAGAATGCAATTAATTTTTTCTAATTTAATTGGAAACTTTTTGAGTTTTGACGTATTTGGTCCCCAACTTAATCATTTTGTTATATGGACTTTTACATAGAATGATGCATTCCCTTTTGGGGTGTGAATACGAGCATCCATACTAATACATCTTTTTTTTTTTTTTGATAATCAATCCATACTAATACATCAAGGAAGTAATATTGGATACATTTGATTGCCGAACTTTTGATTTTCACTTTTAATTTTATGATTTAAGTTAGATTATAACATCAACTAGTTGTTTTTCAAATTTAACCGTATAAATTATTATCTTTTGATTTCTAAATTTAAATTCACCCCTAAAAATAAGTCCATTAATGCAACATCTATGTGTACAGATAAAACATTTAATATCATTTGATGCCTACAATTAAAACAACTAAGGATATAGTGATTAAGACTTTTCAAAATTTGTTGTTTAATGGAAAGATAATGCAACATCATTACAAATTTTGACGTAGACACGATAGTGTTTGCTGATATTTGAAATAACTATGGTGTCTTGTATAAAAATAGAAACTTTAGGTAAAATAAATTAGAAAAAATTACAGAATCATAGCCAAACTGTAAATTTGTTTACACTTCTCGTGCAATGGTACCTCTCATTTCTCTCTTACTTTCTCTCTAAAAAGTAGGCAAAGTCTGTTAAGATGAAGAGTCTCCTTTATGTAGTGGAGCTCTAGTGAACTTAAGTGACCCCTAAGGCCCGTGAATCGAAAAGCACCTTCTAGCCCAAGTGCTAAAGGTCCAAAGCATTACCCAACCTATGGGTAAAAATATCGCCCAAAATAGTATTTTTCGCAAAAATATTTGCACATTGACCCTGCCATTTCTTCAAAATTGCAAAGTTCTTTAAAACGACCCTAAAAGGACTTGCTAATTGACAAGTGCGGTCAACAAAGGCTTCTTAGCCACGAGACTTGCGTACGAGAACGGTAATTATGTCTAGCCTCTCTCTTTAGTTTGAAATACGCTTACCAAGCCGAACCCATCTCAAAGCAATGGACTTATGAAGTGCCATAATTATGACAACTCAAAAACACGAAATCATTTCCATAATTGCACGAAACTAAATGGATGAAAAGGTAATTCACGCCTGAACCACAAACATAAAAAATATACCGATACGATGTCTAAGCGACACAACTCTCATACGACATAAAGACCATGTCGGGTTAGTCCGAAATGGTATAGAACGGGCCACGTTGATAAGCCCGACGTGGCCGCATTGAAAGCCACGTCGGATGGTTTGACGTGGCCCGGTGTGCGGTACATCGGCCTAAACGATGTGCCACGTCGGTTAAAGAACTACATGGCGGGTCAGTCCACGTGTGCCCATATTTCGGGGGCACGTCAAGTTGGCCAAGACCACGTTGGTCAAATCGATGTGGCATGCCGATCAACGCCCGACATTGTTCAGTCGAGTTGGTCCAACCACCAACTGACGTGGCAGGAGGACGTCAAACAACCGACGTACTCCATTGTCTCTTGCGTCCTTAAGAGGTCTCTGCCGCCTAAGTCTTCCCCTACCTCTATAAATACCCCCTTATTCTTTCATTTGAAGAATGGGACTTTTGGGAGCTCTAAGTGTATAGTTGTTTTATCTCTCTAGAAAAGCATATCAACACATAGCACATAAACTCATTGCTCATTAAAACGTAACACGTAGTACATCAACTCGTTGCACGTCAACCTGTGGCACGTCAACCTATGACCATATTACCTTGTGGCACATCAACATGACCATGTCAACTTGTGGCACATTAACATGACCACGTCAACTTAAGTACGTCAAACAAAGTACATCAACCATGTTACCTCTACTTTTCCATAGACATGATCATGTTGAAAATGATGAATTCGGCACCCGAGTCAACAATATAAACTTTAACTCGTGATTTGACTACCCCGTAGTGCAAATCACTCGATGTCACGATCCCGAGCGTCTAAGGAGCTCAATGAATAAATAGCGTTGTCAGGCAGACATAATGATCTCTAAACAAGACTAAAACACCCTTCGAGGATAATTCAACAACCATCTTTAAACAATACTAAAATAATAATTCAATAGCCACCAGAATCTCGTCTATGAGACGTACACCCTGCAGGGTCGTCCAACGCGTGATACCATCTAAGACCCTTCAACAGGCACAATTGACTAATGAACTACGTCCGACTTGAGTCTTTCTTTTTAGAGAGTGGGCAGCTTGACTCGACGTTTAGCCCAGTCGCAAGCATAAAATACATGTATCCTCTCATAGATTGGATTTACTTTCTTATTAATTGTTTATGTCTAACTTTGCCGCTCTTAGCGCAAGTCTCAATTGAACCAAAAGCTCTTCTTGTATTGCCTATAAGGTGCAAGAGAGTTTGGTGAGGGAGTAGTCTCGAGACTAGCAAAAACACCCCGCGCCAGTATTGTAATTGTTAAAACGAAAGTCTGGGTCATTTTGTTTTGAGGGAGTTGACGCAACCCTTTAGTTTTTGTGTTTTTAATTAATTTATTTTTTGTTTAGACTTTTACATGTCAACATCATTTGTCAAAAAATATTGAAGTCGAAGGCGCGTATTGGGGCGTCAATTTGGTAGCTTCACCGTGAGGGAATTTTGACGTTTTGGACACATAACTTGGCGGTTTTTAGATTTTGATACATTAACTTGGCACACCTCGATTTTGGTCACTCAACTTGGCACATTGACTCGATTTTGGTCCCATGACCAGTGCTCCACCCACATTTGTCGGAATTGACCAGCCACTAACCTATTTTGGCCCAACTTCTGGCCCCGCATGTACACATGGCACCCACGTGTAAATTAGAAAAAAAGATTCAAATGTATTGTTAAAGTTAAATGATTCTTTTATATATAATATTAAGTAAGATTTTTTTTATATTGCTAGGTTTTTATTATGTTAAATGTTACAAAAATTTTAGGGAGAATTATTGAAAATGCCCTATAAGTCTTCATTTTTCTACTTTTTGCCCTGCAAGTTTTCGGGCTGATGAAAATGCCCAAAAACCTTCCCTTTTTCGCCTAAATATGCCCTGTAACTTATAGTTGGGCTTTCAGTGGCCCGAAATGTTAAAAATGCCATGTAACTTATAGTTACAGGGCATTTTTAATAATTTAGTATTTTTTTTATAATTTTTATATTAATTTTTTTAACAACTAAAAAATTATAACTAAAAATGTTTAATAAACTTAAAATTAAGAGTAATATTACTTTAAATACTAAAAATTAAGATTAATATTACCTTAAACAATAAAAGTACAAAATAATTGTATATTTTTTCTTAATTTAATAATATATTTAGTTTTAGTATATTTTTTTCTAAATTCACCAATAGAATTAACTTTCTTTATCTAAATTATAAAAAATATTATTATATAATTCTAATTTAAATAACTTAGTTTCTCAACAACTAATACGAAAGAAAACGAGGAACATGAAAAAGAAATGAAGACTCAAACTTTAAGCTCCTCACTCATAAAATTAAAATAAAATAAAGAACACTATAATCATCTAACCTTTACCACTTGATGAACTACAAAAATATATAAATACCATTTTAGTATATTTGTATTTAATAGTTAGTACTAAATTTAACTATTTTAAAAAAAATACAATTTGTTTAGTATACAATTATATTATTAAAAATATAAATTAAGAAAAAAAATATATTAAAACTAAATATATTATTAAATTAAGAAAAAATATACAATTGTTTTGTACTTTTATTGTTTAAGGTAATATTAATCTTAATTTTCAGTATTTAAAGTAATATTACTCTTAATTTTAAGTTTATTAAACATTTTTAGTTCTAATTTTTTAGTTGTTAAAAAAAGTATTATAAAAATTATAAAAAAAATTGTTAAATTATTAAAAATGCCCTGTAACTATAAGTTACAGGGCATTTTTAACATTTCGGGCCACTGAAAGCCCAACTATAAGTTACAGGGCATATTTAGGCGAAAATATGAAGGTTTTTGGGCATTTTCATCAGCCCGAAAACTTACAGGGCAAAAAGTAAAAAAATGAAGACTTAGAGGGCATTTTCAATAATTCTGCCAAAATTTTATCCCATTATAGAAGTAATTATTTTATAAATATTCTTTAATATTTTGAGTAACTCACTTATAAGTATTTACATTTTATCAATAACAAGCCCAAAAAACTTAATAATATTAACTTGCCACTAAACTCTAAAAAATAAAATCTTCTTCTTCTTCAAACACCCTCCCCCTTCCCCCCGTGCCATCAAGGAGTAGGTGATAGGCAATCATCGTGAAGCATGGCTATTTTATGTGGCATCACTGTAGACCCCTCGAAGGCAAGATGAAGCGGCTTTGATTGCGTTGGCACCGGTGGAGATGGAGATGATTGATTGAGTTATATTATCTGCTTTTTACTTGCCTTTCTTGGAACATTGAAACAATATTTCTATTCATTTCCTAAATTTTCCCATATCTAAGGGACTGACAAGTAAATCTTAATACAAGAACTATAGTGACATGAGTTCTGAGGCACCACTCGAGAAACGTAGGCAAATCGGCATTATGTAGGGCGCAGCCTCATCGTTATTCAAATTGATATCCTTGATTATGCGATATTTTTTGCTGTTTTCCAGAATAGATGATGACTCTACAGATTCAACATCACAACTTTATTAGCCCATAGACCCAAAGAGGTCGAAGAAAGAGGTAAAATCTAAGTAAACATAACGTAAGAAAATAAGAGCGTTAAGTTTTCGAAATAAGACGACGCAACGCCCAAAATCGAACCAAAACTAGAAATAAATATTGTTCATACGTGCCAACAACTACAAAGGAATAAGATTTCAGGCCCCATCATTGTTGTTCGTATCGTCACCATTTTCTTGGGAGTTGGGAAAATGAGGAGGCCGGGGAGGCGGCGATGACATTCCCAATGTGATCACCAATTCATTTATGACCATCAGGATTGAGAATTTCTCTGGCGCAAAGGGCTCATTATTTTCGGCATGCGGTAATGGCTTCAGGTTCGGCCCTCGAGCCAAATTTAGCCATCTGGCGTCAAAGGCACCATGCATGTAACCTGCGCTATGAATCTGGTGGACCATCAACACTTTTTCCTTCTTGGAGTCTTTGATCCCTCGGCATATACTGATCTCCTGAAAAGTATAGCTACAAACTAAATCCTCGGCTATAGCCAACCGTTGTCCGGCGGTGGAACACTACATTCGTTGACTAATAGTCAGCCACCTAAGGTTAACCATAAAGCGTAATGGGTTAAAGTGATGGATAACATACCCCATTGAGACTACGAGAGTATCCCTGGCCTTTTGCCACAACGATCTTCCCCCTCTCCAACCCCAACTGCTCTTCGAGCTCTTTAACGCGTGCTTCAAACGTCGAATCCTTGTTCTTCAACTTGACGACCTCGTCCTGAAGTTTTTGAACCTTATTGTGAGCAACAAAGGCGGCCTCATGATTAGCTGTCGCTTTAGCAGTGGCATCACTGGCACGAATAAGCACTTTATATATCTCATCATGCGCTGCCTTCAGTGCCTTAGGATTACTATCCAGGTACTCGGCCCTCAGTTGATCGATTTCGATCTTCCTCTCTTCATGAGCATGATCCAGGCTGAGAAAACCAAACATATCGACATAAGTCATTAATCAGATATACACAATTCAGGTTAATGGTATCATTACTGAGCAGGCCATCAACAACACAAGCCTTACAAATTGCGCCCTCCCATCAACAGATGCGGGCAATCGTGTGGCTAGAGCGAGAAACAACATGCAACAATGCGTTAATCCCCTCATCCTCAAATTACGAGAACCCATTGAAATAAACACGCAGGCCGCCCTCCATAGCCGCTCATGAGCTCTCCCTCACTAGGGGCGCCGTATCTTGACTTGGAGCACCACCGACACCGCTTCCTCTAGCCTGACTCCCAGTAGGGACCTGCACCCCTTGTCGTGGGTGAAAAATATTTTTTTTAATGTTAAGAGATTTGCTATCGACGGGAAAAAAAATTGGCGTGGGTGAAATTTGTTAACAGGTCTAGTAAGACCCTTACCCATTTAACAGGGCAGGGTCTGGGTCCCTCAGAATATGGTCTTCAATGGGTCTTGGTCAGGATAGGGTAAGGTCCCTACCCAGGAATTAGACACAGGGTCTTGACAAGGTTTGAGTAAGGGTAGGGTAAAACAAGTGTTTTTAGACCCGACCCGGTCACAGAACTGGTGAGGCTACTCGTTAGCGGGTCAGCAGGTCGAACCGGTTGAACCACTGGTTGGACCGATTTGTTGACTTTAGTCAACATTCCATAAAAATATATAAATAAAATAATAAATACATTATGCTATAAAAATACAAGATTATGCTAACAATATACCAAGCCAACAAAAATACAAATAACAAAGTAGCAACAAGATAACAATACATTCATCACGAGGCATTGTGATCAACTGATCATCCACATTCACAGCAATATTTTCATAATTAGGCACTCTTCCATAGGACCCATACAATGACAAATCAGCAACGTCATTCACCGTTGTACTTGCACTTGAACTTGCAGCATCAGCCCCCCTCAACATATCATCGATTTCTTCATTAGTAAAGTCTTCATTTGTATCTTCTTCTACTATCCATTCGCTGACTCTATCAATATGCTCATAGTCAATTGGATCATATGCTGATTTTTTTTTCGTGCTTCTATAAATAACACAAGTAAGAAATTATACTTACTAATAAAATAAAATACACATTGAAACAAAAGAAACACAATAATTAAAACGTTAAAGTCATACCCTAGATCACATAATTCGCGCATTTACCAGCAAAAAAAACGCACAGGCCGCGCTCTGGCGCATTCAGTGCGCGAGCGCCGCACTAGGACGCACTAAGCTTTCTTAAGTCGCGACTTAAAGGTTGTTAAAACGCGCACTAAGCCGCATTATCACGAACTTACCCGCATTACGGCGCACTAGGCCGCATTAACGCGCACTAGGCCGCATTAACAAATTAAAATCCAAAAAATTCAGAATGTTAAAAAAAGGCTGCAACGTATTATTGAAACCCCAAAGCCCAAAATCTTAACAAAAACAACAAAGAAGAAACTCATATTGCCCTACGATGAATCGAAAATCGAATCAAGGTAATTTCTCCATCTTTGATATTTGTTTTGTCAAATGGACTATCGCAGTTTTTTGTCTTTACTATTTTATTTAGCTTACTTTATTTACTCACTTGCTCTGGTTTGACAAGTGAATTAGGTGGCAATACGTTTTGCTCTTGTTGATACTTTTGCTATTTTTGTCTTTAAGAAGTTTGGTTCTTTTTTATTATGATCCATATTTTTGAGAAGTTTGGTCCTTTTTCTATTATAATCCATCTTATTAGGAATATTTTATAGATATTTTGCATTTTTTTTTTGTTATAATTTACATTCTTCCAGTAATAATGAGTTTTTATATATAAATTATTTATTTTAATATTTTTTTAATAAACGCATTATGACGCACTCAAAATGTGTTATTTTATAAATCGACGCATCGGCGCACCCGCATCCGCACTCGCACCCGCACCCGCACCCGCCTTATGTGATCTAGGTCATACCGCATATTCAAGTGTAGGTTATAATGCACAAACACAAGATTATTCAGTCTCTCATGTTCCAACCTATTCCACTTCTTTGTGTGTATACGTTCAAACACACTCCAATTGCGCTCACATCCAGAAGAGGTTGATGTTGACTCAAAACTTTAATGGCAACCTTTTGCAAATTTGGTACATCACCGCCAAATAGGCTCCACCAATTATCTAAACAATTAGATCATATTAGTACATATATTTTCAAACTAAACATATAAGAATAAACAAAATTTAACTCGAAACAAACATTACCTGGTGTAGAAGTGTGAATACTCCGCAAAGCATACTTTATTCCTAAACTCCCTTGCCGCTATATAAATATGGTCACTTCTTTCACCACATACGGCTCATCTGAGACAAGCTTCTCTAAGACTTCCCACACAGCACTCATCACCTTAGTACTCTGCATAAGCTCACTACCGGAGTATTGAAAAATAGGATTAAACCTGCTACATGGAGACTTTTTTGCAACATTTTATCCCATCTATTATCGATAATTTTCGTATACTGCGAGTAATGAGTTGCTCTGTTGCTAAAAACTTTTTTTACCCCATTTATTCCCCTTGCCATGCCGTCATAAACATAACATAAAGAAGATTTCTCATCAGAATCACACAGACGTAGCAACCTCATAATCGGAGACATCACCCGAACAATAATGTTTACATTGCCCCGAAACACGTCATCCACAATAATAGCCCTCACTTGATTTCCTTTTACCTATTTCCGAAACTTTTCAAAGCCAAGATCATCCACCAACTGCTTCAAAAAACTCCTTCTCTCATACAAACTGCTCAATGCTATAAATACCGTGCCAAGATGCGTAGCACTAGGAGAAATTATTTTTGTCCACCCCTCCTTTTTCCTCAACCAAGCAAGTACCCATATACGGTTATAAACAAAGGAAGTGACTTTAGCACCATCTTGTGCCAATGTTCTAACAAGCGGGAGTTCACAAATATCCTTCATAACTAAATTAATACAATGAGCAGCACAAGGTGACCAAAACAATGACAAATATTTTTCTTCAAGTAAATATTCAGTTTTTTTTATAATTAGCTGCATTATCGGTAACTACATGCACAATAATTTCAACACCAACCAAGTCAATAACCTCAGAGAAGAGCTTGCACAAATTATTAGAACTAGACACAATATCAGATGCATCCACAGACTTGATAAAAGATAATCCTTTAGGACAATAAACCAAGAAGTTAATTAATGACCTATGTCTCCTATCGGTCCACCCATCAGCCATAATTGTGCAACCAGAAGTAACCCAACATTTTTTAAGATCATCGATTTCTAACTGTGATTGAGACTTCACTTCTGCAAGCAAATTAGTTCTTAGTGCATGATAAGACGGACCGACATTACCAGTGCCTATATTGGCTATTCTAGTGATTACTTGGTCAAAGAAAGGAGAATTGACAGCATTCAAAGGGATACAAGCATCAAAAAACCACGTAGCATCGGCCAAATCTGCTTATAAAACTCTTACTCTACTTAGAATTTTTGCCTTTATCGTAGGTTGCGAAGTGTCTACCCCTGCATTTCCTCGCATATAACTTCCTATGTTATTTCTTTTTTTTTTCTCTTGCCATTGTCATTCGTAGCAACAAAAGTTTCACTTTCAATTTCATCATCGCTTTCTGCATCAACACTTAATAAATTTGATGATTGTTTCTTTTTTTTTTCTCATTGTCCAAAAATTCCTTAACTTTGAATCGTGCCGCTTCTGAAACCGAATTATTTCTAACCTGACCTGGGATGCCCGCAATATGTTGCTTAAATCGGTTAATTCCCCCGCCAGAAAGAATAATGAAACAAAAATCACACTTTATTCTACTTTTTTTACCATCTGGCGATAACTCAGTCCCATAATCCCATCCTATGTTGGTTCTACGGCGGACATTTGGAGCGTAGTTACTTTGTTGTGATGTAGGCTCATTTTCAATTGGAGACGGAACGGATGATGGAGTCCCTGAAGTGTTCTCTGCCATTCCTATTTAAGAACACAAGGATTTAACAATTTAGTAAGAATCAAATAATTACATGAAAGACTCAAAGTCTCAAACCACAAACTAAACCAATTAACCAAAAATCCAAAAAGTAATATGATGTTCAAATCTCAAACAAAAACGACATTTATTAAGTAGTTAAGTTAACTAATCCATCAACTAAAGTACTAACTAAACTATCATGTAATCCATCAACTAAACCAATCATGTAATCCATCAACTAAACCAATCACGTAATCCATCACAAAATTACAAAACTTATAATTACTTCGCTACTTTTAGTAAAAATTTAACAAACTACAATTAATAAACTCATTAATCATTACCAATTTACCATAATTAAAAAAAAACACTTATTAATCCTTACTTAGGAGTTAAGGTAGATTGAGCAATCGGAGGGTGTTAGAGCCGCAATCAACCAACACTCATTACAATAGGCTGCAAAAAGACCATATAAGTATAGAACACATGTTAATTTAATTCTTATTTCTTATCGATTAAAAATTAAGAAAAAAAGAGACAAGTGAAGAGGGAGCCGCGACTTACTAGAAGAGCAGCTCCGGCGCGGCTACAGCGGCTCCGGTGCGGAGCGATGAACAGGGCAGCTCCGATTGGCGATTGAATAGTTAGGTTTTTTTCCCTCTTTTTTTCTCTTTCATTTTCAGCCGTGAGTTTGTGAGGGTACTCACAGTAGGTTTCTGAAAAATTGTTTTGTAGATTTGTTATCAACCAAAGGGCAAAAGAGTAATTGAAAGAAAAAAATTGCTGACCGGTTCTCTAGTCAAACCAGACTGATTCACTGGTTTGGCCGCAGCCCGTTTTTGGGGCTGATTCGGACCGATGAAGCCACCGGTTCCCAGCCAGTCCGGTCCGGGTCTGAAAATAGAGGGTAAAACCCTACCCTTGACAGGCCTAACCCGGGGTCGACGACAATTGGTAGAAGAAAAAGACAAAGCGGATCATTTAGAGCTTACCGAATAAACTTCCCCAAATACAAGTGAAAGTGGCAATGCCATAATCGTGGCGCCGATCGATTCATACAAATGGCGGTGCAACAACATTAAAAATGGAGTAAAAGAGTTACATTCATAGCTGCTACAGGGCAACTTGAATGTGAGCAAGAGAGAAAACGAAGGAGAGAAGCACGCTCTTTTTTTTTTTAACACAAAAATCTCCCAAGAAGTCGAACTTCAAAATGTGCACCCATCAATATTAAAATTGTAAAAGGACAATGTGTTATAATTAACAACTAGAGGCAACAAGTTTTAAAAATTTTGAAACCACCAGAGCAATTTGGGAACATAACTTGAGTTCCAAAATCCATACCCTTTAAAATATTGTATAAATAATTATGGCATTAATTAAAGCTAAGACTAATTTAAAAAGGCTAGGTATAACTGTATTGTTTCCATTTTTTATTAACTGGAAGCCTAATCATATGGGCTAGCGATATTGCGCAGAGCACTAAATGTTGCTGTCAAAATAATTATTTTAAATTCTCTAATTACCCTTGTCTATCAAATGCTATAAAAGTTAAGTGTTTAGTATATCTTACATAATCTATTTTTTTGATTAATTACACTCGCATTATGGAATTTTGTTAAGTCTACTATAATTGTATAATTCATTTATTCTCTTACTCCAGATAAAATTCTTATTTTTGCCATACAAATCTGGACATATACGGAAAGTTAGTATCTTTTGTTAATAAATTGTATATTGAGTTTTCAACCATTATTTTACTTATGGAGTCACTAAGCCAAAAACAATATCAGTTTAAAATTATTTTTAAATATTTTAGTCATATTAGATAATGCAAGTATATTAAATTAGAAAATAAGTATAAAAGTACAAAGGAAATGCATCATATTATATAGTAATTACCAATATATATGAGCGAATTGTTTTTTAAGAATATTTATTTGAAGGCTTCATCTTTTTACGTCTTTCTTATTTTTATGGTTGTCCTTTTTTTAAACAAGTTTATGTCTCATAATACTAAGCTTAGGACATTCAAAAATATAGATTTTCTTCCAGTTAGTCTATTAATAAGTTTCTTTCCAGAAAATTGAATTAAAGGATTCGGTGCAGTTCTTTTTAATTACAGGGAATAATCAAATTTAATATACTTTTTTCTTTGTTAAGAAATATCCATATATTTTTAGTCTTCTATTTTCTATTTTATTTTTATGAATGTAAATGTATATATGGCTGTATAATAATTTTATATTAGTTAGACGGGAAGAATACTAATTGGAGTGACAAATCATGAGATTGTCTTTATTGAGTTTCCATAATATAAGGCTAATCAATATGCAAATAATAGTATCTAGAATCAAGAATTTATTAGTACTGTTTGATTGACAAGGGTAAATTACAGAGTTTGAAATAATTGCTTTGACAGCAACATTTATTCCTCTGACGAATATCGCTAGCCCTAATCATGGTATTGATCGTGCAGTAATCAATCCCTTATTGTAGGAATACTATTTAGTGAAAACAAATGTATTAAGGAAATTAAAGCAACTAACATTTATAGAGATTGACCAAGAAGGGTAATTTAGAGAGTTTAAGAAAAAAAAAAATTGACAACAACAATCTCTACTTTGGCAATAACACTAGCCTTATGATTATCGTCAATACGACACGAATTGGACTTTACTCATCAATTTCTCTTAACTTATATAGCGTACATATATAAAAAGCATGCATATATTAACCCCGCAAAATGAAGAAAAAAATGAATTTATTTGGTTCGTCTCTAATTCATTCATTTTTTTTTTCAATATTCATTCAGAACTTTATTGGCCGGTGTGACATTTGGCAATTACTTTCCTGGTCAATCATGAAAATTTAGGATGAAAATTAAGATATAGTCAGTTGAATTAAAGTTTATAGTGAAGAAACCTTTGTTAATTGTAAATGATTGATAATTTTTTATGTATAACCTTTTTTAAGATGTATAACGACAACGAAAACGAGTAACGTTAAAATTTCAAATCGACAAGTATTTTTGAACTTTAAATTTTCTATTACACCCGTTTGAAGATTATAACAGCTAATTTTTAATTGATATTTGGATTGCACATATCTGCTAAAGATTTCAATTACTAAAGAAACATTGCGAAAATGAGCAATAGATTTTAAAAATATAAACATAATTTTTTAAGATTTCAATATATATTGAGATATTATCTAAAATCAGATCTTTATACTCTAATGTATTTAGTTGTCTTACGCAAATCGTTCAACATAATAGTTACACGAATCAAACCATTGATTATGTCCCGTAATTTAGGGAGTATCAATAATTATTAGGTTGTAGATATATCAAAAATGAAACTTGTATATATATAAATCATACTGCATTAGTTTTATTCACATTAAAAAAGAAAATTGTATATCCTTGGAGGAGTCAGGAGTACACAAAAAGATACAATGTCTCAACTGAGTCTTGATGCACGTTGGACTTGTTTCAGTGACGGTTGCATGGATCCAAGGTGTTGTTCCAGTGGTGAGTATTATTTTCCCAACTATTTCATTTCATCACTTCATCTAATTTTTCCCCCAGACGTTTTATTTTTTAGCATTTGTTTTCCAATTATCGTGTTCGAAGTTGTTAGTAATTTTATGTTATCTTCATTTTCTAAAACTTACAGGCTATAAATACCAGTGGCCGGAATTAGTTGGCACTAACGCACAACGAGCCAAAGCAATAATTCAGAAAGACAACCCTTTGGTGACATTTGTCTTGCTTCTTCCGCCCGACGGCTATTTCATACCAGATTTTTGCTGCAACAAGGTTGTAATTTATATGGATGATAATGGAAAGGTTAAGCGCACTCCCATGGTCGGTTAAATGTTGGGGATAGATGAAATGAGATTTGAATAAATAAGTTGAAATGGAGTTGTGCAGTTTTACTCAAAAAGTTGTGCTAGAGCATATATCAAAATTGCTCATTGAATAAAAACTATTATTGCCGAACTTGAAGTATATATAGCATTTTGCGTTGTTCTGTTAAAAAAACGATCATGATTTAATTGAACGTCGTTTGCCTTGCAAATTTATCTTGATTGTAATCGTAACGAACCCCCTGAACCCCCTGAGCCTGGTTAATTAGGTTATTCTCGCACATCGTAGTTAAGTATAACTGCGCTACACACAGGTCTCTGACTAATCGAATTAAACTGTACCAAATGTATAAGGCTAGCAATATTGCCAGAGCGCATTTTGTTGCTGCCAAAGCAAACTTTTCAAGTTCTCTAATTTACCCTTATCAGTCAAAGGTTATAAAAGTTAAGTATCAATCTTTGGTACATAATTATATTGTCTCAATTAATTATCCTACTTATATTAATCTCATTGTTCGTATAATAAACCACTTCTATATGTAAGTTAATCTTTTCCATGCGTATTACTCATTATCAATCAGACTGTTCCATGTGAATCAAAGTAACTCACAGTTGCAGAAATTAATTCCGAATACATACAGTGGAACTTCTGGTAAACTTTTTTTACTTATTGATTATTTATCAAATTTCTGTATGTTCTAATATGTGAAAGCCAAGAAAGATAAGAGTCAAATGCTCTGTTTTTTTATATGATGCCCACAGAATGCTCGTGATATGTAAACTATATATTAACTTCTAATCCATGTATATAATATTTCATCTTACACAATTTTGTTTTAAGTGTATTCTTTTATGAACATTAAGTGTATTATTATTATGGGGTGAATTTAACAGATAAAACGAAAGGAAAAAATAAGAGAAATTTTTACATATTATTTAACTTGTTATGATGATTTGGTTTGTTGCTGAAAAACTTATGTACTTATAGTAATGTGCATGAGAGAAACATTAAGCATGTAACTACACGAAGCTGTTAAGGTAGCAACTTCTTTGTGCCAGGAAACTTGGTTACTTGATATGCATTTGGTTATATCAAATCCTAACTTATTCAACTTGTATTGCTTTACTTAACAAGCATTTGACTTTTATTATTTGAACTCAGAATTGGCAGGAAGTAAATGGCTGATCAAACTGATGCTACACGTACTGTCCAACTACAAAAAATAATTGAAGGGGATGAATTTCAACTCTTTGAAGAGATGTTTGTATCCCGTGAAGAACTTTTAAATGTTGTGAGGTGCTTTTATTCGAAGAAGGGGTATGCTTTGTCAATTAAAAGCTCTAGAAAGGACAAATATGTGACAATCGGTTGTGATCGAGGAGGTCAATATCGAGATAGAATCAACGTTCCCATTGAGCATCGCCAAAGGAATACAACTACTCGTCTTATAAATTGTCCATTTGAGCTTCGAGCTAAAGTACAAGATGATGGATTTTGGAAACTTGCTAAAAGGAACGATTCTCATAATCATGAAGCTTCTGTTGATATGTGTGGACATCCCTCTGCTCGACACTTTTCGAAAGAAGAAATATCGAGTATCGATGATATGACCAAATCAGGGATTGCTCCACGCCAAATTCTTAGCTCTCTTCGACAGAAAAATCCTTATCTTCAGGCTGTATCAAGAAACGTATATAATATGAAAGGGAAGATAAGAAAGGAAACATTAGCAGGACGTACTGAAATTCAAGTTTTATTTGAAGAACTTGGCAAGGGTGACTTTATGTTTGATATTCAGCAAGATGGAGAAGGTCAATTGACTCACATGATTTTTGCGCATCCTACATCAATGAAGTTAACCAAGAGCTACTCAACAGTGTTTGTGATGGATTCCACGTATAAGACAAATAGGTATCATATGCCTTTACTTGAGATTATTGGAATTACAAGCTTTAACACTTCATTCTATTCTTCTTTTGTCTTTATGAAAAAAAGAGAGGCAAGAAGATTATGTTTGGGCTCTAAAAACTTTCCAAAGATCTCTCGGATTAGATCACGAACCATGTGTTATTGTAACTGATAGAGAGTTGGCGTTGATGAATGCCATCAAAATCGTGTTCCCCAGAGCTGTAACGCCCCAAAAATTAGGAAGACAATATATTTATACTTTAGTCCTTGAACTTTTGAAAATTTCTATTTTGACCCTAAATGTTTAGAGAAGTTTGCATTTTAGTCCCTAAACTTAAAAGTTAGTCTTTTATTATTTTTATTGGTCTATAATCCTATAACTTATATTTCAATTCCAAATATTAACCAAGTGATTGAATTACCTAGAAAAATTAAAGAAATCTAATTATACCTATTTGAATTTTAATTATAAATAATTGAGGGACTTGATATGCAATTAATCAATTGATGATGTAAGCCATGACATATTGTTGAGGTAAGCATGACATCCTTAAGAGCATGATTAGATTCAGATTTTTTGTGAATTAATATAAAATAGTCAAAGTGGGACCTAAATAAGTATGATTAATTTACTATTTTTGCCTATAAATACTCACCCTTCTTCACCATTTTCTACAGCCCAAAATAATCCGATTCTGCAAAAATAATAAGAAATAACAGTTGTTCCTTTTTGTGTTTTCGTTCGGAAAATAAATTTTCCAGATTTTTCTCTTGCTATTTTCTACCCAAAAAGACGCCAAAACTTTTACTGCGCATGAAATACCGATTCTGCACCTTAGAAAAATCATAACTAATTCTAAAAACATCCTTTTTGATCAAGGCCAACGGCTGAATACTCTCCTTGGTGTCTTCTATCTTTTATATGAAGACATCTTTCTCCAATAATACGATCTAGAAAGACATAATCCATAAATCGTAAACTGCTGCCGGGAAATCCGATAGCAACTCTTATGTTGCAAGAATTATTTAGCATAGCAAACTTTTGTGTTTTCACAAAATCCTGGATTCCCACATCTTTCATGATGCTAGAAAACCATAAAGCATAAAAATAATTTCAAAACCAAGTTCATTTGGATGCCCGATCAAAGGTAAAACCAAAACTGCGGCGATTTTCAGTTTATTTAGCACAATCTTTGTTTTCTTAATTTATAAGTTAATCACCATCATAATTCAGTGTATTTATCGCACACATAAATTTAACTTGATATAGTGTTAGTTATAATTAGATTATCATGATTTATAATCATGAATTGACATTTTTGTGATCTTATTTATACATTTAAATGGTAAATTTATTATGTTTAACATATTATTCTCATAAGTCTTACAAGATTATTCTTGCCACTTCATGACATAACCATCAAATAAGATTATTTATCATCCCTTATCACATGTTTTGATAAAACTCTCATGTTTATATCTTTATATTTAAGTTATAAAACGAATATATGCATTTTTAAACTTACTATGTAAAATAAAGTAATAAATGACTAAGTTATACATTTTAAGGTGTTATTTCGTATGATTTGGTGTGTGGTTATAAAAAGTTTGGAATTGATTAAAGACTAAAAAGATGAGTTTTCCTAGAGTTAGTTAAGTAATATGTTTTTCTTTAAATTCATCATCTAAAATTTTCATGTTTAGTGTAATGACATAAATTAAGCTTATGTGTTATTTACTAAGATTCACATTATAACTAGCATTCTTAACAAGAACGTTCTCGATTTCACCAACACGAGAATTGAAGAAAATGTACTAATAATTGTTGTGGTGAATTATAAATTCAGTTGATTAATATTATTTAAATTTGTTAAAGGTTTGACGAACTAATCAAAGTCATCAAGGTTCCCCGTACGAGTTAAGGTGAGGTTCTATTTCTGATTTGTTCTAGCCCCGTTTGGCATCCGGCCCTGAGGAACTTGGACAGAAAAGTCACTATTCTATTACCAAACCTCGAACAATCTATATTTCATCATAATCATGTTTGGCATCTCATCTTATAACATGATTTTCTTACTCATCGCTAAATCATACCCAATCATTTATTATTTATCATAACTATTCACAATCATGATAACTCTCCAATATTGTAATCTCATATGCTGGTTCTTGAATTGTGCAAAGAGCAACGAACTATGTTCGGGACATGTAGCTCAAGGAGCAACGGATATTATCCGGTTTACTAGCTTGTTTGTTTATTTGTGATACCCATTGGGACGCCTTTGGGAAGTTGGGCCCAGGGATTGAGTCGAGTTACTGCCGGGCAGTAAGGACTGTCGGTTTAAGTAATTTCGCTTGATACCCATCTATCTAGGCGCCGCTTGCAGTCAGGAGTTGGCTGTAACCCGCGTGCTGGATCGACATGTACTCGAGCATGTCTCTTGATTGTTTGCGAGGTCGCTCCTCGTCGGGAGGTATAAGGTAGAATAGTAAAAGTTATAAGGCAGGATTCGTTTATTGTTAAGCACAAGTTCATTAACTATTCTATGAAACTCCAGTACCATTGCTACATCAAATTATCAAATTGAACAGTTTCTACCGGTAAGATCACTCCTCGACATGTATCCAGTAGGTCACAGTTAATTCTTATATTACAAGTTCTTTTATATGAATCTCACTAAGTCATTAAAGACTTATTCCTCGTTTCTTCTGTCCATTCCTCAGGATAAAAATCAACATGGCAGCATGGATCAAGTGAATAATTGTTCAAGCGTGCATTTTGGAATATTCGTGTTTTGTCATTAGTGCATAACCATTAAAATAGTCACATTATTTGTAATACCAAGACTTCCGCTGTACATATCACAATATAATTTATAAAATGTGTATGGTTTTGATCATGAACAAGTGAGACCCCTTTCTATGAGTTGTGCTTTAGTCTGGATTGGGTAAAGTGGTTGGCCGCCACTGAACCAACTCGGATCGAAGCATGGCTCGTGGGACGCGATCGTCACAAGAGCAGTGAATCTTCTTTGTGTATGGCACATAAAAAAACTTGGTTGTCAATTGTAAATCTCACTTTGAGAAATTGGAAGAGTGGGAGGGATTCTTGTCATCATGGAACGTTGTGATAAATTGTCCAAGTGAAACAAAATTTCAAGAAGCTTGGAACGAATTTGAAGTATCTTACAAAGATAAAACTCGTGTACTTAGCTACATTAAGAGGACATGGCTTCCATACAAAGAGTATTTTGTTGAAGCATGGGCAGGAAAGTACTTGAATTTAAATAATAGAGTTTCTTCAAGAGCAGAGGGTGCACATTCAAAGCTTAAGAAGTACCTAATGGTTTCTAATGGAGACCTTCGCACTGTGAAAAATAAAATGTGTCTTATGCTTGAAAATGAGTTTAAGGAGATTAGGACCCAGTTGGCTAGAGAAAGGCTCCACATTCCTCACAACTGCCTTTTGACTAGAGTATCATTTTTTGCATTGAAAGAGTTAAACAAACAAATTGATTTGGCAAAGAAGGGATTGATGCAATTAACATGTACTGGCCATTATTCGGCAAAGATGGGTCTTCCTTGTGTGCATAAGATGCGTGATTGGAGAGATAAGGTATTGCCTCTAGAATCTGTACATTCGCAGTGGCGTATAGATACAAGAGCAAATTTTCTTTTAGAAGATGCACCAAACAATGAGGAAGCTGCATTAGAAAAGTTACTGAATGAGTTACATGATAACTATCAACAATGGCCAACTTGTGAGAAAGAGAACGCTCGTAACAGAATATCTCAAGTCATAAATGGTCGACAATTGCTCTTCGAACCGGTTGTTCAACCCAATAAAGGTAGGCCTTCAAAATTCAAAAAAAGAAAAGCATCGAGTTCTACAAAACGTGATCCTTCACGATTTGAGATCGTAGAGGCATCACAAAGTTGTTCAAGATGTCAAAATAGGAGACACGACACTATTGCATGCCCACATAAAATGGACAATTTTGGTGGCGAAAGCTCAATCCACATTGATCTGAACTTGACACCGCCTTATAATAATGAACAGATCCCGCCAAACTTCTAATATGTAAGCATCACAACTTTACAAGCTATTTTAACTTCGTTTGCTATATTAAATTTGGTATTGTTACGTATGTTATGTTTGAGTATTTTCTAAATATTATTTGACGTTAGTAGTGCTTAATGTATGAAAGTGTTTTTTTTTATATCTTAATTTTATCAGTAGAGTTTGATCTGTTTATATGATTGTTATCGTTGTTGTAACGGAAAGAAAAAATGATTGTTATCGTTGTTTTTTTGCAGCTCCGGAAGAGGAAGAGTTTTAGGGCAAAATCTTCATATGGTCTTTTTTTTCTTGTACTGCCGTTCAACATTTCTATTGAGATCCATGTCATTGAATAATGTTTACTCAGACAATCGTTTTAGGTTAGTGTAATATTTCAAAGTTTCTTGAATATCTGAAAACTTTTGATGTTGATGTTATACTGTTAATTTTGTTTTGTTAGATAATCATTTATGTCCTAATTGAAATTATTTTTTATTTGGAATTGATTATGTTGTTCTTACTTAAGCAAATGAGATAAATCTTGTCACGTACAAGTTATATAAAATAATTAATTTGACTCATACATAGACACACAACATTGCAGGCCAATTAGTTAATGTACATGATCATATTCATATTCTATTGTTCTGTTTTAGTTACGAGAACAAATTTACGAACCATGAAAAGAGTAAAATGAATTAGAGCAATTTCCTCTGAATTTTTATTTTAAAGTTGAAACGTAAGTTTAATCTCAAGCTACTCTGTAATTGGACATTTACGAGAAGTCCTTAAAAAGTGAAAACATGGATATCTGTTAGCAAGTCAGATTTATTAATTCTCATTGTTGGATCGGTTGTGTAATTGTAATGATTGAGTTTCTTTAATTAAAAACAGTTAATTGAGAAAGAAGATAATTTATGGACCAATGATTACTTAACTTTTATAACCTTTGACTGATAAGGGTAAATTAGAGAACTTGAAAAGTTTGCTTTGGCAGCAACAAAATGCGCTCTGGCAATATCGCTAGCCAATGTATAAACAATAAAACTGAAAGTATATGTTAGATCATATCGTTGAGATCATAAGCATTTAACAATTAATAATTGGATTTTTTTAATATAGTTTATTGGATCTCGGCTGAAGAGTTATGGTATACTTTTTCTCGGGCTTTTGTCGATTCTCTCGTCCCACAACCAATTATGCAAAACTTTCACCTGGTTGGAAAAAAGAAAAGACACTATACGAATTTAGAGGAGGGGGAGGTATAACATTAAGAAATATTGAACCAAAACTGCAAATATATTTTTAGATACTTACGCGCTCAGGGTAGTGGTCCAAATTTATCCTCTACATTCCTACCTATCAACAATTCGGGCTAAAATTGTAAAAGAAGATAAAAATTATTCGGGCTAAATGTATTCATACTATTCTATCGTCCATAAATCTACACAACATAAATGATAAAACCGAATTATAATATGGTAAATGTGCAAGATAAATAAATTGCGCACAAATATATTTGAAACTAAATAGAGATATATATGTGCAATGCAAAACATTTACGATCTAGGCCCATATGCCACTTTGATAAGTATGTATACAAAGTTTGGCAGGCCTTACATATGAGTATACTAGAAATGTCGGTACTCGATCCCTGCGTGATTAAAAAAATATTATTTGTATGGCAAAGAAAATAACTTAAATAAATAAAAATTAAATATATGAAGATAGAGAATTTATATATCTTATCTTCTTTTTATATATGGGAAAAGAGAATCAAGTAGGTGTTCTTCTTTAATGGGAAGATTTCAATCATGGTAAAAATTAAAGATAAATGACTATCCATATTGATTATACCTATGTTTCATATTATTTAGTTGTAAAATCTATATAAGTATCACTAGAACCTCTATATTAACAGTTGTAACGAACGACAATCGCAAATGAGACGATGGCTCCTCTACGTATCATTTAATATAGAACGAAAAATGGTTTAGTATATAGTTGGTAACTTCGTTAATCGACTATAAATAACTTTTAACATTTTAATTCACACCTCAAATATTATTAAACAAATTAAATATAACTTGAACTCATGTTTGCTAATGAGACTCTATGTTAATTAACAAAAAACACATCAAAATCCGACGAAAAAACACGAAAGATTAAACAAAGAGGCATTTGCTACCGATATCCGATTGGAAATAATTAAGTTGGCATTGGCTATCTTTTAAAATTATTCGCTACCGGATTCGGTCATGAATAAGGAGTATTCGCTACCGGAATCTGGTAGCGAATGATCAAAAAAATTGAATTTATGAGTTTTTTCATCGAATTTAATATATATTGTTGATTTAATGATCGATTTCAACAGTAATAGGTACATGTATGTTAAACAAACAATTTTTTTTGATTTGTAGCGCATTAGATAATAGTTTAAGCATCGATTCATATTAATGAAACTTTTAACTAACGATAAATGACTATCCATATTGATTATACGTTTGTTTCATATTGTTTAGTTGTAACATCTATATAAGTATCACTAGAACCTCAATATTAACATTTGTAACGAACGACAATCCCTAATGAGACGAGGGCTCCTCTACGTATCATTTAATATAGAACGAAAGATAATCTAGTATATAGTTGGTAACTTCGTTAATCGACTATAAATAACTTTAAACACTTTAATTCACACCTCAAATACTATTAAACTAATTAAATATAACTTGAACTTATGTTTGTTAATGAGATTCTATGTTAACTAACAGAAAAACATCAAAATCCGACGAAAAAACACGAAAGATTAAACAAAGAGGCATTCGTTACCGGAATCCGGTTGGGAATAATTAAGTTGGCATTGGCTATCTTTTAGAATTATTCGCTACCAGATTTCGGTCTTGAATAAGGAGTATTCCCTACCAGAATCTGGTCGCGAATGATCAAAAAATTTGAATTTACGAGTTTTTTCATCGGATTTAATATATATCATTGGTTTAATGATCGATTTCAACAATAATAGGTACATGTAATCATGTATGTTAAACAAATAAAAAAATTTGATTCGTAGTGCATTGGGTAATAGTTTAAAGCATCGATTCATATTAATGAAACTTTTAACTAACGATAAATGACTATCCATATTGATTATACGTATGTTTCATATTATTTAGTAGGAACATCTGTATAAGTATCACTAGAACCTCAATATTAACATTTGTAACGAACGACAATCGCAAATGAGACGAGCGCTCCTCTACGTATCATTTAATATATAATGAAAGATAGTTTAGTATATAGTTGGTAACTTCGTTAATCGACTATAAATAACTTTTAACACTTTAATTCACACCTCAAATACTATTAAACTAATTAAATATAACTTGAACTTATGTTTGTTAATGAGATTCTATGTCAACTAACAAAGAAAACATAAAAATCTGACGATAAAACACGAAAGATTAAATAAAGAGACATTCGTTACCGAATTTTGATCGCAAATAAGGGGCAAAGGCGACCGGAATCCGGTCGCCAATAATATTCAGGCATTGGCGAATGGATTTCGGTAGTGAATGCCTATTTAAGTATTTGCTACCAAATTTCGATCGCTAATACTCCTTATTCGCGACCTGAATCCGGTAGCGAATGCCTAAAATATTATTCGCTACCGGATTCAAGTCGCCAAATTAGTTGCAAATGTCAAAATTCAAATTTTTCAGCATTGGCTACCGGAATCCGGTTGCCAATAACCCTAAAAATGGACGAGAATTTGAAATGTATGAAAATTTAAAATTCCAACCTAAATTCTACAAATACTCCCCCTTATCTCTTTCATTTCATCAAAAAAAAAAAAAAAAAAAACCTAACACCTACATTTTCCTTCCTTCTTTCAAGCTTTGTTCATTAAGAATCTTCAAACAATTTTCCAACTTCTTTTCTCTTAACATTGTTTTTGTATTCTAATCACAAGAAATCGTAATCTAAAAAAAACAAGCTTCCGATAAATTTTTACTGGAATATTGTTTTTTTTTTCGTTAAATATTATTCGCTACCGGAATTCGCTCGCCAATACCTTTAATATTATTCACTACCAAAATCCGGTATTGAATATTATATTAGTATTCACTACCAAATTCCGGTAGCGAATGCCTATTTGATTCTGGTGGCAAGTGCCTTTTGCAGTGTAGTGGAGTGTGCTCGCTTAGTCGTCTTCTTTATTTTTTATTTTAAAAGAAGAACAACGTGTAAGGCTTTTTAAATTAAACACAATTGAAAGAGATAATGTAGAAAAAAAATGGATCCAAATTGTATATTTTAAAAGACGGAACAAAACTAATAAAGTTTTATTTGAATGTTCTTAAAATTGAAACATGTTGAAGACACTATAAGTTCTAAGTTTCTAAGTATATGTTTGTCTTGGTTAACCTACTCTGCATTTTTCGGTTAACAAGGTTTGCGGTCTATTACATCGACTGCTAACTTATCTAATTCTCACCAAATGGGTAATAAGTAAAATAGAAAGAGCATCCAAGAATTAAGGAATGAATATAACAGGAAAAGGTACAATTAATCTCCTTTAACTAAATATTGTCTTAAATAATTTGACATACAAATCAATATGGAGACATCTTTTCTCATTTTTATTTCTCTTCTAAGTAAATGCGGGTTTTACAATTACAATCAATTTGGGTGTTCCATTTTCATATACCAAACTTACAAAGGCACCAAATGAATTAATAAATAAAAACCTCCTTTCATTATGACAATGTTCTCTAATCTATTTTGGTGACATTTTAAGGGTTCTTACGAATATCGCCATATACAAATTTTTTTCGATATCATATTAAGCTGACCAAAACTGATGGACAAAACCAACAAATACAGCCCAATTTGAAAATGTGATCTGCAGAAAAAGAGAACAAACAAAGACAATAGTTAAACCAATAAACAAGAAAACAAATTAAGCAGGATCATTCTCTAACGCAACAAAACAATCAGTATTTGAAAACGCCGAGCGTGCAAGATCATGCGCTTCCTCATTATTTTAGCGTCGTGTCCAATGGAAGATAACTGACGGATGACTTACTTTATATCTTTGTAGAACTCAGATCAAATTTTCACCCTCAGCCAATGTCAATACGACTCTTAGTAGCATCTAACGCCACCAAACAATCACCTTCAAAAATCACCCTCTCCCATCCATGAGAAATCACCATCTTAACACTTATATAAATCGCAAGAAATTATGCGTTGAACGCACCAAGGTTGCCTTTTATTCTTCATTGCACCTTTGCAAGGATATTAACTTTTCAGTCACGTGTTAGCAAGCTAACCCTAATTGCTCCTTACTCGACAAAAAACTGCCCCATCAAGATTAATCTTGAACCGAGGACGAGGACACGGTTTCCAGTCATTCAATTCCGACATCCCCAACCCACTTTTCAAACCATGCGCATCCACCCAACTCCTTGCAAATTAATAATAATCAAAAGTTGGATTTTGAAGTTCCTCCAATAAAAACAAAAACAAAAACAAAATCAAGAATTCCTCAAATAAATACCGTTTTAATATTATCTACTATTAATACAAAAGGAGGATGTTATTAACCAATTTTGTTTTACCCCTTTTGCCCCACTAATTTTTATTAATTACTTTGAGTTAAAAAAAAAAAAATGTCTCCTAGAGCCCTACCCTCGTAGTCGTATATACTCACATAGGCCTAAAGGCCCCTCTCTCTCCCCCTCTCTCTCCACTTTATTTGACTAATAATAATAAAGGAGAATGTTATAAACCAATTTTGTTTTACCACTTTTGCCCCTCTAATTTTTATTAATTACTTTGAGTTTATTTTTTTTTTCTCTGTCTCTTAAGGCGGTAAGGCCTCTCTCTCTCTCCCTCTCTCTTGCCATGACTATCAAGGGGTTTCTTTTTATTATTGTTGTCCTATAGTTTTTGTTACTTTATTGTGGTCCTTTACAAACTGTAAAAGAATCCCATCAAGTTTTATAAAACTTCTAAAAGACACCAAAAACTTTAAAAATTTCATAAAATCCCTTTTACGTTCTAAAAACTATAATTGCTTATCTATCTATATATAAGAATGAGTCAGTTTCATCGTGTCCATCTTACGTTGTTTCAATTCTGTCACTGTAAGTTTAACTAATATAAATTATAGAAGTCATTTCAGTTTTAAATTTTTCTATTTTTACCCCAAGAGTTTTTGTTATTTAACTTACTGGTCTCGTTTGTTTTGTTTTGCAGTACTAAGCACCTTGTGGCCCCTCGCGTATTAATCGATTTTTGTGCACCTAATATAATATAAATTAGTAATTAATAGTTTGGGAGCATGTGCAGTGATATCTGGGGACCCGCACACATTGAACATTGGGACCCACCTAAATGAATTAGTAATTAACGATTTGAGGACCCGCGCACATTAGTCGCTTGGACTCGCGTACAATATAATAAGATTATTCATTGGGACCCACATAATATGTCAATTAAATTAACGGTTGCAATAAAATAAACGTTTTCATCACCCATCTTTCATTATTTCAATTTTTCCACGTGAGTTTGACTGATCACGATATTCTTCTTTGTTTTGCAGTAATAAGTACCTTGTGGGCCATTACGTATTAATTAATTAGTGTCCACCTAATAAAAAACGAATTAGCAATTAGTAGTTTGTGGATCCTCTTGCAAATAGCTTGAGTACATTTGGACCCACATCGTATAAAACGAATTAGAAAATAATGCTTTGGGATACACACACTTACATTAATCGCTAGGACTCGCATATCGTAGAATAAGTTTAATTACTAGGGGTCGCGTCATAATATAAATTATTTATTTTGAATTGGTTACCATTGGAGCACCTCACATATTAATCAATTGAGGCCTGCTTATTGTCAAAATAATTACAATATTAAATAGTGCAAAACCATTGTTTAGACCAAAATCTAAGGGTGGCCAACGGGAGCGGGTACCCATTCCCAAACCCTACCCATACGGGAAATTCCTTATAGGGTCGGGTTGATTCGGGTGTGGGTACCCTAAAATGCACTACCCACGGGTTTTAAGGTGGGTGCGTGTATGGGAACGGGTAGTTCTTGTCCATTTCCCTTACCCTATAGGGTACCCAACTATTTTATACTATGATATTTATTTGAAATTTAAGAAGATATATGCCTAAATACAATAAATATATACTTTTCTTTTAGTAGTTAGACATTTTAATAATACAACCTGCAACATATATTTTCTTTACTTAACAATTAACTCATATTAACTCACATTCTTTTATATTTTTATTTTTTAAACAGTAAAAAATAAAATAACAGGGTACCGTCAACCCGCAAGATAGGGGTACCCTACCCTATCGGGTATTCAGCTGCGAGTACCCTACTAAAAGGGGAAAGGGAAAGGGATTTTTTTTCATTCTGAAATACGCGGGTACCCTCATTTGATTCCCTAACGGGGCGGGTACCCTACCCTGACACACCCCTACCGAAATCTGTCGTCGTGATTGTGGCAATTAGATAATGAAAATTAGTATACAAAATAGGTGAGATATAAAAATAAAGCGTGCGCTTTTCATGTGTTCATGATTTATTTAATCGTTTGAGGCCGAACATGCCCGTGTGGAGCACGGAATGATTTTTCCCCGTATATATACGTTTAGTAAATTATTTTGCTAGTAGTGTAATGACAAAATGAAGTTGTAAGATTTTCCCGCCAATCCATCCAAACCTTGTCGATTTTGAAGATTTTGCCGCCATGGAAGGCTACGATTACGACTCTGAGTACTCCCTAGCCTCTTTAATTGCACATTTGACAAATCACTTTTCTCTTCCAATTTGCCGCAAATTAGGGTTTTTTTTTTCCCCTAATTTCTAATTTACGAGGAACCCAGAGCCATTTTCGACAACAGGTATTGCTATTGAAATTTTCTAATTTTTGTGAGAAATTTATATTTGAATGTGATTACTGATTTGTCTCTGTCCTTGTTCAATCTGTGTGTATCTGTTAGTTGCATGTACCTTATTGAAATATTATTGATGACTTTATCCAAATTCTATCCCTTAAATTGTTATATGAATTTATATTGCTGGGTGTTTAATTGCTTTCTTGATTATACTTAATTTAAACAATTAGGGGCAAATATTTGATGGACCTGTTTTTACTTATAGAAATGTCTTTCTGGGCCAAAAAGGAAAGATTTTTATAGATAATTGTTATTCTGGCGCACTAATTCAATTATAGATGGAGCCATCACAGAACGGTTCGCCGGTGCATAAAAAGGCTCGTGTAAGCCTAACCGTAATGCCAAGAGATTGGACATGTGAAGAAGAAGGAGTGCTGATTAATGCACTGAAGGAACTCGTGGTAGAAGGCTGGCGTGTGGGCACCGATTTCAAGCCGGGGTTCCTTCAACGCTTAGAAGCTGCACTCCTTGCTGAATTCCCGTCGTCTGGCATTACTGGAGACCAGCATATCTACCTCAAGGTGAAAGAATGGGAAGAGCAGTACAAACTGGTCTGCAAAGTGAAAGATCTCCCAAAATTTAACTGGCTTTATGATGATCAAATGCTGGAAGCAGAGGACGATGCGTGGGATTATTACATTAAGGTATATATATATATAGTTTGCGATTTGATATTGTTTTAATTAAGTATATGCTTGAGTAATCGTTCTAGTTTCGTGCTGATTACTTTATATGTACAGTGGTATCCAGAATTGGAAACTTTTAGGCATGAGAGTGTTTCCTATTTTGAAGATTGGGAGGAAATATTTTGGAATGATCAGGCAACTGGGGAATATGCGGTATCCAGTACAGGTTCCAATTTCCACTCTGGAACTGCAACGCCTTCGCAACGAGGACGACGAGCCGAAAACAAAGGTGTTACGACGAGTCCTGGCCAAACTAGCAAAACTACTACTAAACAAAAGCCAAAAAGGAAAAAGCGCAAGTCCTCCAACCCCTCTTCCAGTCTTGGGCCATTCATAGCGGTGTGTGGAAAGTTTCAGGAATTTAACTCGACATTTGTGAATATAGTTAACCAGCTTACCGAAGATCAGAATTACCGGATTACTGCAGATCAGAATAGTGGCAGTAACAACTGCCAAAGTGTCATGGACGCAGTCGAGAAAACAACTGAGTTGTCTGTCGAGAATCAGATATACGCATCCTACAAAATTTTGCATAACCCCCATGACACTGACCTGTTTCTCAAGATGACTGAGGAGTTGCAAGGAGCATTTATTCAGAAGATACTGGATGGTAAACTTGGTTAAGGCAACTATCTATTAGCTTACAAATGTGGGGCTCTGTGTTTTTGAATATATGTGAAGTGATCCTGATTGTTTTTGTTTGATGCCTCCAGTATCTCATTTTGTCTTTGCATTTTTTTTACATACGTCGAGTATCATCTTGTCTGATCTTTAGACACAATTAGCTATTGATGAAAGCTTGAAGATTATGTTCACCGAAAATGTTGATTGAGGACAAGTTTATGAAGATGTATGTTAATGGTGCTTGCATCTTTATTTGTGGTTGTATGTTGTTGGCTTTTAAGGCACTTCTCATTGATTTTTTTTTTATTTTTTTTTGTGAATCTATAGTTATGCTTAGGATTTGTTTTGATGAGATGTAGGAATCTAGGTTGTTGATGCATATTTTAAGTACTACATGCTTAAATATGGATAAAATTTGAGTATTTAAGCTTTATTTGTCCATCAGCCACATATGTTCTTAGAACTTATTTTGTACTCTTGTTAGGTTCCCTGCTGAACTCAAGAAGATGCCAACAAGCTTCTTTTCTTAAGGCTAAATAGACAATATATCATTTTCATGATCATCAGCAAATATGCTTTTAATTAAGTTCTTTGAACAGCAATTTCACACGTGCATATATGTTCTTTTGGTTAAACTTTGCTGAATTCGATAACAAGCCTGAACAAGCTTGGTTTACAAGGCTAAATAACAACTGCCTTACAATTGTACTTATATCAGTGTTCAATCGGTTTTTGTACGAAATATAATATCTCTCTTTGAGATATTTTAGATGAATGCTAAAAAAACTTCTGATAAGAATGAATCTATCAATCTTTTTTATGTGAAAATGAATCCATCAAATTTATATTGCATGAGCCATGACGTCAAGAAACGCAAGTTACCCCTTTAATAGTCTTGTATTGTATGATAATATGATGGTGATAAATATTAAAAATTATTTTCTTGAGGTTTAAACACACCATATTTAGACAAATATGCATGTGTTTGTGTATTGTATATGTAAAACTAAAATATATATCAAATAAAGTTGTCGACTTGTTTATTTAAATATAATTAGAAGCAAGAAAAAAAAAGGCATGTGTTTCCTAGATCATCACCCCTAATATATATATACGTGTAGCTAAGTTTAATTAGATTAATAGTAATAGATATAAGGTTGTTTGCTTTGCTTAATTATTAATTGTGTTCGTCCTATCATCCTATGTGTCAAGTTATTTGGGGGTATTATTAGTTGGGCAACCCCCCACTCTCACCCAATTAATAATATCTCAATTAAGCCCAACTAGGATTAAATCCTAAGGTTCATTATGCCCCTCCTTTTTATGTTTTGTGATCAAATTAACATATTGTTATGTAGCAAGTATTCCTAATGTGACACAAAAATAAGGTTGTTTAAAGATGATTAATATCTAATTGGTATTTAAATTATTTGTAAGTGAAATCCACCAATTCGAAATGAAAATAAGTGTGCATTTAACAACACGAAGTAGTCACTTTAAATAAGCTTAAAAAATAACACATGTAACATGGCATATCTATATTCGGCTAGTAAACCGGGAAAAACATGCGCAAAAAAAATAAAATAAAATCTAAGCATACAAACTCAACCAAGCACAACATAACAAAATAATTGGCGGTTGAATAGCCATGCATACATTAGTTCATAATAGTGCATAACATTTTACGACTAATAAAAAACTTATTATTTCTTCAATCACATGCAACGAATTCAATCACTAAAACCGAAACATTTTGGTGGTTTACCGAAATGGATCAAAATTCGAACCAAGCTCATACATGCAACAAATTCAAAATCATGTTCCTTTATGATATTATATCGAACACTTGATCTACAAAAAAATTGCTATATAATGTTAAACACATACATCAAAAACTCCTTTAAAGCTTTAATAGAATAATGTTTTCAAATCAAATATCGTGTTACCTGCAAAGACAACGTTGAAGGACAAGGTTGCGAGAAGTGGAGGTGTCGGCTCGGCTGTGGTGGCCATGTCGGTGGTGTGAGATGCGTTCACACGAGCCACCCATTCTTGAATAGGAGTTGCCCTTGTTGATACTTTGTGGTTTTAGGATTTTGGTATAAGGATGGTGGAAGAGAAATAAAAATGATAAAAGAGAAAAGGGAAAGATTTCAAAAAATACAATAAAGACAAAATTGTCATTTAGTACAAATAAATGGCAAGATTAAAAAAAATTGGGCAATTAGTCCAAACAAACATGGTGTTATTTGTTTTTGTTGGGTGGTATTTAGGATATTAATTTGGCAAAGCATGCAACCTACTAATTATACACAAATATATTAATAAAGAAATTTTGAAAGCAAACGAGTCGTTAGCGAATTATTAAATAATTAGAAAATAAAGTTTAATATTTTGCCGCCAATCCATCCAATTGTTCACGATTTTGAAACTAAATATAGAAGATTTTGCCTTCACGAAAAAATATTTGGTCCGATTTTATTCATTCACCACTTTATTATACTGCAGATAGCTGTAAGGCTATAATTACGAGTACGACTCTAAGAGACTCAATAGAGGAGAAGTAGAACCAGCGGCTTCACCCCTATTTTAACATGATTTGACAACTCTTCTTGTCCTAGATTTTGGGATAATTTTGGTTAAAATTAGGGTCTTTCCAAATTCCACATTATATTTTACCTATGTGGTAATTTCTTATTTACTATGTGTCCGATCGAGCCATATCTGATGTTGTTCTTCAATTCCGAGAGGTATTGCCATTAACATTTCTTTATTGTGAAAAAATCTTGTATTTGATTGTGATTCGTCTCTTTACTTGTTGAATCTGCACGTGTTTGTTCATTGAAGCATATTCAGTACACCGGTTGTAGAATACACTAACGAACTAAATTAGAATTTAAGAGTGATCAAATGAAGTGGAAAACATAGAGATGTAAATGAAACATCATGTTTTAACACTATTGTTATGTGTTGTATGTTGTAACTCTAAATATTGATATGTTTAATCGAGTAGTTGTACGCTTTGTTTTTTTCTTGCTAATCGGTTTTGTTATTGTGTTTGATAATCTCATCTTTCTTTAGTTTAAATGTTTAATCAACTATCATTTTCTGTATGATTTTTTTTCTTCTTCAAATTGTTATCAAAATGTAAATGATCCATCGAAGAACGTTTCTCCGGTGCATAAAAAGCCTTGTGTAGGTGTAGCTGCAGTGCCGCGAGAGTGGACATGTGAAGAAGAAGAAGAAGTGTTGATTAATGCATTGAAGGAACTAGTGGTAGACGGATGGCGTGAAGGTACTGCCTTCAAGACGGGTTACCTTCAACGCTTAGAAGTTGCACTTCTCTCTGAGGCATTACGGGGGATGATCATATCCACAACAAGGTGACAGGGTGGGAGAAGCTCTACAAACTTGTTCTTGAAATGCAAGAACTCCCTGAATTCAACTGGATTTGCTCGGAATCGATGCTGGAAGCGGAGGACGACACGTGGGACTATTATGTAGAGGTATAGCTTCTAATTTAATTCCCATTTGCTCAAGTGTAAGTTTGATTGATGATTATACTTCCGAACTGATTCGTTTGTATATGAGCAGTTGCATCCAGACTTGGAGACCTTTAGGGACGAGAATGTCCCATATTTCGAAGACTGGCACCAGATATTTTGGAACGATCTGGCGACTGGGGAATATGTAGAAGATTTTTGAAGTATCGCACTAGAGTTAGATCATTCTCGTAACACCAAAGGACTTGCTAAAACCAAGGATAAGGGGAAAAAGCACAAGTTGTCTGACTGACCTACTTGTTCATGAGATGACTTAAGAGTCACTAGGAGCATGTTGGAAGGTAATCATGTGTTAGTTAACTGTATATCTTCTTGTTAACCGTGAAAAATAAAGATAAGCTCAGGAGGAATGTTAGTCCTAAATATAGAAATTAATATATGGACAATACTATTGTCACGAGTACTTCCGATGAGATGTACCCACTCCAACTGAGGAGGCCCCTCAGATGTTACCACACCCCTCGGTAGGGGTGTTCGCGGGTGGGTTATGGCGGGTGGCAACGAAAAAATACACCATACCCAAGCTTGGCGGTTTACCAATTTTTTCACCTGTGCGGGTGTTGACAATTTGCAAACCATGCGGGTTGCGGTTTAGGCGGGTGGCGGGCGGTTGGCAGGCGGGTGGCGGTTCAGTAGATATGTTTCAAAGTTATCACATCTCTCAGTCATCACAAATTAATACTTCACAAATTTGTATTAATACAAATTAATCATCAGTCAACAGTCATCAACAAAATTAATCATCAGTCACAACAAATCTCAATAGATCTGTTTCAAAGAATCCAACAGATTAGCACTAATACAAATTATACAATATACTGCAAAATTGTACTACAAAAATATTAGCACTAATACAATAATACTGCATTCAAGAAAGAAAGAGGTGACCTTTGTGGTGGTGGCGTGGTGGTCGCGCGATGGTTGTGCTGGTGGCGTGGTTGTGTTGCTGGCGTGGTTATGCTGGTGAACCCGAGATGGTAGTGTTGGTTGCGTGGTTGTGCTTGTGGCGTGGCGGAGGGCTGGTGGCGTGGTGGCCGCGCGATGGTTGTGCTGGTGGTGTGGTTGTGGTGGACTGCTGGTGGCGTGGTGGCCGCGCGATGGTTGTGCTGGTGGCGTGGTTGTGGTGGACTGCTGGTGGCGTGGTGGACTCGCGATGGTAGTGTTGGTTGCTGGTTGTGCTGTGCTGGTGGCGTGGTGGACTCGCGATGGCGATGGTTGTGCTGGTGGCGTGGTAGAGGAGGGATGGCGTGGTGGACTGCTGGTTTCGCGATGGCGTCGAGCGTGGACTCGCGATGGGGGTTGTGCGGTGACAGTGGTCAGCGTCGTCCGTCGAGCGTGGTGAAGGAGGCGGTGGTTTGCGGCGGCGTGAGAGAGGTGGGGTGAGGTGAGTGAAATAGGGGGCAGAGAGTGAAACTGAGAGAGAAGACAGAAGAGGGGCTGGTGAGTGTGGTGGCTGTCTGGCTGAACAATGAACTGAACAATGAAAAACCCTAATGAAGAGGAGGTATATCTTTTTTTTTTTATAATAACTAATAAGTGGCAGACGGGTCGGGCGGGTAGACTGGGTAACCCGCGACCCGCCCGCCCGTCAGCGGGTTACCATGATTTTAAACTGTTTTATTTGCAAAATTTTACTAAACCGCGGGTTTGCGGGTGGTAGTGGGCGGGTGATGGGCGGGTCGGGCGGGTGGCGGTTATATGAACACCCCTACCCCTCGGTCACTGACCCAAAGCGATACGAAGAAACCTCCGAGGAGATACCTAAGTGTCCCTTGGAAAGTCAACGATGAATAAAAAAGAGATATCAACGCGGCATCGGAAAAAGAGTAAACCCCGATGGATCCGCGCAACTCCGATATCCATCAATGCGCCAAGAGGGACCACAACGGACCACTCCGATATCCATGAATAGCCATGCATACATTAGTCCTATAACCTTGCGAGAATACTTCCTTGCTGAATACTCATCAACATAAAAATGCCCTCGGAACATCACCCCGAAGACCAAATCTAAAAACAAAACCAGATCTAAATACAAGAACTATTGGAAGGCCCTCTACGAGGGCTTAAACAAGAAAGTACCACCTCACGAAGGCCCAGTCAAGCCCTCTGAGATCAAGTTAAGCCATCGGAGACCGTACCCAACCCTCGGAGCCCAAGTCAAAGACGGAGGCACCCCTCGAAGAATATATACAAAAGCCTCTACACCAGAAGGAATCCTTACCGAAGCAACAACACCACCCGAAGAAGGTCCTAATTGGTCCATCAAGTCGTCACCAAATATAAGGCCCCTCAGAAAACTAGCATCCCGAAGACTAACCCCTCGGAGATCCCCCGGAGTCCTCGGAAGAAGCACATATCATCTTAGTCAGCACCTAGTAGACTAAAGATAAACCATATCTTATCTTTTTACACCTTTACGCATATTGCGACATCTGTACCTTACTAAAACACATGCATAACGACACTTGTCCCTAACAAACTCTATATAAAGGGACGTGATCGATTGAAGAAAGATAACTAGAAACAAACACATACAATCACATACACACAAAATTGAGGAAAAAAAGTTCAGTGAATAAAGGAATGAATATTCTCGCATCTCTTGTTCTCCTCTATAAAACCATCGCTTTTGAATTACGGGCAGGGCGTTCCAACTCAAAAATAAATCCGTTAAATAAGGAATAATATCCAACCTGTTAACACTTCTTAACAAGTTGGACATCAACTTCTTATTGTTTGATGCTGCAAAACTCTCATTTTGTCTTCAGGATTCTCGCTATTATATGTCGAGTATCATTTTGTCTGAATTTTAGAAGCAAAATTAGTCTTTGATATATGTTTGGACAATTATATTCGGTAATTGTTGTTTGAGGACAAGTTTATAGATGATGTACTATGTTCATGGTGGCTACACCTTAATTTGTGGTTGTATGGTTAGTTTTAAAGCATAACTGGTTGGTTTATGGTTCTTGTGAATTGATATTCATGGTGTATTGTGCATGTTAATGTTCGATTCTTATATTGGTGAAATATAGATAGTTACGTTTCTATATGGATGGTTTAATTCGAGTAATTAAGCTATTTGGCAGCGGTTTCTTTTATACCTTAAAATTTCATTTGGTAATTTTGTTTGGTCACAAACAAGGTTGACCAAGCTGGTTTTTTAAGGCTAACAATTTCAATCATTTTTTCCTTCAGTTAATAATGAGTCCTTAGCTCTGCATTCAACAAATTGTGTCTTAGTGTCATTTTCAACAACCTTAGTGTTATTTTCAAAAAAAATATACTTTATGTATTGAGAAAGTTAGTGAGAAAAAGAGACAGGAGCTTGCTAGAAGCTATGCAAGTGAATTGAAAATTTTTCTTTGATGTTTGAAAAAGAAAAGTTAAGCAGTATTTATACAAGCAGTTGAGCTTCAACTCAATGAATGGCTTAGATCAATCTGGTCTAACGGTTCTAAGAAAAGTTCAACACTTTTCCTACAATAAAATATGTTGATCAATCCAAGTAGGGGTGTGCATGGTTTAGGCTTTATAACCATTGGTTCAGTTTTTGAAGAGCTTAAATTATTGATTAGCCTAAAAGCAATAAAAATAAGTTGTTTGGTTTCAAGTTAAAACCGTTCGATTTGGATTACGATTTCGAGTTGGCCAATCACCTGCTCCTACTCTTTCTGAAGAAAAAATCCCCGGACTTCTTGGTTTTCAATTGTAAATGTTACTTTTTAATTAAGTTTTAAAAAACATAATCTATAAAATGAAATCCACATATCAAGACCTTAGGAATATAGGTCGGTATAGAGTATTGTTAATTTAGATATTGATTAGCATTCAATTTTTGCCTCATTCTACGTAGAGCTATAAAAAGGATTTTTCTTTTACAATACGACTCATTTTTCATTATTCACTTCATTCACACACAAACAAGAGTCCTACACAAACAACTCTATTTCACTTGTCAATTGTAATGTAGTGTTTGATTACATGCTCATTTTTTGTATCAATTTATTTTACTACTAACCGCCCAAAAGAGGCTGACAATATTACCAATGTAGCACCGGGTTGGCCAGATTCCATCTTATTATTAACCTGTTAGAAGAACATGCTAAACAATACATCAATATGTCTACCCTGGTTACATAGGCCTAGGTAGTGGGCATTAGGTTCTAATCTTCTCTTAGTTACATTTTTGTAACGATGGATGCACACTATTTGGAACTCTCATAAAAAAAGTTAACTCTTGTTATGATTGTAGTATGGTCTCACAAAATTCACTTAGTGTTGTATCTTCATCATGTATTTCCCGACCTCAACCTGCTCAATGAATATAGTATACTTTTGATCAGTCGTCCATATATTAAACTTAAGAAGCAAAATAGACTTCTCTCCGATGGTATATTTTCGTCGCCTGATATCATTTACATATTTCTCTTCTAAAAAGGAAAAAAAACACTGAAAGAAAAACTCTAATTGTGATATTAAATACTGCATAGAGATTTAGACAGTCTTGTAAATTTGGGATGACACCTAGAGCATATAAATTTATTCTACATATCAATACTAGGTTGGGCGAAATATTTTTTTTGCCCTTTAATTTTTCCCAACTTCAAGTTTTGCCCTTTATCTTTTCGGGCTTAGAAAATGCCCGCTAATTTAATTTTTTTTAATAAAAATTGCCCGTCGGGCTTTTATTTGGGCCAGCTCCAAGCCCAATCTATGTGGCAGTTGACATGGCGTGCGGATGATTGCCACGTTGCGCCACATTATTTTTTTAGATTGTTGAAATATATAAAAAAAGATATATCTTTATTTATTAAAAACAATAAGATATCTAACTCCTTAAAAATAGTATATCTTTATTTATTAAAAATAATAAGATATTTAATTCTTTAATATAAAAAAATAAACAATTATAACTAATAAATTTTAAAAATATAAAATTATAAAAACTTATTATATAATTCTAATTTTAAAAACTTGATTTTTAATAACTAATAAATTTTAAAAAAAGTCAAAAAAAATTAACCAAGAAATATTCCAACATTAACAATATTTTTCTTCCTCTTATAATTAAACTTTATCTATAATTCATTTAAATAACTTAATAGTTAAAAAATGAAAAATGAAAAAAAAAACCTCCCCCCCCCCCCCCCGGCCCCCCACCGAACAACCACACTTCAACCACCACCACACGCCCACCACTACCAACACCGCACGTTCACCACCACCAACACCACACGCCCAATTGACCGCCTCCGAGACCAACCACCACCACACGCTCACTACCACCACAACCACACTTCCACCATCACCACACGTCCACCACCACCACCACCACACGCCTACCACCGCCAACGCCACACGCTCAGTTGACTGCCTCCGAGACCCACCACTACCAACAACACACGCCCAATTGATCGCCTTCAAGACCCACCACCACCACTACACGCCGCCCACCACAAGATCTTCTCTCTCTCTCTTTTCTTTTCTCAGTCGTGGAAGAAGAAGAATTCCTTCTTCTTTTCTTTTTTCTTTTTCTTTTCTCAGTCGAAGAAGAAGAAGAATTCCTTCTTCTTTTTCTTTTTGTTTTTCAAATTTCTTTTTCTTTTTATTTTAAAAAAACTGTTATAATTTTTTTAGCCCAAAAATATATATCATTGAAATATATTTATTTTTAATATTGACGAGTAAATATTAATTTATTAAATATTTTAAAATAAACTTTATACTAAACTTGAATTTATGCATTATTTTTTATGATTTACAAAAATATATAATAAAATTTAATTTAATTTTGAATTAAAAATAAGTGCAAAATATTTACTTTTTTTTTGTTTTAATTTTTTACTAAAATTGGACCAAGCCCAAATAAAAGCCCGTCAGGCAATTTTTATTAAAAATAAATAAGTTAGCGGGCATTTTCTAAGCCCGAAAAGATAAAGGGCAAAACTTGAAGTTGGAAAAAATTAAAGGGCAAAAAAAATATTTCGCGCTACTAGGTTTATGGTCCAAGGATAGTTCGTGCCGCAGATGGTTCAGCTTGCTATTTATGCTAAGATTCATAGTCATTTGGTTGCATGGTTTATCTTTCTTTTGAGAAAAAAGGTAATTATGGCCATATAAAGATTTATTCTCTCTTTTTTCTATTTTTTCCTTCTAATAGGTCCAAGACGTTGAGGACAAGGTGAGAGATAACCTGATAAAGATTCGGAACGACGAGATGGGTAATAATAACGCACATATGTTTATAGGGAATAGTTTGTCAGGGTGAAGTTTGCCTCTATTCTAACCATGTGAATGACTAAGCTGGTATCTTGCATTCACATATAATTTACAGTGTAAAGGGGCTTTGTTGCCTCCTTTTTTAAATTTCAAGGGTTGCCTTATGCAAACCACTAGACTTTTTTGCTCGTCATTCCCACATAGCTCTTTTGATACTGAAAGAAATGCATTGCTTTGAGAAAAAAAGCACCATTAGGGTCTACCAATTCTTTTTCTTTCTAGCTTTGTTATACACAACATGTATAAGCTCTCAATTGTTTGGCCTTCTAATAACGTGCAACTTAATACTGAAATTGCAGACCGTCACTCTTGATGATATCAGAGATTTCAAGAGTAGAAGACTTATCACTTCCCAGTAATTATTTGCATTCTTTTATTGTTATTCTTCTAGATTTCTTAATTTAGATTTAGGCTTTCAAATCTTGAAATTTCATTGTCTCTAAACGCGGTTAATTTGAGTCTTCTCTGTTATCTTTATCTTTTTTATTACTAATCTTTATTCATTTATTTTTCTGACACAAGAATTTGGAGAGGCTATTCAGTAAAGAAAGGTCCCAAGTTCCCGACGACCTCCCACTCGATGCTATTGGGCAAGTTCTTTCGTTCACTGGCCCAAGGGATGTCTGCCGCTTCATGATTGTGGATGTACGTTCTCACAAGGTTGCCGAGAGCAGCGAGGTATCTGGCCAATAATGAGTTTTGTGATGACGAGGATGCGGAGAACAAAGGAAAGGCAACTGTATTTTTTTTAAATCCAGACTTATTTGATGGAAACTCTAAGGTTACGTATGGTATTCAATTCAATTTCGACACAATTTTTTCTTCTTTTGAATAAATAAATAAGGAGTGTGGAAAAAATACTTTAATCTAAATTATCTAATTTGTGTAGTACTTTTCCCTCTCTAAGGAGAGTGGAAAAACATAGTTGGGATGTTTGTAAAATGCGGGAAATTGCGTACTGCTCCCCTTCAGAAAGCAAACATGTTGGGATATGGTTCGATACAATATGTCCAGGTACACTGCTCTTTACTCGTTTGAACAATTGAATTTAAATATTTGATGTTGACTTGTGTAAAAATCGCAAAGGTGATCTTAGATATTAGAACCATTTTGCTTTTTTTGCCTGAAAAGCTAGTGCGTGTGTCCTACTAAGTGCCCAAATGCACAGGGCAATCAGCATCACAAGGTTTAATACTACCAGACTCTTTTCCGGCGACTCTCCGGCATGGCATGTGACCCGCCCAAGTCCTGTTCACATGATGGGAAAGTGCATTTAAACAACTGTTAGAACCTGCCAGTGTTGCGGCTTGGACTCGGAATCAACGACCCACAAACATTATGGTGCTCTGAGTCTTTTTGGGGAATGGAAACAATCAATGATTCAGAACATAAAGCGTGAAACACATGAGAGATATATCTGGCAGAGGGCAGCCGATGAAGAATAGTGGAGGATAATAAAACACCGGAATCTCGCGATGCAGTCAATCTTTTCACAAGTGGGCAAAAAGGAAGCTGATATCAAGTTTTTGAATGGCATCAAAGAGGGGGTGAAGAATATTTGCTTCAGTGGTGCGATGTGTTGGGTTTTGCTTTCGTATCAAAGGAAATACAAGACACTTGTTTCGTCATATCCCGGTGTTCTTTTCACTAATATAATAATAGGACCGATAGGAATATATTCCCATGTTATGGACATGATGAGGGCTCAAGATTTATCACATGCTCCATTCATGGCTGGAAACAGTGGGAGTTTATGGTGCACGGTCTAGATTTCTTCCTTCAAACCGTCGTTCGTTGAACGGGATTTGGCTTTCAGTGTTTTCCTTTTTCATAGCCAGTACCGGACTACGCCTGAAGAGGACTGGATGAGATATCTATTGAACCTCATTTTATGTAAACCGTGAACTCGATATTTTTTGAGTATTTTGTTGAGATGCTTGGAGATCTTACTGAATATGCAAATTTGGGGAATGAGTTTCTGTAATGTTTATTTCATTTTGCCAAAGTACTTCTCTTTCATTTCATTTAGTGAGAGAAAGAGACAAGAGCTTGCTAGAAGCTATGCAAGTGAATTGAAAAGTTTTATTTGATGTTTGAAAAAGAAAAAGTCAAGCGGTATTAATACAAGCAATTGAAGTCAATGAACGGCCTAGGTCAATCTGATCTAACGGTTCTAAAGAAAAATTCTACACTTTTCTTACAATAAAATATGTTAATCAATTCAAGTAGGGGTGTGCATGGTTTAGGATTTATAACAAGATCTTATGCTCCTCTCTCTAGTGAGGATGACAGCATGGTACATTGAGAACCAGAGAGAGATAGCTGACAAGCAAGTGCGGCGCAAGACATTGATAGCCTCAGAAAGCACCTCAGATTCCTCACAAAAACGGAGAGAGTAGATCAAATTTTAAAAATTTTGGGCTTTTAACTTCTTCTTTTTTCATATTTCTTTGAACAATTCTGTTATCCTTTGAAGTTTCAACTGCTTCTTTTATTTGCTTATTTTGTTTTGATAAAGGAGTATGTTCCTTGTTACTGCTACGGATTTGTATTAAGTTTACTTCTTGTTGGTTCTAAATGTTTCTACTTGTGAAGCTTAAGTATCTATTACATGTGCTAACTTTTCTCCAGGTACTGTCTATTGTTGATGTTAAGACAACATTGATGAAATCAATGTTAGAACAACTTTCTGGTTCCAATGTTAGTCTAATATTGAGAAAGGTAGATGTTATGACATTGAAACTGTCAATGTTATGCCAACATTAAGTTGGATTGTTCTATATTAATGGGGGAGAAATATTAATAGGTCAAATAATTTTTCTTAAGTTTGTTTCTAGATATTTGATCTAATTGAACAGGTTGTTAGGTTTTGTGAAGTAAGACAAAAATGGGGGATTAAAAGTGAAAAGTGTTATGTCGATGTTCAAATAAAATTGTGTTCTCAACGTTAGAATAACATCGAAAACAAAAACTTTCTTACAATCCAGTTTTGAATATTTATATTATTGTTTTGCCTTTATTCACTAACTAATCTAGTTCCACGGTTGTAGGTATTTTTGAGTATTATCAAGGAAACAAACTTAACATAGGTTGATCGTTCAAGTTTCCATCGAGAGAAGTTTCCTTAATTAGAGTTGAAGAAGTCAACCGCACACAACTTATGAAGAAGAAAAGAAGTGGAGTTTGAGTGCAACAAGGAAATATCTAAGATAAGCTATGAATTGAAGAATGAGTCTTTCCTTAGTTAGATCACTAACAAAAGAACTATTATTCAAGAAGCTGTACGAGATCTTGAAGAAGAGTTCAACAAGTAAACTTGAAGAGTTACCAAAACCGTGTACAACACATCTTGAAGATCAAGTCAATAACCTATATATAGGTGTGAAGTACATCAAGATAATGACGAGACAAGAGCTAATAAATTTGAGAGATTGGATCTTTAGTTGTTGAGTATTGTCTTGCTTTTGCAAAATTTGTGGATTGTCGAATTAAGTCTAGGTTTAGATTTAAGGAGATACTTCTTGTTTGCTTTGTTGAGTTCAAACAATTCGAGAGTGAGGAACTTGAGAATTGTGAGAAACATCTTTGTTAAAACCCTTGTGGTTATTTTACCTACGGCTCGGAAGATAATATTAATATATTATCTTCTTAAATTTGGTATTTTTATTTTCGCTACAATTTACATTCTCTGATCTTTGTTAGAGTTACTTTTACTCTGCAATGTTAGTTTAACATTGAGTTAACAACGTATCAATCCGGATTCACAATTTCACCTTTAACCTCTAACGTCTTTTGGTAGGCATCAATCTGGTGTGCATGTAAATTGACATTTCTCTAAAAAAAAACTATTATCGTCTATATATAAAATAACAATGGCATGCATTAAAAAACTATTATCATCTTCTAATTTGAACACTAAAAAAAATCCAAAATTAGAAGTTAAAAAACCTTTGAATGGATCTGATAAACGGGCCGCATGGAGTAAAAAATGTATGTTGGGTCATGCCGTTACTCTTTGTCTTTTCCAAATTAGAGGTCAACACAGAATTAGAAAGGGCAAAATACACAACCATCTTCTTTGCACCAAACTTCTTAATTTTCTGCTACGTTGCACGGACACGGACACTAGGACACATATATCGGACAACGAAGATACGATTTTTTTTTCAAAATCACATATTTAGATATGTCAAGCATACATCAAATATTTAATATTAAAAAATATATATGTATATATATTATTTAAGTAAATATGTAAAATAATAAACATTAAACACTTATAAAATTCTAAAAATAATTAATGTATAGCCATATACAAAGATCCACCATTCCACAAACTCAAGTTAATTGATAAATAAGTTCAACGGGAATATTACAAAATTTCATAATATAACAAACAAGATTTTTTTTTTGGGTAGAAAAACTGAAACATAAGTACTTAGACTAAATCATCCTCTAATAAAGGAATTACCTCGGGGGGAGGGGGATCAAGTATGAAACTAAATCCTCGCTCTTGGTCGCAGTGCCTTTTTGCCACCGCGTCCGCGACCTTGTTGCGTGCTCGGGGTATCCAAGATATCTCCAAATCCCACGGCTTGTGGATAAACAAGATTAATATTGCAATAGCTTATTTATTGTTGAACCATATCATCAACAAACAAAACCGACTCGAAGTCGGGTTCATCAAGAGAAAGATTTGCAATTTCATAAGTGAAAACTATTATATGAGTTAAATCAGATTAATAAATTAGAAAATTGCTTTTTGGTATTTGTAGTATAAACAATTACTTTTCGTCCCTAAAGTTTTCAAAAATAATAAAATGGTCTATTTTGTTGAGGACACTTACCGGATACACCTTAGAATAGTATCCGATACGTATCTCATTTATTAAAAAAATAATTTTTGAATAGGATACGCCACGTGACGTATTTGACACGTATCCGAGGCGTATTCTGAGCGTATCCTTATCCGATTGGTATCCGATACGGGATACAGAGCCATTTTCGGAGTATCCGTGCAACATAGATTTTTCTCTTTCTTTTTCTTTTTCTTAATTAAACCAAATAATTATCTTTTAGTTTGTTATAATTTCGCGTATGGCCTTTTTATTTTCAATATTTGATTATAACTAAGTCGAGAAATACAAATAGGACAAATAATCGAATTACGTTTTTTGTGAATCTATAGCTATGCTTAGTATCTAGTATTTATTTTGATGAGATGTAAGTAACTAGAATCATCAAAAAGCAAAAAAAAAAAATGTGTAGGTAACTAGACTGTTGATGCATATTTCATAAGTTTTACATGGTTCCATATGAATGAAATTTGAGTATTTGAGCTTTACTTGTCCATGAGTCCTACTTATTACTAATTTTGAAATATTGTTAGGTTGCCTGCAGAAATCGAGAACAAGCAAAGAAACTTGTTTTCTTAAGGCTACAATCTACATAGCCAATACAACATTTTCATGATTAGCGACAAACAATATATGCTTTTAATTAAGTTCTCATTTAAGTTATTTGCCCAGCCATTTCATATGGGCATATCAGTTCATGTGGTTAAACTTTGCTGAATTCAGTAACAAGCCTGAACAAGCTTCTTTTACAAGGCTAAATAACAACTTCAGCCTTACAATTCTACTTTTAGTTAAGAATCGGTCTATTTAAATGGTTTTTGTGCGAAACAAAAGATATCATGTATAAATGAATCTATCAATCTTTTTAAGGGTATTTTTCATCCACCTCCTCCGAGGTTTGATGGTCTGGCAAATACCTCCCTAAGGTTTGAAATTTTGGCAAATACTCCCTTCCATTAGTTGACTGTTAGTCAAAAGTTAAATGTGATGGCAATTATGTAATTCTAATGCCCAACAATATTAGAATATGTTTGAGGTTTTCAATTTATTTTAAAAATTTGTATGTAATTCATTTATTTTTACAATTTAAATAATCAAAATAAATAATATGTAGTATATGTGAATTTTTTGTTAAGAACTATAATTAGGAAAAGGTTATTTTTGTTTCTTCTTAAAACTACAGGGAATGATCAATGTTTACCATAAAATGTGTATAATTTGTCCTAATCTTATTAATAGTTGTTCTAAAAGTGAAAATATTTTCTTTTTTAGTCCATTCACAGAGAAAAGGAGATATAACCAATAACAAGCAAGTATAGTAAACAATATGTTTAAAAATTATAGTAGATATTATGTGAGCTAAATATGTTAATAATAGATAAACAAAAGTAAAAATTTAAAAATGCACTAAAGAGTTTTACTAGTTTTGTTATCTTATCCAATTACTATAGAAGTTTAAATAGAACTTTTTGCTATTTTAAAAGTATATATAATTTGAAATTGTAAATAGTTTGACAAATTACCTCCATGTGTTATGCTAAATTGGCAAGCTGCCTCCTTTTGAAAAATAAGTTGGTCGAATACATTCATGATCTCAAAAGTTGGCACGCCACTTTTCTAAAAAAACTTTGTATTGTAACTTTTATATCAGAAGACTAAAATATCCTTAGTAGTAATGTATTTTGTTTTGAGTAATTTTGAATATAATTATACTATATTTTTCTATTTTATAAAAATTGAAGTTTAAGAAACAAGCCATATACATATATATATATATATATATATATTAGATTTGCAATTCTAGTTTTAATAGTGATCTATATTTACATTTTTGATAATTTAAAATAAAAGAAAAGATATAATTTTTTCTTGAAACAATGGTGGTATAAATGTCTTTTTCAAATAATAATAAAAAAAAAAATTAACACCTTCCCTCACAAGTACGTAAAATGCTAACTTTTGAGATAACATGAATGTATTTGATCAACTTATTTTCACAGGGAGGTAACTTGGCAATTTAGCATAACACATGAAGGTAAATTGCCAAAAACCATTGTAAGTATAAAGTTTATACGTGAACCGTTATTATTAAAATTAAAATTAAATATAAATTAAATTTATTTTTATTATTCAGAAAGTGAAAATAAATGGAATATGTACAAATTATTAAAATAAATTGGTGTTTTGGAATATATTTTTATATGTTGGATATAAAATTACATAATTGCCATTACATTTAACCGTTAACTAACAGTCAACTGATGAAATGGAGTATTTGCCAAAATTTCAAACATCAGGGGGTATTTGCCAAAGCATCAAACCTCACTTGAGGAGGTGAATAAAAATTACTCATCTTTTTAATATATAAAAATGAATCTATCAAATTTATATTGCATGAAGTCACGAAACGCATGTTTTTGCCAAAAGAAAAAAAAGAGAGTCATGAAACGCATGTTACCTTTAATAGTTTCGTATTGTGTGATAAGATGATGTTAAGAATTTGTTAATACTTTGTTGGGGTTTAAACTTTAAACACACGATACATAAACATATATGCATGTGTCTGTGTACTATATGTATAATATATCAAATAAATGTTTGTTTTAAATATAGTTTTTTTTAAAAGGCCTAGGAGTTTCCCGCCACCAAACTACTCCTGTCACGATCTTTCAACTTATTAAGCTACGAGTACAAGATCAAATCCTAGGATTTCGTCTATTTTTTAATACTTTGCTATTGTCACAGTATCACGTGCTATTAGGCTAGGCTATGATACGAACTCTGACTCCATAAGCAGACTTACAATTTACACTCCTCTTTAATTGCACGATTTGACAACATCGCTTTTGAGATAATTTTTGTCCAAATTAGCTTTTTTCCAAATTTATATGGTAATCTTTTTTTTTTTTACGAGGAGCCATATCTCAGATTCTTCACTTTTGACAGGTATATTTCAATTAAATTTTCTTCTTGTATTTTAATGTGATACGTTCTTCACTTGTAATTTGTTATTGTCTTTGTGTCAATTGAAGCATATTCAGTACTAGCTAGTTTTTGTAAGATTAGCATATTAAAAAAGGTAATTATAGGAGTTTATGAGTTAAATGAAGACGAAAAGTAGTTCAAACATTAGTGATGTATTAGTTTGTACTTTATTGAAAATATTTCTGGTGGCCATGTTGACATTGTGAACACCCTATTGTGTTGGAAGGTTTGTCCCAAAATTAATTTTTTTGTTCGAGTTGTTGTATTGATGATACTAGTTAGTTTAACTACTGATAAGGAACAAAAAGGATTTTTCTTTACAATTATAATTCTGATGTATCAACCACAAATGTAGATGGAGCCGTCTAAGAAAAGTGAGCGTGTAAGGAAAAAACAACGTGCGAGTCCTCGAGTTTGGTCATATGAAGAAGAAGAGTTCCTGGTAAATGCACTCCTAGATCTCATAAGAGAAGGATGGACTTTCGACGAAGTTTTAGAATCAGTGTCCCTTTTTAAACGCTTAGAAGCCAAACTCCTCGATGAATTCCCATCGTCTGGCATTACGGAAGACAGACATATCCACTACAAGGTGCAAGAATTGGAGAAGATGTACAGACTTGTCCGCAAACTCATAGAATTCCCTGAATTTAACTGGGATTGGCAGTATCACGCTCTGGAAGCAGAGGACGATGTGTGGGATTTTTATGTGAAGGTATACTTTATGTTGTGATATTGTTTCACTTAAGTATATGTTGGATTAATCATTATACTAATACTGATTATTTACATGTACAGAAATATCCAGATTTGGAAACCTTTAGGTACGAGAGCGTTCCACATTACGACGAATTGGACGAAATATTTTGGAACGGTCATCATGGAGCTGCATTTTGTTGTGTAAATTGCCCATACCGTTCTGAATCTGATTGTGAGTCTTCTTCTGATTCTGATTGTGAAGCGTCCCCGACACGAACTGGAAGTGAAGTCAAGCCAGATAATTTGAGTGTTGGTGAAAATAGCAAGGGACTTGTTGAAACTAAGGATAAGGGGGAAAAGCGCAAGTTCTCCGACTAAGCTACTTGTTGAGGTCTTAAGCATGCTGGGCATTGATTTCTGATTGTTTGATGCTGCCAAACTCTTATTTTGTCTGATCATTACTCGCTAATATATGTCGAGTATCATTTTGTCTGATCATGACTCAATGGCCTTTTGATGAATGTTTGACAATTATGTTCACCTAATGTTGATTGAGAACAAGTTTTATTGTATGTCAATGGTGATTACACCTTTTCGTGGTTGTATGTTGTTGGCTTTAAGGCATAACTGGTTGGCTTAGCTTCTTTGACAAGGCGAAATAACAACTTCGTCGTTACAATTTTATACTTTTAGTTAAGAATCAATCTTTAATTGTTTTTTTGGGCCAAATAAAGGACATGCGTTTGTGATGTGTTAGATTAATGTATAAAAAACTTTTGATAAAAATGTATCTATAAATCTTTTTCATATATGAAGATGAATTCTATCAAATTTATATTGCATGAAGCTAGTCAAGAAAGGCATGTTACCTTTAATAGTGTTATATTGTTTAATAATTTGATGTTAATAAATTTGTTATTATTTAATGAATTTTAAATACATATAAACATATATGCATTTGTTTGTGTATATATATGTATCAAATAAAATTGTCAACTTGTTTCCTGTCACGGTCTTCCAACTTGAGCTAGGAGTTCAAAATCAAAACCTAGGATTTTACTACTTATTGGATTTGCCTGATATACAATATCTCGAGCTATTCTCCAACTGAGCTACTTGTCGAGTTCTTAAGCATCAACTTCTGATTGTTTGATGCCGCCAAACTTTTATTTTGTCTGATCATTACTCGCAAATATCATTTTGTTAAGAGTATCATTTTGTATGATCATTACTCAATGGCCTTTTGATGAATGTTTGACGATTATGTTCCCCGAATGTTGATTGAGGACAAGTTTATGGATCATGTATGTTAATGGTGATTGATTGGGAAAAATTACGATTGGCCCAAATCCAAGATTGTGCCGGCCCAGCAACAGGCTCATTTAATATGAAAGCATTGAATAGGTCTCGTTCGATGCGGGACTCGCATCGAACAACACATGTTTGATGCTGACTCTCCTGCATTTGGAGGGTCTCGCGGGACGGGGTCTATAAATACCCTGTCCCTTGATCTTCCAATCGAGGATCACGCGCTATACCAATCACTACCACATCGAACGTCCCGATTCGACTCACTTTATTGTTCGATACTACACTGCATTGGACAATGACCTCACTGATCCAAACCAAGATCGAACTAGTCCTCATTCGAGTTACAGCAACACCGAACACTGCAATTCGATACAACCGCATCGAACCAAAACCATTCGACATTTCATTAACTCGACTGTTCACGTTCTCGAACCAATCACATTTGATCTACATCAGCATCGAACCATTCACCGATTCACGTTCGATGCGCACATCGAACGTCCCCAATTTGATCTACACGTTAATTTATCTTATTAGGATATCTAAAGCAATTCAATACTTGTAATAGACAGTAAGTGTTTCAGACCAAGTTAGTCCGTTTATTATATTGGATTATCATTATTTTGGCATTGTCAGGCCAATTTGTATTTGTCTTTGGTGGATTGTAACTCAGACGAAATAATACCAAAATAGTAATTACACCTTATTTTGTGGTTGTATCAGCATTATTCAATTTCAGTGTTAAGCTCTTTGTCCAGCAATCCCATATGTACTCTTATGAGCGTTGTGGTTAATTTTTGTTTGGTGCCCAAGCTGAAATCGAGAACATGCGTCCTTTTTAAGGCTAAGTAACAACTTAAGTCTCATTAGTCATTAGTTTAGTTTTAGTTAACAATCAGTCTTTTACCGCTGCAGTCAACATATCTTATTCTCTAGGTAAATTCATTCAACTCAAATACCTTCTTTATTTTTGCATACTACATAGTTAGTCCTATGACACAAAAAGTAGCATAAGTTTGCCAGGTATGATCAATATATCACGTGGAACCGATTATTTCATTACATCGAGCCACAAGTTGTGCACCTAATTTCACAAGAGCTCATGGAAGTGGTTGTTCTCTTTTTTTGGTTAAAGTTATTTACGTGTTTGCAATTTTTTTTTTTGGTAGAAAAGAGATAAACAACAGGACACTATCCCACCATATCCGACTTAATCAAGCTAACTACGGGGGAAGGGGGTGATGGGGATTATTTAGGATATGCCCGAATTCGATATTGGGCTGGCCCAATAGCGAAAGTCCGTAGAAACGGGCACATAGAACGGAGGAGGTTCGATGCGGATTCAACATCGAACCACGCATGTTCGACGCCTACTCTCTGACGCCTGAAGAAATACCCCGCCCTTAACCTTCTGACGATTCATTATACACACACACAACACACACTACCACATCGAACACAAGGGTTCGATATAATTTATTGTTCGACATAGATCCAGTTTAATTTGACTAAGATCGAATTGGTCCCTGTTCGAGGTTCCACTGTATCGAATCGGCTCAATTCGTCACACCTACATCGAACCAGGACGATTCGACAATTCATCAGTTCGACCGCCGACACTCTCGAATTCGAGTTCGACTTATAACAGTATTGAACTAGTCACGTTCGATGCACACATCGAACGCTCTCTATTTTATATGCACTATTATTTGTCTTATTAGGATATCTAGAGCAATTCAATACTTGTAATAGACAGTAGGTGTTCCGGACCAAGTTAGTCTGTTTATTTTATTGAATTAGCATTATTTTGGCATTGTTAGGCCCATTTCTAATTATCCCTGATGTATTGTAACCCGGACGAAATAAGACCAAAATATTGGCCCCGTCTTTGAGAACACCGATTACATTATTTTCAGATGGAAGTAGCTAGAATGACAAAGAGACGTCATGTGCGATCAGATGGAACAAAGAAGACAAGAAAGAAGACTAAAGTGGTGACAGATGAAGATGGAAAGCGATCCAAGCCTAAGAAGCAGGGACGGGAGAAAGCAGAAAATCAGTTATTAAAACAATGGCAAGAATGTAAAATGTAACCCTTAGGGGAATTTAAGATTGCGCAGCTATTCAGGGAGAGCGTCGAAAAAATAATAAAGATTGAGGCGGGAATGGAGCTAATGATAGAGGAAGCTAGGGCTTTGGGTCGGGTTTTTCGGGTTTTGGGTTTTTCGGGTTCGGTTTTTTTGGGTTCGGGTGTCATTTTTAATCACCCGATATCCGACTTATTCTTAGACTACCTGAACTTTTCGGGTACCCGAATAAAAGTCGGGTTTCCGGTTCGGGGTTCGGGTTTTGTGTGATAAAGAAACATTATGCAATTATATATTTTACCACCATTCCTTAGTCTTTTTATCACTATTTTTAGCTCCTAGAAATAAAAATACATTCTACTAAAGATAACACATTATTCAACATGAAAGTAACAAATTGATACGGCCCAACAGAATAACATTAACAGGCCCAGCCGTATAAAGAAGAAGCCCACGTGGCTTAGGGATTTTTATTAAGTTGATTAAGTTATATTTATCTTAAATTAGGAAGTTTATTTTAATTAAAGTAATTATTATATTTCTATTTCCTTTAGGAGTCTAGGTTTAATTGGTTGAGGATTGTTAGTTTTATTATAAATAGTTTGAGTCATGTAATTTTTATTCATTCAAGAACAATAAAGTTTTAGTTAAATTTAATTATTTGTCTCTCTTCTCTCTCAATTAATTCTTGGAGCTCGTTCTAGCTCGAATAGAACCTTATCCCTAACAATTGGTGCTTTCATTGAGAGTAACAATTGGTGCTTTCATTGATTTGTACTCTATTACCTATCGTAATGGATTTCCAATCTGAGGTGAATGCAATTTTCGCACGTCATGAAGCACGGATGGCTAAATTTTATGAAGAAAGGCAATTCCAATCTGAGGTGAATGCAATTTCCGCACGTCATGAAGCACGGATGGCTAAATTTTATGAAGAAAGGCAAAGTAAGTTGGAAAATAATTTTTCCAAGTATCCACTGCCACAACTCCAGCCACAACCCTCGTCTAAACCGCTTCTTCCGCCGCCGACACAGTTACCATTGTCACCGCCACACCCCCCCTATACCCATTCAACAAGAACCAATTCCAAAAACTCCTATCACCCCAAATACCGAGCCCAAAGTCCAACGAGGAACTAACTGTCAGAAACACAAACAAATCCCAATTGCACAAACTCAAACTTCGATTCAAAAACGAAAGAAACAAACTCCATCGAAGCCTATAATATCGAGAATCCCAGAAACATCTACATACACACACAACCTTTCTCTCCCAACCCATCCAATCCTATCTAATTCATCTTACACCGAGTTCACCAACTTGAGTACAAAATATACTTATTTTCCCAAAGACAGAGGGAAAACCCCGGGGTCGTCGAGTGAAGACGCGTCGTGGGTAGATGCGGCGGAGGTGGAGCAGCTTTTAGGGGCGGCGGCTGCTAGTGTTGGAAGGAGGAGTGAAAATCCTAACCCTAATGTCTCTTCAAATGCCCCTCACGACTTTATAGAATCGGTCCAAGAGCTATTGGGCCGTAAAGAGCTGCTATTGGGCCGTCCCGGGCTGCAATTGGACCACGGGCGTTTGGGACATGCAGAATCGCAGTTGGGCCTTGAGGACAAGGCCTCTTTTTCAGAGGCGGGCATTGATACGGCCCAACAGAATAACATTAACAGGCCCAGCCGTATAAAGAAGAAGCCCACGTGGCTTAGGGATTTTTATTAAGTTGATTAAGTTATATTTATCTTAAATTAGGAAGTTTATTTTAATTAAAGTAATTATTATATTTCTATTTCCTTTAGGAGTCTAGGTTTAATTGGTTGAGGATTGTTAGTTTTATTATAAATAGTTTGAGTCATGTAATTTTTATTCATTCAAGAACAATAAAGTTTTAGTTAAATTTAATTATTTGTCTCTCTTCTCTCTCAATTAATTCTTGGAGCTCGTTCTAGCTCGAATAGAACCTTATCCCTAACACAAATTCACACAAAAACACATTTCTAAAAATTAAAAACAAAAAGGGAATAACATTGTGCTCGTTATGATTCATCACAAAATAAACTAGCTTTTAAAACTGAAAGTTGAAAATGGTGAACTTGTTTTTTGCTAATAATTACTATTAAGTTAGAACTTAGAGTTTACTCTTTTTGTTATAGTCATAACATTCTTTTTTATTTACATAGGGAGAAACATATTTTTATTTACTTAATTCCTTATTTTTTCAAAGTAGATTTTGTGTTTCGGGTTTCGGGTACCTGAAGGATAGTACCTGAAGCCCTACCCAACTTAGTAATTTCGGGTTCGGGTTTGCTGTAAATCGATTTTTTTGCTTAAATCGGGTAAAACCCGATTTGGTAGGTTCGGGTATCCGAAGCCCGAACCCGTTTACTCACCCCTAGAGGCAGCTTTGGTGGACTGTCTCAGGCGCAATTCAGATATATTTGTCTGGTCTGATTCCAACTTGCACGGAATAGACTCTAGAATCATAGTACATATGTTGAATATAGACAAGAGCGTGAAACCGATAAGACAGAAGAAACGGAATTTTAACAAGGAGAAGAATGAAGCCGCCGAAAAAAGAGGTACATGAACTCTTAGCGATACGACACATTTATGCATTAAGGTTTTCAGAATGGTTGAGCAACATCGAGTTGGTTATGAAAAAAGAAGCGACAGGGAGAATGTGTGTGGATTGTACGGACTTGAACAAGCATTGTCCTATAGATTCTTTTCCATTGCCTAGGATAGACCTATTGGTTGACTCGACTGCAGGATGTGCGCTGTTAAGTATGATGGATGCAAAAAGTAGATTTCACCAGATATTCATGGCGGTACAAGATCATAGCAAAATAGCTTTTATCACGGATACATGAGTGTACTATTACAGGGTAATTCCCTTCGAGTTGAAGAACGCAGGAGTAACATTTCAAAGACTGGTGGCAAAAATGTTTTATCATCAAATTGGGAAGTCAATGGAAGTGTATATCGACGACATGCTCGTGAAAAGTCTCAAGGCTGAGGAGCATGTGCGTCATTTAGATGAGGCTTTCGTCATCATGAGAACCTACAGAATGAAGTTGAACCCTAAGAAATGCAGTTTTGGGGTAACAGCGGGGAAGTTCCTAGGCTATGTGGTGAACAAAAGAGAAATTGAAGCTAATCCAGATAAGATAAAAGCGGTGTTGGATCTACCATCACCAAATATAGTGAGGGATGTGCAGTGTCTGGTGGGCCGATTGACTGTCTTAGGAAGGTTCATATCGACTTCTGCAGAAAAGAACATCCCTTTCTTTAAAGTCATGAGGCAAAGCAAGAATTTTGTTTCGGCGCAGGAGTGTGAGGAGGCTATTCGGCAAATGAAAAATTATTTGGTGAGCCCTCCACTGTTAGCTAAACCAGAGGAAAATGAAATGTTGTATCTATACCTAGCGGTATCCTCGCACGCCATTATCACGGTACTAGTCAACCAAAAGGGAACCCAACAGTTACCCATTCACTATGTGAGTAGAGTTCTGCATGGGGCATAAAGGAACTACTTGGAGATAGAGTTGCTCGCACTAGCAATCGTGGCTACCACACAAAAATTGAGACCATACTTTCAATCTCACCCAATCACGGTGGTGACGGATATACCTTTGAAACAAGTGCTGGCAAGGCCCGAAACTTCAGGCAGATTGGTTAAATGGGTGATTAAGCTCATTGAATTCAGATTGAAGTTCAAGCCACGAACTGCAATTAAAGCGCAGGCCTTAGCGGTTTCATGGCTGAGACATTGGGTAACAGTGTAGTCAGAACCGCAAATTGTATCTTTTCTATATCAGACCAATTCGGAACTAGCAGAGCAACCACAACATGGATACTACACACGGATGGGTCCGCAACCACTCATGGAGGAGGCATTGGGATTCATTTTCTGTCCCCAGAGCGAAGAGACTTTGAATTCGCTATCAGTTTAAACTACATGATGACGAACAACGAAGTCGAGTACGAAGCAGTTATTGTCGGTATCAATATGGCTCTCGGACTCAACATTGAACATTTCGACAGATTTACCGACTCGCTCTTAGCGACAAATCATTGCTCGGGAAAAGACGAGATGAGAGAGGAGACGATGAAATTGTATGCCACAAAGGTAAAAGAATTGGCAAGGAGTTTTAAATTCTTTGATATTACTCAGATCCTGAGGGACGATAATGTGAAAGCCGATGCGCTCTCTAATTCTCAAGTTCTTCGGCGATTCTGGTAAAGAAGAGAGTAACGTTTATGGCCGCCGACAATTCCTCGATCGGGATATCAAAATACAACGCTACGGAGGCGCGGGTGGAATTTATAATGGCAATACAAGAAGACCCGTCTAGGAATGACGAAATTATAATTTATCTTCGGGAGGATATCCTCCCGACAGATCCGAATGCACAACACATAATGCGATATAAGGCTTACAGGTTTACTATCCACAATGGAGAGCTTTACAAAATATATTTCGAAGGACCACTTCTGAGATTCTTGACTCCAACCCAGGCCGAATATGTCATAAAGGAAATTCATACAGGGTGTTGTGGAAATCATTCCGGGGGAAGAGCTTTGGCTCAACGAATTTTACGTCAGGGATATTATTGGCCAACTCTATTAAAAGATGCAACAGCTTTTTCGAGACGATGTGACAGTTGTCAGTACCACGCTCGTCTCATTCATAGACCTGCACAGCCGCTACAACCCATCGACGTGGCATGTCTATTTGATCAATGGGGAATCGATATCGTAGGACCTTTTTCCCCTGCTAAAGGTCAAAAGAGATATTTGGTGGTGGCAGTTGAGTACTACACCAAGTGGGTCGAAGCATAGAATATGTCATCCATCACTGAGAAGAATATGATTGAGTTTATCTGGAAATAAATCGTATGCCATTTCGAAATTACGAGGTATATTATATGTGACAATGGTACGCAATTCAGCTGAATGGAGATTAAATCGGCCTGCTTAAGACAAATGGATCTGGATATGATAGGCTCGACAAGAGTAGATGCGTATCAACGCACAGTAGCTTTTAAGGCAGCAATGGCCAAAATCTACGATAAAAGGGCTCAGTTCCAAAACTTCAAAGTAGGTTATTTGATCTTGAGAAGCATTGCGACCAAACAGCACATCAAGAAGCTCGAACCAAAATGGGAGGGGCCTTTCAAAGTCATACGAGTAAGTTTGCGAGGATACTATTACTTGGAGACTATGCAGGGTATTCAGCAGAAGCGTCCGTGGAATGTGCAACATCTTAGACGCTACTATGCATAGAAATTGAAACAATACCACCTGGCAGTCAAATAATTGTATGAACTACGAAGGCTTGAGTCCCATGCAAACTGGGAAACGTAGGCACCTCGGTAAGAATCGAGCTCAGTACATTTCAAATAACTAATTATATTTTCTATCCGCCGAATGATTCAGGTGGAGTCTCATCGGTATAAATGGCCCAAAGTGGTCGAACCCCTCATGCACGACACGAGCATCATGACGAAAATATAAATGGCCCAAAGCGGTCGAAACCCTCATGCACGACACGAGCGTCATGTCGGCGGTATAAATGGCCTAAAGCAGTCGAACCCCTCATGCACAACACGAGCGTCATGATGACAGTATAAATAGCTCAAAGTGGTTGAATCCCTCATGCACGACGCAAGTATCATGACATAGATGCAACGCGAGATTGATAACAACTATAAGGCATAACACAATTATGAAATTGACAATGAACATGGAGCAATTAAATGTGCATTGAATTTGGTTAAAAAGAGAATGAATTATACAAATAGAGTATAAACCAAAAAATTATGATATCAAGTTACAAAATTGGTCTCATTCAAGAACCGTTGCAAGTGAAATGCAAAAGATTATTCCAAGAACAAAAAGCTTAATATCATCAAAATATATGAACTAAAATTTTCTACTCAGTAGAAGAGTGGGGAGACTCCAGACGAAGGATCACACTCATTTGCATGTGACCAATCTTCGGGCAAATTAACAGCTTCTCTTTCGGGGATACTCTCAAGCCGATATCTACTAGGAGATACCAAATCTTGGTCATTGAACGATGGTTTTGGCACTACAACCTCGGTTAACGAAGTTTCAGGACTTCGAGGAAGATACATTCTAGTCAGAAAAGTTATAGTCGGACCAAAAGTATTAGAAACGGACACAACTTTCTTCCCTTTGTCCAGAGTCGCTGAAGGCAAAGGTTGAGACCACGATGTCTTAGAATGACTTGAGAGGAAGATAGTAGATCTAGACGCGGCTCGAGGAGCAGTATTTTTCGGATGCCCTTGATCTTCATCATCACTATGACCAAAAACGGCATCGATGGCTTTCTTGATTATCTCAGATTCACTTAAACTACCCGTATGAGAACCAGGACCCGCTCTCTCAGGCATTGAAGACGGACCCGAATTTAAGGAACTGGAACCAAGGACATTCTTACTCTTGTGATCACGCCACACGGCATAAAATGGATCACCGGGTCTAGGGGCCGAAGGTCCTCTTCGCTTTCGCCGCTGGGCTCCTGGATCTCCATCATTGGACCACGGCTAGCATCCAGCATGTCTTTTCAGAAGACCCTCCTTAAGATATCCGAGATAACCAGCTTGATCAACGTCAAGTTCCATGCCATACTTCATGTCTGCAACACCATGCAACAACTCTAGCAATTTGTAAACGCTACTATGCATGAAGGATTTAGCAATAGAACACCTGTAATCCTCGGATTCCAAATACCAAACCCGACATCCCAATTCAGTACAGACCTTGTCAGTATAGTCATTAGACGCCTTAAAAGAAGAATTCTCACGCTTCAAAGAGTTATTCTCTCTCATCAATGCAGCTATTTCTGCACGCAGTGCGGCAAAATTCTCTTCGATTTTCTTGGTTGTTACTCCAGCGTCGTGGGTATCACGAATAGCCTTAGCAACCACCTTCTCAAATTCTTTGGCGCGTTTTAGCGCATTGCGTCGACTATTATCACCATTACGAACACTTGCGCGCAGCCTGTCGACGACAGAATTGTGTTGACCTTGTACCTCAATCAAACCACTGTAATCCCGGCAAAGTCCATACAATCCTATAGTAATAGCAGCAAAAAATAAACGACCAAAGCGCGCCAGATCACGGTATCCTAGCCTATCAATTATGGCTTGACGATCCAGTTGAGGCCATAGGGCCCGCATAATCTCTGCCGACTGTTCTTCCCTCAATCGATATCCACCCAAAGTAACGCTCAAAGATTATGAGTTCTCACCATTAAGAAAATCATAATCAACGAGGCTCCCAGGAGGGGCCAGTCTTGGATTGCCAGAGCCCTGAAGGTCCAGGTCGCCTAAGTGGAGGCGGAGGGATGTCCTGAGCCTCTCGAGCAGACTCATCTTTATCTAATTTCCTCTTGGTAGCAACGTACCAATGCTCACCTCCTGACCGCGAAGAACCCTCTCCATCGGGCCCTCGCGCGTTCCAGAACGTGGGATTACTTGCATTGAATCTAGCCAAATTAGCAGCAATCCTTTCATCTTCCGCATTAATTTCTTCCATCGCTTGGATTTAAGAATTAGTCTCAACCTTAACGCAACCACCAGTGGCAGTTGGAGTCATCACCAATCTTCGCGAGACAAAATCCTCATGACGCTCGAAGTTACTCACAACAGGCACCCGGGTACCAGCACTTACGCCACCAAGCCTCATCGTACAACGATCAACTAGTGGAGGAGCGGAATGACTTGCACCCCAATTATCAGACAAAGCTCTGGGGGTCCTAACTGCAGGTTGAGTCCTCGCGTCCTCTCTCGGGGAACCTTCATACGAAACACTCGCAAATGATGGGCCCGCATCCGATGCGTTCGTCTCCTCGCTCCCAGTCTGAGCACCATATATATTCTCGGGTGACACTACAGGTTTACTCTGACTTTCAGATTTTTTTCTTGCCATTTTAAGTTAATTATAGAAAAATATCTAGAATAATCAAAAAAGAAAAAATTATATAAGCATCGGATCCTCAGAATTCGATGTGGATGGGAAGGTCGAACCCCACGGTTCGATGCGGTGTGGAGAGCAACTAAAAACCTCCCCTGGAAACAAAAATAAAAATGAGGTGGAAATTGGCTCCTTTTATAGACCAACCACCGCCTCTCTTTCCCGATTCGATACAATAGCATCGAGCGGGCCCTGCTCGATGCACACGCATCGAATTCCCCAAATTCGATGTTGCCATCAGAGTACATCGAACTGTCAGGGTTGGATGTAGCCAAAATTTGCCATTAAATTTTAAGAGATTTATGAAATCAAGTCCTCCAAGATTGGAGCCAATTTTTTTATCTAAATCGTCTTCCAATCAGGGAGCATGATCTTCAAAGAAAAACCATAAGTCCTCAAAAATTAGACCCCGATCTTTAATCGAGATCGTCTCCCTCATGAATTTCAAGCATATAAGAGCGAGGTGCATGATTTCTTAAGTTTAGAAGCCGCTCTCTAATCGACACCGTCTCCCAAACCGGGGGACTATGTGATGGGGATTATTTAGGATAGGCTCAAATTCGACATTGGGCCGACCCAATAATGAAGGCCCGTAGAAACGGGTGCATCGAACGGAGAAGGTTCGATGCGGATTCAGCATCGAACCACGCCTGTTTGACGTCTACTCTCCGACGCCTGAGGGGTCCCGCGGGTCGGTATAAATATTCCGCCCCTTAACCTTCTGACGATTCATTATACACGCACACAATACACACTACCACATCGAACACAAGGTTTCGATATACTTTATTGTTCGACATAGACCCAGTTTAATTTGACTAAGATCAAACTGGTCCCCGTTCGAGGTTGAATCGGCTCAGTTCGGCACACCAACATCGAACCAAGACGATTCGACAATTCATCAGTTCGACCATCGACACTCTCGAACCATTCGAGTTCGACTTATAACAGTATCGAACTAGTCACGTTCGATGCACACATCGAACGCTCTCTATTTGATATGCATTATTCTTTGTCTTATTAGGATATCTAGAGCAATTCAATACGTGTAATAGACAGTAGGTATTTTGGCATTGTTAGGCCCATTTGTGATTATCTCTGGTGTATTGTAACCCGGACGAAATAAGACCAAAATAGGGGGCTATCCCAGAATTGAATTCGTACTCTGTCAACACTTGCTATCTTACACAAACTATCCGTGACTTTATTTGCTGATCTTGGGATCCTCCACTTGATGGTTGCGTTCCATGGCATATGGAGAAGTTCTTTACATTGATCAACAATCACCGCATACTCCGGTTGCACTTCTAACTCCCTTTGAACCAACCTATAAGCCGTAAGGGAGTCCGTTTTAATCTCTAAATTCGGTACTCGCCGCTCCCACGCAAACTTCAAGCCTCGCTGGATTGCTTCCAATTCCGCCTTGTCCACGGTGGGTGAAATCAAGTCCGCCCGAAATCCCCAACACCATTCACCATTCGTTGTCCGGAGGACACCTGCCGCAGAGCCACTATTCTTCTCCACATCGACACCGCCATCGATATTTAGCTTAACCCAACCCGACGGTGGTTTTTTCCACTGTACCTCCTTAATCCCACGAGTCCTCCTCTTCCCGTCTCGCAATTTTTTAAGTATCTGCAATTGTGGGCTCAAAGCCAATAAATCATTTTCACAATTGTTTGCAAACATACCTAAGTTTCTATTTAATTAAAAAAAATCTGACGTTAGGCACGTAAGATTTGATTTTTCCAATTAAGTCATCAAATCCATAATGAACAAGTCCATATCTACTATCATCATAAATAAGGGAAAGGGTTACTCTTGGGCCGTGACAGGCTACATGCATGCCTATTCTGACTGTCATATCTACAAAGTTATAGCCCAACGAAATTTGTTTTCAGCCTGCTGTAATTTAAATTCCCTGAGTTTGCTTTTTCTAAATTTGATTTCTCTCAGTGGCATCAAAATTGTTATTTACTAATTACTATGTATGTAATGCCATTACTTTGTCCATAGGGAAAATTTTCATATTTTTGTTATACAACAACATAGAGTTGAAGGATTTCCTTATAATATTTTGAGATTATTTCTTTATGATATTCTTTGTGTCGTATAAAGAAAAATATTGTTCTCATGATCCTTTCTATGTCTCAATTTCAATAGGTTAATTATTCTGTTCAGGATTTTTTTTTCTTTCTTTCTTTCTAATGTATGTTGATAGCAAGGTAGTGGGGGCTGAATGGACACGTCAGCGATAGAGTCGAGGTGAAACTGTGTAACAGAGAATAATCAATAAAGGGTCGGTTGGATTTTGTAGTTTTGCTGATGTTAAATTTTTTACCAAAAATGAAAATCTCCAAATTTGTACCAAGTCCATTATTTGATAAACTTCAACCATTCAGATTTGGACAATGAGTCACATATGATGGTTTGATACTTTTGCTCGAATTCGAAATATTGAAACGTGGTAATTAACGTCCACATATTGATTTTTTTTCTTACTTTGGGAAATGCCCTTAATTACAAATAATTCATTCGGGAAAAGAAAGAAAAAAAAAAAGATGAGATTGACAATGGATTTTTATTTGAAAGAAGAAATTTAAACAATTTTCCTTGTACATGACTTGATTATTTATGTATCCAGATTAAAATGAAAAGAAGAAGATGAGACTAAATACTTGGTCTTCATTAGTACTTGCAAGACTTGACTGAATTAGTAAACGAGTACTTATATTTTAGTCATGAATCATGATAGTTGATAACCAGGGTTTTTCGGGGAACAAAAAGTGCAAAAAGGATGCTAGTTAATTGCCTTTAATTTTTAACACTGATGATGATATTTTTTAATTTTTTTTTAAGTTTGCCTTGTCTATATAATATATATAATAGATATGACGTGAAGCTTAGAAGAATGCATGAAGAAGTTTCATAGTTGTGCAACAACATACATAAAATGTTTGTGATTAACTCGATTTGTATAGTTCTCGTAGTTGTCACTTGCGGGGAGCTCTGTTTCCATTTTCCATTTTTCCTCCATCATCCTTTTCCCCGCAGGAAAAAGAAACCATTTCAAGCATCATATCTTCCTTTTGGTTCCAATAGTGCTAGATTGACGTGGAGCAGCCTAGGTAGTTGATACGCGCGGGAGAAAGTAGCGGAATTTGGGTTCATATATCTTATCATAGTGATCTAAGATATTAGGCTTGCTTGCTACTGTTTTTATGGTGTGCGACTATTTTCGTGTTCGGAGATACATATATAGTCTTTACATTGAGTACGACAAATTATTAAATGTGATAATCCATATTATCAATAAAGCGAAAAGTATACTGAATTAATAAAAGAACTTCGTTGATCTTCGACGATTACGTATTTTCAAACCCTAATTCTTCTAAATTACTTACATTTGATCATATCACGACAAGATTCACATACCTTTCAATGATTATCATGACAAGCTTAATTAATGACACCCAGCCCGTACAAACCGTATCATCGTAGTATACAATGTTTGACAAGACATTAAAAACACTCATATTGTGTTCATATATAGTAGGTGATATCATCTACTCTTAACTTTCTACTTTGTCTACTCAACAAAGTAAAGTAAGTAGTAGGTAATGAGTGCATCTTGTTGGTTTTTTTCGTTAATAGATGTATACGTTCAAACCCTAATTATGTTGGTAACAATAAAGTAATGATATTGATTACATCCCGACAAAATTCTACATACTTTGCAATGATTATCACGACTTTACAAACTAATAACTCCCGTACAAGCAAAATACCATCATAGACAAGTTTGTAATGTCTGGGATATCCAGACAAGATACATATTAAGTATGTCATATCATTAAAGTAAATTATACGTGAAGTAATTAACAAAATACTTTGTATCGATTATCGATATATTATCAAAGCCCTAGTTACTTATTACAAATAACCGACTTTTGATCATATCACTGGCATGATTCAACGTACATTATAGTGACTACCAAGATAGGTGTTGAATAGCAGTATCCTTGAAAATAAATACATCATAATAGTTTTACCGGTGAGATGAACACGACATGCTTATGAAAAAAAGAAGAATGAAAATTTTCAAGTAGAAGCTCAAACTCAAGATAAACTGGCAATATGCTTTGAGATCCATAAAAACGCAAAATTAAAGTACACGCGACACTTTCTTCTTATAGTCCATTTTGCACCACAAATGCGCACATACAATTTATCCTAAAACCTATATCTCTAAGTATTTTACGAAGGTGGAAAAGCCGTACGTCCCAAATCGAAGCACTATATGAAAAGCCTTGAAGAGTCTTCTGACCAATTTCACCTCGCGATAGACTAAACGAGTTTCATAAACCAACGGGGGCGAAGCTCGCATTCGACTCCCGTTTATCAAACATACAAGTAAAATTACGCAACTTGGAAACAATATTTTTTTTTTCTTTCTAAAAGTCTAAATCCCACATAACAAATGTTTGGGCTAAGAATAAGACCAAAAGGAGTAGAAAAATATCCACGTGATACATTGCATGGACGCATAGCCCAAAGACAAGTGCTGGGCGTGAAGATTCTGAAAACTATTGAAAGAAAATAAAATCTAAACAACATAAAAAGAAGAAATCAAATGTGCCCTTATTCATATATTTATTTTCCATCTTTTCCACAACCCTATTAGGTGCAGGTGTGTGGCCTTGGAGTAAGAGAGTTGAAAATGAAAACATCTGACACGAACCATGAGCCATTGTTAAGCCACCCACCCCAATAATTAATGACTACAATCTTTTTTTCCATCTAACAATATTCTCCTATTTATTTTTTACAAAACCATAATAATAGTAATACAGTCTATTTTTCCATTATGACTATTTTTCTTAAATGAATCAATGTGTGTATATATATATACTAACATGTGTATGCACATAGAGGTGCAAAAGTGGCCCTGTTAGGCTATTGGTGGGGGTGTTTTGAGTAAATTAAAAACACTGCTCTGTCCTCATTAATCCCTCCACCAATCTCTCTATTTCACATTTCACACCCACAATCAACAAAAATTTTCTTTTCTCTCTCTAAAATTTGTTCTTTGTGTAAAAGGGTTGTTGAGGTTTGTGTTCTCTTTCGTTTCTCGTGACTCTAAAGGGAGAAAGGGGAGGTGGGGTTGAGGAGATTTTGACCATTTTTGTTGAAAAAAGATTTAATTTTTATGCAGCTCATTTTGCTTTTGCTTGTAAAAAAGTTGGTTTTTTTTTTTTTTTTTTTTTTTATTAACGATGGTTTGTTTGTTTGTTGCTGTTTTCAGGTCTTGACTTTAGATCCAATTCTCGGTTTGCTTCTGGTAAAGATTCACTGATTATTTTATATGTGTGTTGATTATTGATGATTGATAAGCTTTGTATGTTGGGTTTGATAAAGATGGTGTTTTTATGGTTGTTTGGTATCCAATTTTGGTTTGTGGGATTCATCTGTTGTTGGATTTTACAGGGTTCTGTTTGTTTTTGTGTTTTGTGTTGTTTTATGTGATGGTAAACAGATTTTAGCTTGGTGTTGAAGTTGTGAATCGGTTCGTTTTTTCTCAAAATTTAGCTTGCTATGAGTTTAGATGATTCGAGATTTTAATTGATTAAGTGGTTTTAGTCTCGACATTTCTTTTTGAGCTATTAAAAATCCCTTCTCCGGCATCAGATTTTTTTTCTCATTGTCACTTTTAAAGAATAACCATGTAGTGATATATGTTTGGTATATGTGTTTGCAGTTTGCACCTTCAGTTTAAATGCTGAAAAGGTTTATCAACTTAGAGATTCCTGCCAAGATTGATTTTCTTTTTGCTTTTCTGTTTTTTTACAACTTTTTTTCACAACAGAAAAAACCTAATTGTAGAGTTTGATTGGTTAATGTGATTTTCAGATACTTCTAATTGGTTTGTTGTGGTGTATAGGTATCATTTAAGTTCTTGTTGGTGCTTGAAGTGCTGGAACTCATTCCTTTCTTAGGTTAGCAATCGTTGTAGTTACGTGTGAGACTGTATCTTGTTTTAAGCAAAAGTGATTTCTTTAGTGGGGTTGAGATGTTGAGTTGGAGTAAGGTTGGCTGGAGCGTCAGATTACAATGTCCTGTGCTAAGGAAAGATATTACAAATACGTCTAAATAAGTATCCCGCAAATATTTAGACGTATTTGTATTATGATTCCTGAGCACAGGACGTTGTAATCTCGGGCTTCAGGCAGCCTTACTCCAACTCAACTTCTCAACACCACTAAAGAAATCAGTTTTGCTTAAGACAAGATACAGTCTACACGTAACTACCATGATTGCTAACCTAAGTAAGGTATCTGTTTGGATGTAGAGTTGAGAAACAGTACAACTTGGGCTAGTTGTTGGAGCTATATGCTCCTTAGTATTAGGCTGATGAACCATATAAATCACTGGAGGCTTTCTTTTGATGTTTCAGTCGTAATGATACATACCTTATTTTGTATAAAAGCTTTTTGAGGGTTGAATTGGTTTTTGTTATGTGTAAAGTTGTTAAACCATTTTCTTTGTGTCATACTCCAATATTCATGCCACACCCTTATAGTGTGCTTCTCGAATACTCATTCACTTTCAAAGGCTAATGATTGCATGTTTTCTGAAACAGGAGTGCTGAGCTTCTTTCTTCATATCTGTGGAACTGTGTGATATCATCTGGCTTTAGCTCTAATGCAAAGGGAAAGGAATTCTCTCAGTATTTTTTCTGAAAATTTAAGCCTCGATCGTGGCTCTGTGTCCAGTGATACTGGCATAGATTCCCAAATTACCTGGAATACTATGCAGACTTCTGGACCAAATGGCTTCAGTTTATCATCAGATGAGACCAGTATTCAATATCTGCATCATGTGAGGCATGACGGCCAAAACACAAGATGGAGTTTGGGTGAAACAAGTTCCAGTGCTGCACAAAATCTTTGTAACCAGAATGAAAGAACAGAACATCCGTGGAGCTTCCCCTCTGGAGCTTCTCCCGCCTTGGAAGAAGCGCAGTACGAATTTTCTAATATTCTTTCATCAGATAATGTTGAAGTAGATCCAAATGGCTACCTGACTGCAAACGGGTCATTACTTTTGAATAGTTCTAGTTCTCCCGTCCTTCCTCAGGATCTGAACATGAGTTCAGGTTTTGGAGATCACGAGGATGATGACTGTCAAATAGTTGAGCGTCCAAACACGTTCAAATCTGTTGCATCATCAAATGAGCAGATTCCGACGACCAATAGTTCCTTTGATCCTTATGGTGCACCTTCTGCACGTGATGAATATCATTTGGATGGGCGACGCGTATCATGCAAGAGAAAAGCACTTGAACTGGACGTGGGACAGTCATCTGGAGAAGGAAGTTCAAATTCTGTCCACAATGCTGGAAGAAGTCCATGGCGTACTGTACCCGCTGCTCAAAATGCTTCAAGCAACATTGGTATGTCACCTCAAATAAGAAATGAACTTGTCCTTAGTAATGCATCATTGCAGACCGATCCAAGGCTTAGACTTGGTGTTGAAGGATCTTCTGCTAGTCCATTCTCTTTGACAGCCTCTGGAAATGCTGGAAGATCTCGCAGAAATCTCCGCTTGCGTGTTAATGGCTCACACCAGCGAGATGTCGTAGCTGCTCCATTTTCAGCAGAGGCTGATGTTGAAAACAGAGACATTTCATCTCATCGTGATTCGGCAATAACAGCTCATTATGATCCTTTAGCTGACTTGAATTCAGTTCCTGCTGTAGAAAATGCTGGACCGCATGCGCAGTATGTCTCTTCTGTGCGCGTAAACTCTCAAGCTAGATGGAATGGAGCATCAGGCTCAAGAACTAGCAGGTCATCTGCTTCTGCTATTTCCAGAGAGTGGGATGCTTTGCCTTATGAGGAGTCTTCGTCGAGAAGTATCCCCAGGATTGTGTCTGAACATCCAATGTTTGCTCCTGCTGGTGAGATTGGAAGTTCGTCTCAGAATCCTGGAAATTTGAATGAGGCTGGTGGACCTAACGGTGTTGTTAACAATATCCCTTCTACTTTTGGACCACCTGGTTCTGGGGTCACTCCATCGGCACCTAGCTGGCCCCATCGCAGGCTAGAGTTTCCTCGGAGACTATCCGAAGTTGTTCGAAGATCTTTGTTGTCCTTGGAAGGTACTGATTCTGAAAACCAGAGCAGTAATCATGCTGATCGACCAAGTTCTTCTAATGTTACTCGGGAGATTCATACACCAAGCATCAGGTTAGAGAGAAATCCTGATGGTTCTCTTAGACTACCTTCGCTGAGGGCTATGGCTTATCCTGTTGAAGGAAGAAGCAGTGTCATGTCTGAGGTATCTAATGTCTTTCTGGTCCTAATATTGTGCGTGTGCCACCATTAAATCTATGAAATCTGTTATTATGTATGTCTGAGGTATCTAATGTCTTTCAAAGGCTCTCTCTTTATATTCACGGATGCATGATTTCTTTGCTTCATCCTGCTTTGTGAATTATGAAAAAAAAAAATGTTATTATTTAAATTGTCCTATAGTTGCCAACATGCACATTATAAGTGGGATACGACTCTCTCCATTACGGGTAAGCAATTCTGCGAAGTGCTGGGGCAAATCTAGAAAAACTTTATTGTTTGACTACTATGCTTGGTTCAGTATCAAATTGGTAAGAATATAAAGATTTTTTTTTATTATTGTTGACTGCTATACGTGGTTGAGATTTTGTGTTACAAGGAACCTGTAATTAGCTGTAATCATTGGTATAAACCTTTTATGGGTCTTCTTGAAATTCTTGCTGACCAATGATATAAAGTTGCATGGAAGCTAATTATCACAAGGTGCCCGATTCGTATCCTAAACAGGGTGAAATCTTGGGCTATATATTATTTAGGAATAAGTAGCGAAATGATGAGAAGCGACAAACATTGCCTACATGGGGTGATACTGTACCTAAAACCAACCTCAGATTATAACTAAGATATGTGTAAGAAACCATCCTCATTTTCTTCGCATTTGCGCTATTTATACCTTTTTCTCTTTTCTCCACGGTGGTAGTCCTTGAACTCATTACTATGCAAATCGGCTGTTATTCTAAGTTTTATAACTTCTATGTAGTTAGATTCTTCCTGCTTTTTCGAATGCAGATATGCTTGTAAGTTATTGTATTTCGTGATTCAGTCTTGGTTACCGTCCTTGACTTTTTTTCCGTTAATATCGAGAAACTGTATAGAAGGCTTCAACTAATTATGTTTCACTTTCAGCAGATCCGACATGTCTTAAATCTTATGCGAAGGGGAGAGGGCTTGAGATTTGAGGTCAATACTCTTCACATCCTCATTTAATTGGCTTTGTGTGCCAAAATCCGTTACTGGAATTTCCTTAACTCTTGTGTTGGCGATGTGGTGCATCTACCAGCTGTTATGAACTCTCATCTCTGTCAGTTATTGAACTATATAATACTATGGCTAATTTTCCAAGAAGGTTAAATTTGGTGACGTCTTACTTTTAGTTACCTAAGTTGGATTCATTAATGACTAATACAATCTGCCAACTAGATTATATCATTAAAATTTTGATTTTTGTAACTCTGATCTCTGGCATCCAACAAATTGCCGTTTATGATGAACCTCGTATTTTTTTTTTTTTTTATAAATGTAAGTGCGTTGCATACCTGTGTTGGGTAAAGTAAGTGAATTTGTATAAGCAGCTGTTATATAGGGGGATTAGCAATGAGTACGCTTCCTCAATATCTGCGAGTATTAACCAAAAAATGTTTCTTCTTTGGTTAATCTCATGTGAATGCGAATGCTCCTCACGCTAAACTCCTGTAATTTGAATTTTCCCTGTCATTTTGGTGTGCGTTGTTTCACTTAAACTCAGTAAAAGCCCTACCACATATCGTTTCATTTTTAACTTAATTGGCTTTCCATGTTAGCATCCTATTGATTTCTTCCTTAAATCAATGGCTGTTTTCTGATTGTTTGACAGGATGTGATGGCCCTCGATCATCCACTCTTTTTTGGGATGGCTGATATCCATGATAGACATCGTGATATGCGGTTGGATGTGGATAATATGTCCTATGAGGTATGATGGTTTTTATATTTCTTACGTTTAAAGCCATTTTTTTCTTTCTTTGTCCAAATCGTTATTCAATTTTAATTTTTTTCTCCAGGAGTTGTTGGCTCTGGAGGAACGCATCGGTGATGTTTGCACTGGATTGAGTGAGGAAACTATTGTTGCTCGTCTTAAACAACATGAAGCAAATGCTAAAGTTGGGACAGAGCCTTGTAGCATATGCCAAGTACTGACTTCTTCCTTCTAAAATTTAAAAAGCTTTCTTTATGGTAAAGTGCAATCGGCTAAGTTTAATAACCTCAAAATTATTTTCCATAATCAACGGCACAATTTCACAGCGTTCTGTTTCCGCTAGTTTTATTAATTCGTATGGGATGCTTTTATTTTATTAAGTGTGAGGAGGCGCACTCGTAAGACTGGAACTTTTTTTAATTTTATTTTTTAACTGCATGTATTCATGATCTCGTGTTGGTTTATCATTTGGTGCAGGAAGAATATGAAGATGGAGAAAAACTTGGGAAGCTTGACTGTGGGCATGATTATCACGCGGCTTGCATCAAACAATGGCTCATGAAGAAGAATGTGTGTCCCATTTGCAAAAAGACAGGACTGACTAAATAGAAGGTGCCCCGCGCATGATGCTGGTGATCGCGCTGTATCCTGGTGTTGTTTCGTTTTTGCATGCCCCCCAGACTTTCTTCCCATCTTCAGTCGTGCAACACGCGACTGATAGAGGGGAAATTCTTCTGCTCCTATTCCCCCCACCCCCACCCCCCCCTCCCCCCCAAAACCAAATTCCGACTGCATTTCCTTTCTTTTGTTTTTTTTGGAGAATAAAATGATTCATGAAATGGAAGTAGAACTTGTTTAACTTCATGCTTTTGATCTAAAGAAATTTTACTAGTCTTTTATTTATTTATATTTCTCTGTTTCAGATATATTGTTCATTTGTTTGTGTAGTCTCATGTTTTATTGTTTTTGGAGGTTTTTATGAATATTTGTGTCTGTAACTCATTCGTATTGTGATTAAGTCACAAATTACAGGGAATTGAAGAGCTTAGGTCTAGTGAATTCTTCGTGGGTTTCACAATCTCACGAGTTGTATCACTCACCCACAAATCCAGCTCTAAATGTGTTGCACCTTGCAAGTTTCATGTGTATTTGCTCCAAAAGTGAAATTCAATTTACTCATTTTTTATTACCAAGAAAGTTAAAGTGGTTCAAGAAAGAGAGATGTTCTTTTTACGTTTCAGACTTTCAGCCTTGAAACTTCTTTTGACTTTTGATAGACTAATTTTATTTAAACTTGTATGACTCACCAAGGGTTTTTCATTTTTGTGATATCCTTCTTGTATAGCTTGCATAGGGTATCCTTCATGGTCAATGGTAACTAAAAATATAGTACTCATACGAGTGGATTAAAGTTTCGTATACGGACTACGTTTCGATCAGCTAAAAAATAGAAACGTTTTGTAATGTTTTGAGAGCTTTTCTGCTTATTTCGAGGAACTCGTAAAATTGTAGTTAGCTAGCATGGAAGTTACATGAATTTTTGGTTTCGATAGAGCCAAGAACGAAAATATTTTGTTTCGATGGAGTCAAAACTAAAACATTTTTATATTTTCCAGAGGAAATTTTGATCTATCATATTCATATCTAATGCGTGTAAAGAAACATGTTTACCATTATCTTTCCAACAATGTCAAATCTGATTTATGTACCTCAAAAGGTACGTACACTTATCTAGTTATCAAAAAAAAAAAAATGTAAACCGTCCGCATTTCCCTCCAATTTATCCGGACAAGATAATAAAATAAATACTCTGACATGCATATTATAACTGGACATGTGATTTGTCGCCTGTTGAGCCGTATATATCATTAGGCAAAATAATGCAAGATAAACAAATTATTTTATTTTTCTAAATTATAGAAGCAATATAGTAGTAAATTGCAATCACTTATCTCCAAATCACACGCATTATCATAATTTACATGAAGAGGTTGATTCCAAACAACTTTGTTCTTTTGAAAGAATTATGTTCAAGCCATCAGCCATGTGTCTTTTCAATATCGGCAACTCACTGGGGCACCTTTATATTTTCCATCGACCCTCTTCACTTTTGCGCACGTAATCATATAACTTATACGCTTTAAAGTTTGAAATACTTATGCCACTTTACTACAAGTAGGAGTAGTCACGTAGATGCTCTAAATGTTTCTTTTTATTGTAATTTTGCTAATAAATGCTCTGTACTAAACTGTGACGAGACTTAACATTTAGAATAGACTATGCAGCTACTTTATAGTCGAAATATTACTTTTCAATTGTCTTCTATGATATTGGATTCATCAGGTATTCTTATTCGCTTTCTGGATTATTATAACAGCAGGTCAACAGAGAGTTTGAATAATATAAGCGTATATATTATGTTTGATGCATTTATTATTAAAAAGAAAATCAAACATTCATGTGAAATGAATAGTTAAAGGCGAAAATTCTTGACGCGTCCTTGCAATGCTTAACGTTATTTTCAGTCAACTGGTATAATTAATTTGGAATGACACAACTCTCATTAAGTAACCCGACATCAATTAGACACAGTTAATATTACAACAGTAAACTTGATTTAAATTTGATACATACATGATAAAAATTATGGTTACATAAAAAACTGATATACAGTTTAGTTCCCAACACCCATCCATACTATAAATTGCTAGTCTATACCATAAATTGCTAGCATTAATTAATTGTTAATTGGAGGTACTAGCTCATCAGTAATTAATTGGAGGTACTAGCTCATCGTGCAACGGTTGCATTACACTTTATAACGGCAACAAAGAGTAAGAGATTAAAACTAGGGTAAATAAGAAAATTAAGAAAAGACACTACTTACAAAAGGTTGGAAATATTGCAAAAGGTCTCTTAAGTACTGTTTTGCTTTAAATCTAACCAAGGTAAGTCATAATTTCCTAAGAGCGGCGAGTGAAATGACGCCTGTCAATTGTATATTTTAATTAGGATTAGTCAGGAAACTCTTACTTTAAAAAATTTATAATACTTCATAGGGGCAAAAATTCATTTGGGCCTTTATATTGGCCTCTTCGCCAATTTCGTCCACTATTTTGGCAACTCGTCAATTTAGTCATAAAATTAAAACTTTCACTTCAAATTCGTACACTTCACGGTCGATTAACAATTCTCGCCTTTAAAATGTGATGTGGTGGTGGTTTGACCACCGGTCCTCAATTTTGACCAATTTTTTTTTAATGTCACAGGTCTAGTCAGCAAAAAACTTAAAAAAAAAAAAAAAGGAGAGAAAGTGAACTTTGTTCTGAACCCTTAGTCCAAATTAAAAAAAAATATATATAAAAAAGTTATTGTTAAACATGTAATGAAACAAAAAAACTTTATCATTAATTTTGTTATATAAATTATAAAAACTTAGCATATAATTTTATTTTATTAACTAATAAATTTTTAAAGAAACCCAAAAAATAAAAAGTGAAATTGTTATAATTAACTTAATTATATACATAAAATAATTCTAATTTAAAAAACTTAATTTTCATGGCAACGTCAAATCGAAGCCGCAGCGATTCTGACGCGGGGTGGGGGCGGGGTAGGGGTAGGGGGAGGTGGGGGGGTCGGGGATGGGGGGGGGGGGTGTCGACGGGGGATTTGGGGGGTGTGTTCTGGGTAGGGTGGGCAGGTTTTTCTTTTTTTTTTCTTTTTCAATAATAAATTTATATATGTTAAGGAATATATAAAGGAATTAAATTTATAATTGTTTTCAAGATATATGTTTTCAATAATATATGTTTTCAATAATATATGTTAAGATATACTTTTTTTAAGGAATATATGTTAGGAATATATGTTAAGATATATGTTTTCAATAATATATGTTAAGATATACTTTTTTTAAGGAATATATGTTAGGAATATATGTTAAGATATATGTTTTCAATAATATATGTTAAGATATACTTTTTTTTATATATTTATATATATTAAGGAATTAAATATATTATTGTTTATAATATATAAAGATATACTTGTTTTTATATATTTATATATGTTAAGGAATTAAATGTTTTATTTTTCTTAATATATAAAGATATGCTTTTAAGAAATAATAGTTTAATTATTTGATTTAATATAATAATAGGTGAAATAATGATTTTTTTTTATAAATTAGAAGTGTAGTACCGATTTTGTCCCTGTAAATGGCCGGAATTATATAGTTACGAACTAAATGCAAAGATTGGGTATAGTTTTGCAACTTTTTAAACGTTGGATATAGTTCCGCATAAAGGCCTATAGGTTGCGTATAGTTTTGTATTTTTCTCTTTATATTTAAAGAAATAAAGTTAACTATATTAAACAAGATATTATTACTAATTTATGTTCTTAAAATTTATTAGTCTTTGAAAAGTTATTTTTGAAAAAATGTGTTTTTGAAATCTTTATTTTTATTGTTAAATTTCTCTTTTTTTTTTTGCTTATATGACAGAAAAACAATAAAATATAAAGAAAATTGATCAAAATTGATGACCGGTGGTCAAACTACCGCCATGTCAGCAATTCCCGACGGCAATTGTAAGTCTATCGTAAAGTAGACCAAATTGAAAAAGAATTTGGGATTATGTGATTAAATTGGCGAGTCGCCAAGTTAGATGACGAAATTGACGACGAGGTCAAGTTAAAGGCCCAAACCGATTTTTCCCCCTACTTCAGAGAATTAAATAGGCGAATGTAAACATGACAGTTAGTGCACAAGGAAGAAAAGATGAAGGTAAAACAACTACAGTAATTTGCTTGTATTTCTTGCATGTTTATCAACAGAACTTGGTTACAAACCACTGAAAAAGCTTATTATCAAAATTAAATATTTCAAATATTACTACAACATTATTATATTTTGTATCCAGATTACGCCCAAGCCAAAGTGTCGTATTCCGTAATGGCCATGAATATAAACAAAATTAGAAGAAATGTACTTTCTCTGCTCCCAGAATGCAAGTAATTTACAAGCCTCCAGTACAAGCTCCAAGTTCAGACACTACCAAATACTCATCTTAGAACAACTTTCAACTTGGTCTCCACTTGTTCTCGTACTCTCCACTGCATTGTCAGGTTACAGACAGTTCACCGTATTCAGTAGTAGTTGGATTAGAAAATGAAGAAAGACAGGAAAAATAGATTAATTTGTTGTTTGTTGTGATTGTATACCTGCAAATCGTTTATTTCCTCATCGGTAAGTGATCGTTCCATGGACCTATATGCTATTCTGTAGCAGTGACTGGTCATTCCTTTCTTGTTAGTGAAGTTGTCAATCAATTTCACCTGTAAAAAGGAATGCATCTGCATAAGGCCAATCTCTACTCCAGACATCTAATGAAACATTAAGCTTATTTATTCATCATTTTATCTTTTCTGCCCTCACAGACTGTTCGTTCTGGACTTCTGGTTGCAGTAGTCGGAGTGGTGTTATTATCAGCGAGTACATGTAATTCATAAGGGACGTTTTGTAATTTCATTAAGTAAGGATGTGTAATTGAATACAAATGTAAGCAGGAATGGTTGAAACTCAATCCAAACATTTCAACTGCGGGTTCTGCATACCATTTCCCAAGATTAAGCGACAATAAAATATCAACATTAAGCTCAGCAACTTATCATGTTTTTCATTAAAGCTTACTCTATTTCAGTCTACAGTGGTCTAAACTCTAAAGATAGCATAACTGGCTGACAAGAAGACGATCTCTATATATTGAAGAATAACACTTGAAGAGGATTATGCTCGTCATGTTACTCATACTGAGCTCTATCTAGAATGGCCCATAATACAAACCATATACTTAAAAAACTAAAATTTCCTACAATTTTTTGAAACAAAAATATGAAATGAACTGACCTCCTCGGCAAGATCTCCAGCAATACCTCTAACCACTTCACAGAGATTATTTTCGGTAAAGGAGTCACTAATCCAGAAACTCATGTCCTTATAACATGGAGGATACTGCAAAAGTTTCAATGAAGGTCATCAATGAAACGAGAATTTGGTGCACATTTCTTATTCATCTCTAGATAATACAGCTGTAAATTTTGTAAAAGTAATCTGGAAAAGTTAAAAGTCTGACCTTCGAAAATGGTTTAAATTTAACTCCAAGCTGGCCTTTGGAGAACTACATAAAAGTTCAGATATAAACCGTCAAGTTTTGGAGATAGTCAGATTGGAAAAATATGTATAACTGGAGACAAATGTATTCTGAAAATATATACTTGTGAAGTGAACCGCTCATCAGCCGTCCAAAAAAGGCGGATATCCGGAATGTCGAATAGAACCATTGCTAATCTTTCCAGTCCAAGCCCAAATGCCCAAGCCACATTCTCCGTCTTACCACTTCTCTTCAAAATTTCTTGCTCCATGACTCCACAGCCCAAAACTTCCAGCCACTTTTCCTAAAAAAGTAAAAAACGTTCACCGTTAGTAATACTAAGTATTCTACTGAAAATCATTTTGAATTTTTGTAATATTATGAGAAATAAGCCTCAATCTATTGGGAGAAAACTCTCTAAAGTTAATACAGGAAATAAAATATATGACAACATTCGGGAAGAAATTAGGTGGCTATAACACTTGCAATCCAGGGTAGAGAATACCTGAAAATATATTTCCAATTCAAACGAGGGATCGGTGAAGGGGAAATAAGTATCAATCCAACGCATTTCCACACCACCTGAAATTTTTCAAAAACTCGTGGCTGAGGTTCCATAAAAATCAATCTGTCCACAGAAATGAGCATTATACACAGAATTAACTATATTGGGGGCATTTCAGTTAGTTGCAATTGCAAATCTATGATTGGTTAGAGAGCTTTGCTCAATGTACATTCATATTTGAGTCATAAGATTAAAAACTCAACCAAGCAAGAAACCTTTTAGTCATCCCTGGACATGCTACATAGTTCTATATCATACTTATCCTACTTATTTACCTTCTCCATTATTTCTTACTTACTCATTGTGCATAAGTTTTTGCATAGCAAGAATTGCCTATATCAAAGTAACACCATAATCTAATGCTTTATTTAAACCCAATTATTGGCTTCAGTTAAACAGAGCTAATTAGCACTCTTGCACTACAGTAGAATGGTTCCAAGTATTATGCAGAAATAAGAAGATAAATCACAATCTCCTACTCTAAGCAGTATAGATGAATGATATGAGCCTGCAACTATACCAAATAAATGACGCGCCAAACCCTCCAGGCATTTCTTCAGATCCTCGGCTGCATATGTTGTACCATCAGTACCAGCTCCCTCCCAGTCAGCTGGAGTAAACACACGGACCCCTTCCATCTTTACGACAAGCCAAAAAAGATATTCTTTAAAAAAAATCGACTCTAATGAACAGAAACCAGTACATTCAATAGTCAAAATAATCCACAACCAAAAACCTGATGGAAAACTGGGTAGTGAGTAGAGTCAATAGAATCTCTACGGTAGACATCTCCGGTGACAAGGAAATGAGTCCGTCCTTCTCGTAGTATCTCGGCTTGGTGGGCACTTGTATGGCATCTTAAGACAGTTTCGGAATCCACATAATATGTGTCATTGTAACTCCTGCTTACATGATCAGCAGGAACCAGTACATCATCAAAGTTCTGCAAGAGTAAATTAAGTATTATGCACTAAAAAGTTGATGAATTATAAGTATCAACGTGTAAAGACCCTTAATAACTGCATAACTGATAACTACAAACACGAGTATGTGCATTTAAGGAACTCCATACAGTGACATATTTGCAATTTCTATAGTAAAGCCTCTGACATTGGAACAGTGGGAATAAAAATCTGAAGCTTAATAACTGACTTTGCCGTGTGCTTTTATTCATCTACGTAAAGTGAAAATCCATTCGACCCATGTCACGTCTAGTACTGGCAACGTGGCTTCTGTTTTAATCCTTGTTTTTTTTCCACAAGCTTGTAACGTAACAATTCAACTGACAAAAGCAATCAGACTATCATATAACTGGTAGAATAATTACCTCAGTCACATGGTCCATCAACAACGAACATATGCAAGGAAATAACACTAGAGGCATATATTCAAATAGGAAGTAACAGGCTCAAAGACCTTGTACAATTTAGGAATCCTCAAGTATCAAGTCCACTAAAGAAATCGGCACGATTCCAATACAGCAAACCAAAAGCAAAATATGAAAAGTCCAAAGATCTTCCCAAAACAAAAAACATACAGCTTTAGTAGAAACTAGCGGGCACAGGTTATCGAACTTGTCGAATTTGTTGGGGTAATTGGAGTCGAAATAGTCATAGATTGCATTCTTGAGTATGCCAAGGGGATGCTGATCCCTCCTATGGAGCTGCATCCCAAGCTTTGTGAATATCGTGTCGGGAACATTGTTTGTCGGATCATCCTTCACTATATCTGCAAATTAATTTTATAGTCCGTAATCAAATAATAGCACGAAAACAAGTGCTTACGCAAGATTACGTAATGTCATCATATATGACATAGAATCCCAATTCACAAGAACAGCAAAACCCACAAAAAAAGCAACAATCTTTCCTCATTGAGCTCAACATTGAAGCACTAAGAAGCAACTAATTACCATAAAATTGCAAAAACTAATAAAATAAAAAAGAAACCTTTCTTAAAAAAAGGGGGGGGGGGGGGGGGGGGGGAGATTTTACCTTCTCTGGCAAGTTTGACGCCGCCAAGTTCGAGTAGTGAGGCGGAGACCGGTTGCCTCCATTTCTTAGTACTCTGTTGAGGAATAGAAGCAGCAGATGAAGTGGACAAGTATACTGAAAAGGCAAAGCTTCTGCTACTGCGGAGGAGAAGAGAAGGCTTTGAGAATATGGTTGAATTAGCTAATGAAAATGCCATTGATAGTAATTTCGAATTTGTGTTACGGCCGCGTTGTTACGGTGAGCGGCGGCGGTGGATTTTGACGACCAGGCCGCGGAGTGAGTGACTGTGTTTGTTAAAATTGGAAGGCCCTCACAAAATTTCAATCTTCTTCGCCAAGGGCTTTTTTGTAATTGTCCAAAATATCCATTTTATTTTATCCACTTCTATTTTGGAATAACATTCTTATTTATATTTATAACTCCTCCTCCTCGAAGTATTTCGCGATCACTATGCCCTTGCTCGTCTTTGAGTGTCTAGGTATTCAATATCCACCGTAAGTCTTTTCTCTTTTGAACCTTGACCTTATCGTCCTTTTAAGACTATGCCATCCTAAAATGCTACTAAATGGATTGAAAGGGCTATTTTGTTACAGTTTTGAAATAAAGCGCTCCAATTATCATCTAAAAATCTTTTTCTTTACATTCTACTCAACTAAATCTAATGATTTGACCAAAATTTAGAATAAGTGAAAGGAGGAGGGACTATTTACATTCAGTTATTTTTGAACAATCTTAAATTTGATATATTTATATTAAGAGTTTGTCATATATTTCTTTTAGTTTCATTTATTTTTTTAGAAAGGTAAGGATAAGGATTATTAATTGCATTCTGATAGGTTCTTAGATTTGTACTATTACAAATTTACAATACTACTTAACTCTAAATATGTCATAGCGCTTCCATACATATAGGTAAACGAACAATGGTTTATGAGAATTTTATAACAAATATACATTGTTACAAGGTAGAAAAAATTATTTTTTCGGAGAAGTGCTGTATGGTGTATACTATATATCAGCTCATACTGAATTCTTGTCTATTAAATATATACTATTGAAGTTTAAAAATGGATACTGTTCTTTAGGGGGTGTTTGGTTGGTGAGATGAGGATAGATGACAGCCCTCATCTCAGTTAAAACCAGTTTGGTTTGAGTGATTATGCAAATGGGCTTTTTGATTTAATAGCTGAGGCCTGCTCTTTATTTCACTTTCTCAACTTAATTAATATCTACCCCCCTGTTATTATTTTATCTCACTTTTTAGTCATCCAGCTCACCCGACGAAATGACTTATTTACCCTTGTTTCTTCAATTTTAATCTTTTTATGCAATAATTTAATTAAAAAAATGTAATTAAAAATGTAATTAAAAAATGTAATTAAAAAAATGTAATTAAAAAAATATAATTAAAAATGTAATTAAAAAACGTAATTAAAAAAATGTAATTAAAAAATGTAATTAAAAAAATGTAATTAAAAAAATGTAATTAAAAAATATAATTAAAAAATGTAATTAAAAAACGTAATTACAAAATGTAATTAAAAAATGTAATTAAAAAATGTAATTAAAAAAATATAATTAAAAAATGTAATTAAAAAATGTAATTAAAAAATATAATTAAAAAAATGTAATTAAAAAACGTAATTAAAAAAATGTAATTAAAAAATGTAATTAAAAAATGTAATTAAAAAAATGTAATTAAAAAATGTAATTAAAAATGTAATTAAAAAATGTAATTAAAAAATGTAATTAAAAAATATAATTAAAAAATGTAATTAAAAAACGTAATTAAAAAAAATGTAATTAAAAAATGTAATTAAAAAATGTAATTAAAAAAATGTAATTAAAAAATGTAATTAAAATATTTTTGGTGTATATTTTCTTAATAAAATGGGGGCAATAAGGTAATTACCTGCAATACCTGCAATAAAATGGGGACATAACATGAACCAAACACGTTTTGTTAAATTAAGATAAAATAGTAACTTTATTAACTCTCCAACCAAACACGCTATTGTTACGCATATGAAATACAAGACTATTTTAACTGAGTAATAGTTAATTTACATATATAACTGTCTCTGCAACCAAACAGCCCCTTACGGTATATGGGAATAGCAAACACTAAATGCAAACTGCTGAACAAGAGTATAATTGCACAATTTGACTGTATTGTTAATAACTTTCTATACAAATATACTCTTTTCTGATATTAAAAAAAAAACACAAATTATTAATACTTCATTTTTAGTTCTGCATAGGCTTCCCACTTGGGCTTTATGCGTCTTCTTAGGGGCGACAGTCATGTCTCGTTTTTGTTGTAACAATTCACCCAACAACCTTCTAAATGTTAAAGAATTTTTTTAATTTATATGGGAGGGTACGAGTTAAAAATAAATCCTTCACATATATTGCTCAAACAATTCAACAAAAAAGCTACTTATCAAAAAAATAAAAATATATATCAACTAAAAGTTTAAGATGGTAACGAGTGGAAAATTACACTTAGAATGTTTATTATCCACCTTCATGAGCAAGTTTTTGAGTATTTCTGTGAAACTTAGCACAATTCATTCTTTTTATTAAAGATTCAAGCTAAGGTAAAGATTCTAACATAAATGAATCAGCCTAAAACATTAAGAAATCAATCAAAACCATCCGCGTCTTAAACCTCGTTTCGTGCAAGTTCATGAGTAACGGCGTTGGAACTACGTCGCACCCATCGCATACCAAAGCCCGGTTTAAGAAAGAGACGAATATCCTTAACAACATTTGAGTACCGTACTTCCCCTTGACGATCGTAAATAATATCATGGATGACGAATAAACAATCGCCCTCGAAGATGACATTCTCCCATCCTCTATCCAACGCCAACCGAACCGCATAATACGCCGCAAGTGCCTCAACCCCGGCTGGATCCATAAATAAATTTAGCCAACGTTGCCGCCACGCTATCATAGTCCCCTCACAGTCATGCGCCACAACCCCAATCTCCACGGTTCCATCAAAAATAGTCCCATCAAAATTAACTTTAATAATTCCTCTAGTAGGTAATTGCCACTCCATCTCTTCCTGTACTCGCGCTCGCACTCCCTTATGCCTCATCCAGTTTGCAACGTAGACCTATTGGTTGGTACTATACATCGTGACAAAGTGTTTCTTATTAAGTTTTCTCAAAGAATCTCATATATTCATTAATCAATCTCATCAACTCTATATACTACAAAGAGTACTGTCAAACTAGGAAATAATAAAGTTGGAGTGCAAGACAAGAGAGTTCTAAAATAAGAATATGCAAAATATGGTAACAATATCTCAATCTAGTATCCCTCCAAGTTGGAGCATGAAGGCCACAAATGCCCAACTTGCGAAGATGAAACTCAAATTGTGCATTCCCCAAAGCTTTCGTAAATATGTCTACAAGTTGTATCGTTGTAGGAACTTATAGCGGCCAAACAAGTTATGTCACCGCCTCGCGGATAAATTGACAATCAACTTCAATATGTTGCTTACGTTCATGAAAGACCGGGTTTTGAGCGATAGGGGTGCAGATTGACTATCACAATACAAGGGCATTCAAGTAGGATGACTAACTCCCGGATCACTTAGCAACTGTTTGAGCCATTTGAGTTCACAAGTGGTACCCGCCAATAGATCGATACTCTGCTTCACCTGAAGAGCGAGACACCGTGTGTTGTTTCTTGGTTTTCCTAGACACTAGAGAATTACCAAGTAAAACCAACCATCCAGTCAAAGAACGACGTGTAAGTGGACAATTGTTTTGTAAGTGCGTCCACACAAAGCTGATCCACAAGACCTCCTCCACACAAAGCTGATCCACAAGACCTCCTCCAGGGCTCTGAATTAACTTATTTGAAGATTTTGAAGTGGTTACATGTATCTCAGGCAAGAATACACCAAATTAATTGTGGTGGACATTTGAAATGAGTACCCTCTCACTCCGATTTGGATATTTCCCATCTAGAGCGGGAATGGGTGCCCGAACACGTGTAACGACACTTAAGTATGCGAAACGAAACGAAAATAGGTACAATCTACCAATTTTTCCGTCTCGGTATGGGTACCAACATGTTTCTTCAATAGTTTCAATACGTACACGCATATATATGTATATATACTAACATATCAATTGATATGATATACTAATTTCAGGTAGCATGACATACTTTACTAAGATTATATATTTTATAATTAATATTTAAGTAACTTTTATTAACAAAAACATTATTAATTATTTTAATATTGCGTTATGTTTTTCAAACCAACTTAATTATGTATGCTGTAGGCTTTATTGTTATTGATATGTGAATGATTAAGTTTGATTTGACGATTAATGGATGCCAGTTTTTATGGTATTTCGAATTTTAATCATGATTCATGTGGTGTACAACTCTACTTGATTTCATAGAGTCTTTTGCCTTGTTATTTACATTAAATATGACAATACTTGAAATTGAGTACTCACTACTGTGGCGTGGGTACTTGCGCGCATCATGTGTGGGATTGCGAATGGGTAGTGAAATATTATTTCTTGCAGGCATACATTCGCATGTGGGTACCCGTATTGTAGTTACCCGTCCCGCGCCTACCACTAAAAATTAATATGTATATTCGAACGATATTTTGATATATTCTATATATACATATTATTTTGTGAAACTCTAGAAAAGAAATTAAGAAAATCCAGTATATTTGATAAAAAAAAAAATACAACAGTCATGGGAGATGGGGGTGACAGCAATGGTTGGTATTGAGAAGTTAGATGCTAGGAGATAGAGCACTATTCCAACACCCTCTCAATTACCTTAATACCCTCTACCTTTTATTCCAAATATTTCTTCAACTTTTAGGATATTTCACTTATACCCCATACTTTAAATGTTTCTATTCATAGTGCTTGAAAATGGTATCAGAGCGTGGTTTATTTATTTTATGTGGTTATTTATTTATTTATAACTACTCTTAATTACCATATGAGAGGAGTTTTTTCAAAACATGAGTGATCCAGTGATGGATGACATTTGGGATCTCACAATTTGGTTTCCCATGAAAGGAAACGCATGTACAAGCATCAAAAGACGTATTACTGCCTTAACAAGATACCTTAATTTCCATAAAAGGGAATTAAAGAACCATGATGTTCTATACTGTAGCATGGAACAATCAGGAGAAGAATGTCCTATCCAGAGAGTCAGACTTGAACAAATCAAGCTGATTAAAATTAGCCTAGAAAAAGCTAATAAACAGAGTTCAATACTAAGCCTCTAAAATGCCTGGTATAACACTTGAACAAGAGCTCCAACTCTTGATGACTAAGTTAGTTGACCTAGCTAGTCACAGATCAGACAATCTCCATGCCATTAGAGCTAAATTTATTAGGGTTAATGGTCTCATGGCGGATATCGCAAGAATTAATAGATTAATCACTGAAAGAAATAACCGTTCTTCATGAGTGATCTAGTTTTGCCAGATTTCCACGAGCTTGTGCCAGATAGCTCCAAGCTATCGCAGGACCTCAGGGAAGTCCAGAAGACGGTCCAGGCCTATGGTAATCATCAATTCCATATGCCCGAACGTTTACAAAAAAATAGAGACAAGCTCGAAGCCATGTCTCGACGACAGAAGGAGATCTTGGAAAATCTACAAGATATCCAACGGAGAGTCAAGAACCTGGAATCCATGCCGAGGACATCCGAAAGAAGGAGAGGAGGATGGTTACCACCATCTTTTGGAAAGGAACCCTTGTTACATCAGAAGGGAAAAGCAGTTGAGGTCAAAAGGGAGTTGACCACGAACGAGAAGCTGGTAGCACGGATACGTGGAGAGCCCAGCACAAAGTAGAATCATGTCCAGATTCAGGATGGACGATTTCAACTTCGAGATTGGGCGAGACCTTTCTGATCTGGCGGCATCACTTTCAGAACTCAGCCTGGAAAATATCCAGACATATGAAAGCGCGATCGTGCCAAGTCAAAATCCTCCCCAAGGACAGTCGACGGTTACAGAAGGAGTCGGGTCTTCCATTCCGAATCCAATCCGAGAAGAGCCAATCCGGGAAGAACCTATGCCACACCAGCATGACTTCGTGGCAGGATCTATGTACAACCGGATTCCAACCAGAGCAAGGGTGAGAAGGCCAGATGTTCATGGAACACCATACGGGAGATCGCAACTCGATCCAATCCACCCATATGAACTCATGCTCAATCTAGACACTCTGGATTTTAAGAATCGCGAAGCCCTGATCGATGAATGGGCATCTGCAATGAGGATTGCAGCGGCGACGCTTGAACTCGACAAGGAGGGATTCATCATGATGCTACAGATGAGTCTCGAAGGATCGGTCAAGATTGGATGGGAACATGGAACTCCAGAGGTTAGAAGTGGGGTCCTATCCGGCAAGTCTCTCAAAGACATCGTCGATAGAATGGCAAGACTTTTCAAGCTTTACTTCATCGGAGAAGGATACTTTGTTGATCCCCAAACCGGAGGAGGTGACCAGGAGAAAGTCAGGAGATATGAACAAGCACTGTATAGTTTGGAACTACATGACATATGTAGTGTGGATCTAAACATCAAGTTGTTCACCGAGTACAGATGGAAGAGCCGAATGCCTGAAGATACGGCGATTCCCCTATTCTTCGCCAAAGTACCAAGTCCATGGCGGGAAATGCTACTACGAGAATATAATCCAATTGGGGTTGACACAGTGGCCCAAAGGATGTCATTTCTCAAAGTCAAGCTGAGCGAATGGTGCCAGAAGGCAGCGATTCAAAAGAATTTCAAAAGGCTGAAGCGTATCAATAAATCAGCCCGTCTTTGCTGCGACGATAATGACATCCCAACGGTCATTGGAGCACCGGAGAGACGTCAAAAGAAGAAACATAGGGACCACCCCTATGAGCAAAGGAGCAAGTTCACCAGAAAATCTTCATGGAGGCCAAGAAGATTCTGGTCAAAACAGAAAGCCCGAAGTTACAAATCAGGGCAAAGACCAGGACCCAGCCGTGGAAGGACATCTTCCAGCCAAAGCAGCATCAGGCCTCCGACTAGGCGAACTTTCAGAAGAGCACACACATGTGCTAATGAAAGTTTCAAAGACTGCAACTGCTGGACGTGTGGGGCCAAGGGACACATTTCAACCGACTGACCCGAGAACCAAAAAAGAGGAGTAAGACAGTTCGAAGCTACGCCGGAGTTCGAGGAAGCTATCTACTTTCAAGACCTTGTTCAGGTATACCAGTTTGAGGATATCCCCTCAGATGAAAGTATGTATGAGGAAGACGAAGGACCATATGAGTCTTTAGAATCAGAATCAGAATCAGACTGAAGACGAGGAGATCTTCCATCAGGAAGTTCAGGAGGACATGACTGGATTTTTCTCACAAACCAGCATTTCTCACAAAGCCTTGATGAGAATTATGCGGGAAGATCCGAAATTGCGAATCTACGATGGATTCACCATCGGAAAAATGGAGAGAACCTTAGCTCAGCTAAGTTTCAGAAGGAGAAAACATCACATCATCTACAAAGTTACAGCGGGAGAAATTGCTATCCCAATGGAACTAACCAGCAATGTGATGGAAATGCAACTAGTTCCCATGAACGAAATCAAAGAGGAACTAAAAAGACTTAGGCCCGAGGTTGCGCAGAAAATGTCATGGATCCACATCGGAGCCATAAGAATTCTGCTCAAAGCAACGTTCAAAGAAGGGATCAATTCCCCAATTGATATAGCCGTCTTTGATCGGAGAATCCAGAACCTACGAGACGCTTGCCTTGGAGGAATTTCGGGAAATCTATTCGCAGGAAAGGTGGCAACATTCATTTACCCCAAGATTTCCTACAACCTGACCGATAAAGATTTCAGCAGAGTCCTAACTCTACATCAGGACTTCAAAAACAAGGAGTTAATGAAGGAAGGGAATTGACCTTACCCCATTACATACAGTATCTCCTACGCACTCTCCAATACTCACCATTCAGACCTCTTCCAGAGAAATGAGTTCGTCGAGATACCAGAGATCTTCGAGAAGGTTGCCCATGCGGTTAGACCAGAGATTTCCAATCTGCCTCATATTCATGAAATGGATATGATCATCCGTGACCAACCAGTTTTTGGCAAAGATACGAGCCAAAGACTCGAACCGAGAACCGTCTCTTTCCGAGAAAACAGGATGCAAAGTCTTACCTGGGGAAAGAAATCGATTATGGAGGTTGTGATTGAACCAAAGAAATTCACGACCAAAGGAGAACTCCAATGTCCAGGAGGATGGGGAGAAGTCGAAGTCATCTTCGACACCACCCAGAAGGATAATACATTATCATGCGACGCGTTGTATTATCTAAAGCAGCCATTTGTCGGACGATATCAAGGAAACCTAAAGTTAGGTGGACTTGACTTCATTATCAATGGTCGAGCAGGAAAAATCCCAGAACAACTTGTTCTTGGAATTGAATTTCTCGAGGATCACAAGCCTTGGGAAAAGGTGCCGGAAGGAATGGAGTTTACGGTGGAAGGAAAAAGATACCGGCTCAAATGACCACCAGCCCATTCTCAATCTACATCCCGGTAGGAATGTTGTACGAAAAATATCGAGCCGAGTACTTTGCAGCGTATATCGACTCAGGAGCAGGGATTTGCACAGCAAAACCAGGAGCCTTCCCCGGAGAGATCGGAGAAGATTTACCGGCGATTGCTGGAAGGGATTTCTCGAAGAAGATCATCGTCTTCAGACGAGGAATAAAACAGGCAGAAATATTAATTGGTGGAGCAGGTGGTACCCCATGGTACAAAGTGAAGACGCCCCCAATTTATTTCCATGATACCGGAGCCGATATCTTGCTCGGCAACAATTTCCTACAAACGTTCAAACGTTTTACGCAGGATAATGAAACAAGACGTCTTATTCTCACAACCACTTGTGATCATAAGATCTTGGTGCAACGATTGACGCAGACGTCTCACCGCAAACTGCCAATTCAATTTCGCAGCAAGCGTGGTGATGAAGGACGACTTCTACACCCAAAAATGCAATACCAGAGGAAGTATGGTAAGGCAATCCTACAGCTTAGGATTGAAAGCTTGGGCGGACAAAAGACCAAAAGGATCAGAGATGAAACGATCGAGATCCTCAAGGCCAGCCTTGAACCAAGTCCTCATATTGACATCACTAATGAAGAACAGATTTCAATAGAAGATGTCAAGGAAAAAATTCGGAGGAACTACGGAGAAGATCCTCTTGCATGGTGGAACAAGAATGAACTCAAGACAACCCTAAGAGTTCAAAAAGGAAAAGAGAATGAGTTTGTCAGATACATGCTTATCTTGATGAACCAAGAAGACCGGGAGGATATGCAGAAAATCCTTAAGGAACATCTGAACCTTAAGCTCATCTCACCAGGAGTTTCTCCATACAGCAGCCCAGGATTCCTAGTTAGGAACCATGGAGAGATCAAAAGAGGAAAACCAAGATTGGTAATTAACTACCAGGGGATTAATAAAATCTTGGATTTCGACGGATATTATATCCCGAACCGAGAACACCTGATCAACTGCATTCAGAACGCAAGAGTCTTCTCTAAGTTTGACTGCAAGTCAGGGTTCTACCAAATCAAGATGGAGGAAGAAAGCAAGAAGTTTACAGCTTTTTCCACACCACAAGGACACTATATCTGGAACGTTATGCCAATGGGATTGGCCAATGCGCCCCAAATATATCAAAGGAAGATGGATAATCTCTTCAAGGATTATTTCAAATTCATGTTCGCGTATGTCGACGATATTCTCATCGCCTCGAAGAATGTCAAAGAACACATCAAACATTTGGAGATTTTCTCAGATGTTTGCCACAAAGAAGGATTGGTGCTATCTGAAAAGAAAGCAGTTATTCTTACAAGGAAGATCGAGTTCCTTGGAATCGAGATCGACGAATCAGGTATCATTCTCCAAAAACATTTGGTGGAAAAGGTACGTGATTTTCCCGATGACCTCAAGACTGTTAAACAACTCCAAAGTTTTATGGGGTTAGTTAATTTCGCTGGAATGTTTATTAACAATTTGGCAAGTTACAAGAAAACATTTAGTCCATTACTGAAGAAAGACGCAGAATTCAGATGGACGGATGAACACAAGGAAACAGTACAGAAGCTTAAAGCTATCTGTCAAGACCTCCCCAAACTTGCAATCCCAAATGATGAAGACGATCTTATTCTTTATACGGATGCAAGCGATCATTGGTGGGCGGCGGTTCTTACCAAAGTCAAACCAAAAGGGGAAGTGCCATGCAGATACTGCAGCGGTCTCTTTTCAAAAGAAGAAGCAGCAAGATGGCACATCAACGAGAAAGAATTCTTTGCAGTTCGAAAGGCCTTTAAAAAATGGCTCTTATTCTTACTTGTTAAGAAGTTTACACTTAGAATCGATAACACTAGCGTCAAGGCTTTCTTAAAAAACAAGATAGAAAGCAAACCCGAGAAAGCTAGGTTATTAAGATGGCAAGCTGAATGTCAATATTATAATTTTGATGTTCAAGTTATCAAATCTCATGAGAATGTGCTTGTAGATTTCTTAACAAGAGATGGAGGCACATGAGGCCGATACCATCCTCACAAGATGGAGACACCACAGGGATAACCTGGACGAGCTCTGCAAGGCGATCGAGGGTCTGACAATCAATGCTCAGGCTTCCGGTCATGTACAGGAAAGGGACCTTTCTAAGGTTCAAAACTCAATGAAGGCAACTTTATTGGGTAGTACAAGTTTGTGGGATAGCCTCACGGTACCCCTATTTCGAGATGCTTGACTTTCAAAACTGGAAGTGGAAATACAAGCTAATACATACGAGTTTGATGTTTCAAGTAATACTGAACCAGCAGGTGATCCTTTCGAGGAAAACACCCAAGAACAAGCAGATTCAAAGGTAGAAATACCTAAAGAATCAACAAGCCAGAGACAAGTCGATTCAAAGGTAGAAATACCAGAAGAATCAAAAAATACCTCTACAGTCAAAGAGGACAAGGTTAATCTTAGACCCCAAACGGGACCATCTAAGATCAACAAAAACGAGCAGACACCACCTTTGATTATTTATCAAAGAACGTGGGATAAATTATACACGAGAATGGGACTTGTCCCAGAAAAATCTGTGGCAGACTGGTCGAAAATATCCCAGAATTTGGATATTACCCGGATCAAAACCTGAGCAGGTACGGGAATGGTTTGATTTTGGCTGTATAGCCTCAATCTTTACCATGTCACCAGGATTTCTGGAAATCTCTAGGTTACCAGAATGGATTCAAAAGGAGGTGTATGAAACCTGGAAGAACAATCATACACTGGAAATAGGCGATGTTCTGGAGATGAAGTTTATTTCAGCAGCTCCAGAAATCTCAGGCAAGGGGTCTTTACCGAGCTTTCATTTCATCAAGCTCCAAAGGCCAAACATGAAAGCAATGGACTACATCAAGCCTCCACCAGAAGGACAAATGCTAGTCGCCCCAATTTCAGAAGATGACATCACAACTAGAAGAGCTTGTGGGCTTTGGGTCTGTCTCACGGAGATGGACAAGGTCAAGTACGCGTTCAACATCTTTCAGAGGAAGGAGAACGGGTCGTTCATGCTTAATAGCATGACCAATACTACTACGAGGTTTGCAGAAACGATGTTCGAAAACAAACGGGGAACATTGTGGAAAAATGCAATTCCGTCAACAGCGGAGACAAGCCGGAAGTTTTGTAACATGGCACACGTCGGCAGATGGAATGAAAGGATCTGTCCAAAGTGTCAAGATCAGAAGGAGCCCCTCTTTGGGAAAAAATTCCCGGTGAAACGAGACAAAGGGGAAAACGACAAAGTGGGCCATTCGAGACAAAGAAAGATGCCGCGTGGGACAGGAAGGTGGACTACTGCAGCTGGCAAAGCTAAAGTAGCCATGTGATCAGATCAGGACCATCTCCACTACAAAGACATAAAGATAAGTGGAGGACCAGACCACTATCATAGTGGGAAGGAAAAGACAACAAGCTGAGGTGGAAAAGATTCCACTAAAATGACATGAGGGCTAGGCCACTACGCTAGTGGGAGAAAAGCATCAGGATGTAGCTGAAATCCGCGTTTCAAATCCGGAACTTCACCTATAAATGCACAAGCTGAAGAAAGCAAAGGGCATCGAACATTTCCCATAGTTTTCTTATAAACAAGAAAGAAGCATAGTTTGTAATTGAGTGAGAGTTTTCTGTCAAATAAACTAGTGTGTATAAGAGTTTAAATTTATGTTTGAGTGTATGTACGAGAGAAGCAAAGCTACCATGTGTAGCTAAACAAGTTGCTCCTCTCTAAAGGGGTGGTGAGTGTGTTGTAATAAATAAATCCCCACATAAATAAATATCGATTTGCTTTCGCCTGAGTATGTTGATGTCAACCTTTTAAACATTTCATCTTAAGTTACCTCTTACACCCGGCGTAGGAAACGAACCAGGGTTGTGCTGATTACCGTTAAAGGAGCTGTTGCAGAACCATCGGTTGCGATCGAGTGGTTGAGGGCGAGGAGTCTTCGTAAAACCTGGCTGAATACCCGACGGTGGTACGGTCAAAGTGAGGTACCTTTTGTGTTATGTTTTAATAGTTTGTACGGAAGTATGCTGGGCCTGATATTGGTCGTGATGGACTATTCCCATGAATAGAATACTAAAAATAGAACTATTTAATCTATTGGGGTAAATTTGTAATTTTATAAAAATCAGAACCATTTCTTATAAATAAAAGAAGGGATATTTTAGTAAAAGTGGCTGTGTTGGAGCACTACTTTACTGCCCATCATCTTATTTCCCGTTGGTATTTCTTTCTTCTTTTCAAAAATCTTTTACACGTGAAACGTGTAATTCTCAAAATTTAAAATGGTATTTGTATACGGTTTATTTCTTTATTTTAATTAGATATTAACATAATTATAAATTTGTAAATTTAATATTAAAATAAGATGTGATTTTGTTTAATGTCTACAAGCATAGAAAGAAATTATATAATGCAAGTGAATATAATTTGATAATATGTTGGCATTATTTCGTAAAAGAAATACTTTATAGCTTTAACACATGCCACATAAGACTTGGCAGAAGCCAAACATGCAAAAACTCATGCATGTCTGGGTGTGGACATAAAAGATCAGATTTCTGCAAAGTTGAAAGATTTTTTACCGACCCGAAAAATTACAAGGCAAAAACTAAAATGTACAAAAAGTTAGAGGAAAATGTTAGCATTTCGGCCTATGAATTAACATAACAATATGGTCCCCATGTGGTATAGAAGCATATGTGAAAATAGGCACAATAGATAATATTTCGATAATGTGGGAAGCTCTTAATAATGTGGTTGTTATCGGTGAATGATAAGCATGTGCTTATGGCTTGTGTTTTAAATACTTGTGCTTTGGTTGTGTTACATACGAGTAGATATTTTAATCTCATTCATATTTGAACAAGTGTAGCTCACCTTGCGTATGTCTTGCACCCACAAGACTTAATTATATAATATATTTTTTTGGAGATTGGTTGACTCTTGAATTTTTGTGTTGTTACACAATAATGCATACATGTGGCCTTTGTGAAAATTGTTGTACCTATACTTAGGTTTACTATTTAGCATAGTAATAATAATAATTATAAATACTATTGATATAGTGTATTATGTTGAAAAAAGCCTTTATATAAAGAGCATTATTCCATGTAAAATGATATCAATTCACAAGTGCTATTACTTAATATTTGCATTTTTTTCCTAAGTCTTTTAATATATTGTTATAAACCCCAACAATTTTAGTTATTCTATAACACGTTATCAGCACGATAGTGCTCGATCCGGAAGAAGTTAGTTCCTTCGTTAAAGAAAACGTTCAACGTTAAAAGGTACGAAAATTTATATTTACTTGTTCATCTATCTTCATTATTATAGACAAGGCGGATTACCGCCTATCTATAATTTTATGATTAGATGAAAATCCTCTTTATACTTTATTGTCGTCTAACTCTAACGCTAAAGCTAATTTTAATTTTCGTTGATGTTTGAGTTAACCACAAGCTAGAAACGACTACTGACAATTTATTATTATATAAGGTTTTACCTCCTATTACTATTGACAATTTATTATTATGGAAGATTTCACCTCCTATTAGTGCTGACAATTTATTATTATGGAAGGTTTTACCTCCTATTACTGCTAACAATTTGTTATTATGGAAGGTTTTACCTCCTATTATATTGCTTATTTTATTCCATAAGCCCATAAAAATTTTTACATGGTAATGTGGTGAAAATTATTTATGCACTTAATTCATTGCAATTATTTTACTTGTTTACATTATTTCTTAAGCCCATGAAAGTTTTTACATAGTAATGTGGCGAAAAATATATATATGTATTCACTTATCGTAATATTATTCCATATGCCTGTTAAAATATCATTAATGCGGCTTATTTTACATGTTATTACAATTAATTTTTGTTGCTAAATTATTAAAGACATTACTGTTCATAAAACATGCCAAAATAAAAAAAATGATTGTTTTTCTAACGGCTATAAACGGCTACTTACGGATATTTTTTCTCTACAAATACACAAATTTTATAACACAAACTCCACACAAATCTTCACCTTATTTCTCTCATCTTGCAAAATGATCTCTACGACAACAACGATCTTGATCCTCATTTACCTTTCAATTTTTATTTTTATGCTAGTAGATGAAGACACCCCTATGTTTGTCCCTATGATATTCCTCCCTTTTATCATAATAATGTTCGAGTTCAAGATTTGGCTAGAGATGAGATAATTGCATTGTATTATTGTAATAATTATGCTTCTATGATTATGTGTTAAATAAATTGTCTCGATCCTAATTATGTTTTTCTTGGTTATGTATTTAGCTAGCAAAATGTCTAACCTCACGAGTACAGTTAGTTGTATACTTAATATCACTGGCAAGAATTATGGACAATTGAAATCGGATATGAAATTGTACCTCAGATCAAAGAGTATCGTTGAAACTCTTGCTGCAGTAAATACAAATACGGATCCAGAAAAATGTGAGGCTGTGATCTACATGAGAAAACATCTAGATGAAACCTTAAAGAGAGAATATCTTGATGTTACCGATCCTCATGAATTATGAACAAACCTACAAGAAAGATATGGCCATCAGAAGGAAACCATGTTGCCAAAAGTCACTGATGATTGGAACAATTTAAGGTTCCAAGATTTTAAAATTGTAAACACATACAACTCTGCGCCTATGGAGATTTGTTCAGATTTAATTTATTGCGGAAGAAAGCTTACTGATAGAGAAATGATAGAGAAAACACTTTCTACTTTCCATGTGCCCATGATAAATGTTCAACAGCAATACCGATTGCTGAATATTTCAAAATATCACGACTTGCAACAAAAGTTGTTAATGGAAGAAAGTTACAATAACTTATTGATGAAAAATCACCAATCTCGTCCTCCTAGAACACATGCATTCCCTGATGCAAATGCCATTAACTTTTCAAACTCCTATGGACGAGGTAACAATGAGAATGTCAATCAAGGTCGTGGTCGTGGCCGTGGTTGTGGTCATGGTCAAGGTAGAGGTGGTCATAGAGGAGGATATGTCTATAGAGGTGGACACGGTAAAAGTGGTGGTCGTGGTCGTGGTCGAGGGGGTTTTCACAACCCCTCGCATACCAACACTGTCTTTAAGAATAGCCACCAGAACAAAGAAAAACATAATAAAAACCCTCAAGGTTATTGTTTTAAATGTGGAATGAAAGGGCATTGGGCCAACACATGTCGTACACCAGAACATCTCTGTAAGATGTACCAAGAAAGTTTGAAGTGTAAAGAAAATGAAGTTAACCTTGTCGAACAAAATCCAAATGGTGATTCCACCTTTATGGAGGCGGCAGACTTTACTCATGACTATGATATTCATTTGGCTTAATATGTGTTATGTGATCTTCTGGCTGAATATGCTTATTGTGATTTATGTTTTAAGTTGTATTATCTACTTCCTGCATTTTTGTTGTGTGCTTTCAATAAAATGATCTCTTTTCAAATATATACTATGTTTATTGCAATATTTGTTTTAATATTATTTATTTGAACTGAAGCATGATATGGAGCATACTGGTGATTTCTGCCTACTTGACTGTTGTACAACTCATACAATTATCACAAGTAAGAAATATTTTATATATTTAGAACCCTCAAAATTTCAAGTCGGTACAATAGGAGGTCCTATTAAATTGATTGAAGGATCTGGTACAACTACTTTTACTTACCAAATGGAACGAAATTTATCATTGATGATGCCTTATTTGCCCCAAAATTCAGAAGAAATTTATTGAGTTCTAAAGATATATATCGTCATGGATATGATACTGAGTCAATGACTGTGAATAAGGCTAAATATGTTTTCATTACTAAGAATATACCAGGAAATAAACATTTTCTTGAAAAACTGCCATATATCTCATCAGGGTTGCATTATACATATATTAATGAAATCAAATCAAATATGGCAGTCAATGAAAATCCAGAATTATTGACTCTATGGCATGATCGACTAGGTCATCCTGGTTCAACAATGATGCGAAGGATAATTGAAACTACACATGGACATTCATTAAAAAGATCCAAACTCAATATGAGCAACAATAGTCCATGTGAAGCATGTTCTCTTGGAAAGCTAATTATAAAGCATTCACCGGTTAAAATTAAGACAGAATTACCCACATTTCTTGAAAGAATTCAAGGTGATATATGTGGACCTATTCATCCATCATGTGGACCATTTCAATATCTTATGGTATTAATTGATGCCTCAAGTCGATGGTCACATGACTGTCTATTGTCTACTCGCAATATGACATTTGCGAGATTTTTGTGTCAAATAATTAAAATAAGAGCTCAATTTCCTGACTATACGATCAAGAAAGTCAGACTTGACAATGCTGGTGAATTCACATCTCAAGCTTTCAATGATTATTGTATGTCAACTGGAATTACGTTTGAACATAATGTTGCACATGTACATACTCAAAATGGTTTAGTTGAATCATTAATTAAACGTCTTCAATTAATTGCTAGACCATTGTTGATGAAAGCTAAATTGCCAAGTTCTCTATGAGGTCATGCAATTTTACATTCTGTATCACTAATTCGCATTAGACCAAGCCCGTATCATGAATACTCCCTATTACAACTTGCTTTTGGTCATGAACCTAATATTTCTCATATAAAAATTTTTGGTTGTGCGGTTTATGTTCCAGTTGCACCACCAAAGCGAATAAAAATAGGACCACAAAGAAGGTTGGAAATATATGTTGGATTTGACTCACCATCAATAATCAGATATCTTGAGCCTTTAACAGGTGATGTCTTTACGACACGTTTTGCCGATTCCCATTTTAATGAGACAAATTTCCCAACCTTAAGGGGAGAAAGGAAGCAGTTGGGAAAGGGCATATCATGGTATAATCCATATTTGACAAGCTTTGATATGCTAACAAAGCAATGTGATTTGGAAGTACAAAAAATTTTGCATTTACAAGCTATTGCAAATCAATATAACCGATGCATTTACTGACATAAGTAGGGTAACAAAATCACATATACCAGTTGCAAATGCTCCTGCTCATATTGTAATTCCAAAAGAAACATCAAAGATGATATATTTGATATAACTAAGAAACGTGGGCGTCCTGTTGGCTCAAAGGACAAAAATCCTCGAAAAAGAAAAGGAGCATCAAAACCTAATGATCCTATTATTGAGGAATCTATGTCTGACGAGTCGCAAAATGTGACATATGAGATACCTCAAGAAGTTATCCAATCAGATCCTATAAATAAAGAAAACGTTGAAATCTCTATAAATTATATCAATACATGAATGGTATTGGATCAAAATGAGATGGAAAATATGGATGAAATATTTTCATATTTAGTTGCTTATGAAATTATGAATGAAAATGATAATCCTGAACCCAAATCTGTAATTGAATGCCAAAATAGGAATGATTGGGATAACTGAAAAGATGCTATGCAAGCTGAATTGGATTAACTTAATAAGCGAAAGGTATTTGGACCCATTGTTCTCACACCGAAAAGTGTGAAACCCGTAGGGTTCAAATGGGTCTTTGAAAATTTTGGATCGTGGATTGACACAACAACTTTGAGAGTTAAGCTGACTTTGCCTTAACTCTATTGTGATCTTCTTGACCGAAGTAATATGCAGCGGAATTTAAAAACAAGAAGATATCATTTTTAAGAAGTTTTCAGTATTATTAAAAACTTCCGAGCCTTGGGCCAAATAACCATAAAGGTTTTAAAAAAAATATTCCTCACAATAATTCACTCACGCTCTTTGTTGATCGGACTCAACGAAGCAGATAAGTACGAACTACTTAACTTCTATGAACTAGACGTAAATAGTTGATACAAAAACTTCGCAAAAGCAAGAGGAAGACAATGCAAAGAATCATTAATCTCTCAGATTGTTTAGCACGATTGTCTTGTCTTCATCTTGATGAACTTCACATCTTTTATAGATTTCTTGAATCTTGCACGCCAAGATGTGTTGTTCACAGTTTTGGTAACTCTTGTTGTTTCCTTGTTGAATTATGGCTTCTTTGTGAACTCGATATCTTTCTTGAATATGTGTTTCCTTTATTACTGATCTAGCAAGGTAACACACCTTCTTCAAATCGGAGTAATCCTGAAAAGAATCAAAGTTGTAGAGAATCCAATTTGTTTCCTTCTTTTGAAAGCGTGTAGAGTTGACTATTCAACTTAGCTTGAATTATGGAAACTTCAAGTAAGGAATCTTCCATAGCTCTTCCTTATGATTAACATACCTTCCTAGACATAAACATAAGCAACTAAAACCGTGGAACTTGATTAATAGGTGAATAAAGGCAAAACTTAAATTTGGCAACTAAAGAACAGTTTTCGTACAGGCCCTCTGGTTTCAATGTTATCCTCAATGTTGTCCCAACATCGTATACCATTGATTTCAGAAAACCCTGCACTTTCAGTCTGAGTTCGCAAATGAAATGAGAAAAATGAAATTGTAAGGTACAAAGCTCGCCTTGTCGCACAAGGTTTTTCTCAAAGACCTGGAATCGATTATGAAGAAACGTATTCTCCTGTAATGGATACGATTACATTTCGATTCTTGATCAGTCTAGCGGTCTATGAAAATCTAAACATGCATCTCATGGATGTTGTGACTGCTTATCTCTATGGATCACTTGATAATGATATTTACATGAAGGTCCCTGATGGACTTAAATTACCCGCAACATCAAGTTCCAAACCTAGAGAAATGTACTCAATTAAATTGCAAAGATCATTATATGGGTTAAAGCAATTAGGTCACATGTGGTACAATCGTTTGAGTGAATATTTATTAAACGAATAATATATAAATAATTCTTTGTGTCCATGCATTTTTATTAAGAAAACATCATCTGGTTTCGCAATTATTGCAGTTTATGTAGATGGTTTAAATATCATTGGCACTGACAAAGAAATTCATTCAACAATGAATTATTTAAAAGATGAATTTGAAATGGAAGATCTTGGAAAGACTAAATATTGTCTTGGTTTACAAATTGAGCATGTTAAAAATGGAATACTTGTGCATCAATCTAACTATACTAAAAAGATATTGAAACGTTTTAACATGGATAAAGCAACACCTTTGAACCATCATATGATTGCAAGATCATTAATTATAGATAAATATCCATTTCGTCCTTGTGAAGAAAATGAAATTTTTTTTGGTTCTGAAGTTCCATATTTAAGTGTCGTTGGAGCTTTAATGTATCTAGCTAATTGTACTAGATCTGATATATCATTTACTGTGAATTTATTAGCCCGGTTTAGCTCATCACCCACAAAAGGCACTGGAAATGAATTAAACATTTATTCCGTTATCTTCAAGGAACTGTGGATCTTGGTCTATTTTATCCTAACAATGCGGTACAAGAATTGATTGGTTATGCAGATGCATGTTTTCTATCAGACCCACATAAATTCAGATCTCAAACTGGATATGTATTCACGTATGGAGGCACTGTTATTTCATGGCGTTCTCAGAAACAGACACTTGTTGCAACATCATCGAATCATGCTGAGATTATTGCACTCCATGAAGCAAGCAGGGAATGTGTATGGCTACAATAAATGACATGTCATATAAGAAGTACATCTGGCTTACGTATTAGAGAGGGTCTTACAACATTATACGAAGACAATTTTGCATGTATTACACAGATGAAAGAAGGCTATATCAAGAGTGATCGAACCAAACACATACCCCCAAGATATTTTTCCTACACTCAAGAACTCGAGAAGAACAAAGAAATTAATATCCAATATGTTCAATCATGTGACAATATGGCAGATCTTTTTACAAAGGCACTCCCTACTGTAACTTTTAAGAAACATATTCAAAGTATTGGGATGCGTCACCTACGAGACTTATGAATAATTGGAGGTGTCAACTTGAGGGGGAGTTCACACGGCTGCACTCTTTTTCCCTTATTAAGGTTTTTATTACACTTGGTTTTTTCTTATAAGGTTTTTAACGAGGCAACATAAGACGTGTGCAGAAGATGGATCATATACGTTACAAAATTTTCAAACGACCAAGGGGGGGTGTTATAAATAATACATACACGTGACCTTTGTGGAAATTGTTGTACATATACTTAGGCTTACTGTTTAGCATAGTAATAATTATTATTATAAACACTATTGAAATAGTTTATTACGTTGGAAAAACCTCTATATAAAGAACACTCTTCCATGTAAAATGATACCAATTCACAAGTACTATTACTTAATATTTGCATTTCTTTTCCTAAGTCTTTTAATATATTGTTATAAACCCCAACAGTTTTAGTTATTCTATAACAGCATCTTCGGTTCTTTTATGTTTTAGTCATAGATTTTCTATAAAAAGTTATGCATCGAAATAATATTTAAAATAGGGAAAAAGTACGGACTATACCCATCGTTTAGCCTATTTTACGAAACTATACCCAACCTTTAAACTTTTGCAACACTATACCCAACCTTTGAAAATCGTAACTATACTATACCTATACTAATTTTCCGGCCAAAATTCAAAATTTTGAGGGGTAAAATAGGTATCAACTATACTATATCATAAAAATAGAATTTTTTATTACTGAAAAAAAAAAAAAAAAAGAGCTCCCCCCTACCCCCTCCCCCCCCCCCCCCACCCCCACGGGGCTGCAACCCGTTGGTTCAGCCCCGTGGGGGTGGGGGGGTAGGGGGGAGCTCTATTTTTTTTAGTTTTTTTTTTAATTTTCAATAATAAAAAATTCTATTTATGATTTATTTATTTATTTATTTAAATATACCGAAAAGACTATATTACCCCCCACTTGCCGAGATATGATGTCACTTTGTCTGGAAATGACGTTTTTTGGCCGAAAAATTAGTATAGGTATAGTATAGTTACGATTTTCAAAGGTTGGGTATAGTGTTGCAAAAGTTTAAAGGTTGGGTATAGTTTCGTAAAAGAGGCTAAACGATGGGTATAGTCCGTACTTTTTCCCTTTAAAATATAAAATATTTAAGAAATATGAAAAAGATACCGAAAGAGTAACAACAGTTACAAACTTTAAAATATTCTGAATTAAGACAACTTCTAAGGACTATGTACTAATGTTTAATAATTTGTTAAGAGCTCTTAAATCGAATTGATCTTCGATGCTATTATTGAAGCTAGTAGTATAAAAAAAAGTATCTTGCATGAATGGTTGATCATGCCTTTTTGTTTTTGCCATTACAAGGTATTTATTAGATATAGATGTACTTATTTAATCTAATATAATAGTTTTGCCTCATGTAGACTAGTACCAATTCAAGCAATTTCGTGAGTAGAATGTGACAAATTAACCAACTAACAAATTTACTAATTGCAAATAACATCTTATTAGTGCATCAAAACATATAAATGTTGACTAATCTGTTTAACATTGAACTTGGTAAAATAAAATAATTGAATAATTTAAAAATAAGATTATTCATGAATACACATTGAATGTTGAAATTCACTATAAACAATAAAAAAAGAACTTATCATCAAGATGAAAAAACCAAAAATTAAAAAGAAAAGAGAGAGAAGAATATGATAATAGACGATTACAGGTCCGCCATTACAAGTTATGCCAGGAACCCTAGCGCAAATGGACATATTGACAAAAGCTCTTGATCTCAGATTTGTAGCAAAATGGATATAAAATGCTTGAATCATAGTATTTTGAACTAAATAGGTTCTATATAATAACCATATCGTCGACGATCGGAAGGCAAATCATTTTCGATGGGATTTGGAGTTGAAAAAATGACGGGGTTGTAATTGGGATTGAGGAGCAGAGCCTCGCGAAAGTGTTAACACCAGACTCCGTAGGGTTTACATGTTATTTGAAGACAAAAATAAAGTAGTATTTTTGACAAATGTGTGTTTTATTATGTAGTAAAGTAATTTCTAATCTACTATTTACTAGTGTGCAAATTGCTCTTCATCAATTTTTCGTTGTAACTTTTTTTTAGAAGTTTCATTTCGCCAAAGTATAAAGCAAAAGACACGAGGATTCTTTTGATTTTACGCCAATTTCAATGAAGAGCCATACTCCTTCTCTGGTTTTATTTGAGTTTACAAAAGGTAAAAATCGTAATTTTCAAAAATTAGAATTTGTATTAACAAAAGCACAACAAAAATCATATGGAAAAAGTACTCTTTAATTTAATTAATGTTAAAGTTACATAAATTTATGCATTAATGGTGTTTATTATGTGAAAGTAAACTTTTGGGCAAAAAAATGTGTCGTAATTTGATTGGAAATAAAGTGCAACAAATTTAAAAGTTGGGATTTGTTTTGGTACATCAATCCATGCGTTTACGATTCATGTCACGGTATTGATACTTTTGAAAGGTGTTCTATTTACTCGTAGCTCCAGTTTGATACCGGATAAAGCAAATCTTGATTTTCGTTTTCTTTGTGATGGAGGTGGAAGACGGGTCCTGCTTGGGATCATGTCTTCTTAGGACTATTATGGATGTACAATTTTTTTTAAGACATTTTTTGCAAGAGGTACAAGTTGAAAGTTTAATGTTTTTTTTATTAAGAGGTATTTACAGTCAAGCCTCTCGTATACGGTACATATTACACGATAATATAAAATTCCAGCAAAAATATCATGTCAAAATTGTCTTGGATCAAAATGTAATAATTTGAAAGATTGGCGTGAGCTGTAAATTTTGTTTTTGTTTAGGGAGACAAATTTTGTTTTTGTTTAGGGAGATGAGGTATAAGTTGAAAAGTTTAATGCTTTTTATATTTATCCCATAAGAGCGAAGCGCTATTCATAAAGGCTCCTACCAAATTATATAAAGAATCAACCCGATGAAACAACGAGCCCTATAAAATTTCCTTAAAGATCTTATTTAAACTTATTTTTTTGATAAAAAGATCTTATTCAATCTACGAGTAATAAAATTATCGTATATTCTTCATTTTTGTTTTTTGTTTTCGGTTGTTCTAACTTTTTGGCCTATTCATTCCACGTTGACCCAACAAGCTGCCAACTAAGAGAGTGTTTGCAAATGATTTTAAAAGGAGTTTGTGGGCTTTTGTCTATAGAGAAGACATAAATTAGTGTTTGATTATGGGCTTTTTGCTTCTCCTTGTCTTAAAATAAGCAAAAAAACACAAGCCTACAAGCTGGGTAGATGGTGCTTTTAAAAGCTCCTTTTAATTATCAGCATTATAAAAATATTTCTCTCTCTTGATCCCCTCAAAGTACCGCCTATACCCCTACAATTAAGGAAAGAAAGTATTTTATAATCTTTCACATCCATTTTCAACAATAAACCAAAACCAAACAACCAAGCCTGTAATCCCAATAAATTGGGGTATGCTATATGAACCATCAATGAATCACGTCGAGTCATGAACATGAATCTTCTGCCTCCATACGTTTTGGTTGACGAGCATGTCTTCATTTAAATATTTTACCTTCATGCCGTTTCGTATGACCTCCATCCATGTTTTTCAACAATAAAATATTTTTAATCTTTTCTCTTCCATATTCAACGTCGTTCCCAAATTATATTTTTTATTTTATTTAGGGATAAATGCATTAAACCCCCTGAACTATGCACGTTTTTGAGTTTTCGTCCTTAAACTAATTTAATAAGCGTTTTCCCCCCTAAACTATGCACGTCTGTGCGATTTGCCCCTTAGCTGGGTTCTTCGGCTATTTTTGGCCATTCTTGGCCAGAATTTTTCCCCTTACCCGACACATATGTGTTGTACTAGATGTATATTAGTAGTTGATGACAAAAAGAAGGCGAAAAAACACCTCGAACGGGGCCTATTCCGGCCAAAATGTGATTTCGTCTTCAGTGTATTTTAGCCGTAATATGCCCCGTTCGAGGCATTTTTTCGCCTTCTTTTTGTCATCAACTACTAATATACATCTAGTACAACACATATGTGTCGGGTAAGGGGAAAAATTCCGGCCAAGAATGGCCAAAAATAGCCAAAGAACCCGGCCAGGGGGCAAATCGCACAGACGTGCATAGTTTAGGGGGGAAAACGCTTATTAAATTAGTTTAAGGACGAAAACTCAAAAACGTGCATAGTTCAGGGGGTTTAATGCATTTATCCCTTTTATTTAACAAAATGTATACTTGTCTAATGTAAGTGTATGTTAATTATTTATATGCTTGATAAATAAGGGTGATTAAGTCTTACTGCATTATAAAAGCGGCTTCTCACTTATTATGGCAAACACTACAAAATCAATTTAAACGGTTTTAAGTTACTTTTTTAAAAAAGATTGCAAACGTTCATTGCTTTAAGTCAAAATGAGCTTTTAGTGACTTTAGGTAAAAGCTTAGAAAATGAGCTTTTATAAGCTCTTGCAAACACCCACTAAGTAGATTGAGTCGAGGACCACAAATTTTATTTATTTTTTTATTTTTTATAATTATGTTGAGGACCACTGCCTAGCCGGCTATTATTTCTCCAAAACAATAAAACATAATAATTATCTATTTTCTGTATTCTTTTTACCCAACATGCCAATGTTATGCTTAATGGGCAAACCTTTGGGAGTGAAATGCAATCTTTTAATATCATAAAGGAGTAATATATCAATTTAAGTTTTAATTGTATGATGAGTAATCTCCCATTTTTGTAAGGTGAGTGTTATAGCTAAAATCAAGACAATCTTCCTATTGCGTAACACAAAGTAAATTAACATTAGATCTATATATAAATTATGGCTTTTAGAATAAAAAGGTCAGGTTAGGTATACTTGACTTCATTTAATTTAATTATACATTTAAATTTCGAGAGTTTTTTGGATCAAAGCTTGGATTTTTATAAAATATGCATAAATTATTAAGTTTTTTATTTAAGGGATAAACATCAAGCCCCCTGAACTATGCACATTTTTGCGACTTTCACCCTAAACAAATTTAATAAGTGTTTTGCCTCCTAAACTATGCACGTTAGTTCGATTTGCCCCTTCAGTGGATTTTCGGCCATTTTTTGCTGGAATATTCTTCGTTCGAGGTATTTTTTCGCCTACTTTTCGTCATCAACTACCAAAATACATCTAGTACAATACATATGAGTTGGATAGGGGGAATATTCCGGCCAAAAATGACCAAAATCCACTGAATGGGCAAATCGAACAGACGTGCATAGTTTAAGGGGCAAAACGCTTATTAAATTTATTTATGGCATACGTCGCAAAAAGGTGCATAGTTCAGGGGGCTTAATGCTTTTATTCCTTTATTTAAATCAACAGATACTTTTATCCAAGGTTCTCAATCAAAATCAACTCTAGTACTATTAATATTTTAATCAAAAATTCCTTTTCCGACACTGGCTTGGATTCACATAGTTTAAAAACCATAATAATAACTTACAAAAAAATTGTTTCGCATGAGAGCTTTTTTCTCTCATTCTTGAGAGCTGGGGAAGTCCTTCCACTAAGGCCTTCATCGATCTCGTCGCAGTAGCACCGCTCTCCTACTGAGCGGAAGCAATCCCTATTTCCCTAAATTTGGTTTTTTTATAATGTTTCTTTGAGAGCGCTAAGGAAATATCATAGTTTTTCACCTTTCTTACGTTCTAGGGTTTAGTTTTTCGACCGATCAAGGGTTGTCTTAGTAGTTTTTTCTCGTTTTTTGCTTTCTGTCTTGTGATTTTTCTGTTTCAGTTCTTCGTTTTCTGATTCGTGTTTCCTTTTTGGTCGAACTAGGGTTCTTGCGAGGAATGGTTTCTTGTTTTGGTCATTCGAAGGGCATTGTTACCGACATTATATCATGTATATTCTCATCACAACGCCGAATGGAATCTGAAATTGAGAGACTAGGGAAGAGTCTCAAATTGGACGGAGGATGAAATAGAGGTTGTGAAGGTTCCAGAGTGTGACTGGGGAAAATAGAATGATTCATCGGATCTTGTTTTAGTTAGCCGTATGCCCTCTAATCGTGATTTTAACTTTAGAACGTTCTGTAAGTTTATGAAAAAGGTGATGAGCCCTAGCAAAGGTGTGGAGATTCGCAAAATCGAGGATGGGAGATTGTTTTTCCAATTTTGTCACGTTATTGACAAACAACGAGCGCTAGGGGGCTACCCATGGACGTTTGGTAAACATGTGACAATTTTGAACGAAGTAGGAGCACACGAAAACCATTTCCAAGTCTGTTTAGATACATGAAAGTTTTACATAATAGTGTATGATCTCCCATTCTCACGTCAAACTCCAGAGATTGTGCGCCACATCGTAAACAAACTGGGTGGGTTTGAAGAACTAGATCTGAAAGAGCCGTGGGGGGTCAGCATGAGAATTAAGGCTCGGGTTATTGTCTTTAAACCTCTTCTCTGATGCATGAAACTTTTAGGACCTGATGGGGAAGAGGTGATTGCATCATTCACTTATGAAAGGCTTCCTAATTCCTATTACTGGTGTGGCTTGATCGAGCATATAATGAAGGATTGTGAGAAGAGGTATGAACTCGTCGAGGGATCGAAGGAAATGAACAAATTCCCGTATGGGCCTTGGCTTCGCGATTTAAATGTTAGATAGAACAAAGCTCGACATTACAACATTCCAAGCAAAGAAAATCAACAACCGGGAATTATTGGTGGCGGCAGGGTTCTAGCCAACGTAGAGGGGAAAATATATGGAAAGTGGAGTTTGGGAATCAATCGGATAGTCAGTTCTCAACAAATAAATCACAGGATAGTGAAGCAACAGTGGGTGACGATGCGGAATCGAACCGTAAAGCAGGTAAACAGAAGGAAGATCTTGTATCAAAGGAGAACGTTGCCGACGAGTCGGGTTCGAGTGGAAATTTAAAGGAATGGGTGCTAGGTGACATGATGGTGGTCGATTTTGAAAGAAAAGAGAATTATAGGTGTGTTAATCAGATTGAGATGGGGTTGGAGAAGGATGATTCTAATAATAATAATCAGTTGCATGTTAGTCCACTTTATGAGGAAGATTCTAATAATAATCAGTTGTATGTTAGTCCACTTTATGAGGATCAGATTATGGGGTCCATATTACCATTAAGGGACGTGTCTAATTTGCAAAATAGTGTTGATCATAATCTATTGCAAACGCTGGTGGGGAGGGGGTGGCCTTCGGCTCAGTTGGAAAAGAAAGAAAAAAGAGCTCAAAGAAAAGGGATCCTCAATAGAAAGAGAACGTCTGAGGGAAGTTAGAGTATAGGCGTGCTTGGAAAAAGGAAGGGGAGACGGATGAGAACGAAGAATGGGCCTCGAGAAAAAATGGGACGACAAACCGGACAAGTTTTCAACAATTATGGACCAACGACGGAGGTTACGCAACAACCCTGCCGAGATCAATAAATATCATAACATGGAACTGTCAGGGTTTGGGGAACCCATGGACAGTTCGAGAATTGTGCAATCTTATGGCGCATCACCACCCCTCTCTGATTTTGCTCATGGAGATGAAATATACCGTGAGAAAAATAGAGAAATTAAAGAATTCTATGAATATGTTTGGAGTTTCTGTCAGTGTGCGAGATAAGTCATGTGGACTAGAGTTGCTTTGGAATAAAGATGTTGAGATCCGGTTATTGAGCATGTCAATAAATCATATTAACGTGATGGTTGAGGATATGGATACATATAAGGAATGGAGGTTTATGGGGTTTTATGGCGAACCAGATGTAACTAAAAGGCGTGTTACGTGGGAGCTATTACGCAATCTTAGTCGTCACGTGGCAGGGCCTTGGATTTGTGCGGGAGATTATAACGATATCCTTTGTAATGAGGAGAAATGGGGTAGAAACGACAGATTGGATAGTAATATGAGGAAATTTAGGGAAGCGCTAGATGAGTCGGATCTGTTTGATATGGAGTTCATAGTGTCGGAGTTTACATGGTGCAATAGAAGGCTGAATCCCGATACGGTATGGTCTAGACTTGATAGAGCTTCCTCGAATAGGCAGTGGAGGAATATTTTTGGAGGGGGAAGAGTTCAACACATTGATGTACTGCATTCGGATCACTCGGCATTACTTATTTGGTGTTAGACCTAGTCTGCGCATGAAGATAAGTGGCAAACGAGATTCAAATTTGAGGGAGCATGGGCAACCATGTAGGAAAGTAAGAAAATTATAGAGGAGTGTTGGGGTCGTGGTTCTAGTGGGGCAGAGGTACTAGATTTCTTAGACATGTTGAATGAATGAAAGGATAAACTTACGGTGTGGAACAAGTGCACTAGACAGGGGAACAAGGATTGAGAGGAGAAGATCATGAAGAGAATTATTGTGCTCAGGCAGGGAACCCTATCTAGTGAGTCAAAACAAGAGGAAAGAGAACTAAAGAAGGAACTGGAACAATTACGGGACATGGAAGAAATACATTGGAAGCAAAGGGGAAAGGTCCAGTGGCTCAAAGAAGGTGATAGAAATACGAATTTTTTCCACAATCGAGCAAATGAAAGGAGGAAAATTAATAAGATCAAGGGAATCCGAGATAAGGGGGGTATGGCACGAAAAACCGATAGAAGTGGAGAAAGTGATTGAGGATTATTTCTCGGGTCTGTTTCAGTCTACAAGGCCGAGTCTTGAGAATATTCATGATGTGGTTGGAATAATGCATGCATGAGTGACTGATGGAATGAACCAAATCGAGCCCCCTATCCCTATAAAGAAAGCAAAATAGACCTTCCTTGCTCCAACCCTATACGACCGACGAGGTAAAACATGCTCTCTTCCAAATGTTTCCATATAAATCCCTCCTTCGGATGGCTTTTCAGCAGTATTTTATCAAAAATGTTGGCATATTATGGGTCCCCAAGTTAGTAGCTTCTATTTAGAAATTCGAAATGACAAGAGGCCCATTGCTGATATAAATTTCACCAATATCATTCTGATTCCCAAATGTTCTAATCTTGAATTTTTGCAGCATTTCAGGCCTATTAGCTTAAGCAACATTTGTTTTAAAATTGCATCGAAAGCTATAGCTAATAGGCTCAAGATTTTTCTTCCTGATATTATTTCTGCTTCACAATCTGCTTTTGTTCCAGGGTGATTAATTACTGGTAATATCTTGGTGGCTTTTGAAATAAATTATTTTTTGAAAACCAAAAGGACAAGAAAGAAAGGATTGATGACTCTCAAGTTGGACATGAGCAAAGCTTACGACCGGGTCGAGTGGTCCTTCTTGGAGCAAGTATTACTCAGGTTGGGTTTTGACGAGATTTTTTTTTTTTTGGTTATGAACTGTGTTAGATCTGTTTCTTATTCCTTTGTGGTTAATGGGCATGAATTTGGATCAGTGTTGCCGGAGCGGGGAATCTGTCAGGGTTATCCGTTATCCCCTTATCTTTTCTTGATGGTTTCAGAAGCTTTATCTGCACTTATTAGCGACGTTGAGGTAAAAGGCAGGATTTGTGCCGTAAGAATTGCGAGACAGGCTCTAGTGGTTTCCCACCTACTTTTTGCAGATGATATTCTTATTTTATGCGAGGTAAATAAATCAACAACGAAGGAAATTCTGAATATTTTGAGGAAATATGAGTTGGCCTCGGGGCAGATGATTAATATGAGAAGTCTGTCGTGGTGTTTAGCAAAACACAAGGGAGGAGTTGGCTAAGGAGATCGCGGATTCTCTGGGAGCAAGGATGGTGGATAAACATGAGAAATATCTTGGTCTTCCATCGGTTGTGGGATGATCAAAGAAGGAGGTATTCAATTATATTCGGGACCGTATATGGGATAAAGTGAAGGATTTTAAGGAGAAGAATTTGTCAATTGGGGGGAAGGAGGTTTTGATTAAGGTGGTCATACAAGCCATTCCAATGTTCACTATGAGTTGTTTTCGACTGTCGGATTCTCTTATCACGGAAATTGAATCAATGATTAGCAATTTTTGGCGGGGAAACAAAGATCAAAATAAGACTCACTGGCTTGCGTGGCATAAGATGAGTAAGAGCAAAAGGGACAGAGGAGTCGAATTTAGAGATCTTCGGAGTTTTAATCTCGCACTACTAGCAAAGCAAATTTAGAGAATGCTTCAATATCCAAATAGCCTATTAGCGCAGATTTTTCGTGCAAAATATTTCCCCACAATGTCAGTTCTTGAGGCAAAAATTGAAGCTACTCCATCCTTTTAATGGCGTCGCATGTTTGAGGCGTTGGAGGTGGTCAAGATTGGAGTGAGATGGCGTGTCGGCAACGGGGAGAAAATTAGAGTTTGGGGTGATGCATGAATACCAAGACCGTCGCTTGTTTGTATCATTACCCCAAGGATGGACGCGATTAGGGACATTAGAGTTGCTGCACTTATTGATGAGGAGTCAAGGGGTTGGATCGTCGGTTTAATTCGTCATATCTTTTGGAAGAAAAATGTTGATGTTATACTATCAATTCCATTAGGGAACAGACTACATGGGGATAAATTCATTTGGCATTGCACTAGCTCCGAATTTTTCACGGTTAAAAGTGCATACCATCTTATCTTCACACGAAGTTTGTGCCATAAAGAAGCAGCCAAGGGGGCGAGTTCGAGTAGGGACTGGAATTTCATATGGAGGTAGAAGTTACCAACTAAAATAAATTTATTTAGCTGGAGTCTTTTTCATAATATCCTACCAACTCTTATGCTATTGGTGCGTAGACACATCAAGTGCGATACGGACTGTCCAATATGTGGGGGAGGATAGGAAGACTATCGTCACGTCATCATGTCATGCCATGTCGCAAGGCAGGTATGGGCATTACTCTTCATTCTGGTCTCGACTTTGATGAGAAATAATGAAGACACGGAGATATGGCTATGACGTACGTATAAAGAACGAGGAGTTGCTGTTTTCGGATTGGTGGTGACAACTTGATGGGCATTATGGTTGAATAGGAACAGAATCATAGCGGGTGAGAAGGCATCCGACCCAGGTGGGATTGCTGAGTTTATAAAGGGCCAATTTGAATTCTGGACAATAAGCCGAAGTGTAGAAGATTTAGAGATTAATGAAAGGGTTGGCATGGGAACATATTCCTCCCTGATCCGTGGTATAGAATCCGTTTTGATGGATTAGATTTTGAAGACGACGGGGAAACTAAAGTTGAGGTGCAAGCATGTGATTCCACGGGAAGCGGGGTCACGAGGATTCAGTGACGTATTGTTAGAAATATGGGATATCATAATGCGGAGACGCTTGCGGCGTTAATTTCTGTTCAATATGCGGCACAAGAGAAGTGGGATAATGTGGTCTTCGAAGGAGATTTCTTGGAAGTTGTTCATGACATCTCGGTCCCAATACACACGAATGGCGATCATGGGAATCTCAGTACGGATATTCAACGGATGTGCGAGAAGAAGCATAACTCACTGTTTAGATGGATTACTCGATAAGAAAACACTGTTGCGCACCATCTTGCGAGGACAGCATTTCGGATTCCTGATGGTAATTAGTTTTTTCGGCTTGCTATTTTATTTCTTGTTGGTAGTGGTTTTTTGTTCTATTTCTGTATGGAGACTCCATCTGCCATTTTTGGCTGTTTTTAAATGAAAAGTGTTATCTTGTTCTTAAAAAAAAATTATAATAATAATCTATTTTCCCAGAGGATTTCAATATAATTAATGGAAGACTTTTTAAGATTATAAATTGCTATCGACCAAATCTAAAATCTACTTACTTCTTAATTTATAAAAAGTCTTGTGATTAAATTGAATTGGAATAGATTCTTCAATCAATTTTAAAAACCGATTATGCTTTTTTGTTGTCCTAGGGTTTTTAAGTCGTTGAAATTGCTAGATGATAGTGCCTACTATTATTGAAACAAGGAGATTGATTTTGATATTGTCCCAAATGTTGCCAATATCATGTATGACTTGTTGCTATGCACTAGGTATGTTTTCGTCATTTGTTGTCAGGAGGCCGATGGTTTGAAATTGCCGTTTGAGATACTAGATTTAGCTTTACAATGCTGCTATCGATCATCGGTTGTTTCTCGTATTTTTGAAGTCAACAATTGTGTAAAGTCACCAGGTTTACTTTAGTTGACAAGTAGGGGAAGTTGTGATTTCAAGCTGATTGACCTTGTAATGTAGTGCGAAATGCCAAATACCAAAGTTAGACACGAAGATCTTTCTGAAATTGTACTTGTTTCTACTTTCTCACGATCAACTTGGTCTAATGTCTAGTACCAAGGCAAGATGGGTTAAAGATCTAAAAAGACGGGATCATATGTTTGATTGTATATGCATTCTGTTATGATCCTGATTGCAAGGTATGAGACTTGGATCCCACATTGATATTGCAAAATATTAGTGAGATGTTTATATGGACTTGGGCTCTTCCACCTTAACAGTTACCTTTCGAGGTTGGGTTCTCCTAAGCCCATATCACGTTGCGTGAATGTTGTTGGTGGTTGAGAAGGTCTCTTCTTATTTGTTCTTGCGTTAGTTAGTTGCATTGGACATGTTCATCTACACTTGTATGTCGTGGAAAAAGGAGTTAGGAGTATCAGATAATTGACTTTAGTGTGCTTTTCTGTTTGGATTTGTTTTTCATTTAGAGTTTTTTCTTTCAGCAATTAATAGACCTATATTTGAACATATATCATTTTAAGACGATACATATGGACGCGTAAAGAAATAAGAATATTTTCCTTTTATCATTACAACATCATAGAAAAATTAGGAAAAATGTCTAATCTACCACTAGATGATTTTTCGAGTTGCCTATTGAAAACTGTGTTTTGTAATAGGTGGTTTGCCATTAGAATGGATGCTATATCAACTTACTTGTGACGAGGTGCCCCTTATTGCCAAGCCAAAGCCAGACTTTTCTGATAATTTCTTAAGCTTCGAATGTGCATTGTAGTTAGTTCTTAATTCATAAGAACAGTACATCCCACAAAAAAGCAACAATCTTTCCTCATTCAGCTCAAAATTGAAGCTCAGGTTCTTAACCCCGCCAGAGCATACACTTTTAGGAATCAACTAATTAGCATAAAAATTGCAAAAACTAATAAAATAAAAAAGAAACTTTTTTTAAAAGAAAATGGGATTTAGCCATCTCTGGAACTTTTGATGCCGCCAAGTTTGAATTCATCGTGGTCAAGTTTTGGCCTTTTATCCTTATCAAAACAAAAAAGAAGTTTTGTTCGTTCTATGTAAGACTACGAGAGGTATGGTTGATGTTATGTAAAAATTAAAAGGGCTTTTTTAGTATCTTTATGTCGAAATTAGAAGGGGTTGAACTTTTGTATCTTTTCCTTGAGTACTTCTGGTACTCTTTTCTCTTTTTAACAAAATTTTGGCTTATCAAAAAAAGAAAAGCCATTTCATTACTTTGTAAAAGATATTTTAACTTTATTTTCTACGAAAACTAAATTTAATAATTTGACAATTTTTATTTTGGTAGTTAATTTTGACAATGTTAAATGCACATTTTTAAAAAAAACTACACAATTATACTTCCTTTTTAGTTTTTAGTTTCTACATGGGCTTCCACTTGGCCTTTATTCTTCTAAGGGTCGGCAAGAGTGTCTCACCACGCCCAAGCCAACTACCCTGACCCAACAATCCTTTTCAAATAATTGACCCAACAACCTTCTAATGTGAATGAAATTTTAAAAATAAATGCTTCACATATATTGATCAAACAATTCAACTAAAAAGCTTAAGATGGTACATTATTACACTTATAATGTCTGTTGTTATTAGATAGAATATATCTTTTCATAATAGTTAGAGTATATCTTTCCATATCTATAATATCTTGTATATATTTCCATCTCTAAGATAAGATTATTGTTGTATTTAGAATATATCTTTCCGTAACTATCTTTGTACATGTAGTTGTATAAATACTCTCTTTATAATTAATAATAGTTATCACTTTTCTCATATCTTTTATATGGTATCAGCTTAGCCCTACCTCTAATGAGAAATTTCGATCCAATGTCAATCCCACCAAAGGACTCGGGCAACCCTATTTCTGTCGTCGCCCCTAGTCGTGCTCCGTCTTTGAACGTTTCTTCGACGCATCGGTTCTCCATAACGCCATCCACTAGCAATGGTTTATTTCCCCTATTCTGATCAACGCCCATCACCATCTGTCGCTTCGTCCCACGGGTCCCAATTTCCCTTCGGGCTCCGATCCCGAGTCCATGGCTGCACACATGTTATGGCTTCGTCAGGATTCCCTAATCCTTTCGGCCCTCTTCGGCTCTGTCACCCCAAAGATTTCTATGTTTATCTCCAACTGTGACTCTTCCGCTCATGCATGGCGTGAACTTCAGCGTATTTACGTGAATTGCTCTCGATCTAGAGTTATGCAACTCAAGGATGATCTCAACAATCTCAAGTTGGGTTCTAAATCCGTCTCGGATTATCTTTAAGCCGTCAAATCCAAGACGGACGAGCTTGCTATCGTTGATGGAGCAATTAAGAATGACGATCTTACTCTCTACATTTTGAATGGTCTCGGTTCCAACTATCGAGATATTGATGGCTCTATCTGAGCTCGAGAAAACCCGATCCACTTTGCCAAACTCCATGACTTGTTGGTAAGTCTTGAGAGTTATTTGCGTCTCCTGGATTCTGATAATGCATCCCTAGTTGCAACTGTGAACATGGATGCCTCCTCCTCACGCAACTCTCGACAAAATTCTCGCGGACGAGGACCCAACAACACTGGTGGCCGAGGGTTCTCCACCCATAATCAGCGTGGCTCTGCTGATTCACGTTCGCATCATATGCGTCCGCATAATCAGCCCTCTCCTCTTTTTGCACAACACTGTTCACAGATTGTATCTCAGCTTTGCAACATCCTGGGCGATGGTGCACGCATTTGTCACCGTTATGGTCCTCCAAGTGCTCATTAAGTCGCTTCTTCTCCATCGGACGAGCCTCCTAACACTGATTGGTTAGTGGACTCTAGTGCATCACACAACCGCACACCTAATCTTCAGAATTTGTCCATTCACTCGAAGTATGATAGTCGTGATCAATTTGCAACTGCTGGTGGCTCAGGTTTGCCTATTACTCACACTAGTTCTTCTCGTGTTTTATGTGGTGCTCGCGAGCTTCTTCTTGATAATATCTTATGTGTTCCAAAGTCACGACGCAATCTTCTAACTGTTCATCAGTTTACAAAGGCAAATGGTGTTATATTGTGTTTCACCCCTCTCACTTTATCGGGTTTAGCTTCCTCGCACGCTGCGTCCTCCTGTCAATGCCCTTGTTGGTGAATGGGTCACTCAAGATTGCTGGCATGATCGATTGGTCACCCTTTCTCTCGGATTAGTTCTCTAGTAATTCGCAATTTTCGTTTACCATGTACACCAAACACTTCGGATATAAACAGTTACAACTCTTGTTTAGTTCATAAAAGCGAGCAACTTATTTTTCACAATACCTCACTTGCATCTGATCGAGTTTTACAATTTGTGTATGGTGATGTGTGGGGTCTTGCACCTTCTACTTCTTTGGATGGTTATATGTATTATTTGATTCTTGTTGATCATTATACAAAGTATTGCTGGTTATTTCCTCTAGTTGCGAAGTCCGATGTATCCGTGTTTTTGTGGAGTTTAGATCACTTGCAGAAAAACAATTTGGTTGCTCCATCATTAATTTTTCCTCTGATAATGGTGGGGAATTTGTGGCCTTGTGACGCTATTTTGTTACTCATGGCATCAGTTGGCTAACTACAACACCTCACACCCCGTAGTAAAATAGGACGAGTGAACGTTGTCATCGCACTGTTCCAACTATGGGATGGGCACTTCTCACTCGTGCCAACTTGCCTCTGACTTATTGGGCCTATGCCTTTGGTGCCGCTGTCTATTTATCAAATCGGCTCCCTACACCTGTCCTCAAGAACAAATCGCCGTTTGAAGCTCTTATTGGTCGTACTCTGATTTATCTTCGCCTTCGGACTTTTGATTGCCTTCGTTATCCTCATCTTTGGGCCTATGTTTCGAAAAAACAACTTCCTTCTTCTTGGGCATGCTTTTTTGTGGGATATTCAACTTCTCAAGCGGCATATATGTGCCTTGATCTCAACACGAGGCGTTTATACATCTCTCAACATGTTCGGTTTGTGGAATCAGTTTTTTCGCGGGTGTCTCCTTTGCCTACTGTTGCAACTCCTTTGTCGGATACGTCCTTTGGAGTCTCGGTTATCCCGATGCCACCTATCTTGCAACAGCCCTTGCCCGCTGCACCATTGGTTCCCTCTGATGTTGAACCTCCGGTTGTTGTTGCAACTTCCTTGCCCGATGCACAACTAGGACATGCTGATGTTGCAACTTCTGCTGCTATTGCACCTCATTCACCTGCTGCGGCTGCTCATTCAGAGCAGGCTCATATTGCAACTGTACCGGCTCCTCCTCCCTCTGACAGAGCTCACTCTATGATTACTCGTTCGCGCAATAATATATTTAAGCCTAATCAGATTCATGTTGCAACAAAGCATCCTATTGACTGTCTTGTAGCTCCTACTTGTGCATCGAAGGTGTTATCTAATCCGGCTTGGCGTTCCGCCATGGCTGAAGAAATCACAGCCTTAGCCAAGGACGACACTTGGACTCTTGTTCCCTCTCCCAACGGTCGCACTATTATTGGCTCTAAATGGGTCTTTCGTATCAAGAGGTACCCGGATGGGTCAATCGACAAGTTCAAAACTCGTCTTGTTGCCAAAGGTTTCAATCAACGTTCGGGTCTTGACTACAAAAAAACCTTCAGTCTAGTTGTTAAGCCAGTTACAATTCGGACTCTACTCTCACTTGCAACTATGCATGGCTGGACCTTGCGCCAACTAGATGTTAGCAACACCTTCTCACATGGTGGATTTGTCTTAAATGGTTTACATGCGCCAACATGTTGGTTTTGTTGATCAATCGGCGTCGGACCATGTTTGCCTCCTACGCAAATCCATATATGGTCTCAATCAAGCTCCTCGTACTTGGTATCTTGCTCTTAGTACTGCACTTATCTCCTTTGGATTTTCTCAGTCCAAATCCGACACTTCTCTCTTTCTTTTCCTTCGGGAGCATATTCGGGTTTATGTGCTTGTGTGCGTGGATGATATTATCATCATTGATTCATGTCCTTCTTTGATTTCCTCAGTTATTTCCTGGCTTAGCGCTCGTTTTACCGTTAAGGATATGGGGGCACTTACGTATTTCTTGGGGATTGAGGTATGTCATTGTCGTGAGGGTTTATTTCTTTCTCAACACAAATACATAATTGACCTTTTGGCTCGTCACAAAATGGATGGTGCTAAACTACTTGCAACACCAATGACCTCCAATCCTCTATCTTCTTCCTCTTCGTATGATGTGGATCCTACCGTATATCGCCAAATTATTGGAGGTCTTCAATACCTTACTTTAACTCGGCCGGATATTTCCTTCTCAGTTAACCGACTTGCCCAAAGGATGTCTACCCCAGATTCGGCCAATTGGGCTGCCTTGAAACGTGTCCTTCGGTACCTAAAAGGCACGATTTTGCATAGCATACTTCTTCGTCGTACGAGTTCTTTATCTCTCACCGCGTTTAGTGACGCTGATTGGGCTGGTGATGTGGTTCATGGCACGTCCACTACTGCGTATATTGTATTTCTTGGTTCCAATCTCATATCTTGGTCCTCTCAAAAACAAAAGCCAGTTGCACGTTCTTCCACGGAAGTTGAGTATCGTGCCTTATCTTCTACCTCTGCTGAAGTTCGTTGGTTGCAACACCTTTTCAGTGAACTCGGGCTTCCAGTTGCAACTGCTCCACTCATTCGTTGTGATAACATGAGCGCTCTTCGGCTCTTTTTGCATCCAATTCAGCACTCCCGTATGAAGCATATTTTTATTGATCTCCATTTTGTTCGTAACCTTGTCTCTAAAGGTTTGATCAGTGTATCGTATGTCAACACCCTTGATCAATTGGCGGATCTCCTCACAAAGTCCCTCGCTTGCTTGTGATTTCTCATTCTACGTTCTAAAATCTTCGTCGTCGATAGGACGTCAATTTTACGGGGGCGTATTAGATAGAGTATATCTTTCCATAGCTATAATATCCTCTATATCTTTCCATCTCTAATATAGGATTATTGTTGTATTTAGAATATATCTATCCGTAATTATCTTTGTACATGTAGTTGTATAAATACTCTCTTTATAACTAATATTAGTTATCCTTTTTCTGTAACTCTTATAATTGTATACCTTCATGTGCCAGTTTTTGATTATTTTTGTTAAACTTAGCACAAGACACTTTTTTTTTTGTTTTTTAGTATTGAAGGTTAGATTCCGAACATTAACTTTATGGCTTGATTCCCGTTACATATTCAACAAACTCATTCTCCTAACTTTAAACTAAGAGAGGAGAAACTTGCATAGTCTTATAGTAAAGAATGCATTTATTTATTGTTTATGTAAAAGAAGCACACTATTCAAAGTATTTATGTGTGATGTACTGTGATTGAATCCTTACATGTAATTTTATAGTCCATCCTCGGGAAATTATTAGTTTTAGCCCATTAGGTTGACCTCTCTCTAAAAATAGCCCTTTAGTTTGTCACTATCCAATTTTAGCCCATTAGATTTAATTTTGTCCAATTTTAATCCTCCCTTCAATTTTTCGTGGAGCTAATATTCTTTTATTACATTTTTGCCCCGCTAGTTTTTTTTCCCCATATTTTAACTAATCTCCAAGGACTATAATGCACCAAGAAATATAAATCATAAGCTTTGACTATTATTTTTCTGATTCGTTTCAAGACTATAGTTCTAGCTATGTTGACTTAATTCACTAATCCTTTCTCACATAGAAGCTAAAAAGCAGTTCAAAAATTGTTCGGACTTTTCCACGACCTGTTACATGACTCGTCCAGAATTAGATTTAACAACACGTTACACGCTCAAATAATCTGCCTATGCTTAAAGTGCAAGTACGCATAATTTTCTTTATTTAGATTTTAATTATTTGTGTGAAGGTGTACTTATTTTATGCGTACCAGTCATATATAAATAAATTTTCTTGATCATAGATATTGTTTATTGAGTTTTTATAGCCTGGAAATCAAAATGTAGAGTTTTTATTTATGAAGTTAATGTACAAGTTGTAGTCTAAGATTATTTATGATTTTATGGATTCTTTCATGTATTTTAGCATGTATTTTAGCATGAACACAAAATAAAACTAATAATTTCCCGTAAATCATCACTTGTTATATTAAACCTTCAACACACTTAAACAATGCATACTAAATTTAGGAGTGTTTCACATAGTGACACTTAAGATTTGAATTGTTATGAATGTATGAATCAACCATCTTAAATGTATTTTCAACTACATTAGTAACTTAATTATAGTTTATTTGTGGCTAAAACCTGAATTGGGAATATATATGTTTGTGTATAAATTACATGACCCTCATCTTCAAGATATGTTCCTTCCACTTGGTGCATAGCAATAGCTACTAGCAAGTAGCATGCACTGTGATGGGCCAATAGAAGAAACCGGGTGACCCGTCTACTGCAATGCCAACCCATGCGCATTTGCCAATGTCGGGTTATAGCTAAAGATTTTACTTTTTTTTTTTGAGAAATAAAAGATTTTACTTGCTGGACGAGCACGTTCTGTTAAGTTGAATATTGATATTTTGATTTTATATAGTACTGTTACCGTACTACGTGAAAATTAAAAATCAAAAAATGAACACATTGACCGGAAGCGGATCCATATTAAATAGATACTACTTAACTGAATTTGGAATGATTCAGATTAACATGAAGTTTATAATTCAAAACTATATGCGAAATGAATGAGAATATGAGATGAAGCCATAGTTGGACATTCTATAAAGATCCGTCTACAACTATAAATTAATAGGCAATGGCTTTGGTCAGATTATTTAACTTGTAGTTATAAGATATGAGGTGAATATTTTTGAAAATGTGATGTAAAACAGAATATGAACACGTTTGAGTGATTGAGTCGAAGATGAGAATAATTTATTGTTGAAGTATGAGAAGAAACCGTATAAAAATAAATCGAGATGTCTTATAATTAAGTGGTTTGAAGGTTGGCCCTTATAATCGAGATGTCTTATAATTATAATTAACATTTAAGGAGATGTATGGACAACCCCGTAATGCTGCATCCAAATCCAATGTATTAAAATTTGGATATTTGTGGTGTACACCACTGAAGAGTCACACGGTTTAAACAAATGTACCTTAAGAGTCACACGGTTTAAACAAATGCACCTTGCATCTATCGCATCTTATAATTTTAAAGAAGATTGATTCATATATATGTAGACAAATAAATTTTGTCTACTCTAATTAAATATTGACAAGTGTCAAATTAATTATTAGAAATTAAATTAATTATTTCTATTTTTTATTTAGAGATGAAGAATTGCAACCAATCAAATAAAGCCACGTGAAAAAAAAAAAATGATGATGTGATGCAACCAATCAAACAAGGCCATGTGGAAAATATGATATATTTCAACCAATCACATTATTACACGTGGAAATACGATGTGTTCTAGATATTTCTTGATAAGCAAGCTAAATTAAATCCATGCTTATCTTGAAAATAAAACCGACCAATCACAAGCAAGAAGCTCTAGGTTTTTACAACTATAAATAGGGGCCCTCTCATAAAGAAAAGAAGACACAAAATATTCACAAGTTGAAGAGGGAAAAACTCTAAGTTTTTCGCTCCACCAAGTTCATCCATCTTCAAACGTTCTTCGCAGGATTCAAGGCGTTATTCGCGAAAACCTTTGTTTGATCCATCATTAAGCCTCAAGTTCACCAAATAACCATTTTTTAAGATCGCACTTCTGTCAAGGAAGATCGAGCTTCAACAAATTCAGCATATTTGACATCAAGTTCATACCGTTTTTCAACGATCTTCAAGCCCAAAGTCCGTTTGATTCGAGAACAAGCTGCAAGGCCCTCGAAAAACTGTTTTCGAAGATCAAAGTCCCTTTCAAAGAAGATCAAAGTCCACATATCCGAAGAACTCAAGACGAAGATCATATCGTTCTTCAACAATCTTCAAATCAAATTCAAAGTCAAAAGTCCGTTCGATCCAAGATCAAGCTGCCAAGCCCTCGCATCGACGTTTGTCAATATTCAAGTACCTTGAAAAAGATCGAAATGAAGACTTTCTTCAAGATTTGTTTAAATTTCAAGTCATTGTTCTTGTAAAATCGAATCAGAGGATCAAATAGATTGTTATTCCATAAATTCATCAAATTCGCAAGTTATATTTGTTCAACTATTTTTCCGTCTTTTATTTTAAAGACTTAGAAAAATTTGTTGCTACAATATACTAGGTAAATCCATTTAGCAACACTAATTTAATAGTTCCCTGGAGACTATCACGAAGTCTACACTCAAAGACCCTCAATTAGGCGCATTCATCATTTGTCTATAAAATCACATGATAAATCGCACTTGACAGTTGACACATGCTCGGAAATCCCCACTTATATATGTGGTGATCTTGCAGAGAAAAATAGACTCACACACACTCAACAATTTATAATTCTCCAACAAGAACTTATAGCACAGAGCTACGTTTTATAACGCAAAGCTCAATGCTAGAAAAAATGTAACTTGATATAAGTGACATCATGACTCTACTTTGTATTTTATTTTTGTTGGAAAATTACGAATTCTCCATATTTTTGATAATTTATTTGAGTAGGTTCCTCTTTTATAAAGAGAAATTTCTTTAGCTTAATAGAATCTACGTTTTGTGTAGATAAATCTAGTATATTTAATTATTTAAAACCATTGTGGGATGAATGAGAAATTAAATGAACAAGTAAGCTAGTTGAAATAAGTTATCTTGAAGAAATGAAAGGAAATAAGTTATCTTGAAGAAATGAAAGGAAATAAGTGGGAAGGTGAAAAGTCTCCATCCCACATGGAAAGTTTGAGCTAAACTAGTACACCTAATAAGATGTTTGTTTGTGATAGGGGTCTAGGCCCCAAGGGGTACCACAAGCCTTTGAAGGGAAGAAGACTTAGATGAGTTATGCTTCAATTCAAGCCCTCACGCGCGTCGGAACCGGACCAGACCCGGGCCCGGGCCTGTGCTTGGGCTTGGGCTTCCCTATCAAATACTAATCTTTTTTGACAAAGTTTAATTAATTAATTAATTAAATATTCAAAAATAATAAGCAACGAATTTAATAATTAATTAAACGTGATTAGGTGCCAGAATCTGGTCGAATAAGTGTATCCAATAGCTGTAAAAAAATCCAGTCAGAGAACAGTCACCTACACACCTCATCAGCATAATAAGTGTCACATTTCATCCGAATAGGTGCACAGTCAGTCGAAATGATGTAAAATCTGGCAGAAAAGTTGTGACGTAGAAAAGACATGTTCGTCCAGTCAACCCAAAGGCCAACTTTCGTAAACTATAAATAGACCCCCTACTTCTTTATTTTTCAATCAATGACAAACATTCTTAATTTCAGTGTGTTTTGTTCCGAGAGTTCAAAACAATCTTTTAGTTCGCCGTTTCTTAATATTTGAAGTGCTGCCATATTAAGAAGATAGTCGTTGCATCTTGGAAAGCGATTGGCGATCAAACTATAAGCACCAAGCGGGTCAAATATCGTTTTAAAGAGAAAAAATTCAACTCTTGCCTCGATTTTAAATCTGGTTTGTTTTATGTTTTACACCTGTTACGATCAATAGTTTTTCTATCATAACTCATCTATTATATAATAAAACTTGAAAAGAACAAATCTTAATTAAATATCTGACCTAGCTCCTTTACAATCCAGACCATATTCCTTCTAAAGTATGAAGAATAACTGAAACCTAATTAATACAATGCCAAACCGTACCTATAACCATACAAGAGATTATTTAATGGCTACCGACTCTTTCGCCAAAGTTTTCAAGAACAAAGACAATATAAAAGTCTACAACTTTGACTAAACAAAAGCTACAAAACATCCTTTCTATTATAATACTGTAGTCACAAATTCTTGAATTCTGAAAATAAAACAAGAAAGAGGTTACAAAATAAAGTTTTGATTAAATTTAAAGATACAATTGAGGTTCAATCTCTATCTAATCCTCTGATTCAATTCTACAAGAACAATATTTAAATTTATAATGAAGATCTTCAATTTGATCTTCGCTGAAGTGATTTGAACTTGGAGAAACGTTAATTCAAGGGTCTTGGACTTGATCTCGGATTAAACAGTGATTTGATTGAGGTTTCGACTAGGGGATTTGATGAACACCGATTCGACTTGGGGATTTGATGAACACCGATTTGACTTAGGATTTGATGAACACCAATTTGGCTTAGGATTTGATGAACATCGATTTGACTTAGGATTTGACAAACGTCGATTCGAGGGCTTTACGGCTTGATCTCGGATCGAACGGAAACTTGATTTGGAATTTGATTTGAAGGTCGATGAAGATTGATATGATCTTCATCTTCAGTTCTTTGTATTTTTGGGTTTTGATCTTCCTAGCATGGATTTTGATCTTCAAAAACGGTTTTACGAGGGTTCTATGACTTGATCTCGGATCAAAATGGATTTTTGGTTTGAATGTCGTTGAAGAGCGGTATGAACTTGGTTTGGGTTTCTTGAATTTATTGAAGATTTGATCTTCTTGGCAGAGACACCATCTTCAAAAAACGGTTTCTGGATGAACATGAGGCCTGATAGCGGATTGAAAGATGTTCTTAACGAAGAACATCTTGAAGATGGATGAAGGATACCTTGAATGCCGCGAAGAACACTTGAAGATGGATGAGTTTGGTGGAGCGAAAAACTTAGAGCTTTTCCCTCTTCAACTTGTGAATATTTGTGTGTGTTTTTCTTTTTCAAGACCACCTCTATTTATAGCTGTGGAGTGAATCTCAATCAGAATCTCTTGATGAGATGAACGGTTGTGATCGCGTCTACAATTTTTGATATGGAAGACTTGATCTAAATGAATCTTCTAGATATCTCTTGAATATTCAATCTTGGAGGAGAAGACTTTCCTTGTCGTGATATTTGATAAATATATTTATTTAACCCTTTAAAATATTAGGATTAAATAATATATATTTATTTTCCTTTTTTTTGCTCTACAAGACTTGCCATTATTTAATTTAATTGGATAATTTAACTCCAATTAATAAATAAGACCTTATTCAATTTATCCATCATATATATTAAAATTAATAAATTTAACTATTTTACTTTGGAATAAATTTATTATAAATCCAAAATAAAATAGAAAAATAAATTAAAAATTAATATATTATTCTCCACGTGTCGGGATTTAATTAGACACAAATTTTAAGTGTCTACAAATTGCCCCCTTGTGACTTGTTCGCGGAGTCGTAATGAAACATGTCGGGAACGAGTCACAATTTTTTTGACATGGAGATGGCCCAATTTCCACTATTTCCTTTTGGCACGTATATGGAGGGTTTAGGTGGACCATGTGCATCGCATAATTGCTCCAAATTCTTTTTTTTTTTTTTGAATGGCCGCCCACCAGGTTTGACCGGTCAACTTTTCCTTTTTTTTCTTTCAATTCAAAGGAAATATTTGCAAGAAGAATTTCTTCTCTTCAAAAAAAGGAAATTCCTTGTTCTTCAATTATTTATTTGGAGAAAGAAAGTTTCCAAACTCAACATCCACTTTCAACTATAAAAGAAGGCTTGGGGCATAAGTTCTTCTTCATCCACAAAAGAAATCTTTCCCAACGAAATTTCTCTTAGTAACAAAGATTTTCTTCTTCTTTCGTTAGACAAACCTTGCTGCAATTTCAGCGAATTTGGCGAGGATTGATCCAGTTCGGGTGAAGATTTCGCCACATACTTCCTTGACGGTGCGGCGAACAGAAAAAAGAGAAGCTTTTTTTTCTTCTTCTTCCTTTTTCCGATATATATACATATATATATATGATGCATATTATATAATCACAAAGATCTAACTATTTCACTCATCTTTCGTTGTGCAGCGATTCAGAGAATAAGATCAACTTACGGGCACAAAAGCCGACGAACGGGACATCCTTCTCTTCTTCATACGGTAGGGATATCAATTTTGTCCCTTTTTTTTCCTTTTTTTTTGTTTAAAGCCGGAGCAGTTTTTTTTTTTTCTCTCTCTCTCAACGGCAGCAGGTTTTTTTTCACTTTTTTTTGGCTATTTGCTCTATTATCCTCCGTCAATTGCTAACTTGTCTTTCTAACCCTTTAGTTTCCTTCTTTGTGTTGACAGCTCACGCACAATGGTGAAATTCGGTCACGCCTATAATTCGAAGGGAATTGAGACTCTAACCATCACCGGTGATGAAAATCAACGGGACACGATATTGGAAGTTGGTACCCCTCTTGCCGAAATTTTCACAAGTCGATGGCCCACTTTGATTAACACCACTAAGCCTAAAGACTGGACCGAAGAGCTTCCTAAGTCCTCTAATCGATCTCTGTCGTCGTTCGTGCTCCATTCTCCTCACCACCGAGTATCAAACGGTGATCTTCCTTTCGATACCTTAGGGCGACGCATTGCCAAAGGAGATGCCATGTGGGACGATGCCTTTCTTCACTTTCCCGGCGAAATCCATTACTTCCCCGAATATTGGGAGTGAACAGAAGATGTCCTTGTTCGGTGCAAGCCTACACTTACTTCTACCAATACGTACGAGCCGGTCTATGCGTCCTTATTCACATACGAGTGCAATTTGGAAATCCTAAAAGCCTTGTGCGAAGCATGGTCACCGTCTACAAACACCCTTGTCACCTCCCTTGGAGAGCTCTCGGTTTCTTTATGGGACTTGGAACATCTTGCCGGTCTGCCTATATTTGGATCCATATATGATGAAGTCATACCGAACGAGAAAGAACTTTTTGGCAAAAAAAAAGACAACTATCACTTGTCGCGGTCATGCAGAGCTTTGTTCCACGCGTTCCACCTAATCCGAGCACATGTTGGTGATGACGATCCTCGAGTGCCAATCAAAGAATGGATCAACTTTTGGTCGAAGAAAGAAGTCAAATACAAATGTCCCCCATCACGCAAGGAGAGAAGAAGCGTGCGCCGATCTCAATCGACACACAACCCTTCCGGGAAGCTCGAGCCATGCAGTCGGTGGTCTTCGCAAGAAGAGATTCTGTTTTCACAACTCGGTGTCAAAGGTACTTGGAAGGAAGAGACATTTTTGGCCGCGCACTTAGCTTATTGGTTGTGCATCTTTGTTCTCCCTGTGAAGGATGTTGGCTTTATCTGTCCTAGTACATTCAAGATAGCGAGTCTTATATCCAGCGGTCAAAGAGTATGCCTTGCCATTCCAGTACTAGCGTCGATTTACAAAGGGTTGAATGCAATGTCAAGGTCTACTCAACCGTCTCGAGGGTGCCTTCCTTTTCCGATCCATTTTGTCTACGGGTGGGTGGCGCTATACTTCAAGACTCAATTTTCCATCCACTCAGAGTTGCAGAAACCTGGCATGACGGTATTTTCGAGAGAAAATAGAGCAAGGCCTTTTGATCCAAAAGAAGCCCGCAAGAGGATTCACAAAGGAGACTACACTACTTGGGCATGCAACCTTCTTCCAAATGTCAATAACGTCGCACTTGTGGATTGCGGTACCCTTGGCGAAGCAGAGCATGATTATTTTATCAACCTTCGATCGTGCTATCTTACTCTGAGGCAAGGTGAGACCTTTGATGTTGAGCCCTATAGTCCACATCGATTCGGCCGACAATTTGGATATTATCAAGATGTCCCTGGCGTACTCATCAATGACTACCGTGAAGCTTCTTTGCATGAAGGACTTCGTTTTTGGAGGTTAAGTCTTGCACAAAGGACATATTCAAAGGCTTGGATTCCCAATGCTCCTCTCAACGCAAAAAGGCACTTTTCGGATAGTTATAAGTCATGGATAACCAAGACCCATATGAGCTACCTTGAAGACAACATCGACTCTTTACTTTTGCCTCGAAAGCGCTTAATACTTGGTGGAGATGACAAGGTCGCACAAAGTCGTGATAACCAAGTTGCTCATCTTGGGAAGAACTCGCGAGACTCGCCACACAATGTGGTAGAGGAATCAGCGAAGAGAAAAAGCATTGTCAAAGAGAGCGGCAGCAGCGAAAATGACGACCGCAACTGGAAGAGGGTTAGGAAAGACTCAAGTGTCTCGCATCCTAAAGAAGTCAATTCTCCTCGCTGCCTTCCGAGCACCCCATCCGCGACATTGGACTTGGCTGTATATGTATTGGCCAACTTTACTCTTTATTTCCATACATATATACATACATATATATATATACATGTATATGTCCCTAACTTTCAACATAGTCCTTGCAGGTGGGTAAAGAGAGGATTTCTGCTTCGAAGGGTGATGAGCAACATCCTCAAACAAGCGAAGGGTCTACTTCATGTGCTGGCACCAAACCTTCAAAAGATGACAAAGTGCATTTGAAACCAAGAGACTCAAAGAATGGTAAGGAGATCTCTCCACCTGTTGCCGTCTCTGTTTTCAAGGGTGAAAGTCTATTGGAAATTCATGACAAGAGGTATCTCAACTCTCTATGGGCCGATGTTAGCGGGAGGATTGTTCGTGCACCAATTAACCAAGTTTCTTCTTTTAAAGATGAATTTCGCATTGTTTTTGAAAGAATGAAGTTGGTTGGGAAAGGAAAAGTTGCACCCTTGGAGGCCTTAGTGAACAACGTTTTTGATCAAGCTGCTGCTTATGATGTGCGAAACTCCGTAGTATTGGAAAGCTCATCACTTCTTCAACAAATTTCAGAAATAGGGGGCCAAATATCCGATTCCAAAGCTGACAAGGAAAAGGGATCCTTACAAATTAAGTCCACAGAAGATGAACTTCAAAGTGTTAAAAGAAGATTGAAAGACTTAAAGTTGAAGAAAGAAAGCTTGACGTCATCCTTAAAGAGCCAAAAAGAGTTTGTTCGAGGTGCCGAAGATAAGATCTCTAATTTGGAAGAGAAGATGTCCGTCTTTAGAAGCACTCCTTCGGTTACTGACGCGGAGATGGAAGAATTGGACGTTATGAGGATACACTTGGAGACTGCACAACTGGAGTTGGGGGATGCGAGGCCTTTTCTTTGAGAGAGATTTCTCTTGTTTTGTTTTTCTTCATCTTTGCTTTAGTGGTATATTTTATTATGTTTTGCTTTGGATTTGTAGCATCATCAGAACTTAGAGATTAATAAAAGATTTACCTTTATTCATCTCATTTTGAGTTATTCATTGCACTTGGCATTATGTTTCTTTTCCATGAATACTGTAACATAACGCAACAAAAAACAACTTAAGCAAATTTCATGACTGAACTTAGAAAACTTCTAAGCTGCCTACGTACCTCGATAAAAGGATCAAGTCATAACGTAGTTCAAAGAAATCAAAATTGATTTAAGGGGGGCGACGTACACAGTTTATACTCATGCGGGCCAGGAGTATTCATTCTTTAACCACTTTGAACAAAGTGGGGTATTTAAAATTTAACCACATAAAACACCTTTAGTGGGGGTAAGTTATCATTTTAACCACATAATTTACCATTGGTGGTTGCCATCCACAATTTATACTCATGCGGGCCAGGAGTAACATGCAGTTTAGGCTCGTGCGTCATGGAGCATGCTTCAATCATCAAGGGTAGTATTGTTTCAATAATTTTCCATTGATAGGACCAATTCTTAATCCATCTTCGGCAACCAACTTATATGCGCCATTCGTGTATACCTCTGTGATGACATAAGGACCATCCCACTTTGAAGTGAACTTGCTTCCGGTTCGATGAGTGATAATGATGGGCCTTCTCACTGCGAGAACCAAATCACCAATTTGAAAGGAGCGTCGGCGGGCCTTTTTATTATAAGACTTGGAGATACGAGCTTGATAGCACTCAAGTTTTTGCTGCGCTTCTAGCCTTCTCTCATCAAGGGCATCTAGCTCTTGCAAGCGCAAACGAGCATTCTCTTCTTCAGTGAGTCCTTCTTGCAGAGCTATCCTTAAAGACGGGATTCGTTGCTCAAGAGGGAGAACTGCTTCTACTCCATAGACCAATGCATACGGGGTTGCTTGAGTTGGCGTTATGTGTGTAGTTCTATATGCACATAGATCTTCTCCAATTCTTTCATGCCAATCTTTCTTTGACTTCGTCATCACTTTATTTAGCAAGTTGCAGAGAGTTTTGTTGAATGCTTCGGCGAGGCCATTAGAAGCAGCATAATACATGGAAGAGTTTATTTTCTTGAATCCAAACTTCTCACACAACTTGTCTACCAAACTATTGCAAAACGGCTTTCCATTATCAGTGACGATGCATCGGGGAACTCCGTAGCGGTAAATGATATTGGTACGAATGAAGTTGACAACAGTCTCCTTTTTGACTTCTTTGAGAGGCACAGCTTCGGCCCATTTTGAGAAGTAATCAGTTGCAGCCAAGATGTATAAGTGCCCGCCAGAAGACTTTGTCATAGGACCGACAGCATCCAAACCCCACGAATCAAAAGGCCAAGAAGCTACAATTGGATGCAAAGGTTCAGGCGGCTGATGGATGAAGTTTGAGTAGAATTGGCAAGCTTGCCATCTTTGTGCGTACTTCATGCATTCTAAGACCATGGTGGGCCAATAGTAGCCCATTCTTTTGATGCGAAAATGCAACTTTGGACCGGACTGATGAGCTCCACAAATTCCGGAATGTGCTTCTTCCATAACTTGCATAGCTTCTTCTTTTCCTAGGCAGCGCAAGAAAACCCCATCAAATGAGCGCCTATAAAGTGTGTCTTTATAGAAGATGAAGCGGGCTGCACGACGCCTAATGTCGATCTTTTGACGTACGTCATCGGGCAATTTTCCGTGCTTCAAGTAGTCCACGAATGATTGTCGCCAATCTTCCACTTCAATTTCGTATACCTCCACAACATGACTTTCATTATTATCACCTTGCTCGTTGTATTCTTCTAGAATAGGCGGGAGTACCCATTTGTGGCACACGGGTATGGACGTCTTCTCTTCCGATGTAACCAACATAGAAGCAAGTTTAGCTAACGCATCGGCTTGCCCATTATCTTTCCTCGGCACATGCTCTATTGTAACGTCAACAAGAGTTTTGACCAATCTTCTTGCATACTCAACATATGGTAGGAGCTCTGGCTTCTTAACCTCGAATTCGCCATACACTTTTAGGTGAGGTTGCCTCAGCTCGATTGCCATTTCTAACCCGAGTATCAAAGCTTGATATTCCGCAACATTGTTTGAGCAATTTTGAGTTAATGTGAAGGAGTACGGCAAGACCTCTCCATTAGGCGTCAGAAACATAACACCGGCGCCGGCTCCATTTCTATGTGCGGCACCATCAAAGTACATTTCCCATGGACGAGTGACCTCAATCACGAGCGCATCTTCATCGGGTAAGTCGTCCATTAACTCCCACTCGGCAGGAACAGGGTGGTCAGCTAGAAAATCCGCCAATACTTGTCCTTTCACATCCTTTTGAGGGATATATGCAATCTCAAATTGTTGCAGCTGAAGGTACCATCTTGCAAGTCGGTCAGACAACACCGGCCTCGTCATGACATACTTCAAAGGGTTTGCTCTGGATACAAGACGAATAGTATGAGCTTGAAAGTAATGCTTCAATTTTTGAATCGAGAACACAAGGGCTAGGCAAAGCTTCTCAATAGGAGCGTACTTCAACTCATTTGGCGTCATTGTTCGGCTTAGGTAATAAAGTGCATTTTCCTTCCCTTTGTCATTTTCTTGGGCGAGCAATGCCCCTACTGATCTTTCTTGGGCAGCAATATATAGGATCAAGGGACGTCCCGGCACGGGAGCGGCTAAAACGAGAGGTTTCATCAGATATGCCTCGATTCGTTCAAAAGCATTGTGACAAGATTCATCCCACCTAAATGGAACATCTTTCTTCATCAAGTGACTGAAAGGTTGGCAACGACCGGCTAAATTTGAGATGAACCTTCGGAGATACGTCAATTTTCCTTGTAGACTTTTGAGTTCATGAATATTTCGTGGCTCCGGCATCTTAACTATTGCATCAATTTTGGCTTGCTCGATTTTAATGCCCCGTTGACGAACAATGAAACCAAGGAACTTCCCACATGTTACGCCAAATGCACACTTCATGGGGTTCATCCTTAATTGATACTTACGCAGTCTCTCAAAGACTTTTTGCAAGTCACTTATGTGATCTTTCCTTTCCCTCGACTTTACGACAAGATCATCCACATAACACTCAACATTCTTGTGCAACATGTCGTCAAAGATATTTTGCATCGCCCTTTGATAGGTAGCACCTGCGTTCTTCAATCCAAACGGCATCACCTTGTAACAATATATACCCTTTGGAGTACGGAAAGCAGTCAGTTCTTCATCCCCTGGAGCCATGAGAATTTGGTTGTACCCGGAAGATCCGTCCATGAAAGACAAGGCTTCGTGTCCCATGGTAGCATCAATCATTAGTTCAGGAATTGGTAGAGGAAAGTCATCCTTAGGGCATGCTTCGTTCAAGTCTCTAAAGTCGACGCAAACCCTGATTTGTCCATTCTTCTTTCTTACCGGCACGATGCTAGAAATCCAAGTTGGGTATTTGACTTCTCTAATGAACCCGACTTCAATGAGCTTGTTAACTTCGGCTTCGAGCAATGGGACTAAGTCAGGTCGAAACCCTCTTTGGGCTTGCTTGACGGGACGAACTTCTTTCTTTACCGATAAGTTGTGTGCCGCCACCTCTGGGTCCAAGCCTGGCATTTCTTTGTATGACCAAGCAAACACATCCTTGAACTCGTGCAACAACGCAATGTAACTTTGTTCTTCATCAGCTCCAAGCAATGCACTTATGTAAATTGGTCTTGGGTCATCGACGCTACCCAAGTTTACCTCTTTTAACTCATCAACCGTGGCCTTGACACCCTCCTCCCACTCAACAGGTGCATCTTCGGCGTCTTCTTCAACATCTTCCTCATGAGAAGTGATATGGCATGACGACCCTACACTCTCTTCATCTTCGTGTTTGGTCTTTGTGAGCACCACGGTTTGCAACTTGACTTTGAATGTCTCGTCACAAGACACTATCAAGTCTTCACGGCGAGTCATTCGAGATGGGATCAGACTTTGAACTTTCTTAGAGTTTGATGACTTGAGGTTTCTCTTAGCGCGTGTCAACATATGCGGAACACTCAACCTTTTCCAATCAAACCTTTTATTTGGACCAAGCCTGTCGAAGACTGTTTTATTTGGACCAAGTCTATTAAAGACCGCTTTGTTCGGACCAAGTCTATCAAAGACCGCTTTATTCGGGCCAAGTCTATCAAAGACCATTTTATTCAGGCAAAGTCTATCAAAGACCGATATGTGTGGCATCTTTTCTTCACGGCCTATGGTTGAACCCTCTACTTCGCCTATGTAGTTGGCGTTAGCTCTCTTTATAGCAATACGAACTGGGTTTGGTGGCTTGTAACCAAGGCCTATCCGAATGTTTGGAACGGTATGCCCTTTTTCCTTTAGCATGACTTGTGTGGTATTGAGTCCGTATGGCTTCTCTGCAGCAGCATTAAGAGTGAAGCCCTCCAATCGTGGTTCCTCATCAGGGTCATATCCAGCTTTGACTAGCAACTTGAAAGCTTTTGGGTCAAAGCATTCCTCAATCTTCTTTGTGGGCAATGTTTCATGCTCTGTTTCGGGTCCTTTGGATGGACGAACAAATCCTTCAAGTGGAGGAGATGGACCTTGAAATGTAAGTTCTTTCAAAGGCTTTGTCCCAAGGGGTGATCCAGTAATCTTACTATTCTCTGTGTCACTTGTGTTATCGGAGCCGTTTACACCACGCTGCTGGAGTTGCTCGGTTCCATTGAGTCTCACGGTGCTCTTTCCTTCAATGTAGTATTTTGCATCCGCAAAGTGTGATTCAGCATTAGAAAAAGGCTTTTCATCACCCTGTTCCTTTCTTTCGACTCCATCTTGGTAATATCCAAAGCACTGATGTAATGTTGAAGGAACGACACCATTTTCATGTATCCAAGGTCGACCCAATAACATGTTGTAAGATGTGTTGGATTCAATGACATAGAATAGCGTACTAGACGACATATCTTCAATAAGAAGATCTAATCTTATGATGCCGATGGCTCTTTGCCCCCCTTGGTTGAAACCTTGGATCATCAGACGACTACTTGATAGCTCATCCACCGAGATCCCTAACTCATTCAAAGTGCGTAGAGGCAAGATATTGACTGCAGAGCCTCCGTCGATCAGCATTCGATTGACTCTTTGCTTGCGAATATAGTCGGCGACAAACAGTGGTCGGTTGTGGAGCTTGGAACCTAGCAGAAGGTCTTCATCAGTGAAGCATATAGTGGACATACATTGGTTCGTGACATGAGCAGTCTTTGAAGTAGAGTCTACAATTTTCTCTTCTTCATGAGTCGCATTGCATGAAACGACGATGCGAGAGTCATCTAGACTGTCAACTTGGCTTGAGAGTGCAACAAGGTTTGATGACGCGACATCCTCTTCTAGAGTGATCTTCCCATCACGAGCCAACCGCGTCACCTTATCTTTGAATATGAAGCAATCATGGATTGGGTGTCCTACGAGACGGTGATACTTGCAATACTTAGGATCATCAGAGCGATCGGCCTCTTCTGGTCTCTTCATTTTGGGCAGTTCAATCAGATTAGCTTTGAGCAAATCGTCAAATATGGCTGAAACGTCAGAATCAAGGAATGGGTATCGCCTTGACCGCATCTCCTTGAGTGTCGTCCTCTTTTGCTCATTAGCGTGTAAATTACCGGCCTTTTCAGATACCGCAACGCTCTTTCGTTGGTCACTGTTATCATTTGCCTTGGCTTGGATTCTTAACGGAGCAACAGTCACCGCCATAGACTCTTTGGTAGGTGCTTTGTTGAAAGGTTTGCCTCCTTTCCTTGCATCTTGTTTGTCTTTGAATCTTCTCGGGTCTTGCATAGGTGGTCCATTGACTCCGCTTGCCACCATACTCAACTCCATGTCATGAGCACGAGTTGCTAACTCTTCAAACGTTCTTGGTTGTATTCCTTGCAGGATGTAACGAAGCCCCCATTGCATGCCTTGGATGCACATCTCTATAGCCGAGGTCTCGGACAATCGATCCTTGCAATTGAGACTCAAGTTTCTCCAACGGTTTATGTAATCAATCATTGGCTCTTCATCCCATTGGCGAGCATTTGTGAGTTCAATCATGTTGACGGTCCTCCTTGTGCTGTAGAAGCGATTGAGGAATTCTTGCTTCAACTCGTCCCAACTATCAATCGAGTTTGCTTCCAAGTCAGTGTACCAATCAAATGCATTTCCCTTCAACGAGCGGACAAATTGCTTGACAATATGATCACTGTAAGTTCCGGCATTATTGTAAGTCTCAACAAAGTGAGCTACATGTTGCTTTGGGTTGCCTTTGCCATCAAACTGCTGGAAATTTGGTGGTTGGTAACCATTTGGCATCTTCAAGCTATCTATCCTTTGAGTGTACGGTTTGGAATAGGAAAATGATGATTTGAAGCCTCCATCTAGCTTGTCCTTGATAGTTCCCATGATGAACTCCTTCAATTGATCAGCAGGGATCATGCCATTTGAAGAGACTTGGAACTCCTTGGCAATGGACTTTTCCTTCTCATTGGATAGTTGCTTCATGGATGTTTCACCCTCGTCGAAGCCTCCAAACTTTAGTTCCTTTACATGACTTTCTTCCACCTTGTCTTCCCTACTTAGCAATTTTTCTATCTTGGAGTCTTGGTCTTGCATATGTTTGTTCAGCATCTCTATGGCTTTGGTCAACATCCCAATTTGTTCCTCCAAAGTTGTAGTGCTTGTTGTCAATGCATGCACTGTATCCGGCGGAGATGAAAAAACCGATGCGGAGTGAGAAGTTGGTAGGGAGGAGTCATCGCTCTCAACATCCTCGTCATTGTTGACGTTGTTGGAGACAGATGAGTCCTTTTGAACAGCGTCGTGGACGACTTCACTTGTCATCTTCGTGGATGAATTAGCCAATAAGTCGGACATCCTTCTTGTCTTGACTGGTGCCATATGGTTGACTTGTTGTTCTTGATGAAAGGAGATGAGAGGTAGAGACGTCCCACTGGGCGTGCCAAATTTGTAGTCACAAATTCTTGAATTCTGAAAATAAAACAAGAAAGAGGTTACAAAATAAAGTTTTGATTAAATTTAAAGATACAATTGAGGTTCAATCTCTATCTAATCCTCTGATTCAATTCTACAAGAACAATATTTAAATTTATAATGAAGATCTTCAATTTGATCTTCGCTGAAGTGGTTTGAACTTGGAGAAACGTTAATTCGAGGGCCTTGGACTTGATCTCGGATTAAACAATGATTTGATTGAGGTTTCGACTTGGGGATTTGATGAACACCGATTCGACTTGGGGATTTGATGAGCACCGATTTGACTTAGAATTTGATGAACACCAATTTGGCTTAGGATTTGATGAACACCGATTTGACTTAGGATCTGACAAACGTCGATTCGAGGGCTTTACGGCTTGATCTCGGATCGAACGGAAACTTGATTTGGAATTTGATTTGAAGGTCGATGAAGATTGATATGATCTTCATCTTCAGTTCTTTGGATTTTTGGATTTTGATCTTCCTAGCATGGATTTTGATCTTCAAAAACGGTTTTTCGATGGACCTATGACTTGATCTCTGATCAAAATGGATTTTTGGTTTGAATGTCGTTGAAGAGCGGTATGAACCTGATTTGGGTTTCTTGAATTTATTGAAGATTTGATCTTCTTGGCAGAGACACCATCTTCAAAAAACGGTTTCTGGATGAACATGAGGCCTGATGGCGGATTGAAAGAAGTTCTTAACGAAGAACATCTTGAAGATGGATGTAGGATACCTTGAATGCCGCGAAGAACACTTGAAGATGGATGAGTTTGGTGGAGCGAAAAACTTAGAGTTTTTCCCTCTTCAACTTGTGAATATTTGTGTGTGTTTTTCTTCTTCAAGACCACCTCTATTTATAGCTGTGGCGTGAATCTCAATCAGAATCTCCTGATGAGATGAACGGTTGTGATCGCGTCTACAATTTCTTGATATGGAAGACTTGATCTAAATGAATCTTCTAGATATCTCTTGAATATTCAATCTTGGAGGAGAAGACTTTCCTTGTCGTGATATTTGATAAATATATTTATTTAACCCTTTAAAATATTAGGATTAAATAATATATATTTATTTTCTTTTTTTTTTTTTTGCTCTACAAGACTTGCCATTATTTAATTTAATTGGATAATTTAACTCCAATTAATAAATAAGATATTATTCAATTTATCCATCAGATATATTAAAATTAATAAATTTAACTATTTTACTTTGGAATAAATTTATTATAAATCCAAAATAAAATAGAAAACTAAATTGAAAATTAATATATTATTCTCCACGTGTCGGAATTTAATTGGACACAAATTTTAAGTGTCTACAAATACAACGACCACAAACCACATACCTTGTCCTATGCCGAATAAAATAATCGCATTGAGAGTATCTCCACATAATCTTTCATCACCAACTTCCATTCTCTAATATAAAATCTCCACTCGTCACCCTAAAAAATAGTACTAGCACTGTAACCAGAAGAAAAAAGGAAAAGGAAAAATATCAAACAAAAATGTATGTGCTATGTACAACAGACTATAAAGTACAACAATAACAAGACATTTGTTTGATCAATAAAGACAACAAAAAGTTAAATTTAAACGCCACCAACAAACAATAAAAATGAATTAATTCGTCGTACAACAAAAACTGCCTTTAGGGACCCAGAAAAAGGTCCCAAAAGTCCACATATTGCAACACTTAAACCTTTAGAGACCTTTAAAATATATGTCCCCAATACCTAGCGCTTGCAATAAGTTGGAGACAGATTTTTAAAGGTCTCTAAAGCTTAGGAGACAATTTTAAAGGTCCCCTAATTCATTTCTTGAAACAATTATAAGCGTCTCTATATCCTTGATTAGAGAACACTTAAATGTGTTGCATAATTAATTTTTAAGAGCACTAATAAGCGTCTCTATATCCTTGATTAGAGAACACTTATATGTGTTGCAAAATTAGTTTTTTAAAGCACTAATAAGCGTCTCTATATCCTTAATTAGAGAAAGATTATATGTTGTATAATAAAATCTTTAAGCACTAATGAGCAAGCGTATCATACACATCATAAATCACAAAAAGTTTGAGATTTTGATAAAATGCCATTCTATAAATAGTAGCATGTTAAACAAATCATTAAGTAATTTCATTATCCATATACAATCAAAACAAAATAATAATAGAAAAACAATTTTTTTAAAAAAAGGTCAAATTCCACTAGAATAAGTTTCAATTCCAGAACCACAATTTCAACTCAAAATTTGCTCGTGTCCGATATGCTCTTAACCGCAACAATTTCTCTCAGTTCAAAATAACCTGCACATAATGCAAATAAATATGAATCAATTACTACTCAAGTCTAGTTCTAAATTCATGCATAAGCAAATGTCTCGAAAACAAAACTAAATAACAGAAAATAACAAAAACGACAGTGCATCTCATTCATGATTTCAGATGCTGATAAATGATTCCCGATCCAAATATATCACTAAACTAAGTAATTTGACTCCGACTGAAGTTAACCACCAACATGCTCATATCATCAGCCTCAGGCTCAAGTCTTATGAATTGAAACCTAACTAATACGAGCAATAGTAATACCAGAGGAAATGATTCACAACTATCACTGGCCTTTTATTTATTTCAACTATCAATGAGGAACATCTTGCACTTATATCATGACTTTGATTTATTTTTGGCTAACACCGGTTAAAGTTGCTAATCATATTAGAAGAAATTAAATGAGGTCTAAGATACACAGTAGCATTCTTCCTACTTTTCATCATAATGTTATAAAGTCACAGATATATATTAGAGAAAGGTTTACTCACCTCATTGCTAGCCTTAAACTCTTCCAAACATATGGGACTTTTGCTACAAGACTTCTTTCGGCCTAAATTTTTGAAGTTCCTCAATTAGCCCCTCGACTGCTGCTTCTCTGTGCCTGCCCAAACCATAATTCATAAAGATGATGAAAAAGTACTAGACAACAAATGAAGCTTATCCAGAGTAACAAGAATCATTATACCAGTAACATAAGGATACAATTCTGAAACACACATGGAAGGTTGAAATTCTATCAGATGTTTAATTTTTTTTATCTTGCAATGCTCCAACTTATTCTAGTGCAAAGCATCCATAGAGGTTCTAAAACATACATATGTCTCTAGGCTGACTGACAGAAAGAACTATCTCCTTACCGATTAGGAAAAAGTAGTAATGATAAGATCAACCAGGAAATATCACTGCCCATGCGTAATAATTGCTCCATTCACTCCATTAATAGCACTTTGTTCAATCCAGAAATAGAAAAAAGGTGAACACAAATTTCGAAGCCAGCAGAGTACCCCGCTCACAGAGAAACACAAATAAGTCCAACTAATTCAACACATCATCTTCGAAAATCGGTAAAGCGAAAAACTCATACACGACGTCAGCCTGCTTAGATCCTTGATAAAACAACTTATCAAACTGGAAGGAACTCAACCTCCTCTTCTTTCTCATCCAACAAAACTCAATCAAAACATTCGATTTTCACTAAATTTCCCATACACATCAACAAGCACACAGAAACACCTATGCAAGTTCCAATTCGCCACTAAGTAATGCAGATCCAAATCATACTGCTCCAATACATGCTTACAAGTACAGATCCATAAAGTTCATTCACTCAAATTGATCGATCAAATGACAATGAAAAAACTCAAATCACAACATTTCATTTTCCATTACTGCATATGTCTATCTTTAAAACAGTTTACATCTTTTAAGCAATATAAATGCAAAACAAGTACATGATAGATGAACTATAATAAGTCAAGAGTACACAAAAAAATATTTAACTTTTGAACTGTAGAGGTCTTACAGATCAAGTCAGCACGAGCTTCACTCTTACTGTAAATGCATAAAGTCCATCTCGTAGTGCCTGCAGTGCAAACAGAATGAAAACTCTCAAAAAACCTAGTTGTACCAATTGTCTCTTTGTATTCAAAAGGTGAAATACAGAGAGGGGAGAAATTCACCGATTATCATTTTGTGAAACATGAACTACACAAACATAGTTGCTTTACATTAGAAAGTCAATAGTTAAAATAGAATAATGTTTTTCTGTTTATCATACAATAAAATTAATTTGTATTTCTATAAGAATTATTAGCACATAAAAACACAATTAACATACACAATTGTTATTCAAACACAAGATTATATTTCATATCAACAGAGTACCAAATTCACACAAATGGCAACAAGTCTAAGTCAATACAAAAGAAATAATGTCTGAAAAATTAATCCCACCAAACATTACAAGAGTGACCAAACGAAAAAACGAAAAAGCTTGTTCCGACAGTCATACTTCATTAATCATTCGCTTCCTCGTCCAAAGCAACCTGTGAACAATTACAAAAAATACAAGTCATAAATTAAAACCTGATTAAGGAAGTGTATAAACATATCAGCTCATGTCTTAATCAAAATAAGCCTTTTTCCTATTCAAATCATACGTGTAATATGTTACTTCAGGAAACGTATTCCTCTTGCACCCAAAAACGGAAAAAGAAAAGCGATCTTTCAGAGAGTAAGAGTGAAGGATCTTTGATATTACACTTGTTGCTATATCACAAAATTATGCATCATCAATCTAAGGCAATTCTGCTTGTGTTAACATCACAGGGCATGAAAAAAAAAAAAAACATAATTTCTCCAACAAGGATAAATAAACTTAGTATATTAGATTTTCAACAATATACTTAACCGAGAATCACATTTTCAGCTCACGAACAAGAAATCAAGAGAAACTGAATCATATCTTCAGCAAGATATTCAATTGCCAAAAATACGGTCAGTAACATAGACAAACCTGCATGTACCAGCAACCACGTTTCTTGCACCCTGACAATCCTCACCAGCTCAAGTAATGCATTCTAGAAACAAATTGGAAGTCAGTTGGAGTTTCAATACCAAGAATATGAATTACGAATAACATGTGTTCATTGGAGTTACCCTCTTTAGGAACCAGGGGGCTTTTCATTCCTGAAATCCTAAAAGAATCACATAATTACCACACATTCATGGTCAATGTAAAAAAGAAAAAGCTGCTCAAATCATTACAATTCTCTTGGACTGAGTTGTATTAAAGTTTTTTATAGAAGTTACTCACTAATATTAAGACTTGTATACGTCAGGAAGCCTAAGGCCCACACTTGCAGCATACATTTCAAGTACATGATAAATAGAGTTAACACACGAAATCTAGGATGAAGACAATGCCTTTCTCCCTACTCTTTCATCCAACACAAGCTGATAAATAATTAAAGTTGAACGCCAGGGCAAAACTAAATTAATCTTAGTTAGAAACAGGGGAAAATCGTGAGTAATATTACTTGTATAGAAACAGTCCTATGATATAGTCGAATCACAATAATCGCAAGCTAAAAAAGGTTCACGACACTCACAGGAACATCTGCTGCGGCGTTCGTCAAACCTCCATGAGCAGACTTGTGATTTGAGTGCAATATAGGTGTAGCTGGCAAAGACTACGTTCTCTTCATCATTGGAGTGAAAATCTTTGCAAGTGAGAACCTTAAAGAAATCACCACCTGACACACAAAATGAAAAGAGAGTGTATGAGATAGACAGAGCAGAGCGGAGCAGTTGTTTGGTGAAAGGCTTTGGGACAAACACAACAACGCGTAATACTACTTACAAATGTTTAGACAGCGACAGTGAGATAATATATTGACATACACATTTCATAGGGATCTCTTCACCTAGCTACAGAGAATGAAATTCATCTAACTTCTGAAACAAAGGTTTCTAAGTTTATAAAAATAGACCTGGGGGAACTTTTTACGTTAAAATTAGATAGTTCCGTAAGTCTAAGCCATTCTATAAATGTGATCTGATAAAAGTATTGAAAATAAGAATTTCCTCCAATACTAGTCTATTTTATCCATCTATAATACTGAATATGAAATATAAACCTTTACCAAAGTATACATCATGTAATACTCACTTACATCATGTAATACTCACTGTTAACACATAATAGCAACCATTCAAAACAGCAACCATTCAAAACAGTGTAATTTAAAACACCTCAAACTAAATAAGTAGCAAGAATCCTTTCTACTAGATACACTAGAAATGAGCGGCGCCTGTCTATAGTTTACAACTTTATCACAAGCAATATAGATGCGACCAAGTACATTGAGGATGAGCTCACATAAGTAAGAATATACAGTAAAAAATTGAACTTTAGCAGTTGAGTTGAGGTCTTACAGAAGTTTTCAGAAAGTGCCTTAATGCTACAACAAATGCATGAAGTCCAACCAGAAGTGCCTGCAGCACAAATGAAATTTGAACTCTTAGAAAAAAGAAAAGAAAAAGTAACATCAACAATACTTAAACATAATCTATTTGCATAAAAACTACAAATGCAGAAAAAGAGTGTGGCCTTCAATAGTTCAACTTCAGGAATACTACATATTAGTTGTAGCTTAGTAGTGACAAAATTATAGAGCCTTTTAAGTAAACACTAGCAGAACTGTAGGAGCTAAGAGTGATGACTAACTACTATAAACTAAATCCACCTCCAGGGCCATATACTGTACTTTCTCTCTTGAGACAATATCCACTAGAGAGACCAACTATAGCTAATCTATGGAAGTACAAATATCTACAACAATCATATATCTTCTTTTCGAGATAATATAATATCCAAAGAATAGGTAGCTACATTAACATTAAACAAACCATTTCCTAGACAGATACTGATTGACCATCTAGTTCTTCAACTTGAGCTGAAAATGACAAATGGACTTCTTTATCTACTTAACATCAATTCCAACAATCTACAATTAAACACAATAAAAACCAATTCAAAATTGCTTAACCAGTTGACTGTGCATAAAACCAAAAAACCTGTTTTTGTTGTAGTGGGCAAACCAAAAACCGCAGAATATATGTTGAGATGTAGCACTTTGGACCTGAATTCTTGGTTTGAGTCCGTCTTCCTACGCGGACCCCTGGTAAGTGATAGGATAGAGTTTTTCTTTAGTTGTTGTTATTTTAGTTATATATTCTAAACTTTCGATCTACAGTTTTACCAGTTTGATCTGGCTTCCTATCCGCCCTTGGAGGACCCTATGTTGCTGCCTGCATCTTAGATACCACCCATGGTTTAGAATCTCCTGCCTTTGGTGAACACTTCTTCGGCAAGCACTTCTTTGGCAATCATCAATCAGTCTGCAATTGTGGGACAGTGGCCTGTAACAAAATGCATCTTGGAATCTAATGTGTTGCGGACCCCTGACTCTCGCTTCATGTTCCTTAATAACCGTGAAACAGAGGATAGAATAATAGGCCCTTTCAGAGTGTCATATCCTGATTTCATGCCTCATATTGGAGAGGACATTGATGTCTGCATAGACATACTTGATGATGTATGTGAACGTTGTAAGTTTGGAAAAGAAGGAGACAACTACTACCTTGGGGAAAATTGGAGAAAGATTGTGGAGTGTTTTGCTTTAGAAAGGGGAATGGTGATCGATTTCAGGTGGGACCCTATTAGGAGGGCCATGAATGTTGGCATAGTGGTGTCGTGATTGGTTACTACGACTTTCACATTTTGAGAAGTAAGTTGAGAGGGACAGTGGGAATCTCGTTAATCCATTCATGCGCGTCACTAATTAGATGACGAGGCAGTTGGCTACCTTAAGAGAGTCATAGTTACTCCCGCCGTTTACCCGCGCTTGGTTGAATTTCTTCACTTTGACATTCTGAGCATTGGGCAGAAATCACATTGCGTTAGCATCCGCAGGGACCATCGTAATGCTTTGTTTTAATAAAACAGTCGGATTCCTCTTGTCCGAACCAGTTCTGAGTTGGCTGTTCGACGCCCGGTATAAGGCCCCCGAAGAGACCGTTTCCAGCCCGTCCCCCGGCCGGCACGCGGTGAAGGCTTACTTCTCAAAATGTGAAAGTCGTAGTAACCAATCACGACACCACTATGCCAACATTCATGGCCCTCTTAATAGGGTCCCACCTGAAACCGATCACCATTCCCCTTTCTAAAGCAAAACACTCCACAATCTTTCTCCAATTTCCCCCACTGTAGTAGTTGTCTCCTTCTTTTCCAAACTTACAACGTTCACATACATCATCAAATATGTCTATGCAGACATCAATGTCCTCTCCAATATGAGGCACGAAATCAAGATATGACACTCTGAAAGGGCCTATTATTCTATCCTCTGTTTCACAGTTATTAAGGAACATGAAAGGATCATGAAGGGAACATGAAGCGAGAGTCAGGGGTCCGCAGCACATCAAATTCCAAGAGGCATTTTGTTACAGGCCACTGTCCCACAACTGCAGGCTGATTGATGATTGCCAAAGAAGTGCTTGCCGAAAAAGTGTTCACCAAAGGCATGGGGTTCTGAACCATGGATGGTATCTAAGATGCAGGCAGCAACATAGGGTCCTCCAAGGGCGGATAGGAAGCCAGATCAGACTGGTAAAACTGTAGATCGAAAACTTAGAATATATAACTAAAATAACAACAACTAAAGAAAAACTCTATCCTATCACTTACCGGGGGTCCGCGTAGGAAGACGGGCTCAAACCAAGCATTCAGGTCCAAGTGCGTAGTTTTCGCAAACCGAAAACCATGCCAAGTGCTACATCTCCACATATATTCTGCGGTTTTTGGTCTGCCGTATGAGATCAAATACTGACGAACCGCAGTTGGAAGGCTTTTGAAAAAAAAAGGAAAAAACAACCAAAAAGAAAAAGACCAAATTCAGATAAATAAATTGGTGGTTATAATAAGGAAATAGGTTTCGAAACTTACAGTGCATCGTTTTGAAAGGAGTGAGTGAACCTTACACAGAGGAGGCCCGGATCAGGAAGATTTACATCTACATTAAGAAAAAAAAAAAAAAAAAGATTAAGAAGGTTAAAATAACATAATTACTACATAACTTATAAAGATAGCATAATAACTTGTAACAGAATAATAATATTAAATAGATCCATGACAGAGATCAATGAAAGAAAATAAACACAGAAGAAGATTGAATTTGGCAATATTGGCCACAGGTGAAAGAAAGTTATTTGAGGAAGCGTATAGGGTTTTCAGCAATCACCATTTCAAGGCTTTTTCGAGTTTCTTGCTCATGATCAAAAGAAACACCACCATCACCACTCACTTCCGACGAATACTCAAAATTTGCTCATCAAATCATCAATTTTACCACACGCGTTGCCGTCAGAAAATCAACATGAAAAACCTCATTACCCTACTACAATCATGCAAACAAGTATCTCAAACTACTCAAATCCATTCCCTAATGCTTAGCATAAACCATAAATCGTTCATTGTAACTAATTTATTATCTTGGTTTAATGGATGCACAAATAGATTACCTTCCGCCGCTAAAACACCTGCTAACAAGTAGTCACGCTTTTCGAACCAATCAAACACCATTCTTTCTCTGCAGTCAAAAAAAAAACAAAAGAAAATCTATTAGCTAAACATTGCATTTTTGTTCTTTTAAGAGTTAGTTTTATTTTGATATCATTTTATGAAAATAATAACATAACGTTTCAACTTTCAACAAAAACAATATATAACATAGCATAACTTAATTTTTGCTCCAAAATCCTAAGAATTACACACACAATAAGGCACACCACAGTGCGATATATTTTATAATGAGCGGATAAGAGTATTGTGCAAGACAATAGGTATTTTTTTTATGAAGTAAAAGAGATGAATCTGCCGAGTTATTTTTCTAGAACCGCCAGATGATTTTCAAGAGGTACAAATGAACTTTCCCTTTTAAAGTTAAGTGTTATTCAGAATTTTTTGGAAATAATAAAGATCGAAAATCGTTGCCGAGATTTGGTAAGATTTGATTACCAATTAAATATTTAGTAAGATTAGATTACCGAGATTTGGTAAGATGAGACTATCAAAAGAGATGTACTGACTGACACTTGGTCCATAACAAAATAATAAAAAAATTGAAGAGCGTGAAAGAAAACAGCAAAGGACTAGATTCTTCTTACAAGGACACCACCGCCATTTTTGGGAAGGACCGAAAACAAAATTCTTACAAGGACGCCGCCATTTTCGGGAAGGACCAAATGGAGGTTTGGATTCTTCGGACAAATTAGGGTTTCTAGGGTTTAAGAGATCAACTTTGCTTGGATAGTTGGATGCGCTTTGGGCCAACATTTTCAAGTTTTCACGGCCCGAAATAATAAATATGAGGGAAATACAACACAATGTTTTTTTTTTTTAATTTGGACAATTTGAAAATAATAAAAGAGAAGAAATTAAAGGGTGGGAGTGGGACATTTTAATTCTTCCCTTTATCAATTATTTATACAAAAATACATTTCTTGATCTTCAGTTGTATGATCAAAAATTATGGCATATATATACTTTTAGCATTACAAGGTTGATATTTATTTATATTTTGTTTCTATGAGGAATTAATTATTATTGTAAACAAAATCATAATAAAAGTTGTATGATCTCCTAATTAATTATATAGTGACGCTTTTAAGGTTGGTATTTTGTATCTTGTGTGTAAACATATATATAACTTTGGGTTTGGTAAGTATACATGTGGTGTGAGTTAAGATAACTCAAAAATTACTTCTCATACAAATATAACAAGAAAACTATTATCATTGTCATATAAAATAGCATATTGTAAGTTGTAACTAATATAGTTGAGAAGAGAGAGATTGCAGCATGGTATACCTAAGTACCTTCCTTTTTCTTCATTTTGGAATTTTGAGGAGCTAGACTATCCTCTTGACTCCCCTTTGCTCGATTATGATCTAGATCTAATATTTTTTCTCCCCAAACTCCGATCATGATGTCTCAACGACATAATTTCGCTGTGTAATAGTGTTTTCAGGGCTTGTTCACGATTTCCTTAGTGGTAGTCAACCTTCGACTTTTATGGTTTTTAAGTTCAAGACACGTTGTCCTAGGGTTTCGCCTTGACGTCTCTTCTAATGTGCAGTGAGTGTAGTGCTACTTTCTACCTTAGTGGCACTGGTCGTGTTGTTTTGGCCCTCGTTGCGCGGTCTTCTGTATGAGTAGCACGAGCTTGACGTCTTTTACTGGCGCCCCCTTCTAGATCAAGACTCCTCTAAGAATGTACATTTTGCCCTTATCTGTGTTTTCATGCTCACTTGGCCTCAATTATGCCTCGTTTTGCTCTGACTCAACTTTAAACTGTTAAATAACAATACAATACCCGAACCAGTGAAAATGCTACAAAGATTCATCAAAAGTATAAAAAATATGTACTTAAATAAATGTCTAATAAAATCTCATCACTTTGTTAAACATTGGGGTTGTTTAGTAGTTTCGAAAAATGAAGGGTCAATACGTGAAACTCAAATATTTGTAATCTAATGCGGATACTTAAAAATGCGAAGTTTGTATTACATATGAACATGTCCATTAGACTAGTGGCTCTCCTGGTATATATAGATGTTATTTTTCAACTTTTCTTATGAGAGTAGTAACTCACCGTTTTGTTTAATAACTTTAGTACGATTTTGTCAAATTATGAATGGTTTTGCTATTGCACAAAGACCTCAACTTGATTGTTGTGAAAATGTATGTTGTTTGTACCTTTTATTGTTAGTATATAGCCTTTTGACCTTAATACGTATATGCTTTTATGCTTGTATGCTTGTGGAACTGATCGATCGATACGTCACAATGCGTAGAAGGAATTGTGACAAGATGATGATATAGAACTGTCAAAACTTGTGATTATTTTTAACCATATAAAATTGAATGTGGATTATTCTCTGACGTGAAAAGTGGGAGAATATAACATATGACTTTTCATGTAAAATTACACTCGTTACAAAATATAAAAGAGTGTAGTGACCAGCATGCCTAGTTGCAACGAATGAAGATTAGTGTTCTTCTTTTGCATGTACAAGCTCAAATGAAATGATTTAGCCCCTCTACCCTCTTGCTTTAAAGTTTTTCTTACTAACACACAACAACATTGTTCATGTCTTGAATCCATGAAAAAGCGAAACAAGTTCCTTCGTCGTTGATTCTTAATTTACATGCAAGTATGAACCATATATACTTTCTTAAGCAATTAGTACAATTGGTTGTCGATCTTAACTAGTCATTTAAGCTTACCTAATACTTTGCTCGCAAAAACTCATACCACAAAAACAACGCAAACAAGCCCTTCATTACAAGATAAAAAATTTAGAGAAATATGATTATGCAACTCAAAGACCAATAAATGAAACTCCCAAAGCTCGATATTTCATAAGTTCTCTTCTACTGGATTCTTAGTCAAAATTGAATGTTGAATGACCTTAAATCGACTGGTGCGGTAAATTTGTAAATAAACGCACAACTAATAACTGAAAAATCCGACCCGAATTCATTTATAAATAACACTCCTCTCGAGCGGGAAAATCAGTTCACAACTCAAAAGTAACAAAATCAAGAAAAAATGGCCAACCGCTTCTTCTTTCTTCCCCTTTTCCTCCTCCTCCTCATAGCAACCACCGCTACTCTCTCCTCCGCCGCAACTCCGCCGTCACAGTTGCCAGAGGCTCAAGATAACGACCAGTTCAACAAGATTATCGACGCCCTTATCGGATCTAGAGACTTCGCTGGATGGGCAAACGTCCTTTCCACCACCGACGTCCCATCAAACCTCCCCCTAACCACCACTTTCTTTATCCCGACAAACGACGTGGTATCCAACCTCACCGGCGCAAACGTCATCGACCACTTACTCATACCGTACCACATTGTCCCCCAACGCCTCTCACATTCCCCGATCTTCAACGCTTTGCGACACGCACCTGTCTCCCGACTCTGCTTCAGCACAAATACGTCGTGATTACAAGCAATTCGAGTGACAATTTCACTGTCGACGACTCGCAGATCATACATCCCGATATATTTGACAACGCGGCTTTCGCAGTTCACTGGATCACGAATGTGATGGATTACTCTGCTTTTGGTGGTGGTGGTCGAGTGATTGCACCTTCGCCCGCGGTGAAGAAGAACAATACGTCGTCGTTGAGGCCTAAATCGAGGCCGGAGAAGAAAGGGCCCGTGTTTCCAAGTGATGTGAGTGATGGCGGAGATTCGTGCGAGAGCAGTGAGTTTCTGATAGCTTATATAGTTTTCATGTGCATTCGGCTGGTGATATTTGTTGTGATTGTTGTGGTTATATTCGATATCTGATGATATATGATCATGGAGAATGATTTGTGATGGTTGAATACTTGTGTACTGGTTCTTGATGTTCTGATTAAAGTGACTTAAGTGAGTTCAGTAGTCTTTTTTTTTTTTACAAGATTTGAGTATTACTATCATACACATTAGTATTACAAGTCCTGAGTTTTACGAGTCCAATTTTACTCTTACGTTAGTAGCACCGCCTTTTACTGCAATTACGGTTGAGATATGTTTTGGAACAGAGAAGTAACGGGCTGACCCATAGTATTCATAAGTCATAACTATTATATTTTAGGGGTATTTGCATTAAACACCCCAACATTTGGGGTCATTTGCAGTCAACACCCTTAAGTATGTTATGGAGCTGTCAACTCCCATCGTTTGGTGAAATACACAACTTGCCTCAGCCCAACATTTCACGCTTTTGATCAGGCGTATTTTTGTCCAAATATTAAAATTTTAACATTTTTTAAAATCTTTAGAAAAAATTAAAGATTTATTTAATTTTGACCCACATTTTAAGTTTCTTATTTTTTTAAGATCAAGGAATTTAGGCTTCTTTTCGTCAATTTTTTTTAAAAAAAAAATCTTTCGAAAAATATATTTTAAAAAAATCTATAGACATTTTTTTAAAATGGTTAATTGTAAAACAGTCCTACAAAATAATTTTATTCCAAAACAAATGCTTAAAGTCTAAAACATGTCGAAAAAGAAGCTTAAATTCCTTGGTCTAAAAATATAAGAAACTAAAAAGATGGGTCAAATTTAATAAATCCTTAATTTTGTCTAAAGATTTATGTTAACCATAAAAATAAATAAAAGATTAAGAAGAACGTTAATCCTAATTATGGGAATTAATAAATGGACAATACTATTGTCACGAGTACTTCCGATGAGATGTACCCACTCCTAATAAGGAGGCCCCCTCGGATGTTACCCTGCCCCTCAGTCACTGACCTAAGAAATCACGGAGGAACACCGAGGAGACACATAAGCGTCCCTTGGAAAGTCAAATGGTGAGTAAAAAACATATATCAACGCGGCATCGGAAAAAGAGTAAACCCCGGTGGATCCGTGCGACTCCGATATCCACCAATGCACCAAGAAGGATCACAACGGACCCCGAGTCCCACAAACTTACAAGAAAACTTCCTTGCTGAACACTCCTCAACGTGAATGCCCTCGGACCATCACCCGATGACCTATTCTCAAAGAAAAACCAGAAATGAATAACCGAGCGCCTGGATAATATATTCCGAGGACTTAGACGAAAGAATACTGTTTCAAGCAGAGCAAATCAAGCCCTCGGAGATCATGTCACGCCCTCGAAGATCACATTACGCCCTCGGAGATCACACCAATCCATTGGAGAACGGACCCGAATCGAGAAAGAAAAATAAAACCCCTCGGAGAGCATATACAACAGTCCCTACTCCCGAATACACTTATGCCAAAGCATGATACCCCCGGACGAGCATCTTAATTATTTATCAACAAAAGCATAGCCCCTCGGAAGAGTAACGTCCCAAAACAACCATTCCCCGGAGACCCTCGAAGCCATCGGAAGACATAAAGATTGGTCTAGTCAGCATCTAGTAGACTAAAAGATAAACCTTATCTTAATTTTGTACACCTGTATCAACATAACGACACATGTCTTTACTAAAACACATGCACAGTGACAACTGCCCCTACCAAAGTCTATATAAAGGGAGGTGATTAATAGAAGAAAGGGGACTCGACTTGACACATACACACAAAGATAAAAGGAGGAAAAGTTCAGTGAGTAAAGGAAGGAATATTCTTGCATCCCTTGTTACTTCCAATTATTTCTATCCATTATTGTTTTTGAATCACAGGCAGGGCGTTCCAACCCAAAATAATATTCGTTAAATGGGGAATAATTCCAAACCCGTTAACAATTTAAAAAAAAAAATGTTGAAATTTTTATAACATTAGGTGGGTGCAATTTGCACCAAACTCAATAGGTTATGGGGCATATCAAAATGCGAGTTAAAATTTAGACGACAACAACGATCTTGATCCTCATTTACCTTTCAATTTTTATTTTTATGCTAGTAGATGAAGACACCCCTATGTTTGTCCCTATGATATTCCTCCCTTTTATCATAATAATGTTCGAGTTCAAGATTTGGCTAGAGATGAGATAATTGCAATGTATTATTGTAATAATTAAGCTTCTATGATTATGTGTTAAATAAATTGTCTCGATCCTAATTATGTTTTTCTTGGTTATGTATTTAGCTAGCAAAATGTCTAACCTCACGAGTACAGTTAGGTGTATACTCAATATCACTGGCAAGAATTATGGACAATGGAAATCGGATATGAAATTGTACCTTAGATCAAAGAGTATCGTTGAAACTCTTGCTGCAGTAAATACAAATACGGATCCAGAAAAATGTGAGGCTGTGATCTACATGATAAAACATCTAGATGAAACCTTAAAGAGAGAATATCTCGATGTTACCGATCCTCATGAATTATGGACAAACCTACAAGAAAGATATGGCCATCAAAAGGAAACCATGTTGCCAAAAGCCACCGATGATTGGAACAATTTAAGGTTCCAAGATTTTGAAACTGTAAGCACATACAACTCTGAGCTTATGGAGATTTGTTCAGATTTAATTTATTGTGGAAGAAAGCTTACTGATAGAGAAATGATAGAGAAAACACTTTCTACTCTCCATGTGTCCATGATAAATGTTCAACAGCAATATCGATTGCTGAATATTTCAAAATATCACGACTTGCAACAAAAGTTGTTAATTGGAAGAAAGTTACAATAACTTATTGATGAAAAATCATCAATCTCGTCCTCCTGGAGCACATGCATTACCTGATGCAAATGCCAGTAACTTTTTAAACTCCTATGGACGAGGTAACAATGAGAATGTCAATCAAGGTCGTGGCCGTGGTCGTGGTTGTGGTCAGGGTCAAGGTAGAGGTGGTCATAGAGGAGGATATGGCTATAGAGGTGGACACGGTAAAAGTGGTGGTCGTGGTCGTGGTCGTGGTCGAGGGGGTTTTCACAACCCCTCGCATACCAACACTGTCTTTAAGAATAGCCACCAGAACAAAGAAAAACATAATAAAAACCCTCAAGGTTATTGTTCTAAATGTGGAATCAAAGGGCATTGGGCCAACACATGTCGTACACCAGAACATCTCTGTAAGATGTACCAAGAAAGTTTGAAGTGTAAAGAAAAGGAAATTAACCTTGTCTAACAAAATCCAAATGGTGATTCCACCTTTATGGAGGCGGCAGACTTTACTGATGACTATGATATTCATTTGGCTTAATATGTGTTATGTGATCTTTTGGCTGAATATGCTTCACATATATTGATCAAACAATTCAACTAAAAAGCTTAAGATGGTACATTATTACACTTATAATGTCTATTGTTATTAGATAGAATATATCTTTTCATAATAGTTAGAGTATATCTTTTCATAGCTATAATATCATGTATATATTTCCATCTCTAAGATAGGATTATTGTTGTATTTAGAATATATCTTTCCGTAATTATCTTTGTACATGTAGTTGTATAAATACTCTCTTTATAATTAATAATAGATATCACTTTTCTCATATCTCTTATATGCTATCAGCTTAGCCCTACCTCTAATGAGAAATTTCGATCCAATGTCAATCCCACCAAAAGACTCCGGCAACCCTATTTCTGTCGTCGCCCCTAATCGTGCTCCGTCTTTGAACATTTCTTCGACGCATCGGTTCTCTATACCGCCATCCACTAGCAATGGTTTGTTTCCCCTATTCTGATCAACGCCCATCACCATCTGTCGCTTCGTCCCACGGGTCCCAATTTCCCATCATGGCGATCTCAAGTTTGCCATCTACTGTTTGGGTACAACCTATTTGGCTTTCTCGATGGGACAACTCTGTGTCCGTCTTCGGGCTCCGATCCCGAGTCCATGGTTGCACACATGTTATGGCTTCGTCAGGATTCCCTAATCCTTTCGGCCCTCTTCGGCTCTGTCACCCCAAAGATTTCTATGTTTATCTCCAACTGTGACTCTTCCGCTCATGCATGGCGTGAACTTCAGCGTATTTACGTGAATTGCTCTCGATCTAGAGTTATGCAACTCAAGGATGATCTCAACAATCTCAAGTTGGGTTCTAAATCCGTCTCGGATTATCTTTAAGCCGTCAAATCCAAGACGGACGAGCTTGCTATCGTTGATGGAGCAATTAAGAATGACGATCTTACTCTCTACATTTTGAATGGTCTCGGTTCCAACTATCGAGATATTGATGGCTCTATCTGAGCTCGAGAAAACCCGATCCACTTTGCCAAACTCCATGACTTGTTGGTAATTCTTGAGAGTTTTTTGCGTCTCCAGGGTTCTGATAATGCATCCCTAGTTGCAACTGCGAACATGGCTGCCTCCTCCTCACGCAACTCTCGACAAAATTCTCGCGGACGAGGACCCAACAACACTGGTGGCCGAGGGTTCTCCACCCATAATCAGCGTGGCTCTGCTGATACACGTTCGCATCATATGCGTCCGCATAATCAGCCATCTCCTCTTTTTGCACAACACCGTTCACAGATTGTATGTCAGATGTGCAACATATCGGGCCATAGTGCACGCACTTGTCACCATTATGGTCCTCCAAGTGCTCATTATGCCGCTTCTTCTCCATCGGACGAGCCTCCTAACACAGATTGGTTAGTGGACTCTAATGCATCACACAACCGCACGCCTAATCTTCAGGATTTGTCCATTCACTCGAAGTATGATGGTCGTGATCAAGTTGCAACTGCTGGTGGCTCAGGTTTGCCTATTACTCATACTAGTTCTTCTCGTGTTTTATGTGGTGCTCGCGAGCTTCTTCTTGATAATATCTTATGTGTTCCAAAGTCACGATGCAATCTTCTAATTGTTCATCAGTTTACAAAGGCAAATGGTGTTATATTGTGTTTCACCCCTCTCACTTTATCGAGTTTAGCCTCCTTGCACGCTGTGTCCTCCTGTCAATGCCCTTGTTGGTGAATGTGTCACTCGAGATTGCTGGCATGATCGATTGGTCACCCTTTCTCTCGGATTAGTTCTCTAGTAATTCGCAATTTTCGTTTACTATGTACATGAGCAGGCTCATGTTGCAACTGTACAGGCTCCTCCTCTCTCTGACAGAGCTCACTCTATGATTACTCGTTCGCGCAATAATATCTTTAAGCCTAATCAGATTCATGTTGCAACAAAGCATCCTATTGACTGTCTTGTAGCTCCTACTTGTGCATCCAAGGCGTTATCTAATCCGGCCTAGCGTGCGACCATGGCTGAAAAAATCACAGCCTTAGCCAAGCACGACACTTGGACTCTTGTTCCCTCTCCCAACAGTCGCACTATTATTGGCTCTAAATGGGTCTTTCGTATCAAGAGGTACCCGGATGGGTCAATCGACAAGTTCAAAGCTTGTCTTGTTGCCAAAGGTTTCAATCAACGTTCGGGTCTTGACTACAAAAAAACTTTCAGTCTAGTTGTTAAGCCAGTTACAATTCGGACTCTACTCTCACTTGCAACTATGCATGGCTGGACCTTGCGCCAACTAGATGTTAGAAACACCTTCTCACATGGTGGATTTGTATGAAATGGTTTACATGCGCCAACATGTTGGTTTTGTTGATCAATCGGCGCCGGACCATGTTTGCCTCCTGCGCAAATCCATATATGGTCTCAATCAAGCTCCTCGTACTTGGTATCTTGCTCTTAGTACTTCACTTATCTCATTTGGATTTTCTAAGTCCAAATCCGACACTTCTCTCTTTCTTTTCCTTCGGGAGCATATTTGGGTTTATGTGCTTGTGTGCGTGGATGATATTATCATCACTGGTTCATGTCCTTCTTTGATTTCCTCAGTTATTTCCTGGCTTAGTGCTAGTTTTACCGCTAAGGATATGGGGGCACTTACGTATTTCTTGGGGATTGAGGTATGTCGTTGTCGTGAGGGATTATTTCTTTCTCAACACAAATACATACTTGACCTTTTGATGTGGATCCTACCGCATATCGCCAAATTATTGGAGGTCTTCAATACCTTACATTAACTCGGCCGGATATTGCCTTCTCAGTTAACCGACTTGCCCAAAGGATGTCTGCCCCAGATTCGGCCAATTAAGCTGCCTTGAAACGTGTCCTTCGGTACCTAAAAGGCACGGTTTTGCATAGCATACTTCTTCGTCGTACGAGTTCTTTATCTCTCATCGCGTTCAGTGACGCTGATTGGGCTGGTGACGCGGTTCATGGCACGTCCACTACAGCGTATATTGTACTTCTTGGTTCCAATCCCATATCTTGGTCCCCTAAAAAACAAAAGCCAGTTGCACGTTCTTCCACGGAAGTTGAGTACCGTGCCTTATCTTCTACCTCTGCTGAAGTTCGTTGGTTGCAAAACCTTTTCGGTGAACTCGGGCTTCCAGTTGCAACTGCTCCACTCATTCGTTATGATAACATGAGCGCTCTTCGGCTCTTTTTGCATCCAATTCAGCACTCCCGTATGAAGCATATTTTTATTGATGTCCATTTTGTTCGTAACCTTGTCTCTATAGGTTTGATAAGTGTATCTTATGTCAACACCCTTGATCAATTGGCGGATCTCCTCACAAAGTCCCTCGCTCGCTTGTGATTTCTCATTCTACGTTCTAAAATTTCCGTCGCTGATAGGACGTCAATTTTACGGGGGCGTATTAGATAGAGTATATCTTTTCATATTAGTTAGAGTATATCTTTCCATAGCTATAATATCCTCTATATCTTTCCATCTCTAAGATAGGATTATTATTGTATTTAGAATATATCTATCCGTAATTATCTGTGTACATGTAGTTGTATAAATACTCTGTTTATAATTAATAATAGTTATCCCTTTTCTGTAACTCTTATAATTGTATACCTTCATGTGCCAGTTTTTTATTATTTTTGTGAAACTTAGCACAAGACACTTTTTTTTTGTTTTTTAGTATTGAAGGTTAGATTCCGAACATTAACTTTATGGCTTGATTCCCGTTAAATATTCAACAAACTCATTCTCCTAACTTTATACTAAGAGAGGGGAAACTTGCATAGTCTTATAGTAAAAAATGCATTTATTTATTGTTTATGTAAAAGAAGCACACTATTCAAAGTATTTATGTGTGATGTACTGTGATTGAATCCTTACATGTAATTTTATGGTCCATCCTCGGGAAATTATTAGTTTTAGCCCATTAGGTTGACCTCTCTCTAAAAATAGCCCTTTAGTTTGTCACTATCCAATTTTAGCCCATTAGATTTAATTTTGTCCAATTTTAATCCTCCATTCAATTTTTCGTGGAGCTAATATTCTTTTATTACATTTTTGCCCCGCTAGTTTTTTCCCCCATATTTTAACTAATCTCCAAGGACTATAATGCACCAAGAAATATAAATCATAAGTTTTGACTATTATTTTTCTGATTCGTTTCAAGACTATAGTTTCTAGCTATGTTGACTTAATTCACTAATCCTTTCTCACATAGAAGCTAAAAAGCAGTTCAAAAATTGTTCGGACTTTTCCACGGCCTGTTACATGACTCGTCCAGAATTAGATTTAACAACACGTTACACGCTCAAATAATCTGCCTATACTTAAAGTGCAAGTACACATAATTTTCTTTATTTAGATTTTAATTATTTGTGTGAAGGTGTACTTATTTTATGCGTACCAGTCATATATAAATAAATTTTCTTGATCATAGATATTGTTTATTGAGTTTTTATAGCCTGGAAATCAAAATGTAGAGTTTTTATTTATGAAGTTAATGTACAAGTTGTAGTCTAAGATTATTTATGATTTTATGAATTCTTTCATGTATTTTAGCATGAACACAAAAGAACCAAAATAAAAAATATATTGAGCCCCCTACACAAAACAAGATATATAACTTATCACATCACTGGTGTGTTTAAAGTTGTATTTGCAGGTTAATTGCATTATAGTCCTTGGAGATTAGTTAAAATATGGAGAAAACTAACGGGATAAAAATGTAATAAAAGAAAATTAGCTCCAGCAAAAATTGAAGGGAGGATTAAAATTTGACAAAATTAAATCTAATGGGCTAAAATTAGATAGTAGCGAACTAAAGGGCTATTTTTGGAGAGAGGCCAAACTGATGAGCTAAAACTAATAATTTCCCGTAAATCATCACTTGTTATATTAAACCTTCAACACACTTAAACAATGCATACTAAATTTAAGAGTGTTTCACATAGTGACACAGAAGATTTGAATTGTTATGAATGTATGAATCAACCATCTTAAATGTATTTTCAACTACATTAGTAACTTAATCATTGTTTATTTGTGGCTGAAACCTGAAATGGGAATATATATGTTTGTGTATAAATTACATGACCCTCATCTTCAAGATATGTTCCTTCCACTTGGTGCATAGCAATAGCTACTAGCAAGTAGCATGCACTGTGATGGGCCAATAGAAGAAACCGGGTGACCCGTCTACTGCTATGCCAACCCATGCGCATTTGCCAATGTCGGGTTTTAGCTAAAGATTTTACTTTTTTTTTTATAAATAAAAGATTTTACTTGCTGGACGAGCACGTTCTGTTAAGTTGAATATTGATATTTTGATTTTATATAGTACTGTTACCGTACTACGTGAAAATTAAAAATCAAAAAATGAACACATTCTCCGAATTGACCGGAAGCGGATCCATATTAAATAGATACTACTTAACTGAATTTGGAATGATTCAGATTAACATGAAGTTTATAATTCAAAACTATATGCAAAATGAATGAGAATATGAGATGAAGCCATAGTTGGACATTCTATAAAGATCCGTTTGAACACAGAATATGAACACGTTTGAGTGATTGAGTCGAAGATGAGAATAATTTATTGTTGAAGTATGAGAAGAAAACGTATAAAAATAAATCGAGATGTCTTATAATTAAGTGGTTTGAAGGTTTGCCCTTATAATCGAGATGTCTTATAATTATAATTAACATTTAAGGAGATGTATGGACAACCCAGTAATGCTGCATCCAAATCCAATGTATTAAAATTTGGATAATTCTGGTGTACACCACTGAAGAGTCACACGGTTTAAACAAATGCACCTTAAGAGTCACACGGTTTAAACAAATGCACCTTGCATCTGTCATATCTTATAATTTTAAAGAAGATTGATTCATATATATGTAGACAAATAAATTTTGTTTACTCTAATTAAATATTGACAAGTGTCAAATTAATTATTAGAAATTAAATTAATTATTTCTATTTTTTATTTAGAGATGGAGAATTGCAACCAATCAAATAAAGCCACGTGAAAACAAATGATGATGTGATGCAACCAATCAAACAATGCCATGTGGAAAAGATGATATATTTCAACCAATCACATTATTACACGTGGAAATACGATGTCTTCTAGATATTTCTTGATAAGCAAGCTAAATTAAATTCATGCTTATCTTGAAAATAAAACCGACCAATCACAAGCAAGAAGCTCTAGGTTTTTACAACTATAAATAGGAGACCTCTCATAAAGAAAAAAAGACACGAAATATTAACAAGTTGAAGAGGGAAAAAAAGTTTTTCGCTCCACCAAGTTCATCCATCTTCAAACGTTCTTCGCGGGATTCAAGGCGTTATTCGCGAAAACATTTGTTTGATCCATCATTAAGTATCAAGTCCACCAAATAACCGTTTTTTAAGACCGCACTTCTGCCAAGGACGATCGAGCTTCAACAAATTCAGCATATTCGACATCAAGTTCATACCGTTCTTCAACGATCTTCAAACCCAAAGTCCGTTTGATTCGAGAACAAGCTGCAAGGCCCTCGAAAAACTGTTTTTGAAGATCAAAGTCCCTTTCAAAGAAGATCAAAGTCCACATATCCGAAGAACTCAAGACGAAGATAATATCGTTCTTCAACAATCTTCAAATCAAATTCGAAGTCAAAAGTTTGTTCGATCCAAGATCAAGTTGCCAAGCCCTCGCATCGACGTTTGTCAATATTCAAGTACCTTGAAGTAGATCGAAGTGAAGATTTTCTTCAAGATTTGTTTAAATTTCAAGTCATTGTCCTTGTAAAATCGAATCAGAGGATCAAAGAGATTGTTATTCCATAAATTCATCAAATTCACAAGTTATATTTGTTCAACTGTTTTTCCGTCTTTTATTTTAAAGACTTAGAAAATTTTGTTGCTACAATATACTAGGTCAATCCATTTAGCAACACTAATTTAATAGTTCCCTGGAGACTATCACGAAGTCTACACTCAAAGACCCTCAATTAGGCGCATTCATCATTTGTCTATAAATAAATTGCACTTGACAGTTGACACATGCTCGGAAATCCCCACTTATATATGTGGTGATCTTGCAGAGAAAAATAGATTCACACACATTCAACAATTTATAATTCTCCAACAAGAACTTATAGCACAAAGCTACGTTTTATAACGCAAAGCTCAATGCTAGAAAAAATGTAACTTGATATAAGTGACATCATGACTCTACTTTGTATTTTAGTTTTTGTTGGAAAATTACGAATTCTCCATGTTTTTGATAATTTATTTGAGTAGGTTCCTCTTTTATAAAGAGGAATTTCTTTAGATTAATAAAATCTACGTTTTGTGTAGATAAATCTAGTATATTTAATTATTCAAAACCATTGTGGGATGAATGAGAAATTAAATGAACAAGTAAGCTAGTTGAAATAAGTTATCTTGAAGAAATGAAAGGAAATAAGTGGGAAGGTGAAAAGTCTCCATCCCACATGGAAAGTTTGAGCTAAACTAGTACACCTAATAAGATGTTTGTTTGTGATATGGGTTTAGGCCGCAAGGGGTACCACAAGTCTTTGAAGGGAAGAAAACTTAGATGAGTTATGCTTCAATTCAAGCCCACACGCGTGTCGGAACCGGACCAGACCCGGGCCCGGGCATGTGCTTCGACTTGGTCTTTCCTAGGGGTGTTTGGGCCGGGTCGGGACTTTGGAGCCCGACCCGACCCGCCGGGAGGTAACGGGATCCGAACTGGATCCCGTTACCTCCCGCGGGATCCCGGGGAGGCAGTAGCTTGTTATTTTTTTTCTAACTCTCTTTCACGGAGGAGAAGGCGAGGCAGCTCCGCCGTATGACGATTGATGCGTGTCATTTCACGACGCTATGTATCACTCCGCCATAACTTCCAGACTCACCTTCTATTTCTCCGATCAAGATTCTGAATGATTAGTGCTTTTATTTTTTTATTTGGAAAGTGTTGTAATAATATAAAAATGTGCGTAGTGGGATATGAGTCATATGCATTATGATTATTATAATCATCTATTTAATGCTAGCTGTAATTATCTTGGATGGCTCAAACTAATAACATATTTTAACTTTGATTCTATCTATAATAATGCTACAGTGTACATAGTACTAAAATTAGCTCTTGTTATATTATATAATATATAACATGACCAAAATGTGAAGATACACGTTGGAGCGGTGAGACAGTGGCTGTTAATTTTGTTTTCTTTCATCTCTTTCATAGTACCACACACACAGTACGACACCACAACTCCGTCGGACCGCGCCTCCGCTCCCCCTCTGTTCCAACACCACCACCACCAACAATTATCAATATTTTTTAAAAAGGGGCTGGAAAATCACATTTGCAAACTGCCCGCCGGGATCACGGGATCCCTCCCGTCCCGGCGGGAGTCCCGTTTCTCCGGGAACAGCGTTCCCGGCGGGAGGGACGAGAGTTGTTCAGCAGCTCCCGCCCCGGAAGATCCCGATGGGCCGGGGTCCCGTCCCGGCGGGACCCCGGCCCATAACACCCCTAGTCTTTCATATCAAATACTTATCTTTTTTGACAAAGTTTAATTAATTAATTAATTAAATATTCAAAAATAATAAGCAACGAATTTAATAATTTATTAACCGTGATTATGTGTCAGAATCTGGTCGAATAAGTGTATCTAATAGCTTTAAAAAATCCAGTCAGAGAACAGTCACCTACACACATCATCAGCAGAATAAGTGTTACATTTCATCCGAATAGGTGCACAGTCAGTCGAAATGATGTAAAATCTAGCAGAAAAGTTGTGACGTGGAAAAGACATGTTCGTCCAGTCAACCTCAAGGCCAACTTTCGTAAACTATAAATAGACCCCCAACTTCTTTATTTTTCAATCAATGACAAACATGTGTTTTGTTCCGAGAGTTCAAAACAATCTTTTAGTTCGCCGTTTCTTAATATTTGAAGTGCTGACATATTAAGAAGATAGTCGTTGCATCTTGGAAAGCGATTGGCGATTAAACTGTAAGCACCAAGCGGGGCAAATATCGTTTTAAAGAGAAAAAATTCAACTCTTGCCTCGACTTTAAATATGGTTTATTTTATGTTTTACACCGTTATAATCAATAGTTTAACTCATCTATCATATAATAAAACTTGAAAAGAACAAATCTTAATTAAATATCTGACCTAGCTCCTTTACAATCCAGACCATATTCCTTCTAAAGTATGAAGAATAACTGAAACCTAATTAATACAATGCTAAACCGTACCTATAACCATACAACAGATTATTTAATGGCTACCGACTCTTTCGCCAAAGTTTTCAAGAACAAAGACAATATAAAAGTGTACAACTTTGACTAAACAAAAGCTACAAAACATCCTTTCTATTATAATACAACGACCACAAACCACAAACCTTGTCCTATGTGATTATCAAAAAAAAAAAACCTTGTCCTATGCCGAATAAAATAATCGCATTGAGAGTATCTCCACATAATCTTTCATCACCAACTTCCATTCTCTAATATAAACTCTCCACTCGTCACCCTACTAGCACTGTAACCAGAAGAAAAAAAGAAAAAGGAAAAAGATCAAACAAAATGCATGTGCTATGTACAACACGAGACTATAAAGTTCAACAATAACAAGACATTTGTTTGATCAATAAAAGACAACAAAAAGTTAAATTTAAACGCCACCAACAAACAATAAAAATGAATTAATTCGTCCTAGTAAATAAAGTTCTAACGGTCTTAAAAAAGTAACTTTTAGATTTTCGTTTCGACAAATTACTTTATAGTTGTGCTCCTAGATATTTCAAACCCAAAAGTCCCACAATCATAAGTAGGCTGGTCTCCTTTTTGTTGCATGTGAATTATTAGTAGAAACGAATCATAATTCTGTGAACCCCATTGCTCACCTTTTTTCCAGCTTCTGTTTCTTTCAACCGCTTCATAAATTTTAAATTACACTATTAAAAACTCCGCGTACCCAACCGAAAGATTCGAACCAAAAAAAAGGCAAAAAACAAGAAACAGAAAAGATATTATTATATCAATATCGTTTATCACCCCCACCCAACCCACATTAATTAACTCTCCAAAAAACGCCTATATTTTTTTTTTGGTAAGAAAAAACGCCTATATTTTAAATAAACCAAACCTAAATTACCAAAAATAATTAAAATAAGAATAAATCATATATATTAAGCCCCTTAACGAATAATGCATTTTTTACTTTGCCTCATAACATTTCAAAATTAGTGATATCCCCCCAACGTATGCTGAATATTCATCTGACTATATTTGATGAAAAAAATGTGAACACATATCGAAAATAAACGAGTATTATCAATACCTTATGGATACAATGCTACTTTTGAAATCCTAGGGCACAATATAAAAAACACACTATAAGTTAGGAGTTTAACGGAATTTAACCTTAAAATAAAATAAATCCAACCTAAATCCAAATATAGATTCATTGATTAAAAATACTTAAAACAAACGTTAGTGGGTCCCTGTCCTTTTTCTAGAAGTCCCATCATTACAGCTTGCCTCCCCCTCCCCCACCCCACCCCCACCTACCTAAGCTCCAGTGTTTTCCACTGCCATTACTCTCACTCAGCTTACACTAAGTCAAACCACCTAAAAACTCAACCTTTTTCATCATTCACACACTCATCAACAAGAGAGAATATTACAATTACACACAACATCATAGTACTAGTACTATAGGAAGAAAAAAAAAAACAGAATGTCGGACGGAAAGCCAGCGTTTTTAAACGACCAATTATCAAAACGGACCTCCATTTTCGGGTTACGGTTATGGGTCGTGCTCGGAATTTGCGTCGGTGCAGTAATCGTCATATTCCTCTTCATAATTTCGCTCTATTTCACCTCACGCAAAAACAAGAAAAACCCACTTTTGATAACAACCCACAAAAGCTCCGCCATCCCAAATGTATCCAGAGAAATTCAAGAAATTCAGTTCAACCCGACCCGGAAACCCGAAAAGACTCAAACTTTACTCCTTCCGGCACCCGGGTCTGACCCGGTTCAGGAGCCCGACCCGAGTGAGGACAAGAGGGTGCATATTGAGATTGGAAAGGGGCACAGGATTACGTATCCGGAGAAGGGTGGGCCGGGTTCGGGTCATGGGAGCGGTGAGGCCCGACCCGGAGGGGAAACGGGTGGGGGGCTGGGGGGACCGGAGGTGTCGCATTTGGGGTGGGGTCATTGGTATACTTTGAGGGAGCTTGAGGAGGCTACTGAGAGCTTTGCTGATGAGAGGGTGATTGGGGAAGGTGGGTATGGGATTGTGTACCATGGTGTGTTGGAGGATAAAACTAATGTGGCTGTCAAGAATTTGCTTAATAACAGGTATTTTTTATTTATTGGAAATTATTGGAAAGAGGAAAAAAAAAAAACTGAAATTTGCATTTTTGCTTTACTTTTATGATGTTCTAGTTTATAACCATGTTTGTATTGTGGTTAAATTGTGGATTGCATGTGCATTCATTGCTGTTATATAGAGATGAACGGAGTAATTTTGATAATTTGTTTGTGAAATCTGCTAAAGATTGGGTAAAATTTGACTGTTAGCATTACATTGGATTTCCAGCATCAATTATGGGAAATAAGATGAGGAATGTTATATATTTCTTCAAGTATAGATGGTATTCGTTATCTGGTTTTATGTAATTGACAGTAAAAAGGCTGGTTGCATATATGAGAGTACATTGGTTATACCGATAATGGTCATTGAGATTTCAATGATGGATGTTTCTTCAGGGGTCAAGCTGATTGAGAGTTTAAGGTTGAAGTTGAAGCGATTGGGCGTGTACGGCATAAGAATTTGGTGAGGTTGCTTGGCTATTGTGCTGAAGGAGCTCATAGGTACGTAATTTGTTTGATTTATTTGATTTTTGAACTTGACCAAGCATGGTTAAAGGTGTTTTTGCATTCTTTTTGTAACTTTATTGTTCAACGTTTTTGTAGGATGCTTGTGTATGAGTATGTTGATAATGGGAACTTAGAACAATGGCTTCATGGGGATGTTGGGCCTAGTAGCCCTTTGACGTGGGAGAGTCGAATGAAGATTGTTCTAGGGACTGCAAAAGGGTAAATTGAGAATTCACTACTTTTCGGTTAATTATGTCCTCTTTCTCTTGGTAGTTCCTTTGGGTCAAAAAGCGACCGCTCTTTTGTAGTTTATGAGATGTGAGGGCCGGGGTGGCAATTTGACCAAATATCAGGGAGTGTCACCATAATCATCCTTATTTGTATTGGTTGGTAAATAACTATGACTTGGTGCATTTCTTAGGTTGACCTATCTGCATGAGGGGCTTGAACCGAAGGTCGTTCACCGTGATATAAAATCAAGCAACATCTTACTGGACAGACAATGGAATGCTAAAGTATCTGACTTCGGTCTGGCAAAGCTCATTGGTTCTGAAAAGAGTTATATCACAACCCGAGTTATGGGAACCTTTGGGTGAGTTCTTTGTCTAAAGCCTTTCTTCATGTCACTAAAACTCCCGTAAAAACAAAACCAATTGACTCATATTCCCTTGTTTTCTCTAAGTTATGTTGCTCCAGAATATGCTAGCACTGGCATGTTAAACGAGCGAAGCGACGTGTATAGTTTTGGCATTCTTATCATGGAAATCATCTCAGGGAGGAATCCTGTGGATTATAGTCGCCCCCCAGGAGAGGTGCGTAGATAAATAATCAGAGACACTGCTTTGCTTTTTATGTTTTGCGAATAAATAAATTATGAGTCATATTCTCAGGTAAACCTGGTCGATTGGCTGAAGACAATGGTTTCCAGCCGGAATTCAGAGGGAGTTTTGGATCCTAAATTACCCGAGAAGCCTTCTTCAAGGGCATTGAAGCGAACTCTTCTAGTAGCTTTACGTTGTGTAGATCCTAGTGCTCAAAAGAGGCCAAAGATGGGGCATGTTGTACACATGCTCGAGGTTGATGATTTCCCTTTCCGTGATGTAAGTATGAGTTGATCCTATGAGAACTATATGGCAATTATATAAGCATCCAAGTTCCTTTGTTGCCTTATTAGTCTGAGTATGTTACTAGTCTTCTAAGTACAAAAATATTGGTTATTATTGTGTGTTGCAAAATAAATTTAACTTTCCAAATTAGGTTTCTTGTCCACTCCCTGAATTAGAGTTGATTATTCTTATGGTTGCGGATATGAGAAGATAAAATGTTAAAAGATATGATTTTGATGCATAAATTAACTCGAAGGTGAAAGTTATTATTTTTTTTCTGCATATTCTTGGCTCAAAATAATTTGTTTAATTTTTTTTTAACCATATAATAGCCCAAAACTCCATAAGTATGAAGAGTTCAAGTCAATGCTCAAAATTAGACTCATTTTTTCCCATGGCTCTTTATAGGAACGTAGAGGTAGCCGAGAGCAAGCACGATTTGGCATGAAGGACAGAGTAATTGAGAAACACATTACTGAACCGGGTGATAGTAGTGGATACGAGAGCAGTATTCAAACTGACCGTTCTTTGTTGAAGAAGCCAGAAACTGATGATGAGCACTAGCTTGATTTCAGCTGAAGGTTAGGAGCCGTCCTTTACAATTTTTTGTCATACTTTTAGCCACGGCTTAATGTAAATATCATGTGTTCCTTTTCTTTTTAGATTTCATTTGAGTGCATATGGGTTACTTTTTATTTGTTCTATTGTAGTATATTGAGTTGATCAAACTTCGCAATGTATTTAAATTGATTTGTTGTTCTAGTGATTGGGTTTGAATCAGTTCATTTCTCTGCTTTCGAACTACGAAGTGTTGCTGCGGATGCAAGGGGAAATGTATTCATCAACTTATATTGTATGAAGGGATTCGTCCTTTTTTTAAATTGTTGGCATTTTTATCATAAGTATTCACGAATGAGTTGGCATGTTGTAGACTGCAAATACCATCTTATTCAAAACCATCGGATCATCTTCTGTCTCATTTTATATTGTATCTTTTCTGAAATCTAGATATTTTATATCTCCTGTGGGTTATACAGTATTTTGGTTTTGTGCAAATGCCATATTTTGCCTGGTTTGCTGTTAGGACTATGGATATGTGGCGCCCCTTCTGAGACCTTGATGAAATTGTAAAAAAGGGGGCTAAAACTTCTGTTCATTTGTTGTACTGTTGCCAGGTTAAGTTTCACTTCTTGAAATATATATATATATGTATATATGAAGAGCTGAGAATCTTCTTTCCCTCTTTTGTGTCTCGTATCACAACAATAGCACTGTCACAATGTTCTTTAACTATAAAATAACGTTGCCTCAAGCTATGGTGGGGGCGGACACGTTTGGCTTTCAAGCTATTAGACCATCGAATCTTTTGTGAGTTTATGTTCAAACCCAGAGAGGATCTGAATTGTCCATCGTGCAACATGAACTTTAGCTCATAAGTTTAAAAGGATTGTTATGAATGTTGGGGATGGCGTGACTTCGTGTAGGGCTAAGTGATGACACCAAAAAGTTCTATAGCTCGTATTTATCTTGATGTTCCGTAAGAAATGTGAGAAGCAAAGCTATTCACTAGGCATACAATATAACAGTACTGGAGAAATTGAATTTAGGATCGAGGACAATGGCAAGTACAACGTGAGGATCCAATTGTTGCGTTCCCTATGATTCCTGTTTAATTGTTGTTCGATCGGACAAATACTTCACATTCCATATGACACAAATACCTTCCAAATTAAAGTGATGATAATTCTCGACACTTAGTTACATCAACAACGTGAGATTTGTGGATTCCCGTACAATTAATTGCCTAACACGAGGTGCCATAATACAGTAGTATCTCAACCTAATACTTGCCTAACATTTTTTAGGCTGTTGGTTCCAGAGAAAAATAAATGAAATTAACTCATGATGCACCAAAAGCCTTCCCAATTGTTCACCTAATTCTTTAACATTATATGTGCGTGCATCTCTCTACTTTTTATCAAGATACATCCTTTGTGACGCGTCCTCTCCTGAAATTTTGCGCATTTGTTTTCGTAATGCGATTACTAAATTTCGCTGGTAGCAAGAGAGGAATAATTGCGTTCTGATAATTAATGCCGAATAAAATAGGTATAATATGATGATATTAGGAAGATATGTTAATCTAATTAACCGCCCTTAGTGCAGCAAGGAACATTTCATAGCTTATGTTTTGTACTTCATGTTGTCATATTATCTCGAGATGAGCGTACGACTTTTGCATTTAGTCATAGGCACGATCTCCTTACAGACAAAAACAATTCAATTTTGAATTGTATTAGAACTTGTTAAACATTGAAATGATTTTACAGTCTAAGTACAGTTAGGAAATTAAATCATCTAAACGGTATAGATAAGTGTCTTTTGATTTAATTTTCATACCACTTATTTATTTATTATAAATGAAATAAAAACTGACGACAGGTACACTGATAGGTCTAAGATTCATTTTGCAAATCAAGTACTCTTTCAATCTTTCCCATATTTTTTGGGATAGCTATGAACTGAATTCTAAATTTTATCTAGAATATAGGAAATGAAATTACTAAAATTAGATAATTATTTTCACTTTCCTCTGCAGTTTCCTAGAAACTTCACCTCAATAAATCAACAAAATCCGAAAAGAAAGGAAGGTTAAATTCGCACTCAATTTCTTCCATAATTAACTTTTAATAGAAAGAAAAAATAAAAAGAAAATGATAAAATAATTAATATACCGAATCCAGGAAGCTGCCATGCAACTTCCTGAAAGCCAACTGTTTTTCATTTTCTCCTCCAACAAATTTATATTATAAATACCATTCCCTTCTCTCATTCACCACCAACAATAACAACAAATTAACAACATCATTTTTGTTGTACGGCGGCCTCTCAATCCCCAAATCAAATTCAATTTTTAACCTAATTTAATTTTATTAACTAACAATGGCGATTGCGAGGCTCGCAAAATCATTAAAAATCCGCATCATCCCCCGCCGCTTCCGCTCCAAATCCGCCGGAGACTCGCCTTCAACTTCACCGACGCCGCCGCCGGCGACGAAGGAGGAGGAGTTTCGCGAGGTCTTTAAATTCCTGGACGCGAACAACGACGGCAAAATCTCCGCGGAGGAGCTGAAGGACTATTTCACATCCGTCGGTGAGCCGATGACGCAGGAGGAGGCGGAGAAGATCATCGGAGAGTTTTCGAGTTGTACGGATACGGATTCGATGATGATGCTGGGGTTCGAAGAGTTTGCGAGGATGATGGAGGTGCGGGACAGCGACGAGGACGACGACAAGATTTTACGACGTGCGTTCGAGGTTTACGAGGTGGAGAAGGGGTGCGGGTGCATTACGCCGGAGGGGCTGAGGCAGGTGCTGGGGAGGCTCGGGGAGGAGAAGACGGTTAGCGAGTGCCGGGCGATGATTAGGGTTTTTGATCTTGATGGGAATGGTGTGTTGGATTTCAATGAGTTTCAGAAAATGATGGTTTGATTATATTTGTATTTTAATTTCATTTGAGGAGTGATCGATGGATGGTGTTAATGTGTAAATATTGTTGTTGCGGATAAATTCGGTATGAACCGGATTTGTTACGAGATTAATTAATTGTAAAGATATATCAAATAATTAAATTTGAATTTTTATTATCTTGTAATTATAGTGGAAACTTAATATAAACTCAAAAATGTTTCTCATTTTTATAGCTCACAATGTATATATATAATAAAGAGAATTACATGTGGCGAGCCAGATCTTGGCGGATCTTGGCGGTCTCAACCATCAGTTGTACATACAGGGGATGTATATAATAATTTCTCCGCGAGATAGTGACTCTTTTTCCCAATAATTGTAATGTAAAACGTCGTGAGATACGCACTGAATTTTGGCGTGGCAGTGACTCTCTTTCCCGATAATTGGAATGTGAAATGCCGTGAGATACGTGTCGATCGGGGAAGGCTTTTTCAATTGGCTATGTTGTTTTTTTCCTTTTTCTAAGTTTGTTGTTTCTTCGTTTTCTGGGCATGCTGGTTTTGAGCTATGCGGATGTTCTTTGTTTTGGTGATTAATAAAAAGGTTGACTGAATTTAGAAGGAAATAGAAATAAATCAGAATATATATATGCTGGATTGGTTCTTCTATAATTGTACAGTTAGGCACATATTCATTTGTTCTTTTATAACTGTACAATGTACAGTTAGGTACATGTTCATTATACGCAATCGTGAAAAGGATATATAATATCTATGCCCACGACGTATGTAAGTAATAAATATACGGTAGTACACTGTGTCCCAAAACCAGCCGTATTATCTAGTGTGATACGGAAAGGCAGCAAATACAAGTTTTGAACATTAAAGATAGGGCAAAATATTTTTTTACCCTTTAATTTAGTCCAACTTCAAGTTTTGCCCTTTATCTTTTCGGACTTAGTAAATGCCCATTAACTTATTTTTTTTCAATTAAAAATACCCGGCGGACTTTTATTTGGGCTTGGTCCAAATTTAGCTTACATGGCAGCTGACTAAGATGCCACTAGGACGACATGTGGCGCCACATAATAATTTTTTTTAATTAATTTAAAACAAAAAAAAGTAAAGATTTTGCATTCTTATTTTTAATTCAAAATTAAATTAAACTTTATTATATATTGTTGTAAATTATACAAAAATAAATTCAAGTTTAATATAAAGTTTATTTCTAAATGTTTAAAAAATTAATATTTACTAGTAAATATTAAAAATTAAAATATTTCAATGATACATATTTTTTCTCATTTCAAAAAGTATAATTATTTTATTTGTCTAAGTTATAAAACTTAATTGTATATTTTTTCTTAATAAACATAATTTCTCTAAAAAACTATACACATTTTTGCATATAAAAATGTAATTTATCTATTTATATTACAAAGTATTTTATTTTAGAATTATAAATATCTGAAAAACAAGTTGTACTTTTAGAATTATATTAGTTAAATAAAACAAAAAAATATTAAAAAGAATGTCATCATCTTCGTCATATCATCACCGACGATTGGCAGCCACGAATTCTCCGTCATCGCTGCTTCCAAGGGTAAATTCGGCGTCTCTCTTCTTGGAATCACAGACGATCGCCAAAAATCAGAATCAACATTAAGAAACTATAAGCTCAAGTATTTTGCCCGAACCACAAATCAATTCTTGCCTTCTTCTTACTTCTCAGTTCTGATTTTTTTTTTCTCCACTATCAAGCTATTTATCAAATAAATCATCTCACTCTTACACTGCTTTCTTTTACTTTTTTCTTGGGAAGAAGACAATCTGATTTCTTTTATTTTTTTTCTATTTTTATTTTATTTTATATTATTTGAACCAAATAAATAATTAGAATATTTATTTATAATATATTTACTTTTAATATTTATAATTGGAATAAAAGAGTAAATATATATAATTGTAATATATTTATTTTTAATATTTACTAGTAAATATCAATTTATTTTTAATATTTACAAGTATATATAAATTTATTTTCTATTTTTTCAAGTAAATATAAGTTTATTTTTGATTTTTTACTAGTAAATATAAATTATTAAACATTTAAGATATATTTTTCATTAAACTTGAATGTATACAAATGTTTTATGATTTAGTATTATTTTGTTTAAATTAATTTGGACCAAGCCCAAATAAAAGCCCATGCATTTTTAATTAAAAAAGAAGAAGTTAATGGGCATTTGCTAAGCCCAAAAAGATAAAGGGCAAAACTTGAAGTTTGACTAAATTAAAGGGCAAAAAAAATAATTCGCCCTTAAAGATATCATCAAAATTTGAAATTTTCTCTTGTGATGGAGACTTATATAATTCTAATTATATTAAATGTTTCTCATTTTTCAAAGCTCAAAACTTCGAATGTATAGAAAATGATGTCAATATTGTTAAACGTCAGCTGCATTCAGAGGAAAATGTAAAAAAAACCATACTGTTACGGGTCAAACATAACATAACTTGTATGATATTTTACGTGTTTTCTAGAATTAATTAGTTTCCATGTAATATTAGTTCGCTTGCCATTTGGCTGAAATATTGAAGTGGTTGTTCGATATTATTACTATTTCTGTATCGCAATATATGCTCAAGTATTTATTTTATAATTGTAAAGTTAGAGACATGTTATATGCCCACGACATATGTAAATACTATTAATAAATTGTCACAGAAGAATCGTTTTGTCAGCCACATTATCTCTTTTTTGATAGAAATCAGTCACATTGTCTCGTACGATACAAAAGACAACAAAGAACCCTCTTTCATCTCCTATTGTCTTTCATTTTAACACATATCCAACACTAAATAAAATAAATTTTAATTTGGTCTAATTTCGTTTGGGTGTATTGAAATTACAGTGCAATTGGGCCTAAAATAAACCAAATTGTGTTAGTCTATTACAAGTCACGGGACTAGCTTTGTCCGGAACACCTATTTGATAGGCTTAAAATGACTAAAGTAATCCTAAACGGTCGTAGCTGGGAACAGTCAAATGGAGGGTGATTCGACATTGTATTAAATGTCGAATTGCAGAACAGTCGAACGGTTGCGGGTTTCACTTTGAGAACTCTTGAACGAATTCAACTGATAGAAAACGATCGAAAGAAGAGGCAGATCGATTGTTGTAGGGTTGGTGAACAATAATGAATACGTGACATGAACCTCGAGATCCAGGGTATTTATAGATCTCTGGATGCGGACCCGTACCACAAAAAGACAATAACAATCGAACGTCTCGGTTCGATAGTCCAAGAACGGTCGAACCAACTTGATTCGATTTCTTTTCATTTGGGTCGTAAATGGGCCAGGTTGGTCCAATCCGTTTCTCGACCACCTAAAACACCCCCATCAAGCTCCTTTTTTCAGATTGTTTATGGAAAGAATATTTGTTATTTTTTAAAGTAGTTAGTAGAGGTTATACATGAATGATGGTTTGGACTCTCCTCTGTATGAGTATGGCTATCTTTGCTTTTATGAATTATGATGTTACGTTCAAAGATCAAAAAATACTAGTTGCCAATGAGAAAGCCCATTTGTCAACTGAGGATAAAAATAAAAATCAATGCTTTCTATTTTTTATTTTATTTTTCATAAGTACATGTAAGGTCTCGAAATATACAAGGTCTATAAACAACTCTCTGAAGCCTAATCTAATTCTACAAACTTTTATACTGAAACTCAATCCTAAAAAAATGGACTCCGATGCAAAAACATAAAAACACTCAAAAAAGGGCAAGCTATAAATTAAACCCAAAAAAGAAAAACACCACGTATATATATGTTCACCAAATTCGGTTTCTAACTCAGTAAGGAAAGTCTCCCGTCTCTCGTATGTGATCCAGGGTCCTCTGTAACCCGAACTTGAGCACCGCCTGGTTCCCTGCTCTAAAACCATTCCCATATACGAGAGATGTATCTGTCGCGATCTGGTGCTTAAAGAACACACTAAGTTTATTCTCAAACGGAGATCTCGGCGGATGATTTGGTGGCGTGGAATTGAAGGAAGAGGATGAGGTTGAGGCAGCATTATTGTCGGACATGGACAGAATCTGGGATTCCAACCACATACTCGCTAGGACCTGACAGATACCTTCTTCTACATCTTGTCTGAGCGTTCGATAACCTTTTGCAACATGGCACGCAAGTCAGGGAAATAGAAGATGCGCAACATAATAAAAGTAGGTTTAGAAGAAAAGAGAGGATCTAAATAATAAATCAACAAATGGATTCTAATTATTCTTCACACAAACATCTGACCTTCAGAACATTTCCATCAAGTAACTGATTCCCAGTAGAGATTTGCACTTAATGAAGCCACTTTTGTTTACTTAAGATGGGAAAAACGAAACCGGATACTTAACGGAGATGTTCGTATTGCATGCACTTAACATGCCTTTTTCCCCTTCATAATTGGAAAGCAGGCATATGCTTGATGGTGGTAGATTAATAAATCCTGAAGAACTCCATATATTATGCTAACTTAATACAGTCTTGATACCCGAATCCCTTCCATTTTATCATGTAAAACCACTTTCTCGGATAAACTTATTTCATGACTAACTGTTAAAATATATGTGCTCGGTTTATCATGCTCAAAAAAATCATGAATAGTGATGCGTGTGAGAGAATACCATTAAGACGCAGCCATGCATGCATCATTTCATGGGCCAATATTGATCCAGTCAGCAACCTGATAATGTTACAAATTTAAATGGGAAATTAGGCAATCAATCAAAACCAGAAAAAATAAACAGACTTGTGATGGCTCGAATAAATAACAGATAAAGGTAAGACCTTGGAAGACCATATAAAATGAGAATTGCCGTAACTTCACAATGACGTGTCAATTTAAAAGGCTCCGTTCTCATGCCTGTGGCTCGGTTTCCTATTCCCATCCTTGGTCGTCTCATTATCTGGTTAGAGATATATAAAAGCGTGTGAACTCATGCGATTAGCGTATAAAGTTCAAAATTGCAAATCTACCAAAAGACTGAGAAGAAAAGGAACAATAAAGAAGTACTTACAGTGCTGACTGTTTGTTCCTCAGATAAACAGAGACCTCTAGTTTCGGGCATGTGGTGATGACCCTAGCAAGAAAACCCGAGAAATTTAATTAAGTATCTATGTTAATATTGACACATAACCTTTCATCAAAGGAAAGATACAACACGACATAACGTTCTCTTTCGAGTAAACTGCAAAATCCATAATTTTGTGAGTATCAAATGTGAGATACATTCTACAATGTTAATTACTACTTACCATTTAACAAATAGTCAATGTCATTTACTCTGTATGAAGTTGATTTCAGGTTACGAAGTAAATGTTCCAAATTAGTCTACGTGGGCTGAAAGTTGATCTACTTCTACGTGTACCATATATAGAGGTTATTGTTATCAAAACGTGAGGAAACGTATATTTTTAACTCATTAAAATGAAGTAAATTGCCCCTATGCAAAAACTTCAATATTTCAGTGGTCAGGACACATTAGGAACAAAATCTTATTCCACACGTATAGACTGTTATCATTTATAAAATGAGGTCGTTGAGCACGTGATTTCTAATTTCTAGAGTAGACACTGAGATATGCTTGCAATTCCCATACAAAAGTTACACATTAAGGTGCTTATCAATCACATATGATATATGCAATGTACATCTCTTTCATGATTATGTTATTTCTTACATGTCTTTCTCCACCCATTGCTTCATTCAAAGCATGCCTCTCGACCAAAAGTAATGGAACTTGTTGCGAGACTTTCATATTTAATCCCTCATAGAACTCTTGGATATCAAGAAAAAGGGGTTGACACTCGTCGGTACCCATAATTGCCGAGTCCAGACACTCTAAGCAGAGCTTTCGACCATCATTAAGTGCAGCGTATCTTGCATCCTGTGACTGAAACCGTAAAATATTGAATTATTAGTGACTTCTCAACACAAAACTACTTGAAGTTGTATATCAGGAGAAAAAAAAAAAAAAAGAGTTGTTATGCAAGGACTCAACTAGAATTTACCTCCATTCTCTCGCAACTGCAGCAACGAGGAGTCCCATCATGCTCATGACTTGGACAGTATTTCTGGGACCAAAAAGGATGAGCCCTGTATTCAATAAGACCAGCTGCATTTGTTGGAATCTGTCGGTAGAAGAGAAACGAAAATAAGCCTTCTCAAAGAGACAAATGTAATGATAAGTGTACGCAATCAGATATACATAGATAAATATATAGAAACAGATAAATATATAGATGTATATATAATAGATGAAAAATACTTATAACTGAAGTCAGAAATCTACTTGGTCCCCAAAACTAAACTCTTGAAAATCTGTTATCTGTTATTACATTTACTTTCAGTAACAGTAGACTTATAAGCTTTCTGAATTTAAAGTATTAAATACATTACAAAACACAGAAATCCCTATAATGCCAGACAAATATAAAGTCCATGTGGGCGAAGGACATGAGTTGGCACAATGGTGGTGCCCTCGAAGTCGATATGGCAATGCATGTCTCAGCCAATTTATTCTGTTTTGAGAAACTGGTGAAGAATATGGCAAGTCACTAATGCAATTTGCATAAGCTTTCAGTGGTTTTAAAATGCATCTGCTGAAAGTTATATCACTTAAAGGCCACACAATTTTTGCACCGCAATCACTATTGAAAAAGTAAAATTTAACCTCATGGTGAGTCAACACTGTCACAAGAACAAGAGGATAGTGAGAGACAGAAAGTCCAAGGCGTTCGAACTTGGCAACCCAAGGAGCGAGACACTTACAAACTGTTTGCATATATCACATTTTGGATGATAAGACTCCCTGTAGCAAGCTTTATGATATGGGTAGCTTCCAGACATGGAAAACTGCAGCCCACATGAAACAACTGAGGTTATTTAAGATATTAAAATTTACAAAACAAATAAGAATGTTGAAATCATATTATAGACTAGTTTGTTACCAGCAAGTTATTCCATAAAATGAACAAAACTGATAATCCTACAAAATTAATGATTTAAAAGCTTTCAGCTTCACAGGAAGAAACTACTTAATCGACTCAAAAATTCTTCTATTAGCACTTATATTTAACTTAGCATTAAACTTTAAGATGTCATTCAGTTTTGAATATGAATCTTATTCAATAGATTTTTTACATCATGTGTGTATTATAGAGGTAATTTTTGCTGAATCTCAAACTTTTATGCTAAAATCATCACCCTCTTGAATTTGTCCTAGGATTTAAAATTCTTAAGCCTGTCTATTCATACAATGATCCTCTCGTGGATGGCTCATATTTCTTTTAAGTTGGTATGAAGGAGTTTAAGCCTTAAAATCGAACAGTTAATCATTATTATTCCCAAACATAGCTACTACACAAGGGTAAATCTTTCGTATATGCGAGTTTAACAGGGTCTAGAGCCAGACTAGATCTTTCAAAGTAATATCTTACCGTAAATTTCTACCTAACACCAAATAATGGTGACATTCTCGGCCAAAAAACAGAAGCCGATTAATTACCTTTCCTCATCTAATTATTTCGATAATAGTGTTATTCCTTCTCAGAATGCACTTCCAAGAGTTTCATGATTGCTAATTTTATGACGCGGAGAACTAGACACGTCTCAAACTTACCTTACTATTGATACACAAGTTATCTAGTGTTATTGCAATTTTAATTCTAAACTGGTTTGCCTGCCTGGCTATGTAGATTAATATTCACAATCAGTATCCAAAACTCGATATATACAGAAACAAGACAGCATTAAAAGAAATTGTTTAGCAAACTCTACAAGCAGTTTCATCTCTTCTTGGCTATCTAAAAAAGGAGAAGAGTATGAAGTTATTCTATAGGTTTTCAATATTGTGGAGCATCAATGTAGTAAGTTCAAACTCTGGATAAGATCTGTAGGTCATATCAAGAGTCTGCAACTTTAGTCGCCTTAGTTTAAGTTGCTCATACTTCTTAGGAACTGGTCATTGGAATTACCTCAAAGATTCGGTAAAAGGATTTTCAAGCTACATGGTCGTAAGGCCATAATGACAATTTTTATGTCGATTATCTTTTACAAGATAATCACGAACCATGGCAGCGAAACTATTTCTTCAGGGACAGGAGTTTGAGTCTTTTTAATTCGAATTGACCCATAATTTTCTCTTTAAAAATAAATGTAGATCATCCAGCTTACAAATGGAGATACTGCAGCTAATCAACGATTTCAGCCTATATACACTGGCAAGTTATTTTTGGTGGTACTTATTACCATTGAAATGACAGATAACAAAATGATCAGAAGACATAGAAAACTTAGACTACCTCTCTTTCTAGTTCGCATGTTGATTTGCATAAGAAGGTCATCAAACTAATTATTAATGGAGAATAGTCCATTAAAGATTTTAGGCGGGTCCACTTGGACTATGCTCTTTATGAATGAAAGAACTCATGAAACTATCTTTCACTTCAGACAGCTGAACCACTAAGGTGAATTGTGAAATGCACATACTCTCAAACTAGTTATCAAATGAAAGAACACCTAGTACATGAAAACTACTAATGCAAGTGGATAGAGTAGTAGTTTCACGTTTTTTGAATCATTCCGCCTATACAAATTTGTATGCAATTATTTTACGGAATATTGTTTGCATTAAGCCACAAATATGAAACCATCAGTAGAAAACAAAAAATTAATCAGGTCTAGAGGTATAAGTGCCTCATATTTATCAAAGCATATAGCAAAACTATTCACTTGAATAGAGGGAAAAGATAAAACCCGACAAGCTAACTAGTATATCCCTCTGAACCAACAATAATCTTTATACCTCATAGTCAGATATAGGTTGGCGGCATCCATGACATCTAAAGCATTCTGGATGCCATACAGCACTCATACAAGTCAAAAATCTTCCATGGCCAATTTCGGTGTTACAACCAGCACAAATCCTAGCAAATAAAATGCAACAAACAGTGAGCACTGATTTATCAAGTCAGGGACTAAATTACGATAGGTGCCCGGGCTTACTGAGTAAAAAAGAGTTCATAGCTTTTCTAAATTATAAATCAGAAATACGAAGTCTGTGCTCAAGGTACTAAACAAAAATAGGTCTGTTGCTGTCTTAAAATTGTTTTGTGATAAAAAATCTAAAATTCAAAGCAAACTTGGCATGTATATACAATGTTCTATGAAAAAAGAAAAATGTTTAAGTAGGAACTGATTGAATACTCTCATAGTATGGTTTTCAAGAGAATGTTTTATTGAAATGAGATGAGAAGTTTTTGGCAGCTTGATGCAATAAATCTGAAAGTTCTATTTAAACCTTCACCAGCACAAGCACCATTTCACAAGATATCTGAAGTTCCCTTATCTTAATGCTATCTGCCTCTAGATTTGGACTAGACAGTAAATATTAACAAGGGTCAGGCTGGCACAATCAATTACAAAATAATTTCTAAAGAAATTAAAGAAACTATACTGGATAATTAGAAAAACTATGTAAAATATAACGATTAAGTAGGAATAATAAATGCAAAATTGTGCAACAAATGAAGTAGTACCATACATGCAACATCTAGAATACGGCTAACGACCATAATAGCATAGACGTTTATTTATGCAATGGATAAGTCAAAATGGAAGATTAAATTATTCTCCCCTTTAAACAAAAGGTGGGTCAGTAAAGCCCATTGGATCTCCAAACTTCTTGCTAGGAATCTTTATAACGTTAAAAGTAGCACATTGGCTTGCTAGGAATCTTTATGTACCTGAAGCTCGTGGAATAGGGGGAAGTCAAAGGTTGGTAAAGGTTCTCATTTGTATGTCCAGATCCATGCCCATGCCCATGTGCATGTCCAACTCCAATTCCATGCCCATATCCATATCCATTTACATTTCCAGTACCACTGTCATTTCTACTCCGTGGCTCTGGCAGAGACTCCGCATTCAAACTTTCCTGAAGAGCTCTAGCCAGCAATTCGTCTTCTTCCAATTGCGGTTTATTATCTATCCCACATTACAAGTACATAGCTGTCCCTTAGTAAAATGGTATGCATCAAACAAAAATTCAGAAAAAGGAAGGGAAGTAATGAGCCAATCATTCATCAGGAAAAAAAAAAGAAGAGCTAATCAATATATTGAATCAAAGAGAGATCATTAAAAAGATCTAAATGTTAGCGTTCTGACTTATATGCATTGAGAAAAAACAGCATCTAAGCGATGGCCCTAATAAAAACAGAATATTGATGCCGCATGCAAGTGATAGTCGTAGCACATACCAATCACTGGATTTCTTTTCTGATCTTCTTCTGAAAGAGATAAAGCAATGGCACGGTCTATATCTTCAATTTCTGACCACGCATCCTGTACCAATAGTCACCATGAATAAGATTTTCTTGAAATAGGTACACCTCAGACTATATATGCCAAACCAATCTATTTGAGAACTAGATAGAGCTAATTAGCATAGTAATCCGACGCTAACAAATAAATGAAGCTGCCGCATGATTATATTTCTGGTAAGTTCCCTGCTAAACCTATTTGCTAATTATCATCTGCAGATATTTACTAAATCAGTCGTGTGCGTATCAATTGCAAGTAAGTTCTTCAATCTTGGCTTGATTTAAAATGAGACAAATAGTAGTGGCCTGCATTACTTTACTGGAAATAGAACATCTAACCTAATACAGATAATTCTATTGAAATGTCTCTTTTCAATACGCTCAACTCTGACTAACTTTCGCTTTGATTAGCTGGGATTAAAATCTTGGTTCTTGTAATAATATAGCTTTAAGAAAAAAGTACACTTTAGCAACCATTCCAGCGCATGATCATTGTTAAACTGAAAATCCTATAATAGAAACAACACAGTCTCAACACCCTTAGCGACAATTTGGTGTAGAAGATGGCAATAACTTCATGTCAGCAGTCAGTACTGTTCGGAAAAGGAGAAAGAGAATGGAAGTAGTGATATTTTACCCATGACGTGGATGGTTGATTCTCCACTGTGTCTGTTCCATGTTTCCAATCATATTGGCCTTCACTAACTTTTTGATTTGAACCTTTGAAAATTTTGCTAAGCCAGCCCATTAGCTGAAATCAATCAAGCGCATAACCAATGAAGCCTTGACCTATAGGCAACCTATTCAATGAGGCAGAAAAAACATAATACACCACTTTAATATATGTGAAGCGGGAAGAAGGGGAGTATACCAACAAAGATCTTGAGTAAATGAATGTTCTGATCCCTTATATTCAAAATACAAATCAGCAGTTTATTACTGGATCTTTGCTTCCCTGATAAGAACCACAATTAATATGAACCTTACTTGGCATAAGTTTCAGTTTACTGCAATTAAATGTTCCTTGAATAACCTTAGATATTGACGGGATAACATCAGATTTCAAAATAAGTCTCCTAGAATAAGATAAATCTGAGTTGAAACTACATGAACAACTTCTCTTTGCACTTAATAAGATACTAGCAATGCATATTCATAGGATAACAATGGAACTTGACTGATCCAAGGAGATCTTTTTTCATTAGAAAGCTTCCCGTAAACAGAGATTCCCAATTTCAACAAGACAGGCATGCATAAAAAACGAGGCTACTACACGCAGCAATATATCTTGAATCATGAGCCTTAACCAAACTCTATCATTCCCATATCTCGCAATGCTATCAATTCACACCTGTTTTGATTCCCTCTACACGTCCCGAAAACACTTTCACCAATTTGAACCCCATTCACAATTCAACTACGAAATGCTACATCATAGTCGAAAATCACATTGCATCCGACCCTCAAACAAGAAACACGTACTTCACACTCGAAATTTGTATTGTTAGCAATTTGCCAAACCTACCTTGAGCTAAAAATACTAGCTTGGAAATCCCATTTCAATCAATTCGTAAAACTACATACGCTAATGAAGTAACAAAGGTAAATCGACATGCATTCAGCTTAAACAGAGGTCAGCTAACAGACATTATTACAGATTAACTTAGCTCAACGTATCTTTCAAAAACCAATAACCGAAAATAAATCATTTCATTCAACAAGTTGATAACATTTCTACAAATCCCAGAATCAGCAGCAATTAAAGAAACAAAAGCAACAACAAAATCAAGCTGCAAAATTAAGAGATTCTGAACTTACCTTTTGCAGCTTTCAATCCAAAAAATGGTTCTTCGCAACAAAAATCGCATAAAAATTGAATCTTTAAAACTAAACTAGCCAATTAGAAAATGAAATGCCAAAATCTCAATCTTTTTCAATAAGCCCAGCAAGAATCAGAAGAAAAAATTTGATCTTGTGGGAAAAAAAAATTTGTTAAATAGTGTGAATATGAAGAAGATTAATTATTTTGAATATAGCAAAGATTTTCAAAGTCAGCCAAATGGGAATCAGAAATGGTTTTTTTTTTTTTTCTTATAATACTAATAATGATAAAAAGATGACAAATTGAAACCCCAACAAAGCGTTTGACTAAAGAAATATCAAACGCAGTTTTGGGGCTTTTTTTCTTGAGTTGCTAAAATGGAAATGGTCAGCAACAAACAAATAAATAAAAATGTCACCAACTCCACCACAATATTATGTCTCTTTCTTCTTCCTTGTTATTTTCTTTTTTCTTTTTTATTCTCACAAAGGGGCATTGTGGGAATATTTTACTAAAGTTTTTTTTTTTTTTTTTTTATGTTATACTTTTTTCTTAGATGCAAAAAAACGTGGTAGTTAAAATTTAAGATTTAGACGTTCCAAAAGTTATATAATGAAAATAATTGCATGTCTTTTTTTCTTTTAACAACTCAATTATTGCATGTCTAATATTCCCATTTCATAAAAATTAAAATTACAGTTCGGGAAGTCATAGGTTGAAAAATACAAATGTGAGAATAAATTAATACCTGAATAACTGACCCTTAAGGCAAGGTATACCGTATTTAATGTAATTATTTAAACCGTTAAATTAGTTTTAGCTTAGCTGCATAAGATTATTAAATAGTATCTTCATTTGGATCTTAAGTGGATAAAGTCAATCACTTCAAAGTTCAAACAGAAAGCCGTTAATATTTTTGATCTCGGATCAATCTGTTGAATCTTACATGGATTCCTTTTTGTGTTTATTTGCATTGTGATTGCGTTCAAGTTATTAACGCCTTAATAGACACGTTCTTGTAGCAATTTATCTCCTGATAAAAATGATTATTAATTTAATTATTTCATGTGTAATTCTTATAGCGTTTGCAAAATACCTTTTTCCGTATGCAAATGTTAATAGGAGAGGTTTGCAACTGTTTAACATCAAATGTGGTCGACTCATAAGTCATAAGTTTGTATTACCAATTCCTTTTAAAATCTTTTAACAAAATATATAGGAAAACAAAAGGCAACAACTCCTCTTTTAGATCATTTTCATGAAAGCAAAACAAAAGGAGAGAACATAGATATATGACAAATTAAGATAGCATTAGTCATTAAGAAACAAAAATTATGATAGTAGGTTACTCCAAACAAACAATTAAAAACAAACAAAAGAATGTAATGGAAGTGTCACTCTCATGATCCTTCTATTAAATATACAAGCTACATATTAAGTACAGTACACTTTGTTCGGCCAAACTTCAAATCATGGATTTATTGGCTTTTAAGCAAAGATGAGCTTTGACTGGTTTGTGATCGGAGCTGTGAATGTTGTCCATGGACTCGTATAACTGTAATGTTGCACTGATATCTTTGTCATCTATTTTGAATAATATCCTATCCGTCCATGCTGGTACTCTTACCTGTCACAATTCCGAAAAAAGAATCACATTAATATAAAAAATAATTATATATGTTAATATATAGTTTTACTACACCAACAAATTTTGATTATTGCTTATAAATTAACCACGAATTTAACAAATCAAATTAGGTATGAGGCATTTATATAAAGTGTTAAATTATTAATACACCAGTACTTATTAATTAATTAAGCTAGATGCATCATGCACCTTGTAACTGGTATCATAGTCACTGGTCCCAATATTGTACTTGTATGTTGGTTTGAATGCTAATGTCCCTTCGCAGTATCCATTGAAAACCTGTCCTCTATCTGCCTCTTGCAAAAGCTGGTCGTTGGTAGTAAGAAGCTATACACATATTTAATTAATTAAAGCAATATTAGTTACCAATATTAGGACATACACATTTAAGCATTATTAGTTTCAGGAGCTGGAGATTAAATGTAATTACTAACAAATTGGATCTTATTTTCTTTTTGAGGTATCCTGCTGTAATAATGTTTGAATTTCTTGAAATAGTATTTTTTGAAATGAAAATAAATGTGCTGAAAAAATTGTGTAGTACTATTAGATATAGAATATGTATATTTGGTAATTATTGTAAATTGGTATATATCTTTAGTGATAGATAGTTACCTTATTAGAGATGATCTCCTTTGTATATATACTGAACATTATTCATTGAATAACACAAGGAATTTATTATCTTACAAGTACTCAATTCTTACCCCATGAAGGTGATTGTGAATGAGATCTCTGGCTGGAAATGTGTCAATATCTTGTAGCCTGTAGTTGAGGTCTCCTAACCAAACTGTAATTTGGGCAGGTTTCGCAAATGGGTTCAAATTGCTCTTTGAGAATAAAGAATGTGATATATGCCTGCACTCTGAATTCCGCTGCTCAACGTTACCACCATGAGCTGCATGATCAATAATGAAATAAAAATTTATTAATATTTTTGTATTTTAAATAATAAATAGTTCAACTCTACGATATATTTCTCATACTGCTAATTTATTTTCATTTCATTAGTTCATCATTAATAAAATTGTGAAGAAACCGTTTTCGATCTTGCCCATCACTATTTTATTTTGTGGATATAACACCAAATCATCACTTCAGTATAAATATTTTTGATGTAAATTAAAGTATTACTTATTGAGATGATTACCAGAAAGATGACAAGAAATAAAAAGCATATGGATTCCCTTGTACGTGATGCTAATACCCACACCTCCTTTCTTTCTTCTGATTAATCCTCCACAACCCCCAACGCCTTGTTTATCTACTATTAACTCTGCAGCCACACATATATAACTAGTGTCATCAAGAAACTAGTTGAAACTGAATCTAGCAAGAAAAGGTTTAGGGCTTAATATAAATCCAAACCAATTTGAAAAAATGCTTTGCCTAATTACCTCGTATGAATAGTTTTGAACTCTTGGAGCCAAATAAAAACAGCTGGAGAGACTGCATCACTGCTTTTCCCAATAGACTTGAGATACAAAAGTAAAATATTAGTCACGAGAAATTAAGTTTTCCATAGAAAAGTTATTATAATATGTAATATATTTAATAGATTTGATGCAAACACTTATATTTACAGTTTTACATGATCACATAGAAAAAAAAAGGTCGTTAATGCGTACGCATGCTTCATCCGATCCAAACGCAAACTTGTACATAGTTTTCAAACCAAAGAATTGATCCATTGAAACATTTGCACAAAGTTATATATAATATAAAGTAGATCGAATTAACGAAATAAAATAGCTGCGAGTTTCTTACACATGAGATTCAACTAAAGCATTCTCCAGTAATTCACGGATGTTGCTTCGTGGCACCTCTTGCAAGCCAATCACCAGCAGGTCATACTTTCTGTCACTCCCCACCAGCTTTCTTATATCTTCAAAACACACCTTTAATGCTCTCAAAAAAAAAAAAAGACACACCTTTAATTATCAATAAGAATTTATAATTACTTTAGGTATATGTTAATAAAGCAACTGCCATCATTCATCAAAGCGTGAAAATACAAGTTATAATTATAATATATATATATACACATATATGTGTAGCTAGCTAGTACTTAATTAATTACCTGCCCATTCATATTCCAAGTCACAATGCAAACACAAAAATCAGACCCGGTTGAGAAATCGCCTCGACTGTGAGGTTCGATAGTTTTGATTCCTTCATGCGAATAAGCATCTTTATTGTTGATTACTCCAACTGTTGGTATCTTTATCGTCCTTCTCTTGTATCTGTATAGTAATTCCAAATAAGTAATTAGTATCCGCTAGATTATTATATTATATCATATATGTATGTGATGACTGATGACATATATATAAGTTACACCCAACCAATTAATAATGAAGCATTAAATTAGAGTTCTTACAAGTGACGAATGGTATATATATATAAGTTAATTAAAATTGCAGTAAAAACGGTTATGAAGAAAATAAATGCAGCACTACCTTTTAGTCGATGTAAAACCACATAATCTATCCATTGCAATATCTTCTAAAATTCCGGTACTCTCGTGCTTAATTATATTGCTTACTTGTATTGATCGTATAAAGTTGTAAACAGCTATATATCTTTGTGAATAATTGGTTTAGCAAAACAAAAATGATTAGGAGAATATATATGGCATTGACTTGAACTTTGATAATTTTACGTGAACTGACTGCATATATATATAGTCACGTCACTCACGTGTGTGTAACATGAAAATAAACCACGATGTGTGGTGGTGATCAAATTAAGACGGAGGAAAAGTCATAACAATTGAGGATCTCAAGACTTATAATATGCTTTCTCATTTGTGACCATTTTCTCAACGAGTTAGGTCTGGTTGGTAAAATTGACATTAATTTTAATGTTAGAAGTTAACAAGAAATCTGTATTCAAAATTAGGGACCGCCCACGTCGAGAAAACTCTAGTGTTTTTGGCTTTTGCACGTCTAAGTCATTTTCGACTAATTAAAATCATCAACGAACTTATGAAATTAACTTGTTTCGGTACGTGACATGACAGGATATCATCGACATAAAGTTTAGAAACTTTCGTGCACCTTAGTTATTTTACTAAGAGCTTTTAACTTAGTTAATAAGCATTTATGTTTTGTCTTTATTCACTAATAAACTTAATTAGTTCCACAATTGTAGTTGGTTATAAATATATTTCATGTTAATGAAAACAGTTGAAATTGGGCAATCAGAAAATTAGGGTTTGAGAGGATGGCGGCGAGAGAAAGAGGATGATGGCGAGAGAGAGCTAGGATTTGTGAAACAAAATTAATGAATTATTTGAATAAAATATTATAGAAAAATAATCATATTTACAATGTAAATGGAGCCCAGGTCGCTCCGAAAGACTAAATAGGTTAGGCTGAAGGAATAGTAAAAACTAACTAAAATACAAAAAAAAAGGAAAAGGAAAATAATACAACCCCCTCCCCCCTTAAGAGGGGCATGAATTTCAATGAGGCTCGCCTTGGACGCCATTGTGTTGAACTGAAGTAGAGAAAATGACTTTGTCAAAACATTCGAATATGATGTTCGGCAGGGATATGGACCATCTTGAGAAGCCCCGTATTGACTTTTTCGCGAACGAAATAGCAGTCTATATGTATATGTTTCGTCCGCTCATGATGGATGAGATTAATGGCAATGCAACAAGTGCTCCTATTGATGGTGAAGAGCAATGGTTGTTTAGGAGGTTTGATTTGCAAATCCTAAAGCAATTGAGTGATCCAGAGGACTCACAGGTGGTCGTCGACACGACTCAAAATTCAGCCTCGGTAGAAGACCGGTTGACAGTTGACTTTTTCTTCGATTTCCAAGAGATGAGAGACGTCCTAATGTAAATGGCAAAGTCTGTGATGCGGCGGTGAGTGTTTGGACAACTGGCCCAGTCGTTATCGCAAAAGGACTTCGGGTGTGGCACAGATTGTGCATGATAGAACATGCCCTTTCCAGTTTGATGTAGCGAAGAACGCGATGTGCAACAGCCAAGTGTTAGCATTCAGATTGGCCACAGGTTGAGAAAGGCATTGAACACTAAACGATAAATCTAGGCATGTGATGTTTAGATATAAAAGACGTCCAACTAACCGTCGATAAACAGAAGGGTCAGGTAATGGAGAAGTGTCATTACGACGCAATTTGGTCGAGTGTTCCATAGGAGTAGACATGAGTTTGCATGCAATGTGCCCTACCTCTGTCGAGGGCGTATTTTCTTTGGTATAAAGAAATGCCTTTATGAGTGCGTGCAACTTCAATGCCTATAATGTACTTAAGGGTGTCTAGATCCTTAATAGTAAATGCATCATCTAAATACTTCTTAAGAGATTTAATATCATGAAAATTGTTGCCAGTTATGATAGCATCATCCACGTAAACACAGAGAGTCGTAACAGAATAGGCGGATTTTTTAACAAAAATGAACTATCTAAAATAGCTTGGGAATAACCAAAAGATAAAAGACACTTAGTGAGTTTATGAATTCATTGTCAAGATGCTTGCTTAAGGCCATAAATGCTCTTCTTCAAAAGACAAACACGTTTATCAGTAGGGCCACAATAACCTGGAGGGGGTTTCATATAAATGACTTCATCGAGCTCACCATGTAAAAAAGCGTTATTAACATGGTGCATGCAAAAAAATAGTTTTAGGGAGCAACTAAAGCAAGCAAAACACGAACTATAGTAATTTTGGCAACCTAAGAAAAAGTGTCTAAGTATTCTAACCCCTCTTCTTGGGTATATCCCTTAGCAATTAATTGGACCTTATAACGTTCAACGGACCCACATACATGTGTTTAATTTTAGGAACCCATTTTGAACCAATGCAATGCTGGTCAGCAAAAGATCATTAAGAATCCATGTGTTAGTATTTCCCAAAATAGTGAATTCGTGATGCATAGCTAACTGTCATTCCGTAATATTCTTTACATGTGAATAGGATGTTGGTTCACAAGCTAGAAAGATGACAACAGTGAACAGTTTGTGCGAGTGTCCTAAGTGAGTAGTGGAAAGATGAGAAGAAATAGGATATTGGACAGGAAAAGTACTACCACTGTAATTAGACTTATGCCAAGAAGCAAGTAAATCATAACCATTTATTTGCAAGTAAGAAGGAGGATTAGCAGTTCTAGATGATTTCCTAGGAACAATAGTATCAACATGGTTAGATGCAGCATGATGAGGAAGAGAAGACATGTCAACATGATCAGATGTTAAAGCATTAGGAACAGGGGAAGGGAAATTGATACTCTCACAATCACCACTGAAGGAGAGTGCATGATGAGCATCAAAATGACTAGGGATGTTAGGTGTAGCTTAATAAACATCTATTTAGCATGATTTAAGTATATGCTTGCTTATGCTTTTGAATACTTATGATGACATATTTTTTTCATTATTTTAGGTTTTCTTAGAAATTTATGGAGTCGAGACGAAACGAGGCTAAATAAGGCCAAAAATGAATATTTTTGGGCGAGAATTAGGCAAGACACTACTTCGGGATGTTCAGGCGCTACGGGAGCGCTACGACACTACATTAAGTCGAAATGTTGAACATAGCGTGATTGAAAATGAAGACGCGTGGAGACTGCATGGAGGAAATCAGAAGGTCGTGCGATCAGATGGCGCATCGCGCGGGTCGCGCGCGATCAAGACCAAATTCGGGCTGAAAGTTAGAAACTCTTAAACGAAGCCCAGAGCAGAGAAAAACTATAAATAGGAGGCTACATTCAGCAGCTAGGGTACCGGCTTAAACACACTTTCAACAATTTTCCGACAGAGAACCCTGAGAGTTTGTCACCAGCAAGAAAACACCATCAAAGTCTTGAGAGAACATAGTTTGTGAGGAAGAAGATAGCAAAAGGAAGTAAGAAGAGGGTCAAGCAACAACTTTCCACCGGATCCGAGAAGCTTTTCTTTATCTCTTTACTTTGTCTATGATATTTACTTCTTTATTGATTGTTAAACTCATGACTATGATGAGCTAACTTACTCGTTGTTTAGAGTATGGGAGTAGTTATGATTTAAGAATATGTTTATTTGATTACTTGATGTGTGTTTGATGATCTTGAATGTCTAGATTGAATAGTTACTTATGTTGTGTGACTAACCTTACTTTCGTTGGGATAACAATGCAGCACTCGTGCGGGGCCACCCGAAGTGTAGAATGCTAAGGATAGTTATATATATATATATATATATATATATGTGTGTGTGTGTGTGTGTGTGTATGCGATTTGTGACTTTGGATTTGCTAAAGTAACTGATGCGCAATCTTTAGATCACACTAGATCAATCTTGACTATGTATGTTTTGTTAACACGATTCGGATGAGTTAATGGATTGCAGATTTGATATCTCTTCTAAAACAACTGACAACTGGACTGATCTGTTAACACTGTAGGTTAATAGATACTCACATGTCTATGGTTGGGATAAGTCCTACCATATGTCACGGATCCATTAGACATGCAAATATCAAATAACTATCAAGTATTGTAAGTAGAGCTGATAAAAAAAAAGTATTGTAAGTAGATATAGGTAGTTTATCTATGAACTATTATGATTACATCATTGTGAAACCCGACCTCTAAACAATCTTTCCAATTATTGTTTACAACTACAATCAATCATTAAATTCTGCTCTTTAGTTTAGTTTAGTTAAGTTACTTAATCAATTTTTCTTCCAGCATTCTTATTTTAATTGCTTACTTACTTTCATTAGTTTAATAATTTAATTGTTTTCTTCCATTCAAAACCAAAAATACAAAAGATATTTAATTAATATTTCTGCATTCTTAGATTAATTTCCATTGCATTCTAAATTAAACATTCTTAGCATAAAAAGCATTCAAATCATCTTTAGTATGTAAAGCATTCATAAAATTCACAAGCCTTCATTACATCCAGCAAACACAAGAGAAAAGATGGCGACAATTGTTAGTGTTTTTCATTTAAGTGATTTCATACATTCATCCGCCACTCCTTTGAGATACGATACTTGGTTCATAACTATACGTACCATTTTATTATGACTTGATTCGTGCACTTGCAACAAAGTGAGATTTAAGTGTAATATTCTCGTTTTGACTTACATTCTACTTTATTACACTCAAAATTACACCCATCATAGCTACAACATAGTGATCTGGAGAAGCATGAGCTGCAGGGACATCAACAATAAGGGGTAAAGGTGCAACAGCAGTTGGAGCATCAACACCTAAGAAGAATGGCCTTGCAAAACAATAAAATGGTATGTGCAAAAAACTGTATTCGCTTTTGGAGAATCAGGGGTTAGTGGGATTAGCGAAGTATCATGCTTAAAATGAAATGGATTCTTAGAAAATCACATTTCTGGAGATAAGTAACTTCTCAGTATCAAGGTTTCATAACAAGATAGCCCTTAGTCCCTTTAGGATAGCCAAGAAAAACACATTTATGGGCCTTAGGAACAAAATTGGATCTATTGGCAGTCAGAGTAGTAGCAAAACATAAACACCCAAAACCTTAAGTAAAGAGTATGAAGGTTGTTTTCCAAAAAACATTTCATAAGGTGTTTTGTTTTGAATAACAGGAAAAGGTAATATGTAGCAACAATAGAAATGCAAGTGGGCCAGTACTTAAGTGAGATATTAGATTGGAACTTTAGGGCCCTAACCACTTGTAGGAGGTGTTGGTGTTTCCTCTCAACCAAACTATTCTGTTGAGGGGACTCCACACAACTTTTCAGATGTAAAATGCGAGATTTTTCATAAAAACCTTTCATTATAAACTCTATATCGTTATCAGTTCTTATAACTTTGATTTTATCAAAAAATTTGGTATCAACAAAAGTGTAGAACTGAGTTAAGTAAGATTGACCCTCAGACTTATGTTGCGTGAAAAAAAATCAAGTACATCTGGTATGATCATCAACAACGGTTAAGAAAAATCTAGTACTATCATATGAGGGGACAACAAAGGGGCCCCAAACATCACACTGGATAAGATCAAAAGCAGCCAGAGAAGTATATTCACTAATAGGAAAGGCTAGTTTATTTTGCTTAGCAAGATGACACACATCACACACAGAAGTTTTATTACATGGAGAAACAGATAAAACAAAGATAGAATAAAGTTTTAAAATAGAAGTGTGACCAAGTCTCGAATGCCCTAGAGGGGCATCATAATTAGATTTAGGGTTTGAAAAAATAGAGTGACATTTTTTATTTGAAAAATTCTTGAAGTCAGAAAGTGAAGCCATTTTTCTTCTTGAGCAAAACCAATCATCCTCCTTATGAGAGAGTCCTGCAAAATACACATAGAAGGAATAAAATGGAGGAAGATCTTGGTGGTATTTACCAATTTGGAAACAGAGATTAATGATGGAAAATTTGGTGTAGCGAACAACGAATATAAAGTTAACAAATCAATGTTACACCTAAGTTTCTATTCTCGCAAATGTACGAATCAAGTAATAATAAAATGGTAAGTGTTAACAGGTTTGGAATAATACCCGATTAACTGATTTATTTATGAGTTCGGAACGCCGTTATCCGTGGCTCAAAGAAAGTAAATGACTATTAGGGAAAATTACGAAAATATCCTCCCTTTATTCACTGAACTTCTTACTCCGAGGAACATGAACATGATCTTATGCTCTTTTCCGAGTGAGTTTATGTGTATATTCTCTCTTTTTTCTTCTTCTTTTTTCCTTTATATAGGTATGGGAAGGGGTTTGTGTCACTACACATGCATTGCATGTGTTACAAGTGTAATGCTGCATGAGTTACAAGTGTCCTGTTATAAGATAAGGTACATCTTGTTGACAAAGCGCTGACTAGGTTGATCCTTATCTTGTCCGAGGGCTACGGGGAGTTCCGAGGGGTTGCTTTTTCTGTTTTCTTCTCTTGGATGGATTGAATCTTCTGTTTTTCTTTTCTCCGAGGGGCTAGATTTCATGAGGAAGTTCACTAGTTGAAGTGCAGCGGGTGTCCGAGGAGGTTTCTGTTTCGAGGACAGCTATTTCCTCGTCGGCTTCTTTTGGTAAATTTTTCCGAGGGGCAGATTTGCTTCTTCATGCTGGTGAGGTGGGCTCCGAGAGCGTCAATATGTATGTAAGGTTGTATTCTTGTATATGGATCCTTGTAGCATGGGTTCCGAGTATTTCTTGTTGGTGTAAGAGTGGTGGTTCCTTCGGGGATCGTTCTCCGAGGACTTCTTGTTTTTTGCTGAATGACCTTTTTGATTTGGGCCTTCGGAGTAAGGGAGTTTAGTGGCTGGTGCTTTGAGTAAGACGTTGTTTGGTGAATCTTGGCCTTCGGGATAGTGATTCCGAGGGCTTTGGGAGGGTTCAGCAATGAAGTATTTTCGTATAGTGGTCCCTCTTGGCGCAGTGATGGATATCCGAGTCGCGTGGATCCATCGGGGTTTACTCTTTTTCCGATGCCACGTTGATATCTTATTTTTATTCATCTTTGACTTTCCAAGGGACGCTTGGGTGTCCCTTCGGGTGCCACGTTGTATCCTAGTAGGGTATGTGAGCTCCGAGGGGTTCTATCATCTCTTCGGGTGCCACGTCATACCATAGTAGGGTATGTGACATACGAGAGTATTCATGACGATAGTATCGCCCTTGGGATTAATCCCTAATTTAAGGGTTAATCTTTTGTTTAACTTGCATAATCCCTTATTTATTTTTTAGGGTTAACACTAGCCCCCCCAAATTTCGATCGTTCTCGTAGAGACAAGTGAAATTTTATTTCGTGGTCTTAATAGGGTGAAAATGGCTTTTTTCTTTATTTTTTGGTGAATTTTCCGAGGGGATTGAAATTTCTCCATTCTTTTTATGATTTACGGGGGTATTATATGTATATAAATATATACTTAAAATACCGCGGAGTAAAATTACCGTTAGGTTCTTGGGAAGCAGCGGTTCAGATGAAAAGTTACCTTTATAACGACTCTTTCTACCCGTTGGATGTCTTAAATGACATTCATTCATCCGTCCGTTGATCTACAGTAACGGCTAGCGCGTGGAGTGACACGTCGTTTATTGAGTGGAGACGTGGGGCGTGGGGAACGGGGCACGTCTTTAATGGTGGTTCACTTATAAATACCCCGTCCGTACTTTTTTTTCCCCTATTCACAAAATCTTCAATCTTCAAGCTTTCAAATTTTTCTCAATTCTCTAACTCTTTTCAAGCAGAAAATAGCGATTTTTATTCACTTTTCTTTCCTTTCACCCAACTCGTAAAATCTTCTTTCCACCAAAAAATAGATGGCTTCCTCTGCCAACGCGTCCTCTGCTGCTGCTGCTCCCGTTGATGCTCCTATCCCTGTCGCGACTACCGTTCCCCTCGTGGGACCTGCTGCCGCTACTCGCAAGAAGAGGGCTGTTGTCGCTGAAGGGAGTGGTGCCGCCGCCGCGAAAAAGGCTAGGGTTTCGAAATCAAAGAAACCCCCTCTCCGCGACTTCTCCAAAATGGAGAATGTTCAATCCGTGGTCACTTATGAACAGGTCATGGATTTGTTTGAGGCTACGGGAACTACGATGGCGAATGTGACCGTTCACATTCCCTTGGAGAATCAGAGGGCGTGTTACCCTCCTAAGGGTATGCTCACGGTGTATTTTGCGCAAGTGAACTACGGGTGGCGTGCGTTTATGCCCTCCTTTTTCTGCGAAGTCTTCAAGACTTGTGGAATCTGCCCGAGTCAGCTGGTTCCCAACGGCTATGCCGCACTCTGTATTTACGTGTTTTGGTGTATGGTCAAGGGGTACGAGTGCAATGTGGATCATTTCCTGTCTATCTTCGACGTGGGAGTGTCACCTGGGGGATATCCTTTCTATCACGTTCACCATCGGGATCATTCGGCTAACTCTACGAAGAGGATTTTGGGTGCGACGATAAGTTCTCACGGTGTTTGGAAGGACAAGTTCTTTTACGTGAAGCCCGTACGAGGGAAATGGGATATGCCCTTTAAGTGGGGAGAGGGTGTGACTCCGATTCACACCCTAGCTGAAGATATGGTGCTCTCTCCAGTAATTGCTCAGCACGCACTAATGGAGTCAGAAGATTTCTCGTGGCTATTTGATAAGTCCAGACTTCACTTCGTGGTGGGTGTTAATGACAACGTGAAGAAACCGCTTTTCGTCACGAGCATGCTCATGCCAGCTTTCAGTAAGTTTTCCTCTTGTTGTTCGTATGCTTCTTTATTCCCTATCTATTTCTTCAAGCAGTTTTTCGTATTCTCCCATTACACGTTCTAAGATATTTTGGGGTGGTGCAGAGGAGGTTATGGCGAGGTACTATTTAGTACCTGGTTCCGAAGAAGTGGCTCCAAGTGGTCATAGCGGAGCTTCCGAGAAAGGAGATCCCGAGGGAGCGGAAGTGCAGTCCGAGGAGGTAGTGGTGGGTACGGAGGCTGAGGGTGTACACGAGAGTGTTCCGCGTTCCTCCGAGGACATTGGGGGAGCGCCCCTGGAGGCTGTTCCCTTGAGACAGGTGGCTCCTTCGTCCGCTCTAACTTGGAGGTCTGCCTCCGAGTCCAACACTGGTAGTCCTCCGAGGAGTTCGCAGGGGGTGCAATCTCCGAGGGCTGAAGAAGAGGAGTTTTCGTCTCCGGATGTGGTTTTAGTCTCTTCTCGAGATCCCTCGCCCATTATTCCGGACCCGTCTCCCTCTCGTAAGTTTCTTATTCTAGCTTTGTTTACTTTAATATTCTATCCCTGTTGATCTCTCAGTTTAATCTCGTTATTATTGTTTGACTATTTACCTTGCTTTTGTAGATGTCGACAAGGGGAAGGCCCCTATGTTTCCGGGCGCGGATCTGTTTGCTCAACTGCTTCACCCGGACTCGGAGAAGCCATCCGAGGGGATCGGCCACGGTCCTACGGATCTACTGAAGGATTTTGAAGCGAAGAAGGAAGTGTGGGATACTCTGCTCCGAGGAGAGGGTCCCTCGACCACTGCAAAAGTTCCGGAAGCGGTCACAACGGAAGCAGTGGCCGCGACTCCTGCTAATGCTATTCCCTCTCCGATAGGAGATCTCCCGAAGAAGGTTCCCCTGCGGAGGTCAGCTTCCGAGGGGGATTTTTCATCTCAAGTGCCCGAGAAGGAGCCTTCAACTGTAGGGGAGGCGTACCATGAGATCCTCCATTTCTTTGGATCTTCTCTTACTGCGCCCGCGGAGGGATATCAGTTCTTGCGGGCCAGCATGGTCTGGATGGAAGCTATCGTAAGTGCTTGTCTTCGGGTCGCTTTATTTTTAAATAGCTTTCCCATATTCTTCCTTATGTTTTTGTTTTGTCATGTAGTCCAAGAAGACTCGGGAGGTTATCACAGCAGTAGAGCAGCGCCATTCGAAGGAGGTGGCTGAAATAGGATCTCTACGAGGGCAAGTAACTTCTCTCCGGGCCCAACTCTATGAGGCCGAGTCGATGAGGGAGGTTTTCCGGACGAAGTTAGAAGCTAGTGACTTTGCTTGGAGGGAGGATCAGAGAGCCAAGGAAGTGATGCGGCTCACTTTGCAGAGGATGCAGTCGGCTTATGACAAGCTGGAGGCTTCCGAGGGAGCTGTTCGAGTCCAATTGACTCTTCTGGAGAATGAGAAGAATGAGTCCGAGGAGCTTCTTCGTGCTCGGGTGGAAGCTTTGGAAAAAGAGAAGTTGGGGTGGTTGGAGCGAGAACAGGAGCTTCAATCTCGAGTCAAGGAGTTGGTGGATCTGAAGATAGCTCAGGTGGTGCCACAAGAGGAGGCGCAAGCTCGAGTTGAGGAGGCCGTCCGGTATGCAGCAGCGGAGGCAGAGCGCCAATATGCTTCCTTGTCTGCTAGGGAGTCCCTTGGGCATATGCTATGGGGATGGCTAGAGTGTGCCACCGTAGCTCGTGGAGTGATGCCCTCGGGGGCAAATTTTGGTGGCATTTTTGATGTCAAGAAGCTGGCCAAGCCGTCTCCCGAGCAGGTTTAGAGTCTTCTTGAAATGTATGATGCGGTGATGACGCCTAGGGGCTCCCCCGCTCCTCTCTCGACTGCATCCAACCTTGGTGCTGCTGGCTCGAGTGGAGTTTCGCCTCCGCCCCCACCCCCTCCGAGCACAGGAACTTAGAATAGGATTATTTTTTCTCTTTTCTTTTTTATGCTTTTGTAAATTTTTCCGATAGCTTCTCGGACTTATGAATGAACAGTTTGTCCCATTCTTGCCTTTCTATTTTGTCTTATTTGTCTACTAGTTTGAGATAGTAATAAACTATTAATATGCTTACATGTGAAACTTATTCCCTTTAATCTTCTTCAAAAAGGTAAGCTAAAGACAAAATCCTTTATTTGCTGACTAAGTATATAGCCTAGCAGGACGTGTTAAATTATGTGCATGCTTAAGAGTTATTTATCCTAATTAAGGACACTCATTAGCACGTGGCATGTCCCTAGGAGTGGGTGGGACAGCTCCAGCTTCTCTCCATGAGATTAGCTTATCACATATAATATGCCAGCAATGGTATTTATATTTACCACTAAAAGCTATCTTGCTTTATCAGATAAATCAGTTTCCTTTCTTTTTCTTTTAGAAATCTATTCTCGCAGGACCTAGTTGTCGCTTTCGTAGTTGTACTCAATACTTTATCTTCGATTTTCGAATAAGAGTTAACGGAAAACTTACTATTAAAGATGATGCCACCACATCACATGCATGGGGGGTCCACATCATCAGATAGTTCTGCTCGGAGTCGTGCCCGAGGTGTTCCTGGATCCCAGGTTTATAATGCGTCCTCGGAGAGTTCTTCCCTAGGGCAGCGGAATAGGCCGGTTGAGAATCAAGTGTCCACTGGGACAAGCTCATCTTTAAGAGTGGGAAGTAGATCATCGTACACGGATTCTCGGAGGATGGACCATATAAGGGATGTGTTCTTGGGTAGAGAACCATACTCTCTCGCCGATGAGCGTTCTGAATTTAACTTAATACCTTTGAGCCCCTCAAGGTTGATAGGTCGGGGACGGGTTGGTTCCGCCGTTAGTACTGTGTATGGAGAGTCTCTGGTAACTCTTTTTACGGAATTTAATCTAAATTTCGATGATTTTGACGTAGTTGTGCCCTCTCCAGATCAGAGAGCATATGATCCTCCTCCCGGATTCTTAACTGTCTATTGCGACCAAATGCACTGTGGACTACGAGTGTTTTTCCATCCTTTTCTTCGATCGCTCTTCCAGTATTGGCAAATCTGTCCGAGCCAGTTAACACCCAACTCGTATCGCCTTTTAGTGGGATACATTTTATGCTGCGAGCTCCTTAACCTTCCTCTGTCCCCGTATCGGGTAGGGGCAATTTTCATCCTTCGGCCTTGTTCGGACGGAGTCCCCCTTTTCAGCCTGGCCTACCGGGACGTCGAAAAAGCCTTCACTGGTACATCCAGTCCTCGCACTCGTAGGGGGGACTGGAGGCGGAGGTATTTCTTTGTCCGTTTAAAAGGCCATTCGGCCCGATCATGGGGAGTACCCATCCGATGGGGCTTGGGATACGTTTCGCCCCTATCCGAGACGTTGGGGAGGGAATGGGAGGAACTGAGTCATTCCGGGCTATTTTCTGGCTCGTATGATATTACCGGCCTGCTTACGTGTCCTGAAGCTCTTATTCTGGCAGGTCTTCAAGAGGGAATGAGGAGAGAGAACTTACCAATTCGTCCTCTTCATGGCAACTTCTATTTCCGTAAGTCTGTAGACTTATTGATATTTTTTTTTTATCGACCTGTGTGCCCTCTAAATCATCATATATTCTATACTTGGCTATAGGTGCTGAAATGGGGGCTTTTTCTATAAATCCATTTAATGGTGTTTTTCTGGGGCGAGCTCTGCACGGTATGCGGCGGGTGTCGGAGAGCGTTTCCGATACCTACGTGGCGGTTACGAGGAATGACTCTTCTTTGGAGAGGCAGGAATCGGAGGGTTCGCCCGTGGCAGCCCCCCCAGTGAGCTTTGTGATTCCTCTTAGAGTAGAAAATTCGGTTACAGCTCTTTCTCCGATAGACTATCCAATGCCTCCTTTGTTGTCGCAACCACTTTCTCGGATTTCCGATATTGCGAACGTTGTGGGAGGAGGTCCCGAGCACTTATCCGTGTCGCTGGCCGAAGGGAATCCTCCTCCCGTGGGCTCCTCTCCTCCGGGTGTTGATCTAGGGTTTTCTCCCCTCGGAGAAGTATCGGGGTTTTGCCGAAATTTTCTTAGCGGTTTACTGAATGTTACAGATTGTGAGCTCATGAGGACCCTTCCCTCCGCTCGTCTTCAGGACTTGGTTTGCAAAAACCTGTGTGAGGTAAATGCTCATTTTTATGTGCAAAATTTGATTACTTACCTTTTATTTCTTCGGTAGTGATTTATTCGTCTCCCTTCAGATTTATATGGTGTTAGACGCCATCGGAGCTCGGGGGTGTTCCTCTTCAGATCCTGGCCTAGTATATCGCCGTCGGGACGAGTTAGAACATGGTTTGTTGGAGGCTCAGACGGAGATTTCCCGCTTGCAGGAAGAGCATGAAGCTGTTAAAGCGGTTCACGAGATGGTCCTTCAGATAGAGAGGGATAAGTCTTGGGAGGTGGAGCGCCAGTTGATGCTAGAGAGGGCCCGGGTGACGAGTTTTCAGGCGAGTTTGGAGGAGTTGAAGAGTCAACTTCGTCACTCCGATGAGCAATTACTGCAGACGATTCGGGAACGGGATGCGGCGACTCATCAGGTGTTGGAGATTACTCGCGCCCGCGACATTGCTTTAGTGGTAGCTTGGGTCCGAGCTGTTCTAGATATCGCAGGTCCTTCAGCTTTGAGGGAGTCTTTACAAAAGGAGATGCGTGATCTGGTCCGCATCGAGTATCGACTTGGTACGGATGCGGTTCAAACATTGCCAGAATGCCCCGGGGACTTAGTCATTCCCGAGCTTAATCTTCATCCTATCTTTCCTGAAGATAGTCCCGTAGTGTCCGAGGGCGTGTCATTGGTTGATCCAATAACCCTGTCCGAGGAGCAGCGTCGTCGCCTTATCCGAGAAGGGAAGCGTCCTTTACGAGAGAAGTAGTTTATAGTAGGTAGTATTTAGCTTGTAATAGATGGTCTTTTGGGGTTCGATGACTGTTCATCTATAATAGATGGCTCCTCGGGGTTAGGTTGCTTGTAATGATTTCCTGTGTAAGGCTACCATTTTTGTTTTGCTAACCTATGTACCCTATCGGATTCGAATGTATCGTAACCATCTATTTATGAACAAACAGTCTTATTTATGTAATAATATTGAGGTTACATTAAGCATAGTACTTTCTAAGATTGAAGGAATTCCATGTATTGTGAAGAGTGGCGCCTTCGGAGTTGGCAAGTAGATAAGTTGCGGGTCCGACAATTCCCGCTATCTTGTAGGGCCCTTCCCATCGGGGCTCAAGTTTGCCCACGTTTCTGGAGGCTCCGACCCGTTTTAGCACTAAATCACCCACCTGAAAAGTTCTAAGCTTTACCTTGGTATTATAGTATCGTGCCATCCGAGTTTTGTATTCCTCAGCCCGAATGGCGGCTCGGATTCTTCTCTCTTCCAAGAGATCAAGGGCCAGAGCTAAGTTAGCACTGTTGGCCACTTCTTCGTATTCTTTGACTCGCCAACTCTCAATTGAGACTTCGGAGGGTACCACCGCTTCGCAACCATACGACAGGCTGAAAGGGGTCTCGCCCGTGGCGGTATTTTGTGTGGTCCGATAGGCCCATAATATGCCGGGTATTTCTTCGACCCATTTGGCTTTGTGCCAGTCGAGTCGGGCCTTCATATTTTTCAAGAGAGTGCGATTAGTTCTCTCAACCTGTCCGTTGGCTTGAGGGTATCCCACCGAAGCAAAATGGTGTTTAATCTCCCAATGATCACACCACTTTTCTAACCCTTGGTCAGTAAATTGTAAGCCGTTGTCACTTACCAAGCTCCGAGGGACTCCAAAGCGGCACAGAATGTTCCTCCACAAGAAGTTAATGACGGCCCCTGCAGTTATTCGCGCTAAGGGCTCTGCCTCCACCCATTTGGTGAAGTAGTCTACAGCCACGAGTAGGAACTTCTTTTGACCGGCATCAGGAATAAGTGGACCTACTATGTCTATTCCCCATTTGGCGAACGGACATGCGGTCAGATGAGGCTCCCAAGGAGTTGCTGGCTGGTAAACCCGAGGGGCATAAGCTTGGCATGACTTGCACTTTTCCGCGTGGTTTTTGCAATCTTTAACCATCGTGGGCCAATAATAACCCTGTCGAATTATTCGTCCGACCATGCTTCCGCCACTGGTATGGCTGCCACACACTCCTTCGTGAGTTTCCGCCAGGACAAGTTGAGCCTCCTCTTCATTTAAACATCGGGCATGAGGATAAGAGTACGTCCTTCGGAATAATATTCCGTCTTTGAGGAAATACCGGATGGTCTTCTTAGACATCATCCGCTGAATAGTTTTGTCCTCGGAGTATCCCTCAGGATCTTGCAAGTATGTTTTAACGGGCGTTATCCAGCTTGTCGGAGGATTTGTCGTGGTGACGCTCACTTCTTCAGGTTCAGTCCTCTCTGATTCGTTCATATGTAACAGAGTGATTTTCCGAGTACGAATGGTGGTTAATTGTGCAGCCATTTTGGACAAGGCGTCGGCTTCCTGGTTATCCCCTCGGGGAATCTGCACTAATTGATAGTCATCAAACCATGCTTTGGCTCGATGGACTACTCGAAGGTAATTCTGCATCCTTTCTTCTTTAGCTTCATAGGTGCCCTGAACTTGCTGGATAATTAACTGAGTCGCTATGCAGGCGGATTTTTCGTATTCCGCCTTCCCGAGCGAGCCTCATTCCGATAAGGAGTGCTTCATATTCGGCTTCATTGTTGGATACAGGATAATCAATTCTAACCGCGAAATGTAGCGCCTCCTCTTCGGCTTCCGTGTTAATCAAGATTACTCCAGCTCCGCCATGCGTATTTACAGAGGAACCATCCACGTAGACATGCCATAGAGGTTCTTTCCTTTCAACTCCAATTCCCGTAAGTTCTACTACAAAGTCTGCTAGCACCTGGGCCATAATGGAAGGTCTCGGGGCATATGAGATATCATACTCCGTTAGCTCGACGGCCCATTTTATCAGTCTCCCCGAGGTCTCGGGTTTGTTGAGAATTGCTCGTAGAGGGTGCTTAGTCAGGACAGTGATCGGGTGGGAGAGAAAATACGGGCGTAACCTACGTGCGGTGGTAACCAAAGTGAGTACAAGTTTTTCTATCAGAGTGTACCTGGTTTCCGCTCCGAGGAGAGTTTTGCTAACGTAGTAGACCGGATGATGTTCCCCCTCGTGCTCTTTGACCAATACCGTTCCGATAGCCTCCTCTCCTACGGACAGGTACACGAAAAGCTCTTCCTGGGGCGAGGGTTTGACCAACAAGGGTGGTCTTATCATATAGCTTTTTAATTCCTGGAGAGCTTCTTCACATTGGGGAGTCCAGTGGAATTCTTTGATATTCCGAAGGATTTTAAAGAACGAGAGTCCTTTCTCTGCTGATTTGGAGACAAATCGGCTGAGGGAGGCCATTCGCCCAGTCAGTTTTTGCACGTCCTTTATGGATTTCGGAGTTGGTAACCCCATAATTGCTTCGGCCTTCTCGGGGTTAACTTCTATTCCTTTCTCGGTGACCATGAATCCCAAAAATTTGCCTCCTCGGATACCGAAGGAGCACTTCCGAGGGTTTACCTTCATCCCAAAGCGATCCATGATAACCAGTGTTTTTCGCAAGTCTTCGGGATGATCTTTTGCAGAACGGCTTTTGACGACCGTGTCGTCTACATATACTTCCACAGTTTTTCCGATGAGTCCCGCAAACATGAGGTTCACCAATCGTTGGTATGTAGCTCCTGCGTTCTTAAGTCCGAAAGGCATGACTAAATAACAAAAGGTACCTGCATCCGTAATGAAGCTGGTTTTATCCTGGTCCGGGAACGCCATCGGGATTTGATTGTATCCTTGATCTCCATCCAGAGTCGACAAGAGTGCACAACCAGCGGTAGAGTCGACCAATTGGTCTATGCTCGGTAAGGGATAGCAGTCCTTTGGGTAAGCATTATTGAGTTCGGTGAAGTCAACACACATTCTCCATCTTCCTCCCGACTTAGGGACCAAAACCACGTTGGCTAGCCATTCGGGATACACAACCTCTCGGATTTGTCGTAAGCCGAGAAGCCGTTGAATTTCTGATCGGATAATCTTGTTGCGTTCGGGCCCCATTTTTCTCTTCTTTTGCTGAACGGGTTTGGCCCCCGTCTTTATATTAAGGAAGTGTTGACATACCTTATTGCTGATTCGTCCGGGGGGGCCTCCTTCCCATGCGAAAAGGTGACAAAATTCCTTTAGAATTGATATCAGCTGGGCCTCCAATTCAGGTTCCATATTAGTGCCCATTTTGATCGCTCTAGCGGGGTTTCCCTCCACGAGTTCTATCATCTTGAGCTCTTCAATGGGTTGGACTCGGGTCTCCTCTACTTTCCGTTTTTTTGCCACTACCCGAGGGGTTTTCGTCCTCCTCGGGGAGCAGGGCATTCATTCGGCATTCTCCGGCTCTAGCTTGATTTCCTCGGACTTCTCCGATGCCTGCCAACGTAGGAAATTTTACCTTAAGGTGGAGGGTAGAGGGAATCGCTTCGAAGGACCGAATGGAGGGCCTTCAACATATAGCGTTGTATGTCCTTGATGAAGCTTCCACCACCCAAAACTTGGTGGGTTCCGTTCTTCGTAGGGCTCCTTCTCCCCACGACATTGGCAGGGTCACGGTTCCGAGGGTGTTACAGGCTTCGCCAGAGAAGCCTACTAGAGGGACTTCAGCCACCTCTAGTTGCTCCTTCTTCAATCCCATGGCTAGATAGGTGGGAAAAAATAAGACGTCCACGGAGCTGCCCGTGTCTATGAGGATACGCTGGATCCCGAATCCGTAGATAGTAGCTTCAATTACTAAAGGATCTTCGTGGGGGTAGACTATACCTTTCAGGTCTTCGGGTCCGAAAGTGATATTTGGTAACCTAGCCCCTTGGGTAGAGCATACCGGGAGCCCTTGTCCCGCTCGTCTAGCTTCTTTAAGATATTTTGTCTTCTGACCTTGGGGTATTCTGGAAAGATCTCCTCCCTCTATCATGCTAATAGTTCGTCCCGAAGAGGGGTTGACCTCGTACATGTCGGGAGGAGGAGGTAAGTTCCGATACCCCGTGGCCTTCTCCCGTGATCGCCGCGGAGGCGTGATTGTTCTCTCTCGGGGGAATCTTTGACGCTCTCTGGTCTTTTCTTGGGACCTCCGTCGAGGCCCCGCGGTTTGTTCTCGTGACTGCCGGTAGGGAATATCCTCTTCCTTGTCAGGTCCTTCCCGGGGTCTTTTCCATACATGTGCTTTGGGCTCTTCAGGATTATTTCTTTTTAGGTAGTTATGCAGATATCCTGCCTCCAGAAGGCGAAGTATTTCTCTCCGCAGGGTAGTACACTCTTTAGTAGTGTGTCCATAAGTTTTATGGAATTTACAGTACTTACCCGTATCCTTATCTTTGTTAGGGAACTTGGTGGGCCGGGGCCAGTGCAATTCTTCATTGCCTCGCATCACGTTGAGTACCTCCACGGGGGCTAGGGTCATCGGAGGAAGGGGCACGGGTTTAAGGAATTTCTTGACCGTCTTCCCGTCCTCCTTCCGAGGGGGTGGCTTTCCTTCTTTGCTCTTTTCTTTAGTCTTATCTTCCCTTTCCGTCTGCTCGTGATGCTCATTGTCATTCTTCTCCAGCCCTCTCTTTGTATGGTCAGCCTCTTCCATCAGAATATGAGTTTCAGCTTGTTGCATAAGTTCATTCATGTCCGTGACATGATTCCCCATCAGGTATCGGAAGAATTCTCCCGCCCGGAGTCCCTGTGTCAGAATATCGGCCATAATGGTTGGGCTGACGTTCGGAACATCCAGCGCTTCATCCGTGAAGCGTTTTATATATTCCCGAAGGGATTCATTCTTTCGTTGTTTGATGGTAAAAAGATGAGTGGCCGATTTGGGATACCTACGATTACAAGCGAAGTGGCGTATAAACAGATGGGCCAATCGGTCAAAGTTGACCACTGAATTGGGAGGGAGATGGGTAAACCAAGATTGGGCTCGTCCCCCGAGGGTAACGGGGAACACTCGGCATAGAACATAGTCTGGGGCAGACGATAGATCCATTCCTGCCAGATATTGGTGTATATGATCTTGTGGATCTCTTCCATCGGCTTCTCCTGTATATAATGGCACATTAATAGGCCGCATTCCTGAAGGAATCGGAGCAGAGGCTATTTCGGGAATGAAAGGAGATGTCTTAAACGTCGGATCTTCCTTGGGTCCTACAGTCCTCTTGAGATCTCCTACTTCTTTTCGTAGATCTACAAGGATTCCCCATAAGGTTGGCTCTCCGTTGGGAGTGACGATGGGGGGGGGGCGACATACGGGGAGAGACCTTTCTTCCCTTCGGATTATCCTTGGAGTTTCTAGATGATCATAACGCCTGGGCGTCCTCCGAGGAGTTTCTTGGTACCACGAGATTGGGGTAGGGCATTGTGCCCCTCTTGCATAAACTTCGCCTTCTTCCGAGGGGTAATCTTCTCGGAGCGGAGATCCTGGGACTGTTTCCAGGGGACTCTCGAATTCTCGATGATTAACCCGAGTGGTGGCTTCCACTAATCTTTCAAAAACGGATCGGGGAATATTGATGAAATCCCTTTCGTCGGAACGGCGATTCGCTACAGTTTCCTCCGAATTGCCTAGATGGGGCGAGCGGATTTCACTGTGGAACAAGCTGTCCATAGTTGGTTTGCTTTCTTGAACACGCTCGAGGACAACTTCTATGGCGTTCCCACAGACGGCGCCATTTTGTTAACAGGTTTGGAATAATACCCGATTAACTGATTTATTTATGAGTTCGGAACGCCGTTATCCGTGGCTCAAAGAAAGTAAATGACTATTAGGGAAAATTACGAAAATATCCTCCCTTTATTCACTGAACTTCTTACTCCGAGGAACATGAACATGATCTTATGCTCTTTTCCGAGTGAGTTTATGTGTATATTCTCTCTTTTTTCTTCTTCTTTTTTCCTTTATATAGGTATGGGAAGGGGTTTGTGTCACTACACATGCATTGCATGTGTTACAAGTGTAATGCTGCATGAGTTACAAGTGTCCTGTTATAAGATAAGGTACATCTTGTTGACAAAGCGCTGACTAGGCTGATCCTTATCTTGTCCGAGGGCTACGGGGAGTTCCGAGGGGTTGCTTTTTCTGTTTTCTTCTCTTGGATGGATTGAATCTTCTGTTTTTCTTTTCTCCGAGGGGCTAGATTTCATGAGGAAGTTCACTAGTTGAAGTGCAGCGGGTGTCCGAGGAGGTTTCTGTTTCGAGGACAGCTATTTCCTCGTCGGCTTCTTTTGGTAAATTTTTCCGAGGGGCAGATTTGCTTCTTCATGCTGGTGAGGTGGGCTCCGAGAGCGTCAATATGTATGTAAGGTTGTATTCTTGTATATGGATCCTTGTAGCATGGGTTCCGAGTATTTCTTGTTGGTGTAAGAGTGGTGGTTCCTTCGGGGATCGTTCTCCGAGGACTTCTTGTTTTTTGCTGAATGACCTTTTTGATTTCGGCCTTCGGAGTAAGGGAGTTTAGTCGCTGGTGCTTTGAGTAAGACGTTGTTTGGTGAATCTTGGCCTTCGGGATAGTGATTCCGAGGGCTTTGGGAGGGTTCAGCAAGGAAGTATTTTCGTATAGTGGTCCCTCTTGGCGCAGTGATGGATATCCGAGTCGCGTGGATCCATCGGGGTTTACTCTTTTTCCGATGCCACGTTGATATCTTATTTTTATTCATCTTTGACTTTCCAAGGGACGCTTGGGTGTCCCTTCGGGTGCCACGTTGTATCCTAGTAGGGTATGTGAGCTCCGAGGGGTTCTATCATCTCTTCGGGTGCCACGTCATACCATAGTAGGGTATGTGACATACGAGAGTATTCATGACGATAGTATCGCCCTTGGGATTAATCCCTAATTTAAGGGTTAATCTTTTGTTTAACTTGCATAATCCCTTATTTATTTTTTAGGGTTAACAGTAAGAATATTTAAGAAACCAAATATCGAATCCCAAGGGAGTGGTGGATGAATAAATAAATCACTCAAATGAAAAACACTAACGGTTGTCACGGTGTTATCTCTTGTGCTTGCAGGATGAATGTAGAATGCTTTTATGTAGAAAATATATATGCAGATTTTCTAAAAGGGTTTGAATGCAAAGAACAAATAGATAAAATGTAGAAAAGTAAATAAACAGAGTTTAAGAAGATTGGTGATGATGAATGCTAAAGTTGTAAACGATAGAATAAAAGATACTTTAGAGGTTGAGTTTCACAACACATTTAACCATAGTAGTTTATAGACAAACTATGTATATTTACTTAAGATTCTTGATGATAGTTTGAGTCTTCCATGCCTAATATATCTGTGACCTATAGCTGGACCTATCCTAACTATAGAATCTATGAGTCACTAATAACCTACAGCGTTAGCAGGTTCAGCCTAGCTGTCAGTTGTTTTAGTAGAAAAATCAAATCTACAATCCAATTGACTCATCTGCGTTAGCGTACCAAAGTCACAAATCACATATATATGTGACTAACTCGACATCTACACTTGGCAATCCCAAGGCAGTGCGTCTGTTGGGAGCGAGATTAGTTACACAACATAAATAACTACTCAATGTGGACATGCGAATTCACCAAACACACATCAAAGCAAATAAACAAATATATTCATAAATCAACTTTACTCCCCTACTCTAAAAAACGAGTAGGTTAGCTCCTCATCGTCATGAATTCAACAATCAACAAAGAAAAGAATAACATAAATAAAGTAAAGAGATAGAGAAAAGCTTCTCGGATCCGGAGGAACTTCGACTCTTTTGCTATCTTCTTGACTCCTAATTGCTATCTTCTTCTCTACAGACTCTTGACTCTCAAATAATGACAAAACTAAACTAGACAGAACTTCAATGGTGTTTTCTCTCTATAAAGGTTGTAAACGCTTTGTGTCGTGTGTTATCTTTTAGGTCTTGTATGTCCTCCTCTATATATAGAAAAGTATTGATGGTCTAATTTCGCACACAACCGCAACTTAATCAACATGAAAGGACAGTATTGTCCTTGAGTCGCGCAACCTATCGTGTAGCGCCGCTAAGTCGCGCATCTTTTCCACCTCGTCGCGCCACTCACTGTTTCTTCTACGTTGGGTTCCACTTCCTTCTGTTGCTCGCGCTACCTTCAGCTTCAGGGGCACTGTCGCACAACTCCCACTGAGTTGTACCTCTTCATCCTTGGCTTGGGCCGACTTTTGGGCTTCTCCACATGTAACGATTGGTTTTATCTCCTTTGCGTAGTGTCATAGCCCTTGAAGTAGCGGCGTGACACCTTGTTACTAAAAACCTCAATTTTGTGCTCTTTTAGCTCCGTTCCGTTTCATTGTGACTCGATAAATTCCTAGGAAAATAGAAAATAATTTTAAAACAAATAAATATGCACTAGGAATTACACAAAAGTATAGGTAAATGAGTACTAAAATGACGCCAAATAAACGTTCATCAATTAAGTTTTAAGAAAAATCAGGGACATAAAGAACATTTTTGAAATTAAAACAATCATTGATTCTTATGTCAGCTATGGTAGTAGCTATGGTCACATGGTTGTCAGGCCCTATGCATATTAGAAGTGCAGAGTAGCAAGAAGGGGGGATAAGTATACCAGTAATGTTAATTACAGTGGTAGCATGGTAATGGATCGATGCAGGTTGAGGAGTTGCTTAAGTGTGATGCTGATTCTGAGTGAAGGCAAGAAAATTCTCGAATAATGCCTTATTGGAGATATCCAGGGGAGCAGAGGTCGTAGTGTCTTGCCCAGAATCCTTAGGCTAAGAAATAGAATTAGCAGAGGGTCCAGCTGAAACAGGAGCCTGACGCTTACCACGTGGGCATCCCAACCAGAATGGGTACCCAATAAGCTGAAAGTAGTAGTCAATGAGATGGTCAAGGTAGCCACAATGGGTGCAACGAGCCATTTTCCTATCCTTGTTACTAGTACCTTTGTTGAAACGAGAGTTAATCGAGTTTTGATAGGCATGAGGCTTAGGGTTGGGAGTATAGGAGTTTTTGTTGCGTGTGAACATGACAATGGGATCATAAACAGAGGTTAAAGAGGATTGTAGGGAGAGGGAAAGGGGTGAAGATAATAGAATCTGACTGTGAATTGCAGAATAGGTATTGTTGACACCAACAAGAAAACACATGACGCAGTCGGATTGCTTGATGTCAAGCATGATTCGGTTTATATCGCAAACACACTTTCCACAAGTACAATGGCCAACATAATCGTCTCAAATTGTGCGAAAAGAGTTGTAAAAACCGATAACTGGCTGGTTACCTTGATAAATCGTGCAAACTGAGAAATTACACCGAACTAAAATCTTCGCATGCATTCTTCACAATATTCGAAGTACGAGTCAAGCAAGAACTCGTAGAGGTCATCGTTACATTAGAGAGAGATGGATTGAAGTAGAAAATGAGAGATCCGTAGTGAAATAAGGTGAAAAACAAAAAACTGAAATCAAAAATGAAGGGGAGAGAGTGCAACGAAAGTAGATCGGGTAACTCCGACTAGTGATACCATGAAAACAGTTGAAATTGGACGGTTGGAAAGTTAGGGTTTGAGAGGATGACGGCGAGAGCGAGAGAGAGAGAGAGAGAGAGAGAGAGAGAGAGAGAGAGAGAGAGAGAGAGAGAGAGAGAGAGAGAGAGAGAGAGAGAGAGAGAGAGAGAGAGAGAGAGAGAGAGAGAGAGAGAGAGAGAGAGAGAGAGAGAGAGAGAGAGAGAGAGAGAGAGAGAGAGAGAGAGAGGGAGAGAGAGAGAGTTGGGGTTTGTTTAACAAAATTAATGAATTAATTGAATAAAAAAATTACATAAAAACTATCTATATTTACGATGTAAATGGAGCTCGGATCGCTCCAGGAGACTAAATGAGTTAGGCCCATTAACGAAAAGAATAGTAAAAACTAACTAAAATAAAAATAAAAATAAAAAAGGAAAACAGTTAAATTTCAGAGTTAACAAAGATCCAAGGAGAATCGTGCTCAAGTGAAAGTTTTATTTTAAATAACTTTTCTTATTTTGAAGACACATGTAGCTTATAACTAAGAAAAGAGATTGGCGTGCAAATTGCAAGAAGAAACTAATTCTGCTAATGTAAAGACTTCAACAAGGAGAATGACACTTCCTTTATAAAACTTCCAATTCAAGAAGAAAATATTTCCATACTTTAAGAAGATAAGTTCAAAGAGGAATCAGAGAAGACCAAGGAGATCTTAAGCGATTTCTAAAGACAGGGTTCGACATGCCTTCAACCTCGAGAAAAAAAAAAGATCTTATATAAAGGCATTAAAGACATTAAGAAACAACACGAGACGAGAGCAAATAATTCAAGAGAATTCATTAGTTGAGTTGAGAGTTGTTGTCTTGTTTTGCTAAGACTTTGTCAGTGAGTTAGAACTATAGTGAGGATAGAACTAAGGAGCTAGATTGTAAGGAGAGATCTCCTTTGAATGTTCTCGGTTGTTTTGTAAGATCATTATTAATATAGTGATTATTTTGTCATGTATCAAAATATAATCTGCTTAAAATTACCTATCGTGTTCTTTGGTTTTGTTGTGCAAATACTGGTAAAAGTGGATGTTAGGACAACACTGAGTAAAATCAGTGTTGGCTCAACACTGAATAACAGTGTTTGAGTTACAAAGATTTACTAATTCCGATCCAAAACAATTCATGGTTGCTTTTGGTTGAGGAGGATTCATTCAAACTAAATATGGTGGATTTTAAAAAGCTACATATCAAGAAAGAACACATGGTTAGTAAGTTTGACTTAATATGGTGGAGAGATATGAAAAAATTCACAAGATTAATATTAGGCGTAACTAGTTTGATAATGGAGTTAGGAAAGAGGTTAGTGATGGTACAACCACAAACTTCTGGAAATATGTATATGTGACTGATGCGCCTTTACCAACGTGCTTTATAGGGCTATATAGAGTAGCTTTGGAGAAAAACAACACAGTTGTGCGACATAGAGAATGGGTCGAGGGAAGATGGCATTGAAAATGGTGATGAACGAGAACTTTATTCCAATGGAAAGAGGATTTGCTCAAGGAGCTTGAAGATGTCATGAGAATCATTTAATTAACCCGGATAAGAAAGATCAACGAAAATGAATAAGGGATAACTAGGGTTTGTATATGATAAAATTCGCTTGCGAGTTACTGAATTGCAATGGAAGTAATGATGAAAATGACAAGATCTTTAAGCAACTTTGGAAAGTGAAGGTGCCCCCAACATGAAGTTACTCGGGTGGAGAATGATGTTGGATACAAGCCTAACTAAAATGCAATATATCCCGTAGGGGAATCGGCTATGGGGAATCAAGCTTAAGGTGTGTCTTGTGTAGGGAGAATAATGAAAATGCTTCACATCTTCTAGTTGAGTGCTCTATGGTTTACGACATTTAGTAAATGATCCTCAAATAGTAATGTCAGCTCTTAAAAAGGGTATGAAAAAATCACTTCCTTTAAATCTTTTTTTTTTCAAGTCACATTGTTATGGAGGAATGGTGCTGCAATTGGATTTTTACTATATGGATAATTTGAGATAAAAGAAACAAGATTATTTTTTGGGAGGAGAAGTGACATTGGGACAAAATGTTGAAATCGTTAAAAGTTATTAAATCTTGAATTTGGTTAAAAGTGCACAAGAATGTCTTCTCTTTTTACTTTAAATATAGGAATCGCTTTTCAATTCATTGTATTATTAGAATAATTGTGTAATGCGAGGGAGTTCTACTACTTGCCGATGTACTAGTGTTGGGTTTTTCTCATACCCAATATTTCACTAATATAATTTCCAGATGGCTAATTAAAACAAAACAATAATTTTAATGTGCTAGAGTGAGACATCTTTAAAAGTTATAGGTACTTTTAGAGCTTGGTGATATTTATTAAGACCATTGTAAAACGGTTTACAAGCCTATCATAATTGTTATGCCAAACTGATCTCCATCGCCTATTGAGAGGTGGAGTAGTATATATATGTTACTCCATAAGCGAGTCGTCATATAAGATGTAGCATTCTCTTTCTGCCGCATTGGTTCCCGTCTCATTTAGATTAATATTGAGATTGGCCTAAAACTTGGCGATGCCCTAATACCCACTACTTCTACTATTTTTATTTTATTTTAACATTTGTCACTCTACATTATGGACAAAAAAACTCGAGCAATTTTTTCTAAAGGGCCAAATTTAGTATTAACGAAATGAAACGCCTAATGTATTTTTGAAACATCGCCATGTCTTGATTTTTGGTTGATTTTTTACAGTTGTGTATAATTAATGATCATCCTCATAAGTTGTTTTGCTCTTCATGTCACATGTTGCGCAATTGATGATCTTCACATACTCAAGTGAGAGAGAGTTCATTTTGCAAAGCAAATAACACGTTAGATGCAAAAAGGAATGAGTTAATATAAGTATAGCAAGCAAGAAATGATATAAGTTTGTATGATAAAGATTATAATTTAAATATGAATAGAAAATCTATATATCTTAACTTTCTTTTTATGTACGAGAGAATTAAGCAATAATTTTTTTCTTTAATGAGAAGGTTTAAATAATAATAAAGCTAAAATAAATTATACTTATATCCCAACTATCAAACAAAATTTAATAATGTGTCGAGGGGTAAATAAGAAAATTAAAATATTGGTGTTTACTTGACTTTCTTTACATAATAGTACAGATGACCATCAAACACCCACATACTACATTCTAAAATTATGTCTGACATGTTATACAATTAGGGGGTGTTTGGTTTTGTGGATAAGGCCTTAATCCAAACCAAAAAAAGAGTGTATCCGTATTTTGGTTCGAAAGATATTTTTTGTGGGATTTTTACCAAACATTGTATAACCCAATACAGAAAGGGCCTAATCCACGGATAATAGTAACAGCCCCACCCCTGAGATTAACTTATACGGAGATGAGCCATTTTGCAAAAAGACAAAAATATCCATAATGGCCCACAAAATCACTTGTTTTGAAGGCATTTCGATCTATTCACACTGATAATGTATAATCTGCCCCACTCTCGGACAGGGCGGGAAAAGGGTACCCCACAAAAATGATTGACTGTATAGCGGAAGAATACGTTCAGATCACGGCCAACCTCTACCTGAACAAGGGCAAAAGGTCCGGAATTTGAAGAAGGTACCCCTGGGTCACGACCAGTTAACACATCCCAGAGGGTATTAGGTCTAAGCACCCAGAGAAGGTACCACCGAGTCTCGTCCGACCGATGCCCCCCCTAAGGGAGTACGACATGGACCCAAAGACTTGGACACATCCTTTCCCCCAGCCTAATGTCAGTCCCAGCTCGGGTACCCACAAGGAAGACCGCGGAACCCCCCCCCCCCCCCCAAACCGAGGAGTAGACACTTCTTAGAACACTAGGTACCCCCCGAGTATCGACCGAAATAAAAACAACCAAACAAGACCCTCCAGGGAAAACCTAGCCCACGACCAGGCTCGAAAAATGTGCCAACCACCATCATTCAACATAGCTCCCAACCACCCTAATTATGATGAAAGACAACACCACATTGGTCCGAATCACCCATTGGAGCAGAAAGCAACAACTCTTACCGATGCAGATCAATGATTGGGGCAGACTAATCCCCTCCCATTGGCCGAGTACCACCTCTGAAGACCATTGGAGCAGACGTCATCATTATCCTCTCAGACGAACATCAGTCCACTCACGCCATTGGTCACCTCCTGACAAACGACCCCCATTGGCGCCAAAGACCCTCCACAACATTGGTCATCGCCCCCCAGCCGATATATTTCTCCTACCCTCGCGGTATATTTCTCCTACATGGGCGGTATATTTATCCGACCCTCATGGTATAATTCTCCTACCCGAGCGGTATATTTTTCCTACCCGAGTGGTATAACTCTCCTACCCTCGCGGTATATTTCTCCAACCCTCGCGGTATAATTCTCCTACCCGGGCGACATATTTTTTCGACCCTCGCGGTATAATTCTCGTGACCCTCGTGGGACTCTTTGCTCTCACATTATACACTCTCTCCAAAAGGGCACATGATAAACCCTAAACCACCAAACCACAAACCAACCCATGGTATTGCTAGCACATGGTTTTAATACCAACACTTGTCACTCCTTAAACCAACACTTGTCAACCATGCATCACCTATTGACTACTATAAATAAAGGAAGAGATGAAAGATCACACATTTACATTAACACACCCAAAAACTACACACAAGATTCATCTTCTCCACTACAACAAATCTCCTCTCATTAAAAAAAACTACATTTCTCTCCTTAGAGAATTTCCCACCACAATATACTTTTTCCCACAAAATCCAATTATATCTACATACAAAAACTACATTCTTGCAATATTACCAACATTATACAAATAACAATACCAACATCTACAACACCAAAAATCCAACAACACTCGTCGTACGAAACACGACCCCCCTAAAAAAACCACACTTGAACTACGAATGGCTTGATTCTCTTTCCGAGAGATACGTAGGCAACTCATCTGAGTGCATCCATAAATCATAAACCCCCTCATCCCCCTTGGGTCGGGATTGGCGTCCCGAATAATAACTCACATGATCTTAATCCCCTTCGATTACCGACCCCGGGGTCTGCGGACGATTTTGCATCTTCACACACCAATACATGAATTAGTAGAGCACACCAAACTCGTTTTATGAGATTTCTAAACAATAATACGAAATAATAACACACGAACCACAAATGAGACTAACACACTTATATTACCTATTACGGAAATTATGACGACTTTTTAAAAACTTTCGTATTAAACTATATACGAAACCAAACACCCCGTTAGTGTATGTTTCTCGTATATATGAGATACTTGTTGTTTAAGTGACCTATAATTAGATTAATTATCACCATTTTACTTTATTTTTATTTTAGGACACTATTCATAATTTTGTTAATTAGTTGTTAACTACTTATTATATATAGTAACCTGCTCCTAATTAGTTTATTAGATTGCTAATCCCTTTAATCAGTGATTAGTATAAATAGATTGTGTTAGCGTATTTTTCATTCATCAAGTTAGATTCTGATTTCACAAAGAGGAGAAAGAAACTCACTTTCTCTCTTTAACTTTGTACAAGAACAATCATTCAATTCCAATCGTTGGCTAAATAAAATGTTGATTCAATTCCTTTCAATTTGTTGTTCATCATCAACTCAAAAATCTCAATATATCATCAAAGTGTATCTCCCTCTACCAAAGGAAGTATGCATTAGACACACTTACCGAGTCTGGATACTTGGCAAGCAAACCAGCTTCAACATCAATAGATAGCAAAACAAAACTTCAGAAAGATGATGGTGAACCTCTAACTGATCATTCAGAGTATATGAGGCTTGTTGGAAGACTACTTTAATAAACTATTACTAGACCAGATTCATGCTTCTCGATTCAAGCTTTAACTCATTATATGTCTATGCGTACTGTTTCTCATCTTGCAGTAGCTCACAGGGTATTAAGATACCTCAAATCAATAAGGGGTTGTTCTATCCAGTACAAACTAATACTAACCTCAAAGGTTTTTGTGACAATGATTGGGCATGATGCAGTGATCGCAGAAGAAGCATAACAGGGTATGGTATATACCGTGGTGATTCCTTGATCTTCTGGAAGGCTAAGAAGCAACCAACTGTCAGCATATCTTCTACATAAGCTAAGTATAGAGCAATGGCCACTGCAACATGTGAAATAACATGGCTCAATCAACTCATGTCTGATCTGCAGATCACTTCCACCAGAGTACCTCTCATGTGCACTGACAACAAAAGGGCTTGAGCTATTGCCGAGAATGTTGTCCATTATGAGAGGAAAAAACACATACAGATAGATTTACTTTGTATGAGAGAAAGTGCAACAACATCAACTCAAATTCATGCACATGCCCAACACATTTCAACTGGCAGACATTCTTACCAAACATCTATCTCTTCAAGCCTTCAATCTCATGACCTCTAAGATGGGCATGTTAGATATCCATGTCCCTCTTGTGGGGTATTAAGTGACCTATAATTAGCTTAATTAACATCATTATTTTATTTCTATTTTAGAAAACTATTCATAATTTTGTTAATTAGTTGTTAACTACTTACTATATGTAGTAACCCGCTCTTAATTAGTTTGTTAGCTTGCTAAACCTTCTGATTAGTGGTTAGTATAAATTAATTGTGTTAGTGTATTTTTCATTTATCAAGTTAGATTCTGATTTCACAAAGAGGAGAAAGAAACTCATTTTCTCTCTCTAAATTTGTACAAGAACAATCATTCAATTCCAATCTTTGGTTAAATAAAACGTTTCTTCAATTCCTTTCAATTTGTTGTTCATCATCAACTCACATGTTTATTTTTTCAAAAACATAAGGGCCTAAAGTTGCTTTCTTGTTAAGGAAGAAGACTGCATGTCAAAACTGAAACAACGACACTCTTATAAGAAAAGTTTCAAATCCCGTTGTAAGTTGTAACTATATCGCTCTATCAATCAAGAAAGAGATTATTATTGCAACTTCATAGAATAATATGAATGCTCTACGAAGTTTCAACAAAAGTTTAATGGAAAAAATCCAAATTCAATTTCGACCAAATACTCGATATGAAACAAAAAAAAAAAATACAGTTTTCACTTCTTCTACTCGTTTATTTGTTTTAAAAGCGTTATTTTTTTATAACTATTTTAAAAGCGTTATCGCACCTTAAACTTTCACTCTGCAAATTGCTTAACTTTAAAACTTACTATTTCAATAATACTTTCTCAACATTAATTGTCAAAATAAATTTTCCCCTAATATAAAAGTTAATCCCAATCATTTTGCAATAAAAAAAAAAAAAACAAATAATTTTTTGTAATCATTTTGCATATCTGTATACATGTATACAGATATGAATACATGTATTAAAAAGTTAAAATTAGTATTTTCAGTTTCTACACTTTATTTGTCGTATATAAATAAAGTGAACACTGAACAGAAGAATCTCACAAAAATGCGTACGAATCGAATAACAAAACAGTGTAGTGAATGAAATCATATATTCCCAAATTGAACGCGCACAAGCTTTCATCATCATCATCAATTAGTCCGAAATCAAGGGTTCTAAAGTGCTGTAAGTGCCAATTTCGGTTCAAGTTCCAATGTTTTGATTAAGATTAAGATTTTTCATTCGCAGTGACGAAAACCCTAGTCCTTATTTATTTATTTAGCTTTTGGTATTTATAGTTGATCATCTATTATTTTCTAAATATTTTGGAGTGCTGTTGAAATATGTTTTGATCCTTTTATTGGCTTTTTGATGTACGCCTTTATTTTTTAGAATTGGACAAGGTGTATGTTTTCTGGGTTTTAATTGGAATTGATGGAGTTTGCTTTAATTAATTTATTCATATTTTTCATTAGAACAAAAGAAATTTATATGTGTAATGAGAAGTTTTATACAATATGCTGGCCTAGAATTTGAAGTTTTTGGGTATTAATTAATTATTTAATCTTGTAATTTGGGTGCTGACAATCTTCTTAAACATCGGGTTTATTGATCGGTTTTGCTGTCAGGACTTTGGTGGGTTATTTTTCTAGAGTTCTGCACCTACCGTTGGTGTTCTTTACAAATGTTATTTTTTGATTTGTGAAGACCATATTCATGTTCAAATATGTAAAGATTGTCCCTTTTTATGTTTCGAGGATGTATGGTTCTTCGTGTTATGGGAATCCAAAGGCAGGAAACTGAAATGCAATCCTTGGTTACTGTTTACTAGCTACTGGAAAGATAATTAGATTTGGTATACATGCACGATTTGACTAAGCAGATGCTCTTCTTTCCCACCGTTTTGGTTGATTAAATTAGGCAGAATTCGTTATCATCATTTGTTTTCCTCCCTATATGACTTAGCTTGCATTTGAGCAGGTAGATTAGTTTGGTGTTCAGAGGGCCAAATCAATTTGCAGTCGCAGGCTTGGGTGCTTCAATATCTACTGTATATGTGCTATAAGCATAGCTATTGGCCGGAGTGTTTACCTATTTCCAACTCAGTGCTTCGTCTTGAAGTACAATTTTGTTGCTAATCATGAGTAATATGGTGAGTCCGAAGTTCCACCTATCAGTCAGTGTTATGTCGTTTTATTGAATTATGTACTGTTTTGGAATAAAAATTATGCTGGTTGCATGTGTTCATGAGTTTGTGCACAAGAAACATATGCAGTGGTTTGCGGCATGGGATACAATGGAATACACGGAGTGATGAAATGTCATGCATCGCTAGCAAGCTTTCAGCATACTATTACATCATGCAATATATAAAGGAGAATGGATTACCATTATTGTTGACTGTATATTGAGCCCCAAGCTTATTCCAAATCAGACCCAGTTGCACCTAAGTTTCCCATAGGTGCTAAAGATGAAATATGAACATGATCAAAACCTTGGCATTAAGGTTTGTCACTTGTAATTATATTGGACAGAAACCGGGATTCTGTGGTTAACTTATAGCCTAGAATAAACAGATGGCATGACTATCCTTTTTAACATAAGGAAATGTCTTTAGAAGAATTCCATGACTGTTTTTGTCTTTCATCACTTTGCTCCATTTACTAAGTTGTGAATGTTCTCTCTCAGACACTGCAGGTAAATCTGTTCCATTCTCCTTCAAATATCATGATTGTTGTGTGCTCTGGGGTCATTGTGCAGTTTTTCTCGTACGAAACTTTGATAAATGTTATTGTTTGATTTACAGAAGCATAGGGAAATAACTGAGGTGCCTAGCCATATGAAAAGAGAAGTGGACAAAATTAGCAACTTACCGGGGCATATTGTAGATCAAATTTTGTCACATTTATCTCTGAGGGATGCCGTGCGAACTAGTATTTTGTCAAGCAAGTGGAGATACAAATGGGTTACCCTTCCTTATCTTGTATTTGATAACCAATCAGTTGTAGACTCTACCCAAGATCAAACCTTTGTTAGAAACAAGCTCGTGAGTATTGTTGATCATGTCCTGTTACTTCACACTGGCCCCATACGCAAATTTAAGCTTTCTCATCGAGATCTTCAAGGTGTTAGCGATATCGATAGATGGATTCTGTTCCTATCAAGGAGCTCTGTGAAGGAATTTATACTTGAGATATGGAAAGGCCATCGCTACAAGCTCCCTTCTTCAGTATATTCGTGTCATAAGTTGATTCATCTTGAACTTTTTAACTGTCTCTTAAAACCTCCATGTGCATTCACCGGTTTCAAAAGCTTGACTAGCCTTGATCTTCAGCACATTACCATGGACCAAGGTGCATTTGAGTATATGATATCGAGTTGCCCTTTGCTCGAGCGGCTTACATTGATGAATTTTGATGGTTTTACTCTTCTTAATATCCATGCTCCAAATCTTCTTTTCTTTGACGTCGGAGGCGTTTTTGAGGATGTCAGTTTCCAGGATACCTTCCATCTGGCTGTTGTGTCTATTGGTCTGTATGTGAATACAGGAGGTGAACGAAATCTGGCTTTTGGTAGCACTGGGAATCTGATCAAGTTTTGTGCTTGCCTACCTCACGTACAAAGGCTTGAGGTGCAGAGCTTCTTTTTGAAGGTATGCCTATCATCCTTACTTAAAATTGATATGTGTTCAAGAGCTTGACGGCATAAAATAGATTAGAATAGAACTGCTGTTCTTTTATGATAAGTCATAAAAGCTTTACTCGATTTCTCTAATTTAAACATCGTTGCCCACGATTTAGGCAATCCATAATTATTAATCAAATCAATATTAATCAGAGTGCACTAATGCTCATCTTTTTTTGACGTGTATTTAGTATTTGGCTGGTGGAATTATACCGACGAAGTTACCTACACCTTGTGGTGATCTTAGTTTTCTGTCTATCCGAATTAATTTTACTGATTTGGAAGAGAATCTGGCTGCACTTTGCCTCCTCAGAAGTTCTCCGAACCTTCAGGAACTTGAGATGTTGGTAAGTGTTTCTTTAGTCATGTAACTGGTGGAGAATGTTATCAATATTCTAAAGCTTACTCTTATTTCACCCAACATTTTCTTATGCACTGTAATCTGATACTGAGATTTCACGCAGGCTCGGGACGATCCGGCTTCCGGAGTATTAGCTGCCAACGCAGTAGAATATTTTCGGAGCATGTCGTTTCATCAACTGCGGCTTGTTAAGATTGTTGGGATCTGCGGGACTAAACAAGAACTAGACTTCATCAGCTTCTTGCTTGAAAGTTCTCCCATTCTTGAGAAGATGACTGTTAAGCCCGGATCAACCAGTGGCGATGGTGGATGGGAGTTAATAAAGAAATTGCTCCGCTTTCGTCGAGCTTCAATGCATGCTGAAATTCTATATCTGGACTCTTAGTTTTCTTTGCAGCATTAAGTAATTTGAAGGTTACTTTTAGTTAGTGATTTCGTTTTACTCTTTTATTTCAGTTTTCTGATGTTAGTAACTTTGGAAAAAATCGAGTATCACGACTCATGAGTGCAGTGTAGCGTCTTGTTACACTGTTGGTAGCTCTTCGTTCTCACTGTTGGTAGCTCTTCGTTTTGGATATTTGGTATCTATCTATATATGTATGGCTAGCTGAATAAGACAAATCAATAAAAAATAAATTTTAATTTAATTCTCAAGGCGCTAAAATTATTATTTTGAGCTTTGATGCACTTAGCCCCATCGTGTTAAAACTTGAACGTTACGAGTATATATGTAGCCTGGATGTCTTTGATTTGTCAGTACTTAGATAATGTACACAGTTTCATTTTATTTTTGTTGTCCAAATGAGGTTTTATCTATTAGGTAAAGATAAAGATGTGGCCAATTATAACAAATATTTAATTGGCGTGTGATTATTATTTTATTTTTTCTGTAACCTGTAAAATCTATAATGAAAAAAAAAACCCATGACTTTATCTTTGAGATAGTCTCTTTTTTATTTATTATAATTATAAACATGTGGCGGATTCTTCATCAGAAGATGTATTACTATTTTTGAACTCAGGAATTAGACTGGCTTAATTAATCCTTTTCTGACAAACTTTTAGGGCATTTTTCTAAGCAAATTAATGGACTGTGTAAAAGTCCAACATGTATTCCCCGAATATTTTGTGGGGTTCAAAAATAAAATGGAATTATAAATAAAGGGGTAAACGTTGAAGACTTCAAGTAAGAATCAGTGTCATGTTTGAAACTATTGGCATGAATGAAGAATTAATTGAAATCTAACCTCCAAATCTCCGTATATAGTTAAATTTTTTGTTGCGGTATGTGACATTTAAATCAGCTCTTGCTATCCATTTTAATTCTCAACTACCAATGGCCGAATCCTAAATCCTACAGCGAGATCGTCACCATTTATTAAGTAGGCTATAACTCTAAGTGGAAAATTCATTAATTCATCAATACGCAGCTAGCTGGTACCTAATACCTATATAAGTCATATAATTAAAATAAGAATCATGTTCCATATCTAAAGTGAATAAATGTGACGTTTACGGTTAAGGAATTTGGCAAAATAAAATTACATATAAGGAGACCTACATTTTAATTAATTTTTCCCAAATGCAGTATTTTTGTATTATCTCTACATGCACATAAAATTTGATTACAAAAGAAAGCTCGATTAGGAAAAGCATTAATTAGGCCATCTTATGGCCATCGACTGGCATTTATATATATACGCTGTCTCGTCCAACTCAAATGTTAACAACGTTGTGGTAAAACAAAAAGAAAGGTTTTGTTGTAATTGGAAGTTTGTATGTTCATGGCGGGGCACGGTGGAAATAAGGCGCCGCTTCTGGTGGAGTTCCACCGCGACAAGAGTAGTTTTGTGAAAAAGTTTGGAGTAGAATCAAAAGTGCTATGGAAACTGTCGGGACCAGCGATATTTACGTACATATGTCAGTACTCGTTGGGTGCACTTACTCAGACATTTGCTGGTCAAGTGGGCGAACTCGAACTAGCTGCTGTCTCTGTTGAGAACTCAGTCATTGCTGGTCTTGCCTTTGGTGTCATGGTATTTATATTATATATAGCATAACCATGCTTTTTTCTAAAAAGAAATAAGTGTTTCTGAAGTTTTTCTCAAAAAATTGCAGCTTGGAATGGGCAGTGCATTGGAGACGCTATGCGGACAGGCGTACGGTGCAGGGCAGCTAAGGATGTTGGGAATATACATGCAAAGATCATGGCTTATCTTGCTAGCCACAGCCCTCGTATTACTCCCAGTTTACATTTTCGCTCCCTCTATTCTTCACTTATTTGGGGAGTCCCGTGACATTTCTCAAGGCGCAGGTACGTATTAATCCAGTCACGAGCTCCCTCACGCGTGTTTGAATGATACTTCATCTATCCTTAAATGCTTTATTGCAGGTAAATTTGCGTTGTGGATGATACCGCAAGTATTTGCGTATGCCATAAACTTTCCAATACAGAAGTTCTTGCAGTCGCAAGGGAAACTTATGGCAATGGCTTTGTTCTCCGCCTTTGTGTTGGTTCTACATACATTTTTCAGTTGGCTTCTGATCCTTAAACTTGAGTGGGGCCTTGTAGGGGCAGCTGTTGTTCTTAATGCCTCATGGTGGCTCATAGTCGTTTTTCAGTTGGTTTATATTTTCGTGACTAAATCTGACGGTGCTTGGAGTGGATTTTCGTGGCTGGCGTTTCAAGACTTGTTTGGTTTTGTCAAGCTTTCCTTGGCTTCTGCTGTAATGCTGTGGTTAGAATTTTCAGCCTTATGGTGTAAGCTTATAATTGGGTTGATATTTGTGACCGTAAGTGATTATTTTGTCGTAACTTTTGGATGAAAACTAAAAGTGCAGCTTGGAGTTCTGGTACTTGATGATAATAGTGGTAATAGCTGGTTATTTGGAGAACCCTGTTGTACCTGTTGATGCCATTTCTATCTGGTATGCACATATGTTATCATCCTTAACTTTTCATTGTCATGTAAATCAAACACAGAATACATGTAAGCACTTGGATTAACTATTTTACTTCTGCGAAATGAATTTTGCAGCATGAATATTCAAGGTTGGGATGCCATGATTTCATTTGGATTCAATGCTGCCATAAGGTAATATCTCCTGCTTTACTTATTTATGAAACTTTTTGTTGCTAGTTTGGTCGATGGACTAGTTTCAAAAGAGAAAATGTTTCAATTTCATTTGATTTATGTTATAATCTCCAGTGTGAGAGTGTCCAATGAACTTGGAGCTGGGAATGCAAGAGCCGCGAAATTTGCAGTTTTAGTCGTTTCCACCACGACTGTGTTGATCGGGATAATTGGTACTGCGGTTGTTATCGCAACAAGAGATGTTTTCCCACAATTTTTCACCAACAGCGAGGCGGTAGCAAAGGAGACCACCAGATTATCGATTTTGCTTGCTCTCACTGTTCTACTAAACGGCCTTCAACCTGTTTTATCTGGTAAACACCAGGAGAATGTCAATCTTCAAAACTGTCACACATTATTAAAGACTTTTCTGGGTTTAAATAAGCATCAACTCTTACCTTAGTACGGCATTTTTCTTGATTGCATCGTTAGGGGTTGCTGTTGGAGCTGGATGGCAGGCTGTGGTGGCGTACGTGAACGTTGGTTGTTATTACATTATAGGACTACCTCTTGGCATAATAATGGGCTTTGTATTTGATTTTGGCTCCATGGTAATACTCTTTCAAGATCTTCATGGACCTCTTTTGCCATAATGTTCTTAAATTTGTAACAAGTATGCAATGCAGGGAATATGGGGAGGGATGATTGGTGGCATTGTGTTGCAGACAATCATCTTGATAGGGATTGTTTCAACAAGAAACTGGGAAAAAGAAGTGAGTGTTAAAAAGCATTCTTAAGTTAGTGATTCTTTCTTTATGGTTTTTTCTTGAATAGCTGGTGATTAAGTTAGTGACTTGTTTGTTGTATAATTTACTGATTTTACGTTTTTATTTACAGGCTGCTGAAGCAGAAAGTCGTGTAAAAGAATGGGGTGGTTCTTTAGCCAGTCATTGATTTGCAAGAGGGAGGATTAACTAAACTGATTTGAGTGTATTATGACTATTATCAATTGTGTGTGTCCTTTTAGTTGCAAAGGACTTTACCTACTGATGTTTTTCCAGCCCCTCTTCTGTACTTAAACCATATAAGCATAATCCCATTGATTGAATTATTATGATCTTGTCAAGTCACTACTCCATGAACAATACTTGTCTCCATAATTCTCTTATGTACTCAATGTTTTAGTTTCAACTCATCACGATGAACTTTATAGATATGATATAGACAAATAAAGTGTTACGATAAAAATAAAGTAATTCATTTAGATGAAGTAAAACAAAAGGTAAGAATTGTGACTATTCCAATCTTCAAGTGTATTATTGGTGCTTAATTTCTAAATACATTTGTCAAACTTTTTAAAAATCTAGTCAAGCTTCTTGAATAGAAATCTTGCACATTCTTGCTACGATACCGGCACACCTTCACCCAACCGCTTCTAGTAGACATGCACCATTTTTTGGATCTTGGAAGTTTCTCGAACTATTGCACTTGGAAGTTTCTCGAACTATTGCATTGGGTCTGGAAGATTGGAAGTTTGGAACCTCCACATCTTCTTTCGAAAGTAACAATTCCATTCAGTTTGCTTAAAAACTTGCTTGTCTCGAATTAGCTCGTTTCGCAAATTGTCAACTGTATGAAGAAATTGAATCGTGATAATAATAGTTATTATCCCAACATTATAACAATAATCCCTTCAAAAAAAATTATAACAAATTTGAGCTCAAACAAAAAAGAAATACAATATTGGATAAAAGTTTGTGAAGGGTATATTGGTCATTTAACTACGTTATCCACTACACACACACACTACAAACTCCTCACACCAGCAGAAGCAAACTCTTTAACTCCAATTCCAAATTGGGTATGGTGGCAATGGCAATGGCAATGTCTCTCTCTCTCTCTTCTCTCACCTCATCCTTATCTTCTCTCTCATTCTCCTCCCAGGTTTCAACTAAACCAGTCCAATCCCTCTCATTCTCACCATCGAAGCCGCTTTCGTTAAAATCCACCGCCGCCCCCAAACTCCCTACAGCACTCGTCGTCGCCGCCTCCGCCGCCACGGCGGAAGCCGACGTGGAGACGGCGGACTTGAAGCAGTTGGTGAAGACCAGGCTTCCAGGTGGATTCGCGGCGCAGAATATATTCGGAACTGGCCGCAGGAAATGCGCCATTGCTAGGGTTGTGTTGAAGGAAGGCACCGGCAAAATTATCATCAACTATCGCGATGCTAAGGTACAAGCGAAACGCGTCTTTGCTCGTTAAATAATCGATATTTACGAGCTTTGAACTAATTTGTTTTACTAACTTGATGGTGTGATGGTTTGAAATGTTAATGTGTGGCATGTCATTGTTAATTATGATGTTCAATTGGAATTGGAATTGGAATTGGAATTGGAATTGGATTGATGCGGATTTCTAAAACGTTTAGTGTGCTCGATGTAGCTTCGCTAAAACTCTGATTGTCAATTGTATTTCACCGAAAATATAATTTTGATAAATTAGCTAGAACCGTGTAAAGATGATATTTTTATGTGTCCGGTTCGCCAGGGTAAAGATTCTAATGCTGCATTGTGCTTGACTGCTTGAACTCTATGCTCAGTGCTTCACCGTTTGAAACACAAACCCGGCCTATATGCACCAAATGGATAGTCCCATTGCTAGTGTAAGTGGTGAGGGCCATTTAGAAAATGGGAATGCAATAGTACAGATTGAACGATAGGGGAAGTGCATAAGAAGGGTAGCAATTGCAATTACATGCAGGTGGAAGTTCGAGATTTGATAATTATAGGGATGTTGGACATTCCATCCTTTAGTGATGCAGTTTACGAATGGATTATACCTTGAGTAACGTTGTAACAAAAAAAATCCAAGCTCTACAGCTTTGAATTTTTGGGAAGTGAAAATATTAAAATTTGGCCTGCCGACATCTTAATTGTAGAATTGAATAACACTTATAATCTGTGCTTATAGAAAACTCAAAATATTCAGTTTTTGATTCACAGTGCTATTGTTGTGTAGTACTAGTACTCGAATCTGTCCTGCATTCATCTTGATCATTTCAATGTTGTCAAATTTACTAGATAATGAATTCATGCAGGATTACCTTCAAGGCAACCCTCTATGGCTGCAGTACGTGAAAACTCCTCTGGTGACTTTAGGTTATGAAAGCAGCTATGATGTCTTTGTTAAGGCCCATGGTGGTGGTCTTTCTGGACAGGCTCAAGCTATTTCCCTTGGCGTTGCTCGGGCCTTACTGAAAGTAAGTGCCAGCCACAGGTCACCATTGAAGCAAGAGGGTCTCCTGACCAGGGACGCCAGAGTAGTGGAGAGAAAGAAACCTGGTCTGAGGAAAGCTAGAAAGCGTCCTCAATTCTCAAAGCGTTGAGGTAACAACTTTGTTTGTCTTGTGTGAAACGATGAAACCAGAAATTGGGTTATTGTGACATTCTCATTGTTTTGTTTTCTCAGGATGGAAGACGTCTTATCATCCTCTTACGTGGTCGTATGGCGACATGCATTGTGATTCTAGTGTTTAAGCAATTTCATTTTTCACCAATTTTCTGTAAATTTTGTTTAGGCCTGCCATATTGAAAGGGAAACAGAATTCTGAGATTCTATAACTATAGTAACCGTGGCTTATTGTATTTCATGTATTAGCATTTGTATTTCAACTCAAAATTCTGTTCAAGCGGCACTTTATTGTCTTACTCAATAATGAGCTCCCGGACCAACTCAAGAGGCGGTTTCATGAATGTGGCAAATTATTGTGTCGTATACTATAGTGAAATTATATGACCATCCCAGGCATATAGATGAGCGTAGTTTGCACTTGGTAGCTTCTGAATAAAGTGTAAAAGGAAAATGTAATGATACTTATTGTACTTGTTTATAAATAGTCGACACTGTGTTAAAAAGGGTAAATCATAAGAAAAAGAAGGGGATAGTTAAACAAGAAAATCATCAAATGTGAAATATATATTGCAGTAACAGGTAGAATTGAATTAAGGGGCAACCTTGATGATGCCGGTATACGTCTATTCTTTAGACACTATTTCACAAAACTATTACAACATTTACTTTTTATGTATATATATCATCTAAACTGCTAAATACAGAAGTAAATGGTTACTTCCTTCCTCATTTTCTCCTAAGGGCTGCCACCAATTCCACTATATATGTAGCAATCAAATACCACGTAAAACCAGCTAAAACAACCTGCATCCATGGACTATTAACAATGACTAGCGCCAGGGAACCACCCATATGGTCCTTTATACCATCCACCGGATCTCCAAGATGTGATTGAACAATGGTAGCTGCCAGAATGCCTGTTGCTAGTGGCACACCCCACCGCAAAGGATTGCCAGATTCCACCTTGCGGCTCAAGGATCGAACTCTATTAGATCCATTATTTGCCCTCGCTGGACTAGGATTGGCAGCTGATTTGGAGCTGGGATCAGGATTAGCGGCCTCTGGGAGCTCCAGGGCTGAAGGCACCCAATACTCGGTGGATATACTTGAAGTTTGTCCACTTGGGGTAGTTTTTTTAGCTTGTTTTCTTGCTTCGGCAGCAGCTTTTAATCTCTTGAGAGTGGGTTCGTCGTGTATTTTTGGTGCTGGGGATAAATATTGAATAGCCAGAGGTGCAGAATTTGTGGTAGGAGATTTCCAGTATATCCAGTTCGTTATCATTTGAATGGCTTGGATGGCTGAAATTCTTGATGCTCTATGATCATCCGAGTCCTGCAAAGTTACAAGACAGCTATCGAATTTAAATACGTAATCACCTAGTCACTTCCGTTTCTTCCTGCTACTCTTTATGGCAAAAGTTTGTCTTCCTAAGTGTTTCAAATCCACAAGCAGCTTCTTATGATAATCAATGTTATATGTGAAGTTCTGAAGTCGAATGAATTTAGAAAAGCTAAAAGATACAAAAATTTACCTTGGAATAACTTGTAGAATCCTTATGTTTGGCATATCTCGCCTGGAATTTCTCCATTTCATCAAAAACGTCTGACACTCGCTCACCTGCAGTATTACTAGCGCCGATCCTTACTCTGCCGCGTGGTTGCTTCGACATTATGAATTCAAGTGCAGCCAAGTTTGACCTCTCCACAGTACTATTGTAACGAAGAAGAAAAAACAGTCAGCAAATATCAATCAGCCACCTCAAGATCTAGATTTCGGGTATGAATTCATGTTAAATTTTGTTCCAGGCCTTTTAGATGTAAGTGTTCTGCTTCCTCTTAATGAAAGAAGTATGAAAAGTAACTCTGTCTAACTGCTACGCATAAGGTTATTCTTACGCGATGCAGTCGACCGGACAAGCGCCAATGGCTTCCTGAATCTTGTGTTCGGGATCAGCCCATTGCGCCACTACTCTAGCCCTTCCGTAAACCGATTCAACCGCAAATGTCTTCTCAGCGAATAAAGCACATTTCAAACAACCCACACACTTCACTTCATCAACGAAAACCGCCCGTTGCTCGCTCTCTGATCCCATCCACGCAGAATATATCGGCTTCCCCGTGTACCCTTGGAAATCCGAAACTTTCGCCAGTTCCTAAACCATTGCAAAAAAACCAACTAGTGTCATTACTAGTAATTAGCAAATAACAGAAACACAAGACAAGAGATCCAACGGTTTTGTTTTGTCCGACCTTATCGTAGGCCATGCGAGAGACCGGATCGGATAAAAGATCGTAAGCCTCGTTAAGAACGATGGCCATGTCGTGCCCCGGTGGGCCCGCTATATCGGGGTGGCAACGCTTCTGCAACGCCCTGTAAGCTTCCTTTATCTGCGCTTTATCGGAGGAGGCGTCGATGCCGAGTAGCTCGTAAAGATTGAAGTCGTGAGTGATGGGAGAATACTGTGAAGCTCCGCATTTTTGAAGATTAGGCCTTGCACTGATCCGATTGTTAGTTCTGGTTTTGATGATGGAAGCAGGGGTGTAGAGAAGTGGCGTTGCAGGAGTTGCAGAGCGCATTTTTTTTGTCTCTTAGCTTGAAGAGAAGATGATCGGAGAAGATATTTTAGTTTTCCACGAAATGTGGAGGTATTTATAGGATCCTCGATGGCCAACGGCAAATTATCTCCTACTAAATAAATCGGCCTAATGGGAAAAAAAAAATGAAGCATTTTGTTTAAATACGATAATTGTGTCCATTTATAGTTTTATACATATTACGTGTTATTTCTATTATTATGAGTTTATGTTTAGAATTGCTCAAAATGTATTAAAATAAATTTTTTATAACGTAAGAACCAACGACTGTTACTTTTAAAATGTATATTAACAGTGGCGGAGCCACGGGGGGTGCGTGTGGGGGCAACCGCACCCCCCAACATTTTATAAAAAAACAATTTAGTATTAGGCCACTACTTTAAACAGGGAAATGTCACTACTTAAATACTCATTAAATACCACTACAGCCAAAAAAATGAAGTTGAACACATTTAATAATCATCTTTAAAAAATTACTCTGCTAAAGGCCACTACATTTAATTATCTTCTCTGCTATTCCGTTAGCTTTTAACTTTTTATTAGTTTAGAGAAGACCACTACTTAGAAAAACTAAAACCCATTAGGCCACTACTTAAATACTACTAAAGCTAAAAAATTAATTATAATAAATCAAAAAGCAAAAACACTTAACTTCAGAATTCTTTTCTAGAAAATTAAGAGAAGTCATCGAGTCAGTAGGCAGTTTACAGTAGCGAGCGGCCATTGTAGTTGTTTTTGGAGAAGATTAAGAAGAATTTGCTATTTGCTCAAATCACTGGGTAAGATAATTATTTTGTGTTTAATTGTTGATTTAGTATTTATTACTCATTTTTATTGTATACAAAGTTATTTATATAACTAGGGTTTGTTGATTAGTAGTACAAAAACTATATGATTCTTACTTTCTTAGTTTTATAATAACAAGGAAGCTATGTTGCATTATATATTTAGATTAATTTGTTGTCTTTGTTTATATAGATTTCGATTCATGAATAATGAGCAAGAAAATAATTGATTCTTATTACTCATTAAGAGATTGCAGAACAAAATGGAAGATGGTTTCTTAGCTAATAGTCTCATTATGCATATTGAAAAACAAATTGCTGAGAGTTTTGATGTTGATTCGATCATAGATGAGTTTGATTGTATTAAAAACTGTAAATCACAGTTTAAAGTGTCTAAGTAAATTTTGGTTTTCGAATATTTATTTTGAAGTTTGTATGTTTATTTTTATCACTTTATATATATTGTGATGTTAATAGTTTATTATTTTTATTTATGCCATGATATTCTAGATATTAACTTTGAAAAAAAAATAGCGCAATCTCGCCCCCCCCCCCCCCTCCCCCTTGTTTCAAATCCTGGCTCCGCCCCTGTATATTAAGCATATATGTTCTAATTATTACATTGATTATTTAAAATTATGGATAAAAGCATCAAACCCCCTTAACTATAACGACTTTTGGACACTACCCCCTAAACTTTGTAAATAAACATTTTGTCCCATAACCTTTGCAAACCTGTTCGAGTTGCCCCCTCGCAATTTTTTTTCGACCAAAAAAGCACTAATTTTTTTTTTTAGAATCTTCTCCTCGTCGAGACGGTTCCGGTAGTGATGACGGTATCGAAAAATTCAAATCCATTACACGAGAGATTTAGTTTTAATTTGTCCAATTTCCGGAAAATGTGATGAACACTTTCAAGTGTTCTTTATTTTTTCCGAAAATCCGACGAAATAAAACTAAATGTCCCGTGTAATGGTTTTGAATTTTGCGATACCGTCACCACTACCGGCCTACCGGAACCGTCTTGACGAGTAGAAAAGTCGATTAGAATAAAAAAAAGTTCAATAAGATTTTCGGCAATCCGCGGCGGCGTAGTGGTGGGTGGAATTCCTATATTTGAACTCAACATTCTCCTCGTCGAAAACGTTCCGTTAATGGTGACGGTATCGAAAAATTCAAAGTCATTACACGAAAAATTTAGTTTTAATTCATCGAATTTCCGAAAAATGTGATGAACACCTTCAAGTGTTCTTCATATTTTCCTAAAATTCAACGAATTAAAACTAATTTTCCCGTGTAATGACTTTGAATCTTGCGATACCGTCACCACTACCGAAACCGTCTCGACGAGGAGAAGATTCTAAAAAAAAATAAAAAAAAATCGGTGATTTTTTGGTCGGAAAATTGCCAGGGGTAACTCAAACAGGTTGGCGAAAGTTGGGGGCAAAGTACTTATTTATAGAGTTTAGGAGGTGGTGTCCAAAAGTCGTTATAGTTAAGGGGGTTTAGAGCTTTTATCCCTTAACATTAACCTAAAGGTTGTTCGTAGAGAAATAATGGTCTTAGGAACCATACACTTTCGTTTGCTCCAACTACAAGCCTGTTATTTCTCTTCTGAACCTAAATCCAAGTATATAGATGTTACTACGTTCATTGGTCTGAAGTCATTACTTCAGCTTAGTTATAACTTAGCTTTATTTTGAGTATAGGACTGTGCATTTAGATCGAATCGGATCGAATCGAGGCTGGTAGTCGATATCGATCCTAGAGAAATGAGGATCGAAATCAAGTCAATTTAAAACGATTCAATTCGATCCAAAATCATTCGATTTCGATCATTTTTTTCTTCTTTCTTATTTATTTTAATATCAATGGAACAAACATAGATAATTGATTATTTTGCATTTAAAATTAAAGAAAACTTAAATAAACATGAATATAATGACAATTTAAAACAAATTAACATGCATTAGTGGATTTTTCCTTACAAAATACTAACCAAATGTTCAAACAGAAATCCCAAATGGAAGACAAGTCATAGTTAGTGCTAGTAATTAGTATGTTATACAATTCAAGATTGTACATATGTACTAGATACAAAAGTATTATAACTCTTAGTAGTTAAACTTCAAGTCATAATCGGGCCGATACTTCACGAGTCACGACCAAGAAAACGAAAACGTGGCCTCATTTTTTCCAAGGAGAAGATGTTAATTATTATATATTTTTAATATATTAAGTTAATTAGTAGCATTTTATTAGCATTATATATAAATATATAATGTTATATATATACCATTATATATTTATTTATTTTTTAAAAATAAGATGAGTATTCGATTCGATCCAATTCTTAACCCCTGAAATCGAGGATCAAATCAAATGGGGGGTTCGATTCTATGGCAAAAATCAAAAGCCGGATCAAATATTCAATTCGATTTTCGAATCGGATCATTCGATCGATCCGATTTTCTTTGCACAACCATATTTGAGTATGTATGATAGTATAAGCTATGTGCTATGTTTTGAGTGTGTGTGTATGTTATGCGAGTATGATGTAAGCTACATCATGCTTTGTTAATGGAAATTGTGCGAGTAAGTTGTGCGGGTATGATGTGCCATGGATCTTGCTCCAAACGTATTTGAAGAAACTTGCAATATCTATGCCTATCGACATAACAATAGCTTTTATGTTTATATCTTCTAAGTTATTAATGTTGGAATATTTTAATAAAAATAAGAGTAAGGTTTGGTAATTACTCTAAATTGCAACGACTAGGCATTGATTATATTTGCCAAGAAAATGATTTTGGTTTACATAGAAATAGCATTGCAAATGTTACATGAACTAAATGGTTGGATTTTACTTGGTCAAATTCTTTATATCCCGTAATTTCTTATTTATTGCTAACGGTTGATTAGGCAGGCTAAATTGCATTCATTGTGCCAAACTTAATACTAAAATTTGTAACCCTCAAATGGTTCATGTAGTCAGCTTTTCCATTCCTATTTATAAGGAGTTTGCTTTCATCTCTAAGAGTGTGATTTACTTTGGACAAATGAAGAAAACATAGAATATTATACATGAGCATATTATGAGAGAAAGGATATATTACTTTGTAATATATTTATATGAGCAAAAAGAGCAAAGTGTCGGGCTAGAGCTTCGTTTCTTTTCTAAGTGTGCAGTTAGAAAAGAAACACAACGTGTGTTGGGCTGTTGTATCCTGGAGGCGAACGTGCAATGTGTGATCCTACTGCATATTCTTCGTGAATAGGGGCGCGAATCGTCTTAAAGAGAGCTGTGACTTAGTCCGTGCCTCATCCCAATTTTACTTTAATATCGTTGGTAATTTATCAATATTTGAGGTAACTTTCATCCGATTCGCGCATGAGGTACTATTTTTCTTATGTGTTTCTCTATTTTATTTCGTGATTACTCGATAGAGAAACAATTATCAATATTATGCTAATTTGTGGAATAACACTTTATTTGTTCCTTTAAAATATTGTGAATATTTGAACAGGCCACAACAATTTTAAGACGATTCGTCTCTTGAATAAGAGATAATTATGCCTTATTGTGAGTTTAATGAAAGTTATAAATTCATGATGGGATTGAAAAAACAAAAAAAAAAAAGGAATTTTGACCACAATGGAGCTTTACAAAAAATATGTTCTGCCACGCAATGTGTTTTATCATGAGGATGCTTAATTAACTTTCTTGTGATATTCTTATTGAGACTCAACATGATACGCAATCAAGCATCTCAAAAGGAGATTTAATTTTCAGTAATGCTAATAAGCAGAAAATTAAAGGTTGTTTGGGTGAGAATTTTCTTCCACTGCCACTTATTTCTTCATTCCCATGGTAATGGTTTTTTGCCTGTGATAAAAAATCTTCATTTCAGACAAAATTGCAATTATTGATTAATATATACTTGATCTCAAAGAGTGTTAAATTGCTTTATTGCGTGAGATCATAATAATATGTTACTATCAATAACATTATTATATAAATAATGCATGTCATTATTTAAATCACATTTGTGTTCTCATTGCTCATGGACTTGATCATTTGGAGTACTAGAAGATATATTCATTATTTGTTTTCGGATTTGAAATGTGGTAGTTACTATTTTTGAAAGAAGGCGGTGTGAGATTTAATCATACGCTTGATTAGAAAAATTCTTGATTATCTGTTTTTAGCTTACTTACTGGTCAACACAAAAGGCTTTTTGAGATTTGAGTATTTATATTGACTTTCAGTCACATTGAGTTTCAGGTTGCAAATTTGAACATATGAAATACAAATTGTCGTAATGTATTTCAAATATTTGACTCAAAATTTTGGTTGAGGAGTCCTTTTGCTAAATTAAGGAGGTTCCAACCTCATGTTAGCTATATTGTTGTTACTAATGCTACTAATATTATCCTGAGTGATTCTATAAGGCTGGAGTTTGTAACTGAATTACAAAAGGCTTAGAATCATACATCCAGAAGCAAATGATGTATGCGGTCAGGTGTGTACTTGAAAAAGAAGTATACTAAGCCTGCGGAAAAAAAATATCACGACATTAATTAATTAATTAATTGCTCGGCCACCTTTATGTGATTTATTTAACTAATCAATAATTTTTAAATTATTCACTTGTTGATGCTCTTGAGTATGATATAATAATGCGATATGCATTTCGAGGGGAAATAAATTGCGGCGTGATGCCTTCTTGATCAGAATAAGTACTACTGTAAGTTTCGCTTGCTTATCTAATTTAATTTCAATTGATATCATATGATACTTGAGGTTCCGAATGGTGAATTCAGTAGTATACAGCTCAAGCATGAGAATGCCTTTTTGCTAGTATAGTTACTTGTGGTGAAATTTAACCCAATAGTGTTACTGTACCCTCTTATTGCTATTTTAAATGTGATGGACTGAAAATGTGTTGCTTCACTAATTTAATAAAAATACTTCATGATATGTGCTTGTAAGAAGTGCTCTTAAATTAGAAGGGTTCATCTAATTGCTCATTCATTTGTGAAACAAAATATGTTATATATGCATTGCATTTTTCTCTAGGCATAAAAAGGTTTTTCTGAGCGTGGGCTTAAGATTGATACTAATTAAATAAGATAATGAATTATCTTGTATAGTGGGGGTTATGAATAATCATGAGATTAATTGCTCATTGTTTATCAAGGTTAAATACTCTTTTATATATGCCTTCGTTTATGCCGTGTATTTATTTATATGTGGTTAAATGAGCATGTCAAAAGGAAAATTGACAATATTGTGGTATTAACTTGAATAGTGGGGGTTGGTGCATTACTTGAGAAGTTATATTAATTTTACATCTTAGGGATATAAGCATGTGATATTTCATAATTTAATATACTTCCTGAGGTTCTAAGAATTTAATAAGTTCAAGATTTTAATTCACATGAATATGCACAACTTGAAATGTGTTCACTTACAATTATTTGAACATGTGAACTTTATCGCATTGTGATCGATATTTTATGTACGAAATATTTGTCACAAAATATGACTTAATAGTGCACTTGTGATGGTTTGTAATGTTAATTTGGGAGCATATAAAAATGAGAGATTGTGAGTCGTATTGGGTTGCAATACAATGGTTTGCGAAACAAATGGTTCCGAGTAGGTATGAGACTACTGGCCAATACGAGAAGAAAATCTCTTTGAAATAATGAAACATGAATGGTTCCTAGTAGTAGACTACTAGTCACATTGTGATTCCGAGTAGTAAAGTTACTGACCATTTTATTAGTGAATGCGTGGGATATGTGATCACATGATGATAAAATTATCAAATTTTTTGTTAATGCTTGAGATGCATTATTTGTGAGAATGTATTATATGTGCTCAATATGCGATTAGCATCGATGCTGGATTTTCTAAAACCTTTAAAATATTTTTGAAAGTCAAAAATTCAAGCTTGAGTTAAAGGTCTAGAGGTACATCGAGGGGGAGGGGACGTGAGCCCTATTATGATATAAACTTCTTTTGAGGATACCCTACCTAGGGACTGGAGATCCCAGAAACTAGGTTAAAGGGACAGACGAATCATTGAGAAGTTTGGTGATGACATGCACTTAAAATGATCTTTTGATCATATGTCCCTCCCTATGGTGTGTGCATGTTTCCTATGACGATGTGGAGGTTGAGATTATTTTATCTCTTAATGAGTTCTATAACCCTTATGGGTGTGATGTAATAGTCATGGGAGCATCCTTGATAGAATCACCTATACAAGTGAGAAGGTGGGGTCGCTTTTTATGAAAATTGATGGGCTAATTCTATAGAACACTTGTGAAACCTGGGATAAGCACAAGGCCGATAATGTGCGAGCCTAAGAAGCCTGAATAGGACACTTTGAGTATTATGTGTGTTACTTGATTCCACGTGCCCTCGAGGATCATTGTTTAAAGGCTTAGTCCACTCTGATTCTAGTACGAAAATTTTGTATCACTAAGTGAAGGTTTAAAGGCATTGCCACTTTCATGATGCATAATATTCTAGCTCTTGCTCATATATAGCTCATGTGTATTATATATTTATTTTTATTAAAATAAGTGGGGGATTGTTGGAATATTTTAATAAAAATAAGATTAAGGTTTGGTAATTACTCTAAATTGCAACGGCTGGGCATTGATTATATTTGCCAAGAAAATGATTTTGTTTTACATAGAAAAAGCATGGCAAATGTTACATGAACCAAACGGTTGGATTTTACTTGGTCAAATTCTTTATATCCCATAATTTCTTCTTTATTGCTAACGGTTGATTATGCAGCCTTAATTGCATTCATTATTGCAAACTTAATACTAAAATTTGTAACCCCCAAATGGTTCATGTAGTCAGCTTTTCCATTCCTATTTATAAGGAGTTTTTTTTTTTTTTTTTGGTAATCAAAACGGAAACGAATGCCCTTAGGCTACATCAGTCTCAATAATAGATAAAAGAGCGGGAGGAGGATCAAGCAACACGCTAACATCCCCGTCCTTGTTGCACACACTTTTCGCTATAGCATCCGCTAGCCTATTACTTGATCTTGCTATCCACTTGATTTCTATTTCCCATGGCTTGTGTAGAAAATTTCTACACTCTTCGATCTTGTCCCTGAGAGGATTTGACGCTATATTTTCCTCCAAAATTAGTCCAATTGCCTCTCTAGAATCGGACTCAATCGCAATCCGACGAACTCTTTTCTCCCATGCAATTTTCATTCCGACTCTTATAGCTTCCAGTTCGGATTCCAGCACTGTTGGCTGTGGCAAAAACAGCCTAAATCCCCACTGCCATTCGCCCTTCTCATTCCGCAACACTCCGCCCGCTGATCCCTCATTCCGTATGTCGCACACACTCCCATCGACATTCAGTTTTAGCCAACCTTCTCGAGGTTTCTCCCAGTTTGTTTTCACTTTTCCATTCTTATTTCTCTGCGCAGCAATCATATCTGCCACCAGCAACTTCATTTGAGCTAATATAGCATTCGTTGAAACATTATGTTCTCTGAAAATCCGTGCATTGCGTGACTTCCATAGAAGCCAAATCCCAGCCGCGAATGTAATGTTCCAAGGAGCCTGTTGCAGCAAAGTACATTCTGGAGCAGCACATTTCAAGTTCTTTCGCAGCCAAAATTCGTCCGCGATGTTCAGAAATAAACTGAGTTGAGTCGAGGTCAGTAATTTACTCCATAGCTTGCTCGCTGATGTACAGTCCCGGAAGATGTGGAGGACCGTTTCTTCTTTTCCTTGGCATATATCACACGTTGCATCCTCTGTTATCTTGCGCGTCTTGCGTAGGGAATTTGTTGCGAGCCTATCTTGCACAGCCAGCCATACGAAAAATTTAATCTTGTTGCTACAATGTAAATCCCAGACCCACTTGAACTTACGTGGCCGAATCGGTGCTTCGCCATATGTTCGTTGGAGAGCCTTATAAGCGCTTTGGCACGAGAACTGCCCATTTACCGTTTCTCGCCAAATCCTTTTATCTTTCTCCTCCGTCAAAATAACGTTGCATTCCAGAATACGCTGCTTCAGCAGAGTCGGAATATGTGTCTTGAGGATTTCCAGTTTCCAGTTCCCTTCTTCATCAAATAAGTCGCATAGTTTCAAGCCATAGTCAGCACAATTAATATCCGATATTTCGTCGCGAAGCCGCGCAGTTCCCATCCAGTTGTCGAACCAGAACGATATATCTCTTCCGTCCCCGATTTTCCATCGACAAAAAGGAGAAATAAGGGCCATGCATCGAACCACTCCTTTCCATGTTGGGCTATCGCCCAGCCTCACAATATACTCACTCAACTTCGCCTTCTTAAGATACTTTGCCTCAACAAGGGATGACCAGACGCTTTGTTGATTTTGCAGTATTTTCCAACAAAGTTTTGATAATAAAGCCTCATTGTTCATGCGCGCCTTTCGCAGCCCCAGTCCATTATTCTCCTTACTTTACGTCAATTTCCCCCAACCCACAAGATGAATTTTCTTGATATCTGGATTGTTGGACCACAGAAAATCTCAATTTATTTTATCGAGTCTCTTACACACGTTCTCCGGCAACCAACTAGATTGCATAAGATGGATGGGGACGGTCGTTGACACCGATTGGATTAACGTGGCGCGTCCTGCCAACGATAATGTGTTACTCTTCCAATTAGCTAGTCGAGCAAGAAGATTATCAAAAATATCATTATAGTGTTCTTCTTTCACGCGCCCCTGCACAAGTCTGGTCCCCAAATATTTTCCCAACTCGGTCGTATGCGCGAACCCCAGTCCCGCACAAATTCTTTGCTTCATCGCCGCGTTACCTCTACTCGAAAAATATATTTTAGATTTCTCCTTATTCAATTTGAGACCAGAAGCCCCACAAAAGGAATCTATAATCTTTTTCATGCATTTTGCTGCCTTGACTGTGGCCTTACCCATGAGAATAAGATCGTCTGCGAAAAACAAGTGAGACAATCGAGGGCCTCCCCTACACGGTATAATCGGGTCCCAACTCTTTTTTTCCACCCCTTCTTGAATCATATAAGAGAGTCTCTCCACGCATAGTACAAATAAATATGGGGACAACGGGTCTCCCTGTCTTAGCCCGCACCCATGCTTAAATTCCTCCAACGGTTCACCATTCCAAAGGATTTTTGTTGAGGCGTTCCGAACACAAAACATAATAAGTTTAATTATGTTATCGGGAAACATAAAAGCGTGGAGAGTTTCCTCAAGAAATTTCCAGCTGATTTTGTCATACGCCTTCTCGAGGTCGAGCTTAAGAATCATAAACCCCACCTTATTTTTTTTTCTTCGACCTCAACGAATGTAATACTTCCTGCATCACGAAAATATTGTCCTGCGTGCTCCTACCCCTAATGAAACTTGATTGGGTGGGAGCAATAATTTGAGGCATGATATCTTTGAGTCTCAACGTAACACTCTTTGTAATAAACTTGTACAGAACGTTACAGAGAGAAATCGGGCGGAATTGAGAAATCAACTCGGGGTTACTCACCTTCGGGATAAGGCAAAGGTATGCGGCACAGACTTTTGTATCAAATTCTCCCCTTCGAAAAGCCTCCTGGACGAATTCAAACAACGATTTGCTTATCCACGGCCAAATTTCTGGTAGAATAATGCTTGTATGCCGTCCGGGCCTGGTGCCTTGTTTGGGTGGGTCGCCCAAACAGTACTTTTCAGTTCGGCCACACTAATTTCCTTCCCTAAGTTCGAAATTTGCTCCACGTCAAGACACATTTGATATCGGGAACTCGGGAGCGCTGGTGTGTTGTGGTTCGCACCCGTGAATAAATTCTTAAAGAACCTTCTTGCATGCGACTGCATGGACTCCTGGTCTTTGACCCATATGTCATCAATTTTCAGGGTAAGAATTCTATTTCTTTTTCGCCGCGTTAGAGTTGCTCGGTGAAAGAAGGCCGTGTTTCTATCTCCCTCTGCGAGCCACTGAACCCTCGACTTTTGTTTCCAAAATATCTCCTCACTCGTAAGGATATTGTTATACTCCTCCAGGAATTGTCGCTCCAGATTTTGAAGAAAGCTGGTCGGTCTCTTCGACAAAGCCCGTTGTGCCCCTTCGATCCTTCTCAATAATTCCTTCTTGCGACGGAAAATATTACCAAAGCTTGTCGCATTCCATGGGATCATCACCTTGGGGACCTGGTCTATAGCCTGGAGCAGATCTGATTTCTCTTCCCAAATTTGTCGAACTAGACTTTCACAATCCTTGTGTTTGAGCCACATCGCTTCGAAGCGGAACGACCGTTTATTTTCCATGCAGATTCCTCCTTCGGTGTTTGTGAGAATGGGGCAATGATCGTCGTGTGTTCGTGGTAGATTAAACACCGCGTTATCCGGGAACCGTGTCACCCACAATGAGTTTGCTAGTGCCCGATCGAGTCGCTCGCTTATAACAGCCCCACCATCCCTTTTATTTATCCATGTAAATTTTTGGCCGTGGAAACCCAAGTCCTGAAGTCGCCAAGAATTCATGCGCCTTTGGAACGTAGCACATCTATTATGCACCCTCCTGTTGCCCCCTTGCTTCTCATGGGCGAACCCAATTTCATTAAAGTCCCCTTGCACCAACCACGGAACCACCATATCTTTGGACATAAGCTCTAACTTGTCAAAAATTCTCTTTTTATCATCTGCATATGGCTTCGCATAAATTCCGGATACCATCCATTTTTCCTGCTTTATAGGACCGATAAGAGCATGAATCCCCTGATCCTCAATGCTCTTAATCTCTACTTCTAACGAGGCCGCATTCCAGAGCATCCATATCCCCCATCCATACCGTCGGTAGGAGCTATACAGAAATCAGTAAAGCCTAGAGTAGGTGCAATCTCGTAGGCATTCTCTGGAGCTACACGAGTCTCAAGAAGGTAAACCACATCGGGTTGATGGACTCTAACTAACTCTCTGAAATTAGTTCTAAAATTGCCGTCTCCGGCGCCTTGGCAATTCCATGAAATCACTTTCATTGATGGATTAAACAGATGGGTCGGGTGGATGGGGTTATCAATTTTCAACCCCCTCCATGACAACATCAGTTGTCTCATTAGTTCGCAAGCTATGTGTAGTTGTCTGCGGCTTTCCCATTCGCTCATGCTCAGATTCTGCCAAAATCTCGGGATATTCTCCAGCCTTTCTGTTTTCTGTATGAGGATCTCCGCTTCCCAGATTAGGGGTGACACTTCTATCATATTGATTACCCTCGGCCCTGTTTGTTATATCTTCAAATGTCCGTCGAATTTGTGGAAGTTTGTCTGAAACTCCCAGAACTGCGGGGGGATGGCTATGTTGAGGATTTCTGCCTCCACATTCCCCATTATGTTGTCCTCCGGGTCCATGATTATGCTTCGAATTTCCAGCTAAAAAAGTCAATTCGAAGTTATTATTCGCACCGTTATCGCACTCTTCCGTATCGGCCAAAACAGAGAAGGGATTAATATTTGCTGCTGGTTTCTTGGCACTACCTTGCTTCCTTGTTCTTGTGTTTCCTTTCTGTTGTTTTTCTTTACCAGTCTGTCTCTGAAGGAGTGTTAAAGACATTGGGAGAATCCTTTTACCCTTAGAACTCTCGGGTATGTCTATCACCTTGCCTTGATGATAATTAGTTTCCTTAGGTAATGCTAATTCCTTTCCTTTAGGAGCTCCAACTGGGTCAGATTTTCCTTTGTTGACTCCATCCTTTCCTTTGACATTCAAATTGATTTTTCCTTCCTTATTCTTCCCTGTACTACTACTCCTATTCGAATTCCTTTTACGTGAGACTTCCATCCAGTCCCCGTATTGGTTTTCTTTCACCTTTTCGACTAACCAATGTACGTCATTCGCTGCACTGCTTCTCATTTGTTCCACCTCCATACGGGAGTCAGTCTCTTTATTCGTGTCCAAAATCTTAACCGGACATGCATTCATTGTGTGACCAACCTTTCCACACTTGTAGCAAAGTGAGGGAAGGTTTTCATACATAACCTGATAGATGCGGCCCCTTAATCTAATTCCTCTTTGCAATGGTTTGTTCGTTGGCACTTGCACACAAAATCTAGCATATTTCCTCCGTGACGCCGTGAAAGTATTCCCGTCAATTTTGATGGGATCTCCCATTCCCTTTGTTATGGATTCAACAATCGCTGGATGAAAGAGCTCAACTGGTAGGTTTATAATACGTACCCAGGTGATCGCATGCTCAAACTTGTCACTATCGGATCGATAGTCCGGCGTCCACTTCCTAATAGAGAGAAAAGTTCCCGCGATTTGCCACGGGCCTTGCGTAAGGATCAGTTCCCGTTGCATTGGCGTAATTCCTTTTAGGCAATAGCTACCATATCCCAAGTCCACAAGTTCGCAGCCCTCCGTTAGATTCCATAACGTGTTAAGTTTGTTTACCAGTGCCGGGTAGTACCAGGTTCGTCCTACAATTCGGATCAAAATCGTATCTTTCCATTGCTCTCTCAAAATCTCTTCCATTTCATCCGAGAGGTCGAATGAAAGAAATGGATCTTCTTCAGATGGCTGTTGAGTTCTAATTTTGCCCAATGTATTTCATCAATTCTGACATCCTTAGGTTTCAGTTTGTTCGCATAAGAGGTTTTTTCAGTAGCCATCCTGCTTGAATTCGAATTCTTCAAAATTCTCTCCGGATCCTGAGCCTTGAATTCGTACTCAATGCGTGTTCTTTTCTGCGTTCCAGTGCCCAGATTGTCTTCGCTGGTTGGAGGGGTCATGTATGCCGGTTCAGCATCAAGTCCCATGTGCATGTCCATGTCAGATTGATGGGGGCTCCGTGAGAACTGAGTCTCGGGTGCCCGGAGATGGTTGTTGCCGTCGTACACCACTTTGTTGTCGCCCCGTCTAGGGTTTTTTTTCTTTATTAATTTATGCGTGTTATTAATGTTTAAGCTTTTATTTATAAGGAGTTTGCCTGCATCTCTAAGGGTGTGATTTACTTTGGACAAATGAAGAAAAAATAGAATATTATACATGAGCATATTATGAGAGAAATGATATATTACTTTGTAATATATTTATATGAGCAAAAAGAGCAAAGTGTCGGGCTAGAGCTTCGTTTATTTTCTAAGTGTGCAGTTAGAAAAGAAACACAACGTGTGTTGGGCTGTTGTATCCTGGAGGCGAACGTGCAATGTGTGACCCTACTGCATATTCTTCGTGAATAGGGGCGCGAATCGCTCTTAAATAGAGCTGTGACTTAGTCCGTGCCTCATCCCAATTTTACTTTAATATCGTTGGTAATTTATCAATATTTGAGTTAACTTTCATTCGATTCGCTCATGAGGTAATATTTTTCTTATGTGTTTCTCTATTTTATTTCGTGATTACTCGATAGAGAAACAATTATCAATATTATGCTAATTTGTGGAATAACACTTTATTTGTTCCTTTAAAATATTGTGAATATTTGAACATGCCACAACAATTTTAAGACGATTCGTCTCTTGAATAAGAGATATTTATGCCTTACTATGAGTTTAATGAAAGTTACAAATTCATGATGGGATTGAAAATTAATAAAGATATTTAATAATTATACATTTTATGACATGACAACCACATATTGACCACATATGCCAACATTTGATGACATGGCTGCCACTAGGCGTCAAACAGTGTTTCGGGCATTTTTGGTAAAGTTACAGGGCATAAACGACGGCTTAAAAAGATAAAGGGCAAAAAGTAAAGTGAGCAAAAGATAACGAGCTTTTTTGACATTTCTGCCTAATTTAAATCATGCACTAATTGAAAATAATGTATGTTTATGTCTTTTAATTATCAATTTGAAACCTTTTTCTTTCAAATAAGTTTTACAATTTTTTCTTGAACATGTCTAAAACACGTTGTAGACAGTCTACCCAAGTGTCGGAGGAGGATCATAATCCATTTTTATTTATTTTAATAGAGACACGCTATGTGGCATGTCCGAGGAGTGTCGGAGGAGTGTTAGTGTGATACGTGTCAAACACAGACATGCCCGATGTTTTGAAGTGTTAGTGCAACATAGTGCGAGAGTTATAGTATTTTGATTTGGATCAATGAGCATGTATAATGGCATGCCGGGACAATTTAATAGTAGCTCCCCAAACGGGGAGGTAAGAAAACGATAAGAGTGATAATAAGGTGGTTGACATCAATGAACGTAAAAACTATCAGTATCAGAACTGTTTATACGATATGTTTGTTTACGTAAGTTGCTTGTATCCATGCTAGTGATGTATGCACGTGATTTTATATCTGGTTATTTAGTGTCGTCACATTACACACTTATCATACACACATTGAGATTTTTGTCTCGTAGTCTTTTTATAATATTTCCTTCTAGATTTAGGTCAACCACGCCATGACGTGGAGAACATTGAGCGTTAGCTTCTCTTGGTTGTTAGTTAGAGTATTTTATATTAGAAACATTTACGTTGTCTTATCTTAGCACTTCGAGTTGTCTAATATTCAGATAATTGGTTATTTAGACTTATTGTCCCTTGTCTTGATATTTAACTGTTTAACCCTGAAATTTTGGATGTTACACATTGTGTGAAATTAGTTAATGTTTTCATTTTTTGAAGTTTTTCTTAATTATTTTATGTATATTCTTTACAACTTGTATGGCTTTATTTATTAACTACTATGGTAATTAACCTAATCTATTTATTTTAATATCACAAGTATTATCAGCAAGTCCGAAATCGAATAAAAGAATTTAAAAGATTCAATCAAAAAGATTGGTCTTAGAATAAAGGGTTAAAATTTAAAATTTCAAAAGAACATTATATTTTTTAAATCGTACAAGATTTTCCTGCCTTTTTTTTACGAGGAGAGATAAGATTTAAATATCTTGATATACGTGTAAGTACTTTTCAAGGTTATGAGATTTTTCTACGTTTTTTGGAGATTTTCTTTCTTTTCCACGAAAATTATGAGTTGCCAAACAGTTAAAAAAAAAAAATCTCGCATTTTCTTTTCTTTTCCCTTATCCGGCCAACCAAATGGAGAATAAGTTAGTTTACACGCGGTCTCTACGTGCACTATTTTGCTAGTAAGTTTAAAAGAAAATGAAAGTGAGAGATGATGTATGATTGCCAAGTTTGCTTTTTAAAAGTAAAAGTATCATTTTTCACAAAACTTGTTAATATATTTAACTAAAAAAATTGAAAAAAAAGAATATATATTTGTAAAACTAACACAATCACCATTTCTTGCTCTCTTTGTAAAAAATGCATCACACTACCATTGTGCGAGATGTAGAAGGATACGTAATGTAAGTAGTATTGAAGGTTAAATATGCTAATGCTAATATTTAATAAAAAAACCAACGAGATATACATTTGAACCTCCCAACGAGCTCAAAGAATAGAGTACTTTTTTTTTGTTTTTATTTTTTTACTGAATAACAGATAAAGTTCGTAATTTTGTATAGACAAATAGACAATGCCGATATTTTTACTCGAGTGAAATAACATGATATTTAGAAATTGAAAAACTTCCCAAAGCTTACAATCATCATTATTTTTTTTTTAGAATAAATAATCGTGAATTATAAGTTATAATCATACATATATAAGACGAAGAAGATTAAAATATTTAAAGAGAAAAAAGGTCAAATTTAATTACATTTATTTTTAGACCCGCTTTATTTGCTCCATGTCAAAAGAAACTTTGTGACCTTCATACGGCACCGTTTTAAACGTAGTAAGCAACCAGTCAATGTTAGTAGTAGTCATTTGATTTGTTGTTGGTTGTTGATCATATCGTCGGAGCTGAAGCAAAAATGGCGAAATCGAGCGCTGACGACGGCGAGCTCCGGCGAGCGTGCGAGGCGGCGATCGAAGGCACTAAGCAGAAGATCGTAATGTCGATGCGTGTCGCCAAGAGCCGCGGGATCTGGGGTAAAACCGCCAAATTGGGGAAAGGTCACATGGCCAAGCCTCGCGTACTCGCCATTTCAAGTAATCTCTCTCAACTATCGATTTGAGCGAATGATCTTGTTAAGTTTTTGCTTAGTTGTTAGCTAACTTGTAATTTCGAATACCTAAGTTTTGATATGTGTATGTTGCTGCTTGCAGCACAGGAGAAAGGACAGCGGAGTACGGCTTTTCTTCGCGTATTGAAGTATTCCAGTGGAGGTGTGCTCGAGGTAAGATTCTTAAGTTTTTGATTCGAGATTATCTGCGAATTCGTATGTTATTAATGACCTGAATATGTTGAACTGTGTACTCGATAATAATCGAGAAATACTGAGTTAATAGCAGCTTACACGTCCTTCGCTGTCGATCTCTAGTTGTGTTCAAGTGTATCAGTTTGTGATGTTATTTATTCGCCTTGTAGCCTGCAAAACTGTACAAGCTGAAGCATCTAGCTAAAGTGGAAGTCGTGACGAATGATCCCAGTGGATGTACTTTTTTGCTGGTACATTCCTACAATGTTGCTCTATAGTATTTATAGATTCTCAGCTGGTGTATTTTGAATATAAAAGGTTTGGTTACACCCTTAATTAGGACTTGTCCCAATCTTGTTAATATATGCATCCTTATATATGTAGGGTTTTGATAACCTGAGAAGTCAGACTGTTGCCCCTCCTCAGTGGACGATGCGCAATGTTGATGACAGGTATACTCCACATACTCTTAATGTGTTCGGTTCACTATTTTTGGAAACTTTTATTTTGATTTCTCTTATTCATTAGTGACTATGTTTTGTGACATAGGAATCGTTTTCTGCTCTCTGTCCTAAAAGTCTGTAAAGATAATCTGGGTCAACTTCCTAAAGTGGTTGGCATAGACATTGTGGAGATGGCTCTTTGGGAAAAGGTGCGCAGAGATACTTTGTGTTGCTCCATGAAATGATGCATCATTTTGTTATGTTGTCAATAAGATGCGATTCTTGTCGAGCTCAATTTGTGGTGATTTCCCGATCTTTCAATTAGGAGGGGTTGCAAATTTGAAATTTAAGAGTTCTTTTTTCTTCCTCAGATACTGCACATCCTGACAGTGTATTATAGTTATCCCTCTTAACATGGTTCTTAAGTTATTTCTATATGAAATCCTTTCTACGTATTTGATAGATGACAATTCCGACAAAGCTGTTATTGGTGGTTTTGGGGACATGTATGCCTTGTCGAGTTTTTGAATTTTCCTAAAGCTGTCTGGTGTGTTTGTCGATGGGGAGTGCATGAGAATAGTTTAGGTGTTTGGTCTAATATATTCTGAAAAAATGGACAATAAGTGAGAAAAGATCCTCAATTTCTACTTGAAACTGCAAGCCGTAACTCCCAGCCACTTGAATTGCAATATAAGAGCCTAAAGAAACTGTAGCGGTTTTGAAACTCACAGTAAAATGATAGTTATTTCCGTCTATTCCGTCTATGACTTATAATAGCAAAGGTTAAACTTACAAGTCTACGTATATGCTAACAGGCTTTCCTTTGTAGCTAGAACAAGTGAACACCACTTTTAAACAATCCAAGATTTCCTAAAGTTCTTCATTATTGATTGAGTAAACAATTTTTTGAGGAGAAAGGATGGATCAAGTCATTTGTAATGATCTTAGCTAGAACCTGTAGTTCGCCTATTGTAATTACCTCATGCTTGTTCTTCTTCATTCCTTTATCAACACACCTTGACAATCTTTGTATGGTGTTTGTATCGATATGCTTTAGAAACAGCAGATTCAAAGAGATTATCATAAAGCATGAATTTGTCTCCAGACATTAACACCAATGTAGACATCTCTATTCCTTGTGTTCTTTTGATATTTTTTCATTACAGTTTCAAAGTTGGAGTGTCCTTATATCTGTTTCAGGAACATACTCCTGCAGTTCATAAGCAGCAAAAAATCCTTCAAGATGGACATGTTACGACTGCAGTGGCAGAGAGTGACATGACAGTTACAGTTGAAAGAGAACTTGTGTCACAGGTCGAGGAAGAAGACATGGAGGCTCTGTTAGGCACGTATGTACTTAACTCTGAGATCTGAGTATTGTAGCCTTCACTCAACTGTATATGAGTGTGTGTGTGTGTCTACAAAGTAGAGGATTATATGATTTATGGCAAAGTGAGAAATTTTATAGGAGAGGTTTATGCACATGATTTTCGCGTGCTAGGTGGATAGATACACTCACATGCTAATTCATTTCAGAAGTTTCAGATTTCAGATTAGTCTCTAGAGTGTACCATAGACAAAGATTTGCGCAATACTTTGAGCGTCAGAAGGTTGGTTGAATTATATGTTATTTTTAGGACTTAAGATGAGAAAATTAAGATATGGAGAAACAAGACCTCAATATCTAATTAAGCTAATAGAGAAAAACAGAAGAAGGTTCAAGGGAGCATCCTATGCTGAGATAACAAGGAACTGAAACTGGTGGGAGATTTGGTTCAGTTCATCATGGTTCATGAAATAGGCAATTTTCAATAATTTTTGGTTAATGCAACCATCTACTTCGCTTCTTCCCAGAACAGTGTGTTATCTGGTTATTTTTAAGTCATGTAACGCGAACTTCCTCGGTCTTCATGATTTTTGTCTCCAATGCTTATTGATGGAGTGTACTATTCAAGAAACTAGAAGAATATCACTATATGTAGGGACATTGGGCTAGAGAATGTTGTGTATCTTATACATTTTATATTCTTTAGTATTCACTTGTTCTTTATCATACTGAAGTTGTAGGAGTTAGTATTACAATGCCAATTCTTTTATTCTCCACTTACCCCAAGTGATAATGTTCCTTAGTCAGGAGATTTATATCTATTTTCTGTATTTATTCCCCTTTTGTTGCTAATGACTATATGAGTAAGCTCACACCTCCTTGTATTTTATCACGACTGTTTTGGTCTTAGTTCTGTTAGTGATGTCACTGGAAATCGTAACTTGCAGGTATCTCATGGACATTGGTGAAGCAGAGGCATTCTCTGAGCGATTGAAGAGAGAGCTTCAAGCTTTAGAAGCAGCAAATGTGCATTCCATTTTAGAGAACGAGCCTTTAATAAATGAGGTAATATTTAACTGTCTATGTGATGGTACTTATAGTCCATCTAGGCTTTTCTGTTATTTGCATTGTAGTTCATATATTCTCTTTTATATAACTTTCATCCCAAAATAGATATCTCATCCTCTTTCTTCATGTCTATTTCCTTTTAGCTATCTTATCTTTTTTCAAGATAATTGGCACGAGGTGCTGCAAGGTTACTGCACATTGTAATGGAATCCTTATCATGTTTTGTCAGTCTGTCTGGGTTGTCCATTGAAGTAAGATGCAGTTATCCTTTGTTAACTTTGGAAGTAACAACTTATGAAAGCATGTACACACCACGGATCAAAAAATTAAAATCAAGGGCCATGAATGCTTCATTTCATTTTTTATGGTTTTGCATTTGCTTGTAGGGAGGACACGATTAAGGATTACTTCATAGTCTGACTTTTCAGATCAATTTTAATTCATATTTTGCGGCAACTTAATTTCCTCGTGACAAAAACCACTTGTTAGCAACCATCCTGTTATTGATTACTGTTTTTGAGTCTGGGGGACAGATCTAAAACGTGTATATGGTGTATGGTGCGGTCTGCTATTCTTTTTTTCCGCGTTAGTATCTGGGTAGTTTCCCTTAATATTTATTTTATACTTGTTTTCTTTTTCTGTGCTCGCCAGGTATTACAGGGGCTTGAGTCAGCAACTAGCTGCGTTGAGGACATGGATGAATGGTTGGGCATTTTCAATTTAAAACTGCGCCATATGAGAGAGGACATAGAGTCGGTACGGATCTCTATATGCTGGAATAGTATAATCTAGAAAAGTGAATTTTGGCTAAAATGATGGTACAATTTACTTCGTGGCTACCCTGTACTTCATTTTCTGCCTAAAATGGGTCCAGACTTTTAATTTGTCAAATATAGAAAAATAAAGTGTAACCCAACTGTTTTATATATTTTTATCCTTGTAATTCTCTTGAAGCTACTTATCTGAGATAAGTTAATGTGATACCAAGTATTATTACCTCTGTTCTGCTAATATGCTAGGATTTTTTTTGGGTGATCTGCAGATTGAAACCCGTAATAACAAGTTGGAAATGCAGTCCGTAAACAACGAATCATTAATCAAAGAACTTGAAAAGCTTCTGGAGAGATTGCGTATCCCATCTGAGGTCTTTCAGTACAGCTTTATATCTATGACCAAGTTTCTTCTTTTTTATGTTGGATAATAGTCTGTTCAATCTTTGTATACAAGCCCTTATACGTGGCATCTTTGGGCTTTTAATCGTGCAATTTCGTTTGAAATTGCAGTATGCAGCATGCTTAACAGGAGGTTCATTTGATGAAGCGCGCATGCTTCAGAATATAGAAGCTTGTGAATGGCTAGCAAATGCTTTACGAAGCCTAGAGGCTCCAAAGTTGGATCGTAGCTATGCAACCATGAGATCAGTATGTAGATTATGTTCTCCCCCTCTGCTGCCCTTCTTTTAATCGGTAGTGTATTACTGCATGTATTGTGGTTCGTCGGGCATAACTAATAGATTCAGGAGGGTAACTTGGTTCGGAGATTTGTTTAAGAGACCGCAATCAGGTGATAGTCGTCGTCAGCATCTTATAACACTATTTGACTTTAATAATTCCAATAGAGAGGACTTCCTTTAATTGAGGAGTAGGATTGAATCTGAGCCCAAGGTTCATGCCAAGTTACAACTAGATGCCGACCAAAACAAAAAGGTTTATTTAGATCATATTCGACAATTCTCCTGATTCGGATTTCCAGAACATGCTCTTTATATGATGGTCAAAGGCCCACCTATTTAATCCTGATGTTCTTTTAAATGTCACAATAGTATAAGCTAAGTGTTAGAAAGTATCTATTCTTCTTTTTCGCGGGAATTTTGATATTCCCTTTCTCCGAACACCTTTTAGGTGTTTTCTGCAGAGGCATTAAAATCTTGTTTCACCAAATCAATGATTTTAAGAGAGTAGAGAGACAAATCTCTGCTTTGGAAAGATTTCAGAAAATATTTGTGTTAGGCAATTGCATTTTTGACCATATGAATTTGTTAAGATAAAGGTATCATTCTTGATCGGTCATAATTTGGTAAAAAATGTTTCACCCAAATAGAAGGAGAAGATATTGAACTGTGGTAAAGCTTGCAATATTATTTCTTTACTTAATCATGAGTATAAGAAGGGAATTGATGTGCTCGGCTCGAGATGACTCACTTTTGGTTTGTGATAGTTCTACCGATATTTGGTTTAAAGGCTGGTTGTTGTTGGAAATGATCATGTTGCGTATCAAATGATTGTAACTTGTGAGGACACTTACATAATTGATAGTTTGTGAGCTAGTAGCATTTGATAATCCTGGGGATAGTTTCTCGCACAAATAACGGTGGTGAGATTCTTACAGGTTAAAGAGAAGCGGGCAGAACTTGAGAAACTGAAAATCACTTTCGTTAAAAGAGCATCAGAATTCCTGAGGAATTATTTTGCTAGTTTGGTGGATTTTATGATAAGTGATAAGAGCTATTTTTCTCAGGTATGGCATGAAAAAAATCATTGTAGTTTATGGTTCTAGTTTGTCTTAAGGGTTTTGCCAACCACTTCGATTTTAACAGCGTGGACAACTGAAGAGGCCTGATCATGCCGATCTGCGGTACAAGTGCCGGACATACGCTCGCCTTTTGCAACACTTGAAGGTACGATAATAGTAATCCTAACTTTGCTTGCTCCAAGCCATCATGTTAAGGGTTTACTTTTCTCATCTGCTTGAAGCCTCTCACGGGAAAAAGAGGGCCGTCTCGGCGGAAGGAGAAAAACCTTCTTGTGTGCTTCATGATTTTACTAGTATCATTTCCTTTTCTTTATATTTGCAGAGTCTTGATAAGAATTGCTTGGGTCCATTAAGGAAAGCTTACTGCAGCTCCCTGAACTTGCTTCTACGGAGGGAGGTCAGGAAACAATTGATACTTTCCCAGTGCTTTGCAGTTAGCTGTTTTTTGCCTGTGGTTTTTACGACTAGATTCACAGCTTTTCTTGGAAATGGTTTCGGAAGTTGCTTGCATCATATATTATTATGTTTAACGTATTGGCAAATTCGATGCTTTTCTCAGTGCATTTACTATGCCTTTGTACTTGTTAATCACTTGCACAGACAAATGCACATATAGTCAACAGTATAGAGGTTTCCTGCAGGTGGTTTAGATTTCCCACAAACTGTGTCGAATACAGATCTGATACATTTATATAACATCTGCAGGAATATATATGCCACTCTAGTAATTATATGCGTTGATAATAAGATATTTGCACACTTAAAAACATGGTTTTATGTTTCTCTTTGCATCAGGCTCGAGAGTTTGCTAATGAACTTCGTGCGAGCACTAAAGCATCAAGGAATCCAAATGTATGGCTTGATGGTTCTACAGGCTCTAGTCAAAGTGCGAATAGTGCGGACACTTCTACTGTGTCTGAGGCATATGCCAAAATGCTCACCATTTTTATACCACTCCTCGTGGATGAGGTTACAACCTGATCTTCAAATCTCCATCTTTTTCCACCCATGTCTGTGTTTCTCTAGAAATATGCGTGTCTTATTTTCTTACTTTTTATTTAAAAAAATATATTGCAGAGTTCTTTTTTTGCACATTTCATGTGCTTTGAAGTTCCAGCTCTTGTTCCGGCAGGGAGCCTTGCCAATGGTAAAAAAAATGTACCCAGTGATGACGATAATGATGATGATGATGATGATGATTTGGGCATTATGGACATTGATGAAAATGAGAAAGCTGGTAACTCTTTGCGATTTCTTGACTTTTACTTTACCCGTTGAACACTGGCCTGGGCTCACTTAAATTTTGCAGGCAAAAGATCTGCAGATCTGGAGGCTTTAAATGAGTCGCTTCATGATTTACTTGATGGGATACAGGTATTTTCTACTTGAGCATTATTGCTGTTGTTTCTTTGATTTCCAAGATACTGATCGACGCTTTTTCCTCTTCGCAACTTTCTAGGAAGATTTCTATGCTGTAGTGGACTGGGCATACAAAATTGATCCTCTGCGTTGTATATCGATGCATGGAATTACAGAACGTTATATTTCTGGACAGAAAGCTGATGCAGCAGGTTTTGTGCGTATTTTACTTGATGATTTGGAGAGCAGAATTTCAACACAATTCAGCCGCGTAAGTCACAATACTCTTTTCAGATATTTGCTGACAGAAGGGTATGCTGAAAGTATTTCCTTTTGGATTTAAATGCTGGGTGAATATAAGACGGATTCTACTATTTCCTCAAGCATTACAGAAAATGTTGAAGTTACTTGGATTGCCTAGGCTTGTTGTTTAATCTCTGGGGCAAATGGTCAATAATTTGTAAGCTCCCTAACTGGTGGAGAACGAAACTGATGCTATCCTGTCTGATCTACATGATATGGCAAATGGAACTTTTCCATTTTTTGACTGAGCTATTCTGATACAAGTCATCCTTGTATTATTGAATCATTATTAGTTTTATAAATGCTGGGTCACATAGATTTTCAAACATTTAAGGCTTAATCCAACGTGTTCATAGAAATACATTGATAAGTTCATGAGCAGCAAGTTCCAGCTTTTGCGATTCTTTTCTATATCTTGACTTCCATTTGTGTTGAGTGGTGATGTCATCTGTTTATTCTGTATTTTAGTTCGTTGATGAAGCTTGCCACCAGATTGAAAGAAATGAGAGAAATGCTCGGCAGGTGGGGATACTATCGTATATACCCAGGTAATTTTATAAGCTTCTCATGTTATTAATTCGCCTAATATTTGTCTAGTGGTCTTGCCGATATTTGTTTGGCGCGTGCCACTCTAAAGTATCCTCAAAAAGTGTGCATCAGTTTGAAAGAATGCTTTAGCTAAGAAGGCTTTTCGGAGTCTAACATCTTTTGCTGAAGCTGAAAGTTGATGATTCCTACCTAGATGCAATTATGTTTTATTTTATAAAATGCTCCGTTGTCCATATTCATTTTGCTTGTCCGATGAAGGGGTTTCCACTTTTTTCTTTGGCAAGGGGAGCGGCCACTATGGCTTGGGGATGATTGGGGGGAATTTGTGCTTTACTCTTGCTATATTGGACCCTTACTGGAGTGTACCAAATCACACATTGCCGTACTTTAATGCCCAGCAGTCCAACTAGTGTACTATGGAAAATATATCACTTGAAAAAATCTTCTTGTTTCTGTAATTTCTGTCGGTGAAATAGTGTACCAAGATATGAATTTGTCTCTGTTTCTAACTTTCTTTTTTTACTGCTTGTTATTCCTTTTCTGTTTCATGCTTTCTTCTGCCAGACATAAATTTATGGGGTTATCTTTTTGTAGATTTGCTACTCTTGCCACACGCATGGAGCAGTACATCCAGGGACAGTCAAGAGATTTGGTAGATAAGGCTTACACAAAATTTGTGAGTCGTCTCCTTAGATATTTTGTAAAACTGATGTATGAGTATTTTCATGATAACGGACTGCTTTACTGGTTTTCTTTGCTTCATTCACATTTCTGATAATCAAAACTACCATCGTTAGATGATGTAATACATGTAAAATTAGGTGCCCTAGATAATGTAGTACCTTCAACTTTGGTGCCACTAATTGTGATAGTAATCTTATTCAAGGTAATTCGAGATGATAATTTTAGCGTTAAAATAGATGCTCTTGAAGCAAGTAGGAATTATTGTATATTGTAACTAGTCATACTGTTTCTACCATTCTTAAGGTTAACTTGCTACCTGTCTTAATTCTGTCACAGTTAGCTATGATCTCTACTTGTATATTGTAATACTAGGGGTTTCTTAAACTCGGTTGAAGCCAAAATGTTGTTGTAATGAACTTTCCCGCAGTTGTATCCTTAAGACACCTTGGAAAGAAACAATTGTAGGTACTAGGATGTCAAATTTTTTTAAAATTAATTTGCCTAATTCTGTGGAACTCTTTCTAAGTTGCTTGTGCGACATAATGGTTTATTGGCTATGTACATTTTGCGTACTGATAATAGATTCTGGCTTCTTAGTTTGTGCATGGTGTGCTTCTTTCTGAGACATTCCAAACATAATTTTGCAGGTTACCGTTATGTTTGTAACATTGGATAAAATTGCTCAAGCTGATCCAAAATATGCTGATATTTTGCTCTTAGAAAATTACGCAGCATTTCAGAACAGGTATCGTCAGCTTGAGATCTATTTTTCTCTTTTTTTTTATTTTTATTTTTTTTTATTTCTGTCATGCATTATATTATGCCAATCTGCTATTAACAAACTGTTTGTTATGTGCAGTTTGTATGACCTGGCTAATGTTGTGCCAACATTAGCAAAGTTTTATCACCAAGCAAGCGAATCTTATGAACAAGCTTGCACACGGTTTATAAGCACAATCATATATTTCGTAAGTAGTGCTCTTTCATAGTTTCTCTCTCTCTTTCCTCACTGCTGTATATCATGGAGAAATTTGAATGCATTTTGTTTATCGTCAATCTTTCAAACGCTTAGTGATACTACTCTCTTAAATGCAGCAATTTGAACGACTTTTCCAGTTTGCTCGCAGAATAGAGGATTTGATGTACACTATCACTCCAGAAGAGGTAATTTGTGGAGATAGCATATTATGTCTTCCTTCTAGACTAAAAATTTACATTCCTATTCAACCAAATGGTCAATAGCACTCAAGAATATTTAAATCTTCTATCCTGGTATAAATAGCACCATACATTGGATGAGTAACTGCTGTATAAGAGATAACATTCAGTATGGAAACTTTTATTTGTCTGGGGTTTTGGTGGCACTACAAGAATGCAATTGGCAGTGTTGAGTGATAGTTCTCACTCTCAGTGCTTACACATATTAATTGAGAAAATCTTCAACAAGCATAAGTTTTTCACTTTCCTGATTCCATATCTACTGGTACATAGATGACTTTTGGAGCTTTGTTTCTTTGGAGCCGGGGGAACTGTCACATACTATCTTTAGTGTCCAACATATTAGTTGTCCAGTGTATGAATTTAGCACAGCGTTCTTTTAAGTATTTCATTGCCAATAAGAAGCAGTCCCTTATATATGAACTGATTTGCTTCAGTCAGCTGTCTAATTATATTAGGTTTTTTTATTAGTAATTCCAACTTTAATTGTAAGTTAGCACATGATAGCATGGATAGATCACTGATAGTGTGTGCAAAGCACTAACTTGCTTCATACCCTATACAGAGTCATTGTACTTTATTTACGTGCTCCTAAATTTTTGGATAGAGATGTGAGCAGATTTGGGATGTTTTCTATTAGACCTTTTTCTGGGACAATACCCAGTATTTAACCTAGTTGTTTCCTCAACGTGATGTAATATTTTTTCGTTTCTATTTTCATCAGTAACTCGACAAATAAACTTGCTGAATGCTTGCAGTCTTAGCTTCTGACTCATGCCCAAATCTTTTCTTTTTCCTGTTTTTTTTCTTAATCTCTTTCCTTAAAAGAGTTTAATCAAAATGTTATTTAGCCTGAAAGTGAAAGTTCTGCAAATTTTCAGATCCCTTTCCAGCTAGGATTATCAAAAATGGATCTGCGGAAGGTTCTGAAATCAAGTTTATCTGGGGTAAAACAGTTGACTGGCTTCAACAAAATCAGAATCTTGTTTGAGACTTTGAGCATCATACACTAAAGAGAAATTCTTCGTTTGTAGGTTGACAAGTCTATCGGTGCAATGTATAAGAAGCTGCAGAAGAATTTGACTTCAGAGGAACTTTTGCCTTCATTGTGGGACAAGTGCAAGGTACTCTTATTCATAATTTGGACTTCGTTATCTCACATGATAACTATCTTGCAGTTACGTGTTGCATGGTAAATGGTAATACGCCTTATTTGACTGATGAGTACCTGCCTAACATTAAAAAATTTGGTTACATGAAACAAGTGCATCGCTTTGTTGGTTACCTTCTGGACTATATATGTCGAGAGTTACCATTATAAGACTATTAGTGCAGCCTAATCTTTCTCTCTGCAAATTATTAAGTATGCAAAATGAGGATCCTGTGGTTTTACTAGTACGATCTGCAGAAAAGTCTTTCCTTCACAGACACGATACATTTATGCATTAAGCAATCGATATTTTGTCGAGAGAAGTGAAAAGGACATCCAAACTTTTGATGAGTGCAACCTGTTTTGTCAAATTGAAGATTTTGGAATCAAGTGGTCTTGGCGCATGATGGGCCATCTTCCTAATAATATAAAGACCAGCATACCTTCTGGCATGACTACGTCACCTTTTATGTTTGTGAAGATCTATTCAAATTCGATACCTTTGTTAATCTTTTGAACTTAAAAACATTGGACTCCCAATGTGGCTGCTGTAAGGCCATGCTTCTGTCTTGATTTTTGCATCAGGTATCTAATTAACAAAAAAAAAATAACATTACATTCTCCTGTTCTTCTTAACCAATGGTGTCCAAAATGATGCAGAAGGAGTTTCTCGACAAGTATGAGAGCTTCGCCCAACTTGTAGCTAAAATTTATCCGACGGAGAACATCCCACCGGTCCTGGAAATGAGAAACCTGTTGGCTTCCATGTAGAGTTGAGCAGCCGGTATTGTAGATTTCTGTTGTTTTATTGAATGCAGAGTCACCTGTTCTCAATATTTACTCCATACTCTTTTACCCAAAATTTATCTGTGCATAGGCCAGTCTCAGTTGATTGATACATGTGTGAGGTCGTGTATGTATCATGATTCATGTATCTTCATGCAATTTAGTAATTAGTAGGTGATTTTTCCTTTTGAGTTTCATAGTCAATTGTCACGGAAGAGAATATGTACTCAATAAATAGTCATGTTGTCGCATCAACCAAAGCTGCCTGCTTTGGTTGATGATTGTTCAGTGTATTTATTCGTTTCAGTTTATTTTACATGAAGTTTGTGTCTCATTTTCACTTTTTTTCTGGAAACAGTTTATGAATTTCTGTTTTTGCTAGATCAGGATTCTTGTTTTTTAGGCTTTTGTTTAGATGAACTCGATAATAGTGAGTGAGCGGCTCGAATTGATTTTATATTACCATTAATGAGGTTTTTGGAGTCCGGATGTTTCAATATTTTCATATGTTGTACTTGTATCGCTTCTTAGTCTGGTGGGATTCTATATGCTTACGAACTGGTGCTTTTCTTTGATCGGGAAAGCAAAGAAATATATAAGTGGAAAGAAAATAAATGAGACGAAATAAAAGAAACAAAAAGTAAGACACATAATATGATGTTGAAAACATGTTTTTTATATTTTATTTTATTGTTAAAGTTGAAAATATGCTTATTTACATCAGAATGTATTTATTTTGTAGTGACTAGATAACCGTAGGTCTAATAAGAAGACTTTGTGGTGGTGTATGCATATTCTTAGAAAAACCTAAAATTAACCTTTAATTTAAGTAAGGAATTTTTGGGGTTTGATTGGCAAAAGTTAAAAAAGAGAAATTTAAGTTAATAACGGGTACAATCTGGAAGTTTGGTATTGTGGTTATGATTTCTTACATCTTTCCCGACTTCATTTTTTTTAGCAAGTGCCATTAAATTATGATTTTATTAAATTATACAGTTTCAGCTTAAATCATGAGATTGCAGCTTTAGAAGAGTTTCAGACTTACATCATAAGATTGTGATTTTAGAAAGAGTTTTCAAACATCGCAATATACAGTTTTAAATTATTTAAATTATCATATTGTGACTTTAGAAATAGTTACAACTTAAATTATGAGGTTGTAATTTTAGAAAGAGTTTGCAATGTAATAATGAGCCCAACAATATATTTTTTAGATTTGTTATCGTGAGCTAATTATATAGTACCTAAAAATATAACCATGTTAATAACTGGATGATAATCATATCTATGAATAATTATATCTATGAAAATATTATATCCGGACTACAAAAACCTCAAAGATAATCGGCAAAACCAGCAAGCAGGACGATCCTTTTGAGTCAAGTCGCCTCTCGAATAGTGTTGAATTATTGAAAGTGAATAAGATCACCATTAACGATTGAAATCGAGAGCTTCTCCATTGATGATCGATATTACCGTTACACAAGAAATCACAGAGAATTCTTCTCTCACAAGTTGTGAAATCAGAAAAGTGAGTTGTGCGTGTTTGCTGCCTTATATACTGGAGCGTGTGTTAGCTTAACTCTAATTACAATTAATTTGACTAAACAACTTAACAGACTAATCTTTTCAAAAGAGGAAAGTAATTAGCAACTAATTAACAGTTTTTTTTAAAAAAATAAAGAAACAGAGTACGTGGAGAGAGAAAATGCATCTCCAGTAGGTGCGATTTTCACGCAGTAAAAAAATCCCCAAATCTTAGGGTTCATACCTTCGTTCCTAAATGACGAAGAAGAGAAGTCAGCTACGGAGTCAAGTAAGAGAATGCTTGATTAGTCTCACTGAGGATATGGAAGAGGAACGGGAAAGCGAAATTGAGGAGGAAGATGAACATGTGATATGTTGAGAATATATTATCCCAGTCGCTTGGGTATGGTCTTGGATTAATGTTAATAAAGAGAAGTTCCACCTCCACTTAACAAGGCTTTTAAGTGGAGAAATATGGGCTTCAAATTTCTATCATAGTATCAAAGCTCATGCCAAGGAGGAGGTACTGGGTAATCCCACAACCACCCGATAATTAAAAAGTGACACGTGACATGCGTAACAAAAAGATTTACAGCCTGCACGTGAGGGGGCGTGTTGGAGATATAAATATTAAATGTCTACCCTCTATAAGAGCTTAAGCTTTTAGATGAGATGTCAATTCTATAAGAGGCGGGAAAAGGAAACAGAGGGGAAATCAACAAGGTCGAGGTCGCCACCACGAGCCACGATTTACAATGATATTGGCGTGAATCAGCACCGTAATACCAAGCGATTCAACGAGTTGTTCGCCGGTAACCGCCGATTTGAGAATGGGGTTGAAATTCAGTATTATCCACCGCCTAATCGTGAAATATTGGAGTTTACGAAGGAAGACATACACGAATCAGTTGATTATTGGAAGCATGCTCTCATTGGTACGGTGATTGGGTTGAGGATGCCATTTGAGGCGATACAGAGATATACCGAGAGCCGATGGACCACACGACCGCAGATTCATGTAGCGCAGCAAGGGGTGTTTATCTTCAGATTTGAGTCGGAGGAGGATATGATGGAGACCTACAGAGGTGACCCGTGGATGGTCAAGGGCTCCTTCTCAGTGGGGTTACAACGTTGGACGCCGGTATGGATCCAGCTACATGCATTAGATTTAGAATTTTGGAGTCCTATTATGATAGGCAAGATAGCAAGCCTAGTGAGAAGACCTATCTATCTAATCGATAAGCTAACTGCAGCTAAGAGTAGGTTGACTTTTGCACGCATTTTTGTTGAGTTACAATCTGGGCAAAAACTGATTCATAAAGTTACCTTAAGAGGACCAGGGGGTGTGGAGTTTGAGCAGAAAATAAACTATGAACATATGCCACATCAGTGTTTCAAGTGTCATCAGTTTGGACATAATGCTAGAGATTGCAAGGGTATGAGGCCATCTTGGGTAGTGAAATCTAATAATGAAGAAGTTCAAAAGAGAAAAGAAAATTGAGGAAGAAGAAAAGGTAGGGAAAGTCTTGAGAGAAGCAGAGCAAGTGAGAGCAGAGACTACTGATGCTACACCACAGAGAGTAGGGATAGAGGAGGCAAGGTCTAAGATAACCACAAAAGCAAATTTCAAAGATGGGGACTTGAAGGTTGTCCTACACAACACTGCCACATGAAGTAAACCAGTAGCATTGGAGCAGAAAACACCAGGAAAACCATAAGAGAAGTACAAATCAGACTAGCATAGTGACTGGAAAGAAAGGTGGAATCAATCTAAGAAAAGAGGGACCAGCCCCAGGATACATAGGATTGGGAAGAGGTCTCACTAAGAAGGAAAACAACTAAGCAGCATTCAAGAGAAGGAGGAAATGAAATCCAGGAAAACTAAAAGACAAGGAAGAGTAAGAGAGGGGGTGACCCCAATGGATAGTGACATCATTGTAGGGGTGTGAAACTTAAGGGGATTCAATGATCCCCTTAAGCAAGTGGCAATGCACCAATTCTTAGCCACTAATTAGTGTAGTATAGGTGCCATCTTAGAAACCATATTGAGGAAGGAGAATTTTGATAAGATTAACAGAAAGTTATAGAATAAATGGGAGACAACTAATAATCTGCATATGAGCAAGAACTGTAGGATCTTGCTTGTGTGGAATAGTGACCTAGTGAGATTAACTGTGGAATAAATGGAGGCTATTCAACCTCTTCTGAATACATATTCATTAGAAATACCCAGCTGAGATGTTCAGTCGACTCCCTCCCCCTTTGTGGGGGTTCGGACCCCTACCAGTGAGTGAGCAGAAAAGGGAGGATCAGTATGTTCACTGTAATGTAGAGACCAAAGACAATACTTGGCGGGGGAAGATGACCTTTATTTATGCCCATAACAAAGAAGAGCAGAGGAAGGATCTGTGGAGGAAGGTTAGAAGTTTGGCCAATCAGATGAAAGGGGCATGGATGGTGGCAGAGGATCTAAACACTGTCTTGGACAAGGAGGAGAAGTGGCATGACAATGATAGCCAAATCAATGTGGGAGAGGAACTTAAAGGGGCGTTAGAGGATACTGGGCTTCAAGACCATCTGTTTGTTGGTCTAGTATATACATGGAGTAATTCCAACACATACTGCAAGTTAGATATGATGCTGATTAATCAAGATTGGACTGCTTCTAATAAGGATTATGTGGTTCAATTTATGCCTCCTAGCATATCAGACCATTCTCCTAGCATCACCAAACTTTTTGCCATCAACCACAAAGCCATGATTCCTTTTAAATTCAAGAACATATGGGCCACTGATGATAGCTTCATGTCTTTGGTTTCTGAAGTTTGGGAAGGCCAGGTTCAGGGCTGCAAAATGTTCCAGTTTGTGACTAAATTGAAGGTTGTGAAAGACAAATTGAAAGGACTGAATACAAGAAATATCAAGACTTGGATAATAGGACTTAGAAGAAGTATAAGGAACTGCAGGACACTCAAGAGAGACAATTCAGTCAACCTGGGAATGAGCAGCTTAACCAGTCAAAGTTGAAGGAGGATTATATTAGTCTTCAACAGACTCTGAATAAACAGCTTAAACAGAAAGCCAAAGTGGATTGGGTGGAAAAGGGTGATAGGTGCAGTAAGTTATTTTTCCAGCACATAAAGACCAGAAGAAAACAAAATAGTATTCTTTTACTTACAACACCAGATGGAACTATTTTAAACACTAAAACTGCTATCACTAACCATGTACTTGAATTTTATTATAACTTGTTTGGTGTAGATAGGCAGGTGAACCTAATAAACCAAGAGGCTTTTAATGAAGGACCAAAAGTAACTGAGGAAATGAACATGAAGCTGTAGTAGCCCATAGTGAAAGAGGAAGTCAAAGCTGCATTATTCAACATGAGTGATACAAAGAGTCCAAGTCCAGATGGCATGAATGCCTGCTTCTACAAAAAGAGCTGGTCAGTAACAGGTAACCTGGTATATGAAGTTGTTCGAGAATTCCATCAAAAGGTAAAATTTTAAAACAAATTAATGCTACATATGTCTTCCTAATATCTATAGGCCCGCATCATGCTGTAATATGATTTACAAGATCATTACTAAGGTGCTTGCTAATAGGACTAAGAATATATTGCCTGATTTGATTGACAGTTGTCAGAATGCCTTTGTATCAGGAAAAGACCTCTTTCAAAATGTCTTCCTCGCTCAGGAATTGATAAGAGGGTACAATAGAACTAATATTTCTCCTAGATGCATGATGAACATTGACCTTAGAAAAGCCTATGATACCATTAACTAAGATTTTCTTAAGAATGTTTTACTTGGTTTTGGCTTTGAGATTAGCTTTGTGAATCTGATTTTGTCTTGTGTATCTACAACTAGCTTTTCTTTCAACATCAATGGTAGCCTTGAGGGCCACATGCCAGGCAAACAAGGGGATCCTATGTCCCCTTATCTTTTTGTTATTTGCATGGAATACCTATCTAGACTGATTAAACCGAAGGGAAAAAAGCAGACAACCCCCTTAGCTTTCGGCCATTTTGCACTTTACCCCCCAACTTTGATTTTTAGCACTTTGCCCCCCAGTTTTGTATTCCGTCAAACGTTACCCCCCACGAGAATATTCCGTCAAAAAAGAATATTCTATTAAATTTTGACACTTTGCCTCCCCAGCTTTCGACATTTTTAACGGAATATTCATTTTTTAACGGTCACGCTACGTCGGGGGGTAACGTTTGACGAAATTCAAAGCTGAGGGGGCAAAGTGCTAAAAATCAAAGTTGGGGGGAAAGTGCAAAACGGCCGAAAGCTAAGGGGGTCTTCTGCTTTTTTCCCTAAACTGAATGTCAAACATAAGGACAATTTTAAGTACCATCCAAAAACTGATGGAATTAGGCTAACTCATATGATTTTTGCAGATGATCTATTGTTGTTCTGTATAGGTGACAAGCAATACATGGAAGTAATGAAGTACACAATGGATGAATTCTCAGCTGCCTCAGGACTTCAGATAAATAGCAACAAAAGTTCCATCTTTCTAGTTGGAGTGAAAGAAGAGGAAGAAAGGATACTAATGGAAATCTGGAATTTCCCTGCAAGAGAATTTCGAGTGAGATATCTGGGAATTCCTTTGAGCCCTAGAAAATTGAGAATAGCTGAATATGAGCTATTAATTAGGAAAATCACAGCAGAGCTGGAGTGCAAAAAAACTCAGCTATACTGAAAGACTGCAGCTGGTGAAAGTTGTATTAAGGGTTATCCAAAAGTTTTGGTGTTACATTCTTCCAATCCCAGTGGGTGTAGTAAAGAAGGTGGAGGGACTATGCAGAAGATTCCTATGGACAGGAAATGAGTCAGGGAGAAAGAACTTAGTAGCTTGGTCAAAAGTATGCCACGAGCATGAAATGAGGGGGGGGGGGGGGGGGCTACAGATAAATGAGATACTTAACTGGAATAAAGCCCTACTTTGTGCTCAAATTTCTAATTTCGACCAGCACCACAGAAGTGAGACCATTTGGACAACCTGGATAAAAGCATACAAGCTGAAACAAGAGGAAATCTAAAGGGTACATATAAAGGAAGGGGATTCCCCCTGGTGGAAAACCATAATCAGACTGAGAGATGAAATGCATAGAACTATGCCTATGTTGCAGCCTGCTGATTGGAGAAAACTAAAACAAAACGAGGTAACACATATTTTCTATAAGGCTTATCATAAGGAAACCCCAAGTGTTGACTGGTGTGCTCAGGTATGGAACCCCCTATCTACCCCTAGAGTTGCATTTATAAATCGACTTATTATGCATAAGAGTCTGGCTACCAGAGGAAGGTTAGCCAAATTCAAGATGATAACTGACCAAACTTGTAGTTTGTGCAATTTAGCTGATGAATCTATTGAGCATTTGTTTTTTCAGTGCCCACAGGTCAAACCTATCTTTGAGCTCATGATGAGAGCAATGGAGTGTATGTCCAGGAGGTGCAATTAAGATACTGGCAAAAAAACTGTTGTCTATCAAATCAAGATAGCTACGTTTGGTTACTTATTAACAGAAATCTGGCAATGGAGGAATCACAAGATTTTTGAGAACAAACAGATACCTGCCCAGACCTTGTGTAAAGATATAGCCAATGAACTGTAGGTTAGGCTAAGGTATAAGTTTGGGAAGAAACTAATAGAACTATTAAGAGCATCCTAGAAAACATGAATATAATTTAATAACTATTAAGGAATGGTATACTTGCTTTATTTTTGTGAGGCTAACCCACATGTACAACATATGGAGGACTGGACACAAAGCAAAAGTGAGGTAGCTCTTCTTACCCCTTCTTCTCCTCCCCTGAAAGAGTGAAAAGATCAGTGTTTGAAGCGGCTGCCCACATTAGAGCAACCATGAACTGCTAGGTGTCACCCGGTGAGTACAGTCACATGCTAGACCTGGAGCTGGAAGGAAGTGGGTGCACCTAAAGATAGTTTGACCATGAGAGGGTCCAGGATGGCAGTTGATGGTATAGGGCTTCATGCGAGTCATGGTCCTAGACTAGAGCTTAGCTTGTTTCTTAGGTTCACAGTGCACTGATTTGCGCATTTGATTTCTAGAGTGTCTAGAGTTGAGCTTCATCTTGGGGTATGCCCCTCGTATTCTTGTATGACACTCTTTCAGTTCTTAATCTATTTACCTTCCGTGAAAAAAAAAATTTAACAGAATTTTAAATAAATACTAAAAATGAAAAGAATGAAGAATATGTTGAAATGGAGGATTTAACACCTCGCAAGATGGGCGTGGATGTTGATGAGTCCCATCTTGGAGATAATCTTCTAGAAGGGTTGGAAAGCCATGGGTTTAGTGCATAATATCAACAATCTGCTGATCATTGGAAATGTGTTGAACTTTGAGTAAACATTACTCGACTTCTTCTCTAACAAAAAAACAATCAATTTGGATGTGCTTTGTCCTTTCATGGTGGACTGGATTATGGCAATGGAACACGCACTTTGGTTGTCTGTATAGAGGATTGGAATGATGCTTGAAGTGACAAAAAGATCTTTAAGAAGTTGAGTTAGCCATATGATTTCACAGGTGGTTGTTGTTATTGCCCTATACTCTGCCTCAATGGATGATTGACTCACTATAGGTTGTTTCTTAGCCTTCCATGAGACTAAGGAGTTGCCAAGATAGATATTGTAGCCAGTGATGCTGCACTTAGTTTCCTTGCAGCATGATCAATCACTATATGAGAGTCCTTTGAGATTGAGATCACAAAGATAAAAAGATCTCACTGCCTGGAGCTGTTTTGAGATATCTGAGGACCCTATGAGTTGCAACTAGATCAGATTCTGTTGGATCTGACATGTGTTGAGTCAAGGATTGGATGCTGAAGCTAAGATCTAGTCTGGTGATGGTTAAGTATAAGAGCCTTCAAACTAATCTCCTGTAGATAGAAGGATTAGTTAGTGGGGCTGAGTCTTCTATTATGTGTCTCTCTGGTTTCCCTCCATTGGAGTATTACTTGGCTTGCATCATAAGTAGCCAGCTTCCTTAAGGATATCCAGTGCATACTTTCTCTGGCAGAGAGTGATTCCATACTTGCTTCTTGCAACTTCTATCTGTAAGATATACTTTGAATCACCAAAATCCTTGATTGTAAACTTCTCATCACGGTGCAATTTGATCTTGTTGATTTCCTCTATGTCATTTCATGTGAGAATAATACCATCCACATAGATGAATAGGCTATGAAAGACGGGTTAGTGGATTTAAAAAATAAGGAACACTCACTTATAGATTGAGTGAAACCATAAGAAATAAGAGAATTACTAAGCTTAGTACCACTTCATTGAGGCTTGCTTTAGGCCATAAAGACTCTTCTTGAGTAGACAAGCCTTCCTTCATTAGGTTTGCAATAACTCAGAGGAGGCTTCATATAGATTTGTTCATCTAGATCCTCATAAAGGAAGGAATTATTGACATCTAATGGAGTGATGTACCACTGTTTTGCTGCTGCAATTGCAATGAGTACCCTTAGTGTTGTGAGTTTTGCCACTGGGGAGAATGTGTCAAAGTAGTCTAGACCTTCTTTCTGTGTGTATCCCTTGACCACTAGTCTTGCTTTGTAGCTTTCTATGGAGCCATCTGCCTTGTGTTTAATTTTGAACAACCATTTGCATCCTGTGCAATGCTGATCAGAAGGTAGTTCAGTGAGAATCCAAGTGTTTGTTCTTTCTAGTGCATCTATTTTTGTCTTCATTACATCTTTCCACTCTTTGTGTATGCTTGCTTTAGTGTATGTCTTTGGTTCTTCAATGTTAGTTATAGAAGCAATAAAAGCTTTATGACATTTAGGTAAGTTACACTCATAAACCTGGAGATAAGCAGGAGGTGCAATGTAAATTACAAAGTCAATCTTAAGCGTCGAATCGGCTGCGTTCGATATAAGCGCATCGAACAGTGATCGTTCGATACTAAATATACTAGTTTGGTTCTGTATCGAACTGGTGTATATCGAACTAATCAGATTCAATGTAGTGCTGAGTGTCGAATGCAAGGCCTTCGATATGGTGCAACACTGAATGCTAAGAGTTCGATCTTGGGACGTATCGAATACTTGGAGTTCGATGTTGGGTAGGTTTCTATCAGTCTTCAATCCGTCCGTCGAATGTTAGGGGACGGTGTATATATAACCTCCGTCCCGCGGGCCCCATTGGCAGTTGGGGAGAACGCATCGAACCGAAGAGGTTCGATGCTCATTCTACATCGAACATCAGCCGTTCGATGCGCATTTAACACCGAACACTGCCTGTTCGATGTATTATTCAGCAGGCCGGTACCATTGGGCCGACCCAATAGATGATATTGGGACAATCCCAAAATATCTCCATCACTTACCATATCAACAACCATTCACAAAGATATCCCCTGTTGATAAGGAAGATAGTAAATCCTAATTCTATTATGTAAAGATTTAGTAGTCAAAGTTTTTCTATAATGTATAGCCATGTCAACGTAATTCTCTTCATTCACTCCACCATTAACGAACTTACCATATAAGCTTAGGAAAACTGTCCTATAAATCTCTATATATACATTCATTGTAGTAGAATCTGAAAGTGCAGGGTTTTCTGGAATCAATGTTAGACGATACAATGTTAGACGATGTTGGGTTAACATTGCGGATAACATTGAAACCCGATAGCTTGTGCGAAAACTGTTCTTCAGTTACCAAATTTAAGTTTTGCCTTTATTCACTTATTAATCAAGTTCCACGGTTTTGGTTGTTTATGTTTATGTCCAGGAAAGTATCTTAATCATAAGGAAGAGCTATGGAAGATTCCTTACTTGAAATTTCCATAATTCAAGCTAAGTTGAATAGTCAACTCACACGCTTTCAAAATAAGGAAACAATATTGGCCGGTCTTTGCAATGCGATTCTTTCCAGGATTCTCTGATTTGAAGAAGATGTGTTACCTTGCTAGCTCGGTAATAAAGGAAACACATATTCAAGAAAGATTTTGAGTTCACAAAGAAGGCAAATTTCAACAAGGAAACAACAAGAGTTACCAAAGCTGTGAACTACACATCTTGGTGGCAAGACTCAAGAAATCTATAAAAGATGTGAAGTTCATCAAGATAAAGACAAGACAATCGTGCTAAACAATCTGAGAGATTAATCATACTTTGTATTGCCTTCGTTTTGCTTTTGCGAAGTTTTTGTATCAACTACTTAAGTCTAGTTCATAGAAGTTAAGTAGTTCTTACTTGTCTGCTTCGTTGAGTCCGATCAACAAAGAGCGTGATTGAATTGTTGTGAGGAACGTTTCTTTGTTAAAACCTTTATGGTTATTTGGCCTAAGGCTCGGAAGTTTTTAATAATATTGAAAACTTCTTAAAATTATATCTTCTTGCATTTATATTCCGCTGCACATTATCTTGAACAAGAAGATCACAATAGAGTTAAGGCAATTCCAGCTTAACTCTCAAAGTTGTTGTGTCAATCCACGATCCAACAATTTCATAATCATCCAAAAATACAAAATCAATATATGTTCAATTTTAAATTTCTTATTGGTGTCAGAGCCTAAGCTAAAGAGGTCTTGGGTTCGAATCCATCGTCACCCATTAATCAAAAAGTGTCACGTGACATGCGTAACAAAAAAATTACAACCTGCACGTGAGGGGGCGTGTTGGAGATAATATATAATTAAATGTCTTCTTTCTAATAGCTTAAACTTTTAGATGAGATGACAAATTCAATACGGACGGGCCCGTGTGACCTTCCCAGTCTCCTTCATCAAGTCTCCTTCATCAACTCTGCTTTTATACCTCCTAGTGGATGCACAAGATGATGATTAATGGCCTCATTGAGATTGATCCTTCTGATAAAAATCTCTCTTGTTTTAGTGTTGGAATAGCTTTGTTCGTAAGTTAAAAGTGGGGATCTCACTCTATATTACTCTTGTTCCCATTGATCTCTTGGTTGATCACACTTCTTTGCACTGACTATGATATAAACCTTTATTCATATCAAAGTTTGTCTAGTAGGGAACCTGGAGACAAACTCAAGACGGTGAAGGTGACACACATGATTCCAATAAAGAACAAGCCCCACACATATGAATGACTTTGAGTGATATTTCGTATCAAAAGCTCCTCAACTTTTCATTGTGACCTTACATGGTTGTTTGTTTTTGTACCTATCATTTGTGGATTAGTTAGCAATCCTTTGAGGCCATGAAACTCTTCTGTAGCTGAAACATTTACCTCAAAGTTCACTGAAAGGCTTAGCAACTCCTAGGTCGTTAGGTGTCGTCACGACAAGTAAAGTAGATATAATCGAACAACTGATTAGTGTTTATGGCAAAAATAAGAGAGTCGATTCGAGGCACAATTATAGATAAAATTGTGTTTAAGGATAGAGACATTCGTCATAACTGTAATGGAGATTCAAATTCTAATTTCACAGATGGTAGCAACACCATTGCAAGGGAGGGTCGTGGAGATCAACACCGGAACTTAGCATGCTCTGTGACTATGAAGCTAAGTGTACTGTGATAAATGTCTTGTAAGTAGCATTGTAGTGATGTGAGAATATATATATATATATATATATATATATATAAATATATAAATATATATATGTTGCTCCTTAAGGCTTGCCCGGGGCAAATTTGGTCTTAAAACGCTCCTGGGCGCTGTATCGGGGCGCCGCCTTTGTGGGGGCGCACACCCTGTAATTTTGGCTGCATTTTTCTTCTTTTTCATAATTACCCATCCCAAAAGTGAATAAAAAATATAAAATTGACCCACTTTAATATTCTTGGCCAAAGTAAAGAAAGAAAAAACAAGGATTTACAATTGTAATTTGTGTAATTTGTGACATGAGTTTTCTACTTTTCTTCATTAATTATTTTTTTCCTTCCATTATTTAGGGTTTCTCCCATAACAGGATCACATCAAAGTATGATATGAATATGATCACCTCTTTTGCTTAATTCCCAAGGAGCCTACGAACTACGGTATTTCTTCTCATATGGTTCTTTTGTGAAAGCATTTATAAATGCTCTTTGTGACTTGTGAGAAGTTCACGAATATTTTTGAATTTTGCATTTGAGCAATTTGGTTTTAAGTTTTAACTCATATATATTTTGAATATTCTCAAGGCTATAAGTTTGTTATTGGTTTTATTCAATATTTCTTTTGATTATTATATACTCATTTAGTAATATTTTGCTTAAAATAAATTAAAATGCAACATTTATTGGGCTTAAGCCCTACGCCTCGAGGTTTACGTCTCGCTTCTAGCTATGAAAAACGTCGCCCTACGCCTTTAACAACACTAATCATATATATAATTCTCAGTGTGCCACTTTACGACGAGGGTGAATTATTTATGCACATCATTTATAAATATTGCCATCCCACTACCCCATAATATAAATATTGGGGTAGTTACCGACACAATCATCATGTCCTTTTGCTGGAAAAGTAGTTAGTGGCTGGAATTCATAGTCATTCAGGTTGACCTGACTTTTGGCATAATTTGCTTGACTTCATTCACTCTATGGTAATAAAACTTCCATCTTGATCTCGGTCTCTTTATCATCAATATTAAAACCTTGCAAGTTTTCCGTCTAATTCCAGAATACAAATTTCATTCCGTCTAAACATCCATATATATTGCTAACGTCGATCAGTACGTTCAAAAGTTCATCTATGGAGGGGACCCTCCGTTGTGTTACAGCCCTCATATTCCTGCACATTCTATTGGCAGGCTCGGTGGCCAACGGAACAACAAACATCACCACTGATCAGTCGGCTCTTCTTGCCCTCAAAGCACGAGTCACCTCTGACCCCTACAACATCTTAGAAAACTGGACAGCCTCATCTTCAGTTTGCAATTGGATTGGCGTTACGTGTGGCTCTCGTCATCGCAGAGTAAGCACATTGAACGTATCCAACATGGAACTTACTGGAGACATTCCTTCGGAATTCGGGAACATCTCGTTTCTTGTTTCACTCGACATGACAAGCAACCACTTTGGGGGAATTCTGCCTCAAGAGTTGGCCCGTTTGCGGAGATTGAGGTTCATCGACTTGAGTTACAACAACTTCACAGGGGATGTTCCTTTCTCCTTTACTTTCTTGCCTCAACTTCAGTACTTGTTTCTAGCTAACAACAGTTTTACGAGTGTGCACTTATTCCTACACTCCTCATCCAATGAAACGAAAAAGCTCGAGATTTTTGACGTCTCGTTCAATTTTCTCCAAGGTAACATTCCGCAATCAATAAGCAATCTCCAAAGTCTCAAAGAATTGAATATGTCAGGTAACCAGCTTTCAGGCTTCATTCCTTCCATGGTGAACATGTCGAGTATGGAGAGATTGGATCTGTCTCGTAATAATATCGAAGGGGCTATTCCATTAGGTGTCTTCAACATCTCTACACTAGAAGTCGTCCGTTTCAACAGGAATCTCATGTCTGGTACCCTTCCCGACGACATATGCCTTCGACTTCCTTTACTGAAGCGGCTCCAGCTATCTTACAATATGATGCATGGCAAAATTCCATCAGGTGTTTGTAATTGTTCTCAGCTCCAAATCCTCTCATTGGCACATAATAACTATGCTGGAAACGTGCCACAAGAAATTGAAAAGTTAGATATGCTTGAGGAATTATATCTCGGCTTCAATTTGTTAACAGGTATCCTTCTTAATTTCCCCTTTTTCAAGATATATCTATACGGAATTCTTTGCTTTTTCTTCTTTGGAGTTTAACTATGTGCATGGATTGAAGATTTTATATTCTTATGTAGACATTGCATGTGATCCACAACCCCCACCCCTCCCCCCCAAAAAAAGTTCTAAACTCTCCACAATCTTGTTGCCCAACACTCAAAGGAGAATCAAAAGTTGGAGAAAATTCACAGTAACTGGTTGTTGTGTGTAATGAATAATTGAAATATATATCTTCCTCTAGTTTTACTAAAAAGGTAAGTAGAATTGTAATAATGGACTGTTACTAGTACAACTGTAAAAGCACTAAAACAAAACACGCAAGATTTTACCGTGGTTCGGTCAATCAACTTCACCCACGAGGCTTTTGCTCAAAAACAACTCAAATTGTAACTGTTTCTCATATAAGATTTACTCACATAGGTTTTATATTTTCTCGTACTCTATTGTCCCTCTAACTAATTTATAGTACATGTTGTAATACTCTATCATTGTCTTTCATTTGAGTCTAGAGCCGTTTAAGATAGCTCGGATATTCTTCAACTTGAGGTTTCCTAGCCAACTATTACAGTTAACTAATTCAGAAATATTGAGTAATAAATACCTAAAAGCTAGTTAATTAGATATAAATCTTTTTAAGCGTTTTTCATTCACTTCTGAGTCTTCAGTTTTTTATAAGGCTGAAGAAAACCTTATGGGATGCATGGTTGCAACTGCACTCCCGTCATTGTCGCAATTTGATTGACAAACTTCTATAAATAACTCATTTTTTCCTACGATCACAAATGCATGATCTTTTCTATACACACATAAAATAATTCGATTTAGGGAGAATTACACAAACTATCCCTAAACTATGGCGTAATTACACAAACTACCCCTCTTGTTTGGAAAATTACACAAACTACCCTTATAGCCGAAAAAAATAAAATAATTAAGACAACTTTTCAACTTCAAATCATAGCAAAAACTAAAATCCGCAGATATTTTATTTTTTCTTTGAGGATATTATTTGTTTTTAATTTATTTTGTTTTTTTGAACGAGATAAATGAGGTTTAATGCAATAATTTTGATTTAATTTTTATTTCCTTTGTAATATAAATAAAGAGCATGAATTTACATTCAATAAAATATAAAAAACAATATGCAAAAAATTAGCCATAAAGGTAGTTTGTGTCATTTCCCAAACATGAGGGGTGGTTTGTGTAATTACCCCATAGTTGAGGGGTAGTTTGTGTAATTCTCCCTTCGATTTATGCTGATTTTGAAAATACAATAAGATATAAAATTAACTGAAAAGCGAGGCATAATCTTAGTTACGTAAAGTAGATATTCCTAGAATATTTTCCTATGAAAATAGTTGACCTCTTACAACAAAAAAATATTATTTTTTGATATAATAAATTGGCAACGCGCTACAAGAAATTTGTCCATTCCCAACGCCTTCTTTTCTCAGCATCTCTTTTAAGTGCTGGTAAAAAATTTCGGCACACAATACACGAACAACATGTTATTACAATAACCCAAAAATAACGATGGAGTATGGATCCCTAGCGCAAACAACACCAGCGCTAGGGTAGTGCTGGTAAGGACAAATTAATATTTGTGCCCTGTAAGTTTACCATTTTGATGAATCTGCCCAATAACTACCGAATTTTTGAAAATACTCTGCGTTTTGGCATTTTCTTAATTTTTATGCCATGTTGCTACCACATAGGAAAAAACGGTGACGCGTCTGCCGACTTGGAAGGAAAGACACGCGCCATGGCTGCCACATGAAATTTATTTAAAACATAAATATATTTATATCCATAATATATATATAAATATATATGAAAAATATATCTTTATATATTAAAATAAATCGAATATATATAAATATATAAAAAAGGAAAAAAAATCATAAATATCATTTTTTATTACTGAAATTAAAAAAATTCATTTTTTATTACAGAAATTAAAAAAACATTAACAAAAAAATAGACCACCCCCAAGACCACTACAACTCGCGGTTGCAGCAGTGGATCGACGCCAACACTGCTGCAACTCGCGGTTGCAGTGGTGGCAGCGTCGCCACCATTGCAACCGTGAGTTGTAGCGGTGTGGGTGGGTGGGGGGTGATCTATTTTTTTTTATTTTTTATTTTAGTAATAAAATAAGAAATGATTTTTTTTTATTTCAGTAATAAAAAATGATATTTATGATTTTTCCCTTTTTTATATATTTGATATATTTAAGAAGGAGGGGATGCCTCTCCTAGGTCTCAGGTTCGATTCCCATTGGGAGCGAATTGAGTCCAGCCTTCTGGGTCTGGGCCTGTCACACATGGTTAGCCTAGTGTTGATCCCCAACTGGTTGGCGAGGTTTGCAGGCTATTTCGTCGACCCGTGGGTTTACCCGGTGCACACCCGAAGGGTAGTGGCTGAGGGTTCCCACGTCATCAAAAAAAAAAAAAAAGAAGATACTTTTTAATATATTTATATATATTGTGGATATAAATATATTTATGTTTTAAATATATTCCATGTGGCAACCACATAGCACAAAAAATATATTTTTATTTTAAATATATTGATGTGGCGTGTGGCTTTTTTCCATGTGGCAGCCACGTAAGCGTATTTTTTCTTATGTGGCAGCAACAGGGCATAAAAATTAAGGAAATGCCAAAACGCAGAGTATTTTCAAAAATTCGGTAGTTATTGGGTAGATTCATCAAAAGGGTAAACTTACAAGGCACAAATATTAATTTGTCCAGCTGGTAAAGGTTTTCACCAGCGAAAAAGAGCGCTGGCAAAGACCTAATAATGCGTTAGTGAAAACTGTATTTTCTGTAGTGGCGGTTTAAGAAAGACTCAAATAAAAATAATAATGTAACTAAGAATAATATTTGTTATTTCTTATATTGAGCATTTATAATTATGATAATTTCTAGACTAATGTGGATTAAGTTATACTACATAAATAAAATTAATACATTTTTATTTGTGATTTTTAACAATGATTTATAACAAAATTTGGAATTATCACCAATATTGTATATATGTTGTTTCTTGTATTATAACTAGAGTTGTTTGCAAATTTTAAAAAGAAAATCAAGTTATAACTAGAATTGTGTTATAAGTCAATTTCTACATGTGGACACAACGTAGGACAAAATACACTCTAAATTGTTTGAATTATATTTTGTTCGAATGCATATTTTGTCGAGTTTTTGAAAGGTAGTGATGTTTTTGTCGTATGAAAAGATGATGGACAAAAAGCACTTTTTTGATATTGTAACAGACAGAAAAAAAAATTTGCCTCTTATTTAATTGACATCTATATAAATCACGAGAACTTTTTTTTTGCAATCATCTATGAAAGAAATTGGTTGTCTGGTTATACGAAGCATTGTAGTTTTTTTAGGTTATGTATTGGTCTCTAAATAGTAATAAAAAAAAAGCCAGTATGCAATAATATCAGAAATCTAGTAACAATTGAAGTACTATTAGTAAACAACCAATGATCATTAAACAAACAAAGAACACCAACAACATATATATCATGTTTATCATGTTTGTTCTTTGCTACCTTGATCATATCATGTTTGTTTTTTGCTATCTAATTGACCATATATGTCATGTTTGTTCCCTTTTTTTGGCAGGTTCTATTCCTTCCGGAATTGGAAAACTTCACAATCTCCGCTACTTAGAAATGCTTAGTAATATGCTTGGGGGATTTATACCATCTTCTCTATTCAATCTTTCATCTTTGTCATATTTGGATTTGGAGAAAAATAATTTGAGCGGATTCTTGATGGAAGATTTTGGTAATCTTACCATGCTTAAGGGTATTTATCTTGGTGAAAACAGTTTCACAGGTACATACATGGATATAAAATATCATTGCTTTGATGAGAAAGAGCTCCATAAGCCTAACGTACTCGACCAATAACTTCTCATGTTTGTTTGTGTTTTTTACATGCATGCAGGTGTAATACCACAAAGCTTTGGCGAGTTTCGAGAACTAGAGATACTAGTGTTGGATGAAAGTAGTTTAAGAGGCTTCATACCTACAAAGATATTCAACATCTCAACATTGAGAATAATATCAATTATAGGTAATAACATTTCTGGTAGTCTTCCATCCAATATTGGTTATCTTCTACCCAATCTTGAACGTCTTTTTCTTTCGGGCAACGAGTTTGGTGGAGTTATACCAAATTCTATTTTAAATTGTTCTCAGCTCACGGATCTAGACATTTCCCAAAACAATTTCATGGGTACAGTTCCAGATTCGCTTGGGGAGCTTAGACTCTTGCAATTCCTGAACTTGCAGGAAAACAATTTTATAAGCGGGTCCGAATTAAGGTTTATCACCTCCTTGAGTAATTGCAGGAATCTACAGGTGTTGGGTATCGGTTATAATCCTCTAAATGGCATTCTCCCTCGTTCTTTGGGAAATCTTTCTTCTTCCCTAATACATATAGATGTTGCATTTTGCAAAATCAAGGGCTCAATTCCAAATGAAATTGGTAATTTAAGTGGATTAATATTTATAAATCTTTATGAAAATGACTTGGCCGGATATATTCCAACAACGCTCAATGGTTTATCGAGCCTTCAACAACTATATCTTGGTGACAACCAAATAACAGGATATATTCCCAGTAATCTCTGCAAATTACAGAATTTGGGGGCAATAGACTTGAGCATGAATCATCTCATAGGGTCAATTCCAGAATGCTTGGGAAATGTCTCATCCTTAAGAGAGATTTACTTGTCTTCTAACAACTTGACCTCCAGTGTACCTGTTAGCATTTGGGGGTTGCAAGATCTCCAGTATCTCGTTCTTTCCTCAAATTCCTTTACAGATTCTCTGTCTCCACAAATAGGAAATCTGAAGAAAGTGATATACATGAACCTGTCAATGAATTTGTTCTCAAGTGAAATTCCTGATGTGTTTCAAGGCATGCAGATGTTAACCGACTTTTATTTAGATCACAATAGATTCCAAGGATCCATTCCAAAGTCTATTGGTGACATGTTGAGTTTGGTTTCGTTGGATCTTTCCCATAACAACCTCTCTGGTATGATCCCAAGGTCTTTAGAGGCCCTTAGCCAACTAGAATATTTCGACGTCTCTTTCAATGAATTGTCTGGAGAGGTTCCCACAGGAGGACCTTTTAGGAACTTCACAAGTCAATGGTTTCTTTCCAATGCTGCATTATGTGGACTTTCTAGATACCAGGTTTCACCTTGCAAAGGGTCACCGCATAGATCAAAGATGAAGAAAGTATTGTTAGCTATACTCATACCCCTTGGCAGTGTATCTTTATTATTTATTATCATCTGGGCCTTGATACCGTTTAGAAATCGGAGGCAAAATAAGTCCGCGATAGAATCAGATACATCTTTCGCCAGGCCACGACTTGCAAGACTTTCTTATTTTGACCTTTTACATGCAACCAATGGATATAATGAAGCTAATTTGCTAGGTGAAGGAAGTTATGGTTCTGTTTATAAAGGGGTGTTACGAGACGGTGTGACTTTGTCCATAAAAGTACTGAATATGCAATTTGAAGGTGCAGTCAAATCGTTTGACGTTGAATGTGAAGTACTACGTAATCTTCGTCATAGAAATCTTACTAAAGTTATCACTAGTTGCTCTAACCTAGATTTCAAGGCCATAGTACTCGAGTACATGCCAAACGGAAGCCTTGAGAAGTGGTTGTATTCTGAAAATTATTTTCTGAACATCATACAAAGATTGAGCATAATGATAGATGTAGCGAGTGCATTGGAATACCTCCACCATGGTTACTCAACACCTGTCATTCACTGTGATTTGAAACCTAGTAATGTGCTTCTTGACGAAAATTTGATTGCTCATGTGAGTGATTTCGGTATTGCAAAATTCTTGGCCGAAGATAAGAGCATCACACATACCAGGACCCTCGCTACAATAGGTTACATGGCACCAGGTAAATAGATTTACCATTTTTATTATTCACTGTACACACAATTATGTTTAATTTGTTTTTGTTTGCATAATAGTCAATACCATGAACTGAAAGCAAAAATTGTTTTAGAATATGGATCGGAAGGCACAATCTCTACGAGAGGTGATGTGTATAGTTACGGCATCATGGTATTGGAAACTTTCACAAGAAAGAAACCTAGTGACGAAATGTTTTCTGGAGATGCTACCCTCAAGAATTGGGTTCAATGTGCATTGCTTAATAATGATTTGAGTCAGATTATTGATTGCAATTTGATAAGACCAGATGAGGAAAACTTAGAGGAAAAGATACATTGTGTAGCATCTGTTCTGAGGTTAGCTCTGCGTTGCTCACTAGATACTCCTGTCGAGAGGATGAACATGAAATGTGTCATTGTGGAACTAAAGAAAATGAGGCTTCAGCTTGTAGAACACAGGAACTGAAACTTGATGGCAAGTATTTACTAAATTATGTTTAGTTTTCTGAGCTAGAAGTTTGATATTAACCTTCTAATTAGTGTTGTGTTGTTACCTTCAACAGGCGGCATGTCTGTGAGATTTAGGAACTCGGGGACTCGAGGTAGTGACTTGGTCCCTGTTGAATACAAGCTCAAGAATAATGGCTCAAAGAAGAATTAACTTGTAATGGAATTTATTAATGCAAACTCACGCTGTTATTAAATATGTTTTACTTTTCAAGATACTTGAAATTTATCTATGTTTATCAAATATATATATATATATATATATATATATCAATTTTGAGCTTTGTAACATTCATGAGACATTGTATGAACCTAGTAATATAATAGTACTCAGGCCAATATTTATATTTATGTATGTTTGATCAAGAGAATATTAAAGATAAAGTTGAGAAACTAAGAAGTGTAGCATCAGGACAAATGAACATAGTTAAAGGAACCATTCCTGATGGTGTCTGCCAATTGCCTAATGTGAGAAATATAACAACATAATTTAGCTAAAACTTATGGGTTTACGTTTAAGTAATATTTCATCTTGCAGTGAAACTTCTTTAGATTTTAACAAGTATTAATGATGATAGATTTTGTGCTTATTATGCTCCTTAGCCTAACACGGGAGAGAAACATAAATGTATATATAAATAATTTTTATATATCCTTAATTATTTACGGTGATTGAACAACCACTACAAGATTCAGGGGTCTTTAGGGACCGCCGGGCGGTCGCGGATGCGTTTGGTCCCCTACCCTTTGGCGATCGCCTTGCGGTCGCGGGGACCATTTTCTGCGACCGCATAATTAAGGACCGCCGGGCGGTCCCTAAAGACTCATGGGGACCGCCGGGCGGTCCCCAATTATCTGAGACTTTTTAGAGACCGCTCGGCGGTCCCCAATAATATTCATACTTTTAGGGACCGCCGAGCGGTCCCCAATAATATTCATAGTTTTAGGGACCGCCGAGCGGTCCCCAATAATATTCATAGCATTAGGGACTGCTCGACGGTCCCTAAAACTATGAATATTATTGGGGACCGCTCGACGGTCCCTAAAAGTCTGCGACAGAATAAAAAAAAATTCAATAATATTCCGGAAATTTATCAAAATATTATTGGGTTTTTTGTATAAATTGCGTGTAAATATGTGCAACAAACAATTACAAGAACAAAAACAAAGGAAATAATAATAAAAAAGTAAAATGAAATGAAAGTTAACAAAATAAAACAAATAAAATAATGAAATAAAAGTAAAAATAAATGATAGTTATTAAAATAAACCAAAAACAATAAAAAAGAAATGAAGAACATATTGTTGGGTGTTTTTTTGACTTTTGTTATAAAAAAGGGTTGCGTTTTGGATTTGAACAAAAAAAAGAGACGCGTGTTTCTTTAATAGAAAAAAGAAGAAAAGTTGTGTTTTGGATTTGAAGAAATGCAAAAAAGAGAAGAGTGTTTCTTTAAAAGGAAGAAGAAATGAAAGTTTTTGTTGGATGATTTTCATTTTTGTGATTTAGGAAGAGAAAAACGATAAGAGAAATTTTGGAGTTGGGTGTTTTTGAAGAGTGTTGAAAAATTGGATAGGAGAGTGGTTGTATATATAGAATTAAGGGTGAAAATTTTGAATTTTCGGAAATTTCAAATTCCCCCCTTCCCCCAATCCAGCCTATTTTTTAAACAATTAGGGACCGTCGGGCGGTCCCTAAAGATACTTGGTGACCGCCGGGCGGTCCCTAATGACATGTGGTCACCGCCCGACGGTCACTAAATATGGTTTTTAGGGACCGCCGGGCGGTCCCTAATAATATTCATACGTGTTTTTTTTTTTTATTTTATGAAACGATTTCCATGTGTTTTTGATTTTTAGCAACAAAATTCATTATAACATGTCAATTGAAGTAATAAACGATCATAAAACCACTAATTTAGTTATTTAATAGTAGATTGAATGAGATTGAGAACGTTTTTAACGTTGAACCTATTCTACGTTATACGTACACTTAACCATCGTATGTTGTTTCAATTTGTATGAAACTTTGTAATTTTGTTCTCTTAACTATTATTAGGATATTTATCAACTAAACAAACAGCACGACACCTTAATTGTTTCATAAAACCAAAAAAAAAAGTATGAATATTATTAGGGACCACTGGGCGGTCCCTAAAGCCACTTTTAGGGACCGCCGGGCAGTCTCTAAAGAGATGTGGTGACCGCCCAGCGGTCCCTAAAGGCGGTTTTAGGGACCGCCAGGCGGTCCCTAATAATATTCATACTCTTTTTTTTTTTTGATTTTATGAAACGATTTCAATGTGTTTTTGATTTTTAGCAACAAAATTCACTATAACATGTCAATTGAAGTAACAAACCATCATAAAACCACTAATTTAGTTATTTAATAGTAGATTGAATGAGATTGAGAAAGTTTTTAACGTTGAACCTATTCTACGTTATACGTACACTTAATCATCGTATGTTGTTTCAATTTGTATGAAACTTTGTAATTTCGTTCTCTTAACTATTATTAGGATATTTATCAACTAAACAAACAACGCGGCACCTTAACTGTTCCATAAAATCAAAAATAAAAGTATGAATATTAGGCGGTCCCTAAAGAGATGTGGTGACCGCCCAGCGGTCCCTAAAGGTGGTTTTAGGGACTGCCAGGCGGTCCCTAATAATATTCATACTTTTTTTTGATTTTATAAAACGATTTCCATGTGTTTTTGATTTTTAGCAACAAAATTCATTATAACATGTCAATTGAAGTAACAAACGATCATAAAACCACTAATTTAGTTATTTAATAGTAAATTGAATGAGATTGAGAAACTTTTTAACGTTGAACCTATTCTACGTTATACGTACACTTAATCATCGTATGTTGTTTCAATTTGTATGAAACTTTGTAATTTTGTTCTCTTAACTATTATTAGGATATTTATCAACTAAACAAACAACGCGGCACCTTAATTGTTCCATAAAATAAAAAAAAACTATGAATATTATTAGGGACCGCCGGGCGGTCCCTAAAGAGATTTGGTGACCGCCCAGCGGTCCCTAAAGGTGGTTTTAGGGACCGTCAGGCGGTCCCTAATAATATTCATACTTTTTTTTTTTGATTTTATGAAACGATTTCCATGGACCGTCAGGTGGTCTTGTTGCTAAAAATAAAAAACACATGGAAATCGTTTCATAAAAAAAATAAAAATGTATGAATATTATTAGGGACCGCCAGACGGTCCCTAAAACTACCTTTACGCGGTCCCTAAAATCCATTTTGGGTTGGGGACCGCTCAGCGGTCCCTATTTTGAGCTGGGACCTCCCAGCGGTCCCCATTGCTCCGGGCGGTCACCGGGGGGGGGGGGATTCGCGAAAACCCCCCCAATCTTGTAGTGAACGCCGAACGAGCTTTCAATGCACTCTGGGACGAGCCCGTTATTTCTAGTCCCGTTCATCAACTCTGCTTTTATATCTCTCTGTAGATGCACAGGCTGAAGATTTATGTTCTCATTGAGATTTGATCCTTTTGATAAAACTTTCTCATGTTTTAGTGTTGGAATAGGCGTGTTCATATGTTAAGTGGGGATCTCACTGTATATTACTCTTGTATGTTTCCATTGATCTCTTATTTAATTTGGTTTATCACACTTCTTTGCACTAGCTATGACATAAACCTTTATTCATATCAGAGTTTTGTCTAGGAGGGAACCTGGAGATAGACTCAGATGTGACACATATGAGTCCAATAAAGAACAAGCCCCATACATATGACATTCCTAAAATGAATGACTTTGAGAGTGATATTTCGTATGAAAAGCTCAACATTGTTACCGTGGTAAGGTTGTTTGTTTTTGTACCTATAATTTGCAGATTAGTTAGCAATCCTTTGAGGTCATGAAAACTCTTCTGTAGCTGAAACATTTGCCTCAAAGTTCACTGAAAGGCTCATCTACCCCAGACGGTGAAGGTGACACATTTGAGTGATATTTCATATGAAAAGCTCCTCAACTTTTCATTTTGACCTTACATGGTTGTTGGTTTTTTACCTATAATTTTGCAGATTAGTTCGCTGAAATATTTACCTCAAAGTTCACTGCCTCACCTACCCCATTTTAACATGTGTGCAGCGTGTTCAATTACCATAAATAATTAAGGAGATATAAAAAAGTATATATACATATATATATAAGGAGATATAATATATATATATATATATATATATATATATATATATATATATACTAGTAAAGTACCCTTGGTCTATTTCAAATGATTAATTTACGTGAATAATTGATGTCTTTGAGAAGATTTATGGGGAATTTTTGGAGAAGGGATATTTCTATCAAACCCCCCAAACTATGGGGTCATTTACCGCACAGGGTCAGAACTTTAGTTTTAGCGGCAGTGCCCCCTAAACTTTGGTCGTTTGTGCGAATTTCTCCATTTTCCAGTTTTTTGCAATTTTTCCACCAAAAATCACCGAAAAAATTATTTAAAGTTTGACTAAAACCTTCGTCTCGATGAGACGGTTCCAATGGTGGTGACGGTGATGCAAAATTCAAAGTTATAAGATGGGAATTCTAATTTAAGTGTAATACACTTAAATTAAATTTCACGTGTATTGGCTTTGAATTTTGCGACACCGTCACCACCATCGGAACCGTCTCATCGAGACGAAGGTTTTAGTCAAACTTTAAATAATTTTGTCGATGATTTTTTGTGGAAAAATTGCAAAAAACTGGAAAATGGAGAAATTCGCACAAACGACCAAAGTTTAGGGGGCACTGCCGCTAAAACTAAAGTTCTGACCCTGTGCGGTAAATGACCCCATAGTTTGAGGGGTTTGATAGAATTATCCCTTTGGAGAATTTATAAAGTTTTGCAGGTTTCTTATGTCTTCTTTACAATGTATGAACAACCATATGTGTAATTTTCGAACTCTTTTAGTACTTTTGAAATCTATTAATTTTTGTTGATTTTTGCATTTTATTGGTATTATATGTAAAAAATATTATTGCTTTGCTATGTATTTTTAATGGTGTCTAATGATAATTGATTTCGTAAAAATTATGCTTTTGTAAACTTTTTGTGTATCTACACAAAGCTATATACGAGAATGTTGTTTTTTGTTCACGTCTCTATCAATTTTTCGGCTTTGGATCTCCTCCTACAAATTAGTACTACGTCTTGTCCTACATAGTGTGGATGCACGTCACGTGACAAAAATTAAAGAGCTTGGTATCCCTTGTTTGTTTGAATTTATTTATAGCTTTTGAATTATTTTCATGAGTTGTCTTACCAGATTTAAAAGATCTATATTTTTTAAACAAATTGTTTTTCAAATATATGAAAAGATTGAGATTTTTATTTCCAAGTCATATCTCATGAGTTTATTTCAATCTACTCCAACAAGGCAACATTAATCTCATATGGGCATTTTATAATTTCTGCCCGTTAACTTACCTCAAATTCAAGTTTTGCCCTTTTTTTAAACGGGCTCGAAAAATGCCGTGTAACTTTTTTTTTTTAATTAATTTCTGCCCGACGGGCTCAAAACTGGGCTTGGTCAGCCCAGTCAATTTTTTTTTTAATTAATAACTATATTTAATTTTAATTATATTTTGATCTATATCATAAAGAAATTGTATAAAATCAAGTTTATTAAAAACAATTGTCTTAAAATGTTTACTAAATTTATATTACTAGTAAAAACTAAAAATAAATTATATATATACTAGTAAATTAAAAATAAATTATATATTGATCTAAATCATAAAAAATGTATATATTCAAGTTTATTAAAAAAGTTTATCTTAAAAAGTTTAATAAATATACGAACTATACCCATCGTTTAGCCTCTTTTACGAAACTATACCCAATTTTTGAACTTTTGCAATACTATGCCCAACTTTTGAAAACCGTAACTATACTATACCTATACTAAATTTCCGGCCAAAAAACGTCATTTCCAGACAAAGTGACATCATGTCTCGGCAAGTGGGGGGGGGGGGGGGGGGGGGGGGGGTAATATAGTCATTTCCAGATAAAATTCATTTAATACTACAAAAATAATTCGAAATATTGCAGTTATGCCCTCAGACTTTATCAATTCAACTAATTTAGGTTATATTTTATAATTTTATATAAATCTTTATTTAAAACAATATTTATAATTTTTTATAACAAAAAAAAAAGTCATCTTCCCCACCCACCCCCACCCTCCCCGACCACCCCCTACCCCGCCCCACACGCTCCCACCTCCCCGACCCACCCCTACCCCGCCCCGCGCCCCCACCTGCCCCCACCACTGCAAATCGCAGTGATGGTGGCTGTGGCGTCGATTTGACGCCACCACCACCGCGATTTGCAGTGGTGGTGGGTGTGGGGCCGGGTAGGGGTAGGTCGGGGAGGTGGGGGCGTGTGGGGCGGGGTAGGGGTGGGTCGGGGAGGTGGGGTCGTGTGGGGCGGGGTAGGGGTGGGTCGAGGAGGGTGGGGGCGGGGAGGGTGGGGGTGGGTGGGTGGGTGGGTGGGGGGGGGTGGGGTGGGGAAGATGACTTTTTATTTTTATTTTTTTTTTGTTATAAAAAATTATATATATTGTTTTTAAAAAAGATTTATATAAAATTATAAAATATAAAGATTTATATAAAATATAAAGATTTATATAAAATTATAAAATATAAATATTTATATAAAATTATAAAATATAACCTAAATTACTTGAATTGATAAAGTCTGAGGGCATAACTGCAATATTTCGAATTATTTTTGTAGTATTAAAGGAATTTTGTCTGGAAATGACTATATTATTTTAAAATTTAGAAAACTCTATTTATTTTAAATTTAAGAAAATATTTATTTTATTTAAAAAAGAAAATTGGGTGTTAATGTAATATAAATTTAGTAAACATTTTAAGACAATTTTTTTAATAAACTTGATTTTATACAATTTCTTTATGATTTAGATCAAAATATAATTAAAATTAAATATAGTTATTAATTTTAAAAAACAAATTTGACTGGGCTGACCAAGCCCAGTTTTGAGCCCGTCGGGCAGAAATTAATTAAAAAAAAAGTTACAGGGCATTTTTCGAGCCTGTTTAAAAAAAGGGCAAAACTTGAATTTGGAGAAAGTTATCGGGCAGAAATTATAAAATGCCCATCTCATATATATGATTTCATAATTAAATCACAGGATATTTCCATAAATCCCTTTTATAACGCAAATTCAGTATAATAAAGTTTTCTGTATAAATTAGAACAAACTTTAATTTGAACAATTTGTTTAATGGATATTTATTTTATTATGCGGGTGTGGTTCAATGGAAATAAAAAATTATTCTACCATTTTAATTAAAAAATAAAACATAATGACCAGATGAGTAGCCTTCAATTTTCAAGTGATGAAAATAAAGTTATTGCCTCTACTTATTTTTCTTTTGATTTGTTGAGATTTCAGAATTTTTTATTTTGAATAGAAATTGTTCATTAATAGTTAGATGTTACTATAATACTGTCTCAAATAATGACAGAAAGTTCGAATAATGTCCTACAATAATTATATGTTACTATATTTATATTCAATCCGGGTTGCTTTTAACATAGAAAACTTAATTGAAAACATTATTAATTAGATACTTAAATTAAGATATGTATTATATAATACTTTATCCATTTTTAAACAGTAAATGAATGTAATATATATTTATGGTTAATAAACAACACTTGGTCCAAGACTTTGAAAAAACAAACAAAGTATACTAAGTTATTTGATTTTTGTCATGTGGCGTGTATCCACACTATGTAGGATAAGATGTAGTACCAATTTGTAGGAGGAGATCCCAAGCCGACTTTTTGCTTTCATTTATTACTTTTTTTAGTCAATTTGTTGCTCTATTGCACAACCCGTTATTTTCCTCAACGACCATCACAATGATTTTTATGGTCATATTTTCACTTTTTTGCTCATCACTTCTCGTCACCGCTTAGCTATATCGACTTCAAAATTAACCACCAAATTCATCCATAAAACTCCCTACTACCAACACCATTATTCTCCTCAATGACCCATACTAACGATTTTCCATGGTCATATTTTCACCTATTTGCTTATTCACTTCTCATCACCACTCAGCTTCACTGCCTTCAAAATTAACCACAAAATTCCATCTATAAAACTCGTCGCCACCACCTTTTTTCTTTACCACCATGCTCAACCTACCTCCATCATTATTATATCTCACAATCTTCTACCACATGCACCACACATTCAACAACACACGTCAACTTTTTATTTTGATTTTTTTACGCAAATGGATCATTGTTGTAATCATCTGACATCGTTTTTGGTAATTGTATTTCGTGATCTACAAGTGTTTCTAAATAAAACTCTTCCATGTACTTCTTTCAGTTTCACATATTTTTACTAAATTTTTACCTCTAGTCCTAAAAGCTTGTGAAGATTAAAGTATTGCCTTCGGGTCTAACCCTACATATATTTTCTGAGAAACCACCAATATTACTGTTAAGACCAATCGCAGAAATTAAAGTACCCCATTTCTTTTTCTAAATTGTTAAAATCATTAAATGTTTTTGCATGGATAACAATAGGGTCCCACAAATCAAAAACACAAAATCTGTAGGACGGAATTGGAAGAACTAAAATAAAAGGACTGTTCAACAATTTACAACACAACCACTAAGTAAATCGCGTAAAACTTTTAGAGTAAAATCGAAAGAATTGAAAAATAAAAGGACCTTTCAACAATTTATACACGACCCATAGATAAATAACATAAAACATTGGAGGCAAATTTAATAGAATAAAAAATTAAAAGGATTGTTCTGCAATTTATAACGGGCTCATAAGTTGATAGTGTAAAACCTTTGGGGTAAAATCCAAAAAATTAAGAACTTATAGGACCCTTCGCAATTCACATTAAATAATTAAAGAAAACCTGAAGGGTATAAAATAAGAAAAATAAAAATTGTATGGGCAAAAACAAAACAATTTAAAAGTTGAGGACAAATGAGTAAATGAATTTTAGTAATTAACATATATGTTAGGGGTAAAATAGGAACTATTAATATTAGAGGACCAAAAATCAAGCCCTTTATTATATAGTAGTAGATATATAAAACTTTTGGGGCAAAACTAAAATAATATTAAAATAAAATGACCAATTAATAATTTACAGTTGGGCCTATAAATAAATAACAAAAACTTTTTGGTCAAATTTAGAAGAAGTAAAAAATTAAAAGGACCATTCTACAATTTACAGCATGCCAATAAATGCAAGACGTAAAACTTTTGAGGCGAGATCGTAAGATTTTAAAAAATAAAAGACTGTTCTGCAATTTACGGAGGACCACAATGCTATTAGCTGTTAAGAAATTTTCTTATTGCGGGTTCCAACCGATTAATACGTGCGGACCCTCCAGATATTTACTACTGTAAAACAGTAATTAGTTGAACTTACAGGGGCAAAATTGAAACACGAAAAATCTTCGTCTGCAGCTTGCTTGGAAACATTCATTCTTATTATATAGTAAAGAAATATATATATATATATATATATATATATATATATATCTAATGTTAGGGTAAGGGGCATAACAAGCACAAAATCTATCATCAATAATACTTGTTAAAATCCAAAGTTTCAGCTAGTTGTTATATTTCCTACATTAGGCAATTGACAGACCATCATAATGGTTCCTCTAACGTTACACTTCTTAGTTTCCTAGCTTCATCTTTAATATTCTCTTAATCAAACATACATAAATATAAATATTAGCCTGAGTACTATTATAAATAAATAACAAAGTAAGTTTACATTAATAAATTCCATTACACGTTCTTGTTTGAGCCATTATTCTTAAGCTTGTATTCAACAGGAACCATTCACTACCTCGAGTCCCCGAGTTCCCAAATCTCACAGACATGCCGCCTGCTGAAGGTAACAACACAACGCTAATTAGAAGGTTAATATCAATCTTCTAGCTTAGAAAACTAAACATAGTTTAGTAAATACTTGCCATCAAGTTTCAGTTCGTGTGTTCTACAAGCTGAAGCCTCATTTTCTTTAGTTCCACAAGGACACATTTCATGTTCATCCTCTCGACAGGAGTATCTACTGAGCAACGCAGAGCTAACCCCAGAACAGATGCTACACACTGTATCTTTTCCTCCAAGTTTTCCTCCTCTGGTCTTATCAAATTGCAACCAATAATCTAACTCAAATCATTATTAAGTAACGCACATTGAACCCAATTCTTGAGGGTAGCGTCTCCAGAAAACATTTCGTCACTAGGCTTCTTTCTTGTGTGAGATTGTCGGATTGTGGATTGACACAACAACTTTGAGAGTTAAGCTGGAATTTCCTTAACTCTATTGTGATCTTCTTGTCTAAAATAATGCGCAGTGGAAGATAAATGCAAGAAGATATAATTTTAAGAAGTTTTCAATATTATTAAAAACTTCCGAGCCTTAGGCCAAATAACCATAAAGGTTTTAACAAAGAAATGTTCCTCACAACAATTCACTCACGCTCTTTGTTGATCGGACTCAACGAAGCAGACAAGTAAGAACTACTTAACTTCTATGAACTAGATGTAAATAGTTAATACAAGAACTTCGCAAAAGCAAGACGAAGACAATACAAAGTATGATTAATCTCTTGGATTGTTTTGCACGATTGTCTTGTCTTCATCTTGATGAACTTCACATCTTTTATAGATTTCTTGAATCTTGCACGCCAAGATGTGTTGTTCACAGCTTTGGTAACTCTTGTTGTTTCCTTGTTGATTTTTGCCTTCTTTGTGAACTTCATATCTTTCCTGAATATGTGTTTCCTTTATTACCGAGCTAGCAAGGTTACACATCTTCTTCAAATCAGAGAATCCTGGAAAGAATCGCGTTGCAAAGAACCGCCAATATTGTTTCCTTCTTTTGAAACCGTGTTGAGTTGACTTATTCAACTTAGCTTGAATTTTGGAAACTTCAAGTAAGGAATCTTCCATAGCTCTTCCTTATGATTAAGATACTTTCCTGGACATAAACATAAACAACTAAAACCGTGGAACTTGATTAATAAGTGAATAAAGGCAAAACTTAAATTTGGCAACTGAAGAACAGTTTTCGTACAAGCTCTCGGGTTTCAATGTTATCCTCAATGTTGTCCCAACATCGTCTAACATTGATTCCAGAGAACCTTGCACTTTCAATCTCCCCCTTTGTGCCTTTCTTCACAAAACCCAACACCTGTTCCAATCAAGTCTTATATCCAGAAAGTTAGAATCAACAAGAAACACATTAAACTACTAAACTGCTCCCCCTCAATACAAGCTAACATATTCAAAGTTAAATTAACAAGGACAAGCATTAAGGTCATCACTACATCCAAATATGTTCTGACCCCAACATTCATCAATGTTGCCTCAACATTGAAACCAGTGAGTTTCCTGCATAGAAGGTTAACCAGACAAGCAGTTCAAAAAGTGCTTTTCATAAGAAATTGCAAGAAATAGCAGTTAGAGCAGTTCAACAGTAGTACTTAGAGTTACAGGACATAGCTAAATATCAAGGACATGTCCCTTGATCAAATAAAAACAAATAGAGATAAATGTACCAGCAGTGCAACCATATCAGCAGTTCAAAGAAACAACATAAACTAGAAGGTTAGAAATTTAAAAAACTTGGAACTATTCTCCCCCTTTTTTTGAAGAAGGGAGTTTCTCCAAAATTTTCACCATATCCTCCAGTTCTTTGAGGTGCTCCTTCCTCTCCTCAATCTCCCTCTGAGTATCAGCAATTTTCCCCCTATACCAGTTCAGCATATGATCCACAAAAGTAGAGGTTATGACCATGCAATCTTCCTCTTTGGACATAGGCACTGAAGTTCCAACAAACTTCTGAACCTTCTTCTTCTCAGCCCTTGGTCTCACCACTCCTTTTGGGTTCCAGGGAAGGTCTCTCACTCTTGATCCAGACAAGTAGCTTGGGAGAATTGTCAATTCAATATCATTCTTCCTCCAGCCCACAGTGACACTTGTCTTCAATCCTTGCTTGCTAAGGATTTTGCAGATGAGTGAGGGAAAATGCAGCATGTCATTCTTCCTTCTAGCAACTTCTGACATTGACTTCACAATCCTCTCCCCCATATTCACAACTAGCCCATTCTTGAGTTTGTACACCAGAGTGCTGATTCCTTGGTCAGTACAGTGACATTCTTACTTGGCAGCCAGTTGAAGCAAGCTATCTTGTGCAAGACAACACTAAGGGAGGTGAGTTTTGTGGTAGGTTGAGCATCTCTCCAGATTTTGACCAACCCTCCAGTCAAGTCTTCCATCACTTCATCATAGTGGGGGTCCTCTGATTCTTCAGTCAGTGGGAATCCACAGATCTTGTTGATGGTGTAGGGTTCAATGTTAAAAATTCTCCCCCTCACCCAAGCTTTTCCATACTTTGGAGATCTGTAGTCCCTGATCCACTTGGAAAGATTCAGGTAGAACTCCATGACAATCTCAGGAGCATAGTCACTCAGCTCCATCACTGATTGGTGCATCCCTCCTGCCTCAAGCAAGTCCATCACATTTTGTTCTTTGAAGCTGGCCATCTCTACAACTCTTTCAGTGTGAATCTCCCTTCTTTTGAAGGAATCCCACTTCTTCTCCAACTCTTGTGAAAGATAGTAAGGAGAAAAGTAGCCCTCCTCCTCATCAGGATAGATCACATATAGCCCATCAGTATACTCATATGTCCCTGATGTTGCCTCAATATCAGCAACAACATCAGCAGCAAAGTCGTGCTCTTCCTCAGTCTTTTCCTCTTCCTTCTCCTCTTCTTCCTCTTCATCCTCAACATCCACCACCTCTACTTCCTCTTCCATCACTTGCTTTCCTTTCCTCTTTCTCTCAACAGCAGCAGCAGCAACAACCTTCTTCTCTTCCTCAGCCTTCTTCTCGGCTTCAGCAGCCCTCTTCCTAGCTAATCTCTCAACCTGTCTTTTTCTAGCCTCAGCACGTTGCTTAGCAGTCTCAGACATAGTTTTCAACTTCTCCCGTGCATCCTTGCTCTTTTTCTTTTGAGCCCTAATCCACTTCCTCACCGCTTTGTCCACAGACTTATCACGGACTTCTCAACAGATTTATCAGCAGATCCACTACCCTCCCCCTCAACAGTTATATCATCATCAATTTCAGGGTTGGGTTCAGCAGTGTTTACCTCAATTTCAGGATCATTGGTGATGGGGGTGATTGATTCAGTAGTTGGCTCAACATTGGAGGTCGATTCTCCCTGTTTGGACTTCTTCTCTCGTCGCACATAGGGAATTGCCTTCCTTTTAGCAACAACAAGAGCATCATCTGATTTTGCAGCAACACCCCTAGTGTGTGAACGGGTGCATGCGGCAGTGGGTTCACTTTCCAGGGCAACATCTGCAAGAGTTTGCATGGGAGACTTGCTTGCCATTGTTAGTAGAGAAGTTTTGAGAGAATTTGCAGAGAAAAACAAGAGAATTTGAGAGTAGAGAGTGTAATTTTGCAGAGTAAGCACATATAAGAAAATTGCAAGCACAATTAAGGGAAATAGGGTTTTGATTTTTGAAATACCGTGAATAAGGAAAGAGAATGAATGTTAATGGGCAGTTACTAAATTTGAACCAAATAAAATTTCCCACTATGTTTTCCCGCGCACACGCTTTGATGTTTAAGTGACAGGTAACCAGAGCGGTTTTAAAAAATTTGAAAACTTATAAGTTCCTGTTTTCAATGTTGACCTGCGACTATGCTCAATGTTGGGATAACATTCGGTAACATTCAAACTAGAAGGTGGAGGTACAGGCTTCACCAAGGCAAATTCATGTGAGAGCTTGAGTTACATCCAAAAATACATCTGAAACTTAACTAATATAGCAAGTGAGTACCTCAGACATAATGTTCAGATCAAGATCATGAGTAAGCAACATAGATAACAAGAAACACACAGAGATAAGCAGTTGAATTCAAGGAAAAATTCACTTACACAGCGTAGAAAGTCACAGAAAAGTGTGTCACCTGCAGTATGTCACCCAAATTGTATGCCTCAACACATGAATTATACTCCCCCTAAGCCTAGACCGACACAACTCAACAACAAGAAAGAAAACAATGCAGTTCTATATGAATGCAACAATGTAATGTCTAATAGGTATATGGTAAACACATATGAAAAACTCCTCAAACCAGCATAACACACATCCCTTTATAATCTTTATTACTTCCATAATTCATCTGAACCAAAAACTGAAGGTTGCTAAAACACAAAGCTAATGTCACTACTGAATGAGGGCAGCCTGAACTCCACACACCCCAGTAACAACATTAACAACAACAAGTTAGGCAAGTACAAAGGTCTTGAATGTTGGCAATTCATTTATCATGCACCCCAACACCCCAATTCCTTATGCATACTTGTTTACCAACATGCATTCAAGAGAATCACCAAGCGATCAATGCTACTAAATGTAAGAAATCTAAACCTCAAACATCCTAGTAGAAAGGAACACCCTCATGTGGTCCTTGGCCAAACAAACAGGAACATATAAATAAGCACAACTGAGTAACACTGAAGCTGTCAACATCATGCACCCTAGGTTCTCCACATGTCCTGTACACCTTCCATATGAATAAGACACAACTAAAATAGACATCAAAGTAGTGAACTTTGTGTACCGCAACTTTTTCATATATTAGGCTATCACAACCTCAGACAAACAGAAGAGTTTTATTATTTTTTTAAAACCACAGATGTGAAACTGATAACTAGAAAGAGTTGTTAATCAAAGAGTTCAACCACACAAACCAAATCTGACAAAACAAAGACTAAATGAGACTCACAAGAAAATAAATTTAACAAAGGAAAACAACAGAATACCTATTACACCACAACCAATATACTAGTGCTAGACACTGGTGTTATGTCAACACTGGTTCCCTCAACATTTTCGCATAATGCACATGCCAAGAGATTTTCTCAAGCTGAAGAATCTCTCAGTATCTAAAAGTTTTGTAAACATATCAGCAATCTGATTAGTTGTCTTAATATGTTCAATGTTGATCACTTTGTCCTCTACCATATCTCTCAGGAAATGATGCCTTATGTCTATATGCTTAGTTCTAGAATGTGGAACAGGATTCCTAGAGATACTTATGGCACCTAGATTGTCACAGAACATAAGAAGTGTATCACTATCTAGCCCATAATCTGAAAGCATGTGTTTGAGCCACACAAGTTGGGTAACACAGCTGCCAGCTGCTACATATTCTGATTCAGCAGTTGATAATGAAACACAGTTCTGCTTCTTGCTATACCAGGAGACCAAATTATTCCCCAAATAAAAACAACCCCCACTTGTGGATTTCCTGTCATTCACATCACATGCCCAGTCAGAGTCACTGAAACCAACCAAGTTAGTGTTAGTGTCATAAGAATACCAAATACCTAAAGGTGAAGTTCCAGAGATATATCTAAGAATCCTCTTCACAGCAATCAAGTGAGATTGCCTTGGATCAGCTTGGTACCTAGCACAAACACATACTGAAAACATGATGTCAGGTCTAGAGGCAGAGAGATATAGCAAACTACCAATCATGGATCTGTACAATGTTGGGTCAACATTGCTGCCAGTGCCATCTTTTGTTATCTTCACTGAAGAGGACATATGAGTTTTGAGTCTTGCAAGGCTTGGACTCTTGTAGCTCAAATCTCTTCACCAGATTCCTTGCATACTTCTCCTGGTTCAGGAAGATACCATTCTCCAGCTGCTTAACTTGTAGTCCCAGAAAATAGTTGAGCTCACCAATCATGCTCATCTCAAATGTTCCTGTCATAGAATCAACAAACTTGTCTAAGGTAGACTTTTTAGTAGAGACAAATACAATATCATCCACATAAATTTGAGCAATGCATATATCAGAGCTTTTTCTAAGGACAAACAATGTTCTTTCTCCATCTCCTCTATTGAAACCTAGGCCTAACAGAAAATCAGTTAGCCTCTCATACCAAGCTCTAGGAGCCTGTTTTAAGCCATACAAAGCCTTCTCAAGTTTGTACACATGGTCATGATGTTTAGGACCAGCAATGCCTTTAGGTTGTTCTACATAAACCTCTTTGTCAATTAAACCATTCAAAAAGGCACCTTTAACATCCATTTGGTAAAGTTTAATCCTAAGACAGCAAGCAATAGCAAGAAGTAATCTAATTGATTCTATTCTAGCTACTGGAGCAAAAGTCTCATCAAAATCTATACCTTTTACCTGAGTATAACCTTGTGCAACCAACCTAGCTTTGTTCCTCATAATTACACCATTCTCATCAGTTTTATTTTTGAAAATCCATTTTGTACCTATTACATTCACATGTGATGGCCTAGGCACTAGATTCCAAACTCTGTTTTTGGTGAATTGTAAGATTTCCTCTTGCATGACATTAATCCAGTAACTATCCTTAAAAGCTTCAGTTACATTCTTAGGTTCAATGGAGGACGCAAAACAAGATGCATTTTCAACAGTACATGAAGAAGACATACAAACACACAACTTAGCCGTATCCTTGTAATTCACCATTTTTTTTGTTGCGTGTTCTAACTCTTTCAGTAATTTGTCCAATTACTTGAAAGGCTGGATGATCTCTTTGTATCCTAAGAGGAGGATCTCTTCTGGATACAGGAACAACTTCATCTTCAGAATCTGACAGCACAGATGTTGGCCTAACATTAGGGGTTTCTGGTGTTAAGTCAACATTTGTTCCAGTTTCCAGTTCAGCATCTCCAGCGTCTGTATCCAATGTTGAGTCCAATGTTGGAGCAACATCTGAACCAGTGACTTCTTCAGTACCTGCAGAAACAGTCAGTTCATCAAAAATGACATTAATTGATTCTTGTACAGTACGCAATCTTGGATTGTAGACCCTGAAAGAAGCACTATTAGAAAAATATCCAACAAATATACACTTTTCACTTTTAGGATCAAATTTGCTCAAATAGTCTCTATCTTTTAACAAATAGCCATTGATACCAAACTCATGAAAGTGTGCAACTGTTGGTTTTGAACCCTTCAAGATTTCATAAGGTGTCATAGTAGTACCAGGTCTAAGATAAACTCTATTACTAATATGACATGCAGTATTTAAAGCTTCAGCCCAGAGTTTCTTAGATAGGTTTCTAGAATTCAACATTACTCTAGCCATCTCTTGAAGTGTTCTATTCTTCCTCTTAGCAATCCCATTTTGCTGAGGTGTCTTAGGTGCAGAGAACTCATGGAAAATGCCTTTAGTTTCACAAAAATTAGAAAAGCTTACATTTTCAAATTCTTTTCCATAGTCAGACCTAATTCTTCATACAGAAGAGCCATACAGATTTTTGATACTAGCATGTAAAATCTTGAATGAGTTGAATGCCTCTGATTTTTCTTTCAAAAACTTAATCCAGGTATATCTTGAAAAATCATCAACAATAACAAAAGCATACTTCTTACCATTTAGGCTACTAACCTCAATAGGACCCATGAGATCCATATGTAGCAATTCAAAGCACTTATTAGTTCTTGGGTTAGTACTCTGTACCTGAAGTGGTAGATGGACATCTTTTGTTTGTTTACCTTTTAGGCAGTCTTCACAAACAATTTTACCTGGGCTAGTCAACTTAGGCAGTCCTCTGACAGCCTCTAACTTCTGTAGTTTCTCCAGGTTTCTATAGTGCACATGTCCTAACTTCTTGTGCCACATGACATATTCATCTACCTTGGCATGGTAGCATTCAGCTTTATCTTGAGCAAGATATCAGTTATCCTTTGATCTTGTACCTGTCATGACACAGACATTGTCACTATTAAACACTTCACATGAACTTTTATCAAAATTAACTAGAAAGTTATCATCACAAAGTTGACTTATGCTAATTAAATTTTCTTTCAATCCTTCAACCAACAACACATCCTTGAGTGGTGAAAATCCTTCAACATCCAGTACTCATTTTCCAATGATTTTCCCTTTAGTGCCACCTACATAGGTAACTGTTCCAACAGTCCAAGGGATTACATCTTTTAGGTTGTCAATGTTTCCAGTCATGTGCCTTGAACATCCACTGTCAAAATACCACTTACCTGCAAGGTTAGAGTAAACAGCAGAAAAGACAACATTGCAAACAATTTTAACCTTAGGAGTTTTTTATCCAAGTTCAACTTTTATGCCCTTCAGCTTTGTTACCTAATGTTGGGGTAACATTCAGATCAGAGGTTCTCCTAACATTGGTACTGCTATTCATTCCTGTTTTCTTTTCAATCACATTTTTGAATTTTTTAAAATAAGGTTTAATGTGACCAGGTTGAAAACAATATTGACAGATAAAAGTAGGCTTTTTCATAGTGTTGACAGGAATTTCACTACTACTTTTCTTGATAACATCAGCTGTTAAGTAGGCATTCTCAGTATCTTTAGAGGGAGGTTTCTCAATATAGCCCAAACCAGTTTTACCTTGGTTTCCCATAATCAACATCTCATCAAGCTTAGATGTAGAAGAGGTCCATTTGGCAATGGTTTGTTCAGCATTATTTAATTTTACCTTTACCTCCTTTTTCATACAGTTTCAGCATCTCCTTAATGCATCTAATCTCTTCCTTCAGGCTTTTGTTGCTCTTGATGAGTTTGTGATTCTCAAGCAGCAGTTTGTGGTAGATAGACTTCAGGTCTTCAATGATTTCCTCCTGGGACATTTCTCCTTCAAAGAAATATTCTTCATCAAGATTCACTGAGCCATGAAAACAATCAAAGTTAGATTCATCAAAGTAGGACGCAAGATAAGGTTCAGAATCAGTATCATATTCATCCCAATCTGCAAAGAAGGTCTCAAGCATGTTTGGCTTTTGTAAAATTCTAGATTAACTTGAACATGTGATGATTAACCCAACTAAAGATAGCATTAAGAGCCTTTTCATTGGAGTTATAGAGACTTACCTCTGCTGCTGTCCAATCTGCTTCTGGTTTTGGTACTAGATCACCTTCACCATCTCTTGGTAATGCTGGAAAAGAGTATCCATTGATCACAGATTGCCAGGCTCGAATATCAATAGCTTTGATGTGAGACCTCATCCTGATCTTCCAGTATGCATAATTGGAGCCATCCAAAACTGGAATCATGTTGGTATTAGGATTGACACTGTCCATAGTGTTGTATCACCTCCAAACCACTAGCGTAGTCGGTGTTTGGCTCTGATACCAATTGAGATTGTCGGATCGTGGATTGACACAATAACTTTGAGAGTTAAGCTGGAATTGCCTTAACTCTATTGTGATCTTCTTGTCTAAAATAACGTGCATCGAAAGATAAATGCAAGAAGATATAATTTTAAGAAGTTTTCAATATTATTAAAAAATTCCGAGCCTTAGGCCAAATAACCATAAAGGTTTTAACAAAGAAATGTTCCTCACAATAATTCACTCACGCTTTTTGTTGATCGGACTCAACGAAGCAGACAAGTAAAACTACTTAACTTCTATGAACTAGATGTAAATAGTTGATACAAAAACTTCGCAAAAGCAAGACGAAGACAATACAAAGTATGATTAATCTCTTGGATTGTTTTGCACGATTATCTTGTCTTCATCTTGATGAACTTCACATCTTTTATAGATTTCTGGAATCTTGCACGCCAAGATGTGTTGTTCACAGCTTTGGTCACTCTTGTTGTTTCCTTGTTGATTTTTGCCTTCTTTGTGAACTTCATATCTTTCCTAAATTTGTGTTTCCTTTATTACCGAGCTAGCAAGGTAACACATCTTCTTCAAATCAGAGAATCCTGGAAAGAATCGCGTTGCAAAGAACCGCCAATATTGTTTCCTTCTTTTGAGACCGTGTTGAGTTGACTTATTCAACTTAGCTTGAATTTTGGAAACTTCAAGTAAGGAATCTTCCATACCTCTTCCTTATGATTAAGATACTTTCCTGGACATAAACATAAACAACTAAAACCGTGGAACTTGATTAATAAGTGAATAAAGGCAAAACTTAAATTTGGCAACTGAAGAACAGTTTTCGTACAAGCTCTCGGGTTTCAATGTTATCCTCAATGTTGTCCCAACATCGTCTAACATTGATTCCAGAGAACCTTGCACTTTCATTGTGAAATTTTCCAATACCGTGATGCCGTAACTATGCACATCACCTCTCGTAGAGATTGTGCCTTCCGATCCATATTCTAAAACAATTTTTGCTTTCAGTTCATGGTATTGACTATTATGCAAACAAAAACAAATAAAACATAATTGTGGAGAGAGTGAATAATAAAAATGGAAACTCTATTTACCTGATGCCATGTAACCTATTGTCGCGAGGGTCCTGGTATGTGTGATGCTTTTATCTTCGGCCAAGAATTTTGCAATACCAAAGTCACTCACATGAGCAATCAAATTTTCGTCAAGAAGCACATTACTAGGTTTCAAATCACAGTGAATGACATATGTTGAGTAACCACGGCAGAGGTATTCCAATGCACTCGCTACATCTATCATTATGCTCAATCTTTGTATGATGTTCAGAAAATAATTGTCAGAATACAACCACTTCTCAAGGCTTCCGTTTGGCATGTACTCGAGTACTATGGCCTTGAAATCTAGGTTAGAGCAACTAGTGATAACTTTAGTAAGAATTCTATGACGAAGATTATGTAGTACTTCACATTCAGCGTCAAACGACTTGACTGCACCTTCAAATTGCATATTCAGTACTTTTATGGCCAAAGTCACACCGTCTCGTAACACCCCTTTATAAACAGAAGCATAACTTCCTTCACCTAGCAAATTAGCTTCATTATATCCATTGGTTGCATGTAAAAGGTCAAAATAAGAAAGTCTTGCAAGTCATGGCCTGGCGGAAGATCTATTTGATTCTATCGCGGGCTTATTTTGCCTCTGATTTCTGAACATTATCAAGGCCCAGATGATGATAAATAATAAAGATACACTGCCAAGGGGTATGGGTATAGCTAACAATACTTTCTTCATCTTTGATCTATGCGGCGACCTTTTGCAACGTGAAACATGGTATCTAGAAAGTTCACATAATGTAGCATTCGAAAGAAAAGATTGACTTGTGAAGTTCCTAAAAGGTCCTCCTGTGTGAATCTCTCCAGACAATTCATTGAAAGAGACGTTGAAGTATTCTAGATGACTAATGGCCTCTAAAGACCTTGGGATCATACCAGAGAGGTTGTTACGGGAAAGATCCAATGAAACCGAATTCATTATATCACCAATGGACTTTGGAATGGATCCTTGGAATCTATTGTGATCCAAAGAAAAGTTGGTTACCACTTGCATGCCTTGAAACACATCAGGAATTTCACTTGAGAACAAATTCATTGACAGGTTCATGTATGTCAGTTTCTTCAGATTTCCTATAACCTATGGAGACAAAGAACATGTAAAGGAATTTGAGGAGAGGTCAAGAACCTGGAGATCTTGCAACCCCCAAATGCTAACTGGTACACTGGAGATCAAGTTGTTAGAAGACAAGACAATCCCCCTTAGGGATGAGACATTTCCCAAGCATTATGGAATTGGCCCTGTGAGATGATTATTGCTCAATTGTATTGCCCCCAAATTCTTTAATTTTCAGAGATTACTGGGAACATACCCTGTTATTTGGTTGTCACCAAGATATAGTTCTTGAAGGCTCGATAAACCCTTGAGCGTTGTTGGAAGATATCCAGTCAAGTCATTTCCAAAAAGAGCTAAATATATTAATCAACTTAAATTACCAATTTCATTTGGAATTGAGCCCTTGATTTTGCAAGAAATAGCATCTATATGGATTAGGGAAGAAGAAAGATTTCCCAAAGAACGGGGGAGAATGCCATTTAGAGGATTATCACTGATAGACAACACCTTTAGATTCCTTCAATTACTCAAGGAAATGATAAACCTAAATTTGGACCCGCTTATAAAATTGTTTCGCTGCAAGCCCAGGTATTGCAAGAGTCTAAGCTCCCCAAGTGAATCTGGAACGGTACCCATGAAATTGTTTTCGGAAATGTGTAGAGCTACGAGCTGAGAACAATTTAAAATAGAATTTGGTATAACACCACCAAACTTGTTGCCCCCAAGAAAAAGTTGTTGAAGATTGGGTAGAAGATAACCAATATTGGATGGAAGACTACCAAAAATGTCATTATCTGTAATTGATATTATTCTCAATGTTGAGATGTTGAATATATTTGTAGGTACGAAGTCGCTTATATTATTAATCTCCAACACTAGTATCTCTAGTTCTCGAAACTCGCCAAAGCTTTGTGGTATTACACCTGCATACATGTAAAAAACACAAACAAACACGAGAGAAGTTATTGGTCGAGTTATTTGTGGTATTACACTTGCATACATGTTAGGCTTATGGAGCTCTTTCTCATCAAATTAAAGCAAGGATATTTTATATCAGTACTGTATGCACATGTGAAACTGTTTTCACCAAGATAAATCTCCTTAAGCATGGTAAGATTACCAAAATCTTCCATAAAGAATCCGCTCAACTTATTTTTCTCCAAAACCAAATATTGCAAAGATGAAATATTGAATAGAGAAAATGGTATAGATCCCCCAAGCATATTATTTTGCAGAACTAAGTTGCGGAGATTGTGAAGTTTTCCAATTCCGGAAGGAATAGAACCTGTCAAATAAAAAGCCAAACTGACAAACATGACATATATGATCAAACATGATTGATCAGTAAGATAAAAATGATTTTTTATCACTTTATTTGAAATGACCCCCTTAAAGGTTTTCTTCTCTGATAGCTAGTAGCAACGCGTCAAACAAATGATAGTTTTTTTTTTTTTTTTTTTAATTTTGAAATGTATCTTTGTCTCATTAATATAAATATACAAAACTTTCATGCTTGTTATTGTTGGCATTAAAATAGTTATAAATCAACTTTTAAATATATATATATATATATATATTATTAGTTACAAATCAACTGTTAAAATCACTATTGATCGAATTGCCGTCTCATCTAAAAGCTTAATCATCTAAAATCACTTTTAGATGAGATGGCAATTCAATATGGTATCAAAGATCAGGCCAAGGAGGAGGTCCTAGGTTCGAATCCCACCGCCACCCAATTATCAAAAAGTGTCACGTGATAGGTGTAACAAAAAGATTCACAGCCTACACGTTTGGGGGCGTGTTGGAGATAATATATAAATATTAAATGTCTACCCTCTCTAACAGCTTAAGCTTATGGGCCTCTGATTTCTATCATGGTATCAGAGCTAACCCAAGACGTATGTTGGGCTCCGCAACCTACCCACGTGATGGCACCGAAGATAATTACCGGGCCACACGTGAGGGGGTGTGTTAAGAATATATTATCCCACATCGCTTGTGTATGGTCTTGGATTAATGTTAATAAAGAGAAGTTACCCCTCCACTTAACAAGGCCTTTTAAGTGGAGAAGTATGAGCTTCAATTTCTATCAATCACAAATAAAAATGTTGTTGTATATTTTAAATTCACAGTAAACCAAAAATCGCCATAATTATAAATGCTCATTAATATAAAAAATAACAAAAAACATATATATAAAAAATGATAATGTTAAATATAATTTATTACCGTGCTCTAACAGTTCTTTAGATGATCGATCAACTAACAGAAGGGGGTGTTTAGTAAAGTCTTAAATCTGAGAGGCATTTCCAAAGAACCAGTTAGGCCACCATAACTACAGATCATTGCATTAAGTGGTTAAGACATAACAGATTTCTTTTAAGTGTCTTAATAACTTCATGATTAAGTCACAACTACATTTTAGCTCAATAACAATATATATTTGTGGTAGTATCTCTAGTTCTCGAAACTCGCCAAAGCTTTGTGGTATTACACCTGCATGCATGTAAAAAACGCAAACAAGCAAGAGAAATCATTGCTCGAGTACGTTAGGCTTATGGAGCTCTTTCTCATCAAAGCAAGGATATTTTATATCCATGTATGTACCTGTGAAACTATTTTCACCAAGATAAATCTCCTTAAGCATGGTAAGATTACCGAAATCTTCCATCAAGAATCTGCTCAACTTATTTTTTTCCAAAACCAAATACTGCAAAGATGAGACATTGAATAGGGAAGATGGTATAGATCCCAAGCATATTTCTTTGCATAATTAAGATGCGGAGATTGTGAAGTTTTCCAATTCCGGAAGGAATAGAACCTGCCAAAAAAAAAGGAACAAACATGACATATATGATCAATTAGATAGAAAAAAAAACAAACATGATATGATCAATAAGGTAGCAAAGAACAAAGGGGAAGCCGTCTCTCTCTTTGGGAGCTCTAGGTCTCTTTTCGTAGGAGTCATTATCTTTCCGGGAAGGCCTTCTTCGAGCTCGTGCATGCCCTCTTGCTGATTTTGGTGTCATTGATCGGGATTTCTCGCCGTCTTTTCAGCCTGCGCAATTCAGGAACGCGAAACCCTGAGTCCTTTGGCACGGGGAATCTAGCGTTTCACCAATTTTTTGTTTTTCGTTTTTTTCCTCTCTTCGTTTTTATCTTACGGCTCACGTCCTTGTAGGTTTCCTTAGTACGTATTCGTCCTCTTTAACGCTATAATTACTTGGTTGCGTCGTAGATTGTGGCGGAAGGGGATCGTTCATTGGTTGGCTGTCACAGCCAAAGCCGTCACGTAATACCTCTTTGCAGCGTTTTCCGATGAATCATGGACGACCTTGATAGTCAGTTGCGTAGGAGTTTGTTGGTTACGGATGTGGAGGATGGAATTACCATGTCGGACGATGCATGGCAGAATGTTAACAAGTCCACGGAGCTTGTTTTGGTGGGACGGATACTCACAGAGAAGAGTTTTAGCTTCCCATCTTTTTGCGCCCTAATAAAAAATCTGTTTAAGGCCAACAAAGGGCTGGAAATTTCCCGGATCACTGAGGACCGTATGATTTTTCAGTTCTTTCACGCTATTGATAAGAAGAAAGCGTTGGACGGGTGTCCATGGTCGTTCGACAAACAAGTCCTTATCCTGAGCGATATTGGCCCCAATGAGAACCCCGCCACTTTGAACTTGAATCTTTGTAGTTTCTACGTCAGAATCTACTACCTCCCGCTCGTGCGACAAGCGAAGGAATTTGCGACTTCCATTGGCCACAGACTCGGGCTGTTTGAGGACGTGGAATTGAGTGAGTCATGGGATCTTACAATGAGAATCAGGGTTAAGATTGATGTCACCAAACCATTAGCGCGCTTTATGACAATTAGAGGAATGGGGGGACATGAGTTTAGCGTCAGATTTAAATATGAACGCCTCCCTAATTTATGTTATTTGTGTGGTGTTTTGGGACATATAATGGCTGATTGTGACGAGCAGTATAATCAACCGTCAGACTTGGTACCTTCGCAAACTCCGTATGGGGCGTGGTTACGGAAACCACCGAATTAGAGGGGAGCTCGCGTTAGACAATGTTATTCGGATAGGGGTCCACATAGCGGGGGTTTTACGACATCAGAACCGCGACATATAGACCAGTCATGGCGTCGGACTCATCCGGAGTCATCTGCGATGAATCCGGACCGTAATAGAGCGACAGATTCGTCTACAGGGTTTCAGGGGAACGTGGAACGGACCCAAACACGAGTGGAACAGCAGTTAGTCCCGATAATCCCGCATACTACAGTTTAGGGTCGCACTTCTCCCATTCCTAGAGAGGATAGCGCATCGGAGTGTACAATTTCCTCGGAATCGGGTGATCGAGTTGGGAAGACAGAGAAACGTCGACGGCGGATAGTGCAACGGAGCTGTTTGGGTAGTAGAGACGACCAACAACACGTCATGGTAGGTACTAAGCGAACTGGCGTGGAACAGGCAGAGGAAACGAACCGAATATTAAAGAAATTCCATGCAGAATCAGAAATTGGTCGAATGGATTGTGAAACAGGTGAAAAGGCTACATCGTTGGCGGAGGTTGCGACGCAACCCCACCGTACTCAATGAGTGTCTTATGCTGGAACTGTCAGGGCTTGGGGAACCCTTGGACAGTTCGTGAACTGAGACATATGGTCTCATATTTGCACCCCCCTCTAATTTTTTTGTTCGAGACTTAGTGTCGAAGTAGGAAAATAGAGGCAATTAAGCAACAATTGAATTTTAATGGTGTCTGTGTGGAAGGAAGAGGGAAATTGGGTGGTTTAGCACTCTTATGGGATAAATAAGTGGATATCCGGCTTGTGAGCATGTCAATCAATCACATTGACGTAGTAGTGGCGGACTTGGGGGGCAGTGGGGATTGGCGATTTACAGGGTTCTATGGGGAACCCGATATGAAACCTCTTTCGTCGTCTTCGCAGTGATCTCGCTCGACCATGGTTGTGTGCGGGGGACTTTAATGAAATTCTTAATAACGATGAGAAGAAGGGTGGACCACGTCGCACAAATTGGTTACTCCGAAATTTTCGGGAAGCGTTGGCGGATACAGGGTTGAGCGACATTGGTTTTCAGGGGTCACGGTTCACTTGGTGTAATTGAAATCCCTCGCCTGCTACAGTTTGGGAACGGTTAGACCGTGCTTGCGCGGATATCAACTAGCTTTCCCTTTTTCAGTCGTCGAAGGTCACGCACCATGCAGCTAAGCACTCGGACCATGCAGCTATTTTTATTGAGCTCAAGCCATCTGCAGCGGGTAAGATCCGCCCTCCTACTCGTTTTCTATTTGAGGCCACGTGGGCTAGGAAGTCCGACTGTGAGACGTTAATTCGGCAGCTATGGAGGGAACATGGTGATGTCGCGGTTGGGGAAAGGTTGAAGAATTGTCGCTGGGGATTGTTGCGTTGGGACAAGATGGGGGGAGTGGAGATGAAGAGAAAAATAAAAAAATTGAATGACCGTATCTTAGCTCTTAGGCAGAGGGTTATCACGGAGGAAGGGAAAGAGGAGGAGCGACAGTTGAAGAAAGAGTTAGAGGAACTATATTCGGTTGAGGAACTTTATTGGAAACAGAGAGCGAAGGTTCAATGGCTCAGGGAAGGGGACCGAAACACTACGTACTTTCATAGTCAAGCAAGCGAAAGGTGAAAAAAGAATGAGATTAACGTGCTCCAGGACGCTCTGGGTATACTTCAGTTGACACCAAACAAAGTGGATGTGATTGCTGCTGCATATTTCACTTCGATATTTGGCTCCATTGGCCCGTCTGAGGAAGCTATTGAAGAGGTACGGGACGTGGAAGCTCGTGTTAGCCCGGCAACGAACGCTAGCCTTATCCAACACTATACGACCAACGAGGTACGTGTAGCGTTAAAGGATATGTATCCGTACAAATCCCCCCGGCCCAGATGGCTTCTCTGTCTTTTTCTATCAAAAATTCTGGTCTATTGTGGGGGATGACATTATTACCTTTGTGCTTTCTTTTTTGAATGATCGTATTCTTGACCCCGCGGTTAATTTTACCCATATAGTGCTTATTCCTAAATGCTCTAACCCTGTTTTGATGACACAGTTTCGCCCTATTAGCCTTAGTAACGTGTGTTTCAAAATTGCCTCAAAGGTCGTGGTGAATAGGCTTAAGCCATTCCTCGATCAAATTATTTCTCCTACACAATCTGCTTTTGTTCCAGGGCGCCTCATCACTGACAATATCTTGGTCGCTTTTGAACTTAACCACTTCCTGAAGAATAAGAGGACGGGGAATCATCGCTATATGACACTGAAATTGGACATGAGCAAAGCATATGATCGAGTCGAATGGTCCTTCTTGGAAAAGGTAATGCTTAGGCTTGGTTTTGCTTCTCGTTTTGTGTCGTTAATTATGCTTGGTGTTAGTTCAGTGTCTTATTCTACTCTTATTAATGGGCGAGAGTCACCTATTTTTTACCCCAAGAGGGGCATTAGGCAGGGGGATCCTCTATCCCCCTACCTATTCTTATTTGTTTCTGAGGCTTTTTCAGCAATGATCTCAAAGGCGGAGGAGAGAGGAACGTTGCAGGGTTTAGCTATTAGTCGATCGGCCCCTCAGATTTCACATCTTTTATTTGCAGACGACACACTATTATTTTGTGAAGCAACGAGGGAAGCGGTCGATGGTATTAGGGCATTACTAGGTCGGTTTGAAGCTGCGTCGGGGCAGCAAATTAATCTCCAAAAGTCGGTGGTGGTATTTAGCCGCAATGTGAGCGAGGAGTGGGCAACGGAGTTGGGTATGGCTCTCGGGGTGGAGGTGGCAGCGAGACACGAGAAATATTTGGGTCTTCCGTTGGTAGTCGAGAAATCGAAGAGGGAACTCTTCGACTTTATTAGGGAAAGGGTATGGAAGCGCGTGCAAGGCTATAAAGGGAAGACGTTGTCGGGGGCGGGAAATGAGGTTTTGATTAAATCAGTGATGCAGTCTGTTCCTACTTTTGTGATGAGTTGCTTTTATCTCCCAGATTCATTGATAAATGAGATAAGTTCGATTATTGGGAATTATTGGTGGGGTAGTGGTACGAGGAATAAAACCCACTGGATTGCATGGGACAAGTTGTGCAAGAAAAAGGAAGACAAGGGTCTTGGATTTCGAAATCTCAAGGCGTTCAATATGGCGTTACTTGCTAAGCAAGCGTGGCGCATCTTTCATAATCCGGACAGCTTGGTGAGTCGTTTATTTAAAGCAAAATATTTTTCGGGTGTAGCGTTCTCGGAGGCTCGGCTTGGAAGTAATCCCTCGTTTTCTTGGAGGTGTATTTAGGAGACGATTGTGGTGTTAAGAAGGGGCACTCGTTGGCGTATTGGGAACGGAGATTCAATATCTATATGGGAGGATCCGTGGCTGCCTCGCCCTATCACTTTTTGGCCGATCACCACACGGAATCCATTATCGGGGGTGCAACGTGTTAGCGACCTCATTGACGGGGCAACTGGATGGTGGGATGAGGGGGTGGTCCGGAGTGTGCTGTGGGATGTGGATGCGAACGTCGTGCTGACTATTCCGTTGGGTAGCTTGGATCATGACGACACTCAAGTTTGGCATTATGAAAGGCATGGTCGATTCACCGTCCGTAGTGCGTATCATATGATCATGTCACAGGGTTTGACGGCGAAGGGGAGCTGGGAGGTCGAGAACACAAGTAATCAGCTTAGTTGGAAAAAGATTTGGAGGATGGGATGCGCGAATAAAATTAAGCTATTTTGGTGGCGTACTTGCTTGGATATTCTCCCGACACATACAAATCTTGCGCGGCGGAAATTGGGGGACTGCACGGCTTGCATGGTGTGCAATGAATCGGAGGAAAACCTTCATCACCTTTTCTTTGATTGTCATGTGGCACGACAAGCCTGGGCGCTAGCTAACTTTTCTACAAGGTTGAATCGTCACGAGCGCGAGGGATTGTTGGAATGGTTTCTTAGGATATGGCGGGAGGAGGGAAAGGAAACCGTGAGTAGCGCGGTAACACTCTGTTGGTCGTTGTGGCACAATCGTAATTTAATTATAGCAGGGGAGGGACGTCATAATGCAGCCGAGATAGCTGAATTCACGATTAACTATGTTGCAACTTGGCGCGAACTAGGCATGACATCTCATGAGATAGCGCGAGTTGAAGGCACGGTTTGGGAGGCACCCAATGAAGGCTGGATTAAGCTAAACTTTTATGGGGCGTGTTTTAAGGAGGATGGGGCAGTGGGAATTGGGGTTGTTGGCCGCGATCACACGGGGAGCGTTATAGCAAAGGTTCAGAAGTGATTTGTTGGTAACATTGCGCCGTTGGGGGTGGAGGCCTTAGCTGCACTTTGGGCTATCAAGTTGGCGGTAGGGATGAAGTGGAGTCGAGTAATTTTTCAAAGGGGATTGCCTAAATATCATACACGATATTCTCCTTCGGACTCATGAAGATGCGACTTATGCGAATATTATTAAGGACTTTCTTATTCTTTTTGAGCCACATAACGACTTTTCAATTAGATGGATTGGACGAGAGGCAAATACGACTTTTCAATTTTTTATTTTATTACTCTGAAATTTTAAAAAAATAAAAAAACAAAAAAAATAGGCCACCCCCATCCCGTAACCCCCCTCCACCCCGCTGCAACTCACGGTTGCAGTGGTGGCGACGCTGCCACCACTACAACCGCGAGTTGCAGCAGTGGTGGCGTCGATCCACTGCTGCAACCGCGAGTTGTAGCGGTGTTGGAGGTGGGGGGGTTGTCTATTTTTTTTTTATTTCAGTAATAAAAAATGATTTTTTTTTTAAATTTCAGTAATAAAAAATGATATTTATGATTTTTTCCTTTTTTTATATATTTATATATATTCTATATATTTTAATACATAAAGATATTTTATATATATATATCTATATTTATATATATTATGGATATAAATATATTTATGTTTTAAATATATTCCATGTGGCAGCCATGGCGTGTGTCTTTCCTTCCAAGTTAACAGACACGTCACCGTTTTTTCCTATGTGGCAGGAACAGGGCATAAAAATTAAGAAAATGCCAAAATACAGGGTATTTTCAAAAATTCGGTAGTTATTGGGCAGATTCATCAAAATGGTAAACTTACAGGGCACAAATATTAATTTGTCCTTACCAGCACTACCCTAGCGCTGGTGTTATTTGCGCTAGTAATCCATACTCCAGCGTTATTTTTGGGTTATTGTAATAATATGTTGTTGGTGTATTGTGTGCCAAATTTTTTTACCATCTCTTTAGAGATGCTGAGAAAAGAAGGCGTTGGGGATGTACAAATTTCTTGTAGTGCGTTGGCTATTTATTATATCAAAAAATAATATATTTTTATTGTAAGAGGTCAACTATTTTCATAGGAAAATATTCGAGGAATATCTACTTTACGTAACTAAGATTATGTCTGGCTTTTCAGTTAATTTTATATCTGATTGTATTTTCAAAATCAGCATAAATCGAATTATATTATGTGTGTGTATAGAAAAGATCACGCATTTGTGATCGTAGGAAAAAATGAGTTATTTATAGAAGTTCGTCAATCAAATTGCAACAATGACGGGAGTGCAGTTGCAACCATGCATCACCATAAGGTTTTCTTCAGCCTTATAAAAAACAGAAGACTCAAAATTGAATGAAGACAAATGCTTAAAAAGATTTATATCTAATTAACTTGCTTTTAGGTATTTATTACTCAAGATTTCTAAATTAGTTAACTGTAATAGTTGGCTAGGAAACCTCAGGTTGAAGAATATCCGAGCTATCTTAAACGGCTCTAGACTCAAATGAAATACAATGATAGAGTATTACAACATGTACTATAAATTAGTTAGAGGGACAATAGAGTACGAGTAAATATAAAACCCATGTTAGTAAATCTTATATGAGAAACAGTTACAATTTGAGTTCTTTTTGGGCAAAAGCCTCGTGGACGAAGTTGATTGACTGAACCACAGTAAAATCTTGCGTGTTTTGTTTTAGTGCTTTTACAGTTGTACTAGTAACAGTCCATTAATTATTACAATTCTACTTACCTTTTTAGTAAAGCTGGATGAAGATATATATTTCAATTATTCATTACACACAACAACCAGTTACTGTGAATTTTCTCCAACTTTTGAGTCTCCTTTGAGTGTTGGGCAACAAGATTGTGGAGAGTTTAGGATTTTTTTTGGGGGGAAGGGTGGGGGTTGTGGATCACATGCAATGTCTACATAAGAATATAAAATCTTCAATCCATGCACATAGTTAAACTCCAAAGAAGAAAAAGCAAAGAATTCCGTATAGATATATCTTGAAAAAGGGGAAATTAAGAAGGATACCTGTTAACATGTTGAGGCCGAGATATAATTCCTCAAGCATCTCTAACTTTTCAATTTCTTGTGGCACGTTTCCAGCAAAGTTGTTATCCGTTAATGAGAGGATTTGGAGCTGAGAACAATTACAAACACCTGATGGAAATTGGCCATGCATCTCATTGAAAGATAGCTGGAGCCGCTTCAGTAAAGGAAGTCGAAGGCATATGTCGTCCGGAAGGGTACCAGATAAGCTATTACTGCTGAAACGGACGACTTCTAGTGTAGAGATGTTGAAGACACCGAATGAAATAGGACCTGTAAGCTGGTTACCTGCCATATTCAATTCCTTGAGACCTTGGAGATTGCTGATTGAGTGCGGAATGTTACCTTGGAGGGAATTGAACGAGATGTCAAAAATTTCGAGCTTTTTTTGTTTCATTGGATGTTGAGTGTAGGAATAAGTTCAAACTCGTAAAACTGTTGTTAGCTAGAAACAAGTACTGAAGTTGAGGCAAGAAAGTAAAGGAGAAAGGAACCTCCCCTGTGAAGTTGTTGTCACTCAACTTGATGAACCTCAATCTCCGCAAACGAGCCAACTCTTGAGGCAGAATTCCCCCAAAGTAGTTGCTTGTCATGTCGAGTGAAACAAGAAACGAGAGGTTCCCGAATTCAGAAGGAATGTTTCCAGTAAGTCCCATGTTGGATACGTTCAATGTGCTTACTCTACGATGACGAGAGCCACACGTGACGCCAATCCAATTGCAAACCGAAGATGAGGCAGTCCAGTTTTTCAGGATGTTGTAGGGGTCAAAGGTGACTCGTGCTTTGAGGGCAAGAAGAGCCGACTGATCAGTGCTGATGTTTGTTGCTCCGTTGGCCACCGAGCCTGCCAATAGAATGTGCAGGAATATGAGGGCTGTAACACAACGGAGGGTCCCCTCCATAGATGAACTTTTGAACGTACTGATCGACGTTAGCAATATATATGGATGTTTAGACTGAACGAAATTTGTAATTTGGAATTAGACGGAAAACTTGCAAGGTTTTAATATTGATGATAAAGAGACCGAGATAAAGTTTTATATATCACCATGCACAATTGCACCGCGTAATGTTGAGTCACTTACTAGATCTTCTTTTTTCCAAAGCGTAATGTGGGGGGTGCGTATTCAAAAAGATGCATAATTCGCCTGTATTATTGCAATTAAATGGTGTGCAAATAAATTGAATTAAACTTCCCTCTGATTGATGATGATATGCAATTCTATCTTTGCACTCAGGTCTTAATGAATCAGCAATTACAATTTGTCTTAGTTGTGAATCAATTATTTTATCCAACTTCAAAAGATTTGATCACTCTACTAATTCAGCCTAGCTCCTTGTCAAAAAAACTTCATTGCTGCAACAACCCACAAATCCATTTTTTTCAAATCGAAATTCCGTGAAACCCTCCTTGATTTACGGGTACTGAGGATTTTAGCTTCATTAAAATTGTGTAATTACAAAAGGGTTTGTGATAAAGGTTGAATCTTTGTGATAACTGATAAGGGTATATTTTTTTCTCTCTATTTTAGATCTGTAAAATAGTCACCCTGTGATTGATTTTATTTTTAATAGAGTTTAAGAACATGCTAAAAAAACTTACAATGTTTCGCGGGATAAACATATTCAGTATAACTATAGGAGATTATTATAAGGGATAAAAGCATCAAGCCCCCTGAACTATACACGTTTTTGCGACTTGCCCCCTGAACTAAATTAATAAGCGTTTTGCCCCTTGAACTATGCTCGTCTGTTCGATTTGCCACCTCGCCGGATTCCGCCGAATATTCCTCGAAATATTCCATTCTCGTGCGACTCACGTGAGGACCAGAAGGGCATTTTCGGTACATATTATGGGGTGTTAAGTTCATGCATGTTCCCCCTTGAACTATGCTTATGTTAGCGACATGCCCCTTAAACTATGCAAATGTGCCCCATGAACTATTATGTTGCGATTTGCCCCCTGAACTATGTAATAGTGCCCCTTGAACTATTCTCTTGCGAATTGCCCCCTGAACTATGTAATAGTGCCCCTTGAACTATTCTGTTGCGAATTGCCCCCTGAGCTAAATTTGCATTGAAAAACCCATTTCTATACTTTTGAGGCTATTTTTAATGTCATTTTAGTGTACATTTTGTGTGTGTTTGAAGACATGTTATTGTGCTATTTAAAACCATTACAACTATGCATTCATACATTTAAATGACCTTGTTCATATGACCATCAAATGCAATTAAAATATTCTGCAAAATTATTGCATTACATTCAGATCAGATCATTAATAAAATTGTCCTCAAAATGAAATAACACACTACTTAATATGTCACTAGGTCTTCATTCCTTGATATTAGAAGATATGGCTTTCTCCAGGAACTTGGTAGTAGTGCTCCTCATCATGTATCTTTTGGTAGTAGCAAAAATCACTTCCTTATCTTTCAGTGATGCCATCTTCTCATTTTCAGAAATATTATTGAGCTACATATGAGAAAACATCTATTTAAAAAGTGATAGGTATATCACATAAACACCAAAATTATAAAATGAACAAGGAGTTTACCTTTGCCATTTCCTGTTTAAGTGACTCAGCATCATTCATAACAGTCTTTCCCTTAGGAACAGACTTCTTTTTTCCACTGACTTCTTCCACCAGCCTAGCAACTTTCTTCATGTTTCTTGTTTGTCTTCCCTCCACTGCCTCTTCTTCCTGAATGTTATCATCAACCAATAATTTTCTCTTTGCCTTAGAAACAGTTTCACCCTTTCCTTTATCCCCAACAATCTAATCAACAAGAGCAAAACAAGAATTAACAGAGCAAAATAAGTTAGCCCTGTCTATGCAACAACAAAAATGTCTATCCAAGCACCAAAAGCATAGAATGAAGTTACATTGCAAAATTATTGATCCCTATTTGATTGCAACAACAAAAATATGATTACCTCTACATTATTTTTATTCTTTCTTGGTGATCTCCTTACACCACCTTCACTCATCATCTCCTTCCCTTTAGACTTATCTGCAACCTGCTTCTTAACAACAGGCTCAGTCTTTTTACCCTTCCATGTAGGCTTAATAACCTGAGGCACCTGATCATCAGCTTCACTCATCTTGGCCTTCCCTTTAGACTTGTCTGCAACCTGCTTCTTATCAAATGGCTTTGACTTTTTACCCTTCCTTGTAGGCTTAACAACTTGAGGCACCTGATCATCAGCTTCACTCATTTTTTCATTCCCTTTAGACTTATCAGCAATAGGTACCTGATCAGTGAACAGCACCAGAATTACTTAATCTTACTTTCTCAATTTTTTTTAAGACAAATGAAAGCTGAATTTGGCAACTGTAATTTCCTATACATGTTCCTGTACTGCAGGCTGCTGGTCATCCAACTTCCCTTTCCCATATACTGATTTTTTTTTTGGTAGCCTTCTGCTTTTTCCTTGACATTTTTTGGTCCAGAGCCTTTTCTGGCTTATCCTGAAATATAACACATAATATTAGATGGGCTAAACACCCATTACTAACAAAAATAGAGGATTAGGATTTTACATATACCTTGTTTTGTGGAGTAGGATCTTGAGGAGTATGATCTTGAGGAGTATGATTTTGAGGAGTAGGATTTTGAGGAGTATTTGTTTGTGGAGTAGGATTGGCTGGAGGAACATCAACCCCAGGCTCATTTTCACCTTTAGCATACTTTCTGATTGGGCATGTTCTGACATTGTGACCTATCTCACCACACAGTCTACAAGTTATAATTGTCCCCTTTCTAGTAGCATGATGTTCTATGCCTGTCTCACTTTCCTTCTTCTTATTCTCTTTGATCTCCTTCAACTCCTCTTGACTTACAATCCTATTGCTCTTTTTAGGCCTTCCAGGCAACCTCTCAGGCACAGGAGGAAGTAATGGTTGAAGATTAGAAATAGGCCAGTCTTCAGGTCCAGACATGATGTGCATACAGTTCTTGTATGTCGTAAGAAAGCTTTAGGGAGGGGAATTGATAATAATCAAAGAATTAATCATATCAACATGAAATTTTACCAATACCAACAAAATGCCAAAAATACCTACTTTACAGATTAACATATTCTTCATATACTGTTGGGACCACAAATGACTACCAAAATCAGAACAATACCTTAAAAAAATCAAATAGTAAACAAATAAATCGGATTGCATCACTTTCATGACCACAAGCTCACAAAAAACCCACAAAACTATCCAAAAATGCATGCTTTACACCGTCGTATTTGATTACAACTATAGGGACAAACATAATCGACGCATGCAACAAAATTAAAAAATAGGGTTTACAAAAGAGGGAAAATTCATACCGTAATCAGGTGTGTTCTTTCCTTCTGGTATGAATTCGAAATTGTTCCTCAATTTCCAGGCCATTTCTGCGATTTTCAACAATGGCGATCGATTTTCCCCAAAAACCTAACAACTGATGCGTAAATGTGTGCGCAATTCGTCGTGAATGTGTGCGCAATGAGTCGTGAACTGATAATTTGAAGTTTGTGTGAGTCGATTTTGTGTTGATTGTGTATAATTTGGACAAATTGATGTGAATCGAGAGGGAATTTGTGAAGAACCCTAATTTTGTTGGCCTGTTTTTTTTTTCTAAGTGTGGAGTGGAGTAACGTTTCAGTTTTTGCCCCCTGAACTTAGTCTTTCAATAAGTTGTTGTTTTTTTTTTAATTTAAAAAAAAAACGAACGGACGAAACTACCCCGCTGACCATCACGTGATACGCACGAGTTCGGAATATTCCGGCAGATTTAGGGCGGAATCAGGCGAGGGGGCAAATCGAACGGGACAAGCATAGTTCAGGGGGCAAAACGCTTATTAATTTAGTTCAGGGGGCAAGTCGCAAAAACGTGCATAGTTCAGGGGGCTTGATGCTTTTATCCCTTATTATAATACCAAAGAAATGTTTATTTATAAATGATGTGCATAAATAATTCACCCTCGTCGTAAAGTGGCACACTGAGAATTATATACATAATCAGTGTTGTTAAAGGCCTAGGGTGTCGTTTTTCATAGCTAGAAGCGAGATGTAAACCTCGAGGCGTGGGGCTTAAGACCAATAAATGTTGCATTTTAATTTATTTTAAACAAAATATTACTAAATGAGTATATAATAATCAAAAGAAATATTGAATAAACCCAAAAACAAACTTATAGCCTTGAGAATATTCAAAATATATATGAGTTAAAAGTTAAAACCAAATTGCTCAAATGAAAAATTCAAAAATATTCGTGAACTTCTCACAAGTCACAAAGAGCATTTATAAATGCTTTCACAAAAGAACCATATGAGAAGAAATACCGTAGTTCGTAGGCTCCTTGGGAATTAAGCAAAGGAGGTGATCATATTCATATCATACCTTGATGTGATCCTGTTATGGGAGAAACCTTAAAATAATGGAAGGAAACAAATAATTAATGAAGAAAAGTAGAAAACTCAGGTCACAAATTACACAAATTACAATTGCAAATCCTTGTTTTTTCTTTCTTTACTTTGGCCAAGAATATTAAAGTGGGTCAATTTTATATTTTTTATTCACTTTTGGGCTGGGTTATTATAAAAAAGAAGAAAAATGCAGCCAAGTTTACAGGGCGTTTGCAATCATTTGGGATGCTCGCCCCAAACGTTGGGGCGTGCGCCCCACAAAAGTGGCGCTCCGATACAGCGCCCAGGAGCGTTTTAAGACCAAATTTGCCCCGGGCAAGCCTTGGGGAGAAACATATATATATATATATATATATATATATTCTCACATCGCTACAATGCTACTTACAAGACATTTATCACAGTACACTTAGCTTCATAGTCACAGAGCATGCTAAGTTCCGGTGTTGATCTCCACGACCCTCCCTTGCAATGGTGTTGCTACCATCTGTGAAATTAGAATTTGAATCTCCATTACAGTTATGACGAATGTCTCTATCCTTAAACACAATTTTATCTATAATTGTGCCTCGAATCAACTCTCTTATTTTTGCCATAAACACTAATCAGTTGTTCGATTATATCTACTTTACTTGTCGTGACGACACCTAACGACCTAGGAGTTGACCACCATAGACATTTATCTTGTATATGATAGAACGAGCTTTCAATGCACGCTGGGACGAGCCCGTTATTTCTAGTCTCGTTCATCAACTCTGCTTTTATACCTCTCTGTAGATGCACAAGCTGAAGATTTATGGTCTCATTGAGATTTGATCCTTTTGATAAAACTTTCTCATGTTTTAGTGTTGGAATAGGCGTGTTCATATGTTAAGTGGGGATCTCACTCTATATTACTCTTGTATGTTTCCATTGATCTCTTATTTAATTTGGTTTATCACACTTCTTTGCACTAACTATGATATAAACCTTTATTCATATCAGAGTTTTGTCTAGGAGGGAACCTGGAGATAGACTCAGACGTGACACATATGAGTCCAATAAAGAACAAGCCCCATACATATGACATTCCTAAAATGAATGACTTTGAGAGTGATATTTCGTATGAAAACCTCAACTTTTCACTGTGACCGTGGTAAGGTTGTTTGTTTTTGTACCTATAATTTGCAGATTAGTTAGCAATCCTTTGAGGTCATGAAAACTCTTCTGTAGCTGAAACATTTGCCTCAAATAAAGTTCACTGAAAGGCTCATCTACCCCAGACGGTGAAGGTGACACATTTGAGTGATATTTCGTATGAAAAGCTCCTCAACTTTTCATTTTGACCTTACATGGTTGTTTGTTTTTTTACCTATAATTTTGCAGATTAGTTCGCTGAAATATTTACCTCAAAGTTCACTGCCTCACCTACCCCATTTTAACATGTGTGCAGCGTGTTCAATTACTATAAATAATTAAGGAGATATAAAAAAGTATATATATATATATATATATATATATATATATATATATAAGGAGATATAATATATATATGGACGAATTATTATTTGTGCCCTGTATGTTTCAATGTTTTATGAAAATGCCCGTTATCTTTCGAATTATTGAAAATGCCCTGGATCATTGCCATTTTTTGTAGAAAATGCCCTTTGAGTGTCACATGTGAAATTCGGGCGACGTGGCAATCACCGTGGAGGAGACGTGGTAGCCACATGTAATAAACATATATATATATATATATATATATATATGTGTATAATTATAAAAATAAAAATAAAAACTAATCATCACCACCGTTGCCCCTCCCCTCCCCCCCCCCCCCCCCACGCACCCCACCCCGCCGCCCTCTGCCACCGCAAGCCCTCTGTCGTCAGAATGACGTCATCCTCCTCCTTCACCACCCCACAACAACTAATTGAACGAATCGTCCTCTTCAAAGTCAAACCCTCCGACGAGCCCTCCGCCATCACCGCCTTGCTCAACAACCTCAACTCCCTCACCTCCCTCGACTCCATCCTCCACATCTCCGCCGCCCCCGGCACCCGCTGAGTGTCCAAAACCCTAACCTTCACCCACATGCTCCACTCCCGGTACAGATCGAAACCGGATCTCGCAACCTACACCGACCACCCCGAACAAGATTTTGCCGGCGCGGCGGAGATTCGGCCTGGATCGGCGGCGAGGTTCACGGTGTTGAAATTGTAGGAGGGGAATGGGAATGGGAATGGGAAGGAGGAGGTATTGGAGGTGTTGGATCGAATGGCGGATATGCGGCGGAGGTGGCGGCGGGGGTGGGTGCGTGGGGGGGGGGGGGGGGGGGAGGGGCAACGGTGGTGGTGATGAGGATTTTTATTTTTATTTTTATTTTATATATATATATATATATATATATATATATATGTATGTTTATTACATGTGGTTGCCACGTCTCCTCCACGGTGGATGCCACGTCGCCCGAATTTCACATGTGGCACTCAAAGGGCATTTTCTATAAAACAAAATGGCAAAGATTCAGGGCATTTTCAATCATTCGAAAGATAACGGGCATTTTCATAAAAAAATTGAAACATACAGGGCACATATAATAATTCGTCCTATATATATACTAGCAAAATACCCTTGGTCTATTTCAAATGATTAATTTACGTGAATGATTGATGTCTTTGAGAAGATTTATGGGGAATTTTTGGAGAATTTATAAAGTTTTACAGGTTTATTATGCCGTCTTTAAAATGTATGAACAACCATATGTGTAATTTTCGAACTCTTTTAGTACTTTTGAAATCTATTAATTTTTGTTGATTTTTGCATTTTATTGGTATTATATGTAAATAATATTATTGCTTTACAATGTATTTTTATTGTTGTCTAATGATAATTGATTTCGTAAAAATTATGCTTTGGTAAACTTTTTTGTGTATCTACACAAAGCTATATACGAGAATGTTGTTTTTTGTTCACGTCTCTATCAATTTTTCGGCTTTGGATCTCCTCCTACAAATTAGTACTACATCTTGTCCTACATAGTGTGGATGCTCGTCACGTGACAAAAATTAAAGAGCTTGGTATCCCTTGTTTGTTTGAATTTATTTATAGCTTTTGAATTATTTCCATGAGTTGTCTTACCATATTTAAAAGATGTATATTTTTTAAACAAATTGTTTTTCAAATATATGAAAAGATTGAGATTTTTATTTCCAAGTCATATCTCATGAGTTTATTTCAATCTACTACAATAAGGCAACATTAATCTCATATATATGATTTCATAATTAAATCACAGGATATTTCTATAAATCCCTTTTATGACGCAAATTCAGTATAATAAAGTTTTCTGTATAAATTAGAACAAACTTTACTTTTGAACAATTTGTTTAATGGAGATTTATTTTCTTATGCGGGTGTGGTTCAATGGAAATAAAAAATTATTCTACCATTTTAGTCTAAAAAATCAAATATAATGACCAGATGAGTAGCCTTCAATTTTCAAGTGATGAAAATAAAGTTATTGTCTCTACTTATTTTTCTTTTGATTTGTTGAGATTTCAGAATTTTTTTGTTTTGACTAGAAATAGTTCATTAATAGTTAGATGTTACTATAATACTGTCTCAAGAACAGTAAGTTCGAATAATGTACTACAATAATTATATGTTACTATATTTATATTCAATCCGGGTTGCTTTTTACATAAAAACTTAATTGAGAACATTATTAATTAGATACTTAAATTAAGATATGTATTATATAATACGTTATCCATTTTTAAACAGTAAATGAATGTAATATATATATTTATGGTTAATAAGCAACACTTGGTCCAAGACTTTGAAAAAACAAACAAGGTATACTAAGTTATTTGATTTATGTCATGTGGCGTGTATCCACACTATGTAGGATAAGATGTAGTACCAATTTGTAGGAGGAGATCCCAAACTCACTTATTAGCTTTTATTTATTACTTTTTTTAGTCAATTTGTTGCTCTATTGCATGCACAACCCGTTATTCTCCTCAATGACCATCACTATGATTTTTATGATCATATTTTCACTTTCTTGCTTAATCGCTTCTCGTCACCGCTTAGCTATATCGACTTCAAAATTAACCACCAAATTCATCCATAAAACTTCCTGCTACCAACATCGTTATTCTCCTCAATGACCCATACTACGATTTTCCATGGTCATATTTTCACCTATTTGCTTATTCACTTCTCATCACCACTCTGCTTCACTGCCTTCAAAATTAACCACAAAATTCCATCTATAAAACACGTTGCCACCACCTTTTTTATTTACCACCATGCTCAACCTACCTCCATCATTATTATATCTCACAATGTTCTACCGCATGCACCACACATTTAACAACACACGACAACTTTTTATTTTGATTTTTTACGCAAATGGATCATTGTTGTAATCATCTGACCTCGTTTTTGGTAATTGTATTTCGTGATCTACAAGTGTTTCTAAATAAAACTCTTCCATGTACTTCTTTGAGTTTTGCATATTTTTACTAAATTTGTACCTCTAGTCCTAAAAGCTTGTGAAGATTAAAGTATTGCGTACTCAACTTGATGCCAAAAATCTTCAAATTTTAGCCTTCGGGTCTAACCCTACATATATTTTCTGAGAAACCACCAATATTACTATTAAGACCAATCGCAAAAATTAAAGGTTTTACCTAGTAAGCTTGTATTAGGTGTTCCGGACCAAGTTAGTCCGATTATTAATTGACTAGCATTATTTTGGCTATTTGTACTCTAATTGTATCATTTTATGGTGTTTATTACCTGGCGGAAATAAAACCAAAATATTGGCGCCGTCTGTGGGAACGCCATGTTTTTACAGTTTATTAGGCATGACTTCTAGAATTACCCGATCTCGTAGTAGAGCTGCAGAGGGGCACAATGAAGAGGCCGAGCGGGTGACCCCTGACCAGACCATCCCAAACAACGCAACACTGTTGACAATACCCGCGGGGTGCAAACGCCCGCTAGGCAAGAAATGTCAGCGCCTCAAGGCGAGAAGGCACCGAGAGCTGAAGCAGGTGCAACTGGGGCGACAACAACTACAATTTCGATCCCAAATAACTTAAGAAGCGAGATCATGGCAATGGTTAAGGCCACACTGGTAGAAGTGCTGACCCCCGCACCGCCTCGTTGAATCGGCAATTCTGTCAACATGGCCAGCATATTAAGGATCAAGGAAATACCGCAGGAAGAGATCACTTTCTCGACCACGTATCTACGAAAATTGAGCGCCCAAGCCATTCAAATGTCAAAACTGAATTGCCCGTTGGTGATAACTGTGGACATAGCCAATTATGGAGTCACGAAAATGCTGGTGGATCACGGTAGCTCAGTCAACATCCTATTCAGCTCTACTCTGGCCAAAATAGGATTGAACGGCCAGACGTTGGAACCGGTGAGAACGTCACTTCACGGATTTGGGGGTCCGGAGATAGTTCCTCTCGGAATGCTTATGCTTCCAACCTCGTTAGGTACAACACCTCAAAGAAGAACACTACTGGCAAACTATGTAATTGTCGACATGCACTTCGCATACAACGACATTATAGGAAGGCCCGCGCTGAATGCATTCCGAGTATTACCATCGACTTACCACCAAATGGTGAAATTTCCAACTCCTGCTGGCACAGGTGAAGTGATAGCGGACCATATTGAAGGATGGAAATGCTACGTGACCTCGCTCCGAACACGGCCACAACATGAAGAAGACGCAGCAGAGGTCCCCATGCGGATGGAGCACATTAATTGAAGTGTCTTAGTTTAATTTTTGCGAGTTCTTAGTGTCCTGAATATTTTGAACAATATTTATTTGTCCCCTCTGCCATGACGAGTATGAAGGGCAAACATGTTTTAACTTAAAACAGGGACACCGAGAACGTGAGCCCGGAGGGCTACATTAGGAATCAAGGCAGAACGAGATATAAATCAAGCTCCGCTCTACTCACATAATCTGATTTCATTTCCAGGAAAAACCTTTTGACTAATCCATCTATATATGAAATCCATTTAAACTGCATGATCAACCTTTATGCAGGACATGACATTGTTAGATACGATGCAAAAGGACGAACATTCGGTCCCAGATGGCAATGTAGGACTCAAGATGATTCTCTCCAACAAGAGGGACAAAACCTCTGTCCATAGTGGCACAAGATACCGCTAGTCCCCAAAAGACGACGAAGAGGGACGAAAACTCTATCCAAAGCGGCATGAGATACCGCAAATCCCCAAAGACAACGAAGAGGGACGGAAACTCTGTCCAAAGTGGCACGAGATACTGCAAATCCCCAAAAGACTACAAAGAGGAACGAAAACTCTGTCCAAAGTGGCACGAGATACCCCAAAGACGACGAAGAGGGACGAAAACTTTGTCCAAAGTGGCACGAGATATCGCAAATCCCTAAAAGACTACGAAGAGGGACAGAACTTTGTCCAAAGTGGCACGAGATACCGCAAATCTCTAAAAGACGACAAAGAGGGACGAAAAATCTGTTCAAAGTAGCATGAGATACCGCAAATCCCAAAAAGAAGATGAAAAACGCCGGACACTATGTCCAAAGTGGCAAGTGATACCGAGAAACCCTAAAAGGGAATAAGATAACAGACGCTACGTACAAAGTTATAAGTGTTACCGCAAATCCCGCAATACTGAAAAAGAAACGGATATTCCGCCCAAAAAGGCGAATGATACCGACCATCCAAAAATAGAAAAAGAAGGATACTTTGTCTAAAAAGACAAACAATAACCCTATGATTCGAAGCAAAACAGACCACTTTCCACCAATATAGAAAGATGTTCAAGTTGTCAAAATAAAGTAAAGAGCAACACTAACAATAGAAACAAAAGACAACTAGTACGAGAATTAGTTCAAACAAACCAACAAAAAAATTCATGAACAACAGTCATGCAATTAATCAAATTGTTCAACTCGTTAAGAGGCGACGCAGCGCCATTAAAAAATAAAATTAAAATAAATCATTACAAAGAAAATTGAATAAAACTAAGGCAGTCAGGCATCAGTTTCATCCTTGATATTTTCGGATCGTGGATTGACACAACAACTTTGAGAGTTAAGCTGGAATTGTCTTAACTCTTTTGTGATCTTCTTGACTAAAATAATGTGCAGCTGGAATTTAAAAGCAAGAAGATATAATTTTAAGAAGTTTTCAATTTTATTAAAAACTTCCGAGCCTTAGGCCAAATAACCATAAAGGTTTTAACAAAAATGTTCCTCACAACAATTCACTCACGCTCTTTGTTGATCGGACTCAACGAAGCAGACAAATACGAACTACTTAACTTCTATGAACTAGATGTAAATAGTTGATACAAAAACTTAGCAAAAGCAAGACGAAGACAATACAACGTATGATTAATCTCTCGGATTGTTTTGCAGGATTGTCTTGTCTTCATCTTGATGAACTTCACATCTTTTATAGATTTCTTAAATCTTGCACGCCAAGATGTGTTGTTCACAATTTTGGTAACTCTTGTTGTTTCCTTGTTGAATTTTGCCTTCTTTGTGAACTTGATATCTTTCTTGAATATGTGTTTCCTTTATTACCGATCTAACAAGGTAACACATCTTCTTCAAATCGGAGTAATCCTGGAAAGAATCTAAGTTGCAGAGAACGGCCAATTTGTTTCCTTCTTTTGAAACCGTGTTGAGTTGACTATGCAACTTAGCTTGAATTATGGAAACTTCAAGTAAGGAATCTTCCATAGCTCTTCCTTATGATTAAGATACCTTCCTGGACATAAACATAAACAACTAAAACCGTGGAACTTGATTAATAAGTGAATAAAGGCAAAACTTAAATTTGGCAGTTAAAGAACAGTTTTCGTACAGACTCTCTTGTTTCAATGTTATCCTCAATGTTGTCCCAACATCGCATAACATTGATTCCAAAAAACCCTGCACTTTCAATCTCCCCCTTTTTGCCTTTCTTCACAAAACCAATACATGTTCCAATCAAGTCTTATATCCAGAAAGTTAGAATCAACAAGAAACAAATTTAAACTACTAAACTGCTACCCCTCAATGCAAGCTAACATATTCAAAGTCAAACTACCAAAGACAAGTATTAAGGTCATCATTACATCACAAGATGTTCAGACCCCAACATTCATCAATGTTGCCTCAACATTGAAACCAGTGAGTTTCTTGCATAAAAGGTTAAACAGAAAAACAGTTCAAAATGTGCTTTCATAAGAAATAGCAGTTAGAGCAGTTCAACAGTAGTAGTACTTAGAGTTACATGCCACAGCTAAATATCAAGGACATGTCCCTTGATCAAAATAAACCAAATAGAGATAAATGTACCAGCAACACAAACATATCAGCAGTTCATAAGAAACAAAACATAAACTAGAAGACTAAAATTTAAACTTGGAACTACTCTCCCCCTTTTTGTGAAGAAGGGAGTTTTTCCAAATTTTTCACCATGTCCTCTAGCTCTTTGAGATGCTCCTTCCTTTCCTCAATCTCCCTCTGAGTATCAGCAATTTGCCCCACGTACCAGTTCAGCAGATGATCCACAAAAGTAGAGGTTATGACCATGTAATCTTCCTCTTTGGACATAGGCACTGAAGTTCCAGCAAACTCCTGAGCCTTCTTCTTCTCTGTTCTTGGTCTCACCACTCCTTTTGGGTTCCAAGGAAGATCTCTCACTCTTGATCCAGACAAGTAGCTTGGGAGAATTGTCAGTTCAATATCATTCTTCCTCCAGCCCACAGTGATACTTGTCTTCAATCCTTGCTTGCTAAGGATTCTGCAGATGAGTGAGGGAAAAGGAAGCATGTCATTCTTCCTTCCAGCAACTTCAGACATTGACTTCAAAATCCTCTCCCCCATGTTCACAGCTAGCCCATTCTTGATTTTGTACACTAAGAGTGTTGATTCCTTAATTAGTACAGTGACATTCTTGCTTGGCAGCCAGTTGAAGCATGTTATCTTATGCAAGACAGCAGTAATGGAGGTGAGTTTTGTGGTTGGCAGAGCATCTCTCCAGATTTTGACCATCCCTCCAGTCAAGTCTTCCATCGCATCATCATAGTAGGGGTCCATAGATTCTTCAGTAAGTGGGAATCCACAGATCTTGTTGATGGTGTAGGGTTCAATGTTGAAGACTCTCCCCCTCACCCAAGCTTTTCTATATTTTGGAGATCTGTAGTCCCTGATCCACTTGGAGAGATTCAGGTAGAATTCCATGACAATCTCAGAAGCATAGTCATTCAACTCCATCACTGATTGATGCATTCCTCTTACCTCAAGCACGTCCATCACTTTGTATTTCTTGAAGCTGGCCATCTCTACAACTCTTTCAGTGTGAATCTCCCTTCTTTTGAAAGAATCCCACTTCTTCTCCAACTCTTTGGTGAGATAATAGGGAAAAAAGTAGTCCTCCTCATCTTCAGGGTAGCTCACATACAGCCCATCTGTGTACTCTTCTGTTCCAGATGTTGCCTTAACATCAGCAGCAACATCCTGCTCCTCATAAGTTTTCTCCTCTTCCTTCTCCTCCTCTTCCACTTCATTCTCAACATCCACCACCTCTATTTCCTCTTCCATCACTTGTTTACCCTTCCTCTTTCTTTCAGCAGCAGCAGCAGCAGTAGCTTTCTTCTCTTCCTCAGCCTTTTTCTCGACTTAAGCAGCCCTCTTCCTAGCTAATCTCTCAACTTGTCTTTTCGTAGCCTCAGCACGTTGCTTAGCAGTCTCATACATAGTTCTCAACTTATCCCCTACACCCTTGCTCTTTTTCTTTTGAGCCCTAATCCACTTCCTCACCAATTTATCCACAGATTCATCCACAGATTTATCCACAGATTCATCACCCTCCCCCTCAACAGTTATGTCAACATTAATTTCAGGGTTGGGGTCAGCCATGTTTACCTCAACTTCAGGATCATTGATGATTTGTGCGGTTGACTCAGTAGTTGGCTCCACATTAGAAGTCAATTCTCCATGTTTAGCTTTCTTTCCTCGTCGCACGTAGGGGATCGCCTTCCTTTTAGCAGCAACTGGAGCATCCTCTGATTTTGCAGCAGCACCTCGGGTGTGAGATCGGGTGCACGCAGTTGTGGGTTCGCTGCTCAGAGCAACATCTGCAAGAGTATGCATAGCCGACTTGCTTGCCATAGTTAGTAAGAGAGATTTGAGTGAATTTGCAGAGAAAATCGAGAGAATTTTGAGAGTAGTGAGAAAATTTGCAGAGTAAGCACAAATAAGGAAATTAGGGTTTTAATTCCTAATATAACGTGAATATCGGAAAGAGAGTGAATGTTAGTGGGTAGTTACTGAATTTTAACCAAGTATAATCTTCCCACTATGTTTTCCCGCGCACACGCTTTGATGTTTAATTAACAGGTAACCAGAGCGGTTTTCAGAAATTTGAAAACTTATTAGTTCATGTTTTCAATGTTGACCTGCAACAGTGCACAATGTTGGGATAACATTCAAACCAGAAGGTGGAGGTACAGGCTTCACCAAGGAAAATTCATGTGAGAGCTTCAGATACATCCAAAAATACATCTAAAACTTAACCAATATAGCAAGCGAGTACTTCAGACATAATATTCAAATCAAAATCACGAGTAAGCAACATAGATAACAAGAAACACACAGAGATAAGCAGTTATGAATTCAAGGAAAAATTCACTTCCACGGCATAGAAAGTCACAGAAAAGTGTGTCACCTGCAGTATGTCACCCAAATTGTATGCCTCAACACATGAATTATACTCCCCCTAAGCCTAAACCGACACAACTCAACAACAAGAAAGAAACAATGCAGTTCTACATGCATGCAACAATGTAATGTCAAATAGGCAGATGGTAAACACTTATGAAAAACTCCTCAAACCAGCACAGTTCACATCTCTTTATAATCTTTATTATTTTCATAACTCATCTGAACCAAAAGCTGAAGGTTGCTAAACACAAAGCTAATGTCACTACTGAATGAGGGCACCCTGAACTCCACACACCCCAGTAACAACATTAACAGCAGCAAGTTAGGCAAGTACAAAGGCCTTGAATGTTGGCAATTCATTTATCATGCACCCCAACACCCCAATTCCTTATGCATACTTGTTTACCAACCTGCATTCAAGAGAATCACCAAGTGATCAGTGCTACTAAATGTAAGAAATCTAAACCTCAAACACCCTAGTAGAAAGAATTACCCTCATGTGTTCCTTGGCCAAACAAACAAAAACATGTAAATAAGCACAACGGAGAAACACTGAAGCTGTCAACATCATGTACCCCAGCTTCTCCACATGTCATGTATACCTTCCATATGAATAAGACACAACTGAATAGACATCAAAGTAGTGAACTTTGTGTACCCCAGCTTCTCCATATGTTATGCTATCACAACCTCAGACAAACAGAAGAGTTTATTACTTTTTCAAAAACAAAGATGTGAAACTAATAACTAGAAAGAGTTGTTAATCAAAGAGTTCAACCACACATGAAAAAACAAGGATTAAATGAGACTCACAAGGAAATAAAGTCAACAAAGGTAAACAACAGAATACCTACTACACCAGAAACTATATACCAATGCTAGACAGTGGTGTTATGTCAACACTGGTTTCCTCAACATTTTCACATATTGCACATGCCAAGAGATTTCCTCGAGCTGAAGAATCTCTCACTATCTAAAGGTTTTGTAAACATATCAGCAAGCTGATTTGTTGTCTCAATATGTTCAATGTTGATCACTTTGTCCTCTACCATATCTCTTAGGAAATGATGCTTTATGTCTATATGCTTAGTTCTAGAATGTTGAACAGGATTCCTATAGATACTTATGGCACTGAGATTGTCACAGAACATGAGAAGTGTATCACTATCTAGCCCATAATCTGAAAGCATGTGTTTGAGCTATACAAGTTGGGTAACATAGCTGCCAACAGCTACATATTCTGATTCGGCTGTTGATAATGAAACACATTTCGGCTTCTTGCTATACCAGGAGACCAAATTATTCCCCAAATAAAAACAGCCCCCACTTGTGGATTTCCTGTCATCCACATCACCTGCCCAGTCAGAGTCACTGAAACCAACCAAGTTAGTGTTAGTGTCATAAGAATACCAAATGCCTAAAGGTGAAGTTCCAGAGATATCTCTAAGAATCCTCTTCACAGCAATCAAATGAGATTGCCTTGGCTCAGCTTGGTACCTAGCACAAACACATACTGAAAACATGATGTCAGGTCTAGAGGCAGAGAGATATAGCAAACTACCAATCATGGATATGTACAATGTTGGGTCAACATTGCTGCCAGTGCCATCTTTTGTTATCTTCACTGATGAGGACATAGGAGTTTTGCAAGGCTTGCACTCTTGTAGCCCAAATCTCTTCAGCAGATTCCTTGCATACTTCTCCTGGTTCAGGAAGATACCATTCTCCATCTACTTTACTTGTAGTCCCAGAAAGTAGTTAAGCTCACCAATCATGCTCATCTCAAATGTTCCTGTCATAGACTCAACAAACTTGTCTAAGGTAGACTTGTTAGTAGAGCCAAATACAATATCATCCACATAAATTTGAGCAATACCTATATCAGAGCTTTTTCTAAGGACAAACAATGTTCTGTCTCCATCTCCTCTATTGAAACCTAGGCCTAACAGAAAATCAGTTAGCCTCTCATACCAAGCTCTATGATCCTGTTGTAAGCCATATAAAGCCTTCTCAAGTTTGTACACATGGTCAGGATGTTTGGGGCCAGTAAAGCCTTTAGGTTGTCCTACATAAAACTCTTTGTCAATTAAACCATTCAAAAAGGCACCTTTAACATCCATTTGGCAAAGTTTAATCCTAAGACATAAAGCAATAGCAAGAAGTAATATAATTGATTATATCCTAGCTACTGGTGCAAAAGTCTCATCAAAATCTATACCTTCTACCTGAGTATAACCTTGTGCAACCAACCTAGCTTTGTTCCTCATAATTACACCATTCTCATCAGTTTTATTTTTGAAAATCCATTTTGTACCTATTACATTCACATGTGATGGCCTAGGCACTAGATTCCAAACTCTATTTTTGGTGAATTGTAAGAGTTCCTCTTGCATGGCATTAATCCAGTAACTATCCTTAAGAGCTTCAGTTACATTCTTAGGTTCAATGGAGGAAACAAAACAAGATGCATTTTCAACAGTACATGAAGAAGACATACAAACACACAACTTAGCCATATCCTTGTAATTAACCCTTTCTTTGTTGCGTGTTCTAACTCTTTCAGTAATTTGTCCAATTACTTGAGAGGCTGGATGATCTCTTTGTATCCTAGCAGGAGGATCTCTTCTGGATACAGTAACTATTTCATCTTCAGAATCTGATAGTACAGATGTTGGCTTAACATTGGGGGTTTCTGGTGTTAAGTCAACATTTTCTCCAGTTTTCAGTTCAGCATCCCCACCGTTTGTGTTCAATGTTGAGTCCAATGTTGGAGCAGCATCTGAACTAGTGACTTCTTCAGTACCTGCAGAAACAGTCAGTTCATCAAAAATGACATTAACTGATTCTTGTACAGTATGCAATCTTGGATTGTAGACCCTGAAAGCAGCACTATTAGGAGAATATCCAACAAATATACACTTTTCACTTTTGGGATCAAATTTGCTCAAATAGTCTCTATCTTTTAGCAAAATAGCAGTTAATACCAAACTCATGAAAGTGTGCAAATGTTGGTTTTGAACCCTTCAATATTTCATAAGGTGTCATAGTAGTACCAGTTCTAAGATAAACTCTATTACTAATATGACATGCAGTATTCAAAGCTTCAGCCCAGAGTTTCTTAGATAGGTTTCTAGAATTCAACATTACTCTAGCCATCTCTTGAAGTGTTCTATTCTTCCTCTCAGCAATCCCATTTTGCTGAGGTGTCTTAGGTGCAGAGAACTCATGGAAAATGCCTTTAGTTTCACAAAAAATAGCAAAGCTTACATTTTCAAACTATTTTCCATGGTCAGAACTAATTCTTCCTACATAAGTGCCATACAGATTTTTAATACTAACATGCAAAATCTTGAATGTGTTGAATGCTTCTGATTTTTCTTTCAAAAACTTAATCCAGGTATATCTTGAAAAATCATCAACAATAACAAAATCATACTTCTTACCATTCAGGCTACTAACCTCAATAGGACCCATGAGATCCATATGCAGCAATTCAAAGCACTTATTAGTTCTAGGGTTAGTACTATGTACATGAAGTGGTGGATGAACAGCTTTTGTTTGTTTACCTTTCAGGCAGTCTTCACAAACAATTTTACCTGGGCTAGTCAACTTAGGCCGTCCTCTCACAGCCTCTAACTTCTGTAGTTTCTCCAGATTTCTATAGTGCACATGTCCTAACTTCTTGTGCCACATGACAGATTCATCTACCTTGGCATGGTAGCATTCAGCTTCATCTTGAGCAAGATAGCAGTTGTCCTTTGATCTTGTACCTGTCATGACACGGACATTGTCACTATTAAACACATCACATGAACTTTTATCAAAAGTAACTGGCAAGTTATCATCACTAAGTTGACTTATGCTAATTAAATTTGCTTTCAATCCTTCAACCAACAACACATCCTTGAGTGGTGGAAATCCTTCAACATCCAATACTCATTTTCCAATGATTTTCCCTTTAGTGCCTCCTCCATAGGTAACTGTTCCAACAGTCAAAGGGATTACATCTTTCAGGTTGTCAATGTTTACAGTCATGTGCCTTGAACATCCACTGTCAAAATACCACTTACCTGCAAGGTTAGAGTAAACAGCAGAAAAGACAACATTGCAAACAATTTTAACCTTAGGAGTTTTTATCTTTTCAATCCAAGTTCTACTTTTAGATCCTTCAGCTTTGTTACCTAATGTTTGGATAACTTTCAGATCAGAGGTTCTCCTAACATTGGTACTGCTGTTAGTTCCCGTTTTCTTCTCAATCACAATTCTAATTTTTTTGCAATAAGGCTTAATGTGACCAGGTTGAAAAAAATATTAACAGATAAAAGTAGGCTTTTTCATAGTGTTGACAGGAATTTCATTACTCACACTACTACTTTCCTTGATAAAACCAGCTTTTAAATAGACAGAATCAACATCTTCAGAGGGAGGTTTCTCAACATAGCCCAAACCATTTTTACCTTGATTTCCCATACTCAGCATCTCATCAAGCTTAGATGTAGAAGAGTTCCATTTGGCAATGGTTTGTTCAACTTTATTTTAATTTTACCTTTACCTCCTTCAGTTCAGCCTCAGTTTTGTCAAGGTCTTTCTCATACAGTTTCAGGATCTCCTTCATGCATCCAATCTCTTCCTTCAGGCTTTTGTTGCTCTTGATGAGTTTGTGATTCTCAAGCAGCAGTTTGTGGTAGATAGACTTCATGTCTTCAATGATTTCCTCGTGGGACATTTCTCCTTCAAAGAAATATTCTTCATCTAGATCCACTGAGCCATGAAAACACAAGATTCATTATAGTTAGACACAAGATTAGGTTCAATATCAGCAACATATTCATCCGAATCTGCAAAGAAGGTCTCATGTTCTGATGTTGGATCCTGAATGTTGGGGTAACATTGAGATCCAAAGCAGTTTAGGGAGTCTTCTGGTGTCCAGTCAATCTGAGTGAGTAGCGCAACAGTGTGAACCTCTTCTGATTGTTCTTCAACTTCTCCAGAACTAAAGTCATCTTTATTGAAATCATCTACACAAACCCAATGAGAATTTCCTCTTTTTCTAAGAGTGTTAGCACATTCATTAGCCATATGACCATATCCTTTACATTCAAAACATTGAACATATTTTAACTTATCAGCTTCTAAAGGAGTAGGTTTTGATGTCATGTGCTTCACAAACTTAGGAGGTAATTTCTTATAACATGCAGAACTATTACTAAGATTCTTTTCTTTGCCTTTTCCTTTCAGATTCAGCTTATTGAATTTCTTAGTAATTTTACCATAGTTTGAAGAAATTAATTCACATTCATCATCACTTTCATCGTCAAGACTTGATCCTCTTAAAGCAACAACCCTATGTTTGCTAAGTTGTGAGGCAAGCTCCATCTCAAATTCTCTAAGAGTATTCATCAAGACTTGAAACTGTAGATTATCAAGGTTCCTAGATTCACTCATTGCAATATTCTTGAGAGCAAATTTTGATGACAGTGTTCTCATAGCTTTATAAACCATCTCTTGATTAGTCATAGCAAAACCTAGGTTTTCACATTGGTTAGCAATATCAAGAATTTTCTCAAATAACTATCAACACTTTCATCTTCACCCATCTCAAGTTTTTCAAATTGCTGAAGCAGTTGTCTATATTTAAAATCTTTAACAGCAGAATCTCCTTCACAATGTAATTTAAGTATATCCCAAGCATGTTTGGCTTTTGTACAATTCTGGATTAACTTGAGCATGTGATGATTAACCCAACTAAAGATAGCATTAAGAGCCTTTTCATTAGAGTTATAGAGACCTACCTCTGCTGCTGTCCAATCTGCTTCTGGTTTTGGTACTAGATCACCTTCACCATCTCTTGGTAATGTTGGAAGAGAATATCCATTGATCACGGATTGCCAGGCTCGAATATCAATAGCTTTGATGTGAGACCTGATCCTGATCTTCCAATATGCATAATTGGAGCCATCCAAAACTGTAATCCTATTGGTATTAAGATTGACACTGTCCATTGTGTTGTATCACCTCCAAACCACCAGTGCAGTCGGTGTTTGGCTCTAACGCCAATTGATATTTTCGGATCGTGGATTGACACAACAACTTTGAGAGTTAAGTTGGAATTGCCTTAACTCTTTTGTGATCTTCTTGACTAAAATAATGTGCAGCGGAATTTAAAAGCAAGAAGATATAATGTTAAGAAGTTTTCAATTTTATTAAACACTTCCGAGCCTTAGGCCAAATAACCATAAAGGTTTTAACAAAAATGTTCCTCACAACAATTCACTCACGCTCTTTGTTGATCGGACTCAACGAAGCAGACAAGTACGAACTACTTAACTTCTATGAACTAGATGTAAATAGTTGATACAAAAATTTCACAAAAGCAAGACGAAGACAATACAACATATGATTAATCTCTCGGATTGTTTTGCAGGATTGTCTTGTCTTCATCTTGATGAACTTCACATCCTTTATAGATTTCTTGAATCTTGCACGCCAAGATGTGTTGTTCACAGTTTTGGTAACTCTTGGTTGTTTCCTTGTTGAATTTTGCCTTCATTGTGAACTTGATATCTTTCTTGAATATGTGTTTCCTTTATTACCGATCTAACAAGGTAACGCATCTTCTTTAAATCGGAGTAATCCTGGAAAGAATCTAAGTTGCAGAGAACGGCCAATTTGTTTCCTTCTTTTAAAACCGTGTTGAGTTGACTATGCAACTTAGCTTGAATTATGGAAACTTCAAGTAAGGAATCTTCCATAGCTCTTCCTTAAGATTAAGATACCTTCCTGGACATAAACATAAACAACTAAAACCGTGGAACTTGATTAATAAGTGAATAAAGCCAAAACTTAAATTTGGCAGTTAAAGAACAGTTTTCGTACAGACTCTCTGGTTTCAATGTTATCCTCAATGTTGTCAACATCGCATAACATTGATTCCAGAAAACCCTGCACTTTCAATCCTCATCATTAGAGGAGGGATAGACAGGTTGCATTTCAAGCGGTGGTGTGATTCCCCGAAGAACGAGGCTGTCATTCTCCAGCAAGACAGCAAACTCGTCCGGATCTGCAGCTTGATTCTCCGATGCGGGGGGCAAGACCAATCCCCCACGAACGTATTTGGTCGTATAGAACTGATGCACCGTAAGAGTTTGAGCTTTACGCGCTTCCAAGGCACCCCTCCGAGCGTTAAGCTCTCGAAACGTGTCACTCCGGAGGAACGCCTCGGCGATTTCCACCCTCTGCTGAGCAGAAACCTACACGACCAGAAAAGAGATTAACAAGGAAGAATAAAAGAATACAAACATACAAAAGAACATATTTTTTACCTCATTGAGGCCCCAAGAATAGCCAACTCCCTCAGCATGGTCGGCTCTCACTTTTTCAGCCGCTGCCTCTTTCTCAAGCTCGCCGACTCGCTTGCTCAGCTTCACCTTGCTAGCCGAAAGGTTGGACACTTGTGATTCGAGCTGCTTAAGAGCCACCTTTTCCTGCTTCATGGTTTCTCTATCGGCATGGGCTTTCGCAGCATAATCCTTAACCTTCTGCAAGGCTTTCTCCTTCTCATCAAGAGCAGATCTAAGGGCTTTGTAGTCGCAATCGGAGAACTCTGCTCTACCCTGTTGTTGTCCACTGGCCGTCGTTTCATGAGCCTGGACTAGGGCCGCAAACATGGCATCCACTATCCCGCCGCCCTAAAAGATAATAAGCAAACAAATCAACATTTACGCCGCAAGTCAAACAACAATTCATTCAGAATGAAACATTTATTATCGCCGTCAACAAGTGAAGAGCATTGCGCTCCACCATTTTCCTCTCCTCATCAGAGATTGGGAAGAAGAGTCTTGAAAGCATCAATGGCCGCAGCCTCAGAAATTTCATACCCACCAACATGGGCACATGGACCCTGGCTAGATCCAATCCCAACATTTGGCCCCACTACAGGAGAAGGGCCACTCCCAGCACTTGGACCACCCATATGCGCGGCATGAGGGATTGCCCCTCCAGTTTGAGAGCGGATATGATCGACTCTTCTCCTTTTGGCCTGGGCAACAGCTTCGGTATTATCACCCAGCCCGGCCGCCATACTCTCAGAAAATTCAGCCTGACTAAACTCAGCAGTAGCAGGCACAGTATCGCGATTCCCCCTAGAATGTCCTCGAAAGGATCGACTTGGGCTTTAGCAGAGGCAGTAGCCGAAGGCTCAGCACGACCCTCTTTCCCTTGTTTTTCCTTTTTCTTGGAGGGGAAATCTCGGGAACGGTGGTCGTTTGAGAACTCGGTTGCTCAGCAGCAAGAGCTCGGTTCATGCGGACGTGACGATCCGTAAAAAAGTCGCCTGCAAAAATATCACACTATTACCATATTCATATTATCAACACAAAGTAGAACATCGATTAATGATGCAAAATTATACCAAGAGTAAATCTCCCGTTATACGGAACTGGGGACAGACCAGCTAAAGACAATACACGACTTTCAACTAATTTTGTAACGTCAAATTAGTGGTCGCGCACCAAGTTTGGAACAAAGTTACAATCCCAAGAGGTCGGAACAATACCTTGGGGTATCGCAACCCTAGAACCATTATACCCGTCGCGGCGATAAGTCAAAAACTCGTCCTCATAACTCTCCTTAATATAAAAATAGCGCATTTTCCTGTTCTTTCCGTTCTAGTGGCTTCGCCATTCAAAAACTTATGGTAAAACCCTTCCTCCCGCCTAGCGACTTCAAAAAGAGCCCAGAACTCATTGGGACTCTGAGTCTGGCCTAGCACCTTCATTACGATAATGAAACCTATTAAATGGCCATACGAATTTGGCGTAAGTTGTCCTGGAACAAGGTCGATAGACCTCAGAAGCATCTTTAGCTCAATCGGTATCGGGAAACGTAGCCCATTCAAAAGTTGACCTACAAACACTGTCAAGTGCCCAGGCGACATAGTATCCATTCAGTCATTTGAACCGGGGAGTACTATCTTGTACCTATTTGGTATGTCGAATTTCTCGCGCAGCTGCTTGCCGCTATACTGCAGACGCGAGACATACGTATTATACGCCATTCCTGGCCGTCCGTGAAATCATCGAATTCCCTATTGATGAAATCGGCATCTTCCGCGGCCTCACTAGAGGAACGATTATCTTCAGATGAAGACGATTGCGAATCTTCATCTTCACCCCGAGACAGTGATTGTCCAACATCAACACCGGGATAATTTTCAACAGGTGAACCGACATAATCTATGTCAATGGGCTCATGGCCGCCTACTAAAGCTATATCAGAAGGCGCGGGAGCACTGGAAGAGCCCACCATAGAGTCCCTAGAACCGGAGCTCGAGCTGCTACTTGATTCACTCCCAGAAGATGACTCGGGATTCACCATCTTGGTCGAGAAAAACTGAAATAAAATTTAAAAGAAAAAACTGACTATGAGCGAATACGTCACTCTTGGCTCTCGCAACACTAATGCGATATACCTAAAACGAATGTTTAAACAACTATTATAAACAACCTCGCAAAAGAGCGTGGAATAAATTACCTTGATTGCACATAACAGAGAAAAAGAGATTGTTCGGAAATATTTGCCTGAAGAACAAAAAACAGATAAAGCAAATAAAAAATAAGGGGCAAAACCTAAAAATTTCAGTAAGAATAATTTCAGTAAGATTATCTGGTCGCATATGCGTGAGTTTGGCAGGAAGGAAATGAAGTTCTCTTCAGCACTCACCCTTTATATAGACGGTGAGAGGCCCATCAAGCCCATAAATAAGGCGCATCGAACTGTGATGATTTGATGCATAATTCAGCATCGAACCGTGATGATTCGATGCGTTAGGCAAAATCCACATCGAACACTCACCGTTCGATGCTAATGAACATCGAACCAAAAGCGTTCGACTGCAAGCGTAACTTCATGGGAGCTTACAAACTAATATAATGGAATCTGCTCAGAAGAAACTTATGATTAAGAATATCTCAAACCAACACAAAACCTACCGAGGTTGTACGCAACTGACCACCTCCCAATCGGGGGCATTATTTTCAAAATATAAACATAACAGCCTGCGAATCAAGGACTTATTTTGATAAGTTTGGAAGCCGCTCTCTGATCGACACTGTCTCCCAAACTAGTGGGACTATGTGATGGGGATATTTTAGGATTGACCCAATATAATCTATTGGGTCAGCCCAACAGCACCGGTCTACTGAAAAATACATCGAACATGCACTGTTCGGTGTTAAATGCGCATCGAACGGCCGTTGTTCGATGTGGAACGGTTCGATGCGTTCTCCCCAACTGCCAATGGGGCCCGCGGGACGAAGGTTATATATACTCCGTCCCCTGGCATTCGACGGACGGATTGAAGACTGATTGAAACCTACCCAACATCGAACTCCGAGTATTCGATACGTCCCAAGATCGAACTCTTAGCATTTGGTGTTGCACCATATCGAAGGCCTTGCATTCGACATTCAGCACTACATCGAATCTGATTAGTTCGATATACACCAGTTCGACACAGAACCAAACTAGTATATTTAGTATGGAACGATCACGTTCAATACGCTTATATCGAACGCAACCGATTCGACGCTTAAGATTGACTTTGTAATTTACTTGTTTTACGTAGTAAGCTTGTATTACGTGTTCCGGACCAAGTTAGTCCGATTATTAATTGACTAGCATTATTTTGGCTATTTGTACTCTAATTGTATCATTTTACGGTGTTTATTACTTGGACGAAATAAGACCAAAATAGTAAGTTAACGTTAATAGTATGGGCGTGCATCTATGCTCATTTTGTCACATACAAGATAAATGTCTATGATGGTTGACCTGGTCCCAGGTCGTTAGGTGTGGTCGTGACAAGTCGAGTAGATATAATCGAACAAGTGATTGACTTTAATGTCTTTATGGTCAAAATAAGAGAATTGGTTTGAGGCAGAAATATAGATAAAATTGCATTTTAAGGATATATAACATTCGTCGTAGCTGCAATGGGGATTCAAATTATGATGGCACGGATGGTAGCAACACCAAAGCAAGGGAGGTTCACGGAGGATCAACAACGTTACTTAGCATGCTCAGTTGATGACTGGTCAGTGGTCACTTAAGATTAAATCAGGGTCATGACTATGAAGCTAAGTGTTTATGTGATAACTATATTATCTTGTAGGTAGTGTTGCAAATTGCAATGATGCCAGAATATATATATATATATATATATATATATATATATATATATATATGAAAATTCTCAATGTGCCACTTTACAAGGATAGTGAGTTATTTATACCCATCATTAACAAATAAACATTTATTTGGTATTATAATCTCCAATAATTATACAAATATGTGTTTATTCAACTGAACATTGTAATTTGTAAGTTTTCTTATAACTTTTGGCATGTTCTTAAACTCTATTAAAAATAAAATCAATCACCATGTTCTTATTTTACATATCTAAAATGCAGTTAATTTATATATTTAAAAATAAGAATCAAAAATCTATTATTAATAATATAAGCAAAGCGGTACTCCTCTCACATTGTAGACCAAACTCCAAAACCACCAAGTTTTCCTAACAAGTCTTAACTTTCGGGTAATCAAAACTTCCCCACGATTTTCCAAAGCCAAAATTGCCCATAATATTTGAAATTTGAAATTTGAAATATGATAACTACCCGTTAATCTTTCCACTAATTAATTTATTTCATTGGATTGACTTATCCACCAATTCTACCGCAACTTCCCCACTTTTAGGCTTTAGCCTTATCTTTTGTATTTTTTAAATTTTGTCACAATCTTTTTACTACCCAATTTTTCTACTTTACGGAAGTTTAAAACACAATCTCAGAATAAATTTGAAATTAGAATCCTAACCACCCTTTAATCTGTCCATTATTTAAGCAATTACAAAACTGTTATCATTGTCCGCATAAGCATTCAGTTTCTTTTTTGTAACTATTTTCTTTACGTTTTATTGCTTTTTTTTTTTTCTTCACTTGCTTGGTTAATGACAATGGTGCAATTCTATTGCTAGATGATTGCCATATATTTTATTGTAGTGTTTGATGAGTTGGATTACTTTTGAAGAATATGATTTATTCTATCTATTATAGTCTTTAATTATGATTGATTAGTTATTCCAATTTTTTCCCTATAATTTTTTTCTTTCTTTAATTATTTAGAAATTTTATATTTTGCAGAATATTCTTGGAGATGCAGCAAATCCCAGCGAAGGGATCATGAATTCCTAATTCGATTTCAAAAATGGTAAGCACATTTTTAAATTTGTTTTTGAAGAAAAACAAATGTAACACTAGGATACTAAGACAAGTTAAATATCTAAACATCCTTAATTTCTTTGGGGTTTTGTATGTTTTCCTATCTGTCTACTACAAAGTTTGTCAAATGGTTTTCCTCGCCATTCTGGTTTTTTTTTTTTTTTTTGTAAAACGCGAAGTTCTAAATTAAATAAAAATCATTATTTGGATAAAAATTTGCTCTTAATCTTCACGTAAGATGAACTTACTCTTTCATCTTACTTCTCTTTTTTTTTTAAATTTATCATATGCTATATATTCAGTACTGTAAAATTGGATAGCAATGTATAGTTTACTTTTTATCATGATTTGTGATACTAAAATGGGAATTAAACAATTGTGGTCTTTTTATCTATCAAAAATATGTGCAGAGAGATCTTCTAAAGAGTTCTATCGTGGAGTTCTGCGATAAAGTCGTCATCTCATATTCATCATCTATATTAAATTAACAACACAATATTGTTCTTTTATTGCCTTAATTTGTTTACTAGAAATTTTGACACACGCGGGGACCGCGTGCAAGTTATTTTAATTTTAAAAAATAAAATTTTGAAAGATTACATTAATAGCTATTTTTTAGGATTGACGTTGATCCAAGTGAGTAAAGTAACAATATAGTCCTTTTATTCTTTTATTTGAATTGAGAGGAGTAGGGGTATTTTTGAAAAATCAAAAGTTGGTATCCCAACTGCTATTTTGTGAGAGAGAGGGCTTTGCTTTTATATAGTAATAGATGTTTTTTACGAAAAAGTAATTAATTCAGAATCCAATTTTTTAGTCGTTCAATCATATCTTTTGACATATTTAAGTTTAACCCATATTTTCTTACATATTTCATGTAAATAAATGTATTTATTCATCGAATCAAAAAAATAATGTATTTATTCATACTTATGAAGTGCTTTGTATAGTAAAACTAAACCTTTGATCAGTATATTTTAATAATTGCATACAATTTACTGTTTTCTCTTTTGTAAAGGAGCGATTGAAGCTTTCAGAATTACTTTAGTTTCTCTTTCGTTAAAAGTTTCATGCTCCAATGACGTCTATCTAATTTATAATTGTAACACCCCAAATATTTTTAGCAATTATTTTAATCTAAGTTTATTCGGTCAATTAATTGGATATTAAGTCTAAGTCGTAAAGAGTTTTATATTCCTTTGCGAAAAAAATGAAGATCAATTTTATGAATTTTAGTTCAGATTTACTTAATATAAATTATTATTTTGAAGCTCAAATGTCTAAGCCCATAATTAGCATTAACTAATAATATAATATAATCAACAACTAAGGGTTTCATTCTCTTCATGCAAAATTAATTTCTCGCCGCTTCCTCTCACTGCACACGTTCTTTTTCTTTTTTCCGTGGCGATTCAAGAAGCTTCAGGTATTTTTTTTAGCATAAGCCCCAATTGAAATCCTTATGATCTTTTAACTTATTATTGTGCACCGCATGAGTTTTCACCTTTGGAGATAATCATATTATATAATTTTGTTTAGATGGTGAAGTTGCGGCTTGTCATAAGAATGAATAAGAGATACTTGATTGAATTAATACAAAAGGTCATGCCTGATAACTTATAAGACATCTTATGTCAATATTTCGATGATGACTCATGTGTGATTTTATTTGTTTGCTGTTGATCACATATAAGTTAAAGGAAGAAACTTGCTTTAGTAATGTTGTCGATAGCCACATATTTGCATACAGAAATATCAAGGAAATATTACATTTAAAGGAATATTTAATTGGATCTAATAGCCATTTAATTTTGTGTACTTGCATCAGTTACTAGGATCATCAGTTCATGTTTTAGAATCCTTCCATGATCAGTAAAGCTTTAATCATTGAAATGCGATTGAGAAGGGCCATATCTATATGTATTATATGTTCATATAATAATATGTAGCATATGTAAGTTCATATTACCAGCACGTTAATAATATGCTTGTTATAATCATTTCTTAAGTAACTAAGATTAATAGTTTAACATTACTGTTTTATTTGGATTCAATACAGAGATGGGTTTGTAGACTATAATCTGAATATCATTTTGGCATTGGATCAACTCTCTCTCTCGTTTTTAATCTTTGCTGCTAACTCAGGTGCGTGTTCCAAAACGATATTATTTTCAATGAAAAGGAGTATATGCCTACATGTATCTTAGTAGTAAATATATATACGTACACATATTTTTAATATGATCTGAAGTGCATTGTGATAATTTGATTTCTTAAATGATTGTTAGTTTGTTGGTAACTTGTATTGTGGATTATTTGCGTTGTTGATCGAATGCTTCTAATGCTACCTTATTACTTGGACTGTTAATTGAGTATTTGTATTGTTGATGGATTACTTGTTTTGTTGATTGATTATGTGTACTGATTGACGAGCATGTCTTCTTTGACGTGTGGTGATTGACGAGCATATATATTCTTATACGTGTGGTGATTGACGAGCATGTATATTCTTATACGTGTGGTGATTGACGAGCAAGTATATTCTTATACGTATGGTGATTGACGAGCATATCTTCTTTTGACGTGTGGTATTGACGAGCATGTCTTCTTTGACATGTGGTGATTGACGAGCATGTATATTCTTATACGTGTGGTGATTGACGAGCATGTATATTCTTATACGTGTGGTGAATGAAGAGCATGTATTCTATACATGTGGAACTGACTTATTCGTATATTCTTTACGTGTGGAACGATTGATAAGTTTGTATTCTTTACATGTGGAACGATTGATAAGTTTTGTATACTTGAGGTTGAAACTTTGTTCTATCTCGGTTGATTGTCTGATTGCTTGACTGTGTGACTGCCTGAATGATTAATTGACCAATGTGCCTATTTGTTGTTTTTCAATTATTTTTAAAATAAAAGTGCACGTCATTCACTCTGCACACAAACGCACAAACTCCACTGAGATTTTTATCTCACGCATGCATGTTTTTCCCCCTTCCTTTCAGCTTTAGGTCAACCAGGACGAGACTTGAAGAACGTGGAGAGTGGGTTTCGTCGGGTAGTTAGTTAAGGGTTGTATCAAGTTCACCTTTTTCTTTATTGTAACAGTTGTAATTGTTTTGTTTTTGCACAATTGGTATTTTTTAATGTCATTCTTGTTATGATATTGTACTGTTTAGCCTCGAAATTCCGGGGCGTTACAATAATAACATCTATTAAATACATTATATTATAATTTATACAAGAGACAACGTTGCACGCGGTCCCCACGTGCACTCAGTTGCTAGTATAAATAAAAAAATAGTTAAATATGGGTCTCACAATAAAAATCCATAATCTAGTGACTATTAACAGATATGGGCCCTCCTCCCAAACAAGCCCTTGTTCTTCACTTACTAAACAAATTAAAAAAAAATAAAAAATCTATGCTAATATTTTTATTAATACAATAATTATACAAAATCAAAGCTTCGCGCTTTCGACCAAGTCCCATAATTTACATCGAAAAATCTAACTCGATCGACAAATTCAGCTCTTACCCACTTCATTAAACTTCATTTTCACCTCAAAGATTCAACCTTTTTCACAATTTTAATGAAGCTAAAATCTTCACTCCCCGTAAATCGAGGCGGGTTTCACGGATTCTCGATTTGATTTACCAAAAATGGATTTGTGGGTTGTTGCAGCACTTTCTTTGATTTACCAGAGGTTGTGGAGGCACCTGAGCTGCAGGTTCTTGAGAAACACTTTGGTTTTCAACATGAGGAAGTGGTGAATAGTTACAGACTGTATAGGAACAGTAGAGTCAGTTGAATATGAACTATCAGCTTCCAATTGCCGATTTCCCTCTGGTGTTGGTCGATTCCATGGATATGTGTTTGCTGATAAGTTATCGGATATCATTAACATGTCCACAGGAGCAGAAACTGTAGCAAAGCTGTTGTACAATCAATGAAGGAACCAGTGCATATGGGATTGAGTGTAATGCCGTGTAAGTCACTTGATCACCAACGGTTTGATCTTTGAAGAGAAAAATATGCTCATAGAAGACCATATTCCTTGATATAAAGATCCTTTTGGTTATGAGGTCAAGGAGAAGATAACCTTTAGTGCCTTTAGGATAACCCAAGAAGACACTTTAAGTTGCTCTTGCATCAAATTTCTTTCTGTTTGCAATAATGGTAGATGCATATCAAAGACAACCAAAGACCTTTAGCAAGTTGTAATCAACATGTTTGTTGAATAAAAACTCATTAAGGAGTTTAATTTGATAAAGTGTTCGAGGGCAATCTGTTGATTATAAAAGCAACTATAGATATGCAGTTAGTCCAAAGAGGGATAGAAGACTGAAACCTTAATGCTCTTGCAATTTGAAGCAAGTCTTGCTGATGTTTCCTTTCCACTAGACCATTTTGTTGTGAACTTATGGGGTTTTCACACAACTAGTCTGGTGGGAAATGCCAAATTTATCATAGAAATCCTTGAGTATAAACTAAGTACCATTGTCAGAATGAATACAATTAATCTTGACATCAAACTGAGTAAGAATACACTGATAGAAGTTGAGAATATGCAGTCTAACATCAGGTTTTTGTTTAAGGAAATAAATCCAGGTACATCTGGTGAAGTCATCCACTATAGTTAGTGTGGAATAAATAATATGTATATATATTTAATATAGTTGGTAGATAGTAAATAGAGTCATGGGTGGTGTGTGAGGATGATCAATTATATACCTAACAGAGTCACGGGTGGTGTGTGAGGATGATCAATTATATATCTAACTTAGATCTAGCTTCATGTATGTATGTACCCTCCTTGTATGTGAATGAAATATACTTTCTTCTTCACAATATATTTCACATGGTATCGAGCCAAACAATCTGATCCAGAATATAATTTAACTTCAAATTTTTTTTTTCCTGGTCTTCTTCTTTTGGTGTGTTACTTCTTCTCCGGCAGATAACAAATCCATTGCTGCCGTGCCACTTTTCGGCATCACCCATATCACCAACTCGATTCGCCGTGTCTCTTCCCCGGAAAATCACCAATCTGTTGCTGTCGTGCCACACTTTCCGACATAACCAATTGACTTCCGTTGTTACAACTTTCCGATCGAAATCGATTTTCGATTGCGCCTACTGCTGCCGTGCTACAATTTTTGGCATCACTGCTACAATTCAGCTGTTACAACTTTCCGATCGAAATTGATTTTCGATTGCGCCTACTGCTGTCATGCTATAGTTTCCAGCGTCACCACTTTAATTCAGCTGTTACAAATTTCCGATCGAAATTGCTTTTGATCGTACCTCGGTGTTCATCTCCGCTCTGTTGCCAGTTCTTATTCTCTTTTGCACCGCTTACAATCTCCTTTACATTTTATATATATATATATATATATATATATATATATATGTGTTATAATATATTATATTCTAATTATATATCATATATATATATATATATATTCTATTCTGTTCCAGATTTACATATATCCACATATTTTGTTCGGTAAAAAAAAAGGAGAAAAAAAGAAAAAAACTTGACAAAAGATAAAGATAGTGTCTCTACTGAAAGCGTCCCTACAGGCGGTTTGATTGTGCCAACCATTTTTGGCTGACCTTGATTACTACATAAAGGTTGAACGGCTCTAACTACTCTACTTGGGCTGCCGATGTCGAACTCTGGTTCATAGGGCAAGGATATCAAGATCATCTTGTTCAAAAAGCAGATGGTATCACTATTGATAGTCCTAAGTGGGAGGAAATTGACGCCCACTTGTGTAGTATGCTATGGAAAACTATTGATCTGTCGCTCAAGCAAATTTTTCGGCCTCATAAAACTTGCTTTAGCGTTTGGGATCAGGCGAAAGCATTATACACAAATGACGTGTCACGTAAGTTTGCAGTTTGCTCGGATCTGATGAAGCTCGTAGGTCCACAAAAGTTGGATATGCCTATGACCTCTTACCTCGGCCACATTCAAGGACTTCTAGCAGATTTTAATGAATTGCTTCCTCCTGCTAAAACACCATAAGAGGAGTTGTCTCAACGTGCAACTTTCTTCATGTTATTGGCCCTTTTTGGTCTTCCGACCGAATTTAGCGCAGTTCGTGATCAAATTCTTGCTAGTCCATCTGTTCCCACCTTATCACAAGCATTTTCACGTCTTTTATGGGTCCCTCCACATGTCTCAGTATATATTGACGTCTCAACAACTAATTCTTCTATTTTAGCCTCTCAATCGAGTGCACGAGGAGGTCGTAACGGTGGTCGCGGCAACAACAGATCACGTCCTCAGTGTACTTATTGCCATAGGCATGGACACACCCAGGAGCATTGTTACTCCTTGTACGGACGTCCCACTACCGTAAATGTTGCATCTGATCACGCAAACCCCACCATTTAACCCGACAATCCTGCACGCTCGATGTCTCGAGAACCAAACTATGAGGACTTTCTGAAGTGGTTTGCAGCCAAACAATCTTCCACGACCATTAGCTCTATTGCTCAAATGGATAATGTCATAACATGTGCCTCTCGATCTCCATCACTTGGACCATGGGTCCTTGATTCCGGTGCTACAAATCATATCTCTGGTAATAAGGAACTTTTTTCTTCATTTAGAAATACTGGACAACTACCATCCATTACATTAGCCAATGGCTCACAAACCCAGGCTAAAGGAGTTGGCCACGCTAATCCTCTTCCCTCTTTACCCCTTGATTATGTTCTTTATTTACCAAGTTCCCCGTTTAACTTAGTATCAGTTCATCGTTTATGTCATTCTCTCAATTGTTCTGTCACCTTTGATGACAAATTTGTTTGTGTGCAGGATTGGAGTACGGGACGGACGATTGGCACAAGGCATGAATCCCAAGGTCTCTATCATCTTTCACCAGCGACAATAACGTGCTCTGCCATTGAAGCACCATCCCTTATCTACAGTCGGTTAGGTCATCTGAGTCTAAATAAACTTAAGAATATGATTTCTTCTCTGTCAGTATTATCTTCCTTAGATTGTGAGTCGTGTCAGTTGGGGAAACACTCTCGTAGTAGTTTTCCTCGCAAATTCAATAATAGAGTCGATTCTTCCTTTGCTCTCATTCACTATGATATTTGGGGTATGAGTCGTGTTGTTTCAACCTTAGGATATCGTTATTTTGTAACTTTTATTGATGACTATTCACGATGCTCCTGGCTTTATCTAATGAAAAATAGATCCGAATTTTTTTCTATCTTTCGAAATTTTATGTCAAAAATTCGTACCCAATTTAGTACATATGCGTACAGTGATAATGCTCGCGAATATCTCTCTACATCCTTTTAGAATTTCCTAACCTCTCAAGGTATCTTACATGAAACATCATGCTCTCATACTCCACAATAAAATGGGATAGCAGAACGAAAGAACAGACACTTAATCAAAACAGCTCGTACTTTACTCATACATATGAACGTTCCACTTCGATTTTGGGGGGATGATGTTCTTACTTCTTGCTATCTCATCAATCGCATGCCGTCTTCCATTCTTCAAAATCAAGTTCCTCATTCCATTTTGTACCCCAGCCAAGATCACTCTCATGTTCCTAGTCGAAGTTTTGGTTGTACTTGTTTTGTACATGACCCCACTCCTGGTAAAGACAAGTTGTCAGCTCGCTCTCTAAAATGTGTCTTCTTAGGATATTCTCGGAACCAAAAGGGTTACAGATGTTTCTTGGCCAATCTTCAACGTTACATAATATCCGCGGATGTCACATTTTTTGAGTCTACTGTCTTCTTTAGTCCTAATTCTGACCCTTCCTCCGTCACAGAAACTATCCCATCTTTTTTTCATTTCTAAAATTTCGTTTCACTCTTTTGAGTCTGAGTGTCCTCCACAAGTGCCTCTTCTTACGTATTCTAGACGAAGTCGTCCTATTGATCACTCAGGTGTACCCTCAGAGGCTAAGGATGATTCATGCGTTGTACCAACTACTGTACCTACTCCAATCTCGTCACATACTGATTGTCTCCTGGTTTCTATAAGAAAAGGTACCCGTGCTACTCGTAACTCAAATCCCATATACAAATTTTTGAGCTACCATCGTACATCTCCATGTTATTACACATTTCTCGCATCTTTGTCTTCTATTTCCATTCCCAAATCTGTAGGTGAAGCTATGACTAATCCAGGATGGCATAAGGCGATGGTTGATGAGATGGCTGCTCTCCACTCTAGTGGTACTTTGGATTTGGTTCCATTACCATCGGGCAAAACAATTGTTGGTTGTCGTTCGGTATACACAATCAAAGTTGGTCCAAATGGTGCAATTGATAGGCTTAATGCCCGTCTCGTAGCTAAAGGCTATACTCAGATCCATGGACTTGACTATGGAGATACTTTTTCACCGGTTGCCAAAATGGCCTCTGTCCGACTTCTTCTTTCTTTAGTCGCTATATATCATTGGCCTCTACATTAATTGGATATCAAGAATGCCTTTCTTCATGAGACGTTACAAGAAGAGGTCTACATAGAGCAACCACCTGGGTTTGTTGCTCAGGGGGAGAAGTCTCATATGGTTTGCCATTTGAGACGTGCACTTTACGGTCTCCTCGTGATTGGTTTGGTCGTTTTAGTGACATTGTAAAAGGTTTGGCATGAAACGAAGCGAGATCATTCTGTATTCTACCGACACTTAAAGGCCACATCATATATTTAGTTGTGTATGTAGATGATATTGTTATTACTGGAGGCGATGAAGAAGGAATTACACAGTTGAAACAACATCTCTTTCGTCACTTTAAAACAAAAGATTTGGGAAATCTTCAATATTTCTTGGGAATTGAAGTAACTCAATCTAAAGATGGTGTTGTTATATCTCAACAAAAGTATGCTTTGGATATTCTTAAAGAAACACGAATGTTAGATGCCAAGCCAGTTGACACTCCAATGGATCCAAACATTAATTTACGACCAGGAGAAGGGGAGCCATTAGATGACCCAGTAAAATATAGAAGGTTGGTTGGGCGATTGAACTATCTCAGGGTAACCTATCGTGACATTTTGTTTTCTGTTAGCACCATCAGTCAGTTTTTGGATTCTCCATGTGACACTCATTGGAATGCTGCAGTTCGTACCTTGTGGTATATTAAATGAGCACCTGGAAAAGGGTTATTGTATAGAGATAATGGCCATACTCAGATTATCGGCTATTCAGATGCAGATTGGGCAGGATCACCTGTCGATAGGTGCTCAACCTCAGGGTATTGTGTTCTACTTGGTGGTAAGCTTATATCATGGAAAAGCAAGAAACAAGATGTAGTAGCTAGATCCAATGCAGAAGCTGAATATCGTGCTATGGCTTTGGCAACATGCGAACTTATATGGCTAAAGCAATTGCTAAATGAGCTGAAATTGGGAAACACTGAACCAATGAAACTAATTTGCGACAATCAGGCGGCATTGCACATTGCTTCTAATCCTGTCTTTCACGAGAGAACAAAGCATATTGAAGTTGATTGTCATTTCATAAGGAAGGAATTGATCGCAAAGGAAATTATTACGTGGTTTGTTAACTCAAATGATCAGTTGGCTGATTTTCTCACCAAGTCCCTCTGTGGTCCTCAAATAAAATATATATGTGACAAGCTAGGCACATATGACTTGTATGCACCAGCTTGAGGGGAAGTGTGGAATAAATAATATGTATATATATTTAATATAGTTGGTAGATAGTAAATAGAGTCACGGGTGGTGTGTGAGGATTGATCAATTATATACCTAACTTAGATCTAGTTTCATGTATATATGTACCCTCCTTGTATCTGAATGAAATATACTTTCTTCTTCACAATATATTTCACAGTTAGAAAATACTTGAATCCATCATGAGTGACAGAAGATAATGGGCCCCAAACATCACAATGAATTAAATCAAAAGCATGAGTAGAAACAGTAGAACTATTATTGAATGAGAGCCTTTTCTGCTTGGCTAAATGACAAGTTTCACAGTAATGTATCTTGTCACTGCCAGTTACATTGATTTGAGAAATGGATTGAAGCTTAACAAATGAAGCATGGCCTAACCTATAGCGCCAAACATTGGTGTTTGATCTTATTCTCGATAACTCATTGAGAGAGCTTCTACATAGAAGAATGTAGGATGCTTCTACATAAACTGTGGACAAAGGAATTCCGCCGGATTGCTAGATCGAGAAATAGGGTTGTTGATGCGATTGCAAAGTTCCCGAGAGACAAAGATGGAGGAACTAGTTTTATGCTTGCATGCACCCCCCCCCCCCCCTCCGTTATATCTATTTTGAAGGATGATGTAGTTTCATGGCTTTTTATTTCATTTATTTACCAAAAAAAAATTTAAAACGCTATACTCATGTAATCATGTGAGTTGTTATCTCGTATTTGTATGGCCAATCAGATCATGACATGTGGCTTCGAAGCGCCAAGAAAAATAGAGGAAACCCTCAACAATAAGTCGGACCGATCCAATTCGAGTTATAGGCCCAATTCGACTTCAAGACCTGATTCGACTTCAAAGCTCTGATCGAGCTATTGGGCTTATTCGATTTATCCAGCGCATCAAGCCTGCAAAGGCCGAGGTCCACCAGGCCCACTCCGATTAATTAAGAAAACATTATTAGTATATGAGTCGGAAACTTGTTTGTCATAAATTGTTAACGAAATTTCAAGGCTAAGGAACTTCTTATTAACTTGAAGATTTCTAGATTCAAGTGGACTATGACAGTAAGGTGTCACGCCAAGTAGTAAAAAAATAATTGGAGAGTGAACCAATTGCTTGTTTAACTTTTACTTACTGTTTAGACAATTCACAATTGCATGTTTTAACAAGTAAATAAGTTTAAGTAAAATAAACTTAGATCTTTCAAGTTGAAAACGAGATTTTCTATATGACGTGTCCGGAGGCTAACCAACAAAAAAAAAATAGAGTTGAGTTGACTTGACCTGAAGGTGCATGGTCTGGTCTTGGTTTCTCTTTTCAGACAAATCTCCATTTTACTATTCTGCTATACTATTATACAAGGAATGTTTAATACTCTTTCTGTCAATAAATTATTACTCAAAAAGGATCACTCGTGCACACTATTTCAGTTGAGGTCTCATGGGGAAGAATTATGACAATTGGGAGAGATTGGTGGAAGCTGTTTTGTTAAGAGAAAAATTCAGACGACTCGCTCTTTGTCATTCGAGGGAGCCGAGCAGCATTAGTGCCACATCTTCTCGCTTTAGTTTTAGCTCCACTACTTCTCAATATGATGATCCACAACCAGGGGCAGACCCAGGAATTCAAATTAGTGGGGGCAAAATTTATTAAAAATACTTATTAAAAAAATCTTAATGTACCATACAAAATAACAATAATAGCAAGAATAACAAGAATAACGTCAGACGGTCACACACAGAGTTTTCACTTAGGCTTCTTGAACTGTGCTCTACGCTTTTTAATGCGATCAAACTCATCAATGATCGAGTCAACGTCAAAACTTCGAGCAATTTCTTTCTCAATATACATTAGCAAACTACTTGATAAGAACTTATCTTTCATTTTACTCCGGAGTCTTGTCTTCACAATCTTCATAGCCGAAAACGCACGTTCTGATGTTGCAGTAGAAACTGGAAGGGTTAAAAGAAGTCGAATCAACCTATCAATAAGATTGTAATCAGTTGACTTTCTTGATGTTGACAATACATTGCACAACTGAGAGAGTGTTGATACACCTTGGAAGACAGCACTTTTTCGTATATCACATTCAAAAGTTCCCAACTGATACTTAAGATGCAATTTCTCCTGAGTAGTAAAATCAGCTGAATAAAACTTGTCAACTAATTTGCAAACATCATCGACATTGAATAGCTTATAACCATCCCGAGTATCCAAAACCGTGCTAAGCTTAAGCAACTCCACCGCATCTTCATTAAATCTGATATTCATCTCATGTAATATACGATCAATTGTTGCGGTAAATATCTCAATCCGATAGTAATGCTCAAGTGTAATATGATTGTTTTTTCGAGCACGACCCTTACTTGATCGACGAGGACCATTCATGTCAGGGATATCTATATCACGCTTCTCACAAAAGCTCTTTACTTCCTTGAATAATTTATCCCATCCATTTTCTCTAAAATTCTGAATAGTTTCCTTTGTATTTGCCACTTCATCCATGGCATTAACAATATCTTGAGATCTGGATTGTAACATGTAGCAAAGATCACTTGTTCTTCCCAAAAGCTCAATTAGAAAATGCAATATAAATACAAACTCAAATGTCATCATCACTTCATACTCCCCATTTGCTGCAGCTCGTGAAGAAACTGGACTTGCATCATTTACAATTGCATCTAAAACCACAAGGACAGAATCGAACATTTCAAGTAATCTATGAAGAGACTTTAAGTGAGAGCTCCATCTTGTATCACATGGACGTTGTAGATTTCCAACTTGATTTTTTCCCTTACCAGTTTCTAGCTCATCCATTGCAACTGACTCTATAATCTGGAGAGACTTTGCAATTTGTAGTTGATCGTGGCGTTTTGAAGATAAAATCAACTACATTGATGATATTATTTATGTGTGGGAAGAAGTTCTCAATTGAAAGGATACTTTGGGATGTTGCTACTAATATTAGTTGCAAGCGGTGAGCGAAGCAGTGGATGTAATAAGCATAAGGGCATTCACTTAAAAACAAAGCTTGCAGACCATTCCATTCTCCTCTCATATTACTGGCACCGTCATACCCTTGTCCTCGAATATCATGTACGCTAAGATTATGACGAGAAAGAACGTCACATATTTTCTTTTTCAAAGTAGAAGACTTTGTGTCTTCAACATGAACTATATCAAAGAACCTTTCTCTGACAACCCCCTCTTTATCAACAAACCTCAAAATAATTGCCATCTGCTCTCTTTTGTACTCATCTCTAGATTCATCGACGATAATGCAAAACTTAGCATCACCAATTTCAGCTCGGATAAATCTTTGAATTTTACTTGCATATATTGATAGAATCTCTTTCTGAATTCTATGAGAAACATAAGTGGCATTTTTCGGAGCCTTCTTCAAAGCAAGTGGAGCTATTTCAGTAATATAAGAAGTCGTGTGCTCTATAATTTCTAAGAAATTACCACGATTTTCTGAGTCCACCCTTTTATCATGGCCTCTAAATGCAATACCCTGAAGCGCACATAATTTGACAACATCAATTGAAACTTTGAGCCGTAGTCGATTTTTTGCAACTAACTATGGTGAATGTTTTTCTAGAGCCTTGGTAATATGTTGCAATGAGTTCTTCATATCAAGATACTTTCCCATACAAATATTATGTGACGAGTTAGGAGCATGACCCACATGATTCAAAAAAGAGCAATTTTTCCCATTCACTTTCTTCCATGACCGAAATCCATTAATAACAAAAGTATTCGAACCAGATACTGTAGATGGTTTACCAAACAAAAAACATGGGAGACTGAATGCTGCTTTTTTTGTAGGAGAATATTCCAACCAATCACGAAATAAGTTGTACCAAGAATTAAGAAACTTCCTACCACGGTTATCAGCACATTCACCAGATTTTGTTGCATCGGGTTGATACGGTCCATATGTTGAGTACGATCGTCGAATTTGATCCATTATATCTGGTGGATAGTCCCATATCATTCGACGTAAGCCCGGATCTCGCTCAATATTAGTGAAATCTGAATCTTTATCCATTCTTGGAATCTTGTCACGATGAGAATCCGAAGATGTGACATGTGGTTTCGCACTTACAGAATTAGAAGTGTTACCTTTATTATTAGAATTCTCAGCATTAGGAGAACTAATATCTTCATCATCGCGAGTTCTTTTAAAGTAAGAATCAATTGTCTTCTTAGACATGGTTAAACCCCTCCTACATGAGTACATAGAAAAAAATAATTTCTTCATACATTAATATCTAATGAAATTAACAAGAAAATTATAAACTAAATTATAATTATCAACTAGATAGATTTAATTATATAATATGCAGTAATGAGCAGAGAAATAAATCAAAGAAAAGTAAAAAAAAACTTACAAGGCAGCAGTAGTTTTTTTATTGCTTATGGTGAATTGGTATAGCACGCCTAATTTGACTAAGAAATAAAAAAGAGTGGATACTGATTCTTTTTCTGTGAATTGACACAGAGAGCAGCAGGCTAGCAGAGCCTCTTTTTTTTTTCCTGTGAATTGTAGCCGTATAGGTTTTGCTATTGTGGGCAATATAGAGTATGCAATCAGTAATAAAAAAAAAAAAGGGAAAGAAACACTTGCCTTATTGCCTAATGCCTATAATATCACGGATGAATAGAAATTAAATGGGCCAATAACCATTACTAAATCAGGCCCATGTTTAATTCATAAACAACAATATGATATACATTTATATATATATAATATATATGATATATTACTAGTAGTTTGGTAAAAAGCTGGGGGGGGCACCGCCCCTGCATGCCCCCCCCCCCCCCCCCCCCCCTTCGGTCCGCCCCTGTCCACAACTTGTCAGCATCAATGAGCCAAATGACGATCAAGAAACTAGTTCGACACCGAGATATCTGGTTAGACTTTCTGGAACAAGCTCTTCTCAATACGCACATATTTATGTTAACTTTGGAAGTAACAACTTATAAAATAAAGCATGTATAAAAAATAAAAAATATCCAGGGCCATGGATGCTTCATTTCAATTTTATGGTTTTGCATTTGTCTGTAGGAAGGACAAGAACAAGATTAAGCATTTACTTCTTAGTCTGACTTTTCAGATGAATTTTAATTCATATTTATGGTAATCTAATATCCTTGTCACAATGTTTAACAACCATATCTAAAACATACATCAGGGGCGGACCCAAAGCAAAGGCTAACCTGGGCTGTAGCTCGGGATTAATTTGGGCATGCCCCTTATATATACATATATGGTAGTGTGTGAGAAAATTAGAAAGCCCATGTATTGTTATATATACTTATGTTTGGGCTGCTTATTTTATTAAATTAGGCTTAATACAACTTAAACCCAAGTCAATTTTTAGCTAAACAATATTTAAAATATAAAAAACGTCTTCTATTTAACATACAGATCGCAGCTTCATCAAAAGAAAAAAAAAAGAGATAATTCTCAACAAAAAGTACTGAGTGATTAGCATTTAGTTGATAGGGATTTGGGCTTTTTCCGTTTCTATTAAAGTAATTTTCAAAATGTAGTTTGTGAAACAGTGATGCATAGTAAAATAGATGAAAAGCTTTTAGCAAATAATATGGTTGTGTGTATTGAAAGGAATATATTATTGATGTTGATTCAATATTCAATAATGATGAATTTTATGTACGAAATGCCAAAAAAGTTAAACTCCATTAAGTAACTCTTTTTTTAATGGTGTGGGGCTTTTACTATTTTGTATTGAACGATTGATATTTTTTATTTCTATATTTTTGTTACATTTTCTTAAGTTTTTAGCTGTCCAGGGTAAAAAAAAATCCTGGGTCCGCCCCTCAAGCATGTAGTGTATGGCGTTCTGCTTCTTTTTTTTTTTCTTCTTTTTTTCGGGTTAGTATCGGGGTAAATTCCAGTATATGTATTTTATACATGTTCTCTTTTTCTGCATGTGCTCGCAAGGTATTACAGGGGAGCTGTGTTGAGGACATGGATGAATGGTTGGGCATTTTCAATTTAAAACTACGCCACATGAGAGAGGACATACAGTCGGTATGGATCTCTATACACCGGAATAGTATAATGTAGCAACGTGTATTTTGGCTAAAAATGATGGTACAATTGACTTTATGGCTACCCTGTGCTGCCTAATTGTTAACCTTGTAAATTCTCTTGAAGCTACTTCCTGAGATCAGTTATTCTAATATATATCAAGTGTTATTACCTCTGCTCTGCTGACATGCTAGAATTTATTTCGGGTGATCTGCAGATTCATCAAACCCGTAATGACAAGTTGGAAATAATGCAGTCTGTAAACAATGAATCATTAAACAAAGAACTTGACAAGCTTCTGGACAGATTGTGTATCCCATCTGAGGTCTTTCAGTACAGCTCTTTATATATATCTACAACCGAGGTTCTTCTTTTTTCTATGTTGGACAATAGCCTGTTCATTCATCTTTGTACACAAGTCCTTAATTAATTATACTCGGCATCTTTGGGTTTTTAATCTTGTAATTTCATTTCATTTGAAATTGCTGTATGCAGCAGGTTCATTTCATGAAGCGCGCATGCTTCAGAATACAGAAGCTTGGGAATGGCTAGCAAAAGCTTTACGAAGCCTTGAGGCTCCAAAGTTGGATCCCAGCTATGCAAGCATGAAATCAGTATGTATATTATGTTCTCCCCTCTACTATCCTTTATTTAAATTGGAAGTTTGTTACTGCATGTATCGTGCTTCTTCGGGCATAAATAATAGATTCAGGAGGGTAACTTCGTTCAGAGATTTGTTTAGGAGACCGCAATCAGGTGATATTCTTTTAACACTCTATTCGACTTTCATAATTCCAGTAGAGAGGATTTCCTTTAATTGGAGAGCTAGTAGGATCAAATCTGAGCCCAAGGTTCATGCCACGCTTATTCAACTAGATGCCAACCAAAACAAAAAGGTTTATTTAGATCACATTCAACAATGTTCATGATACGGACATCCAAAATATGTTCTTTAATCATGATGTTTTCTTAAATGACGACGCAATATTGTAAGCCAGGTCTTGAAAAGTATCAATTCAATACCAATTCAATTGGTTTAAAAAAAGTAGGGAGAAGATTATGAATATCTGCTTTGGAAAGATTTCAGAAAATATTTGTGTTAGGCAATTGTGTTTTTGGACATATAAATTTGTTAAGATAAAGTTATCATTCTTGATCGGTCATAATTAATATGGTAAAAATACTGTTTCACGTGGATAGAAGGAGTAGATATTGAACTGTGGTAAAGCTTGCAATACTATTTCCTTACTCAATCATGAGTATAAGAAGAGAATTGATGTGCTCGGCCGGAGATGATTCACTTTTGGTTTGTGATAGTTCTACCCATATTTGGTATTAAAAACTAGTGTACGTATTGAATGACTGTAACTTGTGAGGACACTTATATAATTGATAGTTTGTAATGCAGTAGCATTTGATAATCCTGGGATAGTTTCTTGCACAAATAACTGTGGTGAAATTGTTACAGGTTAAAGAGATGCGGGCAGAACTTGAGAAACTGAAGAACACTTTTGTAAAACGCGCATCACTATTCCTGAGGAATTATTTTGCTAGTTTGGTGAATTTTATGATAAGTGATAAGAGCTATTTTTATCAGGTAGAGCATGGAAAAATTCTTTATGGTTTATGGTTCTTGTTTGTCTTAAGGTTCTTGCCAACCACTTCGATTTTAACAGCGTGGACAACTGAAGAGGCCTGATCATGCCGATCTGCGCAACAAGTTCCGGACATACGCTCCCCTTTTGCAACAGTTGAAGGTACGATAATAGTAATCCTAACTTTGCTTGCTCCAAGCCATCAAGTTAAGGGTTTACTTTTCTCATCTGCTTGAAGCCTCTCATGAAAAAAAGAGGGCCGGGCCGTCGCGGCGGAAGGAGAAAGACCTGCTTGTGTGCTTCATGATTTTACTAGTATCATTTCCTTTCCTTTATATTTGCAGAGTCTTGATAAGAATTGCTTGGGTCCATTGAGGAAAGCTTACTGCAGCTCCCTGAACTTGCTTCTACGGAGGGAGGTCAGGAAACAACTGATATTTTTCCAGTGCTTTGCAGTTAGCTGTTTTTTGTCTGTGGTTTTTACGACTAGATTCATAGCTCTTTTTGGGGATGGTTTTGGAAGTTGCTTGCATCATATATTATTATGTTTGGCGTATTGGCGAATTCGATGTTGTTCTCAGTGCACTTACTATGCCTTCATACTTTTTAATCACTTGTACAGACAAACAGTGTAGAGGTTTCCTGCAGGTGGTTTAGATTTCCCATAAACTGTGTCGAATACAGATCTGATACATTATATAACATCTGCAGCAGGAATATATATGCCACTCTAGTAATTATATGCGTTTATAATAAGATAATTGTGAGTTTGCACACTTAAAAACATGGTTTTATGTTTCTCTCTGCATCAGGCTCGAGAGTTCGCTAATGAACTTCATGCGAGCACTAAAGCGTCAAGGAATCCAATTGTATGGCTTGATGGCCCTACAGGCTCTAGTCAAAGTGCGAATAGTGCGGACACTTCTACTGTGTCTGAGGCATATGCCAAAATGCTCACCATTTTTATACCACTCCTCGTGGATGAGGTTACAACCTGATCTTCGAATCCCCATCTTTCTCCACCCGTGTCTGTGTTTCTCTAGAGATATGCCTGTCTTATTTTCTTACTTTTTATTTAAAAACATATATTGTAGAGTTCTTTTTTTGCACATTTCATGTGCTTTGAAGTTCCAGCTCTTGTTCCGCCAGGGAGCCTTGCCAATGGCAGAAAAAATGTACCCAGTGATGACGATAATGATGATGATGATGATTTGGGCATTATGGACATTGATGAAAATGAGAAAGCTGGTAACTCTTTGCGATTTCTTGACTTTTACTTTACCCGTTGAACACTGGCCTGGGCTCAGTAAATTTTTGCAGGCAAAAGATCTGCAGATCTGGAGGCTTTAAATGAGTCGCTTCATGATTTACTTGATGGGATACAGGTATTTTCTACTTGAGCATTACTGCTGCTGTTTCTTTGATTTCCAAGTTATTGATCGACGCTTTTTCCTCTTCACAACTTTCTAGGAACATTTCTATGCTGTAGTGAACTGGGCATACAAAATTGATCCTCTGCGTTGTATATCTATGCATGGAATTACAGAACGTTATATTTCTGGAGAGAAAGCTGATGCAGCAGGTTTTGTGCGTATTTTACTTGATGATTTGGAGAGCAGAATTTCAACACAATTCAGCTACGTAAGTCACAATACTCTTTTCAGATATGTGCTGACAAAAGGGTATGCTGAAAGTATTTTCATTGGACTTAAATGCTGAGAGTATAAGACGGGTTCTACTATTTCCTCAAGCATTACAGAAAGTGTTGAAGTTACTTGGATTGCCTAGGCTTGTTAGTGTTATAATCTCTGGGGCAAATGGTCAATAATTCATAAGCTCCCCTAACTGGTGGAGAACGAAACTGATGCTATCCTATCCGGTCTACATGATACGGCAAATGGAACTTTTCCATTTTTTGACTCAGCTATTCTGATACAAGTCATCCTTGTATAATTGAATTATTATTATTTTATAAATGCTAGGTCACATAGATTTTCAAACATTTTAGCCTTAGTCCAACGTGTTCATAGAATACATTGATAAGTTTATGAGCAACAAGTTCCAGCTTTTGCGATTCTTTTCTATATCTGGACTTCCATTTGTCTTGAGTGGTGATGTCGTCTGTTTATTCTGTATTTTAGTTCGTTGATGAAGCTTGCCACCAGATTGAAAGAAAAGAGAGAAATGCTCGGCAGGTGGGAGTATTATCGTATATACCCAGGTAATCTTTTAAGCTTCTCATGTTATTAATTCGCCTAATATTTGTCTAGCGGTCTCGCCGATATTTGTTTGGCGCGTGCCACTCCAAAGTATCCTCATATATTGTGCATCAGTTTCAAAGAGTGCACAATGCTTTAGCTTGGGAGGACTTTGGGAATCTAACATCTTTTGCTGAAGCTGATAGTTGATGATTCCTACCTGGATGCAGTTATTTTTGTTATTTCACAAAATGCTGCATTGTCCATATTCTTTTTGCTTGTCCTATGAGGGTGTTTCCACTTTTTTCTTTTGCAATGGGAGCGGCCACTGTGGCGTGGGGTTGATTGGGGGAATTTGTGATTTTTTCTTGCTATTTGGGACCCTTACAGGAGTTTACCAAATCACACAGTGCTTTATTTAAGTGCCCATCAGTCCGACTAGTGTACTATGTAATATTTATCACGCACTTGAAAAATTCTTCTTGTTTCTGTTAGTGTACCGAGATATGAATTTGTGTTTGGTTCTAACTTTCTTTCTTTACTGCTTGTTCTTCTTCCTTTTTCATTTCAATGCTTTCTTCTGCCAGACATGAGTTTATGGGGTTTATCTTTTGTATAGATTTGCTATTCTTGCCACACGCATGGAGCAGTACATCCAGGGACAGTCGAGAGATTTGGTAGATAAGGCTTACACAAAATTTGTGAGTGTTTCCGTGATAACTAACTACTTCGTTTTCTTTGCTTAATTCACATTTCTGATAATCAAATCTACCATTGTTAGATGATGTAATGCATGTAAAATTAGGTGCCCTAGATGATGTAGTACCTTCAACTTTGGTGCCACTAATTCTGATAGTAATCTTATTCAAGGTAATTCGAGATGATAAAATTCAGCAGTAAAATAGATGCTCTTGAAGCAAGTAGGAATTATTGTGTAATGCAACTATTCATACTGTTTCTACCGTTCTTAAGGTTAACTTGCTACCTGTCTTAATTCTATCACAGTTAGCTATGATTCTCTACTTGTATATTGTAATACTAGGGGTCTCTTAAACTCGGTTGAAACCAAAGCGTTGTCGTAATGATCTTTCCTGCACTTGTATCCGTAAGACACCTTGGAAAAGAAACAATTGTAGGTACTAGGATGTCAAATTTTTTGAAATTTAATTTGCCTAATACTGTGGAACTCTTTCTAAGTTGCTTGTGCGACATAATAGTTTTATTGCCTAATACTATGTACATTTAGCATACTGATAACAGATTCTGGCTTCTTTTTGTGCATGGTTTGCTTCTTTCTGAGACATTCCAAACATAATTTTGCAGGTTACCATTATGTTTGTAAAATTGGATAAAATTGCTCAAGCTGACCCAAAATATGCTGATATTTTGCTCTTAGGACATTACGCAGCATTTCAGAACAGGTATCATCAGCTTGAGATCTATTTTTCTCTTTATTTTTTTATTTATTTTTATTTCTGTCATGCATTATATTGTGCCAATCTGCTATTAACAAACTGTTTGTTATGTGCAGTTTGTATGACCTGGCTTATGTTGTGCCAACATTAGCAAACTTTTATCACCAAGCAAGCAAATCTTATGAACAAGCTTGCACACGGTTTATAAGCACAATCATATATTTCGTAAGTAGTGTTCTTTCATAGTTTCTCTCTCTCTTTCCTCACAGCTGTATATCATGGAGAAATTTGAATGCATTTTGTTTATCGTCAATCTTTCAAACGCTTAGTGATACTACTCTCTTAAATGCAGCAATTTGAACGACTTTTCCAGTTTGCTCGCAGAATAGAGGATTTGATGTATACTATCACTCCAGAAGAGGTAAGTTTGTGGAAATAGCATATTATATCTTCCATCTAAACAAAAAAATTACATTCCTATTCAATGAAATGGTCATTAGCACTCATTAATATTTTAAATCTTCTATCCTGGTATCAACAGATTCTTCTTATTCCACCATTCGTTATATAAGTAACTGCTGCATAAGAGATAACATGCAGTAAGGAAAACTTTATTTTGTCTAAGGTTTTGATGGCTCTTCTAGAATGTAATTGTCGTTGTAGAGTGATAGCTTAACTCACTTCAATGCGTAATATATTAATCTAGAAAAATCTCCAACATGCATAAGTTTTTCACTTTCCTGATTCCATAAAATACTAGTATACAGATGAATTTTGGAGCTTTATTTCTTTGAGCCGGGGCAACTTTGTCACATACTACCTATAGTGTCCAACATATTAGTTGTCCAGTGTATGAATTTAACACAGCGTGCTTTGAAGCATTACATTGTATTAGTTTTTTATTAGTAATTCCAACAGTTAATTGTATGCTGGCACATGATAGCATGGATAAATCACTGGTGTGTGCGAAGGAAAAACTTGCTTCATATTATATCCTCTGTACCTCTAGCTATTTTCACTGGTAGATTAAGTTGCTGGTGTCACCACACCCAGTAGTTTCCACGACATGATGCAGTATTTTTACATTTCTATTTATATCAGCAACTCAACAATTAAACTTGCTGAATGCTTGTCGTCTTACCTTCTCACTGATGCCAAACTCTTATTTTCCTGTTTCTTTTCCAATATATCTAGTCTGAAAGTGAGTTCTGCAAACTTTCAGATCCCGTTTCAGCTAGGATTATCAAAAATGAATCTGCGGAAGGTTCTGAAATCAAGCTTATCTGGGGTAAAATAGTTGACTGGCTTCTAAAAGTTCAGAATCTTGTTTGACCATCATACGCTGAAGAGAACTTCTTCTTTTGTAGGTTGACAAGTCTATGGATGCAATATATAAGAAGCTGAAAAAGAATTTGACTTCAGAGGAACTTTTGCCTTCATTGTGGGACAAGTGCAAGGTACTATAATTCATACTTGGTAACTATCTTGCAGTCACTTGTTGCCTGCTAAATCGAAATACGCCTTATTTGACTGATGAGTAACTGCCTAACATTAAAAATTTACGAAAACATGTGCATCGCTTTGTTGGTTTCATGGATGCGCCATCTGGACTATATATGTTGAGACTCGAGAGTAACCATTATATGACTATCAGTGCAGCCTAATCTTTCCGTATGGAAATTATTATGTATGTAAAATCAGGATCCTGTGCTTTTTTACTGGTACGATATGCAGAAAAATCTTTCTTTCACAGACAAGATGCATTTATGCATTAAGCGACAATAGTTTGTCGAAAGAAGTATGAAGGACATCCAAACTTTTGATAGTGCAACCTGTTTTCTCATCCTGGAGATTTTTGGAATCAGGTGGCCTTGGCGCATGATGGGCCGTCTGCCTAATATATAAGACCAGCATACCTTCTAGCATCGCCATGTCACCTTTTATGTTTGTGAAGATCTATACAGATTCGATACTTTTGTTGATCTTTTGAGGACTCCCAATGTGGCTGTGCTTCTGTCAATTTTTTTCATCAGAGATCTAATTAACAAAAATAAAATAAAATTGACCTAATTTTCTTCACCAGAGATTCTTAACTAATGGTGTCCAAAATGATGCAGAAGGAGTTTCTCGACAAGTATGAGAGCTTTGCCCAACTTGTAGCTAAAATTTACCCGACGGAGAACATTCCACCGGTCCTGGAAATGAGAAACCTGTTGGCTTCCATGTAGAGTTGGGCAGCCGGTATTGTGGAATTCTGTTGTTTTATTGAATGCAGAGTCACCTGTTCTCATTATTTACGTCATACCCTTTCACCCAAATTTTATCTGTGCATAGGCCAGTCTCAGTTGATTGATACATGTGTGAGGTCGTGTATGTATCGTGATTCATATATCTTCATGCAATTTAGTAATTAGGGTTCTTGTTTTAGACTTTTGGTTGATGATTGTTCAGTGTATTTATTTGTTCAGTTTATGTTACATGAAGTTTGAGTTGCATTTTCACTCTTTCTGGAAACAGTTTATGAATTTCTGTTTTTTCTCTGCAAATAGATTACGGTTCTTGTTTTAGACTTTTGTTCAGATGAACTCGATAATATTGAGTGCACAGTTTGAACTGATTTTATATGACCATTAATGAGGTTTTTGGAGTCTGGATGTTTCAATATTTTCATGTAGTATGGGATTCAACGTGCTTACCCTTTAAAGAACTGTGCTTTTTCTGTGATCGGGAAAAGAAAAGGAACATAGAAGCGGAATGAAAATTAAAGAAACGAAAAAAGAGAAATAAAAAGCGAGAAACATAATATGATGGTGAACATACTTACCGGTTAACATAATCATATTGCAGTGACGCTCAATGAACGCAGTATAGAAGACTGGGTCCATCGATATATATCTTAGATTTGCTATCGCAAAGTAGTTACATTAATCGCAAACTCCAACCTGCGGGCACTAGATTTCACTTCTCATTTGATACTTTGAATACCAGTATGACTGGGAATAAGTCTGAGTATGACCAGGGATAACGGATAACCCCAGTATGTACAACTATAATCCCTCTTATGTCTAAATTTTGATTTTTTTTTTTTATGAATGAATAGCCACATCAACAAAAAGCAAGAAAAGCAAATCATCTCCCACCTGGAAGGTTAGACCTGCTAGGCGTGGAGTAATATAGATCAAGAATTTCCAGCAACAAAACACATTCTCGACAAGGAAACTCAAGAAGGTAATTACACACGTGCCCAGGATCATCAAAGCATACATTCTAATAATTCTCCGCAACAGGTCTTGATGGGAAAAGCCTCATTAGAAACGTTAGCAACGACCAAAGACAAATGACACCCAGGATGCGATAAGTCACTACCATAGAAACCAATGCCCCAAACCTGTCTGAAACTGCTGGACTCATAGATGCGTCCTTCATCGCGTACATTAACCTCTCGATGAAACGTGAAGCTCTCATCAACTGATATATCCTATAAACCTGGAGAAATATATGTGTCTGAATATGCTATTCCTGTTTCAAGTATAGGATAAAACAGAATATTTTCTCACCTCAAAGATAATCGGCAAAAGTGGCCAACAAGACGATCCTTTTGAGTCAAGTCGCCTCTCGAATAGATACTGAGCCAAACATCCGATCAGGAAAGGTGCTGCTGAGACCAATGAATGTATGCCGAGAATCGGCCAGGTGACATAAACAGCAATGATTGGGGCAAAAACCTTAAAACCCATTGTAAAATAGGCAGATGTTATGTATCCTCTTAGGCCTGTGATGAGACTCCATCTCTTTGAGCTAAACTGCAGATATGGCTTTTGGACGTGTTCGGTTATAAAAAGGAACATTGCGAGTCCACCATAAAAGATGACCTCAGTAGAAAAGGAGTATATGATTTCTGCAACAAAATTTACATCAAAAAACTGGAATAAATAAGGAGATGCTCTGGAAACATAGTATTAGTATAAAAGCAATGTAACGAGTGAAACGGGATGCCTTTGGGAAAACTGAAATGACAATTATTCATTAAATTGAACGCAAGCAATAACAAAGAGGGGCAACTTCCATCAACTGAAGCATTCTAAAAAGATATGCAACATAGTACAGACTTTACAAGGGTATGGTTATCCTTTTGCAATTGCACAACATACTGACATAATTATACAAATGTATCACTATAATGAAGCCTGAGCATTTCACAAGTCGAACCTAATGTGAGGTCCAATCTCACCTTGAACCTTTCATCATGTAGCCTCATTGATCTGCTTAAACATCTTTTCTTTTTATCAATCCTTTATCGTGAAATGAAACGGACTTATATAAATGCATCACTCTAACACACAGATACTACATATTTCACATAAGTCTCAGCAAATTATAATGCACCATTCCACAGAGTAAGGAAAACGAGCATCCTGTATCTAGAAAACACAATAAGCAGGAAATTCTAGAATACCTGCAAAAAGCTCATTCTTAAAGTAGTCCTCAATGGCATCAACAATGACGAACTGAGGTACGACCAACGACGATATCAAAGCAACAGGTGCCAAAACCCAGAGCAGAGAACCACTGTTTTCCTTAAAAGGAGCTGATACTAATTTACTCTCCTCAATAGACTGGTGACTCAACCCTCCAAACGAAACCGACCCCGCTTTCCCCGCAAACGGTTCCGACCCTTTACTCGCATTCACCCGAAAACCAAACCTCTTCGACGAATTCGTAACAACACCGCTCCTCAAAGCTGGCAAGACAGCTGAGAAAATAAAAAACTAATCTTTTTCTTTTTGGCTAGTAATTTTAAATTTGAAGATGAGAGTAATGGTGAGAAACCGTACATCTGAGCTGAAATTGGAGTTTTGGCAAGCGTTTCACTACGTTTGTGGGGTTCCTATTGTGCCTTTGGACCTAAAGGACAGAGCTTTACCATTAACAAAAATAAAATGTTTTTTTTTTCATTTCAAATAAAATAATAATAATGAACAGGTTGAAGAAAGAACACACTTACAGCGTGAAATTGAGGAGGTGAGGAGCGGGTGGGCAGCAATGGATAAGTTTGAAACGAAGCACAGGCAGATTGCAACTCCATTTTTTTGTGTTGATTTCAATGGCGAATTTGGTATGTTAGGGTTTTAAAATGGGTCAACTATTCCTTAAACCCTTGCTTGACTGTTCTTTTTTTCTGGATTACTTCAGCTCATTTTAGCTTCGTTCATAATAATAAGGAAGAATTACACAAAATACCCCTCAACTATGGATAAATTACACAAATTACTCTTCCTTTTTGGGAAATTACACAAACTACCCTTATGATCGATTTTTCGTAATTTTTTTATTTCAAACTATTGAATGTAAATTCATGCTCTTCAATTATTTTGTACAAAAAATAAAAAATAAGTCAAAATTATTGCATTAAACCTCATTTATCTCGTTTAAAAAGACAAAAAATATTGATAACAAATAATTTCTTGTAAGAAAAAATAAATTATCTGCGAATTTTAGTCTCTGGTATAATATGAATTTGAAAGGTTGTCTTAATTACTTTAATTTTTTTGACCATAAGGGTAGTTTGTGTAATTTCCCAAAGAGGAGGGGTACTTTGTGTAATTTAACCATAGTTGAGGGGTACTTTGTGTAATTCTCCCTAATAATAATATATTCAAATTTAAGAATGTTCATGTTTTGGCATCTCACGGGTCCTACTATACTATTTTTTATGAATAAAAAAAACATTATTCTAAATGATATTATTTTGATGATATTAAACTACTATGCTATGAGATTTTCGTTTTTTTTTTTTTGAATAAAAATACCGTTTGATAAAAAGAAGAACGAAGGAAAATGATAAAAGGACACGAGAGAGAAGTCTACGAGCATCCTAACCCAGTCAAAGCCAACATCAACACCAACACCAATACATCACAACCAAAACCCATCATATATCCCTACATTGCTCAATAATCCATTCCCCAAATTCACAGAATCAATATCATCCTCACTCAAAACTGGACCCAACCCATTGTCTTCTCTGCCTATTTACTTTACCAACAACCCAATCATACCCGAACAAGCCTAGATTTCAAGCCGAATCAGTTACGAGCCACTGCAGAATATAGCAAATTCAAACGATAACAAGAAAAAAAGGGGGGCGACCAGCTAACCTAGATAAAACCAAAAAAATTGTCAAAATAAGGTCAAAAAACCAGGGAAAGGAAAATGATGAGGAGAGACCGAGTAAGAGGAAAATGGTTGACACAAAAAAATTCCAGTCGGATTGTACCAGAGGCGGAGGTTGCTCAGCAACCCCGCCTATCCCAATGAGTTGCGTATCATGGAACTGTCAAGGTTTGGGGAACCTTGCGACAATTCAAGAACTTGGGGTACTTATCCAAAAGTGTCGTCCCCATCTTATCTTCCTTATGGATACTCGTTTGAATAGCCATAAGATCGATAGGATTAAGCAGAGGTTCAATCTTTTTGGATTTTCAGTGGCGTCTCGTGGGATGTTTGGTGGTTTAGCATTCTTGTGGTCTAAGGATACAGTGGTGGACATACAAAATTATTTGCATTTTCATATTGATGCTTTAATTCAGATTCCCGACAGTAATTCTTCGTGGCGCGTAACTGGCTTCTACGGGGAGCCTGATCATTCTAAGAATTGTTTTTTGACTCTCGTCCAGTCCTCTTCCGCTTCCTACCAACGGCTTACTCGTATGATTTTTATTCGGGATTTTACGGCGCGTCACCATCATCCATTCCCCGAATTCGTCTTTCCTTGTTTTTTTTCCATAAGCCAGTCCTTAGGATCATTCGTTGTAGGGGCTGCTCGACCATCCGACCCACATGTGCTATAAGTGTCGAATTATTCTCGATATTTTTCTTCGTCGGGCAAGCATTAGTGGCATGTCTGACTCGGCCGAAGTTGTAGCAAAGCGTAGGAACGTTCTCGTATACGACTTGATACACCTTGCCTTGAATATTTACGCCTCGTTCCAATGGTTTATTTATCGGGACTTGGACACAAACTCGAGCAAATTTCCCTCGCGCAGCCGTGTACGTGTTACCATCAATTTTATTGGGTTCCCCAACGCACCTTGCAATCGCATTAATGGCTATTTCTTGAAACATTTCCAACGGAAGGTCGAGTATTCGGATCCAAGTTATTACGCAATCTAGTTTGTCGTCCTTTGCGTTATAATCAGGCGTCCATTTACGGATTTGTAGGAAACTCCCCGCAATTTGCCACGGACCTTGGGTAAGGATGAACTCTCGTTGCGCTGGTGTGAGACCTCGAACGCAATAGCTTCCGTGATTGAGATCGACTATATCGCAGCCCTCCGCCAGTTTCCACATCACACCGAGTTTATTCACAAGATTTGGATAATACCACGGTTTTCCGAGGACTTTTATAAGGATCGTATCTCGCCATTGTTCGCACATTGTGTCGTGAAGATCATCGGAAAATTCCACCATTTTGAATGGCATCTCTTCCGTCGGTCCAAGAACCCTGACCTTATCCCTTTCCCCTTTTAGTCGATCCACATCGATGAACACATCTTTGGGTCGTACTTTATTTGCATAGGTCTGATTCTTGTTGACTGTATTGTTCACTTCAGATATTTGCCCTACGATTTCTGTCCGACGATCCTCTTTGGTAGCCTTGAATTCGTACAAATTTCGTGGCCTTTTTTGCGCCCCTGAAAATTCGTTCTCATAGAACCCTAGATTAGACTTTCCATATTGGTTGTTTTCGGTTTGATCATCGGGGCTACCGGAGATGATGATCTCTGATGCCATGTTGTGTTGCCGGTCTCGATTGCTCTCTGTTATCGCCACTATCGCCACTATTGTTGTTTTTCTCTTGCGGTTTACCCTCTTTATCTTATCAAATACTTTACTTTTATGTCTCACTACTACTAATAGTATTAACTAATTTAAATTCATTAAATCACGAATAAAATTTCTCTCTTCTCTCTCCTCTCTCTTCACCTCGTGCCTTACTGCCTTTTCCCCTCTCTCCTCTCTCCTCTCTTATCTCTCTCTTATTACTTTCAAATAATAATTTTTATTTTAACTTTAACAAACTTTGTTTGTTATACATAAAAAATAATAAAAATATTGCTTGTCGTGTGTTGAAATCTATATTTTTTGTACAAAATTTTTTCTAAGACCAAACTTAATAATTTTAGTTAGGGAAATTATTTGTAGAGTTCATAGATCTATAATCATGGATTAAATATTCGAAGCTTTTCATACAAAAACTCCAAAAAATTACAGTTTAGTGCGTAACCAAAACGTGATTGCTCATCAATTTTAAAATTGTGCCCGTTCAGTGAAAATTATTTATTCCCTTTTGTTTTCAAAACTCAAGAATTTTTTTTTTTACTCCTTTTAATATAACTCTTTTCTTGCCGATAAAAAATTTATCAAGAATATTATATATCGAAAGTAAGTCATTCATTGCACTTAAGTTTGAATTTCATTTGTTCTCCCACCTTGAAATTTAAATATTCATTCTTACAGAATATTAGTAAATATGTTCTTAGTTAGTACCTCTAAACATAAAAAAAAATATAACACAAAATTAAATGTGATAATTTTAAGGGGAAAAAAATAATTTTGGTCCATTAACTTGGCCTATTTTCGTTTTTCATCCGTTAACTTGGCATGCCTCGATTTTGATCCCTCAATTTGGCACTTTCACTCAATTTTAGTCCCTCATCGGCCCAATTTGAAATCCCCACCGCGAAAATCCCACGTGGCACCCGTTGACCTAATTTTTGCCAATTTTGACCAAATTCATCCGAGGTGGCTGCCCAAAAAAATTAAAAACAACTAAAAAAAATTAAAAATCAGTTAAAAAATAATAAAAGAAAACCGGCCATTCCCCGTCGCTACCACAATCGGGCATTCCCCCGTCGCCGGAGCAGCAACTGCTGCAACAGTTGCAGCTGCAGCTGCTGCAACTGCTGCAACAATTGCAGTTGCAGTTGCAGCTGCTGCGACTCCTGCAACAGTTGCAGGTGCTGCTGGAACTGCTGCTGCAGCTGCTGCAGCGGTTGCAGCAGCTGCGACGCCGGCGACGGGGGAGGGATGGTCGTCGTCGCAAGTAGCTGCCCCCCCCCCCCCCGTCGCCGGCGTCGCAAGTCCCCCCGTTGCATGAGTCGCAAGTACCTGTCCCCCACGTCGCAAGTACTCTCTCTCTCAGTCGCCACCACAACCGGCCATAGCTGCCCCCCGTCGCCGGCGTCGCAGCTGCTGCAACCGCTGCAACAGTTGCAATAGTTAATCATTGTTGCAACGTCGGATGAATTTGACCAGCTGCAACAATTTTTGACCGGCGTCGGTTGCAGCAGTCGCCGGCGTCGGATGAATTTGGTCAAAATTGGCGAAAATTGGGTCAACGGGTGCCACGTGGGATTTTCGCGGTGGGGATTTTAAATTGGGCCGATGAGGGACTAAAATTGAGTGAAAGTGCCAAATTGAGGGATCAAAATCGAGGCATGCCAAATTAACGAATGAAAAACGAAAAGAGGCCAAGTTAATGGACCAAAATTGTTTTTTCCCTAATTTTAAGTATTAGTAAGTGAAAATGATACAAAATTAATACATGAATAGTCAATATAAAAAAGTGGTAACTTTTTATTTGTAACTTTCCGTTTTGTTTGCCAAAAGTTTGGTTTCGGAAACGTATACGAAACTTATGAAAATGATTTCGAAATTTTTTGAAATATTTCTAAAATTTCACAAATCGGGACTCGCTTGTGAACCGAAATTTTGGTCCATGTTTGTAACATTGTGGACTCTAGTTCATTTTTTAATGATGTTAATCTGGCGTAAAAAATTATATTCAATGTTTTAGTGACCCGTGTTCGTATTAAAATTTACTTGTTTTTAAATTTATGCTTATTATGTTTGTGGAAAAACTCTTTGCTATGTCATCCTTCCTGCAATTCTTTTTCCAGTAGAGGTGGTGGTTCAGTGGTTGTGTGGTTATGGGAAGGAGAGAGGCGCGAGGTGAAGAATTTTAAGGAGTGGAAAGGTTTTTGTATGTTTTTTTAGTTTGTTTATTTCTTTTTGAGATTTTAATAAATTAGTCTATAATGTTAGAGCTCTATGAATCTTATGACTAATTTATTGAAAAAAAAATAGTACATTTGGTCTAGAAAGAAATTTTGCAGATTAGATATACATCTCAATATATAAGGAGTATTTTTCTTTTATTTTTTTATAACAAGTAAAGTTTGTTAAAGTTAGAAAAAGAAAATCATTTTTGGTAGGAAGAAGAGAGAGGAGAGAGAGAGAGAGAGAGTTGGACCGAATAGTAGTAGAGAAGAGAGATGTTTTTTGGATTAATGAGTTTTAAATTAATTAGCATTAATTAGTACCATTAATAGAAAGTGGGACATAAAAATGGAACACAATGTGGGATAGAGGATCATCTCATGTCCTTATGCGCACCCTTAACAGATGCATTGGTGACTCACATGCGCAAAAACCAAATAATAGTTCCGGTGAAACATTTTTTCTAACCATGAATGGTAAAACTCACTGAATTCCTTAAGGTATAATAAGGGTGTTTTCAAGAGAAAACAACAGTTAGTATATTTGAAAAGGGAAAAAGATGACCCTTAGTGAATTATGGGTTAAAACTTAAAATCTAGCTAGATAACCCTGTGTTTATGCTTGAAGGTAAAGAATAGGAGATCATTGCATTTTGTCTTAATAGTTATTAGAGTTTCCAACTATAACAGATATTTTGTTCATGGACAATTTTACTTGGACCGCTTTGCAAAAGATCCATAAATCTTGTGAACTAACTTACCCGAATTCAGGAATAATTTTCTTGTTATTCGACCTCCATTTCGTGTTTTTACATTAAGGCTCAGTTTGTTTGCCAGGAAATTAGGGGAAAATGAGGGAAAATAAGGGAAAATGAGGGAAAAAAAGATTTTTTAGGAAAAAATTTAGGGAAAATAAAATTTTCCCGTATTTCCATGTGTTTGATTGTATACTTATTTTCCGGGGAAAATTACTATTATACTTAAAGTTTCTTTTATATTTTATTACTAACGTAACTACTTAAAAATTATAATTATACTTTGTATTTTGTAATATATGTTAAAAATAAAATTTAAAATACATTTTGTTCAATTAGTTAATATTTTATCTACGAATTTCTTCTTAAAGTTATTTTAAAATTGTCTACCATTTTCATTACTTAATTAACTTGACTTATTTATTTTAATATCACAAGTATCACTAATAAAATAAATAGCAAAGAACATAAATAATGAAAACACGATAAAGATTAAAAACTTAAATATGGAAACAAGATATTTGAATTTAAACAAAATAAGCAATCAAGATATTTGAATTTAAACAAAATAAGCAATCAAGTTCTCCAAAAATGCTAAACTTAAAAAGAAACTTAAACTAAACTCTATCACGATTTCCATGCGCTAGGCCCGACTCAAATCGAAACTTCTCCAACCAGCGTTGTCTTCCACCAGGATTTTTGACAAGAAATGACCTCGCTATCTTATCTTATAATAGACATCCATTGGAAGAGAAAAAAAAAAGGCGTGAAACAAAAAGAAAGCAAAATCAAGTTTGCAACCTAGAGAAAGTTTAATTACGTGAGCAACTTATCAAGAATACAAGATGTACATACTTTTACTCTAATGATAAGTCCCCTGCAAATTTTTGACTCTATCTACATTACACACCAATATCAATATAACCTTCTTAAATTCATCTTTTTTTTCATGCGTGCAACTCAAAAGAAAAATCAATGGAAGGTGAACCATCTAATCCATAAACTACATAAATTATTATGAAAATATAATTCGAATTAAGAACTACGCACCTTGTGATGAAGAAGATTGAAGATACTGCAAAAGTATTGTTCTTGGATGTGCTTATATATAGCTGAAACTGAAATTAAAATTTTCGTGTTGGTGGGAAAACTAAAAAGTTTCAAAATTTTCAAACGATTTAGAGTATATTGGCAACTTTCTTCCCACCTTTTTTTTCTTCTTCTTTTGATACGGTTCTTCCCACCTTTTTTTTAGGAAGAAAGATGAAATTCAAATCTTTATGGATTGAGAAAATTTTGAATATATTTTCCTAGCTTTTCCAGAGATTTTCTTTCTTTTTCCGGAAAATCTTAAATTGCCAAACGCATGGAAAAAAAATATTTTTCCTTATTTTCTTTTCTTTCCCCCAATTTTCTGGCAAACAAACTGAGCCTAAGGAAAACTCCATTTAAACACCGACTTTTTTTTTTCTTATTTCTCAACCTCTCCACCCATGATAAGCCTATCTCCAAGCAACAAAATTTCCCCTTTAGGGTACCCATTAGAATATCTCTACAATGTCTGTCTTTCTGGTTAAAGCAGTTTTTTTTTTCTTCTAATTTTTGATGGTTAAAGTTAAAGCAGTTTTCCATTTAAAGGTATCATTGAACTATTGGCATTGTACCTGTTTAGGAATATGGCTCGATGCTGGGAAGATTGGCATGAAAATCAACGGACAATTAACTCTAATTCTTACCTAATCCACATGTTACATCATATTACGTGATATATAAGAAGTGATTTTTTATCCAAAAAGAAAAGAAGTGATTCCTTTCCTTTTTGTTATTTAGACAGAGTCTCTCCTTAGTGCAGTTACTCTCTTTTTGCAGGTGACACATGTAAATTCAGTTTTAGGTGACGAGAGAAGACAAAGACATAACGTGCGTCCTTTTTACTTTTGCTATCCTATCTCACGTGTTGTTATCGGATTTTATATTACTACTGTAGCGTTAAAAATTCTAAGTCTTTAAAATAAAGACAATAAAATTTAAGTACAAATAATTTTTATTTATTCAAATGAATATGGGGTTACAATCTCTAGTAATCCTCTGATTCTTTTCTAATTTTGAAACTTGGTTGACTTGAAGGCGGAATTGACTTTGATCGCTTCCACGTGATTTAAGTTGAACGTTAATCCAAGGGCTTTGAGCTTGATCTTGAATTAACAATTTGACTTGATCTTCGCGACGAACAATTTGATCTTCGTCTTGACTTGTTGAACGTCAATCTTCTTTAGAAGAATCTTGATCTTCAAAATACTTGGATGCTTGACAAACGTTGATGCGAGGGCTTGGCAGCTTGATCTCGGATCGAACAGACTTTTGGCTTCAAATTTGGTTGACGATTGTTGAAGAACGATATGATCTTCGTCTTCAGTTCTTCGGATATATGGACTTTGATCTTCTTTAAAAGGGACTTGATCTTCAATAACAGTTTGTCGAGGGCCTTGCAGCTTGTTCTCGAATCAAACGGACTTTCTTGCTTGAAGATTGTCGGAGAACGGTATGAACTTGACTTGAATTTGTTGAATTTGTTGAAGCTCGATCTTCCTCGGCAGAAGTGCGATCTTCAAAAACGGTTATTTGATGGACTTGGAGCTTGACGCCGGATCAAATGGAGGTTTTCGCGAAGAACGCCTTGAATCCCACGAAGAACGCCTTGAAGATTGATGAACTTGGTGGAGCGAAAAACTTGGAGCTTTTCCCTCTTCAACTTGTGAATATTTGTGTGTGTTTTTCTTCTTCAAGACCACCTCTATTTATAGTTGTGGAGTGAATCTCAATCAGAATCTCCTGATGAGATGAACGGGTGTGATCGCGTCTACAATTTCTTGATATGGAAGACTTGATCTACATGAATCTTCTAGATATCTCTTGAATATTCAATCTTGGAGAAGAAGACTTTCCTTGTCTTGATATTTATATTTATTTAACCCTTTAAAATATTAGGATTAAATAATATATATTTATTTTTATTTTCTTGCTCTACAAGACTTGCCATTATTTAATTTAATTGGATAATTTAACTCCAATTAATAAATAAGACATTGTTCAATTTATCCATCATATATATTAAAATTAATAAATTTAACTACTTTACTTTGGAAATAAATTTATTATAAATCCAAAATAAAATAGAAAAATAAATTGAAGATTAATATATTTTTCTCCACGTGTCGAGATTTAATTAGACACAAATTTTAAGTGTCTACAACTACATATATCAAATATGAAAATAGCAAAAGTGAAAAGGAGGGATAGTAAGGTAAAAAGCTTTTAGCATACTCCTTTGAAATTGCCCTCTAACAACATATTGGGAGTGTGATTTGCCCTCAATCGGCTTTTGATAGAGTGTTCTGCTTGAAATTATGTTACATGAATAATTATTAAGTAAAAAGCATATGCAATATATGATATATCGGGCTGAAAATTTAAGGGAATATGTTATTTCAAATGGAATATTTTGTCAAAAGTTGACAAAAATTGATCAACACCATAGACAAGTTTCTTTCTTTTAAAAATATTTTGAAAGAATTTATGCGATTTAAGAGTTTTGATGAATTTTATCCACAAATTAATTTATGCATTCGGATACATCAAGTCGTCGTCGTATATGTATTGCCACCCCAAATTCAGGTGTTAAATCTCTTAAAAGATTTGAAACATATGGAGATTGTATACAAATTAAATAATAGTGCATACTTGCCTTAACATCCTAAGCTTTTAAATGAGTTGGCAAAATTCCGCATGATGCCAAAGCTCAGAACAATGATGGATAGGTAAGGCGATGATGTTTGTGATCAAATCTCATGCCATCCAATTATCAAAATGTGTCACGTGAAAAACTTATGAAAATATTGAAAACCTTGCACACGAGGGTGGCTTAGAATAAAGTAAAATATCGTACTGGATGTAGAGCGGTTTAGAACAGAGAAAGAAGAGATTAAATTATCTCCATGTCACTTTTTGAGGTTTGTTGTAGGTGCAAAGAAAGAAAGTGTTCTTAATGTTCTAAATTTAAATAAGTAAAGATTGAATATATAAGAATAGGACATCTTACCTTATTTTTATATAAAAGATAATTAATTATTGTTCTTTCGATTTCAATCATCGTAAAAGTGGAAATAGATTTACAGTTAAAATCTAACTTTAATAATTATAACAAAATCTCAATAGAGTATTTTAGGGTCATATAGCGATCAAAAAAATTGGTGTAATATATGTATTCTTTTATATAATAGTATAGATATAACTAAAAAAACGTAGATGGACAAAATTTTGACTTTGTTTGGATTAATTAATTTCGAGAATGCTATGAAATATTAAAATTGTTTTTGCTGCACTTGACATGGAAAAATTATTATATACATCCGCTGTATGTACAACCGATGGTTGAGATTAAAAGAAAATCCTTAAATTGTAGGAATAACCACCCAACACCCCATCCCCACCGTGTATTAGTAGTGGATGCACATACAACGGCTACACCAAATAATCTCTCCTTGACATGACCATCTATTGTCGTCGAAAACATAAAAAAGAAAAAAAAAAGAACATAAGAACTTTCGGTTATAATTAATAGTTAAATATTTTGGTTGTTTCCATAACCTAGGAAAATAAAGTATTAATAATAATAATATATTTCACATTGTTAAATTATGAGGAAAACATCATTAATGGAGTATATAACTCATTAATCTACTTAATACATATATTTCTTAATAAGAAAGGAGAGAAACGAAATAATAAACAGAAAATTGTGAGGTTTGCAAAGTAGAGAAATAAAGTGTATCCATCTAGGAGAATATCGTTTAAAAAATTAAATAAACTGAACCAGAATTAAATTATTCATATACATCTATTAATAATATAAGCAAAGCGGTACTCCTCTCACATTGTAGACCAAACTCCAAAACTACCCATTTTTTTAAATTTCCTTAATTTTCGGGTTTTATAATACTTTTTACAATTAAGATCAACAAATAGACTGTCACTCTCTCTCTTTACCCACGTTCTCTTCTGCTCTGTTTTCTCTTCCTAAAAAATCGTGCGGATTTCCAAAAACTGCTGCAATTAAAAAGCCAAAAGAAAAACTTCCGATAAAAAAGAAAAAAAAATCAAGATAAAATAAAATTTGTAACCACCGTGTGTAATGGCAGATAAAAATAAAAGATCTATCCAAACCCCATGATCTATCCACTCCCCTTTTTTTCTCCTTCAGCAGTTATTTTAAAAAAAAATCACTTAACTACGTTATTCTATTTTTCTATTCCAAAACATGTTCAAATTTGAATTATAACTACCCCTAAAATCACTCCACATATCTGCATGAGGCATTTGTAATTGTCATTTCAGTTTTCCAATTGTTTCCTCTTTTCAGGAAATCTTTTCATGATTCTTTTATTTTTATTTTTGTTTCGTTGCAGTATCTTCTTTTATCCCTATACTATTTTTCCTTCATTGCAATTGCTGCAATGTTGAGGAATTTCATCCAGTTATTCTTTTTGAGGCTATTAATTCTGCATGAAGTTTGAGTTATCATTAACTTTTATGAGTTTTCACTTCCTTATTGCAGTTCAGAAGTTTTCTACAAGTTCAGAATTGCTCATAATGAAAGCCGATGAAGCCACTAATAAGGTTACATATTATTTCTCTTAAATTTTGATATTAGATCCTATTTTTTTGGTTTGTTTCATTATGTCTATATTAACTATTGATATCTCTTCTAGATTCTATCTCATAATGGTTGATATGTATATCTTCTATGAGTCTATCTTAAAACATGAAATACATTTTAGAGTCATTTTTGTAATTTTTATATTTGAGAATTATTACCTCCTGTTATTTGAACTGCATTATTTGGACGACTACGATTAACCAAAAAGGTACGTTATTTAATTTGTAGATAAGCATTAAGAATGTTTTCTGGAAGAAGATTAACTTAAAGGTACGTTTTTTTCTAATTAATTTCCTTTAGAATAAATTTTGTACTTCTTTCTTTCTTTTCTCTGTGTCTTTATAATTTCCATACTTCTTTTCTCGATCCAAAGTAAATAAACATATATAGGAGGTATTTGTCAAAAAAAAAACATATATATAGGAGGTAATGTAGATTTTTTTTTCCATACTTCTTTTGAATGGTAATGTAGATTTTTTTTTTCACGATTAACTATAAGGTACATTATTTATGTAATAATGTGGAAGGTTTAAATGATGTGGGTTAGTGGGTATCTTCTAACTAACTCATACTTTTTTCCTTTTTTTTTTTAAATTAGAAAACTATTCTTCTTTCTTAATCATGTCAGTAGATAAGCATAAAATACATTTTATAGTCATGTTTTTCTCTAAATCAACTTGCTCCTTTTCTTTTTCTTTTTTGCAGAATGTAGAGATGAGTCAAATGTGGATAGTTGAATATTTGAATCTACCTTGACTTATGTTGGAACTTAATTAGTGCAACGGTGGTTTCGTTATTTCCTCATAGTTATAACATTTTTGGCAGTAAGATTTTTGTTTTTTAATTTTTAATAGCACTGCAATTTGTGTGCTATTTATTTAACGTTTTGTTTTTTTGGCTTTAAGTTTGACGGCGTAAGATTCCTTTACATATATACTTTTCTTTTGACAAAGAGAATATTGTATTCATTGTTATTAGTAATTAGATTAGCGCCTCTCAATTTTTATTAGTTATTGTAAAACAAAATTATTATTCAAATCAAATTAATTTAGTCATTTTTTATTTTATTTTTTTGGTGTCGAGGCGACCATACATAGACTCTTCTTTTTGTACTGTACATGCTTTCTTTTCCTGTGAAATTTATGCATTTAAATTTGATTGAAATTTAAAACTAAAATTATGGTTTGGCATTTTAGATATCAAAATATTTTTGTTCTTTTTGGTCCATTCATAATTTGAAGTTATAATATCAAGTAATGAAGTTAAAAAATGTCATTGTAATGAATATACAAAGTTGAATAACATATACATTAAAATCAAAATACTCTTTATAACAAAAAAATAAATAAAATTGCACGTGAACTCATGTTAATATTTTAGGTACTTAAACAATTTTATGCCAATATTTTAGGTACTTAAACAATTTTATACTCATGTCTATTGTATACACTTTTGATTGTCATCAGATAAATTACAGTAACAAACGCGTGTTAAAAGAAAACTATTTACACGAAATTAAATTTTGCACGCGGTCTCCGCATGCGCTTTTTTACTAGTATATATATATATATATATGTGTGTGTGTGCGCGCGCGCCGCGCACGCAAGCGTGTATATATATATATATATATATATATATATATATATATGTATGTATGGCTCAAGTTGCATTATAAAGAGTTGAAAGCACTCAAATCGTATAATTTATGAATGTGTATTTTATATTCTTTCATATAATTAATAAGTTTAATTAATGATAGATTTCAAAAAAAAAAATTTGAAGTAATTTATTCATATCCATTATCTTCTATTTTTATAATTATATATATACATATATAATGCGCATTTTGTAATGAGTTTAACTAATTATCAATTCAGCAAAAAATATTTAATAATTTGTTTTGATACGAACTGTTTATTGTTTATATTAAGCAATCCCACGATATGATGGTGGCGTAATTAGGAAAGCAATATATTGCAATTAGACTTCCATAGATTTCGCTCATAATTGGCAGACACTAGGAAGGAAAACAAATCAGATAATTAATAAAAAAATGTGTAGAATATCCAGTTTTAAGTATTAATTAAGTATTTGAAAGATTCAAATAGTGATACGTAGTAATCAAGTATTTGAAGCACTACAAGAATAAGGGGTTTTGGCTAGGATTAAATCCCTAGCCAAAAACCCCATTTTCCGTAGCCAATAGTCATTGGCTACGGGTATCCGTAGCCAATGTCCGTAGGGAAAACCCTCGTAGGGGATAGTCATTGGCTACGGATGGCTGTAGCAAATGAGTATTGGCTACGGAATATTCCGTAGCCAATAACAGAAGACCAAAATGCCCTTTCACTATTGGCTACGGAACTTTCCGTAGCCAATGATTATTGGCTACGGATACGTTCCATAGCCAATGGGCATTGGCTACGGAAAAGTTCTGTAGCCAATAATTATTGGCTACGGAACTTTCCCGTAGCCAATACCATTAATATTTTTTTTTTTATTTTTTTCAGCAAATTATGGGCGACGGAATATACCGTCGCCAATACCTTTTTTTTTTAAAAAAAATATTATTGGCGATGGATACATCCGTCGCCAATAATATTCGTAAATATAAAAAAACAATTTTTAATACATTTTAATTATATATGAAATATTCGTAATATTTTTAATTTTATATGTAATATTCGTAATATTTTTAATTATATATGTAGTATTCGTAATATTTTTAATTATTTATGTAATATTCGTAATATTTTTAATTATAATGGTAATATTCGTAATATTTATAATTATATATGTAATATTCGTAATATTTTTAATTATATATTTAATATTCGTAATATTAAATGGAATGTAGTAAATATAATATTTTTAAAATGAAGATGGTTAAATATCTTGGAAATAATATGAATTGAAGACTTAATTTAAATATTGAAAGGTAGAAATTGTAGGAAAAATTTATGGTGGAAGGTAGGATTTATGAAAGAGTTGTAGGAATGTGTTTATGATTGGAAGAGTTGGGTATTTATAGAATAGACCATGATTATTGACTACGGAATAATCCTTTGACAATAGTCATTGACTAAGGAACAATCTGTAGGCTGTAGCCAATACTCATTGCCTACGGAATATTCCGTAGCCAATAGTATTTGGCTATGGAATATTCCGTAGCCAATAACATAGTTATTGGCTACGGAACAATCCGTAGCCAATAATCATTACCTACGGAATATTCCGTAGCCTATAGTATTTGTTTTTTCCTTTTTAGTATTTATTGTGTATTTTTATACAACTTTAAAATAATTAGATTTTTTTCCCGAAAGTTCGTTTATGGTCTTTTGAAACTTTATTTTTTATGAAATTCGTGGAAACACACTAATAAATAGTTTAGAAGTGTTTGGTGAAAGAAGAAATGGAATCGAGTTTGTTTTACGACTTTTGAATAATTACATTTTTTCCCTCGAAAGTTCGTTTATGGTCTTTTGAAACTTTATTTTTTATGAAATTCGTGGAAACACACAAATAAATAGTTTAGAAGTGTTTGGTGAAAGAAGAAATGGAATCGAGTTTGTTTTACGACTTTTGAATAATTACATTTTTCCCCCGAAAGTTCGTTTATGGTCTTTTGAAACTTTATTTTTTATGAAATTCGTGGAAACACACTAATAAATAGTTTAGAAGTGTTTGGTGAAAGAAGAAATGGAATCGAGTTTGTTTTAAAACTTTTGAATAATTACATTTTTCCCCCCGAAAGTTCGTTTATGGTCTTTTGAAACTTTATTTTTTATGAAATTCGTGGCAACACACTAATAAATAGTTTAGAAGTGTTTGGTGAAAGAAGAAATGGAATCGAGTTTGTTTTACGACTTTTGAATAATTACATTTTCCCCCCGAAAGTTCGGTACGTTTATGGTCTTTTGAAACTTTATTTTTTATGAAATTCGTGGAAACACACTAATAAATAGTTTAGAAGTGTTTGGTGAAAGAAGAAATGTAATCGAGTTTGTTTTACGACTTTTGAATAATTACATTTTTTCCCTGAAAGTTCGTCAACAATTTTGAATAATTACAATTTTGTAGCTACACTTGAATGGCTTTTGATTTTTATTTCAAACCTTAGATACTTATTAAAAAGAATAACAAGCGGTAGTTAGAATAATAAAAAAACGACAATATAAAAAAAAACGATTAGACCAGACAATATACGAGTCTCGAGCCCATACAAATCTCAGTCGTAATAGAATCTATGAGGTGTATAATTGTGGATTGGCTTTTTCTAACAAGAGTCATTATAGACATTATAGAAATCTTTGGTTAAAATACTAAAGTTGGATAAAAGACAGATTAAGATTCTTTGGTTAAAATACAAAAGTTGGATAAAATCATACAAAATACCAAAATTATGATGCGACTTTTACATTTATCTTATAGTAATGGTATCATGCATTGACAACCACACTAAACAAAAATTTGAGGAAACATACACATAAATAGTTTAAAACTGAATTCGAACAAACTTAAACAACCAAATTAAAAATTCTTAAATGCCGAGGAAAAATCGTACAACCAAACTAAACAAAATAGTAAACATTACAACAAATCCTAATATATTATTAAGTAAACAACAAACTAACAACTCGGGCCCGTTCCATCAATGTTGTTCGCATGAGGAAAGTAGTCGTTCGAAAGATCAATGTTATCATTGTGGAGTAAGTCAAGAAGGGGTTGCCATTCATTAGCCCCTTGACCCACGGAGGGTTGTTCAGATGTGCTTCCACCATTCAAATTTTGTCTCCAAAACGATTGACGTTCTTGATCAAGTCTTTTCTCCATGTCAGTCAATCGTTGGGTTTGGGCACGCACTAGGTCGCTTTAGACATGCACTAGTTCTTGTGTCTCTTTTAAGAGTCTTGCTTGTTCGGCCATTTGCTCTTTCACTTGTTTTTCCAGCCTAATAGTCCTTATCCTCTCCCCATTGGACACCCTTCCTGACGCAATGTTGTGTGCTGCAGGAACAGTACCGCTAGGCAGGCCCCTATATCTCCCCTTCTTTGTATTTTTTCCATTTGCTTCCTGTACAAAAGCTGATATCCTCTCCCTTGGCCAATCAGCTTCAACGAGCCCATATTCCCGTTTAAGTATGTTGCAATATCTCTCCTACGCATTTCCAATAATAATAGTTCATATACAAATACGGTACAAAATAAGTGTCAAGGGTATGTAACGATATACTTACCCAAAAGGCCTTATCTTTCTCGTTCAACCAAATATCCAATGGCTCGCCTTTTGAACCCTTAACCACTCGAGTCCACATGTACGCCTCATGAAATTTCAACTCCCTATTGAAATACTTGTTCTACAACGATAATATTATATAATATAGACATAATCAATAATATTATATAATATAGACATAATGCAATAATTTCAAAATCAATAACTCGTAATTAATCTACCTTTCTCTGTGAATGCTCATCGATGCTAATGGATCCACCAGTATGTGTTGAAGATGCAAAGTTGCTACCCGTGTGGCTCTTGTTTGCATTTCTGTTCTTTGACGCTTGGTCAGAGATCTTTTTTGTTTCTTCTTGCTCCCAATATGGTTTGTATTGTTCCAACAAATCGTCAGACATCCAACAATAAGGTCGGCCTTCATAAGCAGGATCATTAACCCTTTCGTAGTACAACCTCTTGGCCCGAGAAACATTGTCAGAAAATCGTACTTGTGCAGTTCTCTTGAATGCAAAGTCTATCTCATCATCATCATTATTATCCCATATATATGTTTCCTTAGGAAAAAAATAATGTCTAATTAGTATAAATTAAATTAACATTCTAATAATTAAAGATGAAATATTTAAAATAAGTATTTATTTACCTTAAATCGGTTTTCCATAGACAATATGTCGCTTTCAGTAATACGGTCGAATGTCGGTGCCATCGTCCGTAAACACCTCTTGATGATCGAGCTAATCGTGCTTGAAATTCGATTTTTTGTGTTTTCCATTCTCCATGTTGATTTACCTCAATGGGGCGTCGCTTCAATATGTCATTGTGTGGTTGGTCGCCAAGCGTCAAACCCCGAGTACGACGATTGGTAGAACTACCTGCACTCGAGCGTTGCGAGCCAGCAGGTGAGGGGCGCCCTATCAACAAAGGTGGCAGAACCATCTCCTCATCTTCATCTTCATCTTCATTTGCTTCTTCGTCGTCTTCATTTTCCTCTTCATCTTCGGGTTCAACATCCTCCAAACCGTGAGATACACGTGCATTAGGAGGAGTGGTGAGAGCACTAGCCACATGGAGAATAGGGGGCCTTGCCATCAAGAATCGTCGATCCGTCAACGCAACTTCATTGGGAAGTGTATTAACACCTAGCTCGGCTTCATTGTGGCGCTCATTAGTGGTGGCATTACGACCTCGATTTTGAACACTTTGCCTTTGAAGATTTTGAAGGCTAATTAGATTAGTTACACCAACATTTTTTGAAGGGCGAGAGGCTTGATTGCGATCTCCCATTATGAAAAAACAGTAATTTATATAAAAGAGATTGAGATATGTATTGAGAATGAGTTGATATATTTTGCAAGAAAAATGTAGTATTTATAGAAAAAAAGAACAAATAAAAAAATTTATTTTTTTATTTTTTATTATTTTTTATAATTTTTTATTATTTTCTGACACAAGGGCGACGGGCTTAGCGACGGGCGTAGCCCGTCGCCCCATTGTTTATGGGCGACGGGCTGCGCCTGTCGCCATTGCCTATTGGCTACGGCTTTTAGCCGTAGCCAATATTAAATTTTTTTTTTGTTTTTTTTATTGTTTGTGTATTATGGGCGACGGGAATCCGTCGCCTTTGACCAATGGCTACGAATTTTCCCGTTGCGAATGGTTAAGGGCGACGGAATTTATCCGTAACCAATAGTTTTTTTTTTTTTTTAAATCCGAAAATTGACCAAAGGCTACGGATTTTCCGTAGCCAATCGCAAAACCACCATTAACCTACGCAACCCATAGCCAATGGTGGTAGCTAATAATTCTTTTTCTTGTAGTGAAGTTAATTAGTTGCTGTAATTAAGAGATATATTAACTAATATATATATATAGAGAGAGAGAGAGAGAAAAAAATTTAACTAATATATATATATATATATATATAAGCATGATTAATTTAGTTACCAGATTTTTTTTTTGCTTCATTTGAATAATCACACCAACGTAAAACCCAAATCCAAATATATACATATATATATATATATATATATATATATATATATATATAATTATACAAAAGAAACACCAGTGAGAAGAAAAAACTATCGAAAGCATAAAATAATATTATTAGAGTCAAACAAATCTTGAAAAAATGGCTATATAGCTTTGAAATTTGGAATGGGCCAAAAAACTTTCAATGTCTAAATATGCAAAAGCCTCCAAATGAAATTCAAAAGTTGAAATTTTGAAAAACATGAACCAAATGGCATCCAAACAAGCCCGATGACTTCTTGTTTCGAGTTTATTGTGTAATTCTTGTGATTAGCCTTCAAGAATTTCCATAAATGGACATGTGAACGTTGCCCTAGCCCTACTTAATATGTAAGTAGGTATTTAATTAGTTTCATAATTTTCTATAGTAAATCATATTGGCACGTGGATTGAATTGAAAATCATTTTTTCACGAAAGCATTATTCCCAACCTCGAGTTTCGTACCACAAAACGATTCTTGTGAGTGAGACAAGTGTATTTTTCTTTTTAATATTCGTAATGTGTTTCTTTAGGAATGCAGTCTTGTAATATATGGCGTGAGGTGCCTCTCAATTATTGACCCAGTCTTGTAGTATATGATGTGAAATGCGTCTCAATAGTTGATCCAGACATGTCATTCGAAAATCTATATTGCATCAATTTCATTGGGGGCTCTAGGAGGTAGTGTAATTCCCGAGGTCAAAACTCGCAAAATAGTTTAATGAGTTGATATACCATAGTAATAAATTATGGCATGTTAAAAAACAATTTGGCAAAGTTGTTCTAAAATGGTCCATTGTGTGCCCATACGACTTAATTACGACCGATACAGCCAATGCACATATTATATGTGTTGTTTTTAATAAAATTGGAATGAGTTATTCAAAGACAACGCAACAAGAATGGTAAGGTTTTTCTGAGCATTAGTTTTTTTCTTTTCTTTAGAGAGAAACTAAAGTAGAAGTTGTGAGAGTTGCTTTTGAATAAAATCCTCAGATACGTCTCTATATATTATATGAGTTTCTTTTCTCACTTGTTTCGGTTTCGTTCATAATCCAATATATTAAAATCAGTATTGCTTCCTTACTATATTATATATTACATTATAAGTAAACGCGTGATAACTTGTGATCTCAGATCAACAAGAAGAGAGAAGATGAAAGAAACATAATGAAAATCTTTATTCATTAAGAATGAAAAGTATAACTGAATGAGTTGTGTTGTGTGTTGTGTGATGGTATATTGTTGGGTACGTGCTGCACATAAATATGTGAATTTATAAATATAAACATAAACATACACATAAACATGATTATATTTCTAGAATCATAACAACATAAAATTAAACAATAACGTATAGACAATAAGATAAAATTTGACCTCTCATCAACTGTAGAAAAATCATTGGAGTGGATTAGACGAGTCAGAAAAATCCCGTTGAAGCATAGGACGAGTCGAAGGCTTAGCCCTCTCCCCTTAAGATCAATTTTCCCGGCTACCCTTCAAGCCATCCGTGGGAAACGACCTCCCAAGGTACAACGTCCACACACAATAAGGTAGTAAGTGAAAGACAATACTACCTTCTCAAATCGGACTCGAATAATATTTGCAGAACTCAGAAAAAAAAAATGTTCATGCTATGAGTATGCTGAAAATGTTTTTGGTTTTAGATGATATGATTTTGATGATTTTCACAAAACTAGAGAGGCCCCTATTTATAGTTGAGAAAATATGAAACCACCACAATACATTAAGGGGAATATTTATTCTTGTCATTGAAGCCATTTGATTTTATTCAAATGTGTGATATAATATCCAATAAATCTGAATATTAACTCTTAAATATTATTTAATAAAATAAATAATATCTCATTTGCTTCTCATTAAGCAATTTTTAATTCACACACAAAATATTTGGACTCAATTCCAAATATCTCCAACAATCCCCCACATGAATGTAAATGGCTTAATGCACGTGAGCTTAACAATGTTAAATGCAATTTCAGAGTTCTGCCGGAACTTGTTGCATCATGATAGGTGGTTTTCGGCCTTGAACCTTCCTTAGTGAAATACCATCGGATATACTTGCCAACCAGTGGACGTGATGCCTTGAACTGTTCGGCGTTTTGTGTATACCAAGACAATGGTACTCACACAACTCATTCCAATACAATATTGGTCCTCGTTGTTGTCCATTTCGGCCCTGGACTGCCTTGGTGATTTTCATCGAATGCTCTAGAGATTTAGCCCTTTAACTCATCTCAACGAAGCGGCCCCTTCACATTCGACATAGGTGATCTCTAATTAAGGGTATCTTGTAATACCCCGCTTCTGTCACAAGACATAAGGATCATTAGAACCTCAAGTTCTCCTTAACATGTACAGGACCATCACTCTTTCATCATAGAAATGGGTTGGGAACTCGATTTCCCGAGTGCTTTGTTCGACTCGCCCTCACAATTCGGTTGTCCCTTTGAACCTGCAAATTGGGGTTTACAATTCAGGTAGGGTTGCCATCATGGGGTGATGTCTTTAGGTGGGCTCAAATTTCCCATTTCCCTCGATGAATTTGCTACTTAGTCTCTCGCTAGACCTTTCGTCAATCGCCTCCAATATTTTCTTTAACCCTCTTAAAGTATTCGGAAAATATTATGATTATTATTCAACTTTAAAAGTTTGGAATAATCTTAACCAACACTTTCTTCTTCAAGCCCCCACATTTCTTTCTTTTCCTCAAGAAAAAAAATGTCTCCAGCCTTAAAGAAATTACTTATTTCAGAATTTATTTTGTTTGCGTACTTCGCGTCTTAATTCAAATAAATCTGAATATTTAATCTATTTAGTAAAATAAATAGTATTAAAACTCACATGCTTCTCACTAAGCAATTTAATTTATGCACTTATATTTGGACTCAATTCCAAATATTTCAAACATATATATATATATATATATATATATATATATATGTGTGTGTATATATCTAATAAAATACAAGTCTCGCATTTGTTTTTATTTTCTACAAATATATATAACATACAAGTCTCACACTTGTGTTATTTTCAACAAGGATTTATGTATATATATATATATATATATATATATATATATATATAATAACCTACAAGTCTCACACTTATGTTATTTCCTTCAAACATATATATATATATATATAATACAAGTCTCACACTTGTATTTCCGACAACTATATATATATATACACACACACACGCACAATATACAAGTCTCGCACTTGTATTATTTTTCCATGTCATAAAGACGTCACAAGTAATCGAAATAACTTATATGTAAAATTAGCCTCACATGCAACTTCGATTACATTTATTCGTAAAAGTAGTCTCCTCACACGAGACTTTTTACTACATCAAACTTGAACACTAGCCTCAGTACTAGCCTCATCTTTAGGTGACTTAGTCATAACAGACATCTTAAAAGATTCTTAGACCCATATCCCTTTCCTACAAAGGTTCCACCCTTAAACAGGATAACTTTGTCTGACTCGAAGACAAGTGTGAACCATTTTTAGTTCAACATTGTACCACATATTAGATTCGTGTGAATCTTTGGAACATGAAGCACCTCGTTCAGGGTCAACTCTTTCCCCGAGATCCTCTTTAGCACAACCGTTCCCCTGCCTTCAACTTTTGAGATTTCAGAGTTTCCCAAGAAACACTGCTTGTTCTCCACAAGTTGATAGGTCGTGAACATCCACTTGTTCGCGCAGATGTGGTCGAGTAGCCCCAATGTCTACCAACCATTCGTTCGAGTTGTTGTTTGAATTTTCAGCCGCCATAACTAATTAAATAATTCACACAATTATTTATATTAGTATCGCTGAGAATTCTCAACCGAACTATTTATACAGATATTCCCAGGCCAGTGGAGGGACAAAACCTCTTTAAAATCCACCTTTCTGCGACAGAATATTAGGTTCCCAGGCAAGTGGAGGGACAAGTCCGCTTACACTCCACCTTTCTGCGACAGAACCGTCTGTATAAATATTCTCACTTAGAATATCTTCGAATAATTCACAAGTCTCAATACTTAGAATTATTCTAATTATGAATTTTCTTCAAATAATTCACAAGTCTCAATACTTAGAATTATTTTCATTTTGAATTTCTTTTTCAATAATTCACAAGTCTCAATACTTAGAATTATTCTAATTATGGATTTTCTTCAAATAATTCACAAGTCTCAATACTTAGAATTATTCTCAATTTAAATTTTCTTCGAATAATTCACAAGTCTCAGTACTTAGAATTATTCTCATTTTGAATTTCTTTCGAATAATTCACAAGTCTCAGTACTTAGAATTATTTTGAAATTCTTTTAGGTTTCTCTAGTTGAGAATATGACATAGTGGCTCTCAAAATCGGTACTACGGTCTCAATACCGTTAGCACTTTGATTTAGCGTGACAACCTCAACGTCGCCCGCTATTGGGAAGGTATCAATGCTTGCGGCATTGTTCTTAGAGCTCTCACCACCCATATCTTTAAATAATTCACAAGTCTCGCACTTAGAATTATTTAAATTCTTCATAGGGTACACTTGCAATTTTATATATTTTCACATATCTCAATTGCAATTATTTTCACTAATCACATAACCATGCTCAACATATATCACATATTTAAATTGTATCTACCCAAAATATTTAATTTAAATATATTTATAGCATGGATATATTAAGCATATTACTCAAATAATAAACTGCCGCACTTATTTAATTACATAATAACGCATGCATTTAATAAGTATAATTGCCTAGTCCAACGGTTGGGAGTAGTGATCAAGTCACATAGGTCCTGGGTTCGTTTCCAGGAGGAAACGTTTTGCTAATTCTCAACACAGATTAATTTCAGCGAAATTAATAACATGATATTAATATGTAACCGCACAATTAATTCTCAATAATTTCAACAGGTAAAACGGTAGGACTAAGTAAATGAATCAGATGTCACGCGTGTTCGATTCCCACATCGAACGGTTTTGGAAATTTAAAATCCCAACAGTTTTTTTAACATTATTATAAATATATAACGGAGCAATAAATCTCAAGAATTAAAATAGCAGCTCAACGGTAAACCAATTAATTATGCACCGAAAGAGAGATACAGTGACTCCTGAACTTAACAGGTACGTAATTGTGTGTAATTATTCTTTCAACATTTCAGTAGTTTTTTTTTCTTGCTTCAGCGAATAAAACGTACAGAAGCTTGCAAAATTAACATATTAGCAGCAACAGCAACGAACTAACCCAGCAAATCAAACAACTTAGAACTTTCTGGAAATTAAACTCAAGCGAATAAAATAATCCAAAAATATACTCTCTCATCAAAACATTGCACGTTGATAACTCAAACAGATTAATAATAAAAAATAATACTGAATATAAACAGCAACAAATACATTTATCTCCAAGATTAACATGCGATTAAATCCAACCATAAAACAGAAAAGCATATTGCCAACATGTTAGAAACAGAAACTTACACACAGGAACGGCATATATATAACAAGCAAATTCTAGAAAATAATAACAAAACACCTAGAACGTGCAACACATATTACGTAGATAAGAAATTGATCTTAAGTTTGTTGGGTACGTGCTGCACATAAATATGTGAATTTATAAATATAAACATAAACATACACATAAACATGATTATATTTCTAGAATCATAACAACATAAAATTAAACAATAACGTATAGACAATAAGATAAAATTTGACCTCTCATCAACTGTAGAAAAATCCTTGAGTGGATTAGACGAGTCAGAAAAATCCCGTTGAAGCATAGGACGAGTCGAAGGCTTAGCCCTCTCCCCTTAAGATCAATTTTCCTGGCTACCCTTCAAGCCCTCCGTGGGAAACGACCTCCCAAGGTACAACGTCCACACACAATAAGGTAGTAAGTGAAGGACAATACTACCTTCTCAAATCGGACTCGAATAATATTTGCAGAACTCAGAAAAAAAATGCTCATGCTATGAGTATGCTGAAAATGTTTTTGGTTTTAGATAATATGATTTTGATGATTTTCACAAGACTAGAGGGGCCCCTATTTATAGTTGAGAAAATATGAAACCACCACAATACATTAAGGGGAATATTTATTCTTGTCATTGAAGCCATTTGATTTTATTCAAATGTGTGATATAATATCCAATAAATCTGAATATTAACTCTTAAATATTATTTAATAAAATAAATAATATCTCATTTGCTTCTCATTAAGCAATTTTTAATTCACACACAAAATATTTGGACTCAATTCCAAATATCTCCAACATATATATATATATATATATATATAAAATATCTGACTAATCCTCCTGTAAGTTGGAGTGTGAAAAACGGGAAGAAAAACTAACTAAAACTAACTAACAATACTGCTAACTATCACTAACAGCTAATTAACTATTTCTGGAATTCTGTTAATAACAAAATTACCAGAATTACAAATTCTTTCAATAATAGAAAGTTACAGATTGTATATATAATTTGATGATTTAACACCCCCCCCCCCCCCCCCCACAAGCTAGGCATATGTGACGCCCCGACTTTTTTTTTTATCAAATAACCAAATTAACGTTCAACTAGGAATTCATAAAGGTACAGTATTCTTAAATGCCTGAAAGTTTGGCTACAAAACGACAATATCCAAAGACAAAAACGGGAACCCAACAATACTGAAAGATAACTAAGTCCAACATTACAGTCTTGAAACAAGAAGAAGAACTCTAAAATGAAACCAAAACCAGTGCAACTGAGCCTTAAGCTTCCTTAGTCACCTCTCTCCGTCGATCCCAAGATCCTACATCAAACTAGAAGGAAGGGGCAGGCAAGTGAGATAAAAATCTCAGTGGTGTTACGAGTGTGTGCAAGTGTACAAGATAATAAGGCAGTTAAATGCAACAGGTTAGGCAGACAAGCACATATTCACGTTCATAGACATCTCGGAGAGCGTTAATCGTTACCAAGTCGTTGAAATCATCCCACCTTATAACCCCACGTTCGTTACCTTGTCACTCCGTTCAAGGAGCGACCTTGAAAACGTTCACGCATGCCTAGGTACATGCTCGTTGATCCTCTCAAAAGCAACGAACTCCCGATGCTTATGAGAGAAAGGGGCAAGGCGTCACGAGATCCCACCGACAGCCCGCCGCTGCCCGGTAGTAACCCGTGCTGACCAAGCCGTGGATCCAATCAATACCAAAAACGTTCGATATTCAAAATCATGATACCCACGTAGCAAGTTGCACAAATACAATAACAGACGATCATGATAACGAATGAGCACATTTACTACGTAAATATAAACACATGCACAGCCATGATGAAACATTTAGCACATACCCTTCCAGCTTTTCGAAAATAAGTTTAGTACGTATATATATATACACGCACCTGTTTGTAACTGCAGAGAAGAACAAGCCCAACGAGAGTAAAGCAACGCCTAACTCGAATTTCCTGACGTAAGAGAATCTAGATAAGATTACCGTAAAACCCAATCCTAACTCAAACCAATAACGCCTCGTCTATTCCCTAATCCATGCCAACGTAAGAACTCATAATCGTAATTAAGTTTATGTCGCTAGTTATTCACTCACCTCCGGGGTACTAGTCTACTATTCGCAGTCTACTGTATTAACAAAATAATATAAGGTATTATATATTAAAGTTTGCATGCTGGCACACTAATTCTTGACATAGATCAGTTATTAATTCTGATTAACTAATGCTAATCACTTTACTAAAATTACACAGTACATGATGACACTAGAATGCATGCAATTATACTGGCGGCGCAACTGAAGTCTAGATCCGATCAATCCTGCTACTACTTCTATTAATTACAGATCATGAACCACTCAATAATGTGATGCTCCTATTCTAATATTCCTTTCAATTGAACAATCCAAGTCCCTTACGTGAATGCATGGTTAGAAAATAACATGACACATTAAATAACATTCTTTCCACTAACCAATAATTTAGATTAAGGTAATGCTTTCTATATAATATGATTCCCACGTGCAAGGCTTGATGAAAAGGAAAACAATCTTTAAAGAAATCTTTCTTTTTACTCTCATGCGGGTCCTGCTACCAAGATTTCTACTAAACAACTATTATTCATGTTTTATGGCATATGGCTTGCACAGATGAACAACAAATAAATATTAGAGTGTTACCTTTAGCGGCTCTCTATGACCGTGAGCGAATAGGAAGCAGACAGAAGAAAGAGGAATTGAAAGATTAATCAAACTACGGCTGCGGCAAAGAAGAAACTCTTAACCCTCAAGTTCCACGACTATATATATATATATATATATATATCTAGGGTTTACATTTTTTTAAGTTTAAGATAATTACAGATTAGATACACGATTCCTAATTAACCCATAACCATAATATACCCACATATATATATATATATATATATATACATGACACCCTTTATTGATCTAATTATATAATTTAATTATGCGAAGCTTATTAATAATAATAACAAGAATCCTACGAATTTATGAAAAAAAAATCGGGGTGTTACAATCTACCCCCCTTAAAGGAATTTGGTCCCCAAATTCTCACCTTCGTTGACAAATAGCTCTGCATGATATCTTCGCATCTCATCTTCACGCTCCCATGTGGCCTCTTCAAGCTTGTGGTTTCTCCATAACACTTTCACTAGGGGAACTTGCTTGGTACGAAGTTGTTTGATACATCGACCTAAGATTTGGACGGGTTGTTCTACATAAGACAGGTCCTCTTGGATAGGTAGCTCATTGTACTGTAGAATATGTGAAGGGTCTGGGTGATACATTTTTAGTTGAGACACATGGAAGACGTTATGTAACCTCCCAAGATTTTGCGGTAGGTGTAGTCGGTAAGCCACGACTCCAATCCTTTCTAGTATCTCAAAAGGGCCAACAAATCGAGGGTTCAATTTTCCTCCTTTTCCAATCCTTGCAAACCCCTTTCTTGGGTTTACTTTCAGAAATACTTGGTCTCCCACCTGAAACTCCAAATCCTTTCGTCTAGTATCCGCATAACTCTTTTGTCTACTCTGTGCCGCTCGCATTCTTTGCTTAATCCGATGGATCTTATCGATTGTATCGTGAATGAATTCTGGTTTAATTGCCCCACCGCTCTCTTGGAGTTCTATTGTTCGATATTCATCCAAATCCCAATGCAACGACGATCGACACTTCCTTCCATATAAAGCTTCATACGGAGCCATCTGAATAGTTGCTTGATAACTATTGTTGTAAGCGAATTCAATCAGCGGAAGATATTTAATCCACTCACCCCCGTGATCTAGTACACAAGCCCTTAGCATATCTTCCAATAACTGTATTGTACGCTCTGATTGTCCATCTGTCTGTGGATGGGCTGCGGTGCTAAAGTTTAGCCTTGTCCCCAAACTTTCCTGAATTTGACGCCAGAGTCTAGAGACAAATTTGGGGTCTAGATCAGATACAATACTGAGAGGTACACCATGCAATCGTATTACTTGATCCTGGTAAACTTGGGCTAACGTCTCCACTGTGTGCGTTGTCTTAACTGGTAAGAAATGAGCAGACTTAGTCAATCTGTCGACTATCACCCAAATACTGTCATATCCTCCTCTAGCCTTTGGTAACCCGGTGACAAAATCCATAGCTATCATCTCCCATTTCCATCTGGGTATATCTAGTGGTTGAAGCAGTCCAGCTGGTCGTTGATGTTCTGCTTTAACTTGTTGGCATGTGAGACACCTTTGCACAAAGTCAGCAACATCTTTCTTCATATTAACCCACCAATAGTGCCTTTTCAGATCTTGATACATCTTACTACCACCTGGGTGGACTGCATACTTCGATTTATGAGCTTCATCCAAGATCTCACGTCTCAACTCTTTGTTGTTTGGTACACAGATTCGATTCTTATACCTCAAGGCGCCATCCGGATCAACTGAGTATCTTTCACTAGAAGAGCTTCCTAAACTCGTAATAACTTCTTTGAGACTGTCGTCGACCTCTTGTGCTTCTTTGATCCTTTGGAATATCTGCGGCCTGAGTGTAAGGTTGGCAAAAAGGATTGTTGTGGTAGCAAGTGCAGAATTCTTAATATCATCATACTCATTGCGACCATGCTCTTGGGTCATGAGATTTGATACATGTACCTTACGACTTAAGGCATCCGCGACCACATTTGCCTTTCCCGGGTGGTATTGAATAGAGCAATCATAATCTTCTAAGAATTCCATCCAGCGACGTTGTCTCATATTGAGGTCTTTCTGAGAGAAGAGGTACTTTAAACTTTTGTGGTCAGTGAACACCACAAACTTGACTCCATAAAGATAATGCCTCCATTTAGCCAAAGAGAATACTATGGCTGCTAGTTCCAAATCGTGAGTAGGATAGTTCTGCTCATACGATTTTAGCTTTCTCGAAGCATAGGCTATTACCTTGTCCATCTGCATCAATACACACCCCAAACCTTCTTTCGACGCGTCTGTATAAACAATAAAGTTATCAAGTCCTTCGAGAAGTGCAAGTATAGGTGCTGAAGTTAACCTTTTCTTAAGCTCTTGAAAACTAGTTTCACACTTCTCTGTCCAAGAAAACTTTGCGTTCTTCTGGGTTAAAGAAGACAACGGTCCTGCAATCTTCGAGAAGTCTTGAACAAATCTTCGATAGTATCCAGCCAAGCCCAAGAAACTTCTGACTTTTGTCACTGTTTCGGGTCGTTTCCAGCTTAAAACGGCTTCGACTTTTGATGGATCAACTGTGACTCCTTCTCCCGATATTACGTGTCCCAAAAAGGTGACTTTGTCTAACCAAAACTCACACTTACTGAATTTGGCATAAAGTTTCTTTTCTCGAAGCGTCTGCAACACAATTTGTAAGTGCTCTTTATGCTCATCCTCTGATTTGGAATAAACCAGTATGTCATCAATAAAAATCACCACAAAACGGTCAAGATATGGGCGAAATACTCGATGCATGAGATCCATGAAAGCTGATGGTGCATTAGTTAGCCCAAAAGGCATCACCACAAACTCAAAGTGCCCATAACGAGAATTAAGTGCAGTCTTGGGTACGTCTTCTTCTCTAACCTTCAACTGGTAGTAACCTTGTCGAAGATCCAGCTTAGAGTACACACACGACCCTTGTAACTGGTCAAACAACTCTTCAATTCGAGGTAGAGGGTACTTATTTTTGATGGTGACGTTATTCAATCCCTGATAATCAATGCACATTCTGAGGCTTCCATCCTTCTTCTTCACAAAAAGTACTGGAGCTCCCCAAGGTGAAGAACTCGGTCTGATGTATCCATGGTCGAGTAACTCTTGAAATTGAGTCTTCAGCTCTTTCAGTTCAGCTGGTGCCATTCGATACGGCGTTTTAGAAATCGGACTTGCACCTGGTGATATTTCAATTGTAAACTCTATTTCCCTATCTGGCGGTAACGAAGTCAACTCTTCTGGAAACACATCCTGAAAGTTTGCCACAACAGGTACCTCATCAATCTTAATATGGTCTTTTGGCTTGTTTATCAAGAAAGCCAAATGACCGATGGCACCACTCAATAAAGCTTTTCTTGCCTTGATGGATGAGATGAACGTGATTCCCTTTTTCCTACGATCCCCATTAAACTCCACTACTGGTTTTCCAGGTTCACAAAATGTGATAACCTTAGCATGACAGTCTACAAGTGCATAGTGCTTTGCTAGCCAATTCATACCCAGGATGACATCGTAACCCTCAAGTGGTAGCAGGATTAGATCAGCAAGAAAAAGCTTACCGTTTATATTAAGCTTGCACTCTTTACAATATGGATCACATAACATACTAGTGCCCATAGGAGTGCAAACTTCCAAATTATAAGGTAGTTGCTCATAAGACAAATGCAGTGAATTAGCAAATCGCATAGAAACGAAGGAGTGAGTTGCCCCAGGGTCAAATAAAGCTTTTGCATTATTCTGAGAGACGAGAATTGTACCTTCCACAACTGCATTAGGGTCTGGCACATCCCCACCTTCCAGGGCATAAACCCTTGCCTGAACCTTTGGTTTGTTGCTGTTATTGCCTTGATTTCCTGCTCCTTTCTGGTGGTTGCCTTGGTTACTAGCGCCACTATTGTTACCACTGACCCTCATTTGATTCCCCGGCCGACCTCTATTTCTCGGACAATCTTGCCTCACATGTTGATCACTGCTGCAGATAAAGCAGCGACCTTGTTTCTTCCAACAATTGGTTTCATCGTGCTTAGCTTTACCACAAAATCCACAGCCACGACCTTGTTGGCCAACATTACTCTGCATCGTAGGGTGATTGGCCTTATTCTGAGAACTAGGCTTGTATCGTTGTAATGGTTTTGGCGCCATAACTTGATTTGCCGCTACTTGTATGTCATTCTGAGTTGTACGAGCCTTTTTCTCCGGTGGACAGATAGTGTCTAACTCTGCAAGTCCAGCCTTCATCTTCCATGCTTTTTCCACAGCAGTGGAATAGTTTGGGATGTCCATTGCTAGGAGTCCTCTCTGGATACTTGGGCGAAGTCCTTTCACAAACTTTCGAACGAGTCTCTCCTCATCGTTGTGCATATATGGCACATACTTGACAAGCCTGGTAAACTCTGCATCGTATTGCGCAACGCTGAGGTTCCTCTGTAGCAGTTGATTAAATTCATCTTCTCGGCGTTCACGAACAATCTGCGGCACGTACTTGTCATTAAACTCTCTCGAGAAATTCTCCCAAGTCCTCGTGGTGGCACGTTGTACCCATTTGATTTCAATCGAGTTCCACCAGTGTCGGGCTGCTCCATCCAATAGAAAGGTCGTAAGTCTCACTTTCTGCTCGTCATTGTAATTCAAAGCTCTGAAGATGTTCTCAATTCCCTCCAGCCATGATTCTGCAATCTGATCATCTGGTTCACCAAGGAAAAGTTTTGGCTGAAAGCGTAGGAACTGTTCCAAAGTCTGGTCCGCAGGGGGTTCCTCCCCTCCTCTACCCTGGTTTTGCAATGTTTGGACCAATTGTTGCAATGCTGTGGCGAATTGGTTTGTTGTTTCATTTCCCGCCGGTTGTGCCTCGCCAGGAGCTTGTGCGGGTGGTCCTTGTTGTTCCTCATTCTGAACGTTATTGTTGCGTTGACGATATGCTGTAAGTGGTACGTTATCCTCTGAAGCTCGGGGAGCGTTAGCCTGTCTCCTACTTCGGCGACGTCCGTTCTCCATTAGGGCGTATGGGGTCTATAAGTAAAATGTCGTTTCTCAGATACTATCAATACTAAACTATCCGGGCTATAATCCAAACTAATTCTCATGCAAGGTTTCACTATGTCAGGTCTAACGAAGTTGTAGAATGCTAAATCATGTAATTCATAACAATAAACAACTCATCAGGTAGCACGTAACGAATGAGCGAGAAACTTAGCGCATTTAATTCATAAATTCAAATTGGACAGATATTCAAAATCAACTCAAAACAAATTATCCAGAGATAATTTACCAAGGAATGGTATGAATAAACTATAAGACAATTATCAAGCAAGTCAAGTAGCACGGTTATAACTAAATGAAAGACCAAGTAACGAAGTCCATCAGATCATTTCTTAAACCGACTCTCTAAAGATGGGTTGGTACTTCACACCTTGGCTCGCAATGGATTATCAAAGGTCGGCCGCCCAACGATAATACATCAACCCTTGGTATTTAGTACGCCCTACGACTTATGCGGAAGCTCTAATGATAGGTCAAATAATTCTAACTAGGTCCGAAGATCCTATCCTGACAAAGCCTGGGTGGTTATTAACCTGGCTCTGATACCAACTGTGACGCCCCGACTTTTTTTTTTATCAAATAACCAAATTAACGTTCAACTAGGAATTCATAAAGGTACAATATTCTTAAATGCCTGAAAGTTTGGCTACAAAACGACAATATCCAAAGACAAAAACGGGAACCCAACAATACTGAAAGATAACTAAGTCCAACATTACAGTCTTGAAACAAGAAGAAGAACTCTAAAATGAAACCAAAACCAGTGCAACTGAGCCTTAAGCTTCCTTAGTCACCTCTCTCCGTCGATCCCAAGATCCTACATCAAACTAGAAGGAAGGGGCAGGCAAGTGAGATAAAAATCTCAGTGGTGTTACGAGTGTGTGCAAGTGTACAAGATAATAAGGCAGTTAAATGCAACAGGTTAGGCAGACAAGCACATATTCACGTTCATAGACATCTCGGAGAGCGTTAATCGTTACCAAGTCGTTGAAATCATCCCACCTTATAACCCCACGTTCGTTACCTTGTCACTCCGTTCAAGGAGCGACCTTGAAAACGTTCATGCATGCCTAGGTACATGCTCGTTGATCCTCTCAAAAGCAACGAACTCCCGATGCTTATGGGAGAAAGGGGCAAGGCGTCACGAGATCCCACCGACAGCCCGCCGCTGCCCGGTAGTAACCCGTGCTGACCAAGCCGTGGATCCAATCAATACCAAAAACGTTCGATATTCAAAATCATGATACCCACGTAGCAAGTTGCACAAATACAATAACAGACGATCATGATAACGAATGAGCACATTTACTACGTAAATATAAACACATGCACAACCATGATGAAACATTTAGCACATACCCTTCCAGCTTTTCGAAAATAAGTTTAGTACGTATATATATATACACGCACCTGTTTGTAACTGCAGAGAAGAACAAGCCCAACGAGAGTAAAGCAACGCCTAACTCGAATTTCCTGACGTAAGAGAATCTAGATAAGATTACCGTAAAACCCAATCCTAACTCAAACCAATAACGCCTCGTCTATTCCCTAATCCATGCCAACGTAAGAACTCATAATCGTAATTAAGTTTATGTCGCTAGTTATTCACTCACCTCCGGGGTACTAGTCTACTATTCGCAGTCTACTGTATTAACAAAATAATATAAGGTATTATATATTAAAGTTTGCATGCTGGCACACTAATTCTTGACATAGATCAGTTATTAATTCTGATTAACTAATGCTAATCACTTTACTAAAATTACACAGTACATGATGACACTAGAATGCATGCAATTATACTGGCGGCGCAACTGAAGTCTAGATCCGATCAATCCTGCTACTACTTCTATTAATTACAGATCATGAACCACTCAATAATGTGATGCTCCTATTCTAATATTCCTTTCAATTGAACAATCCAAGTCCCTTACGTGAATGCATGGTTAGAAAATAACATGACACATTAAATAACATTCTTTCCACTAACCAATAATTTAGATTAAGGTAATGCTTTCTATATAATATGATTCCCACGTGCAAGGCTTGATGAAAAGGAAAACAATCTTTAAAGAAATCCTTCTTTTTACTCTCATGCGGGTCCTGCTACCAAGATTTCTACTAAACAACTATTATTCATGTTTTATGGCATATGGCTTGCACAAATGAACAAGAAATAAATATTAGAGTGTTACCTTTAGCGGCTCTCTATGACCGTGAGCGAATAGGAAGCAGACAGAAGAAAGAGGAATTGAAAGATTAATCAAACTACGGCTGCGGCAAAGAAGAAACTCTTAACCCTCAAGTTCCACGACTATATATATATCTAGGGTTTACATTTTTTTAAGTTTAAGATAATTACAGATTAGATACACGATTCCTAATTAACCCATAACCATAATATACCCACATATATATAGATATATGTATATATATATATATATATATACATGACACCCTTTATTGATCTAATTATATAATTTAATTATGCGAAGCTTATTAATAATAATAACAAGAATCCTACGAATTTATGAAAAAAAATTCGGGGTGTTACAGCATAGAAGGCCTAGCTTGGAAATAATGTCCTTGAAAGGTTGAGGGGCTAGTGGCTTTGTCATAACATCAACAAGTTGAGAAGTGTTTGATATGTGAATCACTTTGATGTCCTTTTGTTGAACTCTTTCTCTTACAAAGTAACAATCAATCTGGATATATATGTTTTGTCCTCTCATGATGGACAGGATTCAGTGCTATTGCTGCAACACTCTTGTTGTCAATGCAAATCAAAGGAATTTTAGGAGTGTCAACTCAGAGGTCTCTGAGTAACTGTTGAAGCCAGATGACCTCACATGTAGTGGCTGCTAATGCCCTGTATTCTGCTTCTGTAGAAGACCTACTGACTGTAGGCTGCTTCTTGGACTTCCAGGAGACAACTGAATTGCCAAGAAAGATCACATAGCCTGAGATACTCCTTCTACTATCTTCACAACCTGCCCAGCCACTATCTGTAAAGGCTTTGATTTGCAAGTCAAAATTAGCTGATAGGAATATTCTATTGCCTACTGTAGCTTTGAGATATCTCAAGACTCTATGATTTGCTGTTGGTTTAGACATATGCTGAGTGAGACATTGGATGTTGTAACTAATGTCTGGTCTTGTTATTGTGAGATATAGTAACCTGCCAACAAGCCTGCGGTATACAGAAGGATCAGAGAGTTCATTAGAATCATTACTAAGCAATTTAAGTTTATAATCCATTGGAGTACTGTTGGGCTTTCATCCTAGATATCCAGCTTCTGTGAGGATATCTAAGCAATACTTTCTCTGACATAAAGAAATGCCAGATTGTGATCTTGCATTCTTGCTATCTCAATCCCTAGGATATACTTTAATGATCCCAAAATGTCATCTAAATGCTGCTTTATGTTGTTGATTTCATCCATATTGTTTGTGGTCTCAAATCACCAAGAAGAGAGAAGATGAAAGAAACATAATGAAAATCTTTATTGATCAAGAATGAAAAGTATAACTGAATGAGTTCTGTTGTGTGTTGTGTGATGGCGTATATATATATATATATATATATATATATATATATATATATATATATATATATATATATATGATTAATCCTCCTGTAAGTTGGAGTAAGTTGGAGTGTGAAAAACGGGAAGAAAAACTAACTAAAACTAACTAACAATACTGCTAACTATCACTAACAGCTAATTAACGATTTCTGAAATTCTGTTAATAACAGAATTACTAGAATTACAAATTCTTTCCAATAATAAAAAGTTACAGATTGTATATATAATTTGATGATTTAACAACGCGCTAACAACTATTAAGTGCAATTTGACTAACTAGTCATAATGTACCATCAATAATTAGCACAAAATTCCACGTTCTTACAGACACTTTAACCAACATCAAAATACAGATTACTGGCAGCAATATTAATTTAGAAATAACAATATATCAAACACACAAAATCTTTCTCGGCAGTAAATTCAATCATGTAAATCTGAATTTTAGCAAAAAATACACTAAATATCAAAACACTTTTGCTCTTTAACAGTACATAAAATAGGGATTCTGCAGCTTTGATAACTCAACGGCTAATATTTTGGCACTTGGAGAATCTATATGAATACTTAGGTCCCACCATTATGTTATATTGTACAACTTTCGTGAAAGCTTCAAGTCACAAATTTGCTTTCACTTGCCAAGTATAATTTTTTATCTGCAATATCAACCGTAGGTAAAATAAACGCGCTTGTAAAGTCAGCTATATTGGAAATGATAACTCTGAGGTCTTATTTGTAGCTATAAGAAGAAACGGTTTTTATTAGGTGCAAAGAGGCTTTCTTGCCCTTATATGGTTTTTTTTTCCCCCTTTTTTGGTACGCAGAGTAGTGGAAGCTTTATCATACATATACTTGGAAATTGTAATTTCTGGAGAGGGTATCATGGAGGTACTTGAAAGTCTGATATAGAGATCTCATGGATCTATTTTTTTTTTATTTTCTTTTTTAAAAACTATTCTCGGTTTTTAACGTTATGAACAAATAAAGAAAGAGGTATTCTAGCTCTGGTCTATTTTGACAAATAGTTTTAGCAAAAAATTAATATTTTTCTTAAGTGATCAAAATCAGCTCACCAAATACATCTTTACACTATTTCTATTTTAGGAAAGTTTTCATAAATCTGGTAATTAGTTGTTAACAGCTTACTATAAATAGTAAGCAGTGCTTAATTAGTTGTTAAGTGTTTTAATCTCCACATTAGTTGTTAGTATAAATATAGTTTGTTAGTGTTATATTCTTCATTCGGTTAGATTGAGATAACAACAACAGAGAGCAAGTCTCTCACTTTCTCTCTCTAAAATTGTACAAAAACAATGCTCTTCTCTCTTTCTTCGATTAATAAACGTTGATGATTTCCTTTTTGTTCTTGCTGGTCTTCGTTGATTCATGAAATTCAATAATTTTACATAGAAATGTTTAGTTCGTGAATTATGCAAACGGTAGGGACTACTCTTTTTTTGAAAAAAAAACAACAACTTCGGGACTACTCCAAACACGACATTTTGAAACTAGAAACCTATTCATTTTAGAGGGAAAATCAAAATACTTTTAACACTTTTTATAACTATTTTTGTTGAATACACAGAAAGATATAGAAGGTATAAATTTAAAGACCCCAGCAACAAGTGAAGCACACAAAAATTATCACTCATGAAAGCTTATAGGATCAAAAGTGTTGAGTGGAAGTCGAGTATGCGAAAAAAAAACTCAAAAGATTCTTATTGAAGGAATATTTCACAATAAAATGAGGTTATCACAAAGGACCATAAATCTTCAACTTATATCGACGGAGTAGAGCTGACAAATGAAGTTGAGGGAGTCACTTGGAGTTGTTTAGGTGCTCATTAAAAGCTCTTTTTGTCATGTAGGGAGATGGTGCGTACGATAGGGGTCATGAATACCCCCATGGAAGAATGAGCAGATAAATTCCAATAGTTGTTTGCATCTAAAGCCTTCACGAAGGGGTTGGAGATATATTTTGGTGATCGGACATAGATAAAGTCGTGTTGTTGGACAACGAACAATAGTGAATAACATTGTTATGGTTGCATTAGAGTCCTGACTTTAATGGTAGAGATAGTGGCAATATTAGAGTAGTGTCGTAATAAACAATCACACTCATCTGCTACTACTTATGAGTATAGGTGGCAATTTCAACCCACAACCCATCAACTTGCCCAACCCACTAAAGATAAATGGGTTGTGGGTTGACCCATTTAATAAATGGGTTATATGGGTCAACCAATATAACCCATTATTTTAAATGGGTAACCACGGGTTATCCGTGGATATCCATTTAACCCGTTAATATTAAAAAAAAAAACACATATTAAATTTAAAGAGATAAAAAAACACACAATACCTAAAACACATACTACGGCTAAAATTTACTAAAATAAATATACGATACACGTAAAACGCCAGTTTTCTATTTACAGCGGGATTTTTTTTTCAACGAAGCCCGTTTTCGACAAGTGATATCACTTTCTCGAGAGGGAACGGGCATCAGAGCAAATTCCAACGTTTGAAATGTGAAAATGCCATTTTTCTAGTTTCAACGGGATTTTTTTATCAACGAAACCCATTTTTGACAAGTGATACAACTTTTTCAAGTGGAAACGGCCATCTGAGCAACGTAAAGACTAAAGTCTTTACGCCAACGTGATTTTCGTCAAATTCCAACGTTTAGAGGGTAAAAAACGCCATTTTTTATTTTCAACGGGATTTTTTTTGTAATTTTTAGGCGAAATATGTGTTTTTAGGTGGAGTGAGGGTTTTCTCGTGATTTTTTGACAAAATACGTGTTTCTAGGTGTAACGGGTTTTGTTTTGTGATTTTTCGACGAGTTATGTGTTTTTAGGAGTAACGGGTGTTTTTTTGTGATTTTTCGACGAATTATATATTTATCAGTGTAGCGGGTGTTTTTTTCGTGATTTTTCGACGAATTATGTGTTTTCAGGTGTACCGAGTATTTTTTGTGATTTTTCGACGAATTTTGTGTTTTTAGGTGTAGCAGGTGTTTTTTGTGATTTTTTCGACAAATTTTGCGTTTTTAGGTATAAGGGTCGTTTTTTCCTAATTTTAAACAAAATGTGTGTTTTTAGGTGTATCGGGTATTTTTTCAAAATTTGTAGACACAATGTATGTTTTTAGGTGCAACGGGTGTTTTTTCATAATTTTTAGATGTAAATGTATTTTTTTATATATTAATATTAATCGGGTTGGTAATGGGTTGATTAGATTTACCCAAATCATTTAGCACCTATTTTGGTCTTATTTCGTCACGGTAATAGAACACAGTAATACAATACAATGGGAATATAAATAACCAAAATAATGTTAATCCACTTGAAATAACCGGACTAACTTTGTCCGAAACACCTACTATCTGTTACAGATCTTACACTGATTTAAATACAAGGATAACACTAAATATGCAGCGCATCGAATAGCGGTTGTTCGATACGCGCCTCGAATAGTGGCGGTTCGATGCCGAGTCAATGCTATATATCTTCACAGTAAGCTGGAACGTATCGAATCTTGTTTCGTGTTGAATCGATGGACGTATCGAACAGAGGAACGTATCGAATGGCTGGATTCGATGTGGTCAGGTCAGGACTCAGGTTCGATTCGTCCTCTGAATGCTCAAAATCACCCTATATATAGCAGCTCGCACTGTGGGGGCCCGAGGACAGCTGTAAAATACGCATCGAATTATATCAATTCGATGCGCACATCGAATCATACCTGTTCGATGCGCTGAAGATATCGAATGGGCCTGATTCGATACGTTAATGGGTCGGCTCAACACTATTGCTGGCCCAGTCCTAAAATACCCCCATCACATAGTCCCCCCAGTTTGGGAGACGTTAATAGAATAATGACGACTTCCAAACTCACAACATTTTTGTATTAAGAATTTTTGGGCATCGAATTGTAACAATTCGATGCGTGAAATTATGGGTATCGAATCGTGATTCGTTCGATGCGCGCATCGAATTATGAAAATTCGATGCGTCCAAAACAGTTGCGGCCCACGGGCCTATATATAAGGGACCACATGTCTGACATTTCTTGTTTTTATCCGGGGAAGAATTTTTGTTTGCTTCTGGACCGCATCGAACGCAGTCTGTTCGACACGAAGCGTATCGAATCGCCGATATTCGACACGTTACCAATTATCTATATTCATAGAAAAATTATTAGAATTATATTATTAGGCTGATATGGCTCGTATAAAATCTCGAAGCCGCAGTAAAATTGTTCTATCTCCTGAGAATATTCACGCTGCTCAGGGAATGGTCGAACCAAACGAGCAAAATGAGCCCTCAGGTGCGGGTCCATCGAATCGACTTTCACCAAATCCTTCTACCATAAGGCTTGGAGGTATTAGTGCAGGCACTCGGGTGCCATTAGTGAGTGATTTTGAATGTCACGAAAATTTCGCTACAAGGAGATTGGTGATGACTCCGACCGATACAGGTGGACGCATTAAAGTTTGCACCAACCGCCAAATTCAGATAATGGAGGATATTGATGCAGAAGACGAAAAAATCGCTGGCAATTTGGCGAAGTTTAATGCAGCTCATCCCAATTTCAGGGAAAGACGTAATGTAGAAACAACGAGTTCTTCCCGCTCAAACGATGAGACATGGTATGAAGCCGCTAAACGAAAATCAGAGGAGAATATATCCGCTCGCGAAGCTCAAAGCATACCTCCACCCAAGAGGCCTCGACCTTCAGGGAATCCTAGACCTGCTCAGCCTGGAAGCCTTAGTAATTACGATTTTCTCAATGATGAAAACTCAGAATCATTGAGTGCCACATTGGGCGGATATCGACTAAGAGAGGAGCAATCTGGAGAGATTATACGAGGTTTGTGGCCGCAGTTAGATCGTCAAACCACAATTAACCGGTTGGGGTACCAAGGTTTGGCTCGCTTCGGGCGCCTTTTCTTTGCTGCTGTCACCTTAGCCGTTTATCGGCTATGCAGAGACTATAGCGGGCTATTAATAGTGGAAAACACAGTCGCCAAAATGCCCTGAAATGCGCTAGGGAATCAGAATCGAAAGCATCTAAGGCCACCCGCGATAAGCATGACGCCGAAGTGAAGGCCAAGAAAATCGAAGAGGACGCAAAAGCTTTGCGTGCTGAAATTGACGCGTTGAAAAAGGATAATGAATCCCTAAAACGTGTGAATCGCTCTCTCGCGGCTTCAAATACTGATGCTGAAAATGCCATTTCCAACTTGCGTCGTCGAATTCAGTATTTGGAATCTGAAGAATATAGATGTGCTACCGCTGAAGAATTTATGCAGAGTAATGCATATAAATTTCTGGAATTATTACGCGGTGCTACTGACATGCAGTATAGAATGGACGTATGCGTTGGCCAGATTAGACATCTTGGATATCTTGGGGAAGGTTTCCGCAATGACATGCTTGATGTAAGGCGTAACGCAAAAATGGAAACACCCGAGGCTAATAATGATGATGACGATGATGAGTTACACACACCTCGTTCCGATGATCCATTCTATACCGTGTGGCGTGACCGTAAAAAACCAAAGAAATCCCATTCAAGCCCCTTAAAATCCAAATCACCTCGCGCTTCTAAGGGTAAAGAAAAGATTTCTCCCAGCACTATTTCGGGCGATTTGGAAAATGTTAATAGGGTTCTTCATGATGTTTTTGGTTTGAGCGATACAGAGCCAGAAATGCCACCGAGAATTTCCAGATCTACAATTCTTCTTAGAAGTCCTCTGAAAGCAACTGGTTTAAGGCCTCAGGACCCTACAATTCCGGCTAAAAGAAAGAAGGGGACCATTGTGTCTAAGGCCTCATGTCCCTCAACAGTCTTACCAGGTCGAAAATGTTCTGCTCAGAGTGACTTGGCCCCTGTGCTGGATAATAAAAGGGGTGATCCAGGGTTACCAATTAATGCACAGTATACAATTTCTCCCAGTAGGTATCAACTCGAAGATCCTGCTGATAGAGCCAAAATCGTCTTGCTTGACAATTGGGCACAAACTGAGGAATTAATCCTGACAGAAGATCAGATTCAGGGCAATTGTGCCAATTTTGCACGTTCAATGGGATTGGTTCTTCGTGAGGAGTCCCCCCATTCATCGGAAGAGTAGCGATAGTTTGGCTACACTATTTTGTGGTTATTAAATTCATATTTTGTACAAAACCTTGTAATTCGTAAATGGTTGCTTTTTCAATGAAAATGACTCAATCGTTTGACATTATCTGCTTTTTGATACGCATTCATTCGTTAAATGGTATTTATAACGTATTCCATACTCGATATTTCATCAATATGCTTGTTGTTGTGAGTTTGCCAAATTAATATCCTACTTTCGTTTGCAGTAAGATTATGAGCATTTTGAGTTGTGATTGTTTTTGTTAGGGTAATATTGTTTTACCTAATTGACATGTCAACTGGGTTATTCCTGCATAGGTTCTGAATTGCATCGGGCCTTATTATCCCTTCGTCATGTTCTTCCTTTCGGCATGCGAGGTGACTCATTTTATGCCTTCTTACTCCTCCATGATATTTTCTTTTTTGACATGCGTGGGTGGACCACTTTGGGCCTTCTTACCCCTCCGTCATGTTCTTCTTTCTGGCATGCGGGGGTGAACCACTTTGGGCCTTCTTATCCCTCCGTCATGTTTTTCTTTTTGACATGCGTGGGTGGACCACTTTGGGCCTTCTTACCCCTCCGTCATGTTCTTCTTTCTGGCATGCGGGGGTGGACCACTTTGGGCCTTCTTACCCCTCCGTCATGTTCTTCTTTCTGACATGCGTGGGTGGACCACTTTGGGCCTTCTTACCCCTCCGTCATATTCTTTCTGGCATGCGGGGGTGGACCACTTTGGGCCTTCTTACCCCTCCGTCATGTTCTTCTCTGCATCATTTAACAAATAAAGATTTTCAGTTAATAATAATTTCTAAACAGAATCAACAAAAATGTATGTGTAAGAAACATATATTTAATGAAAATTCTTCTATTTATGCATAATAACGCCTGAGATGTTGCACATTCCACGGGCGTTTCTTTTGAACTCCTCTTAGAGTCTCCAAATAATAATATCCTCGTGAACTTGCTCGTGTGACTCTAAAAGGCCCTTCCCATTTTGGTTCAAGCTTCCCGATATGCTGTTTGGCTGCAAGGCTTCTAAGAACCAAGTCTCCTACTTCAAAACTTCTGAATTGGACTCTCTTATCATAGCTTTTGGCCATTGCAGCTTTATATGCAACAGTACGCTGATAAGCATCGTCTCTTGTGGATCCTATCATATCCAGATCCATCTGTCGCAACCTGGCTGATTGTTCCGGATCATAATCAGTGATTCTGCGCGTTGGCATACCTATTTCCGCAGGCAAGACTGCTTCAGTGCCATAGACAAGAACGAAAGGGACCCTGTCGATGTTCTCGGGGTCGTCCTATATGCCCATAATATTCCTTGAAGCTCTGCTGGCCATGTTTTTCCTGTGGCTCTGACTCTCCTTTCAAGATAATCCTTCAATGTTTTGTCAGTGGATTCTGTTTGGCCATTGGATTGTGGGTGATATACCGACGTGAGATTGTGTGATATCTTTAATTCCCCAAACCACGATTTAATGTGCTTCCCAGTAAATTGCGTTCCATTATCACACACAATGGACCTCGGTATACCGAATCTGCATATAATGTATTTCCAGATGAACTCGATCATATTATTCTCCGTGATTGACGTTATAGGTTCCGCCTCGACCCATTTTGTATAATACTCCACTGCCACTATTAGATATCGTTTTTGACCTTTGCCCGGTGGAAACGGACCAACTATATCAATTCCCCATTGATCAAAAGGACATGCCACGTCAATTGGTTGCAGTTGACGTGCCAGTCTGTGAATAAGGCGAGCATGGTATTGGCAACTGTCACATTTTCTCGAATAAGCTGTTGCATCTTTACGTAGAGTTGGCCAGTAATATCCTTGACGTAATATTCGTTGAGCTAATGCTTGGCCCCCGGAATGATTTCCGCAGCTACCTGCGTGGATCTCTTCCATGACATATTCAGCTTGCGTAGGGGTCAAACATCTTAACAACGGTCCTTCGAAAGACCTTTTATACAGTTCTCCATTACTGATAGTGAATCTGTAAGCCTTGTAACGCATCCTGCGTTGAGCATTCGGATCCGCTGGTAAAATGCCATGTTGAAGATAAATCATAATTTCATCCTTCCAAGACGGGTCCTCTTGTATTGTCAATATAAACTCCACTCTGACTTCTGTTGTGATATATTTTGATTTCCCAATTGAAGGTTTGTCAGCAACCATAAGTGTGATTCTTTTTTCTGCCAAAATTTCTTAAGAACTTGCAAATTTAGAAAGTGCATCTGCTTTGGCATTGTCGTCCCTGGGGATTTGAGTTATATCAAAGAATTTGAACCTCCTTGCCAACTCTTTAACTTTTGCAGCATATAGCTTCATAGTTTCCTCACGTGTTTCATATTTTTCGGAGAAATGATTTGCCACCAAAAGCGAATCGGTGAACACATCTAGATGTTCGATGTTGAGTCCTAATGCCATTTTAATCCCTGTAATTATTGCTTCATATTCAGCTTCGTTATTTGTCACCATGTAATTCAAGCTGATGGAAAATTCAAATTCCCTCCGTTCTGGGGACAGAAAATGTATTCCAATTCCCCCCCCCCCCCCCCCCCCCGTGAGTTGTGGCAGATCCATCAGTATGCAATATCCATGTCGTCGTTGCTCTACTGGTTCCTTCTTGGTTTGATATAGAAAATATACAACATGCAGTCTCCACTACACTGTTCCCCAGGGTTTCGGCCATGAAATCTGCTAGGGCTTGCGCTTTGACCGCGACTCGCGGCTTAAATTCCAACCCAAACTCACTGAGTTCAATCGCCCATTTCACCAGTCTACCAGAGGTTTCTGGTTTCGCCAATACTTGCTTCAATGGTTTGTCAGTCACCACAGTAATCGGATGAGATTGAAAATACGGTTTCAACTTTCGGGCTGTAACAACAATCGCCAATGCAAACAATTCTATCTCCAAATAATTTCTCTCCGCCCCCTGCAGTACTCTGCTCACATAATGTATTGGTAGTTGCTGAGCTCCTCTCTGTTTAAGTAGTACTGTACTGATTGCATTTGCAGATACTGCCAGATAGAGATACAACATTTCATTCTCCTCTGGTTTTGCTAACAACGGCGGGCTTACCAGATATTTCTTCATTTGCCTAAAAGCCTCTTCACATTCCGGAGTCCAGATAAAATTTTTGTTCCGTTTCATCACTTTGAAAAAAGGGAGGTTCTTTTCGGCAGATGTTGATATAAATCTTCCCAAGGCCGTCAGGCGGCCCACCAAGCATTGTACGTCTCTCACCGTCCTAGGCGAAGGCAAATCCAGTACTGCTTTTATTTTATCCGGATTAGCCTCGATTCCTCTCTCATTTACCACATATCCTAGAAACTTTCCAGCCGTCACTCCAAAAGTGCATTTTTTAGGGTTTAGTTTCATTCCATATGTCCTCATTATGGTGAATGCCTCATCCAGATGTCGCACATGTTCATCAGCTTTAAGACTCTTTACAAGCATATCGTCAATATATACTTCCATTGACTTCCCAATTTGATGGTAAAACATTTTAGCCACCAACCTCTGAAATGTTGCTCCCGCATTCTTTAATCCGAAAGGCATCACCCTATAGCAGTACACTCCGGTATCAGTTACAAATGCCGTTTTACTCTGATCTTGCACTGCCATGAAGATTTGATGAAAATCACTCTTTGCATCCATCATACTCAGTAATGCACATCCTGCTGTAGAATCTACTAGTAGATCTATCCGCGGCAAAGGAAATGGATCTCTCGGGCAATGCTTGTTTAAGTCAGTATAATCCACACACATTCTCCATGTAGCTTCCTTCTTTAAGACCAACACAATATTGCTCAACCATTCTGAGAATCTTATAGCGTAAATATGTCGAGCTGCTAAGAGTTCCTGCACCTCTCTTTCGGCTGCTTCATTCTTTTCTTTGCTGAAATTCCGCTTCTTCTGCCGTATCGGCTTCGCACTCTTATCTACATTCAGATGATGTACAATGATTCTCGAGTCTATCCCTTGAAGGTCTGAATCAGACCACGCAAATATATCTGAATTACGGCGAAGACAATCTACCAAAGCTGCTTCTATCATCCAGTCCATTTCTGCTCCAATCTTGATTACTTTTTCAGAACTTTCTTTGAAAAGCTGTACGATTTTGAATCCTCCCAAAGGTTCCATCTTGCATTCTTGCCATTGCTTCAGCAACTGACTTTCTATTTTATCTTGCCCCTGTTTTTTAGGCTCAATCCTATCTTGCCTCGGATCTGACTTTATTCTGAACTTTTTCTCTGTTTGCTGTTTCTCAACCACATTCAAGTGCCTTTTATGTGTCATCCTAGCTACTCTATCTAAAAAATAGTGTTTACGGTGTTCCCACAGACGGCGCCAATATTTTGGTCTTATTTCGTCACGGTAATAGAACACAGTAATACAATACAATGGGAATATAAATAACCAAAATAATGTTAATCCACTTGAAATAACCGGACTAACTTTGTCCGAAACACCTACTATCTATTACAGATCTTACACTGATTTAAATACAAGGATAACACTAAATATGCAGCGCATCGAATAGCGGTTGTTCGATACGCGCCTCGAATAGTGGCGGTTCGATGCCGAGTCAATGCTATATATCTTCACAGTACGTGGAATGTATCGAATCTTGTTTCGTGTCGAATCGATGGACGTATCGAACAGAGGAACGTATCGAATGGCTGGATTCGATGTGGTCAGGTCAGGACTCAGGTTCGATTCGTCCTCTGAATGCTCAAAATCACCCTATATATAGCAGCTCGCACTGTGGGGGCCCGAGGACAGCTATAAAATACGCATCGAATTATATCAATTCGATGCGCACATCGAATCATACCTGTTCGATGCGCTGAAGATATCGAATGGGCCTGATTCGATACGTTAATGGGCCGGCCCAACTCTATTGCTGGCTCAATCCTAAAATACCCCCATCAGCACCCAACCCATATAACCCGCATAATAAATGGATTGCAAAGAACCCAACCCACTAAATACTCAACCCATTAAACTCTAATTCACCAAACACCCAACCCACTCATTTGCCATTATGAGTTAAGTATAGTTTATTTATTCATGTCTACAAGAAGATAAAATCTAATTTTTAGTTTTTGAGTGAAATGTTTGACCATTGAATTATCCCGTGTCCCTTCTTATTAGGCCAAATTATCTAGTGCGCCATCAATCTTAGTTTGTATATTGTTATATGTTCCTACTTTTTAAAAGGAAATCACTCACATTATTATCTTCCCAGACCCTTGCAAAGACATCATCCAAAGAAAAAAAAAAGAGCTAGGGAAGACTGAATGTGCACCCACCACGTGGCTGACATCGCATTAGCCTAGGAATTTGTGTCGTACCGGTCATGTTTATACGTGTCGACAGGTTAACGGGCGGTTAACAAGGCAGTTGAGCCAAATTGATAGACAGAGTATTTGAGCTGCCACAAAAACTGCATAGGCATTAATTCGGTTTCCATTTTAAGGAAATTGACAAATTATGCATGTCATTTTACACGTTCCTGTTTGTAGTAGTACCATCTGCATTACTCACTTAATCATCTTTTACATATTCATTGATTTCTCACCAAAAGAAAACAAAAACAAAATAAACACATTCATTGATTTAATTGAAGAATGTACACTGGTTCATAATACAAATATAGTTTTTCAACCATACAATTTTTTTATATTATCAACCATAATATAAATATAGATTATAGACACTGACTATCAAAACAAAAAAAAAACAGTAAATGGATAAGACACGGTTTAGAAATTAATTCGTAGATCTTTACAGTGTGATTCAATAATTTCGAAGATAGTGATAAAAGATTTCTTGTATTTCCTGCCTAAGAAATTTCAACAATTACCACAATAAAAATTCACAATCGTCATTTGTATTAATTATGAAGTCTATAACTAACCTTACTAGGTACCCACCACGGCTACAGGGAAGGACAATTAGCAATATTGATGAACGAATATAGATAATTAGTATAGATAAATACGACGATATTCACTAATCCAAAAATTTGGAGCAAAATACATAGTATCGCTGCTGTGACGCATATCCATAATTAATCAATATTTGTTTTGTACAATCAAGTTCTTTATATTAGTTGATACTTCGCATTGAATTACACAGCTTTGCAATAACTTCAAAAAGAAGGACCATATCCATTTGTGGTCTAGGCGTTTAGCAATCATGGCGATGTAAATGAAAGTCTGATTTCTTTTTGGTTATTGTTAAGCGACATATTATCTCACTGAATTTGTGGCCCCAAAAGTCAAAACACTTTTAAGTTCATGTTCGTAAATCGTAATTGTGTTAGCAATCATTAATTCTACAAGATAGGATTAGCTGACTGAACGTGTTTTGCTTCGCTAATTAATCATACGTACGAAGTGTTGCTGAATATATGTTATCTCTGAGTCTGGACTAGCTCTGGTTGCGTGTCAAGAAATTAAATAACTCTAATTGTTTTTATCTCTAGTTTTTTATATAAAGAAAAAGTACATTATATTTAATACTAATTGGGTAGCTAGATTAATCAATTATATATATATGGTTTAGAAAAAATAAATTAAAGTTCTATTTGGAGCTCGATTCTCAAATTTGAGGTTTTAAAGCGAAGTAATTAATTGCGCAAACGGTACACAAAAAGGGTAAAGTTCTTGAATATATACAGGATTTTGATATGGGGAAATTTGAATATTTTGTTACGATATTTCTACATGTGGTCTTTTTATTTACGTATATTGCCGTTATTATACTTACATGTGAAGAGTTATATATACATATATATATATATATACAATATATATAATATAAAATAATATAATAATATAATGTTCGGGCAGCAATTTGCTTGATTTTTTAGTTTTTTACTTTACTCATGTGATTTAGTGTTACATGAAAATACGAACACCAGATAATTATATATATATATATATATATATATATTTACACACACACCCCAAACTGAGTGGCATATACATTTCATCGTCTATACGATATACATTTTGATATTTGTGGGATCAACATCTTAAAGCAAAACATGTATTAAATTAATTAATTTAAGTACTACTCCAGGGTAATATGAAAAATCTCTGCACGTAAATCTTTTGTAACTTGATCCTAAGTTTTCTGACTATATTCGATTGATCGTCCAATTAGTGAAGTTGTGAAATACTCAAACTTATATATATAAAAAAAGATTGAAAGCGACTCACCGAATCCAAGAATTGCGGGAATTAAAACCAATAAAAAACTCTAATAGAAATCAGATGACGACTTTAAACTAATATTTTTGTATGTATACGTAATATATGATTAGGAAGCGTTGCCTAGTTTGCAATTTGCACACTTTTTATACGGTGGGCTACTTTTATTTCCCGTTTTTTTTATTCTTTTTGTATAAAACAAAAATCTTCCATAAAAGAATGCGTAGTATATATATAAGGAATAAATTATTTTTTTATTTTGTCAAATAACGATTGACGACCGAGTGGTGAAACTACTCATACGTATGAGTTTGACGACCTACCAATCTGGTCTTTAATTAAGATAGGTATGAATATCAAAACGTTTAGAATTCTATTTTCTACAAGGTTTAATTTTAACCTTCTACACATATGTACTCTCGCTATGCAATATGAACTCACAACAGGTGGTTTAGAAGTTGCTATCATTCTTTCCATTATCGTACAAATATACCCACTCATTCCATTTACGTGAGAGGCAGAACAGAACCTCTAGAAATAAGTTTCTATGTAGTCATGTCTGGCTCCGGAAAATTAATATCTAATATTCATCCTGATCAACTAATTAGGGCATGATGCATTTGTTATCGTAATTTTACTTAAAAATGAGATACAATAATTAGCTTATTATGCAAAAGTCAAATCAAGAATTACTGATATAAATCCCATAATGTTAAGATATATATATATATATATATATATATTAATAATCTAATATACATAGAGCTAGCAAACGTAGTCAAAATAAAGAGAAAAAGAAAAGAAAAGAAAACACCCACACACAAAAACACAAACACTATATAAAATTATAGCTTCCGTTTTTATTATAGGAAGATCTTAAGCTTCATACACTACAAGATTTGGGGGCATCTGCAACCGCCTTGCACAACCACTCAGGCGGTCGCCAGCATCGGCAACCGCAGAGCGACCGCCATGCAGTCGCTCGAAGGGTCGCGACCGCCTGACTATAGCGACGCACTTCGGCCCATAGCTCGCAACCGCTCGGGCAGTTGCTAAAAGCTCGCAACCACCTGGGCGGTTGCTATTGTGGGTTATTCGCAACCGTTGGGCGGTTGCGAATAATATTTATATTTTAAACTGTTACATTTTGGATGATTAGTTGTGACGCGTTGTTTGCTAAATTGAAAATTACCCTAATAATATTTAGAGCAAACAAATTGTAAGGTTTCATTGCAAAATCAAGCATCTTTTATACGGGACGATGCGTAATGAGCTTCTAACTATCTTTAACGTAACGACAGCGAACGTAATGTCTAAGTACATATATATACATAATATTTTAAATGATCTAATAATTGATCATCATAATGATATCTACACTTAAATTTATAACGTAAATCACATTCATATACGTCAATTATATCTATACAATGTATGTTGATTAGTGGTAGAACATAAAATAGGTTCATCGTTAACTCGCTAAATGACACCTAATTTATAATTTTAATTACTCAATTACTAATCTTGTAATCACTTATTACTTCAATTCAAATGTAATAATGAGATTTATTGTCAAAAACACAAACACATTAAGATTGTTCCATAAAATACATATTTAAAACATAATTATTATTTGCAACCGCATGGCTATTGCGAAATTTGACGCAAACGTCCGGGCGGTTGCCATGGCCTATAGCGTCCGTCGGGCGGTTGCGACATATTTTGCAACCGCTGGGCGGTTGCCAGTAATGATTATTCGCAACCGCCGAGCAGTTGCAAATAATATTCATACTTGTAATTAATGCATTTCGGATGATTAGTTGTGGCACGTTGTTTGTTCAATTGATAATTACCCTAATAATTGTTAAAGCGACCCAAGTTGTAAGGTTTCATTGCAAATAATATTCATACTTGAATAATATTCATACTTGAATATTTTCTATTCCAGATATTTCGTTGTGGCGCGTTGTTTGATCAATTGATAATTACCCTAATGATAGTTAAAAACAAGTCAAATTATAAGGTTTCATTGCAAAATCAAGCTTGGGGACAACATTAAGTAATAAGAATGATGATTAGTTGTTGAACATAATATATAGGTGTATCGTTGATAACTCGCCTAATCCCATCTAATCTACTATTTTACTAACTCAATTACTAGTTTTGTAGTCATTTATGACCTTAATTGGTTAATAATGATATTTGTTGTCTATAAACACAAACACATCAAGATACTTGCCAAAAATCACTAATTTTAAACATGAATATTATTCGCAATCATTGGGCGGTTGCGAGTATCCCACCATTGCAACCGCCCAGCAGTTGCGATACCTATTGTCGCAACCGCCTGGGCGGTTGTCATATTACCTAGTAACCGCCCGGCGGCTGCTAATTCCGCTGAAATTGGCGGAATTCGGGGGGAAATTCAAATTTCCACGAAAATTCTAAATTTTCACCCCGAATCTTAAATATACCCACCATTCTTCCCTCTAATTTTTTCATTCACAAATATTACACTCTCCAAAAATACCCAACACTCTTCTTTTCCAATCCACAAAAATCCAAACACTTTCTTTTATCTCCAAAACAAAACACCAAACACTTTCTTTTATCTCCAAAACTAAACACCAAACACTTTCTTTTCTTTTATACTCCAACAAAAAACCCAAACACTTTCTTTTCTTTTATATCTCCAACAAAATACCCAAATACTTTTTTTTATCTCCAAAAAGAAACAACAAACACTTTTTTCTATCATTTTCTTTTTGTTTCACTTCTTTTCTTTTTGTTTCACTTCTTTTCGTTTTGTTTATCTTCTTTTCTTTTTGTTTTTATTTATCATATTAATTTCAACAAAAGTACAATTATATTCTGAAAAATTTCTAATTTTTTTTATGAATATTATCTGCAACCGCCGGGCAATTGCGAACATCATGAATTCACAACCACTAGGCGGTTGTGAGCTTTCGAAATTTCTGAGCTCCTTATGGACGTGGCAACCGCTGGCCTTAGGGACTTAGCAACCACTGGGCGGTTGCCATGTTCACAAGGGCATGGCAACCGCTGGGCGTTTGCCATAGGACCTGGCAACCGTCGGGCCGTTGTCATAGGACCTGTCAATCGCCGAGTATCAGCAATTGTCTGGCGGTCACTGATTACCTACGACGAGGGGTATCTGCGACCGCCCACCCGTCAGACGACCGCCATCGGCCATCTGCAACGCCCCTGTTTTCTTGTAGTGATAGTCATGATAATTGCCACCAATGCAGTCGTTATTACAAGAGGGTGTTAATTTTATTATATTTTTTCACTGATTGTACTAGCATACTACTGTCACATGTTTTTTATTAATTTATAAATAATGGCCTCATCTAACATATTATATATATAGATAGATTTATACTAATATATCTACATGCATGTATATAGAATACACATACGTCAGCAACATAATTAATCTTTTGGTTTCCTAAAAAAAAATTAATCTTTTGTCGTTTAATTATTAATTTACAGTTTTTCACCACAATCATCTTATGTATCAAATAATATCGTCACATGTGTATGATGTAATGGTGTCACAACTCACAATAAATTAATTTCGACTAAAACAACAATATCTTACGTGAAATTATGTATTGCACTTGTTGGATAGATGTGCATGGTGCATTGAATTACAATTCTTTCATTAAAATAAAAATAAAGAAAAGAAGAGAAACCGAATCATAGAAAATTAAATTTAAAACTAATAATGCGATTAGATAAAAGTGATAAAATTGTCAACGAAATGATCGAAGGAATTTCCTTAATATTACATAGTTTGCTAAAGATTTTTTTATACCACTTTTACATATCACTTTTCGTGTCAAGCTAAGTAATGCTTTACTCACTTCTTTTATACACAAAAATCCATTCACGTACGGAGGCAACATCTATGCACTAAATAAACTAAAACATCAACTAGTGCAAAACGTAACAAACAATATACGCTACACAATTATAAAACAAAGAAAAACATTTTTAAATATGGAACGAAAAGCCATCCATCGGCATTATAAAGCATTCAACAAATGTTAGAATAAAAACCAACAGAACTATGCAGTCCAACTCCAACACAGTCCACATGATCCGATACTCCGATATTCATTCCTCCACCTCCTCCCCCGACGTCGAGGACTCCCCCATTACGACGTCGCATCGCAACCAAATCTCAACCATGCCCGAAAACCGCCTAATCGCGTCCCAAATCTGCGAACAAGGCCACGTATACTCCCTCGCCACCAACAACAACCTCCTCTACACCGGCTCGGACAGCAAAAACATCCAAATCCACAAAAACCTACAACCACTTACCGCTATCAAATCCACCAGCGGCCTCGTCAAGGCCATCGTAATCTTCAACCGCAACAAAATATTCACTGGCCACCAGGACGGCAAAATCCGCATCTGGAAAATCAACCCGGAAAATCCTACCCTCCACAAATGCGTCGCCACATTGCCAACAATGATCGACGTCTTAAAAGCATCCGCGAGACCAAAAAACTACGTGCAGGTGAGGCGCCACCGTAGCGAGGTGTGGATCAAGCACGCGGACGCTATCTCGTGCTTGAGCGTGGACGAGGGGAACGGGATGCTGTACTCGGCGTCGTGGGACAGGACGTTTAAGGTGTGGAGCATGATGAGTTTGAAGTGCGTGGAGAGTGTGAGCGCGCACGACGATGCGGTTAATGCTGTGGTGGTTGGGGGTGGTGGGGTGGTGTATACGGGGTCGGCTGATGGGACGGTGAAGGTGTGGAAGAGGGAATTAGAGAGTGGGAATAGTAAAATGGTGAGGCATGTTTTGGAACAGATTCTGTTGAGGCAGGAGTGTGCGGTTACGTCATTGGCGGTCAATGAGTCAGGTATAATATGGATCAAAGTTTTCTTTCGATGTATATTTTCTGTACGTATCAAATATTAGAATTTTTTGCAATATTTTGAGATTTTTTTGACAAATTTTTAAAAATTGCAAATAACTTAAAAAATATTTGCCTATTTTCATTTCGTTAGAGTAAAAAACGTTTTTGTACTTTTCGTGAACTAGAAAAGAAGCTTTGATCTACACTACGCGTACATTGATTTCTTATTGGTCACCACATTGAAACAAACATCATAATTTTTAGTACTAAAATTTTGCTTTGGCCTAATCAACATCAGGTATGTCTTAAGTGTACACATCTCCTCGCTAGAGACAATAACAAGTTTTTATTACACTTCACACGTGACATAATTAGTAACTAGCTAGATATCATATTAAATTACTATCGTTTTGGTCTAAGCCTTAAGAAAAAAACATGAGAGAATTATGTTTACTTTCATATACATTCCAACAGGCACAATAGTGTATAGCGGGTCATCAAACGGGCTAGTGAATTTCTGGGAGCGGAGGAAGAAGCTATCTCATGGCGGCGTTTTGAGAGGGCACAAGATGGCGGTGCTCAGCCTAGCGGCGGCAGGGAATAATTTGATATTAAGTGGTTCGGCTGATAAAAACATATGCGTGTGGAGGAGAAACGAAGGGGTGGCGCACACGTGTCTCTCAGTGCTAAGGGGACATACGGGGCCAGTGAAGTGTTTAGCGGTCGAGGAGGAGACGGCGGCCGTGGCGGAAAAGAAGTGGGTGGTGTATAGCGGGAGTCTTGATAAATCAGTTAAGGTGTGGAGTGTATCGGAAAATATGGTGCCGGATTTTGGTAGTATGGATTTGATGAATATGCAAGAGTGTAATAGGGATTTTACGTATAATTGGGACAGTATACCTTTGGTAGAGTATTGATTATTAGTGTAGTACGTAATTAATCTTGAGATTTTGTGTTTGATCTCAACGTTAGAGGATATTATTGTTTAATAATGTGAACATTGTGTACCGGATGATGACGAATGATGACTTGTGACTATAAGATACGATAATTAGTTCTCTATGCAATGTATAAATATGGTTATAAGAATTTTATAAGAGTTCTAATATCTGTGTTTAAAACTTTTTATATAGTACCCCATGTTCTCCTCTTCTAGCCATCCAAAGGTGGTGTTTGAAGACGAATAAAATTATTTTTTTGAGTTCTGATGCGGGGTGATTTCGTCTATTGACTAAGCACTTCACGTTAGACCAACCCATTCTTCGTACTGGTGTTGAGTTGGTTTTGAATTCGAGAAACATGAACTGAAAAACACGAAAAGTGAATACCTGAGTGAACTTGGAATTTATTGATTTCGGACTGAATTTGAGCTGGGCCAAGCTGCCTACGTATCTCGTATAGGGAATCAAGCTGAACGTAGTTCATTGTTACTATGTGGCGGCCATTGTTGCGCGTCGGGCTAATGGGCCATGCTAAATGTGTATGTCGTATGTTGGGCTCGAAACTTATTGGGCCAAAGCGAGTCAGATGGGCCGTCAATCCGTACTGGATTGTGTGTCGCACAAGAGCTTGATGGACTATGTCGCATTAGACGCCGTCGAACCGAGCGGGTCGGACAGAATTTGAGCTCTCAAAGTCTAGAGAGAGAAAGCTCTCACTTATAGAGAGAAAGTAAGATGTGAATTCTCTCCCTTTTGCCTTCAGGGGAGGGGGTATTCATAGATATCTCATGGGCCTAAGATGTGCTTGGCCCAGTGGCATAGTTCAAGCTCAAGCGTGCAACCTTGCTACCTTGCTAACTTGTAGTTGTGTCACCTTGCTAGTAGGCACTTAGGCTACTACGACTTCAACCTAGTTATGGCGTGCAACTGTGTTAATTTGCTAGATTGCAACATACAACATACAACCGTGTTATCTTGCTAGCTTGCAACCATGTTACCTTGTTACCTCGCTAGCGTGCAACCGTATAACCTTGTTAGTATGAAACTATATTACACTGAATTCAAGTCTTCAGTTACTTAGAACATTTTTGGCGGCAGAAACTCCTAATGCCATGCGTTGGCAACTTGTAAGCTTGTCATGTGTCATTACCAGATTATGACACAAAAAACTCACATAAATAGACTTTTTTTTTGTATTTGCAGGACTTTAATTCACTCATATTAAACTTAAAACAAAAGTTACAAAAATACAAGCCGGATAAGGTGGATCATGAATGAACTAAAGGTTTTTTTTAAATTGCTTTAAAAAATGTTATAAAGATAAAGAAAACAATGAAAATTACAATGAAACTCGTAAACACACAATTTATGCATTAATTCGTCTTTTTCAAAAGACCAAGCAAACATTGTCACTTTTTAGTCAAAAACAACTCCTAATAGACTCTATTTCACCACAAATTTGCGAAAAGTTGTTCCGATAAACTCTAGAAAACAACTCCAAAAAAGATTTCAAAATTTAAGATTGTAAGAAAATCTTCCCAATAAATTTAAGATTGTAAATTATTTTTTCTGAATAAAGCCGAAAACATTTGTATAAAGAAAATATTCATATTAGCCATTTTCAGTATTAAAATTTTTGGTGATTAGCTGTAATTTTGTGTTATTTCGTCTAGGTTACAAGATCGTGAAAGTACAATGCAATCGGATCTGAAATATACCAAACTATGCTTAGTCTATTACAAGCAAAAAGATTAGTTTTGTCCGGAACACTTGTTACACGGTAAATGAGCCTTAAATAACTAAAATAACCATAAATATTCGAACTTGGAACGATCGAACGAAGACTGGTTTGACACTGGAACAACAGTCGAATTCCAGGACAATCGAACAATCCTGAATTCGACCTTGAAAACTCTCGAACAGGACTGACTGATTGATAAAGGTCGAACAGGGGAGCAGATTGATTGAGCCGAAGAACTCTAGAACTAAAATAATAATCGAACGGTTGATTTGATTGATGTACGATTGATGAACGAACGATAATAAGTGATCTGACGTGAATCTCGGGATCCGGTGTATTTATAGACATCGGGATGCGGGTCTCACTCAATGAAAAAGCAATAACAATCGATTGTCCTAAGATAGTTGAACAACAACCTATGTTCGATTCTTTTTCATTTGGGCTAGTTCACCTAAATTACGTACCCACACCAAGCTGAATACCTAAATTCAACACCTCTGTATAAAAATTAAAAAAAAAAAAAAAGTCTATGCCTCTGGGATTTAAATTTGATTAGATTCGAATGACGTCAAATAAATGAAAAATATGGATTATATGACTTTTATTAACTCGATTATAATTGAAAATGGTCTAGATCCAGATTCGAGACTAAATTTTCCAGTTGGGCTTGTTTTTTGTTTCATCGAAGCTAATGGGCCGCTCGCTCATATATGAAAAAGCCCATTGAAAAGATGAGGTACCAGTACAGGTACCCCCTCCACCCAACTCTGCTACGACTCCATTGTTGTTGTGATTTGTGAAGCTTTTTTTGTTCGTTTGGATCTGTAAGAGAAATCAAACCATGACGATGTTTCACTTTTTCAACTGTGCAATTCTCACCTTTGGCCCTCATGCCGTTTACTACTCCGCCACTCCCCTGTAAGGTTTTTTTTTTCAATTATAATTCTTTTTTATTATTAAATAAATCTTTGCATCTGATCTTTGTGCAAATATCTGGATTTTCCCCATAATGTTCCATAGCTACGTGTATATTCGCGGTGCTGAGATATTTTGTGATTTGATGTGATGATTGTGTTTGGATTATAAGAATTTCAATATTGACGAACTGAAGGTAAACTCAAAATTGGGCGCCACGTGTTCATGAAGTTATTACAAGGCTTAGGATCCGCCGCTAGTTCAATTGTGTATTTGTGTGTAGTCGAATTACCTAGAAGCTTTGAGCAGCTTATAGATGAGCTGAAACTTCGACATTGATATCTAAGTTTATCGTTTAAGATGCACTACTTAGCCCCATAGAAAGGTTTCCTCGGTTTGCCAAACATGTGAGATGATGGGAGTGTTGACTTGCCTGCCTTTTTGATTGTTCATAAAATCACGTCTGCTCCGATTATCCATGTGAAGATGTGATTTCGATGTGAATATATTCCGAAGACGAGAATGTTTGACACTTAAGTGGGAGTTCTATCAAAAGCTACAAACTCGATTCGTGCCCAAGGAGGTTTAGACTAGAGTGAGCTTGTGCCTGTAAAACCAACTTACTAGAGTAGGCAATACACGGAACCCGTATTAGTTTATTAGCTGCATTTCAATCCAATTGAATCTGTATATGTTCTAAGCGTTAGAACTCTGGCCTAGCTGTAGTTTTAACTTTATTAGTATTCTGATTTTTTTTATGTGTGCTTAATCAAGCTAGAGGTCTTCTGTACATTTTGAATTTGCTTTCATTTGGATTGTGAGGTTTTATCTCTATTATATGTCGTAATGATCCATCTTATTCCACAGATCAGAGTATGATACACTTGGTACTTCAATTAAAACAGCTGTTGTTTATCTCATAACAGCATTAGTAAAGGTTGGTCATTACGATCATGGTTTCTAAAATTGGTGTTTCATCTTGATTTCTACAATTCTCACCCATGCATTTCCATTGCAGCTTGTTTGCCTTGCAACATTTCTTAATGTATCTGAAAGTGACAGTTTTGATCCATACCAGGTATATGTTTCACCGATGGTTATACATCGTTTATGCTTCTTTTTTTCTTCATATTCAATAGTTAATATCTATTTCTTGAGGTGGGCTTCTGTTACAGTATGCCTGAAATATTTGGAAAGGTCATGTTCTTATTCTGCAAATAATCATCTACTTTAGTTAGTAAAATGATGGTCGCCCTATGGCTCTTATCTGCCAAACTTGGTACTTAGCATGCAAAAAAAACACAATTAGTTCTCTTCTAATCATTAACATTAAGATGGGATTCAGGATAGGCATCATAATGCTTCAATATAGTTTTTCAAAGGCTCGACTGGGTTCAGGTCTTTATACATTATTAATATGTCCGTATTTCTAACTTTTGTTTTCGATCTTTCAGGAGCTGTTGAAAGCCTTGATTGGGTTTATAGATGTTGCTGGGCTTTATTATGCTTTGACCCAGTTGACTCACAGGAATATATCTCAAAATCATAAATTCCAAGCTGTTGGACTAGGTGAGTTTAGTACCTTTGAACCTATATTAAGATGTGAAAGAACAATTTGTATTGTATTCTTTCCAATGCTGATCCAAGGGACATATTATTATTCTTTTTTGCATTCTTGAGTTACGAGATTTATGAATTGTGTTTCCAAATTATTTTCTTGTAAGATTTAGACATGAATTAAGCCAAGCTTCAGAAAATATTTTGATCACATCAATGCATTTAGGACACCATTGATTAGTTTTCTTCATATAATCTGTTAGCTGATAACATTTGTTTTTCACTTCTCTTTGTGCTTCCCTTTTATGAATCGATTGTGATAATGTAGTAGAACTTGTTTAAAATTTTACAGGTTGGGCCTTTGCTGATGCTGTCCTCCATAGACTAGCACCACTTTGGATGGGCGCTAGAGGCTTAGAGTTCACCTGGGACTACATTTTGCAAGGTCTTGAAGCTAATGCCAATTTGGTACGACTATTTGTTCACTTTTATCAGTTATGTTGTATGCTTATATCAATTAACATAGCAAATTAAACTTTGATTCAAATATAGTTACTTTTTGACCTTAGTTTGGTGCATTTGCTTAGACACAATCTTTGGCGACATTTGCTCTTTATAGACTTATCCATCCACTACTTACAAACTTAACTTGTCTTTCAGGTATTGAGTATATCTCTTGCTTCACTAGGATCGTTGATGTGGCTTAGGAAAAACAAGCCCAAGGCCTTGATTCCTTTCATATACGCATGCGCTGGGATTTTGGCAACAATGCCATCAATTACGAGGTACTTTGGTCTGAGATTAATGTTCATGCCAGTTAATTGACTTGGAATCTTGTCCTTTGATTTTTACTCGCTTATCCAAAGGATTTTTCTCTGTTGTGTGATTAAGCGGATGCACATTTGTTTTTGCAGCTATGTGAGACGAGGCATGGGATGGCACTTCCCGAAGGTGGTAGGATTCGAGGTGGGTTCTTCTTTGGTGATGGCTTTTGTTTGCTGGCAGCTATTTTCTGCATGCCAGAAACCCTCTAATTGAAGAGGTCAGGCATATGGTTAACATTGGAGAGAGGATTGATGGGCAATGATTTGGCAGCTTCTTCCTTTGTAATAGACATATTTTTCTGTTATTCTTCTTATCTTTATTGTAGGCAGATTCTATAGAATTTTTTCAAGACTCATGTTGAACTTTACAAAAGATGTCTTTGCAACTTTGAGGTGTTTAGTTCATGAAGGTGTTCTGAAATTACTGAGAGAAAAGCTTTTGTCGAGAAGTAGGATTCTTGTTAAATGTTAAGTCTTTAAATTGCGTAGTAAAAAAACTATCTATGTATGATTTTTGATTGGCAAATGGATCTTTTTTCTGTTTTTTTTTTGATAAATTGTGAAAATTATTTATCGATGGGCTTTAAAATGAAACAACTGATGATAAAAAAAAAAGTATACAAGTGGACAACGTTGTTTATAATTAAGATTTTATATGTTCTATGCCAAAAGTGAAATATGCCTATTTTTCAGCAGTGCAACAGAAAATGCAAAAAAAAAAAAAAAAAAAACTGAAACTTGAAATCATCCTCCTCCATCTCTCCATTTTGTTCTCATTGTGAATCGTTTCCAATGGTGTACATGAAGTCCAACTCTTCGGGTGCTAATGTTACCTCAACTTGATCTGATCTCTGTCCTCTTAAAAAATCGACCCAGTCTTTACCCTGTGTCCTAGTGTTGATCACATACGTATGGCTTGTCCCAAGTAAAGTTCCAGGAGCTATCTTTTCTTCTTTTTGTTCGAACACTTGATAGAGAGGCCTCTCAGGTTCCTTCCTCTTCTGTTTTCGAAGTTCAATAACATTATCAGGAGTCTCGATGCTCGTAGGAGTGCTGGATAGGCTGTCCACAGATTGGATGCTATCCTCCAATTCCTCTTCCTCAGGCAGTTCTTCTACTTCCTGTTCTTCCAGATCACCCCAGTGCTTCGACTTATCAATTGGTTCCTCCTCGTAATTGGTTTGATGATGAACAAATCTCTGCATGTTGACAAGCCAATGAGGAGGAGGAGCACCTTCAGTCATGCCAAGAGCCTCCTTCAATTCCCGAGACAACATCCCTGGCTTCCTTTTTCTCGGCTTTACCACAAATTCTTTTCCCTCGAAGTATAAATCACCGTGTGTTGTCAATTTGGGTGTAGTCTGATGCTTGAAGAAGGCATCATGGAGGACCTGATAATCAATGTCCATGCTCCCAATTTTCGGCTGCATCCTTTCACGTTGCTTTTGTTTCAACTTCTAACTGTCCTTCTCATTGTGTGATGCTTGTCTAATTTTCTCGATCCCCGTCGCAGCAATAAAGTCAGGAAGTCGAAAGGGCTTCTTTTCAATACCGCGCTTTCCATGCAAATATTTCCTTTTCTGGCACCAGTGTCGCGGTACTGCAACAGTGTTGCGGTACGACTTGAGAAATACCAACAGCTTAGGATCAGAAGCAGTCGTATCCCACGCTTCGACAACATCAGGCCTTGTGCAAATCTTTTTCAGTTCGGCAATCTTTATTCGACGTTCAAGCTTTTTCCTTTTATTTGACTATCTTTTCTCCTTTGTTTGAGTGTCCTCCTGTTGTCCCTCCTTTTCGGAATCTGAGTCGGCCTTGGCTAAATCAGGCGCATCCTTGTTGTTATCATTCTCTTCTGAATCTGCATTAAAATAAAATTTGTCAATGACTTTCTTGAACTCGTCATTGAGTTCACCATCAAACTTTACCTTTTCTGGTACATACTCAATCTCTACTACTTCGGATGGCACCATTGATTTTGGTAACTGTGTGAATGCGATTACTTGATCACCAATACTTTCTCTTTTGTGGCGTTGAGAGAAGGGAGGGTAAAGATGAAGAGTTTGGAATATAAATAATAGTAGAAGAAGTAGATTAGGATGCGTTAGGTTTTATAGGCAATTAAGGAAAGAGAGAGATCCTTTGATAAAGGAAACTGATCAGTCAAGGATTTCTTTTCCACGAGTTTTTTCGTTATTGTTGGTAACTTGGTATTTGGAAATAAAGATAAGCAAGAAATCCATTAGTAAATACACAAAAAAAATACTTCTGAAAATATTATCCAATCTCATACTATTTTTCTTCTTTCAAAGATAAAAGTTTTGTACTCGATCAAGGTTGTTTGTCATATGTATAACAACATAAAGAGTTTCGGTTTCTTATTCTGATAGAATTTGTGTTATTTATGTTCTTTGGCGTCCCATTACTTTTCGCCCTATCACGTCGCGACTGCAGTCGGGGGTGCAAACAGTTAGCGAACTTATTGATGTGGCGACGGGATGGTGGGATGAGCATGTGGTTCGTGGCGCATTATGGGATGTGGATGCAAACGTGGTGTTAACTATTCCGTTGGGTAGCTTGGATCATAATGATACTCAAATTTGGCACTACGAAAAGCACGGCCGCTTTACGGTCCGTAGTGCTTATCATATGATCATGTCGCAGGGTTTGACGACACGCGGAGTTGGGAGGTCGAGAGTGCGAGTACTCAGCTGAGTTGGAGGAAAATTTGGAGAATGGGTTGTGCCAACAAAATCAAGTTATTTTAGTGGCGCTGCTGTTTGGATATTCTTCTGACACATATTAATCTTGCACGGCGAAAGATAGGGGATGGGAAAGATAGGGGATGGGACAGCATGTGTGGTTTGTAATGCAGGGGATGAAGCATCCCTCACCTCTTTTTTGATTGTCATGTGGCACGACAAGCTAGGGCACTGGCTAATTTCCCTACAGTGTCCAACCGTCACGCTCGCGAGGGATTGATGGAGTGGTTTACTCGGATTTGGCGGGACGTGGGAGAGGAAGTCGCGAGCAGCGCGGCCACCTTTTGCTGGTCATAATGGCACAACCGTAACTTAATTCTTGTAGGGGAGGGCCGACACAATGCGGCGGAAATCGCTGAGTTTATGGCTCAGTATGTTGCACATTGGCGTGAAAGTATGCGACCACTTAGTGGGGTTGCGCGAGTTGATGGAGCGACTTGGGAAGCACCAAGTGATGGGTAGATTAAAATCAACTTTGATGGTGCGTGTTTCGTCGAGGATGGAGCAGTGGGCGTAGGAGTTGTAGGTCGCGACCATACGGGAGGTGTAGTGGCGAGGTTTCAAAGAAGATTTGTTGGTAACATTGCACCAATTGGGGTGGAGGCATTGGCGGCTTTATGGGCCATCAAATTGGCGGTTGGAATGGGGTGGAGGCAAGTAATATTCGAAGGCGATTGCCTCAACATCGTCCACGATATTCTTTATTGGTCTCATGGCGACGCGACATATGCTAATATTATTAGGGATTTCCTAAACTTTTTTTAGTCAAGAGAGGATTTTTCTATTAGATGGATTAGTCGGGAGGCAAATATAATGGCGCATGATCTTGCTCGTACGGCGATAGGAGTTTTGTGTGATCCGAGTAATCTAGTTTTCGCGGTTCACTAGTTTTACTGTTAGCTTTTTAGTTTTGGTTTTATCTTTGACTTGGTTCTGACATTGTTTTTTTGGCGCGGTTTGCGTCTTGGCATGAAATAGATGATTCTTTGGTTCAAAAAAAAATTTAAGTTAGAATAGTATTTGTTTTTTGGGGAAAAACACTTTACCCCTTGAACTATACCCCGTTTTTCACTTACCCCCTAAACTTTTAATTTTATCACTTAACTCCCCAACTATCTTAATCAAATCACTTTGCCCCCTCCGACGTAATTAAGCCCCTTATGGTCGTTAAATAGTCTGAGAGGTGGTAAGTGGTAATCGTGCCATAGTTTGGAGGGCAAAGTGATACTTTTTCAAAAAAGAAAAAAAAATCAATTAATTCTTAAAATATTAATATCCATATATTGATATTTATTCTTTCAAAATGATACATATACCTAAAACTACATCAATCAATTCTTAGATGTTGATAATTGAATCCCTAAATCGTAAGGTATTACAAAATAATAGTAAAATCCTGAATTTCAATTTGTAATTCTTTTAAAATGCTTTTTCCACAAACATAATGATGAAATAAACGGTAGCACATAGACTTATAAACCAAGTTGGTGAACAGTGTGAAATGCTTCGATTCAAAAGATTAACTAATTTGAGATGTACATGACCGCTTGCACAGTTAACGCAAGCTTTCACTAGTACATAGATGGAAATTGTAAAATATAATGAAAAAACTTATTTTTGCTCAACTTAACTTCTATTTATTATTTTTGTCTATCCATTATATTTATATTTAAGTCAACATATTTTGGCCAAGTGGGAGGTCAAGGCTTGTACACTAAGCCTAGTTTGTAAAATTCTAATTGCATCAGTATTATTACGTCTAGAAGTTTTATGATAAATGTTTGTGGAGGGGCTTTTTAAAAGAATTATAAATTAAAATTAATAATTTTATTATTATTTTGTAATATCTTATAATTTAGGGATGTAATTATCGAAAATCTAAGAATTGATTGATGTAGTTTAAGGGATATGTATCATTTTGAAAGAATAAACATTATTATATAGACATAATATTTTAAGAATTAATTTAATTTCTTTTTTTCTGTTTTTTTGAAAATGTATCACTTTGCCCCCCTAAACTATGGCACGATTATCACTTACTCCCTCTCGGACTATTTAACGACCATTAAGGAGTTTAATTATGTCGGAGGGAGCAAAGTAATTTGATTAAGATAGTTGGGGGAGATAAGTGATAAAATTAGAAGTTTAGGGGGTAAGTGAAAAACGGGTTAGAGTTCAGCGGATAAAGTGATTTTTTCCCTTATTTTTTTAAAAATTTTGACTAATATAAAAGTTGTGGAGATTTACTAAAAAAAAAATGAAAGGAGAACTTGAAAATAACAAATTTAATCAAGTTAGTGAATATATATATATATATATTGACAACTAGTGAAAATATATTTATTTTTTTGATAGTAAAAGAATTTCATTACGGCAAAACCGCGCAAAAATGCTCACAAACGTACATCGTTTAATAAATGGCCAATGAAGCCAAAACCAAAACCTCAAAACTACTAGCACAATAATCACCCTTAATGAGTCGCAAAAATAAGATTGTTGGGAATAAGAACAATGTAAATTTGTCGGGAATTTTAATGATTTGGTCCCATAACTTGGTTCTTTTTTGATTTTGGTACAACAAATTGTCACCCCTTGATTTTGGTCACTCAACTAGACAATTTCACTTAATTTTGGTCCCATGACCCATGCTCCACTCAAATTCGCCAGAAAAATCTTACGTGGCACCTGTTGACTGACCCGTTACCAATTTTTGACCCAAAATTTGGTCCCACATGTACTTGTGACACCCACGTGTATAATCAAAAAATATAAAAATTAAAAATAAGAGACTAACCAAAAAACCTTAATAATATTAATCTACCACTAAACTCTAAAAATTAAATCATCTTCTTCTTTAAACCCCCTCCCCCCTCCCCCTACCTAACAAGAATCGAAATCATAATTCGCCATTGAAAGGAACAACATTATCAAGCTTTTATTGAATCGAAACGAAAGATTTACAATGGTGAATTTGTGTGTGAGAATCGCACACACAAGAGGTGTGTTTTGATCTCTGAAGAGGAAAATCTAACCAACTGAACTGATAGAGCAGGAGCGGGCTCTCTTTATATACAAACTCCTTTTTCTTCTAACGGCTATATTTTTACTAATAATAGAAGTCTGTTAATTAGTTAATTAACATATGGTTAACAGCTTACTTAATAAGGTAAAATATATAAAGTTACATATTTAAGAGCCCCCCTCAAGAGGTGCATGTATGTTAATCATGCCCATCTTGGAGATAATATTGGAGAATGGTTGGAGGGAGAGAGGCTTGGTAAGAATGTCAGCAATTTGATGATCATTTGAGATGTGAACAACCTTCAGCAAACCACTTTGAACCTTCTCTCTAACAAAGTGACAGTCAATTTGTATGTGCTTAGTTCTCTCGTGGTGCACTGGATTAATGGCAATGCACTAGGCACTCTTATTATCTGTAAAGAGAAGAGGAGTCTTCTGATGTGGAATGTGAAGATCCTTGAGTAAGTTTATCAGCCAGAGCACTTCACATGTGGTTGTTGCAACAGCTCTATATTCTGCTTCAGAACTGGACCTTGCAACTGTTGGTTGCTTCTTTGCCTTCCAAGAGACCAAGGAGTCTCCAAGGTAGATTGCGTATCCAGTAACACTCCTTCTAGTGTCATGACAAGTTGCCCAGTCACTATCTGAAAAAGCTTTAATGTGAAGATCAGAGGAGGCAGGAAGGAAGACACCTTTGCCAGGAGCTGATTTTATATATCTAAGGACTTTGTGAGCTGATGCAAGATGAGAGACATTAGTATTAGACATGAATTGAGTTAAGGATTGAATACTAAAGTTAAGATCAGGCCTAGTTATTGTTAGATACAGTAATCTTCCTACTAAGCGCATGTAAACAGTAGGATCAGATAGTGGAGTGGAGTCATTAGATTTAAGTCTGGTTGATGAATCCATGGGTGTGTTGCAAGGTTTACATCCCAGATAACCAGCTTCAGAGATTATATCACGTGCATATTTCCTTTGGGAAATACATATTCCTTGTTTGCTTCTGGCAATCTCAATGCCAAGAATGTATTTCAGAGGACCAAGGTCCTTTATAGTGAACTCTTTGTCAAGTTTCTGCTTCAATTCATTTATTTCATGATGATTATTTCCTGCTAGGATAATATCATCAACACATATACATAATGCAGTAAATGAAGTATCAGTAGCTTTAATGAATAGAGATGAGTCAGAGATAGATTGAGTATAGCCAAACTTGATTAAATAGGTTGTCAATTTGTGAAACCATTGTCTGGAAGCCTGCTTTAAACCATATAGGCTCTTCTTCAATAAGCAAACCCTCATGTCATTAGGCTGTAAGTACCCTGGAGGAGGAGTCATGTAAATTTCCTCATCAAGATCTCCATGGAGAAATGCATTGTTGACATCCAGTTGCTGCAAGAACCAATTCTTTGAAGCTGCAACTGCAAGTAAAACTCTCACAGTTGTGAGTTTAGCAACTGGAGAAAATGTGTCAAATTAATCAAGACCAGCTTCCTGGGTGTATCCCTTGGCCACTAGTCTTGCTTTATATCTTTCAATAGAGCCATCAACTTTCAATTTGGTTTTATAAACCCACTTGCAACCAACACAATTTTTCCCAGTAGGTAGTGAAGTGAGAACCCATGTGTTTGTCTTTTCAAGTGCTTCTATTTCCTTATTCATAGCTAACTGCCAGTCCAGTGACTTGTTTGCTTGATTAAAGGTTTTAGGTTCAGTGATGGTAGAGACAGAAGCAGTGAAAGCAGCATGAGAAATAGATAATCTTTTAGCGGACATATGTTGTTCTATTGGATATCTTACAGAACAAAGAGCATTCTTAGTAATAGATGAAGGTAGAGTATAATCATATGAGTTTAGATAAGCAGGAATTTTAGGATTTCTAGTGGATTTTCTTGTGATAGGCACAACAGTAGGATCAGTTTGAGTTTGAGATACAGGAATACTTGTTTGGGTGGTGGCAACATTGTTGTTATCACTGCTTAGAGACTCTTGAAGTGTGTCATGTTGTTGAATTTGAAGATCAGGAGTGTGAACTTGAGACTGTATATCCTCAGGACTAGGAGGTCCATTGTTGATTGGTTGATGTTCTGGAAGCACTGCAACTGGAACTTCTTCAATGTGAGTGACTTCAATTGGAGAGATGAAAGGATCAGTGCAAAAACTGAGTTGGTTCTGTTCTTCAGTATGCAGTTGTTGAGTAGAGGGATCTTGTAACCTGAAAGGAAACTCTTTTTCATAGAAAGTGACATCTCTTGAGATGAGTGTCTTGTTAGTTTTGAAGTTTAAAAGAAGATATCCTTTGGTACCTCTTGGGTAACCAAGAAAGATACATTTCTGAGCTCTTTCAGCAAATTTATGTCTGTGTGCACTAAGGGTTGAAGCAAAGCAAAGACAACCAAAACTTCTTAAGATAGAGTAATCAGGTGTCCTTTTGAACAACATTTCAAATGGAGTTTTGTTCTGAAGCACTACAGAAGGCAATCTGTTAATTAAAAATGCTGCAGTGGCTATACAGTAGGTCCAATATTTAAGAGGTATGTTGGACTGGAATTTTAGTGACCTTGCTACCCGAAGTAGATGTTGATGCTTGCGCTCAACTAAGCCATTCTGTTGTGGAGTTTCCACACAACTAGTTTGATGCAAAATGCCATACTTAGCATAAAATTCTTTCATTAAGAATCCAGTACCATTGTCACTCCTTAAAGTTTTAATTTTGGAGTTAAAATGATTTTCAATGAGAAGATAGAATTGTTCTAAGTGAGACTGCACTTCTGATTTATGCTTCATAAAATATACCCAAGTATTTCTGGTGAAATCATCAACAATAGTTAAAAAGAATCTACAACCATCATGAGCAGGAGTAAAGAATGGACCACAAACATCACAATGTATAAGTTCAAAAGCTGACTGAGATGAAGTAATGCTAACAGGAAAAGCACATCTTTTATGTTTTGCATAATGGCAAGTATCACACAATGTAGCAGAATGATGTTTTATTGAATTCAAAGCAGAGATACAGGATAATTTTTCATGAGAAGGGTGCCCAAGCCTTGGGTGCCAAAGAGTTTTATCTACTGAGACAGCATTACAGTGAGTAGAAAACTGAATATTAGGGGCACTCTTATTTAGAAAATCATGTAAAGCAACAGCATAAAGACCATTCTTCTCTTTAGCAGAACCAATCGTCTTCCACATGATTGGATCCTGAATTAAGCAGATATCAGAAAAGAATGTTAAGCAGACATTGGAAAACTTGGTTAGTTTTGAAACAGAAATCAAGTTATAGTCAAATTCTGGTACATATAATGCATCTTTCATAAACAGTGGATAAGTGAGAGGAATATCCGTGCATAACTTGGCATGTGTTGTGTGTTTAGTTGGGAGGGAAACAAGAACCATAACATGCTTGGCATCATTAGTAAATAGGTGAGGATCACAGATCATGTGATATGTGGCTCATGTGTCAAGAATCCAAGGCCTACCATTGGGTGTACCTGTCAGGCTAATGGATGACAAGCAAGAATGGTTGATACCTGACACAGCAGTAACTGTTGCTGCAAAGGATGGAGCTGTGGTGGATGAGGCTGCACCCTGAGCCCTGGTAAATGCTAGAAACTGCTCAAACAACAGCTGGTTGGGATCAGAAGGAGTGGAAGGAGCAGTTTGAGAAGTAGAAGCTCCATGTGTTGATGCAAGATTGACTGAGGAGTTGTTCTGGGAAGATGGATGTCTTTTACCAGTTGGACCATCCCATCCAGGGGGATATCCAATAAGCTGAAAACACCTATCAACAGTGTGTCCCTCAAAGCCACAGTGGGTGCATTTGTGCTTTTCTTATCTTTTCCCTTCTTGAATTGATTTTGGGCAGTAGGACCAGTGTTTGAAGTTCCCCTTGCTCTAGTGAACATAGTCAGAGGATCAGAAGAGATGCTGCTCAAGTGAAGATTCCTTTGATTCTCTTCTTGAAGTAGAATTGAGTACACTCTTGAAAGAGGTGGCAAATGGAAGTATAGGAGGATTTGACTCCTTATGGCAGTAAAGGAATCATTGAGGCCCACCAAGAAGAACATAATACAGTGTGACTGTTGAAAATCCATCATCTGTTTCTTCATGTTACAAACACACAATCCACAGGCACATGTAATGATTGGTCTATGGTTCACATACGCATCCCACAGGGCTCTAAAAGCATTATAATAAGCAGTGACTGCCATGGAACCTTGAGAGATGGTGGACAAAGACTTTTGGAGTTGAAACACCCTAGAACCATCAGACCTATCATATCTAGTTTTCAACTCTTCCCAAATCTCAATAGCAGTTTTGAAGTACATCAGGGTCTTCCTTATATCACTTGTCACAGCCCTATGTAGCCAAGAAAGAACCAAATTGTTGGCTCTCAACCAACAGTTTCTCAACACTGGATCATTATTAGGGATTGGAAGAGTACCATCAATGAAACAAATCTTGTTTTTAATAGTGAGTGTCATCTCAATATCTTTAGTCCATGTAATATAATTCTCACCATTAAGGAGTTCAGCAACTATTGTAGAACCTGTGAAATCATGTGACCCCAAGTAATACACAGAATTCGAATCCTCACAAGGATTCTTAGTACCAATAGCACTAGGTACAGTAGTAGAAGAGGTTGCAGGTTCTGAACCAGACATTGTTCAGGATTTGCAGAAATCAACAAAAAGTAATCGAAATTGGGGAAAAATTATGAACCCTAACTTCGCCGATTCGAAATCGAACAAAAACAAGTAACAATTAGCACAGCGGAACGATCGAAACCAGGTGAATGATACCATAACAAGAATCGAAATCATAATTCGCCATTGAAAGGAACAACATTATCGAGCTTTTATTGAATCGAATCGAAAGATTTACAATGGTGAATTTGTGTGTGAGAATCGCACACACAAGAGATGTGTTTTGATATCTGAAGAGGAAAATCTAACTAACTGAACTGATAGAGCAGGAGCGGGCTCTCTTTATATACAAACTCCTTTTTCTTCTAACGACTATATTTTTACTAATAATAGAAGTCTGTTAATTAGTTAATTAACAGATGGTTAACAGCTTACTTAATAAGGTAAAATATATAAAGTTATATATTTAAGACTACCCCACCCCACCACCGGCAAGAAAGATAGGATGAACGCCAACGGACAGGTAAAAGATAGGCTGTGAGAGAAAATTCTCATTCTCCGACAGCTGCACCTGATGCCCAGTTCGCGCATTTCGAAACTCCAACAACCGATTGATGATGGCATCCAACACGGCGGGCCCTATCGTCTGCCCGTTCGCCGTCGTCATTTCTCTCTAGATCGATTTGATTTAATTTTTTAAGCTCCCACCGTCACCGCCTGCGAACCCGTCGGTCGTGGAGGGTTGTCGTGCAAGGACCACCGCCTGCTTCACTCTTCACTGCAACATCGTGCACTACCATTGCGTCACCACACACACCACCACACCAGTCGCGTCTGGCACCATCACGAACGCACCGCTATACACCGTCACACCACGGCACACGCACCACACATGTGATGTTGGTAGATCTGAAGTGGGGGAGGGTGAGGGTGAGGGTGACGAGCCCAGCGCTGTCGGAATATCCGTCTCCGCTAAGAATTTCGAAGGTATATTCCGTCAGAGCTCGTCGGAGGGGATTGATTTAGCGTGTGAAGTGTGAACATGAATGGTGGCGGTGTGGTGGTAGTGATGGTGGTGCTAGTGTGTGTTAATTAACTAATAGTATGTTAATTAATTAATTAAGTTATTTAGAAGTATATATATATATATATATATCTATATATAAATCAAAATGAAAACAAATGTGCATCCAAAATAAATTTTTAATCATTTACATTATGCATATTAAAGTTAATTATAATTTAATATTAAAATTAATTAGAGAAAACTCGTATTATTTTTGAATACATTTTTACTCATATTATTTTTGAATACATTTTTAAGAATATATATATATATAATTGGGGTGGGGTGGGGTGGGGTGGGGGGTGGGGTGGGTGGGGTGGGGTGCGGGTGGGGTGTGTGGTGGTAGACTAATATTATTAAGGTTTTTGGTTAGTCTCCTATTTATTTTTATATTTTTTAATTATACACGTTTGTGCCATGTAAAATTTTTTCGACGAATTTGGGCAGAGTATGGGTCATGGGATCAAAATTAAGTGAAATTGCCAAGTTGGGTGACCAAAATCAAGGGATGCCAAGTTATTGTACAAAAAAAAAAAGTTATGGGATCAAATCATTAAAATTCCCTAAATTTGTCATTAAACTATCGAAATCCAAGAACTTTCTATTTATTTTATTTTTTTATGAAATGAGAAATTTAATAAATCAAGGCGCCGCCATAAGTGCACCACCCGTCACAAAAAGAGTTGTGAGTTTACAGGAATATCAAAAGTAGACACCGGACCCGAACAATCTCGAGAACGTGCCCAAGCGACCAAGTTATGAGCCGCACAATTGTTAGATCTAGAGACATCTAATTTCCACTTAGGCCAAAGTGCCAAATATTTTCTAATCTCTCAATAAAGTTTTTAGACCTCAATAAAGTTTTTAGACCTCCAGGAAACATTAGAGGAAGAACTTCCTATTTAAGGTGAGCTAAGAACGTCCTAATATAAGGTGAGCCAAGGATAGATGCTGTGACTGTAAATTGTGATTCACCCTTTCAAGAAAACTATGTCACAAAAGGTAAAAGTTGTAATATCTGGCTAAAAGCTAGGCACATACCAAGGTAAAACACAAATAACAGAGCTAGTCCCAACCCGCTCAAACCTCTAGTTATTAAGCTACAAACTGTACAATTTGCCATCGGTGTTGTTTTCCTTGCTTTTCAGCATAAAATTTACACCAACTAATTGTGAATATACCCAAAATTCCTCAGCTGAGGTTGAAGCAAATGAGCTTTTCTTTACAACACCAGTTCACTACGCCCAGCCTTGCTCTTTTCACCATTCGAGAAGTTCACTGCAGAAAGAAGATGGACTTAGGGCAGGAAAAGAAACGGATAAAATCAGGAGACGAAAGAACGATAGCCATCAAATATCCTGACATTTTGAAAGTGCACGTGCAGAACACAGCACGTGAAGAGTATGAACCCCAACCCCAGGTTTTCAGGCTATTATGAGAAACCAATCAAGTGCGTTTCAATAATATTAGAGCCACATGGTCAGTAAACACAATAACCAAAACTGCGAATAGAACTTCCGCAGAGGAACAATTTTGCCCTATATTTATTAGCTTGGCCGCTATAGTTCATCAAATGCAACATTTCCTTAATGCTTCACAAGGGTCACTATCTTGTCTTCCTCAATATGAAAAGCTATAGGTGAGATCTAACTCTGCGTGAGAAATTATAGATGGAGATTTCTCACCTAAGGCTAAGATTAACATAGACCTGCTGATCACAAATTCCTTCATGACGAAGAAATGGTGTTTAATTATATCATATGTTTAATATAGGAAACTTAAATTCTCAAATGAAATGGAAATTACAGCCAATGTTAAGAAACTTAGTAGAGAAAAGAACTAATGGGAAAGATCATAATCAGGATTCAGTATGTACTGAAACCTATAGTCAAATGGAATTTTACATATCATTATGTAGAAGAAAATGATAAACTATGCAAGACTCAGAAAAAGAGGGAACAAGGAGCTGAACAGATGTGGTTGTCACACACAAAAAAAAAATTAAGTCAGGCTATAGTTTTATGGTATAGCTGTTTTCTATTATTGGATAACAAAAGGAACAAAAACCAGGATGAACTGCGAGAGGAGAAACTTCAAAATGGCGTATCTTCATTTCTTCTACAAAAATGCCAAATCTACCACAAAAGCAAGAAATTAACTGTCTTTCCCTGGCTGAAATATATTTCCAATCTTTGCAGAAAGGTAATACACATGAAATTTATATCTCGATATACTTTCAACTGTTGGAAAAGATTATTGCAATATATAGGGCACGATTTCACCTCACAAATTGCAATATCATAGCATAATCAATTGGATAAATGCTTCTTAAAAAAATAAAAAGGTAAAAAATGCATAAATGCATGGTCAGTGGTTGTAGAAGACAGTATAATATGATGACGAGTTTGGTTACTACAAACAACTTAAAGCAGCTGGTGGGCAGGAGGAGGTGCAAACCAGAAGAAAACTGAGCATGATGAAACAAGCTTATTTCTACACGCTAAAATATTGTTTTAGTGTCGTCTTGTTTTTGGAAGATAGGAGCATGATGAACTTTACTCTTAAGCTGGATCTGCCTAAACAACTCTCAGATATCTCCTCATGACAGGTCTGATTTTAGATCACACCAATAACATTCTTCTAAAAGATATGCATGTTAAGATCCAATCACGTGTGTTGATTCTAAAGACAAGTAGATCAATAATCAGAAAAGTATGCCCGGTCGAGATTTGGCTATATTTGTGTTAGGTTTAGGACTAGTATTGGTTAAAAATAATCATCTTGCTAAATTAATTACTGTTCCAACTGTCTTGCCTCCCAACTGCTTATGAATCTCTCCAACTAGTGTATGATTACATTCTTATCAAAAAAAAAAAAAGAGTGTATATACATCAACAAACTACCTCACATTTGTTCAAAAAAAAAAAAAAAAAAACTACCTGACATAGAAAGAAAAAGCCCACAACAAAAACACACTGGGCCTTTCACTTCCCAAGAAGGGGGTCCGGATGGGGCACTCCGGTGAGGGGGGTAGAGATGGGGCTAATAACATTCCATTTTTAGGATGGATTATTATTTACACTAAGACAACATCCGGTGCACTAAGTATTATGCGAGTTTAATTCTACAAAATAAAGACTCACTGTGTACCCTTGTTGTTCACATGCCCAAGAACCACCAACAATCAGGAAATAGAGTAATCACAGAAACAAATGAACTAAGTCAAATATTGAATCAGAAAATATGGCTTGTAAATTATAAGAAAATGTCTTACAAACTCAGTTTCTAAGCCTAAAAATCAATCATAGATAATTCAGGTTGGGAGATGTTTGCTAAAATGTTAAGAGGTCAGTGCAGAAAAATCTCACCAGAATGTAATGCTGCAGATCAAGTCTTCCTCCAACTCTCACGGCGTGGGAAGGTTCTTCTTTCTGTTTTGGTAATTTAATCCTTTATTCCCTATCCCACATATATGAACACACATTTCACATTTCCCAACTAACTCAAAGATGCAAATATCTCCCATCTGGATGTCATTATCACGAACAAAGGCCATCCATCCTCCACAGAAAGTGTGCAATGCTTGCACCTTTGTAGTGGGGACCGAATTCACATTCCAGCTTTTTCCATTTAAATTGCGAAGAACTATCTCAGTTTTGCAGGTTGGCAGATGTTCCATTGAAAACTGATACGGGATTTTCTGGTTGATAAAATGCAGCCTTTGGTCAGTGAGGGATGACTCATAATTACAGAAATATAATTTCACAAAAGGAACAATCTTCAGAGGTGTGAGTTATAGTAAGGTGACTACAAACTACTGCAGTGTAAGAAAGGCCCTCCAAACAATGGGATCAATGAGCTGCAGTACAATAGGAAACTAAACTTTAATACATTATTAATCTGAAAGCTGAATAGGCTAATCTAACAATTAGTGCAATGATAATCTCGTTTAGTTGTATATCTATAGAATGAACCAAGCACAAGTTCCCTGAGTGAATAGCAGAAACACGACTAGTCATCCATGATTCCTCTCCCAATGTCCAACGTAATCATAAATAATTTTTTCATGGCGCCAATCATCAAGTAGATAAGTATGCTCCGAACAAGCTCAAAGAGTTAAAATAAGTATAATAACATTATCAATACACGCCATCATAGTTTGGGCCTAGAAACTACAATAACTTTCGCTGAAATTTTAACCAGGTAACTACGAATACTCTATTTATTCTTATATCTTTTGTGCTTGAACTTGACTTGTGTAAGCTAATATCGGTCAATCTACATCAGTACATCCACAATGTGAAACAAGAGCAATGGCACAGATTTAACAGTGTCATCAACTTTAATATCAGTGCAATCCATGCATATAATGTCGTCAGTTATTTCTAATGGAGTAAAAAATAACTTAAACTCGTTTACACTTTTTTTAAACGAGGGACATATCATCCCAACTAGTAGAAATATTATAAATATATCTAGATATGCCATTTCCTGCATTAACTATCACAAACATGATTCTTTTGGTCTAGCCTTTTGAATAACGGAAACAACAGTACAAAAAAGCCTTCTTTTTGCAGTGCGACGTGCAAATGAACTTTTAAAATGTAACAATAAGAATATGAATAGCAAACATCAAAATAGGAAAATCACATGGAGCTCTCACCAGAGTGTATGAACCACTGACGTTGAACTTTTTCATAATTCTCACGAAATATGGAAAACTTGAAACAAAATATTGAGCAGCCATTTTTTCTTCAGGTCCTGACTTCATTGACATACAACCTTTAGTGTGGGAACCTTGTTTGTCAAGGGATCCAAAGCTCATGTTAATCCCTGTTCAAATTTTCACAAAAATGGGCAGTCCATGAAAATCCTGAAGAAAGGAGAAGTACGTGAATAAAATCAGCTGAAAAAGAAAAAAAAGAATCTCCTACCTGATTCTGTAATCCGAGCATCTGATACAGAGCTACGGATAGACCCCTTAACAGTAGGAGCACTTCGAATAACTTTCTTTGGCTTACGTCTGGATTTTTTACCTGATGTCGCTGTGACAACATCCGTCGCTCCCTGGACTGCCTTCCCATCATGACCATCTAAACCTTCCTTTTCCACTCTAATAATTCGAACACGCAATTCAAATTTGCACAGGAGCTCAAAGATACAGATATCTCCTATACCAATATTATTACCACGAACAAAACTCAACCACCCTCCACAAAAAGTATGGGATGTTTGCACTTTTGTGGTAGGAATTGAGTTCACTGTCCAACTTTCTCCTTTTAAATTACTAAGCACAACCTTAACTTTGCATTTTGGGAGATATTCAGTTGCAAACTGATAAGGAACATTCTGCAAAAGAGATGCCAATCAACAATCAAATTAAAAAAGGCAATAGACATAGATAACATAGATGCAACGCACATGCTAAGTGAGTTTGGTTTCGTTGAATCCCACGAAGAAAAAACTCTTAAACACAATGCAGTCAGTTTGAAAATGAGTTTAACAGAAATATTAGCAGCGCATTTCGACATTATGAAATGATAAGGCTGAAGACAAAAAGGTTACTCACCAAGGTATAAGAACCACTTATATTGAACGCCTTCATTACTTTTGAAAAGCTGGGATAAGACGATGAAAATGATTGGGCAATCAGTGCTGCTTCTGTTGCAGACAATAACTTGCTTGTTCTATTACAGATGGTTGTGTCTGCTTTTGGAGAAAGTGAAGAAAGAGATCCAATTATTATACTTCAAAATATTTGTTTAAAGTTTTGGAAGGGAAAACCTACTGTTTGAAGTAACAAATTGTGTTAAACGACACTCAACCTTCTTCAGTTTGTCCATAATTTAGGTAACAAAGGAGTTTCTAAATCCAGAAAATAATACTTCTTCTCCATTATCATTTAAAAGAAAGAAAAAAAACAGTTTCTTTTCATAAAAGCATGCAAACATCCAAGAAATATTAAAAAAAAAAAATATATATATATATATATATATATACGTCACTAATTCGCAATAACAAAATGACATTTTAACAAATACCCGAGTCAGCATGCGGAACTGTCGTAAGAGGTACTGCAACAGTGATGGAACCATTTAAGTTCAAGTTCCTTTCAACCACATCGTTACCATTTCTGTGGTTTGCAGTTTCAGGGTACATCTCAGAGCATCTCATTCTCTTTTGAACACCATCAGTGATGCTATCTGATAGAGCTGCAGTTTCCATGTCTCTTTTCTTCAGTATATTGTATTCATATGTGTATGAATTTTGACTGTTGGCAGTAGTAAATGAGCTTTCCTTCTCGCACATACTCTGATCAAATATCTGCACTGCAAACTGCAAATCTCCATCGTACCCAAAAACTAGAGAATCCCCTTGTTGGAGTAGGTGATCTTCAACAAATGTTGCCCATCCATCACCAAAGACTAAGCCACCATCAACAGGAACTAAGTCCACGTACCAATTATTCTGACTTGGACCAACTAAAAGTGCTGTAGCCGGAGCTCTTCCTTCCAAGTGTTTGACAAAGTTTATCGGAATATTCTGATAGAAAACAAAATACTTAGTAATTCAGTGTCACTTAAGCACGCCCTAACCGAACAAACGATACCATTAAAAGTAGGTAAAAAGCTTATAATGGATAACGACACGTGGAAGGCTCGTATATGTGTTCTTAAGGTAAATCATAAACCGTTGCATTTGAAAGCATTTAAAGCTTCTGATAAAACAATTCGGAAAAATCCAACATTAAGGTTCCACGTAGGCGACAATGATGTACAACGAGCTCGCGCCAAAATTAGAATCTATTCAGTTCATTCGTTTCAAAAACGATCCACCGTCTCCAACTTCTAAAACCATAATGTCCTTAAACCACGAATAAAACACTCGAAAATCGAGTGACAGGGCATCAATTTGTAACTAATAATTTTTTTTCGAGAGCTTTACAACCACCAACCAACGACGAATTGAGAGCACAAAAATGTCAGTGAGAAAATAATGATGCAATCTTTACTGGCATTCAGCTTTATTATTTCCTAAATTCAATCAGGGTGCTCAATCAAAGCAAAAAATAAAAAAAAAATACCCTAATCACAAAAATTGAACAATTAACAGAATCACGAAACACATTCAGCTTACTTAACCTAAATTGCACTCTTCTCTTCACACAAAGAGCAGATTGAACAAAAATGAAAATCATATATACATAAATAAATTCGGAAAGTAAAAAAAGGAGAAATAAGATGATTGTTATTTGTTACCAGTCTTTGAGAGCAAACAAAAGGGTCAAAACCCACAATAAAGTGAGGCCTTCTCATCTCTCTCTCTCTCTCTCTCTCTGGAGAGACAAATTTGTTGTGAACAATAATAATTTTGTTATTCCAACTCACTCTGTGTCTGTCACATTTTATTGCAAATTGTGTGAATCTTAAATAGGAGAGAGAGAGAGAGAGAGAGAGAGACGTCAAATTAGTCTTTTTGCTGCTCTTTTGTAATTTTACTGAAATATTTATTCAGTGAAACACTTTTTTTTCTTTTTTTTTTTAACTTTGAGCTATTACTACTACAAATAATACAATAATATAATAGTCAACGCTTCAAATTCAGATATTACGAAATAATTCTCAGCAAATACTCAAAGGCCAGAGATGGATTAAGTATGTTTCAAGAATTTCTTTCTTTAGCATAAAAATGGACATGCGCAGCCCTAGGACGCCGGGAGAACTACCTCAAGCATCAACGGAATTCGTCCCTCCCGACGAATCGAATCCGAATGTACGACTGAAAAGATTACGACCTATCGAGACGGAAAAGGGAATGGACATCACAATGAATGAAGCGAGTAGGATCGAGGGGAGCCCTAAATCACCACCCGCCTCATATGCTGCTGTGACCAAAGCGAAAATTAAGAATTGCGACGTGAAATTTGATGAACAAAAAACTGCGGAGGTAAGGAAGAGTATACTAATCCATGAACCGACTGAGGAATTGCCAATTACAAGGGTTACTTTCACATAAGAACTGGAGGAACAGATTCGCAATAAGTGGAAGGATACCCTCATTGTTAGGGTCTTGGGGAAACCGTGGCACTACACGGCCTTACGTACAAAATTCGATATCATGTGGTCGCTTCACAACGAATTCGAATTGATGGACCTAGGGTATGGTTGCTACTGCCTCAAAGGGTTAAATTCAGCAAAGAGAGAGATGATCCTTACCGAAGGTCCGTGGCACCTCGCGGGAAGCTTCCTATCGATCAGAAAATGGTTTCCGGATTTCTGCGCGGATACGGATAGAGTGGAGAGTGCCATAACATGGGTACGAATATTGAATCTACCAATGGAATTGTTTGAGGAGCCAATTATCCAAGTATTGGCTTCATGCATTGGCGATCCGATCAAAGTAGACAGCAACACGTACCAAGCCACGCGTGGGAAATACGCAAGAGTTTGTGTACAAGTGAGCACGAGTACGCCCTTGAAATTGGGAATCGGGGTCAGGGATAAAACATATCAAGTAGTTTATGAAAACCTTCCCTCGTTATGTTATAAATGTGGCAAAGTTGGCCACGTTGAGAATGATTGTGATTCCGAGACTAATGCAAGGAAGAATGATGTAGTCAAGCCCAAAACTAGCGAGGTTGTCGCGCCGCGTGATAGCAAGGAGAAGACGGAGTGGATTGTAGAAAAGATCCGCAATAACCAATATGGAGAATGGATGAAAGTGAGTAGAGGAAGGAAAGTGAAAGTCGCCGAAGAGATTGGAAAATCGGTTCAGATCTTACGAAGGGATACAAGTACTCCGGATATAGGGAGTGTATCGGGAACGAAAGATGGGGGCGTAACTTTCTCGGCCCAAAGAGCGGACTCGACCGGTAAGCGGGTGCTCCCAGCAACTTTGAACCCTAACGCGAATAAAAGCAAAATAGTGTTGGGAAAGGAAAGAGTTGCTAGGAAAGTTAATAAGGCAAAAAATAAGGATGGTAAGTCGACTCCCAGTGGAAGTCTGAATCGGTTTGAATCGCTGGTGGCATATAAAGATCAGGAGGTTACAGAATTTGAGACCTCACAACTAGAAAATATTGAAGTTAGTATTGATGGCTCTCAACGAACCGAACGATCAATGGGAGGACATGATTCTAGCGCAATGGGCGTTTCTGGACTTCGAAACGATTTACCAGGAATTTCTGGGGTTCTCCAGGATATCACAAACACTCAGCGAGGATCCGGTAATTCAAGTCTTAAGGATACCGTCACATGTATGGGAAATAGAGACCCGAATACACCGAATCCAAAGGGAGGAAGACATGATGATCTGGTGGCAAAGGACTTCGCTGAGCGAATGGGAGTTGACGAGGCAGGTAATGTTAGCATTGGAGACGATCAAACAGATATATGCGATATGGAGGGGATCCGCGATTGAGAACCCGACGGAGCTTCACCACCTATATCAAATTGAGATGAAGATAGTGTCTTGGAATTGTCAGGGTGCGGGGCATGTGGACTTTAAGAGTAACCTACGAGATTTAGTGCGTATCCATGCGCCTTCTATTGTTTTTATTCTCGAAACACGAGTTAATAGAGATCGAGCTATGGAAATTGCGCCTTTTCTTGGCTTCTCGAATTATGTTATTGCACCAACGGAGGACATGAGTGGAGGGGTTTGGATGCTTTGGAATGAAGCGGATGTGGAGGTAGAAATTGTCGGGGTGGAAGATCAAGCTATCCACGCGATTATTCACCCAAACCTTCAAGACCGCTGGCGAATATCAGGTGTGTACGCGAAGCCGAGAAGAAAGGACAAAATCCGAGTCTTTAATAACATGCGTGAGATAGCAAGCAGCCAGAGTCTACCGTGGTTAGCTATGGGGGACTTCAACGAGATGGCTTTTGGACATGAGAAATCAGGAGGTAGTACGATTCCCTTGAGTAGATTACGCTTCTTTCAAGAATTCATAAACGGTTGTGGATTTTTAGATATGGGATTCAGGGGGCCGGAGTTTACATGGACAAATAAACGGGGGGATGGCGCTATTATAAGAGAACGTATTTGATAGGGCACTTGCTAATCAGGAGTGGATCGATAAATTCCCAGATAATGAGGTGCTACATCTTCCGAGGACCCACTCGGATCACCACCCAATCCTTATGAACTGTACGGGTAAGAGAGGATTAAACTCGCGACGTCCATTCCGCTTCGAGGCGGCTTGGTTGCGGCATCCTGATTGTACACCTTTGTTGAAAAAAATATGGGAGGAAAAACCAAGAATGGCTGAGGCGATTAAGGAGATCCCAAAGGTGCTTGTTCCGTGGAATAGGGATAAATTTGGCAACATATTTCAAAGAAAAAAAACTCTTATGGCTCGGCTGAATGGTATTCAAAGAAGTCTTGGAAAAAAGCATAACGCCTACCTAGCAGAACTGGAGGAAAAACTTATTTCAGAGTATAATGAGGTGTTGCGACAAGAGGAACTATTTTGGTTCCAAAAATCTCGCATCCAATGGATTAGAGAAGGGGAACGGAATACTAAATTCTTTCACCGTTCTACTATAATGAGACGACGACGGAACAAAATCACTTCGTTAAAAATTAATGAGATTTCAGTGGATGATGAATCCATTCTTAAGAAGCATGCCTTTGACTTCTTCTCTAAGCTCTTCGCGGGACACGGTGAAGGAGGAGGGGATTCGGGATTTGGGGTTCTTCCAGTCTCTCGGTATCAAGTGCGGCTCACTGAAGAAGCACAACTGCAGTTAAGGAGACGTATCGACGTGAAAGAGCTTCGGGGGGTTGTTTTTTCCTTGAACCCGTTCAAAGCCCCCGGACCCGACGGGCTACATGTTGGGTTCTACCAACATGGATGGGAATGGCTCCAAGTATCTCTTCTTCAATTTTCCGAGGAAGTGTTTAGGGAGCGACGGTTCGATAAGAAGCTATGTGAAGCCTTCCTTTGCCTTATCCCGAAAAATCAAAACCCGGAGAACATCGGACAATTCCGGCCGATTTCACTTTGTAATGTGTTATACAAATTCATTACAAAGTGTATCACATCTCGACTCCGGGGTTTGATGCCCGAAATCATAGCGCCCAACCAATCGAGCTTCATCAAAGGCCGAAGTACGTAAGACAACATCTTTCTCCTTCAAGAGCTGCTACATTCAGTTAGGAAGAAGAGAAAAAATAAGAAATGGGTGATGATTATGAAGTTGGACTTGGAGAAGGCTTACGACAAGGTGAGTTGGGATTTTTTGGAGGACACGCTCAACGCCTTTCGCTTTCCTATCGAACTTATTGAGCTTATTATGTTTTGCGTTATAAACGCATCTACGAGGATCCTTTGGAACGGATCCCCTCTCGATCCATTCAAGCCCTCATGTGGATTACGGCAAGGGGATCCCTTGTCACCGTATTTGTTTGTGTTGTGCATTGAACGGTTGGCCTATATGATACAGGAAGCGGTAGATAGAAAGAAATGGCAGCCGTTGGTTCCATGTCGGGGTGGTCCGGGGATGTCACACCTTTTCTTTGCCGACGATCTTGTTTTGATGGGAAGAGCAACAAAGGGCACGGCTAAGGCCATCAAAGAGGTTCTTGAAAGGTTTTGTGGTGCTTCCGGGTTAAAGGTTAGTTTGAACAAATCAAAGGTGTTTTTCTCTAGCGCGGGTGGATTGGGACTTAAGAGGATGATATGCGATATTCTTGGGTTTGATCAAACCCGTAACTTAGGGAAATATCTCGGTGTTCCCCTTATACACGGGCGGTTGACGAAGGCTGATTTTGTTGCATTGATGGATCGAATTCTGAAAAGATTTTCCGGATGGAAAGGGAAGCATCTAACCTTGGTCGGCCGCACAACCTTAATACAATTGGTCTCCTCCGCATTACCGGTATACCATATGCAAGCGACGTGGATACCGGAAAATGTATGCCAACAAATAGATAGGCTGCACCGAGACTTCTTGTGGTCTTCGGATATTGATAAGAAAAAATTACATCTCGTTGGGTGGTCAAAAGTGACAAAGCCGAAGAAATTGGGAGGTTTGGGGATTCGGTTGGCAAGAATATGCAATGAGGCGCTTTTAGCCAAACTTGCTTGGCGTATTATGCGTGGCGAGGAGACGGTATGGAGGAAATTCATTGAAGCAAAGTATCTCACCAGAGGACATTTACTAGAATGTGGGGCGAATCCGTCGGACAGCCCGACTTGGAAAGGAATTTTGCGTTGCGTAGGGCTGATGCGTCCGTTCCTAAGATGGAAAATAGGAGACGGAAAAAACATATCCTTCTGGTACGATAAGTGGTTAGGGGGGAAGAGTTTGAGGGAGGAGGGGTGCGTGATTATACCGGCAGAAGCGAAGCTAAAATTACATGATCTCGCGGATGCGAATGGACATATAAGTTTGCGAGGGGTTCGATCGGTCATTCCTGAAGCTTTGAAGAAGGAAATTCTGGAGAAATGAGTGAAATTAAATGCCGATGAGGATCTTATTATCTGGAGCGGGACGTCGAGCGGAAATTTTAGCTGCCAATCAGCCTACTATACGTTCCTCAAACACGCCGAGGAGGATCAACGCGAAAACAAAAAAGTTCATTGGTTGTGGGGCAAGGACTTGAGTAACAAGATCCTCTATTTTCTTTGGCTCGCGGTTCAGGATAGATTGGCAACTAATTATCTTAGGAGCGTGAGGGGTATAACCGCTGATCCAGCTTGCCCGTTATGCCATTCAGGCCCGGAAACTGTTATGCACATGCTTAGGCACTGTCCAAAAGCACGAGAGATATGGAAAGAATTTTTTTCCAGCACAACGCTCCAACACTTTGATCAAGCTTTGGATGAGGATTGGATTAGACTAACACTTGAGAGCAAAAAATTAAAATCCGAGGTGATCATTGGCGTCGAATGGCAGTACGTTTTTGCGGCAAGTTTGTGGCAGATTTGGAAAAACCGAAATAATGGGGTGTTTCGGGAGAGAATGGACAGCGTTAAAGAATGTGTATTCCAAGTCAAGATGTTAAGCAAAGACCTTTGGATGGGTAGAAGAAAAGGCGTGGCGCACAAGAATGGAGCCAAATGGACGAAACCGGATATTGGTTGGGTTAAACTCAATACGGATGGTAGTGTCATGGCAGATAATAATCTAGGAGCGGCTGCGGGGGTGCTACGAGACTCGAACGGCCTATGGCTGTGGGGATATCGACTTGAACTTACCTCTCCCACGGTGGACGACGCGGAGTTGGAGGCAATCAGGAGAGGATTAGAGCTCGCATGGGAGAGAAGAATCCCAAAGGTTGTGGTCGAGACAGATTCACTAACGGCGGTGAAACTTATCAACGGAGAGCTAAACGCGGAAACCCGAAGGATTGAGCTGGTGGAAAAATGCAAAATGTTGGTGAATAAACCTTGGGAATGCAGGGTCACGTGGATTCCGCGAAGCGTCAATACGGTGGCGGATAAACTCGGAAAGCTGAAGCTGGACGGTAGGGATAGAGAACTCTTTTGGGAGTCCCCTCCCCCTCTGATTAGTAGATTGTGTAAGGCAGATATGTTTTAAGCCTGTTGAGGTTCTTTTCATTCATGTACCAAAAAAAAAAGAGATGGATTAAGTATTTAAATATATACTCAAGTGTTGTACCAAAGTATTAAATAATTACTTTTTTGTAAGAGAGTATTAAATATTTGTACTCCTGTAACCAAAAATTAAATATTTGTACTCCATTACCGAATTAATTCACGTGCAATGAGCTTGTTTGTGATATATATACAAATACATTTTGATTATCATATCATGATCGTTTAGGCGTTGTCGTGCGGTATCAAAAATCTTATTTTCTCAAATTAACGATAACCATATATATAATTATGGACTTTTTAACTTTTTTTGTTCAATTTTGTCATGGCGTATTTAGAATATGTATTTAGAATTTGTGTGTGGACAGAGGGGAGCAGCTTTTTATTTTTATTTTTGAAGAATAATAGGCAAGAAGTTAAAGAGAAACTATGGGAAGAGCGAAAAGGGTTTTTCTTTGCTAAATTTTTAATACTGAAAAAAGTTTTTTTGCTAATTAAATAGCACTAGAAGTTATTGTCTAAATGGCACGAGAAATAATGTTTGTAACAAAAGCGTAAAACAACCGCTAAAATATAACCTTTTTCTCTCGTTTCAAAATAACCGTTATGTTCGAAAACTCAACTGCTATGGAGACAGCGACGGCGGTTCCGATCCCGCCTTAACCGCCGGATTCCGATTTTTCGTCATTCAATGCCCAAAGGATCCTGTCCAAAGACAAGCCTCATTGGCACAATCAGAAGAGACAAAGAAACGCTGAGGGTGCAAACTCATAATCTTTGTTCTTACAGAATCAGAATGAGGAGAAGGATCTGGACAAATTTAAATCCTCGTATGTTGGCATGGTCATGCAAAGAATCAAACGTAACGACGTTCGTGTGGATGAAGCAAAAACTGTTGAGGAAAGAGAAATGATTGTGATCAAGGATGCAGATCAAACCATCTATTTCAAACAAATCGATTTTCAACACGAACTGAGAGATCGTATGAGAATGCAATGGGAGGAATCAATCATTATCTGAATACTTGGCAAGCCATGGCACTTTACTACACTTCAAACCAAATTAGACTCCATGTGGAAGTTACATTGTGAATTTCATCTAATTGATCTAGGAAAGGGATGCTACTGCATCAATGACTTTCTCCTCTTAATAGGAAAATGATTCTAACTTAGGGGCCCTGACATATTGATGGTAATTTTCTATCTATTAGGAAATGAAGTCCTAACTTTAGGGCAGACACAGATGTGATAGATAGCACTATTTATTGGGTGAGAATCCTTAATCTCCACATTGAATACCTGAGAGAATGTGACCCGGTCCTTAGCTTCATGCATAGGAGAGCCTATTAAAATGGATGACAATACTTTACAATGCTTCTAGGGACAACTTTGCCAGATTTTGTATTCAAAACCAAATTGACAAGCCTCTTGAACTTGGTATTTGGATAGATAACAAGATATATCAAGTGGTATATGAGAACGTTTCTACTCTCTTCCATGCATGTGGTAGAATTGGTCGTGTCAAGGATACTTGCAAGTTCACCAGCTCATCACAGACTCATCAAGCCAACAATGCTACTGCTCCAAATTACTCAAAAAGATTCTAACTCCACTGTCAATGAGGCTAATAATTGGTTGACAGAGAAAGCTAAAGGAAAAGAATTTGGCAACTAGATGCTAGTTAATCACAGAAAGAAAGCCTCCATGAGCAAGGTGAATAATGGACAGAATCTTAAGCAAAGTGTTATGAAAACCAAAGCCTCAGCTAAAGGCAAAGAAAAAGAGTCTATAATCAATACTGAGGACTCTAGTTTGAATGGAAAAAAAAAAGATCGTAAGGGTAAGAGGACTTTACCCGCCTCGCTCAACCCATCTTTGAGGAAAAACGTGGTCATGTTGTCCACAGAAGCGGTTAAAAAGGTTAAGAGGAAGCTAAGAATCACTTCGTTAATAAAAGCAAATCTGAATCACGGTTCACATTCTAAAAACTCCTTTTAATATTATCTCTAGCATCTTTGTTGAACCCTTTGAATCTGACCAAGAGAATTCCAACAAACAGAATTCACATGGCTCACAACTTCCCCATAGGCATGTTGTTGGATCAGGATCTTCAACCATTGGAGTTTGGAACAAATTTCAATCACTTTCAAGCACCCTTATTGATATCACTAACAGATATATGGGACAAACTAGTTCAAGTCACAACTATTCCACCCAGAGTATGGGAAATAGAGACAATTGCCTACATATTGAACCAATGGGAAGAAAATCATCACTGGTGGCAGAAGTTTCGGTTGATAGAATGGGAGGAGAACCACCAAAAAGTCCTGGTACAATAAATACTAAGTCAGCTTGTACAGACATAGAGAGGGATTCTAATTGAGAATCCAGTGCACCCTACTCATATGTATCATCATTCAATGAAAGTAGTTAGTTGGAATTGTCAATGAGCAGGTGATTGGGCATTCAGACACAACCTCAGAGACTTGGTAAGAATCCATCAACCCTCTGTGGTGTTTATTTTAGAAAGTAGAGTCAATCCAGAGCATGCATGGGAGATTGCATCATATCAAGGCTTTGACTGCTATGAAATAACTCCAAATCAAGGTATGTTTGGTGGGATATGGATGTTGTGGAATGACTTTGATGTTGAAGTGGATATTATAAGCTTTGATTTCAAGCAATTCATCTCATTATCTAGGGGTGCTCATAAAACTGTCAAACCCGGCCCACCTGTGTAACCCGACCCGTAACAACCCCAACCCGCCAATTTTAATTTTTAAATTGGGCCTGCAGTTTATTAATGTGCAGCCCGTTATATAATGGGCGGGTTACGGACCAGCCACAAATAAACCCGACCCACATGCCCCTTACATATATATAATTTTTTAGGGTTTTTACCTTCACTTTACTACTTCCGTCTCTTCATCACCAGTCATCAGTCATCACTCTAATCAGACACGGCGCCGATTTTTGGTGCAAGCTTGCAAATCGGAGGTATAGTATCCTCTTTTACATATTTTTATTTATATAGTTGCCCCTTTAATTTCACTACTTTAGTTGGGTTGAAGCAGAGTTGCTATTTTCTTAATTTTGTTTGTGCTGACAATTATGAGCGGGATTCGAATGCCAACTGAATCTGATGAAACAAATATGTACATCCAAAATTCTATTTTAATCAACGAAACAAATATGTACATCCAAAATTGATTACTGTTGTGCTTACAATTAGGTTATTGATTAGTAGGCTTCACAATTGATTGAACTTTACATCACATGAAAACCGAGATTGGATTTCTAGTTTAATGCTTGTAAACTACTTGTTTTGTTTTTGCTAATTAATGTCAGATATTTGAGAAATTGCTCATGTGTTACGAAGTACTTAATATTGAGAATCCTTCCTCTTTTCAGTGCTTTATTAGTTAGTTTTTATGTTTGTACTTTTTTTTACCTAATTTGTTATGGTCTGTTAATTTAAGTTTGTTGTTATTTTGTTGTGTTAACAGGTTTCTAAATGGCCAAAGCATAGCATGAGCACATTATTGGAGCAGCAACACATTAATGAACTTTCTAAAATGCTGAATGTTTATTAATTTATTTTCTGTATGACCTGAATATTGCTTTTGGTTTGTTAGCAATTTTATGGAATTACTAGGCTTCTTGGATGCTGAAAGCTCAACTAGATTCTGCATTTTAAATATTGATACAAATTGATGCTTGTGCATTTAGCAAAGCATTGGTGGAGAGTAATTAACAAACTTTATACGTATTACTTTTTTTATTATACCCGCCAACCCGTGCACATTCGATGCATCCGAAAGCAATCCGTTATGCACGGTTTAAAAACTTATACCGCAGCTTCAGTTTAGAAATTTAGTAACCCGCTTGTGTCGGGTTGGGTTGAAAAATTAAAGAAACCCGCTTAAATCCGCTCGTGTGCACCCCTATCATTATCAGACCTAGTTCAGTTGATAGATGGAGGTTATCAGTAGTGTATGTACAACCCATGAAAGCAATAAAGATCACTGCTTTTGAGAGCTTTGTTCGACAAGCAAATTTTGAACCCCTCCCTTGGGGATTCTAATGAAGTCAGCTTGGCCCATGAGAAGAGGGGATGAAGAACTAGAAGTGTTAGCAGGCTCCATTTCTTCAATTCTTTCATTAAAAATTGCAACTTGATTGATCTAGGCTTTGTTGGTCCTAAATTCACATGGACTAATAAAAGACAAAGAGGTGCCTTGATTCAAGCTAAACTAAACAGAGCTCTAGCTAACCACTAATGGATGGAAAAGTTCCATGTATGAAGTGGAACACCTGTCAAGAACATACTCTGATCACCATCCAGTGATTACCATGTGTTTTGGAAGAGAAAAACACCATGAGGAGAGACCATTCAGATTTCAAGCCATGTGGTTCTCCCATGAAGAATGCTCCTACCTCCTGAGAAATATTTGGGATGAGAAGAATAACATTCTTGAGGCTATTGAAGAGGTGCCAAAAGTACTACTACCCCAAAATAAAACTACCTTTGGTAACATCGTCAAATGCAAAAGAAGATTAAAAGCCATAATAGGGGGTATTCAAAAAGTCTTATCAATCAGATCTAACCCACATATGTCTGCCCTTGAGGAGGAACTGATTCATGGATACAACAAAGTGTTGAAGAATGAAGAACTATTCTGGTACCAGAAATCCAGATTCAAATGGATTAAAGATTGGGATAGAAACACAAAGTTCTTCCATAGATCTACTCTCATCAGAAGAAAAAGAAGCTCTATCAAAATGCTGAAAATTGAGGATATGTGGGAGAAGAATGAGGATATCTTGAAAGATCATACCAGGGAGCTCTATATAAATCTCTCTCTAGAGGCGACTCATCAGTCCAACAGCAACATGCGACTCTTCTCCCTGTCTCATCTTTTCAAATTACCTTGGAGATTGATGATAATAACAATTTGAGTGTTGACATTGATGCTGAGGAGATCTTCATTGCCATTTCCAGTATGGCTCCCTTAAAAGCCTCTGGTCCAGATGGGCTACAAGCTATAATATATCAAAAAAGTTGGAGTTGGATGCAAGAGTCAGTGGTTTCCTTTCTCAACAAGGCATTTCGGGAGAGAACCTTTGACAAAAAGATATGTAAAACCTTCATATGTCTGATCCCCAAGATCCAGATTCCTGAGAAAATCTCTTAATACAGACCAATTACCCTTTGTAATGTATTGTACAAGATCATTACTAAGTGCATTACATCAAGGCTCATAGATCTAATGCCAAGGATTATTGCTCCTCATCAATCCAACTTCAGTAAAGGCAGGAGCACTCAGGACAATATTCTGGTATTACAAGAGACCTTGCACTCATTGAGAAGTAAAAAGAATAACAAGGTGGGGACTATGATCATGAAGCTTGATTTAGATAAAGCTTATGGTAAAGTAATTTGGGATTTTTGGAAGAAACTCTCCTAGCCTTCTCATTCCCAACATGCCTGGTAGAGTTGATCATGCACTGTGTCACTAGTGCAGCAACAAAAATCTTATGGAATGGAAGCCCCCTGGAGGCATTTGATCACAAGTGTGGACTAAGACAAGGTGATCCCCTATCACCCTATCTCTTTGTTCTGTTTATGGAGAGGGTTCATATTTGATTACAAAAGAGGTAAGTAGAGGGAACTGGAAACCTATCACTTTATGCAGAGGAGGACCAGCCATCTCACACCTCTTGTTTGCTGATAATTTAATCCTGATGGGGAAGGCTACTATTGGCACCACCAAGTGCATCAAATGAGTTCTTGACAGATTCTGTGAAGCTTCTGTATTGAAGCTCAATCCACCAAAATCCAGGGTTTTCTTCTCAAAGTTCAATGGTTCTAGTCTTAAAAGAGCAATCAATGGTATTTTGGGATTCAGTGAAACAGTTAACCTCGGAAAATACTTAGAAGTTAATCTAGTTAATGGCAGAGTAACTAGAGAAACTCACACGGGGTTGTTTGATAAGGTGATAGGGAGATTTGGAACTTGGAAGAACAAACTCTTGAACCTTGCTAGCAAGGACACACTTATTGGATCAGTTTCATCAACCATGCCAATATATATTATGCAATCCTCATGGCTCCCCACTCATGTATGCGATAAACTGGATAAGCTTAACATAAGCTTTTTGTGGTCATTAGATGTCAACAAAAGAAAACTCCATATGGTCAATTGGAAGCAAGTCACCAAATCAAAGAAAGATAGTGGACTAGGAATTCGTTCATCTCGCACTCTAAATGAATCCTTACTGGCTAAAATCACTTGGAAACTACTCAACAAGGAGGATAGTATCTGGAGCAAGCCGCTAACTGCAAAGTATCTAAAGAATCAGAAACGGTTTCATTATAAGTGCAGAATGTCAGATAGCCCCACATGGAAGGGTATCATTCATTGTATGAAGCTTATGAAACCTCATTTGAGATGGAGGATAGGAAGAGGAGACCGAATTTGATTCTGGTATGATAATTGGAGAGGTGTAGGATCTCTAAGTGATGAGAGTATCTCTATCCACCTTGCAGATCAACACTTAATGCTTAGGGATCTACTGAATGAGTTTGGGGATTGGAGCCTCGAAGTGCTGAATACAAATTTGCGAGTGAATCTCATTGAGGACATTAACAATAGAACTATCCAACTGCTTGACCAAGAGGATAAAGTCCTATGGAATGGAAAGTCCAGTTGTACTTTTGCTTGTCAATCTGCCTATATAATCTTTCAGGCTAGACATACAGATTCACATCCTCACTCCAGTATCCAAGCATGGATTTGGCAAACTGATCTAAGTTTCAAGTTTCAACATTTTTTCTGGTTACTCAGCCAGGACAAATTACCTACTAATCTTCTCATATTTCAGAGACAAATAGCTCTCACAACAATGTGTACCTTATGTGATGCAGAGGAAGAAAGTGGTACACACTTAGTATGACACTGCAAGGATGCCAGAAGTCTCTAGCAAAGAGTTCTCTCCCCAGAAGATCTGGAAATATTTAATGAAATTGATGGTAGAGTATGGCTGAGAGACAATCTGACAAACATGACGTTTAACAACCTCATCAGTCCAAACACCAGCTAGAAGTGGATCTTCATGTCTGTTGTCTAGATATGCTCGAAGCATAAAAATGAAACCAACATTGAGGGCATACTATTTCAAGTGAAACATCTTAGCCATGAACAATTCCAAGGAAGGAGGAAATCAGGAACAAACAAAGAGAAAGTTCTTTGGAAAAAGCCTGATCATGGATGGTTCAAACTAAATACAGTAGTCTTAATGTTAATTCTAACTCTGGAACTGCAGCAAGAGTACTTAGAGATCATGGAGGGAAATGGCTCTAGGGATTTCAATAGACTGTGCCTTCACCTACCGTGGATGAAGTGGAGTTGAATGCTTTGAAAAAAGGAATGACTATTGCATGGGAATGCAGAACTCATAACATTGTCATTGAAATTGATTCAATGATGGCATATAGATGGATTTCAGGACTGGAACCTGCTCCTCCAAACCATGCAACACTAGTTCATGAGTGTCAACTACTTCTTCACAAGCCATGAAATGCTATATTCCATTGGATTCCGAGAGTCGCCAACAAAATGGCGGATGCTCTTAGTCGACTTAACTTAGTTTATAGAGAGAGTGATGTCTTTTGGGGTAGCTATCCCTCTTGTTTTATTACTAGTCTTATTTCTAAAGACATGATCATGGATTAAAGTTTCGGTTTCGTGTTGTGTTTCGATAGATCAAATATTGGAAACGATTCGAATAATTTCGAAAACATTTCGAAAATGTTTCGCAAACCATAGAGAAAAACAAGTTATAATATAAAATTCTCATTAGATCTCTAGATGAGTTTTATATTTATTAAGAATTGATAATATTTTTGTGTCACATCCCAAAAACACTTGATAGAATTTAACAATATTCAAACCAGTATGATAAATTTCAATTCCACATGTATTAAATGAAAATTTCACAGATTAATCATAACTTATTTGCAAACTGTTTGTGTTATGAAAGAAAATTAAAATTTACATTGTTGCGGCATAATCTTTTGATTAATATAATAAGAAATGAGTCTACAATAAATTCCCACAGTTGATGCTTTACACATGATATAACATTTATAATGACAAGAGTTATGCTATAACACATAAAACTTAAACTACCCAAAATGTGTTGCATTAGTACAGAGGAAAAAGATATAAATGTGAGGATCATTTACTTAGCGGTGCAGCAGGTTACTTTAATTTTGTTCCTCAACTAATTAAGAGGATGACACGAATTAGCTATAAATTACTTAGTTTCGAAATTATTTCTACGAACCGTTTCTATAAGTTGAAATAACGAAAAGTTTCGGCCGTTTCGGAGGAAACAGACTGAATTTTCAAACCATGGACATGATGTAAGCTATCTACTTTTCCTTAGTTAAAAAAATGTTATTGTCTAAATTGACGTAAGTATGTAACCCATGGATATATATTTCTTAATATAAATATATATAGGGAAAACAATAAAAAGGAGGATTCCCCATCCCTAGATATAGATACGCAAGTGATCTTCGCTGATATTAATTTTCTTGAGACATTTTCCCCAACATTCGTCATGCTAAATTGTTTTTTGGGAAACCAAACAAAAAAACAGTTCATAGTCATGAAAATTTAATAGTTATGGTGTTTCTAATATTGTTTGATGGTGTATTTTATTTCGTATTAAATGGACGTCATGGTAATTTCTTCCAACAATATTCCTATCCTCATTATAAAACTTGGCCTCGAATTTGGGGCTCAAATATCATTTTTCGTTTAACATAATAGGTGTTGTGACAAGTTGTGTTATTGTTCTTTCGAGTCCAAATGTAGTAGGGTCGCCACCCGCCTCCATCATCAAAGTCATAAAAAGGCATTTATGGCCATTAACTCCAATCATATCCCTATATACTTTCCCAACTAATTCTATGTCACCACCATGATGTGATGAATCAATTAATCATTCAGTCTCATCCTCTTTACACTATGTGCACGTATCGATAACTAACACGAGTCACCTCCCCAAAAAGCTCCATTGTAGACAATTGAAGAAGCCTTCAATGCATGATGCCGACTATAGCATCGTAGTTTTACGCGGTCTTTAGTTAAAAGTCATTAAGCAAATTAGTAAGAAAAAGTATATATCTATTATCTAATCTTTTATCCAAAGTTTTCTTATTTTAAAGGCATTTTGGTTTTATTACCCAATTTCCATATAATTTGAGCAAGGCCATCAAGTCTTTTTGTAATGTTGGTATATAGTTAAGTTTTTTGAAAGGCTAGCTTGTGTGTGATATAAAAGCATCAATCCTCATGAACTATAACGACTTTTGGGCACTATCCCCTAAATTTTGTAAATAAGTACTTTGCCTCTAACCTTTGCCAACATGTTCGAGTTACCTCCTGGCAATTTTTCGACCAAACAATTGCCGGAAAATTTTATTTTTTTTCATAATCTTTTTCTCGTCGAGACGGTTCTGGTAGTGGTGACCGTATCGGAAAATTCAAAGCCATTACATGGGAGATTTAGCTTTAATTTGTCGAATTTCCGAAAAATGTGACGAACACCTTCAAGTGTTCTTCAGTTTTTTGAAAATTCGACGAAATAAAACTAAATTTCCCGTGAAATGGCTTTGAATGTTGAGATACCGTCACCACTACTAGAACAGTCTTGACGAGTAGAAAAGTCGATTAGAATAAAAAAAAAGTTCGACAAAAAATTTCCGACAATCTACAACGGCGTAGTGGTGGGTTGCCGAATTTTTTTGCCGAAATTCCTAGATTTGAAGTCAATATTCTCCTCGTCGAAAGCGTTCTGTTAGTAGTGACGGTATCAAAAAATTGAAATCCATTACACGAGAAATTTAGTTTTAATTCGTTGAATTTTTGAAAAATATGAAGAACACTTTTGAATTTTGTGATACCATCACCAATACGGGAACCATCTCAATGAGGAGAAGATTCAGAAAAAAAAATAAAAATTTCTAGTGATTTTTTGGTCGAAAAATTGCCATGGGGTAACTAAAACAGGTTGGCGAAGGTTAGAGGGCAAATTGCTTATTTACAAAGTTTAGGGGGTGGTGTCCAAAAGTCGTTATAATTTAGGGGGTTTGGTGCTTTTATCCCTAACTTTATTTATAACAATGTAATTTTGAAATAGAAAATGCGTAAGAGATTTTGAGATAAATAGAAAATTAAGGAGTGTAAATGCAATTACCCAGGTTTCAGTTTAAAAAAGGGTAAAATAGAGAAGTTACTGTGGCAACGCTTGGCGGCAATGGCGAATCCGAAAGCGGTCCAGTACAGTACATTATTCTCTCTCATTTTCTACTATAATATAAGAACAGATAAAAAGATTCCCCGTTAACTATTTCTTCCGATTTTGTCCTCAAATTTTAATTTTAATTTTTTTTCATAGCGTTAGAAACGTAGCATGGCATATGCTGTAATTTGGAGCACTCCTAGGCCCACTAAAATGAAAAAAAGTTACTTTAAAAAGTGGAAAGTGGGGCGACGGGGCCCACTTCAAATTTTGGTGTCTTACGCCGATTCTCTCTCTCTTCCATCCAAATCTCACGTCACGACCTCTCTCTCTCTCTCTCATATTATTTGTTCTATTCTTTTATTATTTATTCTAAGGTTTATTTTCATTTTAGCCCTTCAAAATTTTTAAAAAACACCATAAAGCTTCACTAATTTTTCAAACTCACCAAAAACTTTGGCAAATGTACAGAAATACCACCAACATTAAAAGATATTATTTTTCATTAATTTGGAAATTACACAAGATTCTCGCGCGTTTGGTTTATTTTTATCAAAATCTCATTTCGAAATATGATTTGTTTATATTTTTCTTTTTGTGTCATAATTTTTAATGATGCCCATGGTGCCACATATTACTACTTACTTGTACGTGGCGACATGTAGCGATGTTGGCCTAAAATTTATTAAGGGGATAGGTCACTAGACTAAAATCGTCACGTGACAAGTTAGTTGGTCAAATTTAAAATGAGGTCAAATATGTGGACCGAAATAAAAAATTCACCAAATCTAACAGTAAGTGACGTGGAAAAAAATTCTTTATTTCTTGTTTTTTAAGAAATATATACGACCGGGGCTTGGTTTCTCAAGTTTTAGGTATAAATTATAAAATGTATACTTTATATGTCAATGTTAAATATACTTTTTTTGAGGAATTGGCGGCGCGTGGCTTTTAGAAGAAATTGAAGTGAAAATAAAAGAAATCACAAATATTGATTGACAATGAACGTCACAAATGCAATGAATAAGAAAAAGAAAATTGTTAGCAGACTAAAGTTGTGAAAATAAATTCAGTGTATGATTATATTTGCGGTTGTCCTTCATAGAAGAGCATTTCTTAGCTTTTTTTCCCCTCACAGTTCGACAACAAAGAATTCGTACTTTACTAAATATTGGTATTTAGAATTTTTGTCTTGTTGATTAAATGCTTTTGGTGCACATAATTGAAAGATCATTTTTCCTTCAATGTCATATCACACTGATTATTTTTATCAAACAATAAAAATTGCTACTGTTGTAGATATCAAATCTAGATTTTTCAAAAACAATTTTTGGAAAAATTCAACGATTATTATAATATATTAATAATCTTTTGGTATAAAAATTTGGTCACAAACGGGACATTCCGATGTATTAAAGTGTTCAGATAAAATTACATTTTGTACTTTGAAAATAAACATTGAAAATATTAATATTTATATTCTATCATTCAAAATAAAGTACTTATACAAATATTTATCAATAAAATTTAGTTAATATTATTAAAAGATGAAATTACATTAATTATTTAAAACTGAACGCACGGGCTAATCTTCCTAGTTTCTGTAGAAATTTGGATTTGCAAGGAGAGAGAGAGAGAGATAGAGAGAGAGGAGGACTGTGTTTATTCTTTCTTTCTTTCTTTCTTTCTTTCTTTCAGGTATAAGTCAAATCACTCCTCTACTGCACTCGCACGGTCCACGAGATGGAGAAAACGCTCGCGGAATTGAAGTTGCTTCACAATTATCAGGTCAAGCATTTAGGTCCATCAGCCGGGATCCTCGCGTTGGGCCTGTCGTCGAGGACGAATTTGTGCGTCATTCCCGAGAATCGCGATTCGGTTGATGCTGCTTGTAGGAAACTGACGGCAAGTTGGGTGAGGATCCGATCATTCCCACGTGTGCAGGTTTTGTTGATATAATTTTGCTTTATTGTTGTAGTCGATGTTCTGTTTTGTTGGTCGCTGCCATTTGCTCTAGTTTTGTTCTTTTCTCTTGGGTTGATTGACTGGAATGGTTGACAAAGGCTGAAGTTTCTTTTCAACTTTTTATGTGTTGAAATCGCGTTAAACCAAATGATTTTCACACACAATCATACAATGTAATGAAGTTACTGTTTTAGTTACTATTCTTTTTGAAAGGTGGTAAAAATAGGTTGTTTAACTGTGGTTAGCTTATGGTTACTGAAGGACTTGAGGGCATTCGGGAAGCAAAGAGGTGGTGTCCATAGTTTTTGCCACGTCATATGGTGCAATTTGCAAACGTAGTGGTCTATAGCTACCAGTACCTGCTTGACCCGAAGGTTGCTGGAGTCATATCTAAAGAGATGCAGAGAGAGTGTGTTGTAAGTTTGATGAGGCCCACAATATTGATAATGTGTGCATTGAGGCTCTTAGCGTCAGTGTAAGGAGGCAAACACTCGAAGGGGCTGCAAGGAATCTGAATAAGATGTCTCAGGAAATTGAGAGGTATGCTCTTGTGAGTTGGAATACTCATCACTTTGTCCGCTATACTCTGACATTCTGCATTTTAGGTTATGCCTCGAAAATTTTGATGATATATATAAGAGAATCTGAGCATCGTCTTTTGGTTATGACATGTTTGCATCCCCCTCTTCCTGATTTTGTTGTACAGTTCTTGAGCTCAAGGTGTTGATGATTGAAATTAGAAAAGCATTTTGGTCATATTGCTAGGGATATTTGTCCCTTCATTTGTTCCCGCTGTTTCTCCACTTTGAAAACTCGTGGTTGTCGCCGTTAGAGGATTCTGTTCACGTAGTCTGAATATTCAGGAAACAAACTGCAGTATAGAAAAAAAGAACAAAATAATTGGAAGTTGAAGTGGTCTTTGTTTGCATGTGGTATCTAGTTGGCTCTTACCCAGTTACTTAATTTCATTTCAAAGTAGAGTGTAAGATATTTAACTGGTTATTTCCATAGAATAGCATGGTTAGGTCTTGTGGAGTTTAGTAGATGATTCATGGTGACGTATTCCCATGCAATTAAAAGTCTCTCTTAAGTATCTGCAAATTTGAATCCTATACCCTGTATTAGAAAAATTCGTCAGCTTATAGGCTGTAGATGCGCATGGGAACTGCTTTTCGTCTTATACCGACTAATGACCCTGTAATCATTGAGCACCTCAACATTACATAGTATTCTTGTTACACCTTGTATTAATGAATTACGCAGTTTCTAAACCAACAAATAATTGTTGTGATGTGGCAACTTGATTTGTCTTTTATCTCTGATCTTATGATTGTTTCTCTTAACTTGTTCTGATTAATCTTTTGAGAAAGCAAATATGAAAATAATTTAGTTTTCATATTTTGTTTGTTTTAACTTCTATTCGACATGGTAGGGTTAAAGGCCTAGATGCTGGTCGATTGCGTGCAGAATACAACCGACTTGTTGAGGGGTTGGCGCAAAGGTGGAACCTTCCTCGTATGCTGAATTCTATTCCTCGAATTAATCAAGCAAATTCTCGTGTAAAATGTTTACTCTTCTTGCCGTTACTGATACTTGGTTCACAAATCCTGCCTTACCTGAGGCTATATTGAAGGAAGCAGTTCATGGAAATATAAGGCGAGCAGAGCATTTTGTATCTGTTCTGCGCAGATTAGTCCAGTACTTTAAAGGCCGACTGCAAACTTAAATTGTTGAAAAAGAGGGGCCTATTTCATTTGTTGCTTCGATCAATGCACATGTCGGAATCAACCAGAAGATGCTAAGATTTTGTTATGACCGGCTTCAATCACTTATGTTAACTTTAGAAATCACAGATACTGATGAATTTTTACACATCCAAACAATTTGTGATCTGGAAACTCTTTGTTGGGACCTACACTTGAGGCTTCTCTGTTATAATTGAGCCTTTTGATGAAAGAATGCCACATATTCCTGATCCTGTACTCCAGGTTTACTTATTTATTTGTTAATAGGTTTACTTGGTTTTCAAATTATTTGCTCTGGCCATTTAGTGATACTAAAGCGGTTGGTGATATTAGGGATATGTAATGTTTTTGCTCCATATATTCACACTTAATTTGTGTTGGTGTGCAGCTCTGTTGTCACGATGCTTCTCTTGCCATAAAGCCAGTGTTTGAAAAATTCCAGTCTGTAGTTATTACTTCTGGAACACTGAGCCCCATTGATCTCTACCCTCATCTTCTGAATTTCAGTCCTGTGGTTAGTCGAAGTTTTACAATGTCCTTAACAAGGGATTGCATATGCCCTATGGTTCTCACGCGTGGAAGGTAAGAGAAGGATTCTGTCTTCATCTGCTTGTGAATACTCTGTTCAATAACGACAAATATTCTGGCTGAAATATGTACTGGCAGTTGAATATCTTTATTCTGTATTGGTTTTGTCTAGTGATCAGCTGCCTGTGAGCACGGAGTTTGATTTGAGAAGCAACCCTGGCGTGGAGAAAAACTACGGGAAACTTCTGCTTGAAATGGTTTCTGTTGTTCCAGATGGAGTTGTATGCTTCTTTGTCAGTTATTCATACATGGATGGTATTGTTAATAGTTGGCATGAATCATGCATCCTAAGGGTAAGACATTCTTGAATCCTTTTCTCCTGGATGTCAGCTGCCATATTATAAGTTTAATTAAGATATCTGACTTACCACCTTTCTATTGTATTGATACGTTTTGAATGTGTTTCAGGAGATAATGCAACATATACTTGTCTTCATAGAGACTCAGGATGTTGTTGAAACTACTTTGGCATTAGACAATTATCGTAGAGCTTGCGATTGTGGAAGAGGTGCTGTGTTTTTCTCGGTTGCCAGGTATCTCCAACTTCCTGTGTGGTTTTTCTAATTGTTTAGTCGTTAAACTGAATAATCTTTCAAGTTTTTGTTGAACACAATCGGAAATACAATTGAAGGGTTTTACAAGCACAAGAAGTAATTAACACTTAAAATCCTTGCAGCCTAACATTATAGAACACCTCTGTTGAGTTGTATTGTTTAATTGATAAGATACATTAGTGTATAGTGTATAATAACCTTGCTAGACTTTAGGGAGGACAAACATAGGGCTTTATAGGGTAAAGCTTATTTCAATCATTTGTAGCAGTGTTCTCTAAATATGTAGACCGGTTGATGGTCATCAACCTGAGACAATTAACGTGTCTTTCGTACCCGAAATAATAAGAGAATTCTTGTGTTGCGCAGTTTTTGGTCTAATTGTCCTGGTTATTTTGCTGCGTTTATAAGTTGCTGTCTAAGATTTTTTGCTTATTTTTCTATTTTGTGCATTACATTACCTTATTTTTGCAGAGGGAAAGTGGCGGAGGGTATAGACTTTGATAGACATTATGGCAGACTCGTAATTATGTTTGGCATACCTTTCCAGTATGTATACCTTGAGCAGGTTAGTTGCTACCACTTTTCATGTGACTCACATGAATCAGATTCTTGTTAGCATTTATACCCAATCTTGCTTGTGATATTATGTTTCGTGACGTCCACTTTTGTACCTCGGTTGCACTAATATCATACTCGGCATTTTTCATCATCTTGGATGAAGTTTTCGCCAAGAAACTTTATATGCTTGACATACTCGAGACTAACATGCATATGCTAATAATACCATGTACCATCATGCATCTAATTGCTCAAGTTGTGTAAGTTTTTCTTGAATTTGAGTAATCTTTGTTCGTGTTTCTTTAGCTTGCGATTTTTTTAATTATTAATTTCATGTCTTTTGGTGGCTTAACCAGCTTTGTTTCGCAGAATATTGCTTGCAAGATTGGAATACTTACAGGAGACTTTTCAAATAAAAGAGGGCGATTTTTTGACATTTGATGCTTTGGTACTTTAGACCGAGCTCCTTTCCTTGAGAAAATTATGGTAGAATACCTGCATTCACTTGTAATAATCCACATTTATATTCAGAGGCAAGCTGCTCAATGTGTGGGAAGAGTCATCCGATCAAAGGCAGATTACGGGATGATGATCTTTGCTGACAAGAGGTATGTGTTCACTGATATTTGCGATTTTCCATGTTCTAAATCTTTAAATTTTAGCTGTAAAATTGTACCCAATAACGACACGGAGGTATAATAAGTCAGTAAGAACGCTAGTATGCATAATCCGAGGACTTTAGTTTCATGTGGGTAATCCAACACTACCAGTTCAGGTACTTATATTAATCCATGTTTTTTGATTGGACTGGTTTCAGATATAGCCGTCACGACAAGCGGTCAAAACTACCTGGTTGGATTCTGTCACATTTACGTGAGGCACACCTGAACTTGAGTACCGACATGGCTGTGCATATTGCAAAGAGGTAATGGCATACCGATACCTATATTAATATCCTTTTAACTTATTATGGAGAATACCAGCCTCTGTTTTATGGTCAAATCTTTGTTGAGGTACTGCGTGTTATATATTATGAGATTACGAAGACTCTCTCTTAGGTCAATATTTTCGTTCTTTTTACAAAATGCAGTTCTTGAGAAGGATAGCTCAGCCGTACGATAAGAATGGGGCTATGGGCTAAAGAACCCTTCTGTCACAAGAAGACTTGGAGAAGATGGCCAATGGAGCTGACGAAATGCAGTTTTGAGTTTATACTTGCAGCTCGCAAAATCCAATTTTCTTTCGTTGGTTGTATCCCTGCAAACAGTTGTTTTGAGTAAATAACAGTGTCCATCAATGTCGAGAACTGCAATTTTTTTTGTATAATAGACTTCTGACTTTTGCAAACGTTGGCAAGAGATTTGAATCCACCTGCAGAATTTCGTCTGAGGAGGCATGTTGCACATGAATCTCAATAAGATCGCAACAATAGTTTATTTTATCCTTTGCCTACATGAATCTCAATAAGATCAAAAAACATGTTTGATTAATGTTGACTTTTGACTTTTTTGATCACTGCATTCACTGATAAATTAATAATAAGCAACTCAATTTTTATCACTTATAGATTTACTATTCACATTTAATAGTATATAAGTGAATTATGACTTTGATTATTCTTAATTTCATCTGAATTATTTACGAAGAAACTCGTTCTTCTCATTTGATCATTAAAAACAAATATGACGCATATTCATATGAACAATTAAATAAAGTTTCTCTTCTCTTGGCTAACTTTATTTTCCTGTTTGTGTTGCCGGCATTTTACATCATGTGCTATGTTATATTATATAGGTTTTGTTTCTTGATTTTTTTGGTTGCAATAGGTTTTTTGTTAATGTATTTGACAAGAAAGAGAAATTTTATTTGCAAAGTGATAGATGATGTATTTCACCTCTCAGAAAGTCGCACGCCACTTCCTAACACTTGTGTATGGAAAAATAAGATAAATTTGCAAAATACCAAGCAGAGATAATTTGCCGAGTAATTTGTCACATGGAAGTATATGTCTATATAACATAACATAGAATATCTCTATACGTTTCTCCCATGAACTTCTTATTGTGTGCTCATAAAAGTTTGATTATTTAAAACTGAAACCTCTTATTTAGTTAAATATTATGTCATATTGCTGCAAATTAAAAAAATATCAATCTACTAAAACAAATAGCATTATCGTAATTCTTGTAACCAGATTTATAAAGAGTAGTATTTCTTATTAATAGTTATGACTATGCTCTATTTAATTTTTGTTACTTGTATTAAAATGTAACAGTAAATAATTTTAGATATTGTTAATGTATATGTTATGAGTACTGCGGTTATTTTATTGAAAAATCATCAAAATCACTTATATTTTGCAAATTTCAACACTCTTAGCTTACTGCTTAAAATTAATTTTGGAGCTTTCAAACTTAAATTATGAACATATACTTTTTAAGAAGAGTTTGCAAACACTACCGGATTTTGAATGAAATCCAACATTTCTAATGGTTTTCAGTTTCATTATAGTAGTTCCTTACTTATTTTTGATGAATAATACTTCTAATCTCAAAATCAAATATAAACATGCATAGTATATTTGTTATTTGACTTTATTTTGTTGTTTTTTAAAACCACTTGTAATCTAAGTATAGAAACAGATTAAGATGCATTTTTTTTTTAAGATATATGATTTGGCCAAATTAACATAACTTAGAATAATTAGCGAAAGGTGAAATGAATCCCCAAAATCCATCTTCCCCAATTTGAACCTTAATCCTCAATAACACTCAAAAATCACTCCCACCCTTTTCAATTTACTGTTCATTCATCAGATCCATTCATTCATTCATTCATTCATTGATTGATTCCGTTAATCTTGCGATGCTCATCCGAATTCTTGCTCTACTCTCATTATTATTGTTCACGTTAAATCCCACAATAGTTGCCGCATCAAGGATTCGACCCCCACCCCCCTTCAACATTTCCCACTTCCTCTTCCCTAAAGTCACCACCTTTAGTGAATCCACCACCCCTCCTCAACCCCCTCACTTTTTGCAGGTCAGTTTTTGTTAAATCTTGAAACCCAATTTAATATGATTGATGTTAATTGCCGTGTTGAATGTATTAGTTAAGATGGCTATGTGTGCATCAAAATGTGGTTTTAAGAATCAGTATATGATGTGTTTTTAGAAAAGAAGTCCCTTTTCTTGTTGATTGAGTTGAGTTGAACTGGGAGAATTTTGGGATTTTAGTTAGTAGAACTGGTTTGTGTTTAGTGATGGATAAATCCTCTTCATCTGTTGGTTTATTGAATAATCTGATGTGGGTTAACGGGGTACATTGGTGACGTTGAATTTAAGGCCTGGGTTATGATTATGAGGTTGAATTTACAAGTTCTGTGATTTTCTTGTGGTTTTCGCTTAGGGTGTTTTGGATGGCATAGCGAAAAAAGAGAAATGGGAGTTGGACGACCTCCGGGTTCCGGAGTTGGATGTTAAGAAAGCCAAATATGGGACGCTGCAAAGATATGAGTTCCGGGTTCGGGTTGGGAAGAGCGACGTTGTGCTCAAGATGTACGAAGAAGGAAATGAAAGGAAGCACATGGTTGCACTAATGAGAAATGGGTCATCAGATTTTGAAACTCTGGTCAAGGAAATTGGTTCGAAGACTGTGATTGATAGTTTTACAATTGAAGGCCCTTTTGAGTTGCGGGCAGCTGGAAATGATGGTCTGCTCGGACTTATGTTGCCGGTATGTTATTTTCGCATCTAGTCGTTTTGTCTTTTTACAGTATTGTTTTCTTGTTGAAAATGCTAATTTTTTATAATGTTATGATGTTATCATTTGCTTTTGTCCCCAGCTTAAAAATCTTAGACTGAATGTCATGTAGTTGATTTGATGTGAATACACACTTGGAAAGATAAGAACAGATAGTTATACGAGGCATTCTAGCGTTGTTGAGCTAATGGGATCTATTTTAGTTAGATAGTGTACGTTGAAGAAAAACCAACTACATCACCAACAAAATAATACTTGTTTTTGTTTGATTCTAAGGTGTTGTATGCGATGAAATATTAGATTGATGAGCTTGATTTACTCCTTTTAGTTAGAAGCATATAGTTCCTAGATGAGGAAAGAGTCACTGGTCTAATGTTTATTAAGAGGCTTATTGTCAGCTCATTCACTTAGCAATAACAACACTTTAAATTAGTGCTTTTGGTGCGGAATCATTTCAACATATTGTTCGTAGTGTTATTACCTTGTTGGGTGGCATTTTTTAATCACAAGTGCAGCACTACTTTCTTGAATTGGGGCGGCTGCTTTTATTAAGTATGGTGCGGGGCGGCTGATTTAATTAAGTATGGTGCGGGGCGGCTGATTTAATTAATCATGGTGCAATTTATGTTTGGCTTCCCACAGCATTTGAAGATCATCCCATTCAACAAAAACACATACAATTCTTCTCTTATAATTAAGTGTAATTAATAAAAAGAGTGTTGTTAGTGTGTTGTAAGTGTGAGGTAAAATAGAGAGTTTGTGCGACTTTACTACGGTAAAAGTCGGAGAGTTGTAATTCCTATTTTACACTCATAGTGAAGTTCTTCTACATTGCCTGTGGTTTTTTACCTTAAAGTAATTTGGGGTTTTCCACGTAAAATATGTGAGTCGTTTCTCGTCTTTCATTTATTGCTGTGTTTTTCCGCTATATCCGAAGGGTCCACTTTACAACAAGTGGTATTAGAGCCTCTGTTCATATCCGGGGTCTCGGTAATATCTGTGGGTGTCGTACTGAAATTAATTTTCAATGACGGTGGTACGTGATAGAAACAATGACGGCGAAATTCGAGATCGAAAACTTCAACGGGAGTAATTTCTCGTTGTGGAAGCTGAAGATCAAAGCTATCTTGCGGAAAGATGGGTGTCTCGCGGCGATCGGCGACAGGCCGGTGGAAATCACAGATGATACGAAGTGGAACGAGATGGACGGCAACGCTATCGCAAATATTCACCTGGCGTTAGGTGATGGCGTGTTGTCAAGCGTTGAGGAGAAGAGGACAACTAAGGAGATATAAGACCATCTCAACAAGCTGTATGAGGCGAAGTCCCTGCACAACAAAACTTTCCTTAAACGAAATTGTACACACTGAGGATGGCGGAATCTACCCCGGTGACTGAGCACCTCAATGTTTTAAATACTCTATTTTCTCAATTGACATCGTTGAGTCATAAAATAGAAGTGGTTGAACGTGCTGAAATTCTGCTGCAAAGTCTGCCCGATTCGTATGACCAGCTTGTCATCAACTTAACAAATAATGTCCTCACGGATTATTTGGTCTTCGACGAAATTGCAGCCGCTATTCTGGAAGAAGAGAGTCGGCGCAAGAACAGAGAAGACAGGGAGGCAGGTTCGCAACAAGCAGGTGCCTTGTCAGTGACAAGAGGGAGAACGACGGAGCGCGGTGCAAGTGGGAGTAAGAAACAGGGGAGATCCAAGTCAAAGACCAAGGGCAGTTGTTGGCACTGTGGCAAGAAAGGTCACTTGAAGAAGGACTGTTGGAATCTTAAGGATTCGAACAAAAAGAGTTCTGATCCTCAGGGGAACGTTGCTAGCACTTCAGATGATGGTGATTTCAGATGATGGTGATGTACTATGCTGTGAAGCAGCAACAGCTATTCGAGGTATGCGTGGTTTCGATGATGTATGGCTTATTGATTCAGGAGCCAGTTTTCATATGACTCCCCGGAGGGAGTGGTTTCATGAGTATACACCGATCGCTGGAGGATCTGTGTATAGCTGTAAAAATGAACCTTTGAAAGTTGTTGTCATCGGTACAATCAAGCTGGAGATGCATGACGGGATTGTTCGGATCATTCGAGATGTCCGACACGTGGAGGGATTATGCAAGAATTTGTTGTCTTATGGACAACTGGATGATCTTGGTTGTGAGATTGGGTCGCGAAACAAGATCATGAAAGTTAAAAAGGGTGCGCTTGTACTGATGAAGGCGGACAAGATTGCCGAAAACTTATACATGGTACAGGGGAGGGCTCTGCAAGTGGGAGAAGCGTCAGTGGCTTCATCTGAGTCGATTGAGAAATCATCAATGATTTGACATCAGCGGCTCGGGCATATGTCGGAACAAGGCATGAAGGTTCTTGCAGAGAAGAAACTACTTCCGGGCCTCACAAAGGTATCTTTAGTTTTTTGTGATCATTGTGTTGTTGGCAAGCAACATCGTATAAAGTTTAGTAGTTCAGATTCTAGAAGTAAAGTCATTCTAGAATTGATTCACTCTGACGTGTGGCAAGCACCAGTACTATCCCTGGGAGGTGCAAAGTATTTTGTGTCTTTTATAGATGATTATTCCAGGAGATGTTGGGTGTACATGATCAAGAGTAAGGCCGAAGTGTTCTCGATGTTCAAGACGTACAAAGCGCTGGTGGAACTTGAATCTGGGAAAAAGATCAAGTGCCTTAGATCTGACAATGGAGGGGAATATACTGGCAAGGAGTTTGAAGACTTCCGTAAAGATGCTGGGATTAAGAGGCAGTTTACTACGGCATACACTCCGCAGCAGAATGGGGTGGTAGAGCGGATGAACAGGATCTTGTTGGATAAAACAAGAGCCATGATGCAGGCTGCAAGCTTAGAAAAGTCGTTCTGGGCAGAAGCAATCAATACCGCCTGTTATGTGGTGAACCGATCTCCGTCAACAACACTGGGGCTGAAAACACCGATGGAGGTGTGGACAGGTAAACCAGTTGATTATTTTAATCTCCATGTATTTGGGAGTCTCCCTTATGTTATGTTCAATACTCAAGAGAAAACAAAGCTGGACCCAAAATCCAGGAAGTGTTTGTTCTTAGAGTATGCTAAATGAGTGAAGGGGTATTGTTTGTGGGACCTCACTGCCCACAAGATCGTTGTAAGCAGGGATGTTATCTTCACGGAAGATAAGAAATGAAATGGTAGCAGTGCAAGTGAAGATCCAGAAACTACGACAGTGGTAGTCGAGAAGGATGCTGAGCAGGAGGGTCCTGCTGAACCAGAGCATGAACCTGAGGAGACACAAGAGTCTGGAGTCTCGGGGATACGTCGATCGACACGTGTCAAGAGACCACCAGGCTGACACACAGGTTTTTTAATGGAGAACAATGTTGCGTACTGTCTTTTAACTGAGGACGGGGAGCCATCAACTCTTCAGGAATCAATGAGTAGTTCAGATGCAGCTCAGTGGATGACAGCAATGCAGGAGGAAATCGAAGCACTCCATAAGAATAAGACGTGGGAACTTGTGTCTTTACCACAAGGGAGGAAACCCATTGGCAACAAATGGGTGTACAAAATCAAACGTAACAGTGATGACCAAGTGGAGAGGTATCGTGCACGATTGGTGGTGAAAGGATATGCTCAGAAGGAGGGGATTGATTTCAACGAAATATTTTTCCCGGTGGTCCGAATGACAACTGTACGGGTGGTTCTGGCGATGTGCGCTACATTTGATTTACATCTTGAACAATTAGATGTAAAAACGACTTTTCTTCATGGTGATCTTGAAGAAGAAATTTACATGCTCCAACCAGAAGGATTTATTGAAGAAGAAAAGAAGAACTTGGTTTGCAGGTTGACCAAATCTTTGTACGGTCTCAAACAGGCGCCGAGGTGTTGGTACAAAAGATTTGATTCATTCATAATGAGCCTTGGATACAACAGGCTGAATGCAGATCCTTGTGCATATTTCAAGAGATCTGGTGATGACTTTGTTATTTTACTGTTGTATGTTGATGACATGTTGGTTTCAGGCCCCAACAAAGCTCGTATTGAAGAATTGAAGGCTGAACTGGCTAAGGAATTTGAAATGAAGGACTTAGGACCAGCAAACAAGATTCTAGGGATTCAAATCCACCGAGACAGAAATAGCAGGAAGATTTGGCTTTCTCAGAGGAACTATCTGTTGAAGATTTTGCGGCGGTTCAGTATGCAAAATTGTAAGCTAATCTCTACCCCTCTTCCTGTTAATTTCAAGTTATCCTCAAGTATGTGTCCTAACAGTGAAGAAGAGAGAAGGGAGATGTCTCGAGTAACGTATGCATCAGCAGTGGGAAGCTTAATGTTTGCCATGACCTATACTAGACCAGACATTGCACATGCAGTGGGAGTGGTTAGTCGATACATGGCGGATCCGGGAAGAGAGCATTGGAGTACAGTAAAGAGAGTTCTGAGATACATTCAGGGAACCTCAGATGTTGCATTATGTTATGGAGGATCGAGTTTTACAGTCAGGGGCTATGTTGATTCTGACTATGCAGGTGATCTTGACAAAAGCAAGTCCACGACAGGATATGTGTTTACTCTTGCTGGAGGTGTAGTGAGTTGGGTTTCGAAGTTACAGTCAGTTGTTGCGACATCAACAACGGAGGCTGAATACGTGGCAGCTACGCAGACCAGTAAAGAGGCGATTTGATTGAAAATGGTTCTGGAGGAACTCGGGCACAAACTAGAGAGTATTTCTCTATTCTGTGACAGTCAGAGTGCGTTGCATCTTGCAAGGAATCCAGCGTTTCATTCCAAGACAAAGCATATTCGGGTCCAGTATCACTTTGTTCGTGAGAAAGTCGAGGAGGGTACTGTGGATGTGCAGAAGATTCACACTAAAGATAACATAGCTGATTTCATGACGAAGAGTGTTAATGCTGACAAGTTTGTTCAGTGTCGGTCCTCGTGTGGTCTGGTGAAAACGTAAGCAACATGAATGGCGAGGTAGAAAGAATTGTGTGAAGATCTGATTAGTTACTAATCGAATTTTCAAGTGGGAGATTGTTGGGTGACATTTTTTAATCACAAGTGCAGCAATACTTTCTTGAATTGGGGCGGCTGCTTTTATTAAGTATGGTGCGGGGCGGCTGATTTAATTAAGTATGGTGCGGGGCGGCTGATTTAATTAATCATGGTGCAATTTATGTTTGGCTTCCCACAGCATTTGAAGATCATCCCATTCAACAAAAACACATACAATTCTTCTCTTATAATTAAGTGTAATTAATAAAAAGAGTATTGTTAGTGTGTTGTAAGTGTGAGGTAAAATAGAGAGTTTGTGCGACTTTACTACGGTAAAAGTCGGAGAGTTGTAATTCCTATTTTACACTCATAGTGAAGTTCTTCTACATTGCCTGTGGTTTTTTACCTTAAAGTAATTTGGGGTTTTCCACGTAAAATATGTGAGTCGTTTCTCGTCTTTCATTTATTGCCGTGTTTTTGTTGTATGGGATGATCTTCAAATGCTGTGGGAACTTCCAAACATAAATTGCACCATGATTAATTAAATCACCGCCCCGCACCATACTTAATTAAATCAGCCGTCCCGCACAATACTTAATAAAAGCAGCCGCCCCAATTCAAGAAAGTAGTGCTGCACTTGTGATTAAAAAATGCCACCCAAGAAAGAGTCACTGGTCTAATGTTTATTAAGAGGCTTATTGTCAGCTCATTCACTTAGCAATAGCAACACTTTAAATTAGTGCTTTTGGTGCGGAATCATTTCAACATATTGTTCGTAGTGTTATTACCTCTCATCCTTAGCATTGCTCGCTATGAATACCGGACAATCAAATTGTGGTCTGATATTATGCCATTCCTTCTTGCTAATAGGTTGTAATGTTGACAGCCATTGCACTATGTATTTATTTTTCGTATTTTGTTTTCGGCTTCCCGTATTCATCCTACAGCCTGTGGTACAGGCTTATTTTCTAGAAGTATGTATAACACGACAATACTCCTCTGCACCTGTTGTTTGCATTCAAATGAGTGTCAGTTTTACACAGTAAATAAACACTAAATGTTGGTGATGATACACTGAGGCATGGATAAAATTCGATTTTGGTGTATGTTTCGGTTCGCTAAAATTTAAAAACTTTTCGTAACGTGTTGAAATCGTTTCGACATGTTCTCAAAAACTCATAAAAGTTTGTAGTTGTGATGAACAGGAAACTAGGTGTATATTTCATTTCAGTGAAGTCAAAAATGAAAACGTTTGGATACTTTTCAAGGAAACTAATGGGAGTTTTCATCCATGCACTTCGGCGGGAAATATGTTGTTTCTTTTGGGAGCTGGTACATATGCGACTTGTTTGATAGTTGGTAGATCAATTTGGAGATCAATTGTGGTAATATGGAACATTTAGAGAGGGCCTTGATCATGTGGTTTAGTCTTAAATATAGAATTCTGGCTTAATTTCAATCAGTGTATCAATTATGCCTACAACAAAGTTGTTGTGTGCGTGCTGGGAGCTGTCAGGACCTGTTTGAAGTTGTAAACTTGTCGAGATCATTTGAAATGTTTTTCAAATTGATTAGGGCCTTGCTTGGGTGTTTGTTTTGAGTGCTGAAAGTTATGAAGAAACATAAAGTGCTTGAAAGGTGTTTCAATGTAGTAAAGGTATGGCGTCAAGTCAAATGTTACGAAAGGTGCTGATTTTGTTATGTTATGTAAAAGATGCTTGTGATTATGTTTGTGCTTTTGGGATATTTAGTTGTATGGCAAAATGATAAAAGTTAAAGGTTTACTAATATTTAAACATGCAGTGTGAGCTTGGATACTATTTAAACTTAATCATCTTGTTACAAAGGGTATGCAATTTCATGAATATGTAGTGATGCACACAGTCTCAATCTCCTGCTTCTTTTGTTCTCAAGATAAACCTTCTCTGTTACTTGTAGAAAACATAAAAGTCTTTGTTTCTTGCTTTTGTATGCTCCTTAGTCCTTAGTAATACAAATGTGGCACCCATGCTAAGAGCTCCTTTATTTCTTCTTAATTTGTCAGTTGAACATTTCGCACTCTGGCTTGAGGCGAATATCAGTTGGTGAAGGCATCACTGTAGAGGTGAAAGGCGCAGAAGAAATTTCTATAACTCATCCTCGGGATCGTAAGCAACCGCCGTATGGCATTTTAAGTGAAACATGCACATCATCTTTGCCTATAAGCATAAAAGGTTCTGCAAAAATAGTGGCCTACAGAAGTAAAAGACCCGCCGCATTAATTCCAACAGTTTTCTCCTCAAATGAAACAATAAAATTACTGCCTGACAAATGTTACGTCTGGTCAAATTACAAGAAACCCAGGCATCTTTTTAGTTCAACCGTGTTTCTGGCAAAAACTCTGAGGATTTTTCTCAGTGAAATAGCCGATCCTGCTGTTGGATCTGTCAAGTCGAGAATCAGTGCATCAAACGTGTTTCGCTTTAAGTTGGAACTGGAAAGATATATCAGAAGCAACGATACTTACTGGAGTACGTTGGCTGAGTGGAGAACGAGGCCTATCTTTGAACGTGTGTGGTTTGAAGTAGCTGCGGAACTTGAAGGCGAGATTCTGAAGCCTCTCACGATCAAGAAGGTTAGGCCTTTTATTGATGTAGATTCATTGGCTTGGAGTAGTTTGTTATCCAATCTTTCGTTTACGAAGTTTCCGTCTGTGCTTGTCCCTCCTGAGCCACTGACTCTGGATGTGAAATGGTAGGGAAGGGAAACAAGTCATTATTTCTCGTCCCCTGTATAACAATGTGTTCATATATACATAAACATCTCTGCTCATGAGCATTGTTAGTTTTGTAATGTAAAAACGAGCTGCTGTAAAGTTAATTGCAAGAATGTAATTACAGAGTTGTTGTGATGAGATCCTACTGTCATAGATTGTAATTGACAAACGCATGTGTTGTTGGGTAAAAAACATCAAATCCCCTATCAAATGCCTTGTCTTGCAATTTGCTATCTATTCTTCGAAAAATTACAGTGACACGTTGCAAATCAGATATAGGATATAGAGGGCGGTACACTTTATTCTGTTTCTACTTTCGATTTGCGAACTTTCGATATTTTGTCTTCAAAGACATTTTTTATTAGGTTTTTAAAAACCCTGCACCGAATTCCTTCTTTAATTAAGAGGGTGAAACTGATACTTCACATTGAATTAGGGAATTTGGTGCATGGTTCTGGACAATGTGAGGGAATTTTGTGTAGATTTTAAAAGTACAAGGGGGATTTCGTGCAAGGTTTTTGAACACGAGAGAGTTCTATTCTAAAATAATGTCTAAACTTCATGTGTCGAGCAGTCGACTGAGTGGAGGGTCCATCGCGCAGTTTCTTCGATCAACAGTAATAACATGATGGTGATCTGTCTTCATATTGGGCTGGCCTGCATACTGCCACTTTATAAAGGGAAATTATTTGAAAATTGGGTAAAACACAATTCATATTTATATCGAAAGTGTACCTTGATCCGTACAAATTAGAGTTTGCTCGAGAATTGTGGGACTTCAATCTTCCAGATACTAATGTTTGTCCTCGATGAGATTTCGTTCAATTGATTGAAAAAGAGGAGAAGACTGTTTTCAAGAATAGTCTTAGTAAGTATTACACATTATAAAGACAATACTTATATGCTTGTTGGACTACTTAATTTGATCACTTTGTTAACCTAATACTTATTATTAGCTAAAACATATATTTTAATTTGTTTGTTCACTAATTAAATTATTGGAAATAATCTAACACCTACAAAATTAAACGCATTACGATAGAAGTCATCTCAACTGGCCTAACCTTCTATTTTTCTTTTTCTTTTTATGATTACCGGCCTAGCTTTTGATAATCTCTCGTGAATCACGTGATCAAGTACTAAGAGAAATTGCGTACTAATGTTTAAGTTCAGTAACAAAGAAAATTACTCTATCAAAAAAAAATAATAATATTAATAACAAAGAAAACGTCATTTTTGAGGGGCCATGGCCCAGTTTCTAAGACCAACAGTCAATAAGCATTGTTATCAGCTGACATAATATATTGGGCTGATTATAATCTGATACACTTTGTAAACAAGGGAAGTAATTTGAAAATTGGGTAAACTGCAATTAATATTTATAGATTTCGAATATAGTATCAGTTCGAAATGCAATTAATATTTATAGATTTCAAATATTCCAGAGAAAAAGTACATACCTCGTTGAAGAATCATTCTCTTTAATTCTATAACCAAACCACGAAAAACATCCCTTATAATTACAAAACATATGAAATCATAACAATGTAAGAAGTTTAACATCTTATGAGCTTTCCACATTTATTCTATCACAAAAATACACACGTGCTATTATATTTTTGCTATGCCATTCAAAAAGGTCGGTGAAAAAGTTGATCCTAAAATTTTACTGCGATAAAAAGCTTTGATATACTTGGACTAACGATAACTTTTCATATGAGATAGTAATTGAATGGAGCACGTTGCGTTCTAAAAAAAAATGGAGCACGTTTAAAATTAGCCTTTTGGAATCATAAATTGCATTAAATTCACCGAATACAAACGTGTTGTGCTGACCGTTCAAGACTATAAACAATGAATAAGGTGGGAACATTCCCTTCTATCAACTATGAGAACAACGTATGGTGTCCCATATTCACCTGTACTAATAGTTACAGAGCTGAGTAAACAAGCTTTTTGTACGTGACCTCCAAATTTTATCTATCTAGTAGATAATAGATTAAACTAATTACAATTAAAAAAACGACATCTCAACTGGCCTAACCTTTTTTTTTTACTCTTTTTCTTTGTTATGATTATTGGACTAACTTTGATTATCTCAGCTCTGATAAATCACGATCTGATGTTTAAGTCGATAACAAAGAAAATTGCCTCTTTTCCTCAAGTGTTTCTCAAATCTCTTGAATATGTCTTTGATTTCAAAACTTTACAGCCTTAGTTACAGGTGATTGAAATTTTTAATTTCAAAAACCAAAAGTTACCTAGTTTCAGAGCTGTAGCAAGTGTCCTGGAACTGTACTTGATTCAGTACTAGCCGTCTAGCCGCATGAGACGCATGGCCTATTTGTGTGTGTGTGTGTGTTTTCAATCGAAAAAAGAGGTTATATTCGCCAGTAAAAAATATACAGGTTGTTCTATGCATTTAGCTTTTAATTTCGTGTCTTTTAATTTTGTACGTTCTCAATTCTCAATATTGTTTTCTTCATTTTCTATTCATTTTTTTAAATATTTTTCTATCCATTCAAAAGACGAGAATTTCAATGCGTAGTTATTACTTATTATCTACTTTCTATTAGGTCGTGGACACTGAAAATACTATTGATCAAGTTCGGTATTGAAAATATAGGGTAACATTTTTTGTAAAATCCGTATTAGGAGTGCACCTAATATAAATAGTACCGCCATCTAATATAACTGTAATCATACTAATTTAGTGTTATTTCGTCTAGGTTACAATACAATGAAAATGTGATACAACTTGGCCTGAAATATACCAAATTATGCTAATCTATTACAAGGAATGACCTGAAATAAAAAGCATTGATATACTTGGACTAACGTGTAACGATAACTTTTCATATATGATAGTAATTGATGGAGCACGTTTAAAATTAGGCTTTTGGATTCATAAATTAAATTGAATTCAATGTATAGAAACGCGTTGTGCCGACTTTTCAAGATTATGAACAATAAATAAGGTGAAAACAATGTTTTTAAAAGCGGACCGAACGTTTAAGCAGTGAACGAACTGGTTACAAGTTTGATCGGTTTAGTCGGTCGAACCACTGGTCTAAGCGGTACAGACGAATTGATAAAAAATGTATAATGATTGGCCATGAATTGAGTCGAGTTACTGTCGGGCAGTAAGGGACAGTAAGGACTGTCGATTTAAGTAATTTCGCTTGATACCCATCTATTTACGCGCCGCTGGCAGTCTGGAGTTGGTTGTAACCCGCGTGCTGGATCGACATGTACTCCAGCATGTCTCTTGATTGTTTGTGAGGTCGCTCTTCGTCGAGAGGTATAAGGTAGAATAATAGAAGTTATAAGGCTGAATTTGTTTATTGTTAAGCACAAGTTCATTAACTATTCTATGAGAACTCCAGTACCATTGCTACATCAAATTTTCTAGTTGAACTGTTTCTACTGGTAAGACCACTCCCGAATGTATCCATTAAGTCACAATTAATTCTTGTATTACCAGTTCTTTTATATGAATCTCACTAAGTCATTAAAGACTTATTCCTCGTTTCTTCTGTCCATTCCTCAGGATAAAATCAACATCGCAGCATGGACCAAGTGAATAATTGTTCAAGCGTGCATTTTGGAATATTCGTATTTTGTCATTAGTGCATAACCATTAAAATAGTCACATTATTTGTAATACCAAGACTTTCGTTGTATATATCAAAATATAATTTATAAAACGTGTATGATTTTGATCCTGAACAAGTGAGACCCCTTCCTATGAGTTGTGCTTTAGTCTGGATTGGGTAAAATAGTTGACCACCACTGAACCAACTCGGATTGGAAGATGGCTCGTGGGGCGCGATCGTCACATAAGGTATTTCGATGACGTTTTTGGTGGACTTGGTGTTCCACGTTTGATTGGTATAGCCAATCGTTGCTATAAGGTGTTTCAATGACGTCTCAGTTGGTTGAGCTAATGATCCATATTTATTGATTGGTGTAGCCAATCTTTGCCGTAAGGTGTTCTGGCGAAGATTATATCCAGAAATGTCAAGATATGTTAGAAGTCTTGGTCGCGCTCGCTTTCTATCAAGTATTGTAACTTATTATGTAGTTAACGTTGCTTTCAATTATGTGTGTTATTTGTAACAAGCTTATAGCGTAGTATGCTCTAGCTTGAAGGGGAGTGTTAGAATATAAATATAGAATACATGTGGTAGGTGTAGTCATAGGAATCCTCTAATTCCTTCCATATTTATGTATGCTTTATCCATATCAATCATACTTAGTTATTTTCCTTCTCTTATATTATTACAAAAAGGAATTATGGAATCGGATTGCTTGGAACTCATTTGCTCAATTACACACCCTTGTAAAGTTGCTCGTTGGACTGCCCACCCTATTATAATTGGCATTAAAAAACTTTGGTCTTCATGGCCACTTTAGCGATTTATTTTTGTAAATAGGAATGAAAACCAAGTTTCCCATAGCTTAGTTCATTGGGCTTCTTCAAACACTTGGTCGAATCACTTTAATTCCTATAGCCCTCCATCATGTAGCTTATGCGATGGAGGTTCTTTTGTTGTTTTGTGACACATTTTGGTCTTAATGAAATATCTTTAGTTATCAAAAAAAACATTTGTGTAATGTACCTCCGTTTGAGACATTGTCACATTTTAAGGTAGGCTCATCACATTAACAAGTAAGTAATCAAATCCACATTTTAAGTGGCCCAAATATGAATCACTCACGTGTTATGATACACGACACATGATGCACCAACATTCCAAAGCATTTTATGTGTTTATTTCTACGTGTCTTTGTCCGTGTATCATAGCATCACTCACGTGTTGTGATACACTCCACATGATGCATCAACCTTACAAAGCACCTTATGTGTTTGTGTCATGTTCCTTTATCTATGTGCCACTAAAAGTACACTAAATATAGTTTTAAGAGTACATCTTGATTTAAGGGCCGCTCAATTCATAACATATGGTTTTCTCAAATAAACCAAATATTAACATTAGAATGAAAAAAACAAATTAGTCACCGAGAAAGGGATTATCCACTAATTAACAAACATTAATAACAATAATAATCCTCATAAACGAAAGCCGGAGGAGGAACCGGAAGCACCCTCATGACTAGGCGGCAACGACGTGGTAACGTACTCCCTAACCTCCCTCTCAATCACATTCCTCATCACATCCCAAAACCCCGTCGGCAAACTCTCCCCCCTCCTCCTCTCCGCCAGTACCCTCTCACCACCCCCCATCCCCGGCGGCGCAAGGCACAACTCCGTCATCGGATCCTCAAAGTTACTAATATTACACCCCGACCCCACATTTTCTCCCTTATTATCATCATCACACACCTTCACTTCTCCCATTTTACTCTTGTGCATCTGCTGATACCTCCTCTTCAGCGTCGAGTTCCAATGATTCTTAACCGCATTGTCCGTACGCCCCGGCAGCATCCTTGCAATGGTTGCCCACCTGTTCCCGTACTTGTCGTGCGCCGCCAAAATGGTATCATCCTCCGCCGCGGAAAACGGGCGGTGCTCAACACTCGGGCTGAGCTGGTTGCACCACCGCAACCGGCACGATTTACCCGACCGGCCCTTTATGTATTTGCTTATTAAAGACCAGTTCCGGGGCCCGTAACGGTCAACCAACCGGGTCAGGATCTTGTCCTCCTCCGCGCTCCACGGACCTTTGATCCTCTCCGACTTGTAGTTCATGGTTTTGTTTGACGACGAGTCCGAGGATGTTTCCGATGAAGATGAACTCGCTGATGAGCATCTATTCATGAATATGTCCATTCTGACTCTTGAATTGAGTTATAACAAGTTGGACCAATGGGATGTGTTTTTCTTTTGCTTTTGAGTGAGGTAGTGAGGTGAATTTGAGTGAAAGGGAGTATTTATAGATACATGGTAAAAAGGGGTGAGGATTATGTATGTTGCACTAGAGAGGAGTGAGAGGAGGGGGGGGGGGTAGGTAGGGAGGTGGGGTGGTTCTTGGAAATTGCCTTGTGTAAAGTTGGTGGGAGTTTGAACAGAAATGAGTGTGCAAAATGCTTCACCCATTCGCTGTACAAAATAAATTATTTGGGATTTTGTTCCTTTTTTTGTGCAGAGGATTGTCATAATTGGTTAAGTTTTGTCGTTTTCTAAAAATGACCGTTTTGGACAGCTCAGCATTGTTAGGCATAATGGAGCCAATTATCACTATTAGGTTTCATTTGTTTTCTATAATTAATTCATTCTAAATTAGCTTCTAATAATCCCATATTACTAACTTAATGTTGGTTTATGGACTCTATTCATATAACGTTGTTGGTTGACATCATAGATAGGCACTTATGTAGTTTTAGAGAAAGATACAAGGCATTAAAATTTTTGTTACGTAAAGTATTAGTTATTGGAGATTATTTGAGATTGTAGCTTGAGTAATGTTGGTCCATTTTTTGTGATGAATAATAATAGTAAGATTAGTGTCTTAAAGGAGATACATTGAATGTGGTGGGGGGATTATATTTATATTTATGAGATAATTTTTGTCTTGTAGCCTAGGTTCAAAGGTTAATCATTGAAAGGGAGGATACTTAAGACACTGTCCTTTGTCCGTACAGAAAATGGGCAATGTTCCTTGAATGTTTAGGTACTGGAGGGCATCAAAATAAATGATCCGAGCCTCACTCAATCTTAGTTATTATTCGTTACGGATTCTTTGTATTGAGTGATCGATCACTTGACAAATTTAGATAGACAGTTGCAATTTCTTCTTTTTATATCTATGCATTAATGTGTACTGCTTAATTGTGATTACAATTTATCTGACAACATTAATAGTTTGTTGCATGCATTAGCCAATGAAGGGTCGTTTTTTTGCGAAAAAGTTTAGGTACATTTGGGAGTCGAAATTGATATGACAGTCGTGTAGCTATTTGGACAAAGTTAATTGCATATCACCAAAAACTTTCAGACAAGTGTTTCAAGAATGTAGCTAAATTTGGTAAATTGAACGCATGTGTATATGTGTTGGAGTTATTCATAATGCATAACGACTCGGATACTAAATGACCAATAATTATATCTCCATAGTCAAAAAATTGTCAAGCAAAATTCTTTTATAAAAAATCTAGGCAACGCAGCTAAAGTTTATAGCATTTCATTAATTGATCTCATTAGTGATTAGTTCGTCTCCACTCTCCAGCAAGCAGTCTCGAATATAAACACGAAAAAATATTTTTAACTCTTAAATTCTCTCTAAACAATCACACGTCCATATTCATCAATAGCAACCTCTCTCTCTCTCTCTCTCTCTCTCTCTCTCTCTCTCTCTATATATATATATATATATATATATATATATATAAGAGTCTTATCAAACTAGGAAAGAGTAGTACTTGGAAAGCAAGTCAAGAGAGTCTTAAAATAAAGATATACAGATATGGTAACCTAATATCTAATACCCCCTCAAGTTGGAACATGAAGATCTCAAGTGCCCAACTTGCGTAAAAGAAATTCTAATTACGCCCTTCCCAAGGCTTTTGTGAATATATCCGCATGTTGCATCGTCGTAGGAACATAAGACGGACAAGTAAGTCCTTCGATTACCACATCACGAATAAAATGACAATCAACTTCAATATGTTTTCATTCATAAAAGACCGGGTTTTGTGTTGTATGAAGCGCGGATTGACTATCACAATACAATGTCATCCCAGCAGGATGACTAACTCCAAGATCACTAAGCAATTGTTTGAGCCATTTGAGTTCACACGTGGTAGCCGCCATATAGCGATACTCTACTTCAGCCGAAGACCGAGACATTGAGTGTTATTTCTTGGCCTTCCAAGACACTGGAGAATGACCAAGTAAAACCAACTAACCAATCAAAGAACGCCGTGTAAGTTGACAACAAACCCAATCATAATCGCATCATCCTTCCAAGACCAAATTGATATCGTACTTACGAAGTATTCCCTGTCCTAGACTTTTCTTCAAGTTGTGAACAACCCGCAAAGCCATCTCCCAATGATTCACCCTTGGTTCGTGCACGAATTGGGACAAAATATGCACGGGGTAAGCAAGGTCAGGTCGAGTCACAGATAGTAAAACCAGTCTCCCTACAAGTCGACGATATGGTGTTGGATCACAGAGAACCGCGCTAGAGGCCAAGGGAAGCTTATGATGTTTTTCCATGGAAAACTCTGCCGGCTTAGCCCCCAATAAACCAATTACTTCAATAATCTCCAAGGCATATTTCTGTTGACAAAGTTAGATGCCTTTGTGATTCCGCGCCACTTCGAGCCCCAAAAATTATTTCAAGACTCCCAATTATTTCATGTAAAAACATTCGCCCAAATATGCCTTAAAGGCAGTTAACGCCACATGATTGTTTCCTACAATCACTAAGTCATCAACATAAACCAACACACTTCATTTAATCACCCCCATGCGTAGGGTAAATCGAGATTAATTAGAATATGACAGAGTGAAACCATATCGCTTCAATGCCACAACGAGTTTAGCAAACCAATAATGAGGAGCTTGCTTCAACCCGTAAAGAGTTTTTTTTAATCTACAAACTGAACTCGGATCATTGATTTTAAAACTCGAAGGAATCTTCATGTACACTACCTCATCCAAGTCACCGTGAAGAAAACTGTTGTGCACATCCATTTGATGTACCTCCCACTTATGTATCGTCGCTACTGCAAAAAATGTGCGCACTGTCACCATCTTTGCTACTTGAGCAAAATTCTCATCATAAAAAATCCCTTTGACTTGATGATGACCAAACACAACCAACGTGCTTTCATGCGTTCTATGTTTCCATTTGAATGATGTTTTATCTTTTACACCCACTTGCTTCCAAGTGCTTTCTTACCGTATGGCAATTTTGCCAATACCCAAGTCCCGTTCTTTTCCAATGCACGTATCTCAATGTTTATGGCGGTGCACTAACCCGCATCCTTCACGGCTTCCTTGCAATTTCTCGGTTCTTTGGCGGTTGTCACGACTGCAACAAAATTTTGATGTCAAGCAGAAACTTGTTCACAAGATACAAAATTTCATTGTACTTTGTTGAAGGGAGTTTAATTCTCATCCCCGTCGCCATTGATTAATTAGTAATGTCCGCATTCGTAGTGTCTCTAGATGTCAGCGCCTCATCATTCACAAATTCCTCTACATCATCCCGTAGTGTATCACCACCAACCTCAACTACTCATCTATTCTCAGAGTCGAAAAGTAGCCCCCTCTGAGGAGGGAAGTGCTCATCGTCATGTGACACATTAAGACTAACCGGGATCGTAGGGGACGGGGTGTGTGTACTAAGAAAAAAGAAATTCATGCTCAGAAAAAAACAACATCCCTGGAGACAAAGAAAACCTTAGACTCCAAATCATACACCTTCCATCCGTTTTCCCATAAGGATACCCCATAAAGATGCACTTACAACTTCAAATAGATACGCCAGTGGATGGGAGTCTATGACATTTATCGGGAAGGCCGGGGCTGCAGTTAAAGTTACATGCAGCCAATGGATCTTTTTACCAAACTACCCTTCTCCCTAATTTTGCAATTCAAGATCATTTATTTATGGTGTTTGCATTTTCACCCCGATTAATTGAATAATTTTATTTTCAGTAGGCTATAAAATGGAATTAGTCCATTACGAGCATATCAGGCCTAGCATGTTTCCGTATTAGATGGCTAAAGAACATAAATTTTAAAAGTGCCTCGCTTTGACCGTGATATCGTTGGGTATCCCACCAGTTTTTACAATGATCGTCAGCCTCCAACCACTCGAGCGCAACCGATGGTTCTGCAATGGTTCCTTCAACGATAAACAACGCGACCCTAGTTCGTTTCCTACTCGGAGTGTAAGAAGTATAATTTAAAATGAAATGTTCAAAAGAACATGATATAGCGACCCACTCAGGCGAAAACCTAGATTTTATTTATAGAAGTGAAAACTTATTTATTACATAACACTCATAACCCCTTTTAGAGAGGAGTTACTTGTTTAGCTACACATAGTAGCTCTGTTTCCCCTCACACATACACTCATAATATAATTTGGAAACTATCCACACTCGAATTTTACAAGGAAAATTAAAATACTCAACTATTACAAACTATTTTAGACTTCTTTTATTTTGTAAGAAAACAATGGGGAATACTCGATGCCCTTTGCTTCCTTCAGCTTGCTTAATATATAGATGAAGTCTCGGACTTCAAATTCGGACTTTAGCTACATTTTGAGAGTGGGATCGTCACTGCATACGTTTCTTCCCACTGACTCCCGTGGTCCCTCCATTATCATTCCCCGCGTTCCAACCCCTAAAGAAATCCGTTAATTAGGCAATAATAGAAAACCTGTTAACAGACATCTTCTAGCAAGATTTGTTCTTCGTTAGTGATGTATAAGTGAGGACTTAGTTCTAAACTGGCCTTCAGGATCTTGATTGTTTTGGTTTTGATCATTTCATCTTTTTGGCCACCTAGGCTGTCAATCCTAAGCTGAAGAATTGCCTTACCATATTTCCTTTGATCCCTCATTTTTGGGTGGCGAAGTTTTCCCTCATCACCACGCTTGCTGCGGAATTGAATTGGCAATTTCCAATAGAACGCATGTGTCAACCTTTGCACCAAGATCTTATGATCATAGAATGTTGTGAGGATAAGGCGTCTTGTTTCATTATCCTGGGTAAAGCGCTTTAACGTTTGTAGGAAATTGTTGTCGAGTAAGATATCGGCTCCGGTATCATGAAAATAGATTGGTGGTGTCTTGACCTTGTACCATGGGGTACCGTCTGCTCCGCCAATCAATATTTTGGCTTGTTTTATCCCTCTTTTGAAGATGATAATCTTCTTCGAGAAATCCCTTCCCGCAACTACTGGTAAATTTTCTCCAATTTCTTCGGGGAAAACTCCTGGTTCGGCTGCACAAATACCAGCCCCTGAATTGATATGCGCTGCGAAGTATTCGGCTCGAAACTTCTTATATAACATTCCAACTGAGATGTAAATTGAGAATGGACTAGTGGTCATCTGAATCTATATCTTTTTCCGTCCACTGTGAATTCCATTTCTTCCGGTAATCTTTCCCAAGGTTTGTGATCCTCAAGAAATTCAATCCCAAGACCTAATTGTTCTGGGGTCTTCCATGCTCGCCCGTTGATGATAAAATCCATCTCGCCTATTTTTAGGTTTCCTTGATATCTTCCGACTAAGGGCTGCTTTAGATAATACAAGGCGTCACATGGAAGGGTATTATCCTTTTAAGTGATGTCGAAGATAACCTCGACCTCGCACCATCTTCCTGGACATTGGAGTTCTCCTTTAGTTGTAAACCTTTTTTGTCCGATTACAACTTCAACAATTGGTTTCTTTCCCCATGTTAGCCTGTGCATCTTATTTTCCTAGAAAGAAACTCTCCTGGGTTCGAACCTTTGACTAGTGTTCTTGCCGAATAGTGGTTGATCTCGGATGATCATATCCATTTCATGAATATGTGGTAGATCAGAAATCTCTGGTTTGACTGCATGGGCCACTTTATCAAAGATTTTGGGTATCTCAACAAACTTTTTCCTTCAAAAAAGGTCAAAATGATGAGTGTTGGAGAGGGCATAAGAGATATTGTAGGTGATGGAGTATGGCCTATTTCATTCCTTCATTAATTCCTTATTCTTGAAATCCTGATGTAGGGTAAGAACCTTGTTGAAATCGCAATCGGCTAGATTATAGGCAATCTTCGGATAGACGAATGTTGCCACCTTTCCAGCAAATAGATTCCCTGATATTCCTCCAAGACAGACGTCCCGAAGGTTATGAATTCTTCGATCAAAGATGGCAATATCGATTGGCGAATCAATTCCTTCTTTGAATGTTGCCTTGATCAAGATTCTTATGGCTCCGATATGAATCCATGACATCTTCTGGGCAACCTCTGGATTGAGTCGGCCTAGTTCCTCTTTTATTTATTCATTGGAACCAGCTGCATTTCTATCACATTACTCGTTAGTTCCATCGGGATTGCTATCTCTCCCCTCGTAACCTTGTAGATGATGTGATGTTTTTGTTGTCTGAGGCTTAGCTGGGCTAAGGCTCTCTCCATTTTTCCGATGGTAAATCCATCGTAAACTCAAAGTTTTGGGTCTTCTCGCATGATCCTCATCAATGCTTTGTGGGATATGCTCGTTTGAGAGAAGAATCCTGACAAATCTTCTTGTACTTCCTGACGGAAGATCTCCTCGTCTTCAGTTTGATTCTGATTCTAATTCTGAAGAGTCATCTTGGTCCTCATCTTCTTCATATATACTTTCGTCAGACGGAATATCCTCAAACTGGTATACTTGAATGAGGTCTTGAAATAATCAGCTTCTTTGAATTCTGGTGTGGCCTCGAACTGTCTAACTCATCTTCTTTGATTCTCTGGACAGTCTATTGATATGTGTCCCTTGGCACCGCATGTCCAACAGTTACAATCCTTGAAACTCCCATTGGCACGTGTATGTGCTCTTCTGAAAGTCTTCCTCGTTGGTGGTCTGTTTGTACTTCTCTAACTGAAAGATGTCCTTCCCCAGCTAGGTGCCGATCTTTGTCTTGATTTGTAACTTCGGGCCTTTTGTTTTCACCAGAATTTCCTTGGTCTCCATTAGGATATATTAAAAAACTTCCTTTCTCTTTGTTCATAGGGGTGATCCCTATGCTTATTTCTTTGATGTCTTTCGGGTGCTTCTATGACTGTTGGGATGTCATTATCGTCGCAGCAAAAACGGACTAATTTGTTGATTCCTCGCAGTCTCTTGTAATTCTTCTGGAATGCTGCCTTTTGGCACCACTCGCTTAGTTTAACTTGAAAAAGGACATCCTTCGGGCTACTGTATCCATTCCTACATGTGTATATTCTCGCAGTAACATATCTCGCCATGGACTTAGTATTTTGGCAAAAAACAATTGGATCGTCGTTTCTTCGTTGATTCGGCTCTTACATTTGTACTCATTAAAAAGCTTGATGTATAAATTGATGTTACATATATCATGTAACTCCAAGCTATACAAGGTTTGCTCGTATCTTCTAGTTCTTTCTTGATCACCTCCTCCGGTTTGGGGATCAACAAAATATCCTTCTCCAGTGAAGTAGATTTTGAAAAGTCTAGCCATCATGTCAACAATGTCTTTGAGGGCTTCGCCGGATAGCACACCATCCCTAATTTCTGGAGTGGCATGTTCCCATCCAATTTTGACCGATCCCTCGAGACTCATTTGTAACATCATGATGAATCCTTCCTTGTTGAACTCAAGCATCACTGCTGCAATTCTCATGGTTGATGCCCATTCGTCGATCAGTGCTTCCCTATTTTTGAAATCCAATATATCCAGATTGAGCATAAGCACATAAGGATGAATAAGATCAAGTTGGGATCTTCCGTATGGTGTCCCATGAATATCTGGCCTCCTTGGTCTTGATCTGGTTGGCACCGCCGTAAACATGGATCCTGTCACAAAATCATTCTGATGTGGCATGGGTTCATCTCGAATAAGATTTTGATTTGGATTATGAGATCCAAAACTCTCGGTTACTGTTGAATGTTCACGGGGAGGATTTTGTCTTGGCACGATTGCATCCTCCAAGGCCTGGAAATTAACGAGTTTTAAACCTGAAAACGATTCTGCTAGATCAGAAAGATCTCGAGGTCTCCGTAGTTGATCTCGTCAAACTTGATTCTAGACATGGTCTTATGGAGTACTGGGTTTTTCTCGTATCAAGGCCTCCAGCTTCTCGTTTCTTGTCAATTTCCTTTTGACCTCGACCACTTCACCCTTCTGGTGTAGTAAGGGCTCACTTCCAAAAGATGGTGGTAACCATCCTCCTTTCATCCTTTCTGATGATCTTGGAAGGGATTCCAAGTTCTTCATTCGTCGTTGGATCTCCTTCAGGCGTCGGGATATAGTCTCCAGTTTGGTCTGTATTTCTTGGAGGTGCTCGGGCATATGGTATTGATGGTTACTATATGATTGGACCGTTTTCTGAATCTCTCTAAGGTCTTGAGACAGCTTAGAGCCATCGGTCTCAAGCTCGTGAAAATTTGGTATGATCAAATTAATCATCTCGTGTGATAGTTTTTAACTATCACTATAATTGGTTTCGTGTTTTCCAATTGCTCGGAACACTCCATGTTGAGAATATATCTCGAACTTTCGTTCGGACTCATAATTATAAATTACTCCCCTCAGGAGGTAGTTAGGTGTTAACGTAATAAATAAATTTCCATATTTAATAACTAAACCTAGGCGCTGATACCATTTTTAAGCACCAAAATTAAACGATTCAATTTACAGGGTATAATCTGGAATATCTTCTAAATAATGGATTTTGAGAGTAAGAATAGGTAGAGGGTATTAATGGGAAAAGGACATTGGCTGTACATACACTTAACAGTAGCCTTGACTCCTCCGACATTTATCACTTGTGGTTATTAAACACCAAGATTGTTGTGCATGAATGTGCCGCCTACGAGGGTAAGCCTTAGGGGTTGCATTCTCCTTCATGAAAGGTTTACCATGTAGGATCTAAACGAAATCGATTTGGGGCATTTATATGAGCGAAGAAGAAGTTTGTTCTCTCTATTAGTAAGGCCACGATACATTTAAGAATTGCACGTACGTTGTAAGTTTGAGAACAAAATTACAACTATTACGTTGCGTAAAGAAGTGAGAACAATTAAGTGGATTTCTTAACAGTTCAAATTTATTAGCATAAGCGGCGAAACAAAGGCATTCGTCTTTAAACTAGGGTGCCCCTTCATTTCCTACTTCTCAAGTGTTAATGGTTTGTGCGCACCACGTTACGAGTGTTTTCCTACGAGGTTTGCTTCATTATTTAAGGATCGTAGGATCACTGCAATCACAATTATTTTTATGCCCTCAGACGACCAGGGAAAATTATTATGTCCTGAAAACTTAGAATCATCTCAAATTAGAAAAACGTCAATTACTAAGACGCGCAAAGGGCAAAGATAACTCCGCTAGTGAGCTTTCACTGCCTGTCCCAAGCCAGGATAAAGGAGGAGGGTTGTGGTAGGCTTATGACAGCCAACGTAATAATCCCGTCACATCGTATGATATGAACCATATTATGAATTTCGTTGGGGCGTTCCCTACTCAGCGACGTGCTACATTGGACCCCGGGTGTAGTGATAAATGGGCAAGGGTTGCTAGGTCGTCGCCCAGAAGCGACGCGCCACATCGACACCCGGGTGTGGTGTCAAATGAGCAAGGGTTCCCTCACCTTCCAGCACGGGTGAGGGTAAAGAAGTTAGTCCAGAAATGACGAGTTCGCCTTGCATCGTGGAATGTAGGGTCACTCACAGGAAGATTGGCCGAGCTAGCGGAGGCGATGTCCAAGAGGAGGATCAACATCTTGTGCGTGCAAGAGACCAAGTGGGTTGGTGAAAAGGACAAAGTAGTAGACCCTTGGGGTTGTAAGCTTTGGTATACCGGGACAGAGAAGAACCGAAATGGTGTTGGGATCATCATAGATAAGCTTTGACTCGAAGACGTGGCGTAGGTCAGAAGGAAGGGCGACAAGATCTTACTGGTCAAGTTGGTCATAGGTGAGAATATCTTGAATGTCATTAGTGCCTATGCACCACAGATAGGACTAGACAAAGCTGCCAAACGTAAGTTTTGGGAAGATTTGGACGAGATGGTACAAAGGATCCCTAGTAGCGAGAAACTCTTCATTGGAGGTGACTTTAATGGTCATGTAGGATCTAGCCGTGATGGGTTCGAGGACATTCACTGCGGGTATAGCTTTGGGGATCGAAATGAGCCAGGCATCGCTATCTTAGACTTCGCCCTCTCCTATGATTTGCTCGTAGCAAATACTTGGTTTAAGAAGAGAGAATCTCATTTGGTCATTTATAGGAGTGGGCCAAATAAGAGCCAGATAGATTTCTTCTTAGCTAGGAGGGCAGATAGAAGTCGTTGCTTAGATTGCAAGGTCATCCCTGGAGAAAGTGTGGTTACGCAACATAGGCTTTTGGTGTTGGATATTAGACTGCGGCAATGAGTGAAGAGGAGTAGGCGCCGGGTGGAACCTAGAGTTAAGTGGTGGCGGCTTAAGGAGTCTACCCAAAAGGCCTTCTTGGAGCGAGTTGTTCAAGAGGTAGACTGGAAGACTGAGGACGATGCAAATGCAACTTGGACCAAAATGGCTTGTTGTATCAAGAAGGTAGCGAAAGACCTTTTAGGTGAATCCCAAGGCAGTAGCCTAACAGGTAAAGACACGTCATGGTGGAATGAAGAAGTAAAGGCGACAATCAAGGCCAAACGGGATTGCTACAGGGATTTGAAGAAGAACTATGATGGAGCAAGCTTTGAAAAGTATAAGCTAGCCAGGAAAGAAGCAAAGAAAGCTGTTTGACTAGCGCAAGAGGCTGTGTACAAGTAAATTTATGAGAAGAGGGATAACAAGGAGGCCGAGAAGGATATATACAAAATTGCTCGCATTAGAGAGAGGAAGACTAGAGACCTAGGTGCAATGAAATGCATCAAAGATGAAGGTCAGTCTGTCTTAGTGCGTGAGGATCAGGTCAAATCACGGTGGAGGGAGTACTTCGAGGGTATGTTCAATGGAGGCCCCACCCAAGCAGTGGGTGACATCTCGCAGTCCCCCCAGGATTTGAACCGTAATTTTATGCGCCGTATTAGAAGGTCGTAAGTCAAAGATGCTTTGAAGAGGATGAAGACTCGAAAAGCTGTTGGCCCAGATGGTATCCCTATCGAGGCTTGGAGAAGCATGGGAGAGATAGGGGTGACCTGGTTGACGGACCTCTTTAACAAAATATGGCGAACAAATAAAATACCAGAAGAGTGGAGGAAGAGTACGATAATACCGCTATATAAGAACAAGGGCGATGTTCAAAACGGTTCTAACATCGTGGGATAAAGCTTATGTATCATACCATGAAGCTATGGGAGAGGGTGATCGAACACCGATTGAGACAAATTGTTCCCATATCTGAGAACCAATTTGGATTTATGCCGGGAAGGTCGACCATGGAGGCCATCCATTTGATTCGTCAGCTCATTGAACGCTTTCGAGAAAAGAGTAGAGATTTAAATATGGTCTTTATCGACTTAGAAAAGGCATACGACAAAGTACCCCGAGAGGTATTATGGTGGACCTTGGTGAAGAAGGGGGGTACCCATTAAATATATCAACATCATAAAAGATATGTATGAGAATGCGGTGACAAGTGTCCGAACTTGTGGCGGTTTAACAGACGCCTTTCCAATTACAATTGGCTTACATCAGGGGTCAGCTTTGAGCCCATTTTTGTTTGCCATTGTAATTGATGAAATCACCAGAACCATCCAAAACCGAGTCCCATGGTGTATATTGTTTGCAGACGATATTGTCCTCATCGATGAGACGAGAATGAGAGTTAACGTTAAATTAGAACGATGGAGACAAACATTAGAAGCACGAGGATTTCGACTAAGTCGAACAAAAACAGAGTACCTCGAATGCAAGTTTAGCAAACAACGAAGAAACAACGATGGCATGGTTCAATTGGATGGCCAAAAGATACCGAGAAGTGCGCATTTTTGGTATTTAGGCTTCATACTGCAAATGGATGGAGAGTTAGACGGAGATGTCAACCACCGCATCCAAGCTGGATGGACAAAGTGGAATAGTGCAACAGGGATCCTGTGCGATCGTAACTTTCCTTTAAAGCTTAAAGGAAAGTTCCATCGTACGGCTATTAGACTTGCTTTGCTTTATGGCTCCGAGTGCTGGGCTATTAAGCAAAGTCATGCACATAAAATGAACGTTACAGAGATGCGCATGCTTCGGTGGATGTGCGGTAACACAAGGAGAGATAAGGCGCGCAATGAAGATATTCGGCATAAATTGGGTGTGGCGGCCATCGACGAGAAAATGCGAGAAAATCGTTTAAGATGGTTTGAGCATGTTAAACGCAGACCCATAGATGCACCAGTACGACGAGTTGAAGATCTCGACTTAGGACAGACGACTAGAGTTCGTGGGAGACCGAAAAAGACGTGGATAGAGGTCATACAGAACGACATGAAGCTAAAAGATTTAAATGAAGACATGCTCATCAACCGAAACCTATGGAGGCAGAAGATTCATGTTCACGACTCGACGTGATTCATTCATGGTTCATATAACTTACTCCAATTTAATTAGGATTACATGGTTGGTTGTTGTTGTTGTTGCAAAGGGCAAATATGTGATTTGGGGGGGGGGGGGGGGGCAGAAAGTCAGAAAGAATTGACTGAAACTCGTCTCGTGTAGTTAATCATTTTGTTCTTGGAGCGTTTAAAACATGAAACTGAATGGTGAGCTGTTTTATTAACCTTTTTCGACTATATATATTCTCCTCATGGAAAACCACATAAAAACAAAAGTAGTGACTTTATTAGAATATCACGTGGCCCACGCGCTTTTGACTACTTTACAAGCTTACAGCTGGGGATATATAGAAGGGCCAATAAAAACCTTTAAATTCGTGAAGATTAAGAATCAAAAGTACATTAACGTTTTTACTTTTTATGCAATAACTCATATGACGCAACGATATAATTTATTTTTAATAAAATAAGGATGCGATAGTGGTAGGAAATTAACTTATCTTAATAAATATATTTATAATTGCAATAAATGATTTCATTTTTTTTTATTAATAAAACTAGCAGTTTAGGAGAATAATTTGAGTCTTCAACGGTTTCCATGTAGGAATGGACCCAACACAGCCTGGAGGAATCTCACGTGACTGGAATTTTCAATAGTGGGACCAGGTTAAGGATTTTTATTATTATTTATTGATTATTAATAAAGTGCTGACGGCCCCACGCGCCGATAGGAGATTGTATATACGGCGCGATTTATAATTTGTTTCTAACGAATTTCTCTTTGAAAAGTAATATTAATGCATGGTTGTTAATATAATGATGTCATGAATTAATTATTATAGATGTAGAATTACATTAGGCTTATGTTTTGCGTGTGTGCGCTTGCTACGTTTTTATCGTGTATTGTTGACACGTTCTTTGGCATTTTGGTGCTTGGTTATTAATGATATATCTGAAGTTCAAAAAAAAAAAAAAAAGAATTACACGTACATTAGCATTGTGGATATGATGAAAAATGTTGCATTTGCTACGTATTGTACTGTTATATGGAACTAATCAATAATCAGCATGCGTTGTGTTTCAAATTTCAATATATCTAACAAACTCTCGAAATGCTTTTACACATACACAAGATTAAGAATGAATATGTACAGAACTGCGCGTCCATATACTTGTGATTTTTTTACGTATTAAATTAGCTTGTTAATGTGGAAGAATCGGTTGATAACATATTCTGTTATGCACTTACTCATATTATGCGTGGACCGAATGTTGTAGGTGGTTTGGTTTACATAGTGTTCTTCTTGGAACTTTGAAGGATCACCCAATGCAGTACAATAGATTATTCGTTAGACATCACCATAAGGATATTTGGAATTGCATCTGGTATCTTGTGCTATGGGAATTGTGGAAAGCTATGTATATGCTCATTTTTAACAAGAACGCCACAAAGATTGACAACATGGTGGAAAACATCAAAGCAAGAACATCGGTTTGGGTAAAGGCGAATAGAAAGGAATTTTTACTTGTTTTTTGACCGGTCTTCTCAACCACTCTTATGTTTGCAGACATTGAATTCGTGTATTACTTGTACTCAAACTCTTTTCGACAAATTCCTTTTTCGTCGATCAAAAAAAAAATTTAGGTGAAGCTTTTAGTTTCATTTCTTGAATTAAGATCATAATAATTCATCAAATTTTGTTGTCAAGATACCAACATAGATAGATCGTGCGCTACTTGGATCTTGGTTTTGACCAACACTACAATATGATACACGATGACCCATTTTTTCCTGAAGAAATATATACACGATAGTTCGATTATCGATCTCGCATATGTACACGACATCACATTAGCAACTAGCTAAGATACACTTGTCAATTGCCACATATCTTTCTCCACACATGTTACGTATCCGCATATCCTCTTCTTGTCACGTCCTACACACTTATCACATATCACATTACACTTATCAATACTCACGATAGTGTCATCACTGCTCCTAAACACTTTTCGCTCGTACATACAAAAGACCTCATATAAAAGAAGAATCTTTTTCCTTGACTAACTTAGACACTCTAAAAAAGCACGATTTTCTTATATTAACTCACCCATTCTCAATACATACACCCAGATAAACTTCAACAACAAATGAGTTGGTTCTCTAGGGGATACATAGGCTTCTTTGATTCTCTCCATGTCCTCCATGTATCTCATATTCTGGATCGAGATTGACGTCTTGAATATAAATAAAAGTAGTGTATTTTTCTTCTTTATATTCTTGAATCTTGATGGGGTTAAATACGTGTTCATACCAACACCATAACACAAATATCACGAATAAAACTTGGAGGGACTATTATTGGATGGACTCAATGCCAAATGAATGGCATTGAGAGAATTCATTCTCCCATCATCTAGCATTATAAAATACTTATATCAATTCAATTCTTCATGAGAATGTATTGCGTGTTACGAGTATGCACTACATAACTTAAATTTATCCATGCAATTACAACGAATCATTATTGCCATGGCGCAATATTTCAAATAAAGATTTGTAACATCGAGTACAGCAACTGAACAATAAGATAATATCTTTTGTCTAAGGAAAAATCAGCATTTACAACTAAAATATGTAAAATAGAGCAACTATGGTGCATGTGCTCCTTAAGACCCAGAATCTAAATGGCCGCACGCCCGTGCAATGTGAATACAGATATCGTACGTACGATCATTACGGCCGACCTCGTGCTAGTACTTAATGGGAGTTTGTCCTTTTGTCCACGTGGCATTATGTAATTGGGTTTAAAATTTGCAAAAACAAAAATCAGTTGGGTAGTTGATAAATTGCAGCTGTCAACTGACTATTCCACCGACCGCCTGGCCGCACACTGCCATACACCTCTATACAATAATTATATACACAAGAACAAAGAACTAATGGTGTATTAAAAAGATAATTATCCACTTTTCTGTCTCTAGAGTACAAGAGTACTTATTAATTATATAGCTAGGGTTACTATTTAGTAATCTTAATCTTGTAGCATTTTTACAAATAGGTGGCAGCTGCAAACCAAAATATTATTTTGATTTCAAATGATAGGTATAAAAATAGGAAAATAGTGGATTTATATGTCGAAATGTCTTTGATATTTCGGACCATTCTTCAATATAGCTTTTAACAAATTTTTAATATCTCCAATAATCTCCATAGAAGTGTATATTGACAAGAAATTGGTGCGGAAGTTATCCTCTTTAAATGTGGCAAAAGTTGTCAAAAAAACATGCATGCATAAATGACCATTTGTATGCTATCTTACTTTTATATAAAGAGGAGGAAACATGAATAAATGGGGGAAAACACTTTAAAAATCATGCAAAAAAATATATTGTTGTTCTCTGAATTCAGTCAGTCGTTCCAACCCACTTACAAAATCAAAAATAACAGAGATAGATAAATAACCGGTAACACACTTAATAATTACTAAACTCGTTTAAGAACTGAATAAAAATAAAATAAAATAATGGAAGTGCTAAAATTCAGGTGATGATTATGAACTAGCTATTTATGCCTCTAGGCTCTAGTTAGCTTGACGATCCATCAGCTAATAATATTCACAACTTTATATGATAATAAATGACGAGCGTAGGCTCAATAGGATTTGTCTTTATAAAAATGAAACGACGATTTTAGTTAGATGCATGTGATCACTTTCACGACGCAAACAGAAAGTTTAGTTTATAGCACATTTGATGATTTGATTGACAATAGAATCTATTATTCTTTGACGCAATTATTAATGTATAGTGTATAATCTAATTAATTAAATAGGTATGCGCCGCGCTATTATATAATTTATATTGGTAGTTAATTAACAATAATATTTACTTTGTTTAGGATGTTTCCTGCTCTCTTTCCTTCAACAACTCCGAATTTTTAGGTCTTAAAATCAGCAGACAAGCATCTGAACAAAAGCAGCACATACAGCTCATTTCTTGTCTTTGTATCTGCACATCAAAATCCTGCAAAAATATATGGTCTAGGTATCAGATATTCTTTTAAAAAATTGGCAGCAGTTTCCTTAGGATGATGTTCACTATATATGGTAGTAAGAATAAAAAATCATTACTAAAAAAAAAATTTATCGTTGACGAATTTTAACTTTGAAGACATTATCTGAACAATGCACACCGAGTTAACAAGGATTCTTTTACCTTTTAAAAAAAATAAAAAAATAGAGCTATTATATCATAAAACCACCTAAAAAATAGGCCAACTCGAGTCATTGCAATAAAACCATGAAAACGTAATAAAATAGAAACCAAGCAAAACGCCAACTAAAGTACAACCAAACTAATCCTCAAAACCATGTGCATCCTCAACCGCGTTCCTAGCAAGCGCGTGCGCAACCGAATTGGACTCTCGACCGACCCAACGAAAAAGAAATCCTCCATGCTTTCAAATTATTCCGCGAATGTCATCTAACACATTAACCACATGAGTATCCCCAAGGGCGGAATCAGGATTTTTTTTTACCTGAACTAAAATATAAAGGTAGAAAAATAAATTGAGTAGTGTTAGAGTAGTTTCAATCGATCTTTTATCCTCTTAAATTAATTTCAGAATGCTACATATTTTGTCTTCAAATCCCTAAATAAGATGTAAAATTCATATATATATATATATATATACTCTCAGTTTATTAAGCATAATATTACATAATCATGACTTCCAAAACCTTGTTGATGATGTGGTTATTAAGACCATTGTCGGTTTCTATTCAATCAAACCATTAATCTAACACATGAATACATCATGAAACTTCCTTTTGCCTTTTTTTTTTCTTTTTGCAAAATGTGCATAATAAATTGTGCAATATTTCAGGGTCTTATAGAATACTCTAATTATAAAGAGCAATGACATTATACATGAAGTTAATGCTAAAGCCAATAGAGTAGGCTTGGATTTATTATCAATTGAGAGTTTTTTCTTTTTACCGAACACTAGATATATATACAGAAACATATATATATATATATATATATATATATATATATATATTACATGAAGTTAATGCTAAAGTCAATAGAGTAGAGTTGAATTTATTATCAATATAGATTTTTTTTTTTTACCGAACAGTAGATACATATGTACAGAATCATATATATATATATATATATATATATATATATATATACATGCGCATTAAATTACTAAGTGCCTATATAGTTACTGTAAAACACATTCTACTAAGGAATAATTATACCAGCATTGGAGACGAATACTAATTGCAACTTTTTGTAAAATTTCACCTGGGCTCCAGCCCAGGTAAGCTCTTACCTGGCTCCACCCTTGATATCTCCCGTCGTATTATGGATCACGTTGTGCACAACATTAAGACAATCCCCTTCAAACAAGACTTCACACCATTCTTTTCCGACCGCCCACCTAACCGCCTCCAATGCTGCGAGAGCCTCCACGCCCAACGGATTTGTAAAAGAAATCAACCGCCTCTGTTTCCATGCAACCATATTGCCATCTCTATCATGCGCAACCATGCCTAACCATATCGCCGACTCACTGAGAAATTGAGCGCCACCAAAATTTACTTTAATTACATCTTCGCACGGTACCTGCCATCCTTCTTCACGGATCATTGCACCCCGACCCCGCCTCCCATTCAACTCACTCCACGTCGCAACGTATGACCGCACAAAGGTAACAACCTCGTCCGACCGCTCGCCCTTTCGCCCGCTAACAAACTATTCCGATTCCCCCATAGCGCCCAACAAGTTGTTACCATCAAGCTAATCATTTGTGGCGAGTACGACTTAAAAATTCGACCAATCCAGGCGCCCAACGGTTCAGAGTCTCTGAGCCACGCACTAATGGGGATATTCGATAAAGCCCAAGCTTGCCGCGCAAACGAACAATCAAAAAGGCTATGGCGTAATGTTTCAACTCCCGTGTGACAAATAACATAATGTGTCTCCAAGCAAATACGCCTTCTTGCCAATTTCCACCTTGTAGGTAAAATGTTCACACAACAACGCCATAAAAATAACTTTACCTTATCTGCTCAATCCGGTCTCCATAATTGTTTCCAATACGGGTGTGCCTCCAACGCCGACCCCGTCTCCTTCGCGTTTTTTGCTAAGCTTTGAGCAACGATAACGTGATACACACTCCGGATAGTAAATTCACCATTCTTCTCATTATGCCACACAATTCTATCCTCGTTACAACCATCGTCTAACGAGATTGTCAATACAAGCTCAACGTCGACCTCCTAAAGAAACGTGCACATCATGCCTACGTCCCACCAACTCGTATTATTGTCAATAAGACCACTAACCTTGAGAAAAGGCTCCTCCATGCTAACATATGTGATAGGTTGAAAGGATAACTATGGAAGCCATGCGTCGTGCCAAACCATAATTGACTCCCCGTTTCCGACGTGCCAACGTTCCCACTTTTTAAGACCGGTAGAGATTCCCATATACACCTCTAAGAGAACGAAGAGGCTGCTCCAAGTCGCGCTTCACAAAGCTCTGTGTTATGAAAGTACTTCGCTATATAAATACGACTTACAAGGCTCTCCGAATTCTTCAATAATCAAAATGCTTGATTTGCTAGCAACGCCAAATTGAACACCATTAAGTCACGAGAACCAAGGCCCCCTTCCGTCTTTCTCCGACATATTTTATCCCAAGCGACCCAATGTATTTTATTTTGTTCCCCACTACTCCACCAGTAATTATTAATTAATCAATGTATCCGGCAGTCGAAAACAACTCATCAAAAAAGTTGGGATAAATTGCATGACAACTTTCACTAATACCTCATTTCCCGCGCCCGATAATGTTTTTCCTTTATACTCTTGTGCCCTCTTCCAAACCCTATCGTGAATCAAGTCAAACGGTTCTTTCTTCGATTTACCCACCACTGATGGCATCCCAAGGTATTTATCATGCCGCCCGGCCACCTCCACTCCAAGCGCATCCCCCACCTCTTCTCAAATTTGTGCATCAGTATTTTTGCTAAACACAACGACGGATTTTTCCCTATTAATTCTTTGCCCAAAAGCTGCTTCAAACCGTTCCAAAATCGCCTGAACGCAGACAGTCGACCTCACATCCGCGGTGCAGTGTGTCGTCGGCGAAAAGGAGATGCGACACTGAAGGCGTGTGTCGACTGATTTTCACACATGTTAGCTCCCCATGCTCCTCCGCTTTAGCAATAAGTGCTGAAAACACTTCGGAAACAAATAAGAACAAGTAGGGGACAGTGGGTCCCCATGCCTAATGCCCCTTTTCGGGAGAAAAAACACTAGATGCACGCCCGTTGAGCAAAATAGAATAAGAAACATTTCTAACGCCCATCATAATAAGAGACTCAAAACTTGGATCAAATCCTAATCTAAGCATTACCTTCTCCAAAAAGGGCCACTCGTCTCGGTCGTAGGCCTTACTCATATCCAACTTCAACGTCATGTGACACCGATTCCCTATTCTTTTATTTTTTAAATAATGATTTACCTCAAAGGTCACCAAAATATTATCCGTGATTAGACGACCAGGAACAAAAGCAGATTGAGAAGGTGAGACAATGGATGATAAAAAAGGCTTTAACCGGTTAGCAACAGCGTTGGATGCAATCTTGAAACACACGTTGCTAAGTCTAATCGGTCTAAACTGCTTTATCACGTCAGTGTTAGACAATGTTTTTAGACTCGGCCCGGTCACAGAACCGGTGAGGCTACTAGTTAGCGGGTTAGCAGGTCGGACTGGTTAGACCATTGGTTGGACCGGTTTGTTGACTTTAGTCAACATTTCACTAAAACATATAAATAAAATAATAAATAGATTATGCTATTATATTAATATTTTATCTTAAGTTTACAACTAGGAAATCCCAACTTAAGTTTCCAAATTCAAAGTTTTACCAAGCCAAAAAAAAAACACAAATAATAAAGTAGCAACAAGATAAAGTACAATACATTCATCACGTGGAATCGTGATCATCCACATTCACACCAATATTTTCATAATTAGGCACTCTTCCATAGAACCCATACAATAACAAATCACGAACGTCATTCACCGTTGTACTTGCACTTGAACTTGCAACATCCCCCCCCCCCACAACATAGCATCAATGTCTTCAATAGTAAAGTCTTCGTTTGTATCTTCTTTTACTATCCATTCGTCGACTCTATAAATATGCTCATAGTCAATTGTATCATATTCTGATTTTTTCTTCTTGCTTCTACAAATAACATCAAGTAATAAATTATACTTACTAATAAAATAAAACACACCTTGAAACAAAAGAAACACAATAATTAAAACTTTAAAGTCATACCGCATCTTCAAGCAGAGATTATAATTCACAAATACAAGATCATTCAGCCTCTCATGTTCCAACCTATTCCACTTCTTTGTGTGTATACGTGCAAACACACTCCAATTGCGCTTACATCCAGAAGAGGCTGATATTTGACTCAAAACTTTAATGGCAACCTTTTGTAAATTTGGTGAATCACAGCCAAATAGGCTCCACCAATTATCTAAACAATTAGATCATATTAGTACATATATTTTCAAACCAAACATATAAATATAAACAAAATTTAACTTGAAACAAACATTACCTGGAGTAGACGTGTGAATACCCCACAAGGCATACTTTATTCCAAAACTCCCTTGCCGCATGGTCACTTCATTCACCACATCTGGCTCATCTGGGACAAGCTTCTCTAAGACTTCCCACACAACACTCATCACTTTAGTACTCTGCATAAGCTCACTATCGGAGTATTGAAAAATGGGATTAAACCAAAAAGCTGCTACATGGAGACTTTTTTGCAACATTTTATCCCATCTATTATCGATAATTTTCGTATTTTGCGAGTAATGAGTTGCTCTGTTGCCAAAAACTTTTTTACCCCATTTATTGCCCTTGCCATACCATCATAAACATAACCTAAAGAAGGTTTCTCATCAGAATCACACAGACGAAGCAACCTCATAATCGGAGACATAACCTGAACAATAATGTTTACATTGCCCCAAAACACCTCATTCATAATAATAGCTCTCACTTGATTTTCTTTTACCTCTTTCCGAAACTTTTCAAAGCCCGGATCATCCACCAACTCCTTCAAAAAACTCCTTCTCTCATACAAACTGTTCAATGCTATAAATGTTGTGCCAAAACGCGTAGCACCAAGAGAAATTATTTCTATCCACCCCTCCCTTTTCCTCAACCAAGCAAGTATCCATTTACGGTTATAAACAAAGGAAGTGACTTTAGCACCATCTTGTGCCAATGTTTTAACAAGCGGGAGTTCACAAATATCCTTCATAATTAAATTAATACAATGGGCAGCACAAGGTGACCAAAACAATGAAGGATACTTTTCTTCAAGTAAAGATCCGGCTTTTTTATAATTAGCCGCATTATCGGTAACTACATGCACAACATTTTCAACATCAATCAAGTCAATAACTCAGAGAAGAGATTGCACAAATTATCATAACTAGACACAATATCAGATGCATCCACAGACTTGATAAAAGATAATCATTTAGGACAATAAATCAAAAAGTTAATTAATGATCTATGTCTCCTATCGGTCCACCCATCAGCCATAATTGTGCAGCCAGAAGTAACCCAATATTTTTTAAGATCATCGATTTCTAACTATGATTGAGACTTCACTTCTGCAAGCAAATTAGTTCTTAGTGCATGATAAGACGGACCGACATACCCAGTGCCCATATTGGCTATTCTAGTGATTGCTTGCTCAAAGAAAGGAGAATTATTCAAAGGGATACAAGCATCAAAAAACCACATAGCAACTGCCAAATCTGCTTCTAAAACTCTTTCTCTACTTAGAATCGTTGCCTTTATCATAGGTTGAGAAGTGTCTACCCCTCCTTTTCCTCGCATATAGCTCCCTATGTTTTTTTTTCTCTTGCCATCGTCATTCGTATCCACAAGAGTTTCACTTTCAATTTCATCATCACTTTGATCATCAACACTTAATAAATTTGATGGTTGTTTTTTTTTCTCATTGTCCAAAAATTCCTTAACTTTGAATCGTGCCGCTTCTGAAACCGAATTGCATTTTCTAACCTGACTTGGGATGCATACAATATGTTGCTTAAATCGATTAATTCCCCCGCCAGAAAGAATAATGCCACAAAAATCACATTTTATTCTACTTTTTTTTACCATCCGGCGGCAACTTAGTTCCACAATCTCATCCTATGTCGGTTCTATGGCGGACATTTAGAGCGTAGTTGCTTTATTGTGATGTAGGCTCATTTTCGGTTGGAGGCGGAACGGATGATGGAGTCCCTGAAGTGTTCTCTGTCATTCTTATTTAAGAAACACAAAGAACGAACAATTTAGTAAGAATCAAATAGTTACATCAAAGACTCAACCCACAAACTAAACTAATTAACCGAAAACCCAAAAAGTAATATAATGTTCAAATCTCAAACAAAACCAACATTTATTAAGTATTTCATAAACTAAAGTACTAACTAAACTATCATGTAATCCATCAACTAAACCAATCACGTAATCGCCTAATCGGTAATCCATCACTAAAATACAAATCTAATAATTAATTCGCTACTTTTAGTAAAAAATTAATAAACTACAATTAACCAACTCATTAATCATTACCAATTTACCAAATTAAAAAAAATAAACACTTATCAATCCTTACTTAGGTAGATTGGGCAATCAGACAATCAGAGTGTATTAGTGCCAGAATCAACGAACACTCGTTACAAACTTACATCAGGCTGCAAACAAACCATAGATTAGAAGTATAGAAGTTAGAACTTAGAACAAAAAAATGAAAAATCGATTAAGAATAATAAAAAAAAGAGGCCGCGACTTACCGGACGAGCAGCTCCGACCGAGCTGTACGAGCCAGGTTCATGGTGGAGCAGGCAATGCGGCGGGCCCGGCGCTGCGGTGGAGCGGGGGACCCGGCGATGGAGTAGGTGACCTCGCAACCCGATTTGAATTTTCTCCTCTTTTTTTCTTTCTTAATTCAATCCTTCGTGTGAGAGACTGAGAGTTCAGAGAGCTGAATTTTGTTTTGTCAAAAAGCTGCCAGCTGAAGGGCAAAATTGTAATTATTTAAAAAAAAGGGTCTGATCGGTTCGCAAAACCGAATGGGGCGACCAGTTCTCTGGTCGAACCGGTCTAAGTCGCTGGTTCGGCCGAATCACTCAAGCAACCCATTTTTTGGTCAGACCCGGACCGGTGAAGCCATCGGTTCCTGGCCAGATCAGTCGGACTGGACGATCCGGTCCGGGTCTGAAAACAGTGGGGATAGAGCATTTGGGAATAAGAAAAATATCAGTAAAATTGACACATGGATCAAGAATACGCTCATTAAGAAAAGAAAGCACAAAACGAGTAACATCCTCACCTACCACCCCTCAATTTCTTTTGAAAAAGGACGACAGAAAAATCATCGGGACCAGGAGATTTAAAAGGATACATATCTTTAAGCGCCATGCCTACCTCATCTGTCGTAAACGGTTGAAGCAAGCTTTCATTTACCTTTGGACTAACCCGCGCCTCAACTTCATGTTACACATCTTCAATGGCCGCATTCGTCGGATCCCTGATCGAAAAATCTGTGCAAAGTAAGTCATCGCTATCTGAACAATACCCTGCGGATCCGTACACATCGAACCACGTTCATCACAAAGACCCCGTATTTCGTTCTTCTTTTTCCTCTCCGACGCCCTCTTATGAAAGTATGTCGTATTTCGATCGCCCTCCTTTAACCACTGAACCTTAACCCTCTGTTTCCAATATAACTTCTCCGCCTCAAGTAATTCTTCCAACTATTTACCAATTCGCTGCTCCTCGGCCTTTGAATCCGACGTGATAATACCCATGCGTAGTAGAAGAAGTTCCGTACGCAGCCCCTAAACCTTACGTTTCATCTCCATCCCATCAACTTTCGTCCATCGTGTTAACCCAATACGACACCCGTCAAGCTTTTCTGTCAAGCTCCCCCCACCCGAATCACGCCAACACTGCTTAATCGCCTCTTTGCTCTCGACCTTCAATAACCACGAAGCCTCAAACCAAAACATATCGTGATTTCGAGCCGAAACCCTTCTTTCAGTCATGCGCACAAGAATAGCATGATGATGTGATTTGAGCGTCTTCGTATGGTCAACCCTCGCATGAGGGAAGTGGGCCATCCATGTTACATCCGCACACACACGGTCAAGATATTCCTAAATCGTGTGTGGTGTGGGTCGTCGACTACACCAAGTGAGTCGTGGTCCAACGAACTCGAGCTCGCTAAGTCCCGTGTCAACAAGTGCATCCCTAAAATTTTGAATAAGCCAGTTAGAGCGGCGAGGTCCACCACGCTTATCCTCATGGCTCAATATTTCATTAAAATAGCTCGTGCAAAGCTAAGGAATGTTCAAAACGCCTCTGAGGTGGTGTAATAAATTTCACGTTCACATTCACTTAGTCCCGTCAGGTTCCCCATAAAGGCCCGTGAGTCTCCAATCCAACTCGCCCTCTTTACCGGTAATAACCGCGTCAATGTGATTATCTGACATACTCAGAAGCTCCACTTCCCGTTCTTTATCCCAAAGTGGAGCCAAACCACCGGAAAGCCCTTTAACCTCAACACAAACACCAAAATAATTCAACCTTCCCTTCAACTCCTCTATTTTTCGAGTCTTACACTTAGTTTCTGACACGAAAATTAGAGCGGGTGAATATTAGAAACTAGCTTTTGTAGTTTCTGAACTGTCCAAAGGTTCCCCAAGCCCTGACAGTTCCAGGATAACAGACTCATTGAACGTGGCGAGACTGTTTAGCAGTCGAGCAGTCGCCGCCAAAAGGTCATCAATTTCCATTGAAAGTTTTTTCAATCATGCCTTCTTATATCCCCTGTTGCATAGTTTCTTCATCGTGTCGTCGTTTTGTACCAATTTGCGGATCATGAACAACAACCCCAGCATTCGTATATCCCTCCCGTTGCACCATGCGCACACCCCTACCCCGACGTTGACTGGTGATTTCCACTCGAGTTTCCACTGCCGTTATCATGTTCATAACCTCAGTTTTTCCAGTCTAGCATTCTGGTCCACCTCCACGTCGCTAAGTAGCCTCTGAAAAATACGTTGAACCCCTACCACTGTATTTGTACTACATTAGCCCTGATTCTCAACGGATTCCTTTTGTACCTAGTCGGCAATGTTGAGTTCCTTTACCCTCAGATCTGCCGATTGTGAGGTTCTACTAGTTTCGGCCCGATCTCTAGCCTCACCCCTCGCACGATCAGGAACGTAGCTGGCCATTCACGTTCTCTCGGAAGAGTGCGACAATGCAGCCTTGTTCTCCACCATTGATTGATCAACGTTCTGGGTTCTTGCTGAATGAAAAAAACATCTACCCTGTGCCGATCCTCCTCGACCTACACCACTTATACGCCCACCCCAACCTTGATCCGTAAACCGTTGTCCCGTCACATTCCCCGGCCTAGTAGTGGTATCCCATAGCCAATCCCCATACAATAACTGGAAGTCATCATCAATCTCTGCATCGCACTTAGTCTCATAGTCCACCATGATATGTCCAAGCTTGCCGCAGAGATAGCAAAAAGTAGAGAGCCGCTCATATTTAAACGAAACAGTCATCTAATATCCCTTCGCACTCCGTATTTTCATAAATCGAAGCAGTGGTTTTATCACATTGATCTTGACCCTTATGCGCATACTAACACGTCTTCCATAATGCCAAGGAGATTGCCAATAGCAAACGTCGTTGCACGAGTTTGGCGAATGAGAGGAATGTCATATATGCGCACGAAAAAACTACTCGAGTCCAAGTTTGTGTCAATTAGATTTTCTTCCTTATTCATCTCGGCCAAAACAAGCACATGTTTGTCGAAAGACCACGGACAACCCTGTAGCGCTGTGTTTTAATCCAATTTATGGAAACACTGGAACAGGAAACGATCCTCAATTAGTCGTGTGATTTCGATCCCTTTCCCCGCTTTGAAAAGAGTTTTGATCATTGTGCAAAACGCGGAGAAATTTGTCGTTTTTTTCAACAACATTCGCTCTGCCAAAACTAAGTCTGAATTCTAATTCTCTTGTTGCCACAAGTCGTCTGATACAAGGAAACCACCTTGCAAGCCCTCGCCTAATGTTAAAAAAAGTCCATTACGCATCTTATTGCATGCGTTGTCCATCGCGATCTTAGGAGCAGCCGCCAAGGATGTGTTACGGGTTGCCAAAGAAACGAGCTCGCCAAGGCGTGAGTTGAGAACCTAAATCAGACCAGATCACACCAGAAAAAGACACACAAGACACAAAAAGTTAGTAAACTAAAAAAACCCTAGGACCAACCGTTTTTGGGAAGGGAAAACACGGTCTTGACGTGCAACTTGGGAAGCAAGAAAGCAAAGTAACAACGAGAAAGAGAGAAAGTAATTGCAGCCCTAGCCCCCCGCGACATGTGTAAAGGCGTCGATGACGTTAAAGCTAAAACCAATGCCCCGCCAAGATCACAAAAGACCTTTTCGAAGGAAAGTTTTTTGCACTAATATGTAGAGACTCAACTCTCATGCGAGAGACTTCCTCTAAGGATTCTTTTTACCCTGAACTAACCAAAAACTGAGTAAACTAATTAAATATAATTCCAAAAAAACTTAAATATAAAATATGTCATGTAGAATAAGAAGTATATAATTTTCAATTTTGTGGTTCCTTAAAAGCATAACTCATCAAATTAATTTATAAATGCAAATAAAAATAAACATTTGCACTTATAACCTACGAAAAAGACATGTATGACACTACTTCTCATGTTTGGTTGTAGGAGGAAGAGGGTCGTTCAATAATTTAGAATTTGAAAACGCCAATCCTGACCCCCAACGACGTTAGAAGAGAATTGCATCGTATCTGAAAATTCGAAAAGTCGTAAAAAGTTTTTCTTTACTATTCAGACAAGGAGAGTAATACATATAACGGTTTGATCTCGAGTCCAACCTCTTTCTTGATTTTGAAGCTTCTTTTTAATAGGTGGATGATTTGTGCTCAATTACTGACACGTGGAGTAATTACTTACAAGTGATGATACGGTGTTGACTAAACTCTTAGCTAGTCCATGAGTTGCTCTGGTTGTGTTTAGTTAATCCATAAGTTGCTCCTGCGGTGTTTGGAGATCGTGACATGTCAAATATTCTGAGGTCTTGCGTGTTGTTATCTCCACGTGTCATGTTCTCGCCACACAATTTATCTTTATCTTTCATATTGGTTGTTGTGACCGTCCGGGTGTCCTCCCTTGTTACTTTACAACCTCGACGTGCAGTTTTTCCTCGTGAGTTTTGGCCTTTAATTCTCCTGAAACGGTGAATTGAATTATTAGGGGGAATAGTCAGGCGGTTACCCCTCTATCATTAAGTGGAGCCTTGTCTTAAACAATGTTTTTATAGGCCCCTCCAGGCAACCCTCCCCCATCATCGTGTTGCGTTACGCAGTGGACACGTGTTCAGGCACATCAATTATATTATCAGACACACTCACAATATTTCATCTATCATTTTTCTCATATTTTCCTTTGTTGGTTAAAGAATGTCAAAATACATTAATTGGTAACAATCGAAAACAAGCTCCTCGAATCAAGCTATGAAAGCTCATTTCATAGAAAGTAGCACTCAACACAAAACAATGACGACGCTGACTGAAGACCCCTCAAAAGTCTTATCCTATTATCAGATCAACACAAAAATAACGACACTGACCGAAGGCCCCTCGAAAGTCTTATCTCATTACAAGATCAACGAGAAACAGAAGTAATGCTGACCAAGATCTTCTCAAAATTCTTATCTTGTCCTCAAGTTTAACATGAGCTCGGGACACTTGTCAAACTCTCATTCAGCTACGCAATCATCGCCATTCAAAAGAACTTAGCTACGAGACATACATAAATCGCCTATATAAAGCCCCCTCCTTCTCTTCACTAGCTAGAGAGGGATACATCTTTCTTTCCATAGAAAATGAGAGAAAAATATGTTAAGCCCTAATCTTTTACCTCATTATGTTGTTATTTTCTCTTTGTTCTTCGATTCTAGGAGAGGTCCACTCATCTATGCACAATATCTTTTATATATTTGTTACCTATATATAAATGGAATTATCCATCATCATTAATGTTGTTGAGTTGTTTGAAAATTATTGATTTAAATGCGTTGATGATGAAATGGTGTTATATTATGTGTTGCAATAGACTTATTGAAGCGCATAATTCAGTTTTCTACTTAAGTTAAATTACAATAATATATTTTCTATTGGGAAAATTTCAGTTACCTATCCAAACTTTGGTCTCTTTGACACTTACATATCTAAACTTACATTTGTGTCACTTTACGGTCCAAACTTTCACTTTCTTGACACTTTACTGTCCAAACTTTCATCCTGACCTATCTCGGCCAAAAAGTGTCACTTTTCAGCTTTGTGACATCACACTGACATCATTAGAGGGGACAATTTTGTCATTTTACATATTATAGAGTGTAGTGCAATATGTATAATTATGTGCAATATTAGGGGGTGTAGTGCAATATGTTTAATTATACATATTGCACTACACTCCCTAATATGTAAAATGATATAATTGTCCTCTCTATTGATGGCAGCGTGAAGTCATAAGACTGAGAAGTGACGCTTTTTGTCGAGATAGGTCGGCATGAAAGTTTGGACTATAAAGTGTCAAGAAAGTGAAAGTTTGGACAGTCGGATATCAAAAGTGTAAGTTTGAATAGGTAACTGTCAAACGGGCCAAAATTTAGATATGTAACTGAAATTTCTACTTTCCTATTTTAAGTTTTTTAATTGATTAAGATTTTGGACACACATACACATGAGTAACTTTTTTTTTATCTCCGAGACTCCGACTGAGCCATGTAAGACTTTCGTCACCTTAACTTTGTAAACTACTCGTTTATAAGGTATTCTTTAGTAATAATATTAGCAACTGTGAATGAGATCTTCGAATTACTTCAATTTACAACCATGTAATATAGTCTGCAATTCTCCATTATCTATAAGGAATATAAATGTATTTAAAGAACAATTTGTGGTGATGACGATAAGCACTGCTAATAAAAAAACCTAGACCAATGTCTATTAATGTGGCCCGACACCGACCCAGCACTTGCACGAAACTAACTCAGGCTCAGTTAAGTTTCAATATTCTACGGAATTTTATGTTGTAACTTGTAACAAGTACTTTCATTAGTTTATAGCATTGATAAATTGTACAATCAATGTTTTGCCCCACATTTTCAAAAATTATTGAGATCTTGATGTAGTAGAGTACTAAAAAAAAAAACTTGTGTAAAAAATCAAATAAATGGTGGTAATATATAGGGGCATAATTGTTCGGTCGTGCCACGCAATGAGACACCGCTTCCAAGCTGGCGGTTATCGATTGTTCATTTACCATTGGGCAGTCATTACGACCGTGCTTCAAGGGTTGGCGGAACATTCAATTGTGGATTCCCTAGAACAACCTTAACTTATTGCTCGACGAAGTAAATTTTTTTGTTGAATCATTTGAGGGTCGGGTGATCATTTGGCCGTGGATGATCGAATATGACACTTTGTAGCCTACATTTAACTATATCGAGGACGTCTCTTTGCAAAATCCACAGCCAAAAAAGAAGGCCCGTCAACTTAAGATACTCCAGAGAAACAATAGGCTTTTTTCTTTGTATCTAACATCACTCTGCAAACACTACATACATAATACAGCAAATACTTTACACTTTGTAATCTGCTTTGATGAACTTTTCAAATGAAGTTCCCTTTAGTGTTTTCTTTACACTATCCCAGTTGTCAATTCTTTTAGACAGAGATCCTCTGTGTATCTTAACCTGAAGGCTTTTAAGATTTCTTACAGGCAACTTCAAGAATTCTTGTACTTCGACAAGTTTCTGTAATAAATAAACAAGTAACATTAGCTAATACAAACATCTAAAAGAAATATTAAGGTAATAAATTTGACAGAAATGGAACTCACAGTCCGATTTGCAACTATATCCTCATAGTATAGGACAATGTGTCTGGTGCTTCTGAAGTATTTCAAGGCCTCTGCCATCGTCTTCTCCGCTTCGGTTAAATCGGGTAAGAGTAACGTTGTATTAAGCGTAGGCTTATATTTCGCAAGTATTTGAGCCTGCACTAATATCATTCGTGGTCCAATGAGAAATTATTATCCCCTCTAAGTTTCGTTAAAGGCCTTGTTAAGGGGTAGAATAGGATGCAAGAACATTTTTTAGTGAGACAAACTTTTTAAAGTTAGTACCTCTTTCTTTGAATGAACGTGTGATTTGTGAGTTCCATTCAACAGTTTAGCGTCCTTGTCGTATGCGTTAGCAAGTAACGAAACCATCCTACGGAGAAGATTTCTTCTGAACAGAAATATTAGAGAAACTCCTCTTCTGTTGAAGTAATCTTCAATCTCTTCATGATGTTTCACCAATCCCTTCAAATACCAGAAAATGAGCAAAGATTAAGATTACAGATTAACAGAATGCCATCCAAGTTATAATATTGCTGTAACACTCATCAATAATGTTGGAGAGGAGTCTTGTCGATTCAAGTGACATAATCGAATTTATTTACCTGATTTAGCATCCATTTGAAACCAACAGCAGCAGAGCATTCGTTCTTTGAGGCACTGCTAAACCAATCAAGATTGTAAACTTTGTCCATTGTTTTCAAAATCATTGAAGCATTACTCCTTCTCCCTTCCGCCAAGAAAATTTCCCCGTTCGAGCTCAAATTCATATGACTATTTAGTAAAGTCTCAAACCACCCGCTCCCAGATCTTTGCATCGAAGCGATGACAAAATATCGCACCGGATTGCAAGAGCATTCCTGTCTAAAAATGATTTGAATAAAATTTCTTACCCTCCATGACAATAGTTTGGTAACAAACTAACAACTAAATAGCATTCAAGCATGTCAGCTATAGGGACCAAACGGGATTGAATGGTTCATATAAGTTGTGACGAGTTTCCGTTGGCAGTCACAAATCTACGACAAACATCCTCATTTATACAGCCTTGAGACAGTTTGAAAAATCACTGCAGAATTCCCGATAGTAGTTTGATTACTTAGTCAAATTAAGAGGGAAGACATACCATACCTGTCAAATGTTTGAGGTTCAGGGAAATGTACATATGGGACATCCCATTCTTGTATTGTAGCATCTCTACAAGGCCGATGATTTCTTCTATCGATGACTCTGATTTTAATAGGGTTCGATTCAACGAATCTGTTTGTTTGATCCATACAGATTTGAAAGATGTACAATCCACAGATCACTGAGAAAACTAACACCACTGTTCTCAATATCAGTGGAGACCTTTTAGGTGCCTTAGCCACCAATGCATCCTGATGAAAAATAATTGGAGTGAAAAATTAGTACTGTTGCATGAAAATACTGAAACAAATTGAATGAATTCATTTTATTTTTTCTAAACATGAAACGGAGAGAGAAGCTTAATTAGTTAGTACCTGTGGATTCCATTTTAAATCTTCCATGAGAAAACATCAAACATGGGGGAAACAAGAAAGTATTAGACTTTGGTTCTTATCTATTACTATATTTAAGAATGCACAGTTAGAAAAATAAGGAAGAAGAAGAAATGGTCAGGGTGGTGCATGTTTTTTGGAAAGCAAAAAAAAAAAAAACACACAAAAAAAAAAAAGGCCATACTTTGGAAAAAACTCATAACAATAACATAGGACTTAACAAACACTTCAATTAACTGTATCACTCATTATGACATGTAAATCAAGTACTTAATCTAAAACTGAAATAAGTACAATCCCCAAACTCAAAAACAGAGAATTCAACTCCTGTTATTCAAACCTTGTTGAATGCACACATTTCTGCAGCAACTGTTGAACTCAAGAGATTTTTTTTCCTTTCTTTTTGAATCTTTCTTGAAAAAATAATAAGACAAGATTGAGTAAATATGGTGAAATGTAATTTTGCTGAAGAATGGCTCATTCCCATTCTAGCAAACAAATACACACATGTATTGTTCCTTATCTTGTTGTTCTTCTGATTAAAGAGGAAGTATTTTATTCATTGGTGATGCATATGCCTTTAAAGCTCTTTAATTCAACTGTACATTTTTAACTAATGACGTCTCCTTAAATGGAGAAATTTGGACTTCATACGCCGCTTGGATTATTATAATGGAAAATTTGAGGAAAAAAGTGGCCTGTATCCAGTATTCAGATCAGTTCTACATTTGCACAAAGTGAAACAACCAAAAGGGTGAAATTATCAACAGAAATTACAGTAATTTCCATATCAAGCTTCTTAAAACATTGATCACTCTACAGTCATAATCAACTAATCATCATTTTTTTTTTCTATAATTCCTCATGCAATACAAATAATGAACACATTCCTGTATATTTGATCCATCCTAATTCGTTTCAGCAACGCCTTCTTCTCTTGATACGAAACCACCACAGCTTCGTCTTATACAGTTGTCCCATCACCAGAATCAAAGAGCAGAAAAACGTGATCTCGTTCAAAGAACGAAAAAAATGCTGACTAACTTGTGAGTCCAAGAGATCTTCTACAAGTTTGGTGGCAACTCGCTGTCGAATAAATGGGTTTTATCATAAGATGATTAACCGCACAATCTGTCCCAGATAACGGAATGCTTTTGTAGCTTCTCTCAAGCCTTTATTTTTCTCATCTCGGGACCAATGCTGTAATCAAATGACAAAATTCGTTGTATAGTCACTAGGCAACGTGTTCATAATTTTAATAAAGATAAAAGTATGAGCTAAAGAAATGGAATCTCAATGATTTTACCTCTCCAAGTGCATTAAGATTCTGGCGAACACCTTTCAACAAATCTTCAGCATCTCCTTCCCATCGCAAAAACTCCAGCTCTCTTCCTTCTAAAAGCTTCTTGCAAACCTAGTACACAGCAATTTAACAGGAGAAATGATAAATCTGCATGCAGTTTAAAAGCCAGAAGGCAGTTAAGACACAATGTTATGCATACAAAATAATATTCTGGCAACAAATTTTAATACATAAAATAATTGTATTCCCAATACATAGATCTAAGAGCTAATAACCAATAAAATTTGCATTATGCTCTACATCTGCGCTGCAGTAAATAAAGCAATCCTCTCAATCTTTTCAGATTAGCAATCAGACAGAAATACGAGCACATCCATTCGATGGTATCATCATTTTGGTCATTTATAAATGACCGTCAAGTACTGCTAGGCCTTCCCCGCCAATCCCACCCTTCAAGATGGAGAGAAAAAGTAGAAGATGTTATGTTCCTGAAACAGTTTGCCCAAACTTTTATGGTTACTTGAAGAAGTATGCAGATATCTCCTACTAATGCTTAAAGCCTCAGAACCGCCTGCGCTCGTATGTTTTACATTAAAAGGAAAAGATTCAAGCTAGCTCATCATTCTCAAGCCCACCCCACCTTGAAGTAAAGTGGGTCCTCACCCTATTCCCACCAGTTTGGTTAAAGATGTATTAGGCCCTTGTCAGCTTAACATATTGTACTTACAAAATCTAAATAAGACAAATTCAAATATGTTGTTTGTGCATGTTGCGTCAAGGAATAGAAATATTTTTTTTGCACGAGCTGACCATATTCTCTTAAGGAATGTTACTTCCTCGCTAGCCGGAGGTCTTACAATAGTTATTCATAACTTCTTCATGAAAGGGACTCTTTAGGTTAACCATCAAATGGAGGGTTCATTCTTTTAAGTTACTAACGGGAAGAGCAGAGAAATGCACTAGCACAGCACATTCAAAACGCCACACAACTCGAGGGTATGTATATACTGCATCAGGGCATACATTAGCATCAAGAAGCTGAAGGTCTAGCAAGTATTTGGAGTTACCTGTTTGGCTATTACTTGTCCACCAGCTATGTGTGAGAAATATATATTGTAAAAGTGACAGAGAAACAACGGCGGACTGTTCTCAGCAAGTTCTCGCAAATATTGTGCGTACGTAACTCCAGGGTTGCTCGGTTCGGGAATCACATTACCCTGCTCCCTAAACCACTCCAAATCCCTTGAAACACAACCAGACCTCTCCAATCCAGTCTTTCTAAAATAAACATCTGCATCAACAACGACAAGCCATTCAGAACTACAACATTACATTGACTCAAAACCTTGAGGCTCTTAAAATCAGCAGAATACTCATGAAGGAAGACAGATTAACCTATCATATTGGATTAGTAACTAATCATTTCCCTCCAACACAACGGCTTATTCAAATTACAAGTTGCGAATGAGTAAATGAATTACAGTTTCCCCAAGCTTTATCTAATCACCAGATAAGTTACCCAACGCAACTCCTACGTGTTATTTTCACCTTGACTCCCACTTCTTTCGAATCACCAGACCTTTTTTCCAACCCTATCCCTTTTCTCACTCTTGCCCAAGGCAAGCGTTATTAAGACAAATTTAGTTACTTTCGTTACGAAAGTCCCAAACTTTGACAATGTAAACAGGGCTCACACCTCGAAAATATCCATTAAAACAAGAACAAACACAAATATGTGAAACAGATTCAAAAATCTTACAGGAAACATCAGTAGATTCATCAACAATCCGCTCAATAGTACTAAAAACCAACTCACTATCCACCAAATACTTCAAAAAACCCTCCACACTAGGCTGCCACGTCTCATCGTCGCTCTTTTTGATATCGTCCTCGTAATCCTCAGACTCCTTCACGCTCTTCCCCTTCCCATTGTTCCTCAACTTCATTGCCACAAACCTCATCTCCTCAGTCATACCTTTCTTCTCACCAGGGTACTCTTTCCTGTACCTCTGCCTCCTCCGCCTCACCGGCGGCGCCGCCTGCCCATTTTCCGGCACACTTTCATCATACTCCCCCTCTCCCTCTTCGTCATCTTCTTCTGTTTCGTATTCGCTCTCTGTTTCTTGGTAAATGGATTTTGTGATAAATAATGTGTCGTTTCTTGAAATTGTTGTTATACAGCTGTTGATTGGTGTGAGGAATTTGAGTGGAGAAAAGGGTTTGTGGAAAGATTGAAGCTTTGGGGTTTTGTTGAGTAGTAGAGAAGAGGGGTTTAGTATTGCTGCAAGATTACAGCAGTACAACGCCATTTTTGCTGTACCTGTCCAATTTTTTTTTCTCTTACATTAATTAATTTACAGTTGAAATGATCTGAAACGGACAAGTAACGGGCTTCACCCATAGTGGGCCGTCTATTAGACTTAACGTGGGCCGCCAAATATGTGTATCTAGTATCTTGTTCTAATTCATCCACTAAAAGGTTTTAAGTTTTAACTTGTGATTTTAAATTTTTTAATGCATAAAGTAATTAAAAGGTTTTACTTCTACTTCATAGCGTATATAATAACTTTGGGTTTGGTAAGTATACATGTTGTGAGTTAAGATAACTGAAAAATTACTTCCCATACAAATATAACAAGAAAACTATTATCATTTTCATATAAAATAGCATATTGTAACTAATATAGTTGAGAAGAGAGAGATTGCAATATGGTGTACCTAAGTACCCTCCTTTTTCTTTATTTTGAAATTTTGAGGAGCTAAGACTATCCTCTTCATTCCCCTTTGCTCGATTATGATCTAGATCTAATCCCTTTTCTCCTCAAACTTTGATAATGATGTCTGAACGACATAATTTCGTTGTGTAATAGTATTTTCAGGGCTTGTTCACGATTTCCTTAGCGGTAGTCAACTTTCGTCTTTTATGGTTTTTAAGTTTAAGACACGTTGTGCTAGGGTTTCGCCTTGACGTCTCTTCTAATGTGTAGTGAGGGTCGTGCTACTTTCTACCTTAGTGGTGCGGGTTGTGTTGCTTTGGCCCTTGTTGCGCGGTCTTCTGTATGAGTAGCACGAGCAGGACGTCTTTTACTGGCGCCCCCTTCTAGATCAAGACTCCTCTAAGAATGTACATTTTGCCCTTATGTGCGTTTTCATGCTCAATTCGCCTCAATTATGCCTCATTTTGCTTTGACTCAACTTTAAACTGTTAAATAACAAAACAAGACATTAACCGGTGAAAATGCTAAACAGATTCATCAAAAGAATAGAAAACATATACTTAAATAAATGTCTAATAAACGCTCATCACTTTGTTAAAACATATTTATATATGTTATTTTTTTAACTTTTCTTATGAGGGTAACTCATCGTTTTGTTTAACAAGTTAGCACGATTTTGTCATATTATGAATGGGTTTGCTATTGCACAACGAGCTCAACTTGATTGTCGGACAACGAGCTCAACGTGATTGTTGTGAAAATGTATGTTGTTTGTACCAATTGCTTTTTTTGATAGTTTGTACCAATTGTTGTTAGTATAAAATATAGCCTTTTGACCTTAATACATATATGCTTGTGGAACTGACCGATCAATACGTCACAATGCGTAGAATAAATTGTCACAAGAAGATGATATAGAACTGTCAAAACTTATGATTATTTTTAGCCATATAAAATTGAATGTGGATTATTCTCTGATGTGAAAAGTGGGAAAATATAACATATGATTTTTCATGTAGAATTACACTCGTTACATAATACAAAAGAGTGTAGTGACCCGCATGCCTAATTGCAACTAGTGAAGATTAGTGTTCATCTTTTGCATGTACAAGCTCAAAGGAAATGGTTTAGCCCCCGTACTCTCTTGCTCTAGAGTTTCCGTACTAACACACTGCAACATTATTCATGTCTCAAATCCATGAAAGAGCGAAATAAGTGCTTTCATCACTGATTCTTATCTTACACTAAAACAACGATTTCATCACTAACAATTTTCATAATACATACAAGTATGAACCAAATTTATGTTCTTAAGCAATTAGTACAATATGTTGTCGATCTTAACTAATCATTTACACTTACTTAATAATTTGCTTGCAAAAACTCATGTCAAAAAATAATTCAAACAAGCCCAAAGACCCATTTTTGTTCATGCAACTCAAAGACCAATAAAAATTAAGAGAAATGTGATCATGCAACTCAAAGACCAATAAGTGAAACTCCCAAGTCCCATAGCTCGATTTTTGTTCTCTTCAATTGATTTCTTGTCAAAATTGAATTTCCATTAACCTTAAAGCAACTGATGCGGTAAACTTGTAAATAAACGCACAACTAATAACTGAAAAATGGACCTGAAATCAGTTATAAATACACTCCTCTTGAGCGGGAAAATCAGTTCACAACTAAAAAGTAACAAAATCAAGAAAAAGATGGCCAACCGCTTCTTCTTTCTTCCCCTGTTCCTCCTCCTCCTCATAGCAACCACCGCCACTCTCTCCTCCGCCGCTCCAGAGACTCAAGACAATGACCAGTTTAACAAGATCATCGACGCCCTTATCGGCTCCGGAGACTTCGCCGGATGGGCAAGCGTCCTTTCCACCACACTCGACGTCCCATCAAACCTCCCCCTAACCGCCACTTTTTTTATCCCCACAAACGACGCCGTGTTCAGTCTCACCGGCGCAAACGTCGTCGACCCATTACTCATACCGTACCACATTGTTCCCCAACGCCTCACATTCTCTGATCTCAAACGGTTCGCGACACGCACCCATCTCCCGACTCTGCTTCCGTCCAAATACGTTGTCGTTACGAGCAATTCGAGTGACAATTTCACTGTGGACGACTCGCAGATCATACATCCCGATATATTTCAGAACGCGGCTTTCGCGGTGCACGGGATCAGGAATGTGATGGATTACTCTGTTTTTGGTGGTGGTAATCGAGTGATTGCACCTTCGCCTGCGGTGAAGAAGAACAATACGTCGTCGTTGACGCCTAAATCGAGGCCGGAGAAGAAAGGGCCCTTGTTTCCAAGTGATGTGAGTGATGGCGGAGATTCGTGCGAGAGCAGTGAGTTTCTGATAGCTTATATAGTTTTCATGTGCATTCGGCTGGTGATATTTGTTGTGATTGTTGTGGTTATATTCAATATCTGATGATATATGATCAAAAGGAGAAGATCTGTGTTAGTTGTTGTTGTTGTGCGTGTGTGTTTTTTGTTTTAATACTTGTTAACTGGTTCTTGATGGTCTGATTAAAGGGAATTCTGTAGTCTTTTTTTGTACAAAACTCGAGTATCACTATCATATACACAGTGGTATTACAAGTCCATTTTTTCTCTTACATTAGTAGCACCACCGTTTACTGTAATTTTGCGGTACCGCCTCGACGAGGAAAAGATTCTGTTTCAAATAATTTTTCAGCCCATTTTTGGTTGAAAAATCACCGAAGAAACGGATTGGAGCAAAACGAACATGTTGGCGAAGATTAGGGGGTAGATCGCTTATTAAATTTCTCGGGGACATGTTACAAAAGTGGTCATACTTCATGATTTTGAAGCTTTTATCCTTATATTTTACATAATTTTGAGGTCCACTAAAAGGTTTTTAACTTCTAATTTAATTTTTGTAACCATATAATAATTAAAGGTTTGGTAAGTATACATGTGGTATGAGGAACGATAATTGAACAATTACCCCCATAAAAGTATAATTGATCTTATTAATAAAGGTATGTTGTAGTATAAAAGACTGGGCAATTTATAAATTTTGCCCATTAATTTATGTAAACTTCAAGTTTTGCCCTTTTTCTCACCGGGTTTTTTTTTCCGTTAACTTATTTTATTTTATTTTTAATTTTGCTCTGTGGGCTTCGAACTGGGCTGGATCAAAGCCCGTTATACGTGGTTGTTGATGTGGCCACCACGTGGCGCCACGTCATACACACACACACACACACACACACACACACACATATATATATATATATATCTTTTTTTAATATAACAACTTTTTATATACTAAAAAGAAAAAAAGAAAAAAAGAAGAAGAAGAAGAAATTATGACAGCTTTTTTTAGAATAAAAAGAAAGAAAAATAAAAGCCCTCCGCCCCTCCGCCGCCGCCCCTCTCCTCCGCCCCACCCACACCCCCACCACCGCCTCTCCGCCGCCACGCACCACCCCACCCCGACAATAATACCCCACCCTAAAATCCATTTGGTCGGAGTTGACGATGAAACACGTCGGAATCTTCTGCATTCAGCGTCGTCGGAGGAGTGATGAACACCGTGTACGGCCCGATCTTGCCAATCACCTTGGCGGTTGCTTGGTGGATTCGCTTCTCACCTGCATTTTGTAATGTGAAATTTGGAAATCGGAAAATGTTTTTCCTATTATCAGGTTTTGTGCTTCTCGATTTTGTACTTTACGGCTTAATTATTGTACTTTGGCGTGGATTGGATGGAGGTGAAGTGAGTGTCACAGTGCAATGGAGTGTGAGAGGTGGGGGTGGGGTGGCGCGTGGGGTGCAGGGGTAGGGGGTAGCGTGAAGAAGATGAATTATGATTTTTTGATTTTAGTCCCAATTTCGATCGGGGGAAGAACCCTTGCTAGTGATCGGTGATGGATCTGATGAAGATGGTCGTGGTAGTGGTGGCGACGTCAGCAGTGGAGTGGGGGGGGGGGGGTGATGAAGATGATGATTAATTTCTTTGGTGGTGTTGGTGGTCGTGGTGGTGCGGTCGCCGGGGGGTTGGGAGTGGTGTTGGTGGTGTTTGATTTGTTAGGTGGTGGCGGCCGTGGGGGTGGTGCAGCCGTTGAGGGGTTGGGGGTGGTGTTTGATTTGTTGGGTGGCGGCGGCAGTGGGGGTGGTGCGGCCGCTTGGGGGTTGGGGGTGGTGTTGGTGGTGTTTGATTAAGTTTATTATTTTATTGAGAAATTAAGTTATTAAAAAAAATATGTATAATTTTACTATATTTATTTTTATTAGTAAATATAAATTTATTAAACATTTTTTGATAAACTTTTATTAATAAATATAAACTTTTATTAGTAAATACAAATTTTTATTAGTAAATATAAATTTATGATTTAGATCAATATATAATAAAATTGGTGTGGCGGCCATTGACGAGAAAATGCGAGAAAATCGTTTAAGATGGTTTGGGCATGTTAAACGCAGACCCATAGATGCACCGGTACGACGAGTTGAAGATCTCGACTTAGGACAGACGGCTAGAGCTCGTGGGAGACCGAAAAAGACGTGGATGGAGGTCATACGGAACGACATGAAGCTAAAAGATCTAAATGAAGACATGCTCGTCAACCGAAACCTATGGAGGCAGAAGATTCATGTTCACGACTCGACGTGATTCATTCATGGTTCATATAGCCTACCCCAATTTAATTGGGATTACAGGCTTGGTTGTTGTTGTATCAATATATAATAAAATTAAATATAATTTTGCATATTAATTTATTTTAAATTTTTACTAGTAAAAAAAATAATTATTGACGTGGCGCCATGTGACCGTCGTCTGTATGCCACGTGGGTTGCCACGTCGCCTGGGCTTCGACTCAGCCCTCAGCGAAGCCCACCGGGCAAAATTAAATCAAAAAAATAAAGTTAACGGCCAAAAAAAAACTCGATAAGAAAAAGGGCAAAACTTAAAGTTTATATAAATTAAAGGACAAAATAATAAATCGCCCTAAAAGACTTGAGAAGAAAGAGATTGCAATAAGCCTAGAAATTTTAACGTTAACATTTGATTCATGAAAGTCAAGCCCAAAAATCGTCAAGCTGGACATCTACTTTTGATTGGAGATCGAGCTATGATCAGAACTTAACGTTTTAAAATCGATATTCCTCCAAGATTGAGATTCATTACATTGAATACTTCAAAAAATTAATAAATTGCTCATCGATCACACAAATTAAATTAAGATTGTTGATCCAAATCAAGCAAAAACCCTTCGGACCAAAATTAAATTATATCAACATGAACTGATCGAAGTTTCTCAAGTTTTAGGATTTTTACAGATTCTTACTCCAACATTTTTCACATTATACTATTTTACAGACTCTTTCTTTTACTCTTTTGGACACAAAATTCTAATAACAATAAATAACAAAATGAAAATACTGAACTTTTTTTTACAAACGAAGCAATATGTTTTAGCCCAAATTAAGCATCCAGCTAATTAAACTAGACTTTATCAAGAAGTAGCAAAAACAATCGGCTCCCGAGTCGATATGACGACATTCTCCTCGAAGTGCATTCTCCTCGGTCGTGCATACAAAGTTGCAATAACCGGGGCTTGGGCATAATTCCACTAATTCACTCTTCCTCTCGCAAATATGATCACCCTCAACTGCTTGCATCTCTGTATAACATAATATAATATCATTCCATGATTAGTAATAAATATATATATATATATATATGCATGGTTTACATATTTCAGGGGTTGTTTTACCAAGAACTTAGGCTTTTAATTAGCATCCCATATATATATATATGTTATTTGGAAAAGCATCTCTTTAATTTTAGAACATGCATTGTAGATGATTTTTGTGTGTAGAAGAAAAACAAATAGCAACACATACAGTCATGACGAAAGATTCTAGCTAGTATATATATTCCAGGAGATTGATCGATCATATACTTACATGTGTATATATATATATATATATAGAGAGAGAGAGAGAGAGAAGGAATACCATTTGATGATATGAGGAGCAAGGAGAAGAAGAGAGCAACGAAAATGGTAATTTGAGACTTGGCCATTTTTTGATTATAAGTGCCAACTGTAAGGTGAATAATTCCTTGGTACAATATATAGTAGTATAACAACAATCCTAGTCAAGGTAAACTACCTAAAGATATTGCCTAGAATATTTACATGAAAAAAAGATATATGCTAATCTACGATAACTATATCTAACATCAACTAATAAGAATGATATTATATTTGGGTTATTACGCATCCTTTTTTATTGTAGAAGGGTAGCCTCGTAGGTATCTTCAAGTTTCATTTAGTGATTATTAAAAATGGCATGAGTCTCTCGCCTGGAAATTACGACTAATAATGTAATTTGCGGAATTAATTTTATATATTATCTAAAAAGTCATCGCCAAAAGTAAACTAAAGCGCCCAAGAAATGGATAATGACTAGCTAGTAGGTTTATCGATCATTAGATTTTATTGCTCATGTGGGACGAAAAAATGTATAATTAGTTTCTAGATGTATTATGATTGATAACCCTAAGGGTTTATTTTTAGTTTATTACTCTCGGAATCATCTCACGATGCCCGCGTATCGGCCAACTTAAATGTTCTCCCAATACCGTCAACAAAGGTGTCCCAAAATTCCATGGCGAGTAGGTCACATAGTACAAATCCCGCGCAGAGTATCGGAAAGCTTTAGATAGCTTTACGGATGCCCCCTAGAGATACGATACTCTTGCATTTACTTTGTCCCTTAAAAGTAAACACTCTCGTAGCCCTAAAGTCCTCGGATGAAAGCATATTGGTCGCAATATCCCCCCTATAGGAGACACCACGGGAGACAAGGCGTCTGAGCAATAGACAAGGCATCGAAGCTATCATACACGTCACCCTGAACCCGATTAAAAAGCATCTTATCCTAAAGAAGACACATGTCGCCCGGTCCTGAAGACGGTGGCATTAATGGAGCCATGTCAGCTCCCTCAGAGACAGTTGTTTACACTAGGGAAAGAACGGTTCGATGACTCCCCTCAATAAATCGACATTTGTCCACTAAAATATCTCGTTTGTATAAAAATGTATCTCTATAAAAAGGTGGCCAAAAAGAAGAAATAAGGACATACTTTTTCGGAGGGCAACAAAAGTGATTCAATATCTCTTCAAAATTGGGCAAAGCGTCGCAACCCACCTTCAAAATTCTGCAAAAAAATAAAATACCGTTAACAATGATCAATAATGTAGTTGGGTTTTTTTTAAACTCATTGAATAATTAATATCTCGTTGGTTTCAAATTCTAATATCCTAAGGAACAACTTGATTATATGTCTTTTAGGTTTGTAACTCTCACACGTGATTAGTCTAGCATGGTTTGCCCAATTAACGAAGTTTGGCAGGCTATTACGTCAACTTGCAAGTTTACTTAGTGCGCATCGTAAAACATCCCTCAAGGTCGACGCGTAATAATACTTTTTACTATAAATGCATGTTTCTACTATTTTTCAACCATATAGCTACAAAGTAGATTATAGTTGTCTACGGGCAACCATTACTTAAATACTTGTAACGTATGCAACTTGACTGATTATACGTGAATTGCATTGTCACTCACTTATAAAAAAAAATCACTTATCAGAAAAGCAAAAAGAAGTGCATCGTCACTCATTCAATAACGAGTAAGGTATAATAAAATTTTGCATGACAAATGGCATTTATAGTTTCTCCGTCAATAGTATGTTATATCTTTTCTTCATAAACTTTAAATTTTTTTCTAAATATTTTTTTTTTGGTAAACAAAGAAGTTAAAAAAGACCGTTAGGCCATGGCCGCTTGATACAAACTAAAAACCAGAGGAGGTGGAGACTTCCAAAAGTACTCTACTCTTCTATCATCTAAACTAATCTTTCCTAGCTTGTCCGCCAGCTTGTTTGCCTCTCTCGGAGTCCATTTGACCCGAACCTCCCACGGACGTCTAATGAGGTCAGGAAAATCTTTAACTAAACCCGTGAATGGTTGGTGTGCATCCGTCTCTTCTGTTAGTTCTTTGTGCGCTACAAGAGAGTTTGTCTCGACTATTAACCGTGGATATCTCCTTTCCCAAGTCAAGGTGAGCAATTTCTTGATTGCTTCCAATTCTGCTTCGTCCACCGTATATGACGATAAGTCAATTTTGAAGCCTCATTCCCACATACCTTCGGCTGTGCGCAACACCCATACTCGTAGCCTCGATTTTCCTTATTTAAAATGCCTCCATCCGTGTTCAATTTCACCCATCATACCTCAGGTTTTTTCCACTTGATTTGCGCCCTCTCTTTACGGTTTCCCTCATTCGCCCCTTTCATGCACCATATTCTCAAATCAAAACTAAGGATTTTAACTTGAAACGCGCATGCATTCGTGCTGTCCAAACATTGCTTGAAGACCTTCTTGTTTTGATTCTTTCAAATTACCCAAAGCTCCGCAGTGATCGCATATTTCCAGTCTTCCACCCATGTGAATTGGCTCGAGATTTTCTTACTCAAAAGAGTCTCCCTTAACCAGTCATCTAAACTATTCGGCGCCACCACTTTCTTCCATATTTCCTGTAACACCCCCAAAATTAGGAAAAAAATAAATTTATACTTTAGTCCTTGAACTTTGGAAATTTTCCATTTTTGACCGTAAATGTTTAGAAAAAACTGCATTTGAGCCCTTGAACTTAAAATTTGTCTTTTATTGTATCTACTGGTCTCTAATCCTAAAACATATAATTCAATTTCAAATATTAACCAAGTTAATTGAATTTACCTAGAAAAATTACATAAGTAAATATGTATGTAACAAAGAAATCTAATTATACATATTTGAATTTTAATTATAAATAATTGAGGGACTTGATATGCAATTAACCAATTGATGAAGTAAGTCATGACATCCTTAAGAGCATGATTAAATTCAATTTTTTGTGATTTATCATAAAATAATCAAGGTGGGACATAAATAGCTACGATAAAATTACTATTTTCACCTATAAATACTCACCATTATTCAACATTTTTTACAGCCCAAAATAATCTGATTCTGCAAAAGTAACTAGAAATAAAAGTTGTTCCTTTTTGTGTTTTCTTTCGGTAAATAGTTTTTTCAGATTTTTATCTTGCCATTTTCTACCCAAAAAAGACGCCAAAACTTTTATTGTGCAGAAATTATCCATTCGGCCCTGCACCTTAGAAAACCCCAACTAATTGTAGAAAAAACATTTTTTATCAAGGTTAATGGTCGAATTCCCCTCATGATATCCTCTAACTTTCATCTGAAGACATGTGTCTCAAATAATGTTATTTAGAGGGTCGAAATGCATAAATCGTAGACTGATGTCCAAAAATCCGATAGCAGGTTCTATGTTTACAACAATTATTTAGCATAGCAAACCTTCATATTTTAGTTCCCATTTGGGTACACATGATCCTAGTGATGTTAGGAATTAGTTGCCACAAAAATATTTGGAAACAAAGTTCATATGAATATCCGATCAAAGGTAAACTCGAAACTACGATGATTTTCAGCTTATTTTGCATACTTTATGTTCTTAGTTTATGATTGAAAATAATCATCATGATTCCATGATTGATCACTCACACATGACTCTTATAAGATATAACAATGGTTAGAATCACTTTACTATAATTTGTAACTACTGATTAATATTTTTGAGATTTTTCAATAGTATATAAATATTATATTTATCATGTTTAACATATCCTTACATAGGTTTAATAAGACTATCATATATACTTTTAAGGTCTAATCCTCTTATATGATTATGTAACGTAACTTAAATATTCTTTGATCATTTACCTTGATTAGGTTTACGTATTAATATTTTTTATAAGTTATAAATACAATGTTATGTAATTTAAGATAAACTTGGAACAAAATAATATTAACTAAGTTATATAATTTACTGGATCGCTTCATAAGATAATTGTTTGATGTCATGATTCCTGAAATTTTTGGAGGTACTAAAGACTTAAAGAATGATTTTCCATAAATCAGTTAAGTAATATATTTTGAAAATTTATTATGCATCAAATTAAATAGTTTATTATACTATACTTGATATTATTGTATACTTACCATTTGAAATGATTTTCTAACATTAGAAATATTATAACTACAATTATAATTATAAATATATGTTTGCTTAAGATAAATCTTGAGATATAAATTACGTATACATAGTATATTTGATACTTAACTTGACCTTACGACATTAAAGTTTATCGCATAAGATTTTCATCAGTGATATGTGCTATTTACTTAAATTAGTATTAGCTACATTTTTAACAAGAACTTCCTCAAATTTCATTAACACGAAAGTAGAATAGTACATTTGTTTATTTGTGGTGAGTTGTGATTATTCAGTTAACTGATATTATCTTAATGTTATTAAAGGTTTGACAAATTAATCAACGGCGCGCAAGATTCTCCGTACAAATAAAGGTGAGATTCCATTTCTGATTTGTTCTAGCCCCGTTTGGCATCCGACCCTGAGGAACTTGGACAGAAAAGACATTAATCCGTTACCAAACCTCGAACAGCCTATATTTTATTATAATCCCATTTTGCATCTCATCTCATAACATGATTTTCTTACATATCGTTAAATCGTATCAAATCATTTATTATTTATCATATTGATTCATAATCATGGTAATTCTCTGATATTTTAATCTCATCTTCTGGTTCTTGAACTTTGCAAAGAGCAACGAACTATGTTCGGGACATGTAGCTCAAGGAGCAACGGATATTATTCGGTTTACTAGCTTATTTGTTTATCTGTTATACCCATTGGGACGCCTTTGGGAAGTTGAGCCCAGGGACTGAGTCAAGTTACTGTCGGGCAGTAAGGACTGTTGGTTTAAGTAATTTCGCTTGATACCCATCTATCTAGGCGCCGCTTGCAGTCAGGATTTGGTTGTAACCCACGTGCTGGATTGACATGTACTCGAGCATGTCTCTTGATTGTTTGCGAGGTCGCTCCTCGTCGGGAGAGATAAGGTATAGTATTAGAAGTCATAAGGTTGGATTCGTTTATTGTCAAGTACAAGTTCATTAACTATTCTATGAAAAATCCAGTACCATTGCTACATCAAATTATCTAGTTGAACTGTTTCTACCGGTAAGATCACTCCTCGAAATGTATCCATTAAATCACAGTTAATTCTTGCATTGCCAGTTCTTTTATATGAATCTCACTAAGTCATTAAAAACTTATTCCTCGTTTCTTCTGTCCATTAATCAGGATTAAAATCAACATGGCAGCATGGATCAAGTGAATTTATCATTAGTGCATAACCATTAAAAAAGTCACATTGTTTGTAACACAAGACTTCTACTGTATATATCAAAATATTGATTTTGATCCTGAACAAGTGAGACCCCTTCCTATGAGTTACGTTTTAGTATGAGTTGGGAAAAGTAACTGATCACCACTGAACCAACTCGGATCGTAGCATGGCTCGTGGGGCGCGGTCGTCACATTTCCCTTGCCATGACACAATGCCGCAACATATGTAATGTGTTCTCCATGTGCGACATACAAATAGGACATTTTTCATCCATCGGGATACCATTCTTTTTCCTCACCTCATTTATTGTGAGGCGGTCTTGCGCAGCGAGCCACATGAAGTGGAGAATTTTGTTGCTCATGTCTACACGCCAAATCCACGCTGTGTTGCTATAAGATTGAGTATTTTTGGAGTAATGTTTGGCGTATGTTTTATACGTCGATTGGCACGAGAATTCGCCATTGGATTTTTCACTCCATAAAATCTTATCATCCACATCCTTGAAGTTCACCCATGTGCCCAGGACTTGCTCTTCAAAACATCCGGGATTGAAGAAGAAAGATCTTCAAGTAACCAATTGCCCGAGTTATCAATAACCTCTCGCAATGTGAGATGCTCCTCTTCGGGTTAGATTCGACAGTCCTCGTCATAAAGCCTCTTCCCACCAAGCCAATTTTCGTACTAAAAATTGATTTTACGACTGTCGCCGATTTCTCAACGAAGAAAGGGGATCATAAGTTTGGCGCAGCGAATCAAACCCTTCCATGTCGCGCTATCGGACGGCTTGACTCTATACTCGTTGTTTGACCTTTCTTAATGTACTTAGCCATGATCAAGTCTCGCCACACCATTTTTTCTTCCCTCAAGATTCTCCAAACCAATTTTGATAACAACGTTTCTTTGCATGTTCTTGCACTTCAGATCTTGAGCCCCCCGTCTCTTTTATTTCTCGTTACTCGCGGCCATCCAACGAGATGAAGTTTTTTTTGGTCACATTTGATGACCAAAGAAACGCTCTATTTAGATTTTGGTCACACACGTTTTCTGGGATCCAAGCGGCTTGCATGTGATACACAGGGTGTGCGGACGATACGAATTGTATAATGGTGGCCCAACCCGCCAACGTGAGAAGTTTACTCTTCCATCTCGTGAACCGCTTCATAATACGGTCAAGAATGTTTGCAAATCAGCCATAGTTATTCTCTCGTGAATTAGCGACACTCCAAGTATCTCCCCAAATTGTTCGTTTGCCCAAACCCGAGGATATCACTTAAACATCTTTTAAAACTCGAGCCTCCACTCTTAGAAAAGAAGACCTTGGATTTTTGATGGCTAAGTTTTAATCCCGAGGCACCAGAAAACTTGTCAATAATCTCACAGATCGCTCTTGCCGTACCTTTCGTAGCTCTGCCCATCAACACGATGTCATCTGCGAAAAACAAGTGAGAAAGCGGTGGGCCTCTTGGACACGGAACTAAGGTTTGCCACATACCCTTCTCGACCTATTCTTGAATCAAGTACGAAAAGGTACGGGGAAAGCAGATCCCCCTGTGGTAGACTGCCACCATGATGGAACGGTTCGAGAGGTGACCCGTTCCATAAATATATTCACATATAATAAAATACGATTTATAAAATACTAAGAGAGTGTGCTATTAAATATTAATCTCATAAAAGATTCATTTTTTTTTATATATAAATAAGTTAAAACCTAACCAAACACGTCCTTCTTCTGCACCTGTCTTGCTTCCAAAGAAACCACAGATTAGATTCAAATCACATAAAGAAAAACCCCAAAACTTAGAAAGAGAAAGAGAGAGAGAGAGAAAAAAAATCAATTCAGGTATGGAAAGATTACAGAGAATGTTCGCCGGAGCCGGTGGCGCCCTCGGCCACCCGCCGCCGGATTCCCCAACCCTCGACACCTCCGAACAAGTCTACATCTCATCTCTCGCCCTCCTCAAAATGCTCAAACACGGTAATTATCTCTAATTAGGTTTTTTTATACTTAATTGATATTTTGTTGGTACGATTGTAGTAGTACTAGTGTATTCAATTGGTGTAATGAGTTGTGATGTATAACTACAGGTAGGGCTGGAGTGCCGATGGAAGTTATGGGTCTGATGTTGGGAGAATTCGTGGACGAGTACACGGTGCGTGTGGTCGACGTTTTCGCGATGCCGCAGAGTGGAACTGGTGTTAGTGTTGAGGCTGTTGATCATGTTTTCCAAACTAATATGCTTGACATGCTCAAGCAAACTGGCAGGTAGAATTCTGTTATTTCTTTGTGTATTGTTGTAACGTGATGGAATCGGTTGATAAGTCATAAGAGGCTAAGTTAGCATTATCAGTAAGGGCCGGATGATAGCAGTCGATATATGTTACAAGACTGTTTATTGAGCGTCTTGCGTTACGATGTTATTGTTAGTTAATTTCTGTCATTGTATTAAGATTGTCTTCTGCTTATTGTTGCAGACCTGAGATGGTGGTTGGGTGGTACCATTCACATCCCGGTTTTGGGTGCTGGCTTTCTGGTGTTGACATCAACACTCAACAGGTTTTTATTACTCTCCTATTATTTATTGTTTAGCTCAAATCGAATAGGCTCATAAATTGTGGTGTTTGAGTTTTGTGAACTTAAACAAGGAACATGCTTGTGATATTTGTACTGGAATGTTCAACTTCTTGGTTATGTCATTCCTTGATTTTGTTGCTACTTCCATTAGTTGATAAGTATTAGGTGGGGCTTTTAGTATTGGTGATGCTTTTAGCTCCTCTCGTTCTGTCCTTTTAAACTAAAAGGAAGGTTTTAAATTGGCATAATTTTACTTAAACTTATTCTCACAATTATGTAAAATGGCTGTAGGGGGTAAGAAGAAATCACTTTTTTGACATTCATCATGACATCTATCAGATATCAACTGTAGTTTTCGCCGTCGAGTATAGCCACGATTTGGAACTGAGACTTTGTTTTCCATCAAATATGCAAACTGAGTGGATAAATCATATTGTAGTTTTCCGCTCTGTCACTCTCTATACGTGTATGTGTGTGCATGTCTTGAGCCATAGCTGTGTGGAGGATAATGGATAATTACTCAGGTGCTGATTTATTGTATATCAGGATGTCATTTTTTTTGTTGCCAAGATCGTTTTACCTTTTTTATCAAGTAATTATACATCTGACAATCATTACGTAACATAATCTCAATTTGTATATTACATCCTTTTGTTGAGTTTGCTAATATGTATTTATTTCTTCCAATATTAGTGTCTAAACCTGAGTTTTTTATGCTCTTTTATGATGTAGAGTTTTGAAGCTTTGAACCAGAGGGCCGTGGCAGTTGTGGTTGATCCAATTCAGAGTGTTAAAGGGAAGGTGGTAATTGATGCCTTTCGTTTAATTAACCCTCAAACCATGATGCTTGGTCAAGAGCCACGACAGACAACTTCTAACCTGGGCCATCTTAATAAACCATCTATCCAAGTAATGGCTCAATTCATGGTCTCTGAACCTCCACAAAAGTATTTCAACCCTTTGGTTCCTAATATGATAGTTGATCTCAATGCAGGCTCTGATTCATGGTTTGAACCGCCATTATTACTCCATAGCCATTAACTACAGGAAGAATGAACTTGAGGAGAAGATGCTCCTGAATCTTCACAAGAAAAAATGGACTGATGGATTGACCCTTCAGAAATTTGATACCCACTCGAAGACAAACGAACAAACTGTCCAGGTAATTGGTACTTAATTTCTAGACCGCCCCATTACTTTCTTGGGGACGAGTTCCCATATATATCATAACATTCCCTGGAGGACATTTTCAGGAGCGTTAGAAGTATAATTTAGATATAAGTGTTTTATTTACCTTTTCTAATATTATCGCATTTTCTGTTTGGCATCAAAAACTCGCAGGAGATGTTAAGTCTAGCTGTGAAGTATAATAAAGCAGTCCAGGAGGAGGACGAGTTGCCACCTGAAAAACTAGCTATTGCTAATGTGGGAAGGCAAGACGCCAAGAAGCATCTTGAGGAACACGTCTCAAATTTGATGTCTTCCAACATCGTTCAAACTCTGGGGACGATGCTGGACACTGTTGTCTTCTGATTTTGGCAGTGGAGATCATGGGATATTGTTGGTTGACAACTGAGTGTCTGGGTCTTGTTTGAGCAGCTTTCTGATTGTTGTAAAAGACCATTGGACCTTCGTATATCTAAAGTTTCTCTTTGGCTTAATCGTTTGTTTTCTAGTGGATAAACTGTTCTCCTAAATTGCCTTAAATGAAATTCCCAAGCTTATTCCATGTTGAAGCAATTAAAATCTCTTGATCGGTGGGTAGCTAGAAAGGCCTGCAGAATTACCCAAGTTTTGACTTGTGAATTTGTCTAAAATTGATTGAGAAAGTGATGAATTAGCTGTAAGTTGAGATTTTGCGGGCAGATACAGATATTGCTGGGTATCGGATGGCAAGACCACCTTATTTTTGCTTTTCCTGTATGAAGTGCGAAGAAGATGAATTTAAAGTTAAAATTTGTGAATCATATAAACCATGCTAACCCAAACTATCAGGAATTGGACCGACTCGCAGTGTGAGAATATCATCCTCTCTCGTTCCACAGTTGAAAATGAAAAAAATGTTTTGACATTTTAATTTTATTTTAAAAAGAAACGTGTGAAACTCTGGTCACATAGTCATGACTAACTCGACTTAGCCTTGCCATTTGCCCTTTGGCTAACTACGTACGGATTGAATTTCAATTTTTGGACACATTTCTCAAAATATTTTTCAAACACCCAAATCAAAGTGAGCCAAACCAAAATAACAAAAATACATACGATTAGGGTCGGGAATTGAGGAGTAATTGGAGAATTTGGGGCTAAAGGTGACACCTTTGATTGATTTAGGGTTTTCTACATTTCGAATTGATTGAGAATTTGATGTTGTTGAATCAGAGGAAAGCGTGCTATTTTGAAGGCGCGTTTTCATTTTGGATTCTCAACGCTGCGTTTAGGAGCCTTTTTACATTTTTTTATTATGTATTTTTGTAATGTCGTTTTTACCCTCTAAACATATGCAAGGTTAATTATGCATTTTTTGTTGTTTCGTACTATTGTGAGGTCAGCAGTACTACTATACACTACAACAAAACACATCAATTGCATGGAAAAAAATTTGATGCAAAAATTCCATGCCTTGGTGTCCATGCAAGAGAATTGCATCGAAATTTTTTGATGCAATAGGGCTTTGCATCGAAATTTTCGGATGCAAAGTTACATGGAAACTTTCCCATGCAAAAGCCTTTGCATTGAAAAAATCTGATGCAGAAAAGACATGCATCGAAAATTTCCGATGCATAAACAAAGACAACAAATGCCGCGTGGCAGCAAGTGGTTGGTTTGGACGCTGCATCGAAAATTTCCGATGCAATTGCTTTTGTAGCAATTGTATCGGATTTTTCCGATGCATCAGAAATTTCTGATGCAATATATGCAAAATTATTTTTAAAAAAAGTGGCGGGATTATTTCGCCACTATTTTTATATTTTTCCTTTTATTAATATAAATAATTTTTTTAAGTATATTTTTAAAGTTTTAAAGTATTATTTTTATGAAAGAAATACGTATTTTATACTAATTTATAAATATTTTTAAAATACATATTGATTACTTTAAACTATAATTATTTTCGATACATAGTTTTTTATATTATTTCGTATAGTTATATTAAAAAAATTATAAATCCTTAACAAATACTTTAATTTAGGGGTTTTTGGCAAAAAGCCCCCCTGTGTTGTTCGAAACAGGCAAGAAACCCCCCTGTGAAATAAAAAGAAGCAGAAAACCCCCATGTGTATTGAAATACGTAGCAAATAACCCCTTTTTGTACGATAGTGTGATACACTTGCCAAGAAGTGAGAGTGAGAATTAATATTCTATTATAAAATAACGTTTCTACCATTATTCTTAGTAGGGTTCTTGGCAGAAAGCCCCCATGTGTTATTTGAAACGGGTAAAAAACCACATGTGAAATAAAAAGAAGCAACAAAACAATCCCTCATATTATGATAATAGACAAATAATGCCAATAATTTAGAAAAATATCTGAATAACCCTTAAAAATTAAAAACTTCAAATAAGTCCATATAATTTCGAAATAATTGCAAATTATCCATCTTCAAAAAACTTATGCACTTTTGCCTACATTTTTTGCTGTAATTTTTTGGTATTGTTAAAAAATTGTCGGTAAAACTCTTATTTTGAAATGTATCTCTTCTAAAATATTTTGAAATGTAAATTTTCTTTTGGACTTGTACGTACAATTAAAGTAGTGCAAAATTAGAAAACTCATAGAAGTTCATCACATGAAATAACAAAATTTTACATACAATTATTTCTGGTGTAAAAAAAGGGAAAAATTATTATTTCTGCCCAATAACTTTGCCAAAAATTACTTTATACCGGAGTTATAGATTGAAATTGATTTTCGCCAGAGTTAGAAACATCAACTATGCGTGATGGCCGGGGGGGGGGGGAGGGAGGTTGTGCGTGATGGAGGAAAGGGGGGATGTGCGTGAGGGGGTGGGGGTGGTGGCGGCTGATGTGCGTGAGGTGGGGGTGGCGTGGGGAAGATGACATTTTTCACTTTTTTTTTGGATTTCACTAATTAAAAAAATAAATTTTCATTTAATTATATTAATTTATTAAAGTACTTATATATTTTAATAAATATTATGAAAATATAAGTTCATTTAAATATTAGAATAAGTTAATTTTTAAATTTACAGTAACATAATTAGATGCGTTCAATAATCCAATATATTTTTTTAAAATAATTAAGCATAAATATAAAATGGGAAAATGGTGGGAGAAGAAATGACTATTTTTTAATTTGGGGGTAAATGAGTCATTTCTGGTGAAAATACGTATAAAGAAAGAAAATACGTATAAAGAAAGAGAAGGGGGGCAGTGTGCTACGATTTGTTAAACACATGGGGTGTTTTTGCCTATTTTATTTTCATAGGGGGGTTTCATGCCTCTTTTCCATAACACAGGGGTTTTTTTTTGCTAGTGGCCCTTAATTTAGAGAGAAGATGAGTAGAGAGGAAGAAGAGAAGAGTTGATGAATGAGAAGTGAATGGGATGTGGGAGTATTTTTATAGGAGAAGGTAAGCAATTTTACATTGCAAGTTTTCCATGCAGGTATTGCTCTGCATGGAAAAATTTCGATGCAACTAGAAAAAAACGGTTTTTACATCGGAATTTTTCCATAAATGTATTGCATTGCAATATTGCCATGTGAGCGTGCAACAATACGATTATGAAAAAATTACAACAATCTTTCAGCATCTTTTCTCTACTCTCTCTCTCTCCCCCCCCCCCCCCCCCCCCCTCTCCTCTCTCTCTCTCTCCTCTCTCTCTCTCTCTCTCTCTCTCTCTCTCTCTCTCTCTCTCTCTCTCTCTCTCTCTCTCTCTCTCTCTCTCTCTCTCTCTCTCTCTCTCTCTCTCTCGGTACTTTTGGTACCTTAACACCAAACGGACAACATGCCTACCATCAGCGTGGCCCGAGATCGTCTCTTTGATGCCCTAGGCCGCACCTACACTAATGAGGAGTTCGATCATTTGTGCTTCAAGTATGGTATTGAGCTTGATGATGTCACCATGGAAAAGGTTGTTATTAGAAAAGAGAAGAATTTGTACGAACAAGAACAAGAGGCACCAGAGGACGAAGAAGTGATTTACAAGATTGAAGTTTCAGCCAATAGGTATTATTTTGCTAGTTCAGTTTCAATATATTAGTGACATATTTTTTTGTGAATAATTAAACTGACTGTGTTTGTTAGTTTCATCATGTGAAGTGGGCTATAGAGCTTTAAATCTGGATGTATAACTACTTGTTTCTGTGGCAGGTATGATTTGATTTGTCTTGAAGGGCTGGCACAAGCGCTACGCATCTTCGTTGCCCTTGATCCAGTGCTCATCTATACGCTGGCAACCATCACCAAAGAATCTATATATGCTGAAAATTCATGTGAAACCAGAGACCTTGGCGATTTGCCCATATGTTGTATGTGCTGTTTTAAGAGGGGTTACATTCGATGAAGCTCGATATAATAGCTTTATTGATCTTCAAGATCGCCTTCATCACAATATCTGTCGGTAATACTATAATATATCTTCTTCGGTTAAAAGAACTAGTGTGAATTTGACCCGTATTCTTGCTTACTTCAGTCATCGCTAATGCTAAAAATGATACTGCCATCAAGTCAGGAACTGAGGCATCTTTCATGGATTATAAAATTTTGTAATCATCTCCTCGGCTTTTCTACATTCTTGCATATATGTAGGCGAAGAACCCTTGTTGCTATTGGGACACATGATTTGGACACAATTGATTGGCCTTTCTCTTATGAGGTATGTTGTCATGCTTGTTCACTTGTTCACCTGTACGTTGCAAGTTATCGTAAAATGCCATTGCTAGATTCCTGGCGGAAGTTTGTTTGCCTTTCTTTAAGATATACACTATTAATTAATTCCAAGCTTGCTATGTGAACCATCGTTCCATTGCTTAGACATTCAGCATGAATGTAATAGAATTTGCTCTACTGAGCAGTTTTATTGCATCAGTTTCTTATTCTTATTAATCGACTGAACCATGTGTTTCAGGTACTGCCACCAATAGAGATTAACTTCGTTCCGCTGAAACAGGTAATCGCTACAGACTATTTCTGCTTTGAGTGTTATAAAGAGTCCAGCATCATAACTTTTCATCACATAAACTGGTTCCAGTTTACGCGGTGTTGACCGGATCGTTTGGCTGATAAGCATTCTATTAGGATATATAGTACGCGTTTTATATAAACGCACTTTTAGTTTGTATTAGAAAATACAAATAGTCTTTTATGCAATATTTTTCATGTAATTTTCATTATCAATAAAAAAAAATTATACTGCTCTCATTATCTCTCTCGTCTCTCTCACAAACCCTAGTCGCACACTCTCTCTCTCAAATATAATATGGTATCAAGAGCTCATCGATCCTAAATTTTATTTCGATTTTCAAACTCTACTCTTCCTTGTGATTCGATTGATACTCGTTTCACTCTTTCCCCCTCTCTTTCAAAATTTTTTGAAACCCTAATTTCGGGTTTCTTCTCTAATTCTGCCTCACCATGACATATTCGGCCACTTCCTCTGCAGTTTCTGGTTTCACAACCTCTGTGACAAATAATCCATGCGAAGATTCGATGTCGGTCTACTTTTTGGGCAATCAGGACTTCACCGATGCCTCAATCGTCGGCGACAAATTCAACGGTCACAATTATATCTCCTGGAGTCAGGCCGTGGAGATGGCGCTCACTATCAAGAACAAAATCTGCTTCATCGACGGATCGCTCTCTCTTCCGCCTGAATCCGACGAAGTTAACCGCCTTTGCTGGATCCGCGCCAACAATCTCGTCCTTTCCTGACTCCCAAACTCCGTCACCGACGAAATCCGCAACACCATGCTCTATATCTTTTTGTGACAGCGACTGGCTGCCTGTCCTGACACTCGCCGCAGCGTTACCGACTATGCGGTCTACATCGGTCGTTCCTTAGTATCATGGAAAGCCAAGAAACAATCCAGGGTCAGCCGCTCATCAACTGAAGCCGAATACCGTGCAATGGCTACAACGACTTGCGAGGTTATCTGGCTCGCTCAACTACTTAAGGACTTACATTCGCAGTCCACCCGAACTCCTTTACTATTCACAGACAGTCGTAGTGCCTTCTGCATTGCGATTAACCCCATTCACCACGAACGTACGAAGCACATTCAAATCGATTGTCACTTTGTCCGTGAGAAGGTTCACAATAAGGAAATCAAGATCGAGCACATCTCCAACGATCATCAGCTAGCGGACATTTTGACGAAGCCTTTAGCCCCGTTACCATTTCAACGAATGATGTCCAAGATGGGCATCATCGATATTCATGCCCCTCTTAAGGAGGTATTAGGATATATAGTACGCGTTTTATATAAACGCGCTTTTAGTTTGTATTACAAAATATAAATAGCCTTTTATGTAATATTTTTCATGTAATTTTCATTATCAATAAAAAATCTTTTCATAAAGCTCTCATTATCTCTCTCGTCTCTCTCAACAACCCTAACCGCACACACACACTCTCTCTCTATCTCAAATCTAATACATTATTATCTTTCCTAATGTTATAGTTAGCGGGGCTAGACATTGGTTAAAACCTTCCTACCCAAGGCAATATTCAATGATGATATTATTTATTCCTTATACATCATCATGTTTCTGTCAAAAGTAACATTGTCTTTCTCTGGTTTCATGGGTCTTGTTTTTACTGTTTTTGCTAAACTATTATGCTGCAGAAAAAGAACTTCAGAGCAAGTGAGCTAATCGAGTTTTACAAGGTGAGTCGACGAGTTGTGACATTGGCTTTACTTGTTGTGATTCTTTATTGTGATTGCCATCATCTTGGACGTTTCACGTTTGACTTTTATATCAACACATCAATCTTGTGGTTCCATTGCTTTAGCTTTGGATTTTATGTGGTTTGTAACCATAAATTTTTGTTTACTGCCTTGGACTCTGATCTGAAACTGAAGAAATTCTTACATATCGTTGAGAATTCCCCAAGTGTACCATGTGATATATGATCACAATAGGTAATCTCGTTTTTCACAAAGCTTGAGATATTATAAGATTTAGGGATAAAAGCATCAAGCCCCCAACCTATAGGCTCTTTCTGACCTTGCCCCCTTAAACCATTTTTTTTCACCACTATAGTCCTTCACCTTTAGCTACTTGTGCGAATTGTCCCATGGTGCTTTAACGGTCAAAATCACCCGAAATATTCCTTTTAGATGCTTCCGCGTGACCAGCACATGTCATCCATGAGAATATTTTCGTCCGTGAAATTTTCTTGAAAATCGTGTATGTTTCTTGACCAAACTGTGGCGCGCGATCAACGTCGCGTCGCGGCTTCTGTTGCACCAGTTACTGGACGAACTCCAGTACGTAGCGCCACCCAAACGCGATCATACTCCAATAGCACGTCGGGCGCGCGATCACAACCATAACGCCTCACCGTAGTTGCCACTCACTAGTTGCACGCCTGGTCTACTCTTCGTTCCCACTGTTGTTAGAACTCCAGTCTTCCATTTCAATGCACTGTCTTCACTGTTCAGGTTCCACAATCCTAACACCACTTTACTTGTTATTTTGATCTACATCGTTGCATTTTCACTATTTTACGTAGAAAATGTGGAGATTTAGGATAAAAAATGGACTATTTAAAGATGAATTGAGCATAAGTGAGAAACATGGTCGAAATGAGCGTTGGATGGTGTTGTGGTAAAATTCGCAAGTGCATGAAATCGAAACATGTAATAAAGTGAGAAACATGATTGTCGATCCCACGAGGAATAAATAATTAATTACCAAAATTAATTGACTCTAACTTTATTTGGGAAATCATAGTTTTAGATTGTTCAAGCGAAATGATTAATAATTTACTAACTACATATAATGACTTTAAACAAATTAAGTAGACGATACAATAGTACAATAAAGTGTATATTAATAGACAACAAGAGAAGATTTAGGAATCATGATTTCGCCATCATTAGTTTGATCTAACTTTAGTCAAGCATATTGTTACGAATTTGACATTCAAAATTGTTTGCTGGTTATATCGCCCTTTTGCTTTATGCAGTATTTCTCAAGTCATACATATATTTTACAACTAGAAAATGAGTCTAGATACGAAGATGTAGGCATGTATGTTCGATGGTGATTTTATCAACAACGTGAAAATGGATAGATATATTTATATTCTATATGAGAATTCATGGTATTTACTTCAGAACTATTTCGTGAAAATCTCATCTCAGTTTCAATTCGATCCTTAGTTCATCCAAAAGTTGGCCATAATTTTAGAACTTTTTTTTTAAAAACAACAACTTTTTGACAACGTAACAATGTGTTTAGATCATCGTAATTAGACCACGTCACTATCCCATCAGAGTATATTTAGCATATAGTGGAATATGTAACAATAGTATATAGTAAATATAACATCACAAAGTAAAGAGAGTTAAGAGACCGTTATAGATTTATACCTCCGTAAAGCCTCCGATGGACTCCCCTGTACAAACTCTGAATTACTCCTTCAATATTACTTTGATAGGCGAGCAACACTGCGTGGAAGACAATTGTTGGATCAGATCGGATATTTTCATATCAGCACAACTTGCAACTTCCACAATTATCCGATTCACCTGCATTACAAGAGATGCAGAATATTCTAAGTATATGACATATATAACACGTCTAGGTACGTTGGAATATAATCGAATTTATACAAAGGCAAAGACCAACAAGTTAGCATCAAATATATCTTATTTCTTAAGTTATCACTTATCATGTTGTGACGGAATCCTGCTAAACATGGAAACAAATGGAGATATCTGAGCAGTCAAAATTTCCATGTATATCATGATTCGACGATATCAAGTAAAATATTTAAGACTTGAGAAACAAGTCCAGAATCAAAACAATAAACTTTCCTATAATATTCCTATTCGTCAGTATCAAGTAACTTAGGAAAGACTTGAGTACCAAGTCCGAAATCCAAAATAATATGTTCCTAACATAACGTGATACAACAAGATATTGAACAGTAAGGAAAGTTTAGGCAACGCTACCAGAATCTCACAACTATTCTTTCCTTATATATCTATATCATGTCTCGACAAAGTACGTGCATCTAAAGGAAAAGTATAGAAATAGTACCAAAACATAATCAATATAATTAACTAATTAATTCATGATTAATTAGGTCAAAAAACGTTGGTCCTAACACTAGCACCACCATGCCAGCAAACAACATAAGCACCATGAAACATGAGCTGTTAACATTAAGATGTGCAACTAATGCAACATGAGCGTGCTACTAACGCCTACTTAATGCCACCAACAACACATTTGACGATGGGCGCATAAACTCTAGGACAACATGTTCGTGCTAAAAAAGCTATAAATAACAGGAGGCATTGGTGCTCTCTGTTTATCGGTGAGAAGTAAAAATACCACCCAACAACAAATTGCAGTACACGCGGGTTATTTAAGTATGAGGCAGAGTTTTTTTGATAGGACATAACAATTGTACCCTCTTTTACTAATTGAGGTGGGAGAAGAAAAAACAACCAATATTAATTGATAGAACACCATCTCCGGGCCCCTCTTCGTATTTTTCAGGAGCCACCAAGAATTGTTGATGATCTGAATCTCCTGCACCGCCAACTTAAAAAAATAATACTATGAAAGATTAGAGAAATGTGTTATTATAAAATATGTTGTAATACAGATTTTTAGTTAAATAATGGGCAAATTCCATCCACATCCCCTGAGGTATTGCCTCTCTCTATCTACCTCCCTCTAGTTCTAGTTTTCCCCGTCTACATCTCTCACTCACTTTGACTTCTAGTCAATAATTAATTCCAATTGTACTCTTGTCTTTATTTATTAAATATTATTTATTATGCCAACAATGCACACAAAACTTTATTAAAAATCAAATAACACTATGGTTTACGTTAAAAAAATCTATTAAAAATTAATTCTATAAACTAAGTTTTTTATTTAATTAGTTATAACATAAGTCACACTATTTCCACACTAGTAGATATATCTCGTTCTTTTAATTTAGTATTAGTTTTTAAATAATATTTTTCTTATTTTGTAGCAATCGATCACTTTTGGAATACAAATAGCAGATTACGTACACAATGTTGAGACCAAATTCGAGTACTATGGTAGGATCAAAATTTAAATATAGATAAGCTTATGGTGTTTTTTTTGGTAAATAATGATTGATATTCTTTGAATGCACAATAAATATATCCTTATATATCAATACCATTGAATATTTTAAATAATGTATTTGTATGTTGATATAGGATGTACTCATGATTACAACATTATCGAGTTATTCGTAAGTAAAAAGAACATCATCAAATATTCATTTTTTCTACGAAATCTAAGCACGAGAGCAAAAATATGATATTAATTGTACGTGACTTATTTTTTACTTAGTATTGGACTTCCTTGTTAAGAGAATGGAAAGCTACGTGTATCAATAAAATTAGTAAACATACTTTTTTTTGGACTGTAAAGTAGAGAGTTTTTTGTCTAGATATGATATTTGTGGACAATCTACGAATCAATTCTTTCTATTGCACTTTGTTTTTAAAAAATGCATAAAAATAAAAACACACCCCGTAAAAATTCTAATGAGCTTTTAATAGTGGAATAAGCTTTGATTTCGATAAATTATATCTCCAAAAAATTATACTCTTATCATGTATTCCTAAAAAGACAAGCTACAATTTTTTTTATTCTAACTTTAAATAAAAAGATCTTTTGATTATTTTGAACTCAAATAATAAGATTAAGTGTGTAATTCATAAACAACGTAATAATTTAATAATTTTCTTTTTTTATAAAGCTTGAATTCATTGTTTGTAAAATAAATAATATGTAATAAATAAATAGACAAATTCCCATTCATTGTGGGCATAATAAATAATATTTAATAAAGAAAGACAAGACTAACATTTGAATTAATTGTTGACTAGAAGTCAAAAGTCAAAGTGAGTAAGGGAAGGTGAATGAGAAAATTAGAACTAGATGGGAGGTGAATAGAGAGAGGTAATACCTCAAAAGAAGTGGATGGAATTTGCCCGTTAAATAACGAAGAAAAACTTTTTACTTTTGAAGGTAATAAGTTGTCCATTAAAAGCATAAAATGGCAAACTCCGGATTTAATCTATGCTACACAGTGACGTAGAGTCCACTGCACTAGTAAAAAAAACATAGTGTAGTTTATGCTATTTACTTTGTAAAAAAAAAAGAAAAAGAAAAAAGAAAAACTAGTAAACGAAACCCTAGCTAACGCTAACTTTCTCTCTTCCGCTTTAGACGCCGGACACAATGCCTACCATCAGCGTCGGCAGAGATCGTCTCTTTCATGCCCTTGGCCGCACCTACAGTGAGCTTCTATTATCTATTTATCACACTTGTTATTATGTACCCAATAATGCATCTCTGACTTTTGTCAAATTTTTTTTTTTTTGTTCAAATAAAGCTGACGAAGAGTTTCAGGATTTGTGCTTCAAGTATGGCATTGAGCTTGATGATGTGGTATGTGAAAACAATTTCATGTAAGATGTAAAATTGAATGAATGTATGAATAGCTCTATTTGCTCAAACTTTTTTGGATTGTGAAATCAATCAGACGACGGAAAAGGCTATTATTAGAAAAGAGAAGCATTTGTACGAAGAACAAGCATCAGAGGACGAAGAAGTAATTTACAAGATTGAAGTTCCAGCCAATAGGTATTTTTTTGCTAGTTCAGTTTCAATATATTAGTGACATTTTTTTGTGAATAATTGAACTTACTGTGTTTGTTAGTTTCATCATGTGAAGTGGGCTATATAGCTTTAAATCTGGATGTATAACTACTTGTTTTTCACTATTTTTTTCTTCTTATATTCTGAGTGAGTTTTGTGGCAGGTATGATTTGCTTTGTCTTGAAGGCTTGGCACAAGCGCTACGCATTTTCAATGGGCTTGATCCAGTGCCCGCCTATAAGCTGGCAACCATCAGCAAAGAATCTATGCTGAAAATTCATGTCAAACCAGAGACCAAGGAGATTCGCCCATATGTTGTATGTGCTGTTTTAAGAGGTGTTACATTCGATGAAGCTCGATATAATAGCTTTATTGATCTTCAAGATCGCCTTCATCAAAATCTCTGTCGGCAAAGAACCCTTGTTGCTATTGGGACACATGATTTGGACACAATTGTGGGGCCTTTCTCTTATGAGGTATGCAGTTATGCTTGTTCACTTGTACACCCGTCATGGGCCCTTATCAGTTGTTTGTTATCGTAAAATGTCATTGCTAGATTCCTGGCAGAAGTTTTTATTTGCCTTTCTCTAAGATATACCATATTCTTGTGCCCTATTAATTCCAAACTTGCTATGTGAACCATCGTCCCATTGCTTAGACATTCAGCATGAATGTAATAGATTTTGCTCTACAAAACAGTTTTATTGCATCAGTTTATTATTCTTTATTAATCGACTGAACCATGGGTTTCAGGCACTGCCACCGTCAGAGATTAACTTCGTTCCGCTGAAACAGGTAATCAGACTATTTCTGTTTTGAGTGTTCAAAAGAGTCCAGCATCATAACTTTTCATCACAGAAACTGGTTCTAATTTACGCTTGTTGATCGGATCTTCTGGTTGATAAGCATTATTATCTTTCCTAATGTTATAGTTAGTTGTGCTAGACACTGGTTACAAACCTTCCTACCTAAGGCAATATTCAATGATGATACTATTTATTCCTTATACATCATCCCGTTTCTGTCAAAAGTAACATTGTCTATCTCTGGTTTCATGAGTCTTGTTTTTACTGTGTTTGCTAAACTATAATGCTGCAGAAAAAGAACTTCAGAGCAAGTGAGCTAATCGAGTTTTACAAGGTGAGTCGTGACATTGTCTTTACTTGCTGTGATTCTTTATTGTGATTGCCATCATCTTGGACATTTCACGTTTGACTTTTATATCAACACATCGATCTTGTGGTTCCATTGCTTTAGCTTTGAATTTTATGTGGTTTGTAACCATAAATTTTGGTTTACTGCCTTGGACAGTCTGATCTGAAACTGAAGAAATTCTTACATATCATTGAGGATTCTCCAGTGTACCCTGTGATATATGATCACAATAGGTAATCTTGTTTTTCACAAAGCTTGAGATATTATAAGATTTATTACTTTTACTTATTCCCATTACGTTCTAAACTTCTCGGCTTATTATTGTTTCTATGGTTATTTTTCCTTTTCCTGGATAAATTTTATATAATGTCAATATTCTCTTATCTGAAAAAACTTCTATCTGTTAAAATTTTTACCTCTTTCTCAAGGACTGTTTTGTCTCTGCCTCCAATAATCAATGGTGCACATTCTGCCATTTCTTTAAAGACGAAGAATGTATTCATTGAATGCACAGCCACTGAATTGGGAAAAGCCAACATTGTTCTGAACACAATGGTAGTAGATGATTACATATGATGTACACCAGCTTTGTAATTTCGTTAATTTCTTTTCGCAGCTTAAAGTGCGTATTGCCAATTTGTTATGCAGGCTACCATGTTTTCAGTTTATTGTCAAAGGAAATTCGAAGTCGAGCCAGTAGAAGTGATATACTCTGACGGAGAATCTTATATTTGCCCAGATCTGTCGTTTCATCAGATGGATGTGCCCTTATCATACATTACAACTTTAGTTGGGATTTCCCTCCCCGCAGACAAGGTGGACATGATATATCTATGATCTCTAATACTCTCTTGTTTCATCTATGTTCTCTAGTACTCCGTATGTGATAGTACTCCATTTGTGATATAGATTGAAAACGAATACGAACAAATGAAGAATTTAAAGAACACACGAAGAATTTAAAAAACTTAACTTACTACCGTAATAAAATCTTCAACACAAAGAAACCTAGTCAAATATTACTACTAGAATCCTAGTTAAATAGTACCACTAGGATCCTAGCTAAGATGGAAATATTCCTAATATCTTCTCCTTGATTCATATCAATCCTCTTGACTTGAAATACTCGCTTCCTGAGAGCTGAGTTGAGAGTTTGCTGGAGATTGTGCAAAATGTGTAGGAATGAAGAGTGAAACTCTGCCCGCACGTCTGAACATCTTAGATTAGGACACAAGAAATGTCCATCTTGTTGACTATATAATTCCTTCAGGATCACATTAGTATTGGAACTAGCTTAGGCACCACAATCGAGCAAGTCACGAAATCACTTGTATTGAAGCAACAAATCTTGACCAGATTGAATCTCTTGTTGACTCAAAAGATTTGGCAGATTCTGTTACAGGAGCAATCAATCCTTCCTCCAATGTTACTAAACACAGTCGCCAAAATTTTCCTACTTGGAAGGCCACCATGGTACCATGGTTCCATAGCTGAAAGGTTAGAAAGTGTATGGCTACGTCGACGACACTATTGAACCTCCCGCAAAAGAAGTTACTGTTGCGAATGGAATCGGATCCCCGAATCCTTTACACGGGACGTGGGAAACTCATAATAACTTAATTATTAGTTGCATCAACTCATCCCTCACCGATGAGGTCCTTGCACAAGTCTCTAATTGTGAGACATCTTGCTATGTTTGGGTGGCTCTAACTGCTGAGGTTCTTGCCTCACCGATGAGGTTCTTGCACAAGTCCAATCCTGTTTTTCATGTTTCATGCGCATACGAAGCATATTGAAATAAACTTTCATTACGTATGTGATCAAGTTTTACGAAAGTAGATTCAAGTTTCCTTTTTGTCTACAAAGGAATAATTGGCGGATGCTCTTACGAAGCCTCTCGCATCTGCTCGCTTCTCATGGATACGAGACAAACTTCATGTGCATGAGCTGCCCATTCGTTTGGGGGCGCGTATTGAAGCAACAAATCTTGATCAGATTGAAATTCTTGTTAACCCATAAGATTTGGCTGAATCTGTTACATTAGATACGAGCAATCAACCTGGGATAAGATCATAGTTTAAATTTTTAAAATGCTGAAGCTTCTGTAATCTGTTGAGAATGATGTGTTATATATTTGTAACTTTTGAACTCAAAGAAGTATGAAAAAATATGACTCTTCTTTTCTCCTTAACTGACCCTGTTCCGTTTTTTTAACTTGTAACACTTGGAGAAAATTTGGGAGGCCCAAGAATGCCTCGATTGAGAGTGTGTTAATTGGGCCTGTCAAGTGACTCTAAAGGTGAACAGAAATGCAGATTACTTTTAAATTTGATTTTTGATGATAGAAAGTACATCAGAAAGAAGTTGCACGTTGTTGCTTATTACTCCAAGGAACATCCAACTAAAGGCAAACATCATTCATGGTTTGGATTTCAGGTGGTTAGCCTGTTGAATAACATGCAACTACATGTAGAGAACCCATTGGGAGAGAACCAAACCAAATTAACCATATCAGTTCCTCCCACAAGAAGCGACATTCTTCATCCATGTGATGTGGCTGAGGTGTGGGCTTTGAGATTAGTGTTTCTAACAAATATGAGTCATTTTCTGATCACGGCATTACTGACTTACGATTGTTTTCTTCTGACGCCTATGATGAAGGATCTAGCAATTGCATATGGTTACAACAATATTCCAAAGATAAAACCGTCATCGTTGAAGTCCGCAAGTCTGAACGATTTCACCACTCATATCCGTGTGGAGGTAAGCTTTGACTGAAGTCTCCATCCAGTGTGCAATTCTGTCCGCGTATGTGATGATTAAATGTTTTCTTGTTTTATCAATATTGTTTATATGTACACTATTAATCGGGAATTTCTAAATTTTGTCATACATGCTTGCTATAGTTATTTTATGTTACTCCTGGTTTTGAGGAAGATTATTGCACCATAATTACTAGTTGTGGTATTTGATCTTCACCTTCAATTTATATCTTTTCTTTCACCCCAGATTGGAATGGCGGGTTATGTTGAGGTGGTAACATATATATTAGGCTCTTACAAAGAACATTTCACCATGCTCAATCGAGAAGATAGCTCAAGGGCAGCAATCATTGGGAATCCTCGTTCTGCTGATTTTGAGGTTTGACTCTTTGTTCATTTCAAAATGTTGATTTTATAATGCATTATTTAGTCATCTAATAAATTCTATTCCCTGATTTATTCTTGTTGGAGGTGCAACTAATTTAATTTTATTCTTCATTCAATGTGTTTTTCTTTACATTGATGTCTTCAGAAATTAGAATATTCAAATTTAAAATATTGGTTATCTTTCCCCGTAGGTATTGCCCTAGTACAATAAACTCTTCTCTCACTCAAGTAGCAGAATTACTATTATTTCTTCTTCTTGATAATCTCTTTGGCCTCTCACGAGAAATCTTGTCATTTTACCTTGAGAGGGGTGATAGAGGGCTTCTTTTTTCTCCTTGTAGCAGATGTGCCTAAATTTCTCTAGTCGCTGAATTATATACAGTTTGTTCTGTAGTAGCTTACAATTCTGACCACTTATTTGTCCTCTACTCCCTTTTAATTGTTTACTTGTGCTGAATCCTTCCTTCACATAAAGTCGACAGAAGCATGCTTCATTATCTCATGCAATGTTGATATTATGTGTGGGTTTTCTAGTCATGTTTGTTCTTTAGGCTTTCAACCAAATTGACTTACAAGCTGGATTTTGGTAGAAGTATAAACCAGGCAATTCATTGCAGTTAGTTCAAGTATGAAATGTCTTTTGTAAAAATTGAATATGCATATCTTTTAGATTGACGATTTGTCCTACCTGGGCGACTTATAATCGGACATGGATAATCTGAGTTTGTTCCATATTTGGATTGGGAAGTTTGCTTAATGCATCCCTGACTATCAATTCAGTTATGTACTTTTACGTGCCTACATTTGAGATATACTTATCCACTTGCTCCGGCGATGGGAAATGCAGAACCATCTTGGTGTACCTAAGACCTTTCAAGTTCTTAGCTGTTTGATTGTTTTAGAAGAGATAACCCCCCCCCCCCCCCCCCCCCCACACACACACACTTTAAGATATTTTCTGTTACCTTTATATTTCGGTAATTTTTTCGTGGCTTTTTACAGGTTCCCCGCTGCGATCTCCTGGCTGGCATATTGAAAACCTTGGGTCATAGTAAACACCTCCAAAAACCAATTAAGGTCTTGAAATTATGTATTTTTTTTGTGTGGATTGGTGTTGGGGGTGGGGGGTTGGGTTGAGAGAGATTTAATAACAATTTGAAATCGTTGCACACTAAGGGCTTCTTAGCTGTTTTCTCTGCACGTTAGAGAATCACAAGATGTTAAAGCTATCTCCTCGATCTTACCATTTTGTTGAATTATGTTATCGTTGATTTAGATTTATGAATTGGGCGATGTGGTGGTACTGAATAAAGAGAATGATGTTGGAGCGTCTAATCAGACCCACCTGGCAGCTTCATATTGTGGAGCCACTTCTGGGATGGAGGTAACACTTTATTTAGCTCTCATGTTGTCTCAGCAATTCTCACTAATTGTTGTCATATTTTCTGCTTTTCAGTTGATACATGGTCTTGTGGATAGAATTATGGAAGTTGCAGGAGCCCCATTTGTACCAGTTGGGGATAAAACAGGCTACTATTTACAACCTTCATGTGTAAGTGTTCGTGCATTTTTCGTTTCAAGCATATTCCTAATTATATGGTTAGATGACTACAGTACTCTCTTTTCCAGGAACCTGAGTTTCTTCAAGGTAGACAAGCAAGCATCATCTACAAAGGAAACAAAATTGGGACCTTTGGAATTGTGCACCCTCAGGTATATATTAGGTTTTACGGTAAAAAGTATCAAACCTCTGATTTTTGTTACTATCCCGGGAAATTGACTTTTTGGACTTCGCACACAAAAATAATAAGTCACATTGTGAAATAAGGTAATATGGGGGCGAGGAATTTGACGTTTTTCCTCCTAGGTCTTTACGATTGAACTTTTCCTACTTTCAACATTTAGTAGAATGAGTCTTGTACAACTCAACTTTTATACTTTGGTTATTTATTTCGTTTAAATATTCTTGTGCGATTTCAGGTGTTGGTTAACTTTGATATTCCAGACCCCTGCTCTTTCATGGAAATTGACATTGTGAGCCTGCTTTAGAGAAATCTATCGGTTAATGAATGGAGCACGATTTGCTTCTATTTAATTTGTGTTATTTGAAAGATTTTAATGTTTGTTGCACAATTTTGTAGACATTGTTTGGGTACAAATTTTCTTTTTAATTTCGTATAGTTATTTTTTTTGTTTTTGTTTTTATTTTTTGTTTTTTGTTTTTTTTTTTGTTTTTTTTTTGTGTAAGGAGATATGCAATAACTAAGCCTCAGAATTTGAAAAGTAATAACATAGTAGCTCCTTATTGATTTCTAGTTAGAATTTATCACTTATTTCCAAGCCCTCTGTGAAGGGTGATTTTTTTGACTCTTGTTTGGTGAACAAGTCTCATCGCTTGCCGTTTTTGGACCCTTCGTTTAGTGCTTTGCACCATTTGCACTTTGTTTTTGCTGACGCTTGGGGCCTCGTTGAGACCTCCGTTGATGGTTTTTGCTACTATTTGTTGATTGTTGACTTGTTTAGTTGTTATTGTTGGTTTTTTTCTGACTGGTAAATCACATGTGCACTCTATATTCTACCAATTTAAAACGCTTGTTGAAACACAATTTCGTCATCAATTTCTTTCTCTCAAACAATTCTGTCACTAATGGTATAAGTTGGCTCACAACGGCTCCTCACACGCCACAACAAAATGGGTTATTTGAACGTTGCCATAGGCATATTTTAGAAACGGGACGTGCTCTTCTTCATAACGCCAAGCTACCCCTGTCTTATTGGTCTTTTGCGTTTCAAGTTGCAATTTATTTAATCAACCCCATGCCCTCCTCTGCCATTTGTCACGCCTTACTCTATTCTTTTTGGCGCGATGTCTAATTATCTCAAGCTTTGAGTCTTTGGGTGCCAACGTTATTCTAGGCTCAAACCTTACAACAATGACAAACTCGAGTTCACGTTTCGCCCTTGTCTCTCTTTGGGCTATTCTACCTCTCAAAGCGCTTACAAATGTCTTGATCTCTCCTCGGGCCACATGTTCATCTCTCGCCATGTTCAATTATGTGAGTCTATCTTCCCTTACTCATCTGTCACGGCTCCTCTCTCTCCTAGCACGACTTGCACTGAGTTAGTACTCCAACTTAGTGCCACTATTCAACTGGCTCCATCACCAGTCGCGACCTTACCACATCGCCCACCAGTCTCACCGCCGACTAGTCTCCCCGCGGCTACTTCTCCCTTGCCCTCGCCAACGCACACCACGTCGCCTGCATCCCCTGTTTCGGCCGCCCCTCTAGTCTCCACTCATCACATGGTCACTCGGGCCAAAAATATTATCTTCAAACCGAAGGTTCTCACGGCTATGAGCGCTCATCCCTTGCCACCTTCTCTTGAACCTACGTGTGTCTCCTCCGCCATGGAAAGTCCACATTGGCGCCTAGCCATGTCCCAAGAATATAATGCTCTTCTATCTCATCGTACTTGGGATCTCGTCCCTCGGCATCTCGCCTCAAACATCATTGGCTGCAAATAGGCCTATCGTGTTAAACGTAATGTTGATGGCACTATTGATAACTATAAGGCCCACCTTGTCGCCAAAGGGTTTCACCAACGTCCCGACCTTGATTATGTTGAAACTTTCAACCTCGTTGTCATTTGTCAAGCCCGTGACAATCCTCATTGTTCTCTCGATTACCGTCTCTAACTCTTGGCCTTTACGTCAACTTGACGTGAGTAACGCCTTTTTTCCATGGTACGCTTAGTGAAGTTGTCTATATGCAACAACCTCCCAGCTTTGTTGACGCCTCTCAATCCAATCACGTTTGCCGTCTTCGCAAGGCTATCTATGGGCTCAAGCAAGCCCCACGTGAATGGTATCGTGTTCTTTGCACGTCCCTCTTGGCTCTTGGTTTTTCTCAATCAAAATCAGATTGCTCTCTTTATATTCTATGCAAGGAGCCCACGGTTTTCTTCCTTCTCGTCTGTATTGACGATATCATCTTCACTGGGAATGATCCGTCTCTTATTACTAAGCTCATCTCGCAGCTTAGCACTACATTTGTCCTTAAGGATCTTGGTCATCTCTCATTCTTTTTAGGGGTTAAAGCAATTTCTTGCTCCGATGGTCTCTTTCTTACTCAACACAATTATATCCGTGACCTTCTCACGCGTCACAAAATGGAAGGCGCTAAAACTGTCTCCAGGCCGATGGCCACCACTGGGCCGCCACCTTCCTCCTCTCGGTGTGATCTTAATCTCTGTCGTCAAGCCATTGGAGAGCTCCAATATCTTTCTCTCACACCTCCGAATATCGCCTTCCCCGTTAATCGTCTTGCTCAAGCTGTCTTGTCACCTTTCGAGCATCATTGGACAACGGTAAAGTGCATCTTTCAGTATCTTAAGGGCACTATCCCTCATGGCTTGCTTCTGAAGAAGCGCTCGTCCAACACGCGTCATGCCTTTTCAGACGCTGATAGGGCGGGGGATCCTCATGACCGCACCTCCACTTTGGCTTACATAATTTTTCTTGGTGCTAATCCTATTTCTTGGGCATCCCGCAAGCAGCGTGCTGTTGCTCGTTCTTCTACGGAGAACGTGTATCGTGCTTTCGCCACCACCACTTCTAAGGCTCGTTGGATCCAACATCTTTTGTTGGAGCTTCATGTCAATCTTTCTACCAAGCCTACGGTGCTTTGTGATAACATTGCGCTACTTACCTCTCACTTTACCCCATACTACACTCGCGTATGAAGCACGTTGCTATCGACATTCATTCTGTACGTGACCTTGTCGCTAAGGGTCTCATTTCGGTCTCTCATATCAGCACCCAAGACCAACTTGCCATGTCCTCACCAAGGCGCTCTTCCGTGCTCATTTTTCACTCATTTGGTCCAAATTTGCCTTAGCCGATGGCACGACACTTTTGAGGGGGCGTATTACAGATATTACTGAATCTCCCGATCCTCCTTCCGTCGATAAGAGATAGGGTTTGATTTAGTTTTATCCTCTTGCCTTCAGTAACTTATCTCTTACTTGTAGCCTAAATTTAGCTTTGTGTATATATATAGATATATATATATATATATATATCTATATATATATATATATATATATATATGATACAAGTCTTGTACAATTAAGCTATCAATAATATATTTATATTAAAACTCTACACGACCATGATTAAATATATACTTTATAGATTATCTTACATGCCTTAGTGAAAAAACTGATTTAACCGTTTGGCTTTAGAATTTATAAATCATAGTAATTATATATATAAGAAATATGGTTTGAGAAAGATATTGTAATTATTATTTGTCTTAATGTAGGACTATTTGTGTTAAAAAAAGAATTATATTAAACTTTTGGTCGTTTTGATAAGATTTTTTTTTATAATAACGCAAGATTTGTTGATAACTTAAATTCTGCTAACTCAATTACTTTTATGAGAAGCATTAGCTAATTAATTTAAGAGAGAAAAAAAAACAATTAATTACGGGGAAATTTGTAAATATAGAGTTGAGTAATTATTTTGTTTTTGTTTTTATGCATGAAAGAGAATATAGATACTTAATGTAACAAAATATTTATATCTTTTTGGTGATTCTAATTGGAGAAACTATGGAACCAAAATAGCAAGCTAGCTAGATCAGTTTATTGATTTGAGAAGGGTAGGTTAGTAAACATTGAAAAATTGCTCTCCGTAAAGAAACTTTGCTCTGGATATATTTATCTTTCAAATATTATAAAGGTTTTTTGGGGCTTTCATGGGTAGGCTTTATAATGTCAAAAGTCTCCGTGTATTTATTCATCAAAAAGTTAAAAAGTCTCCATACAAATTTTATACTTTAATAGAGATTTTCTACTTTTACTTAATTTCGTGGGATCTTTCTTCATGTCATGGTCTTAAAACGGGGGCAGACCCATACATAGTAGGGGCTTACCTATGTTCCAGTCCAAGTGGGTTTTGGCAAATTTTGTACGAATGTTATTATTCATTATAGTTTATACCACCACAATAATATTTTGTCCTTTTAACCCACTATATATGCTCCATTACAAACCAAACTTCTAGTATTTTTAGAACGGATAAATATAATCATTATATGATTAATATTTTATTTTACGGCCTAAAGAAATATGTGAGTTTTTAAAATATATTCAAAGGATAGTAACTAATGGAGATGACTCTCTAACAATCTTTTGTCAACCTCTGTGTCGTAGGGCATGGTAGAATTATTTCATGAGTATGCCATTGGTCTCAAATATAAAAACATCAAAAGTTCCAAGACTGTTAAACTTTAAGGGGTGTTTGAGAAGTTTGTAAAAAAATCCTAATTATGTATTTGAGAATCTTATAAATGTCACTAAAATATGCAAAGTCTGCAGAAAAGTTTGACCTTTAACGAGTATTTCAGAAATTCGAATAAATCATGGATTTTCTTGCGTAACTTATATGTCCTAAAGTAAAAGATTTTTTTTTTGGTTTATAGGATTGTTTTATAGCTTTTATACTTTTACGGGGAGCTTTTAAAAAGGTATAAAAATTAAAGGGGTGTTTATGCAGTGCACAACGGAACCCCCATAATTAATAATGAGAGTTTTTGAGAAAGCCAAAACAAAAATTGTTGTGGCCAAAACAAATATTACAAGTTCACTAATTTACCCTTTTTAATTAAGAAAGACAACAATTAAGAGTTTTATGTATTCATTAATTCTCCTTAACATTTATCAAAAAAAAAATTCTCCTTAACTGTAGAAATTAATTATTTACACACCCACACTCTCTCTCTCTCTCTCTCACGTGTAATCCTTTTTTTCCGCTAACATTATAGTCAGTGTTTTGAAATTTGGCCCGGTGACTGACCCGGTGAGGCTATCAGGTAGTGGGTCAATAGGTCGAACCGGTCGGACCACTGGGTGGACCGGTTTGTTGACTTTAGTCAACATTCAATAAAATATATAAGAATAATAATTAATTGTAAAAAAAGTATAAGAACATTATAATAAAAATAAGAATATGGTTATCACAATACTAGGACTTGAACATGTGACCTCCAACAAAACAAGTTTTTGGGTAGTAGTAGAAAACATTGATCTATACACCAATTTAATAAATTTTCCAACAACCTATATATTTAATACAAGCTAAAAGATTGGTTTGGATTTTTACATGTTGGCCAACTGTATCAAAAAATTCAATACAAGAACAACAATATGTGACACTAAAATCTAGAAAATGAACTTAGCATCGGACAAAATACTATGCATTAAATTCTCGAAGGCATGCTCGTTTCACTTCAAAATCAAATAAGGATGGAAAACAGCGGTTTTTAAATCTTTCTTGGGCCAAACCGCCGTAGGCTGTTTGCGGTAGATAGATCTCGTAGACATACCCCAAATAAATAAAAAATGCGTCCAAAACGGACGCTCCTACACAAAGTTATGGGCTTTCAAAAGTTTTACATTTTCCCCATTTGTTTTTCAATTTTTGAGGCAGAATTGTATTTGGCAAAATAAATAGGGGGACTAGTCTGCAAATTTCAATTGACCAAAAGCAAAAAAAAAAGAAAAGAAAAAATTAAAAAGGGCGTGCCGGTTCGTAGGCCGAACCGGTTCACCGAGTCGACCGGTCAGGTTGGAAAAAATTTCGATCGGCTCGCTAAAGACCTGCAACCCATTTTTGGGGTAGAATCGGACCGGATAAGGCACCGGTTCTCGGCCGAACCGATTGGACCGGTCGGTCCAGTCTGAGTTTTAAAACAGTGGTTCCTGGAGCATTTGGATCCTTCCATGGGAGATCAGTGATTCTTTCTCCTCCAAAGTAGTTCTTAGTGATGGCAGCTGTGCAGTTTTGTCCACAAATGTCTCATTTTGACCCTTTTTAAACCCTTGATCAGTGAAGATTTTGTAGATCAAGAAATGGAAGGGCAATATTGCATTCTTCTTAGCACAACCTCAACAATAGTCCTGAAAATTCTCTCCCCCTTTTTGCACTTTGTAAATCAACACAACCATCTCATGAGTGAGTAGGGGTAGGAGTGGGTATGGGAAATTGGGTACCTGTCACATACCCGACGGATATTTTCCAATTGGAAATTCCCAATTCACCAAATTGGGAATTCCCGTCTCTCGTCCCGCCTAAGTGGGAAGGGAGACGGGAATCGTTCTGGAAACCAGCGAGAAACGGGTTCTCGATTTAAAAATAATAAAAAATTATGTATAAGGATGAATTGTAGTAATTCAATTAAATAAAGGGTTAAATTGGAATTACTCAAATGCAAAAACATAACAAAATACACATTTCTCTCTCTCTCTCTCTCACACACACACACACACACATACACAGCCCACCACACCGCTTCTTCTGCTGTCCACCGCGTCGCTTCGCCGCCGCTCGCAGCTCACTGCTCATTGCTCACGGTCGCCTGCAAGTTTCAAGGTTCATTGCTCACGGTTCTTTTTTCTTTTTTCAACTTTTTACAAACATCTTTTGTTTCTTAGTTGTTTTCCTACTTATTGTGTTAATTTCTTGATTAGTTGTGCATATGTGTTGATAACTTATAAAGCAATTGAATTAGGGTTTTAATTTGAGGAGTTTGAAATTAGGGTTTGAATTAGGGTTCTTGATTCGTTTCTTTGTTCTTTATTGTAGAGTTTTAAAAATTTGGACTTGGTAAGGACTAAGAAGTAAGGAGTAGAGGAGTAATGCACATGAGGCTTGAGGAAATTGGAGGCTCGTCTAGAAGACTTGTTTATTTGTTTCTTGTATTAGTTTTAATTTGAGTTGTTTTGTTTATGAACTATGTCTATTTAGTTATGACTATGGCTTAACGTTAAACTTTTGTTGTGTGATGTGTTGGTAAATGATGATGGACATGGACCGATGGTGTATTGTTGATTTCGTGTTAACTTATGTGTTTTTATGGTTCGTTTTGATTGAATGGTGATGACGAATTGTCTTCTAGTCGAGTATAGCAAGAATAGTAATATATTCATGAAAAACTCACTTTATTGGAATGGCAAATAAAATTATACATTACCCAGAAATTTCTAGAAGGTATGATTTTATATGCTCAACTCACTAGAAATTTTTGGGTACCTAGTACCCAGAATCTAGGTACCAAGAATATTTGGGAACCCGTTTAGCGGGTTCCCAAATAAATGGGACGGGGAATGGGTAGCATTTTCTGCTACCCACGAAAATGGGTACCCGTGAAGCGGGTACCCGTTTTCTGGGTACCCGTCCCACTCCCACCCCTAAAGTGAGGGTTGTGGAGTTGGATGAGGATATCCAGTTGTAGGAAGCATCTTTGCACAAGATGAAAGTCAGAGATGTGAGACTAGTCACACTTAGCTTGTTCTTCCACTTCTTCACCAGTCCACCTATTCATTCCTTCATCATGGTGTTGTGATCATTTCCTCCTATGTTTCCTGTCTTCTTGGCATCATCCAAGTGTTGTTATTAATAGTGGGATTGAATTTGTAAAAAGTTTCCCTCACATACACCCTCCCATACTTGGGAGATCCGTTGGCATGCACAAATTTAGACATGTTACAGTAAAATTCCCTAACTAAATCAGGGACATAAAGGACAACATCAATCAAGAAATATAACAGGCTCCTAGACTCAAGAAACTCAAACACCTTGTAATTTTTGTAGTCATCAACAACAATGTTCCTCTCAACCCAAATCTTCCTACCAGTTAACAATGTACCTATTATGACGCTCACTGGGAAAATCAGCTTCAAAAGTTTCTGGTGGTTCACGCTCAGACTCCTCCTCATACTCTAGTGTTGTGTCCTTATCCTGGTCGCCTGGTGTTGGATCAACATTCTGATGAGTGGGTGTTCCTGACCAACCAATGTTGGCACAACATCAAGCCGGTTCTGTTCTTCAACTTCTTCCTCCTCCCTCATCATCCTCTTCCTCTTATTCATTAGAACCATCCTCCTCATCTTCATCAATAGAATCATCTTCTTCCGAAGATGAGGATTCTTCTTCTTCAGCAAAAACTTCTTCCTCAACAACTTCCTCATGATCTTGTGCATGTTCACCTTCCTTCTCCCCCTCAATTTTGAAAGGAGGAGCAGGCGGTTGATTCTCCTCAGGCACCCTGCCTCTGAGATCAATTGTTCATCTGTAAGGGGGACATTTGCAGAGATGTTGGGTGGATTCAGAGTTGCTTCAGTATCTGCTAGTTCTAGCGTTGTGACATCATCCTCTGGAGCTGGTGCTGAGATAACATGCCTTTCTAGCAACTGCCTTTCTTTTGGGTGGTTCAGGTGCCACCACTGTGTTGCGGGTGCTACTACGGGGCTGAACTCCCTCTGCATCAGACGACATGGCAGCTGCAACATTAGCAAGATCAGCAATTGTGGATTTCTTTCCCATTATAGCTTACGTGAGTAAATTAGGAAGAGAGTAAGAATTTAGGGTTTTAATTGGTTTTGCAAAATTTAAGCACAATTAAAAAGTAGATGAATATGGAAAGTGGAGTTAATGTAGGAGTAATGGGCGGGTAAATGTTGAGAATGTGTGTTATTCCTGCCATGTTGAGTCAACACGTGCGCAACATGTTGGCATGACACGTGACCAGAGAAGTTAATACGGATAACTTATAGGTCACAGTGTTGTGTTGAACGTTGAGACAACATTTGGTGAGGCAATGTTGGCATAACATGCTGAATCAACATTTTGTCTACACTGAGCCAAGTGTCTGTGTGGTCAAGGTCTTACCAAGATTTTCTTCACGTACTAGCATAAGCAGAATATGAGCAAGATACATGGAACTTTAAGAGTTAGAAGGAATCATTCAAATTCAGTAGCTTAGCTTAGATCTGAAACCGGAGTGAGAGTTAGAAAATAATAAACACACTAAGTAAACAGTAAAGGGATTAACATCAAAGAGATAATTAAGCTCATATAGTTCAATGAGAAACAGACATGTGTGTTAATTACATCTAACAACCCAGGAGATATGCCTTACATATGACATTATGAGCTAAAGAAAACCAAGAGATACTCCCCATTAAGATCATGACAACACAACATGATAAGTAAGCATATAAGAAATGAATGCCTCATTTGCAAGCTGATCCGCAACATAATTTTCCTCCCGAAAAGAATGAACAACTCGGCTCCTCAACTGAACTAACTAGTTGCTAATGTCCTCTAAATAATGAATGATGTTCCACGATCCACCCTGCAAAGAGTTAATAATAGGAATAGTGGCCAAAGCATCAGTTTCAACATCAATATCATGAAAGCCCAAATCACGACAATATGAGAGGCCTTGGTGAATAGCAATAATCTCCACCTCGACATTGGTCATAGGATCCAAAGCAATATGAAAACACCAAAGGCAATTGTCGAGATGGTCCCTAAGAACACCTCCCCCGCCTGATATGCCCGAGTTGCCTTTAAAACTACCATCCACGTTGAGTCTGAGACGACCTTCAACCGGTCTTTGCCAACATACCATGATAGGTAGCTTTGCAATCGGGTGAGAAAGGCGAATAACCCAATCAACTGCCACATTCTGACTTCCTTTCCAATACTTCGCATCACAAGGAGAAAGAGCAAAAAGATTACGAACATGGCGAATAACTTTTGAAAGAATCCTCGCAGGATTCATAGGAATCCCACGATGCCTCGTATCATTTCTTGCTGTCCAAATAAACCACAATACAAGAATAGGAATAATAACATAAATATGTCCAGGTATTGTGTTCCTTCTCGCCCCAATCCAAAACATAATGATATGCTTCCAATGTATAAAAAGAGGCTGTTTAATGCGAAAAATATCAAAGAAATACTTCCATACCTCGGTTGCTCGACCAAATAAATGATCCATTGTTTCAAGGATGCGGCAGCAGTTGCATTGAGAAATAAATACTATTTTCTTGGACATCATTATCGCCTGGTTCGATGGAATAAGATCTTGTAGATATCTCCAAGCTAAGCAAAAAAAGAAATATTCGGCGTAATATGCTTGTGCCAAAGAAAGGGAAAAATTCCTCAGGGCTCATAAGGTACTTGCAAAGATTTCCAGGTGGATTTGGTAGAAAAAGTGCCATTCGGGTGCAATTTCCAAAGCATAAGATCATTTTCTCTTGTCAAATAGGACGGTCAAGTACACAAAGCATATCATTTTCATAAGGACCTGATCTAATTTAGGTAGATCTCACTACGGTAGAACGAACTTCAACATCCACCCTCGGAACCAGGGGATTTCCCTTAAGCCAGGAATCAAATCAAAAGAACGCCTCCCCATTTTTAAGGTGCCAGTATATATGCGGTTGTGTAATAGATGCAATCCTTAGAACCCGTTTCCAACCTGGAGTCTCCCACCTAACAACCTTTAAACTACGTGGTCGTGTGGTATAACGACGCATCAAATATCTCGCCCACCGAGATTCCTGCGAGCGAACCACAATTTCATTCCAAATGTCGTAATCATATCCGCCAAAGATATAACATTAACACCTCCATTATCACAGGGTTGACAGATTCGCGCCCAACTGCGCCAATGTAACTTGCGTCTTTCATTACTCGTAATTAGGGAGACAGTGGATAAAGTTGAGGGAAAAATGTTACAAAAACCGTTTGATTGGGCAGTTTTTACCATTTGAATTTTGTAGTTAAAAGTAAATAATTAACATAAATTTACATAATTAATTAACTAGGAGAATTTTGAGGGGAAGTTGGAGGTTTTGGTCTTGGTGTCACTGTCACAAACTACCATGTGAGGGCTTATATAACTTAGTATTAGGATGTGATCATGTGATTGGAAATTTCTACTACGTATCTTTACATTTAACCTGATTAGATAAGACAAAATATAATTACTAATGATCAGGAATAACAAAAATAAAATAAAAACTAAGACATGACTGGTAATTTTGTTGCCCTTACCCTTATTAAAGTTTGAGAAAAAATGCGAGAGATATGCTCCAATTATGATAAAACTAAAGAGACGCATCACAAATGAAATTGATTAAAAAGAATTACTGATTTTGTATGAGAAAACATCCGAATAAAATGGAGAGTGGGTTATGCGGTTGTTTACATTTGAATTTGAAAATTCAGGATATGTGAATTTTGAACTAAAACTGATAATAATTGTTTAGCATATTTTTTTGTTTGATTAATATATAAAGGTAATTTTCACTTTGTATTTAGAAATCGTGTGAGAGGTGATTAGAGAAAAATAAATATAGTGGTTGTTATTCCACTACTTAGATTTTCACCTTTTTTTCTTTTTTTTTCCTTTTTCTTTTTCTACGGGAAGTTGATAAATTTAAGGGAGTGGGTAGTTTTGGACTTGGTGTCACAAACTAACATGTGATGGCTTTGCTATATATATATATATATATATATATATATATATATATATATATATATATATATATGCACACACTAACAAAAAAGCGCACGCGGAGACCACATTTGCAAAGCCCCTTATAAGATGTCCTTGAGAACTCTATAAACTCTGTTAAAAAAAGTCTATAAACTTAACAAAAATACGTTATTGAACAAATAAAGAAGGCCGCGTAAGATTATTCAACAACATTACGTTCGAAACATGCTAAATATATATATATATATATATATATATATGAAAAAAACTGACAAATTAGTTTAAAATTATTGTTGTGTAACTTTTATTTTGAATATCCGACCCAGATTTTATCATAATTTCATCCTCAACCAAAATTAATAGATAATTAATTTATTTATTATATTTCAAATATATATATATATATACCTATGTATTCTAGAAACACCATAAAAAGCTTAAGTCAAATAATAAATTTTTGACAGAGGTGCCAATATAATATGGGCGGCAATATTGCCAAAAAATAAAATATGTTGCTTCTAAGATAATGGTTTTAAGCTCCATAATTTGCCTCTACTAGTCAAATACTATATAAGTTAAGTGTCCAAACTTTGATAATGATAAATCTTCTTAAAAGATATCTTGCTTATTTTTCTAATAAATCGCTGCCAACCAAAAAAAAAAAAAAAAGGAAACGTGATTATCTTCCATAATCTTTCTTTTCAGCAATTGTTTTTTTTTTAATAAATATTCATCATATTCATTATGGCTAAACCTTGTAATCTCACGTTGCTTCAAATCAAAGGTCAAAGTTTAGAACAAATGTAAACCAAGAGATTTCAATTCAAAATTAATCCTGTCAAAAAAAAAATCAAAATTAATCATTCTACTCTTTTTTCATTTGTGATTCAAGTTGATGTATATATATATATAAAAATATATAAACACACATATATATATAAATATATACACGTGTTTGTAGTTTCATTAATATATATATATACACATTAAACTAGTACATTCTTTAAAATCATAAAATAATCATTTTTAATTACATTATTTATGTATACCAAATTCATACCAAGACAATTTAGTTAGTATATAAAAGAACAATATACATTTAGATTGGTAACCAAATTCTGCTAACACGAATTATAGAAGAAATTTCACTATTTACCGATAAAAAAATTTATATGTGGTCGATGTATTAATTACTATGATTAAGTAGACTTTGTTGAATTAAAAATAATAAAAAGTAGCACGAATCCTTGTTTAATTCTTGAATAGGATGATCTCTTGGTTTTCACATGTTATGAAATTGAGCCTTTGAAGTAACGTGAACATATTAGTTTTTTAAGAATAATTAACTTTTTGGCTGAAAAGAAATATGATGGAAGATAATCACGTTTTTTTTTTTTGGCAGCGATTTATTAGGAAAATAAGAAATATCCTTTAAGAAGATTTATCATTATCAAAGTTTAGACACTTAATTCATGTAGTCTTTGACTAGTAGGGGCAAATTAGAAAGTTTAAAATCATTGTTTTGGAAGCAACATATTTTGTTTTGGCAATATCGCTGCCCTATAATATACCTTCCATTAGCAGTGAGCAGTCATATATTGCGGTTGTCGCCTGTCGGGCATTTAGAGCACCTTTGTAACTCAACTTTCTTGCTGCAAAAAAGAGAAGAAAGTTGGTGAGAATTTTCTATTTCCACCCCATATTCCCTTCTCTATTCCCTATGTATAGACATGTGGCATGTAGTGGCCCACAAAAATTAACCCACACTACATTTATTATCATAGTTTTAATGATCAATACAATATGTATCTTTATATATATCTTTGTAGGCAATGGAAGATGAGGTTGATTTCAGAGATGATGAAAAACTAAACGATGTCGTTGATTGCAAAGACAGAGAAAAGACAACACATGATCATCATTTCATTTCCGAATCCAAAGTTCCCAAAATTGGTAAAGAGTTTGACGATGTCGATGAAGCTTACAAATTTTATAAAGAGTATGCACGTGAAAGCGGGTTCAGTAGTAGAAAGCATACAATCCATACAGATAGTCATGGGAACATAGTAACCAAAACATTTTGTTGTTCATGTGAGGGTAAAAGACCCATAAATAAACAAGACGTGAATGTTAAAGCAAGAATGAAGACCAGCTCTCGTTATACAAGAAAATATGAGACCACAAAACTAATGAAAGAAAAAGAAAAAAAGATGAGGATTGTGACTTTGTGATGTACAACTGTTTTACAATTTCATAAAGTGTCAGGTGTTTCTTTATTTCTTAAGAGAGAGACCTTTTATTTCTTACTTTAAGAGAGAGTCAAATTGTTGTATTTGAAGGTAACGTATTAACATATATAATTTTACTTAAAAAAAGGTATCGTTAAATGAGTAGATTAACTGATTAGAATCTTCCCACCTTTTGTCGGGAGAAATAAAATTTGTGTAATTTTATTTTTAAGAAAGAAATAATTAACTTCGTATTATTGATTAACTAAATTTATTTAGTGGGTTAATTTTTGTGGGCCACTACATGCCACATGTCTCTACCTAATTGAGGAAATAGAGAAGGGAATAAGAGTGTATTATCTCACCGAGTATCCACCGCTAATCCCTTCTTCCTTCCTTCTTTGAATATGTAAGTGGTTGAAATACTGTGTGAACAAATTGGTTTGCGAAAGTAAAACTTCGGATAACACAACCTCACTAACCTAATTCATATTCCCTCCATTGCCACGTGTGTGTGAGTAAGCTATGAGATGTTTGAAAATTGGGGACAGGTAGCATAGTAAAGTGGAAATTTGAAATAGGACCCCCAAATGTTTTCAGAATTGACGACAAGCACATTAATTTTCTTTTATTACCTAATCGCCAACTCATGGTATTTAGTCGATTCATAATCGTTCAGTTTAAGTTGTTTCTATTTTGAATAAGAGGACTAACTGAGCTCACCAATATCTGTTATTTTTTTAATATGTGAATCTACGTGTATTTTTAAATTAAAGATATGGGGCGTGACATCAAATGTATTGTACTTTACTAATTTAATATGGGACAATGACTTGTTTATAATAGGACATATTATTCAATAAGGTTGCTTATTCATTTAAATAAATGGTTACAACGTGGAAATTAATAAATTTGACCCACTAATTTGGCTTCATTTCAGTTTTAGCACATTAATTTGGCACACAATAGTTTTGGTCCACTAACTTGGCACCGTTTTCAATTTTAGCCAACTAATTTGGCAAGTAATAGTTTTGGTCCGCTAACTTGGTACCAGTGATAATTTTGGCCCGTCGGTGCCACGAGTTACCAGAATCTACCCAGTCAGCACTTCGCAGCGCCATGCATCATCCATTTTCAAATGTGGCATTTCCTTTTTATTTTTTCTATTTTTCACGTCATTTAAATTTTCTCTAATCCAAAACACAAAAAATCCAAAAAAAATAATAATATTTAAAAACAAATTAAAACAAACAAATGAGGGGTTACCGGATCACACCTCGTTCTCTACCCTCATTCTTCTTCTCCGATTCATTCTCTTTGTTTGCTACATGGACAAGATTGAAACTTTAGATGTATATTGCCTTTAATTCGCAAGTGTTGGAAGCTTGGATATGAAATCTACTATATTTTTTGAACTTTCTTTTGAAGAAAATTAGTCCGACATTCAAATCTTTTTAGCACTATTTATGTAGTAGAAGCTTAAGTATGAAATGTTAAGGAAGAAAGAGTATGAACAACAACACTTGTTACCTAAATCAATGAAGTCAATGCCAAAAATTCAGTAATGTGCGCTAAGCTAATTTCATGAATAATTGATTTTTACTAAAAATCTCCAAATATAATTTTAAATAAGAGCATATGAAAACTGTGGTGGGAAGTGGTAGACATATTTTGGGATGTAACGTACACAATTCGGTGAATTTTAATGTTGGATTGCAGATTTTGGGGCGATTTAAGGTTAGGGTTATGTTATGAACCAGAGAGTGAATGAGGTGTGATCTGTTGACCGCTCCTTTGTTTATTTTTATTTTTAAAAAAATGGTTTTTTTATTTTTGTAATTAAAAGAATTTAAATGACGTGGAAAATGGCAAAAAAAAAAAACAAAAATACCGCGTTTGAAAGTTGATGAATGCGTGGTGCTAGTGTCACGAAGTGCTGACTTGGTGGCGGCGTCTTGCTACATCGGTGGCCAAAACTGTCACCGAAGCCAAGTTAGTGGACCAAAACTATTGCTTATCAAATTAGTGGGCTAAAACTGAAAACAACACCAACTTAGTGGACCAAAACTATTGCGTGCCAAATTAGTGGGCCATAACTGAAACGGAGCCAAGTTAGTAGGCCAAATTTGTTAATTTTCCGTTACAACGCAAATATGACAAAATAATAGGATAGTAAGTTGTTTAATGTCATTTAACTTTGAAAGTTAATAGAGTTATTCTAAATTACAAGAAATACTTTATTTGAATTAAAACTAAAAAACTTAATTACAATATAAAAATCTGGTGAACAGAAACTATTAACATATATCTACATTAAAATATACAAGAATTGGAAATATAAGAAAAGTAATTAATATATTAAAAGATTAATGATTGGTTGTTTAATCAAATATTTTCAGGATATTTACATGATTTGTTGTATGATTGTATCCCATCTTCAATGGAACAAATTGTCAATTGAAATCTTATTTATACAATCTCATAAGAATGGATGCAAACACTCAAGCAAGCTCCAGAAGTTGATTTTTCGTGTTTCGATTTTGTCCCTTTAAGTTCAACTAATTATTGTATTATGTTTTAATTTACAATAATAAGTATTTGGAGGGCATGCACGTATTAATCGATTGGGACTCGCAAATAATAAAATTTCTTAATACTTAATAGTGATGTGGTCCTCCAGAATGGTCCTTTCATTTTCTTAAGTCTTTTGATCTCGCCTCAAAAATTTTACGTCCTGCACATACCGCTCCAATGCAAATAGCCAAATAGTCCTTTTACTTCTTATTTTTCCTAGATTCACCAAAAAAGTTTTATGTTATTTATTTTTGGACCCTAGTGCTTGTTGTTAACATCTTAATATTTTAGTTTCACAATTTTGACAACCTTAAAGAATTATTATAAAATTATTTAGCTTTTGGTTTAAGGCAATGAAATGAATTTTATCGCTTGTTTATTTCGTTTAAATCTTGTAATGTAAGCAACTTATCCTTTTTCATCTCATTAACCAAAAACAAATAAAAAATAAAATCCCATAAAATTGGTGGAATAGAAGAAGTGTCAAAATCAAAATCGATACACAATCCAAGAAATTATTTCAGAAAAAGAAAGATGGCGAAATTGATGTTGTTGAGATCGTTGTGCCGTTCGATTAGTCGCGGATCTGAACAAGCTTTTTCCTCCGTCGCCGGAATCGCCGTCAACCACCATGTCCGCCGCCTCCATTTTTCAACCCCTTCCTTATCTGGCGCAAATCAGAGTATATTTATTCTTTAAATTTCATTCAGTACAGATTATAATATACCTTGCATAAATCCCTAGTCGTGAAAAGTTTGAATCTTTGAGCTGAAATTAGGGTAAATCATAATTTGATAGAAAGAGAGTTAGATTGTTAATTTGAATCCCTAATTATTTTCAATGAAAGAAGCTTCTTTTGATTGTCTTTTTTGGATGATATAATTGAGCAATCCTTTGGACCAGCTACCGTAGCTCTCATTCGTCGAGATAATCGTGTTACACTGAGAGCATTCGTAGATTCTTAAGAATATCGTGTTGATTGATAGCTTCAAACTGCTTAATGGGTCTAATTTTATCTAGTGATGAGTAACATTGGTTTTGATGGCAGTATAAAACTGCTATTTCCGTTCTTCCTTGGACCTACGCTAAAACTTTGTCTTGCTTGGGCACCGTTAGTTATCTTTTCACCTTCTCACACAAGCTTTATTTTCAGTACCTTTAGACCGTCTACATCCTTCCACACTGCGTCTTGGGGGTGGCATACGCTTTTTCAGCGAAGATGTTTCGCATATGCCCGACATAAAGGACCCAGAGATAGAACGTGCTTTCAAGGACTTGATGGCAATAAACTGGGACGAGATTCCACAGGATGTCGCCCATGATGTAAAGCTGGCATTGTCCAAGAATTCAGAGGACAAAGATGCTCAGGAAGTCCTGAAAAATGTGTATCGAGCAGCAGAGGCGGTTGAGGAGTTTACTGGTATTCTCATATCGCTGAAAATGGATATGGACGACGCTGTTGGAATGAGTGGAGAGGTAACTTGATTGTGTTTGGGATTTATGATTCTCGTGTTTGGTTATTTTTGGTTGTGGCCTAATCGTGATTGTTTTTTGGCAGAACGTGAAACCTTTGTCAGACGAGTATAAGAACGCCATGCGAACAATATTTGATAGGTATGCTGCATATTTGGCTGCATTTGGGCCGGAAGAGACCTATTTGAAGAAGAAAGTGGAGTCAGAGGTGGGAACAAAGATGATATACTTGAAAATGAGATGCAGTGGGCTTGGGGCTGAGTGGGGAAAGGTAATGTGCTATGCTATATGATTTGATGCCACAATCTGAATTTATCTCTGAAGACGATAACGTGTACAATAGTCGTAAAACCAAAAAACTTATGACAAGAGTGATATGGTTGAGCTTCAAGCTGAAAATATCCATTTTAATGAAAATGTCTGTAATTATGTATGTTCCAAACGTTGGCTTATTATCACGATAATTTTATCTACATTAGTGTTTATTATATATAGATGCATAGCACGAGTTCAAGATAAGTGATTCCCTTAAGGGTCTGGTAGTGCGGCTACTTAGGTAGTGAATATGTAGTAGCGGAAGATTTTGATTTTCAGTAATTGCAACTGCCAATTTTGTATCACAAAAGAATTTTACTTTCCGGCACATTAAATGTGTGAACTCTGTTCTCTTCACGGTTGCAGTTTCTTATGTATACTTTTCATATTTCATGCAGGTTACTGTCCTTGGGACATCTGGAATTTCTGGTTCTTACATTGAGAATAGAGCATAGACTTGGAAGCCAAATGGATGCCTTTGTCATGTTTGAATGATGCCAGAACTTTTTTCCGCCAAAAGAAGTTTCTACTAATTTTCGTCTGGTTCTTGTGTTCGGTTTTTGACAGTGCTTGTGCTTAAATTTGTGATTGGCTATTAGTCATGATAATAAAAACAACCTGCAAACTCGAAGGGGCTGGGTTCTAGATGATTTTGTTTTTCATCTAACTATAATGTGAATTGAGGCTCATCTGATTTATTCCTTACATCTTTGCAATGGTAATTTAATATGATTGGAAAGACCTGTACTCTGTTATAATTTACATAATGTGCTTCCATTTCTCTGGTTCATTACATCATTGTATTCCAATGACGACCATTGTCTCTGTAACATGAAAACTGAAAAGACAGAAGGATGAGAAGAAATTAAACAAAGATCCCTTCTTCTTTTTTTCTTTTGTGGCAACAATCAAAGATCCAGCAGCTGTCATTGCTTTATTTGAATAATCGTGGTTCATTTCATTGTATTTGATAATGTCATCTAATAAGCATGGATTAAAATTTATTTTGTTATGTTTAGTTATACCGAATCAAAACTCGAGATACACTAGTATCTTTTGAGTTACTTGCAATTACAAATTTTACTACCTTTTTAAATATATTGAAAGTTTTTGAAATATTGCAATATTTTTAATATTTAGTAGATTGAAACGATGCTCATAAATACCTCTTTCATTATCGACAATACTATAAGGTCTGAACCCAAAAGTTCCCAAATTCTTCTAAGACCGACCGAGCCCAGGGATTGGAGCGTGAGAGAAAAAAGCTAGTGATGTAAGTTGGTCATTTCATAATTTTCTGGTTCTTCATAATTCATGACAGATGCCTCCTAGGACTTGACAGATAGTATCACTTATGGAGAGTAATTATAATTTCATTTAAATGCAGCTTAAGTCTTAACACAGTGGTCATTAACTGGTACAATCTGCTGTTTTTCTTCTTCAAAAATCAGTCACACTAACGTGTATGAACAATCAAATAATTCAACATCGAACACAAGTTTATGTCATAATTAATCCTATATAAGGAATTGCCCAAGTGTGTATAAGAACTGGTTCCAAGTTCCAACTTCTAAGAATGACAATTTAGCAGTAAATTGACAAACAATAACAAATAGACCAAGTAGGAAGAAGAAGAAGAAGAAGAAGAAAAAAATGGCAAAGATAGAAGTAATATCGGGGGGTATTCATCAATAAGAAACATTTTGCGATTACATATCAAAGTCCCCCAGTATATGAACTGGTATTATGTTATGTGGATGTAAAGCAGGATCGGCCATTCATACGTGCAATACTTGATTGACTGCAATGCTTAGTGAGTTCCATGGCGGTAATTTCACTACCCAGCAATACCTCAAAGAGAACTGCACAGATATAACTTAAAGAATGAAGATCATTTATCAAACTCATTTTGGATCACATTATACATGAATCAGTGAAAGAGCACAGATCTGTAGTAACGAGCCAGCAAAAGGATTTTAATCAACTATTAAGCTCAGTCTGGAGCATACTATTGGCATCAATGAATAGCCGAACTTTAAGAGAGCACGACCCACAAGGAAGAACGACAGACGCGGGCAAAGAACCCGGGGTCTGTAAACAAATTTCAGACCCTTTCCTCGAAAAAGAATACCCCATCTCTTCCAACTCCGACGAATCAACCGAGTAGTAATCACCGCATCTGCAACTGTAGGAAACCTCAAACCAATCACCACCACTGTCTTCAACAGTCATATCCTCAAAACCAACATCTTCTGAAGTAACAGCCTCATGTCTCAACAATTGCAACTCATTATCGTAAAGTGCACGTGATCTTGGATCCGCAAGCACTTTCCACGCCTTTTGAACCTCCAAAAATCTGTCCCCCAGTTCATGGCCAGGATCAGCTGGTTCGGGCGTTTTCTGCATTTTATCCGGATGATAATTGAGGATAACGGAACGATAAACTTTACGAATCTCTTCGTGGCTAGCGTCTTCCTTCACACCAATAACCTCATAATGAGTTTTATGGGTTAAATTGTTGCTTAGTATCATTGTGACCAACCTTCAACCGAATCGTTCGCTGCAAAAAAAAAAAAAAAAAAAAAAAAATCGATAGAATTGGATAAATTTACTCCACCTGTATGACAAAATGCCCAACAGAACAGAAACGAAAGGAAACCATAAAATGCAGCTTGAGCATCCAATCAATATAATTGACACATATGGCATTATTAAAAAATAAAATAAAATAAGTACTATATTGAAATTTGTTCCCTAATTCATGGATGCAAATCCCTTAAATTAGGAACCAAATTACAAAGCCCTAAATTCAAACGCTATTTAGAATCTGTGAGTGAAAAATATAATTTACCTCAATAAGATTACTTGGCGAAGTGGCGGATCGAGACGGATAATAAGCAGATTGAGATGTAGAATTTGGTCTAGGGTTTCAGATTAGTCAAAATTGATTTGTACTTTGGACATGAAAGCTCATGCGATGAATCTTTTGTGTGAGGGGGGAAAAATCATCCTGTTACTTATTATTCAATTTTTGACGCCTAAATTTACTTACAAATTAGATTTTTTCTTTTTCTTTTTTTTTGGGTAGAAACTTATAAATTAGATTTACTACATTTTCTTATTTTAATTCTGATATTAAGTATTTAAGTGGTTCAATAATTTATTTTTCTTATGACATTTGACATTAGTTACTTTTTTTTATTACACAAGTAATTATACAATTAAACTAGCAGATTAAAATAGTGTCACATAAATGAGCAAATCATGCTGAAATAATCATGTGTGACAAACATAAATTTTAAAAGTACAAAATTAAATTATCCTTCTTACTTCTAAAGAGTGTTTAAAATCATGAGATTTCTTTCTAATTAATAAAGACTAAAATAAAATATTTAAAGAATTTTAATGAATATATAAGTAAAAGCACATCGTGACATGACATGCTTTTGGGCGTTTATTTTTTTTTTCTTTTGAATTTTTTTTAAGAGAATGAGAAGCATAAGCATCTATTGCAAACATTAAATAAATATTTTTTCAGTAACTTAAAATATATAAGCTACTCTTAGAAGCTCTTACAAACACCCCTTAAGTAGCAATTGAATATAAGCAATTCTAATTAGTGGTCACCATATTACTATACAACAAGTTATTGATTTTTTATATATATATATAAATTGTCGGATTTGAGATATTCTCCAAAACCTACTCTTGATTATCGAATCAAACTCCTTAAGCCTTGAGAAATGGTTTTTCAAAATAATATAATTATATTCAATTTGCACCGAAAGTTCAAGTATTTATAATAAGAGAGAAATGAACTCTACTGCGTGACCATCCCTAATATTCAATTTAGCAAAAAAATATTTGAGTTTACAAAAAAAGAAAAAGAAGGCAGTTCGAACGGAGTTAAACTTGGACAAAGATGAAAAAACAACTAGAGCCATTGTCAATCTAAAAATTCAATAAGAAACAGTATTAAGCACCAGATATACAACATCTCTATGATGATCATCAAGTAAACGAAGAGTAAAATCCAGGCACTAAGCCATGATACAGACACATAGTCCTACAACATTGTATTGTCCATCAAGTAAACTTACAACTTCATTAGTGTATATTACTATCACATGCCAATTACAACGTAACAAATCTCAGACACTACATCAAGAACCAAAAGGCTTGTGTTGGACTTTCCCAACTCGAATGCTAATTGCATCAAGGTACGTTTACATGTTACACAGAAATAAAACAAGAACCAGTGGTTATACAACTTACGAAGACCGCAACTATAAGTGTATAAATGCCTTTGCATCGTTTGCGGGCGGACATTGTATATATCTTGTAGAGTAATGATTTCAAAACTCTCCTTCTAACCTTGCAGAAGTGGTGTTGATTCTTTTTGAGTAAGTCATGCGCTAAGGACACCCGACACCCATGGAACAAGCATTGGTGCGTTTGGGTGTGCATCTCGATATGATTCAGAGTATATGTCTTTAAATGTTACCTTTGGTGTTTCCGACTGCAGACAACAACAAGAACAAGCTGAGCGTATCATTAAAATATATAACAAAGAAAAGTGTAATTGAAATGACACATACCAAAGTTTGATTGAGTTCCAACAACACTTTATTACATTTGCAAAGACATGATCTACTGAATGAATAGAAATAAAGTTCATGAAACAGGAGACAGACGCTTACATATTTTAGCCAGCATTCTTGATTTTTGTGCTGATAAATATCGGGTGAGTAGCATCCAGTCTCAGATGGGCAATAAACCCATATGTTGCATTTCATCTCACCAGGTCTGGCGCGCTTAGCTTGATCCAAACATGCCATACAGCAATCATATGCCGACTCTTTAGGATTTGTAAGACCCCATCTAACAGCAGCACCGCCATAGTCAGTATGAAGTTCCGTGTGGCATTCAGGGGGAAGCTGTCTGCCGGGCAAGATTTCACTTTCTGGAAAATGAAAATGCAACTCAATTAACAATGAATTTAGACATTCAAGAAGAATAAGAAGTTCCATTGACGAATATCCTTTACCAAAATAAAATCCGTGGTTATTAAGTATGATGAGTTTTGACTGCAAACCCCATGTTTAAAAAATAAAGAACCTACTCGTCATATAAGAAGCAGCAGAGTGCCCTTCTTTATTTTTGTACATGGCAGACTTCCACTTTTTAAGTTTTCATGTGCCAACAACAGAACACTCATGCACATCGTGAAATTGTGACCTCTTTGAATTGAAGAAAGATGATATACTTACAAAACATTATTTTCTTGAGTTCAAAGAAAAAGCCAAAACATAGTTATAAACCTAACTTTTTCGAAAGGAAGTCTTAGTTTTTCTTAGTGTTAATGGAGATGTTATGTCTTTTTGCACTAGATATTTAGTGTCAACAACGAAAAGGAAATGCTCGATTCTGAATAGAACAAGATTGATTTCATTGCACACTCTCTTTCACATAAGGGTTTTTGCTACATTTGAGTATTGCAGGGGGGTGTTTGTGCAATTAGCAAGTGATTAACATTTCATGACCTTATTATAAAGAAACAAATGCCAAGAACAAAACAGAAACATATCTCAATGACAACTATTGTTTTACCGATCTAGCCATTTGCAAATGAAGAGATAATTAAGAGTCAAGCTTACTTTAATTACTTTTCGATTTCTGGTAGACCGCAGAAATTGGTCTAAGTGAAAGAGAAAATGCATGAGTAATTACCAAAGTCATCTTCACCCTCTGGTTTGTCATCATGTTCTGTGTTAATGACTTCAACCGGTAACCAGAAACCAATATCTTCTGAAAACTGAGGCCAACCTGAACCCAAAGCTCTTAACACAACACCTGCAAACCGATACGAGCAATTATTACAGCCCATACAGTATATATGAGAATGCTCAATAACATTAAGTCATTAATTTATTCTACTGAAGACCGGTCATACCAGCTTCCTCGGGTAAAATTGTTGAATTTAAGGTTTTCCCACGAAGAAGTTTCTTAGCCTCTCTTAGTTTTTGTTTCCGCCAAGTTTCAACTGTCTCTGTTCAACATAAATGATGTCAAAAAGTTATGAAGATACTGACAACGAATAGCTAATAGTCCAAATATAATGCATCTCTTTTATCACCTCAGATCCACGCCAATGTCAAATACAGCTACTTACACTGCAGATATATCTTCTTCTTTTTTTTGGATTATAATACTAGAGAAAACATGGTTTTTCAGTAGTTGATTCATAACCAAATTTGATTAGATAAGTAAGAAAAATCAAAAGATTCTAAATATGGAGTCTCACATAAACCTGTATGAAACAATCCAGTAGTCCTTGTCCAATTATCTAAGATATGCTCAGCAAATGCCAATGGCAAATAAACAAATATAAACGTGAGAAACAATATTGCAACTGCCCCAGTGACGATCAAGGTCCACAATCTCCTGTATTGGAACTTATTATATCATATATTTAGTACCATAAGTTCGTTGAAGATGCGGTAATATTATACTCACAAGGTCTAGATAACAATCACCAGAAAATTACAACTAATTAGAGATGAGTGTCCTGGGTGGATCAGTTGTTCTCAGGGTTCAGCTGGAACTCTACTCTAGTTTTGAAATGTCTAGCCTATTGATTTTCCAGACAAACCACTTAATTTCATGTTTCTTCCCTTCCACACCATAACATTACTATTGTGTGACAGTTCGAAGAAAAAGTGATGAATTTGGAGAGCATCAGAAATACTCATACGTAATCCCAGAAGTAATTGTTACGACAAAGAAACGACACACGAGCTGAGTACTACCATCGATCCCTCTGAGTGACAAACTAATTTATTTGACAACCGCTAATTGCTACATGAAGTGAGTTACTATGACTATATTGCCGTGATACTGCATTAAAACCAACCTGATTACTATAAATATTTTGAGTATTGCCATAATTTTCACGAAAAATTATATATTGCTATAGAAGGTGTTTGGAGAACTTTGATGTCCATGTCATCATCCCATCACGATACTCCGCTCGGAAAACGGGTCTCAACCCGCATACTCTTTACCAAACATTTCCTTTCTAGTAGTGTAATAATTCAGAAGGGTTTACTGAATCTTGTAATAACGCTAACTTTCTCATAGTCAACCATCTACGATTCATTTTATATCCTAGAGATCCCATTTCAATAGATCCATGCATTTGTAGGAATATTCTCCCATACCCACTCTAGCAAAGCACGTTCTTCTGTAGTACTCTTTGGTGAAATTCCTCAATATTCGTAAATTTAGGACTGAAGTTAGTGTGAATTTTGGAATACATTTCATAGATGGTTATATTACTAATTATTTACTCTATTACCTTTCTTTTTGCTTTTTCTTGTGTGTGTGCGTGAGAGGCGGGGTGACACTCAATAACGTGATTCAGAAACAAATGAGTAGTCGTAAAATCACATCATTCATCAAGCAAGAACGGAAGCGGGGTTGAGAAGATAGAGCAAATCCCAAAAATAGGGACCTGGCATGTGTAGATATCAAAAAGTATCATGTGGCTTAGGTTTTGTAGAAAATGTTGTATTAAACAACCAATTGTAATGAAAATCGACGCTTGTGCATCTGCCATCGATATCCAATAATAAATAATTTACAAAGTAATAATCACAAGATTACGTATAATATAGGGTCCTTTTAAATGCTTCAACCAGGTTTATCCTTATGATTGTTCAAAACACTTTCAAGAGAGAGGTTCTAGAATTCATGGGAATATTATAAACCTATCCTAATTAAGAGGTGACTTTGAATCCGTCCTACCTCATGCCAGACCATACACCATCACCACCAAAATACATGCACAAACTGAATATATTCGTAATTTAATTGGTTGGATAATTCTTATGTAGCTTTGGTCCAGAACAGTAATTTTGATTCTAGCTTTTTGGAAAAGTGAAGGAGAAAAGCATGAGATTTTCAGGAATGGTGATGCTGGCCAAAACTTAAATATTGAAATCTGACTCAAGCTTCTTACATAATACAATATCAGATATGCTTACAAATGAAATTCAGGGCTCTCTCATTGGTTTACACATTTTTTAATTCCCGGTTTTTGCTGCAACCTCAATAGCTTATGCACAATGTGCAAAACCTTCTAAGGAAATCTGTTGCTTTTTTCTAACGTTAAAGGACTCAAGAAATCAAGCAATCGAATACAAGAAATAGAGAGAAAAAATAAAGGACAAAGAAAGTTCTAATCAGTTGACTACCCAATGACAAGGAGATACCTACAAAACTTAATAAGGCGTAGAAATATAAGAAAATAACACAAGCTTAAAGGACGGAGCTTAATTTTTTTCTTCAGGAAGAGAGACAGTTGTATGTTGCTAGTGTCACTAAAGAAGTTACACAAAAGCAAATTCATCACTTTTTCCATATATTCTTGTATCGTGCCAGTTCTTAGGCCCTAGGAAGATTTTGCACAAGTGTCAGTATCCTGAGATATCGCGCCACTTGAGGATTTTGCGTGAAATGCAGTCAAATCCTAGCACGTGCTTGCATATTTACTAAATGCTACGGCATTAATTTTAGAAGAAGATTCTCCCTATTCATATAAGTTAATCATCTTTGTGGTTTTATATAATTTTAAAGCTAATCAACTAAACCCTCAAAATGTAAGGTTGCTAGCAAATCTTTCAAGTTAGCTGTTTGACTTCACTATTCATAAGTTTGCATGAACTAATTACTTACAGAACTTACTCCTTCCTAGGCGCTTAACCAATCCACTAAACAAAACAGCACCTTTTCCCAATTCGGGTTTAGTATCCAGGCTTCACAATAGATTTGAGTGTCCATAAAATCTGATTCTATCTAAAAGGGGTGAAATAAGTCTAATGCATCATTAACATATACTATAACGAACAAAAGTGTTTCAACATAAACTGCAGCAAATCAATTAACCCAGTTCACCATCAAAAAGATAAAGATACTTGTTATTGAACTTCAAATCAAAAGAAAGGTGTGCCCACCTCTTTGCTCCGTTGCGTTAGCAGCAGCATCCAAGCTTCTTAACCTATGTAGTATCTCATCTACTAGTTTCTGTTTCAATTTCTGTGGCACTTCAACTACTTTTTCTTCCCCCAACATTTTCTGTAACTTTGTTACCTTCAAATACAAACACGACATCACCACTCAGATAACAAGACAAGAGAGTATACAGTTTACCTATCTTTTGAAATAAAAGATACTGCCTGAAATCGAATATCATTACCGTACTTTCCAAAACAAACATGGGAACTCACCAGTTCAATAAGTTCTCTTGGTTCTAATGTTTTTCTTATTTGATTCGACTCTTCCATTCTCACTATCTGTTCCGCAGTGTACCTAAATGCTGTAAACACGCAACATACATCAAATTAAACTCCAAATTTCGTAAGATGCGTGCAAAACTCAACCCAAAAATCTCTTCAAAGAATCCAAACAACGCCCAACGGCTAGTCAACCAAATCTATGAACATGTTGTATTAAACAACTCAAATCAATCCAATCAAACAGAACATACTTTGCAAGAAACAACTCAAATCCCCCTATAACAAAAATCAAGAACATGGGTATCATTAAAATCACTAAAACCAAGAAAAGCAACTAATTTTCCCAAAAGGGCAACCAATAAAAAACCATAAAAATCAAAACTTTATGAGAAAATTAAAAGGGCAACCAAGAAAAATCCATAAAAATCAAAACTTTAAGAGAAAAAGGTCTTACTGTTTCCAGAATCACTAAAGGGGTACAAGTAAAGAGAATTGTAAAGAGAGTGGAGCACATAAAGAGCAACCACAATGTTGATGGAGCAAACAACAAGAGTAGTCCTCTTATATGAACACTTCCCATTATACCCCCACTCTCCCCTCGCCATCTCACACTACCCCTTCAACTTCCAATCATCACTTCCTGTAAAACCCACCAATACCCCTCGACAGTCAACAATACCAGTGGAGCGAACAAATAGGGGAATGGTTCTTGGACAAGATCTTAATTTTGGAGATCACAAGGGGTAATATGATATGTATCTATCTCTTGAAATGGATTTGCTTTTTGTTTAAGTACAGCCTACTTTATTGCAAAGTTTCTAAATCAGTCGCTTCAAATTCTAGTTTGGTGTTTTTAATTACAAGATTTGAGGTGTGTTAATTCTTAAACTATACGGCTTAGGGGAAGAATATTATAAGGTGCGCTGGTTGGTATTGGTGGGAGTGAAGTTGTGCCGGCTTTTTGCTAAGCTGCGCCTGGGGAGGTGGTTGTGTGGTGCAGTTATTTTCCAATTAATTTGTTGTAAAATTTATTAGTACATGTAAGAAAGTTGCATTAGTCAATGGAGACATTATTAGTCATGTCTTATGAGTTTCTTGACTCCAAATTTGACACACATTTTTGACACAATGGCATGATTATAAATGATTAAAGTTACCTTTGTGAATAATTTGATCTAATAAGAACTATTCTTCAGATGCAATTGGAACATATCTTAGATTACGAGACGATGGATTTCCTTCTCATTTATCTTAACGTTTACTATCTTTTTAGTATTTAAGAAAAAAAATCTCTACCTAGAGTGCTTACATGGTAGGAAAATTTTCTTGGTTTACTTGTCTCATCTTTTTTTACTAAAAACTCCTCAAAAGATTATGAGATATCGGTTGCATGATAGACACAAGTTATTCATCTTGCGAGTCCGAAATAAATTGAAAAGCATTTCAATATATGATACTAATGCTCTAATTATTCTGCATAGCTTGAGACAGTTGAGCATGTATCCATGTCTTGCTCTTTCATGGCTTATGCTTTATTCTCCTCAAAACATCTAAACACCAACTCTTTTAGTGGACTATCAAGGATTAGCTCCAGCCTTTCATTATAAACACAAGGACTCAAGAGTTTTTCAAAGAGCCGGCGTCCAATGGATACACAAATATGAAAAACGCCTTGTTATCTTTGTTGTTTATTGTGATTTACTTTGGAGAAATAAATTCAAGTAATTCATTGTACAAATCATTTTTCTTTACCAGAGTTCACCTCTACTTCTAATAAGTTAGTTGAAGAACATTTGGTTATTGAAAACGGAACATATATAAGACAACAAAGGCAAGACTGTTGAGATTTGGAAAAAGAAAAAAGAAAACAGCCAACATCCTCAAGATCAATTGCGATGTCACCTTCAAACATAGAAAGTCCTTCACGGCATTTTTAAGATGACTAAGATTTCATAAGTTATGTTTATACTTAGTTTTATCTATTCATAGAAACTTTCTTGTGTATTAATATATTCAGAAATGGTAGAGATGAGAATAATAGAGAGAGAATAACGTGAGGTAGAAGAGAGAATCTGAAAAAATTGCATAATGATTACCCAAATGCCTAAAACCCTTTACATAAGGGAAAAAGACAAAATAGCTAAACTCACTCATGTGTCCAACATGTGCCATCGATGACATTAGCAAATGACATAATAAATTGAAATTACTTAATTAAAGTACTACAACAAAAATAGGAAATGCGATATAACAAAAAAGTGTTTGCACTTTAGCTTTCTCCAAACGACGCCGTCTCCTCTTCATATAAAAAGTCAAAAAATACTCTACACACTCAGGTGAGTGTTCTTCCCCGATTCCAACCCTAACCTCTCCTCCTCTTCAATTTCTTCTGATAATCCTTTCTTTTCTTTACGCATGTATGTGACAATACCCTCCCCCTACCCCCACCCCCACCTTTGTTGGAAAGGCCCTTGCCCCCAAGGGTCGAAGATGGGAATTTGCACGTAATTTCATGGAACTCCTCCCAAGTCGCCTTCTCTGGACCACCCATTGACCACTGAACAATATTCCCTCTTTTTAGCACAAAAGTTTGCCAATCACCATGAAAAGCTGGGAAAAAATCAAGTTTGGTACCTTAATTTGGCTTTCGTTTCTTTTTGGTACCTTAATTTGTCACGCAACATTTTTGGTACCCTATGTTTGCAAACTTAATCACGTTTGGTACCTCCCTAGCGGCGTCCCCAATTTAACCACCGCGGATCCTACGTGGCTCGCCGTTGACCACCCCATACTCAATTTTGACCTAATTAATGCTACGTGGACATGCTGACTGGATAAAAAAAATAAAAAAAAAATCAAAATCATAATTTTAAAATCTATAACTATTTACTATTAAAACTTTATAATTTTTATAAATCTTTGTAATTAACTTTAAATTTATAACTATTATAAATATAAGTTATTTTGTTAAAAAAAAAAACTCAAATCTAAAAACCTATATATAACTATTTGTAAACATAATAAATATATATATAAATAATAATAATAAACAAATATATAACTATTTGTAAAATAATAAACAATATATATAAATAATAATAATAATCATTTATATATAAATAAAAATAATAAACATATCTATATATATAAATAATAATAATTAATATTTATATATAGATAATAATAAATATATAAGTAATAATAATAAACATTTTAACAAAATATAAAAATAAAATCAAAAAAAAAATTTAATCATCATCTTCATCACCCCCACCGCTGCCCGCCTCCCCCACCGCCGTCGCCGCCGTCGCCGTCACGAACACCACCACAAATCATCGGACACCACCACAAATCGAACACCACCACCACCCAAATCAAAAATCGCCGCACATCGAACACCACCCAAATCAAAAATCGCCATGGGTCGGGTCGAAAGTGACCTGGGTACGGATTATTGTTAACAGAAATGGCTGATTTTGTGGTGGTGGCGGCGGATTTTTTCCTCTTGCGGACTGCAGATGCTCCCGCCCCATTCACCGACTCTGCCTTTACCCCTGCCGCCTCACCCGCTTCAACCACACCTGCTGATGCCGGCACTCCTGCCAGAAGTGGTGTCGCCGCATTGAAGGTCTCCGCCACCGTTGGAGCTGCCGCTGTTGCAGGATTCTTCTTCTTCTAAATCTTTTATTAATTTATTTTCATTATTCATTTGTTAGAATTTTTTTATCTTTACAAATTAATTAATTGACATCTTTTTATTATTTTGTTAATTTCAGTTATTTGAATGTTTTAATTAATTATATATCTATAGTCATTTTTTAGTTTTTCATGACTTTTTGATTTTTGATTTTTTTTAATCCCAGTCAGCATGTACACGTAGCATTAATTAGGTCAAAATTGAGTATGGGGTGGTCAACGGCGAGCCACGTAGGATCCGCGGTGGTTAAATTGGGGACGCCGCTAGGGAGGTACCAAACGTGATTAAGTTTGGAAACATAGGGTACCAAAAATGTGGCGTGACAAATTAAGGTACCAAAAAGAAACAAAAGCCAAATTAAGGTACCAAACTTGATTTTTTCCCTGAAAAGCTCATTCAAAAGTTTCCATGCTCATAAGTCTGTAGTTAGGTTAATTTTCTTCTTGAGCAAACTGACATGGAAAACATGGTCTATTTGAGACCCTCGTGGTAATTCTAACTTTTAAGCCACAGCTCCACCTTAGCTAAAGCTTTATAGGGTCCAAAGTATCTTGATGAGAGCTTCAAATTGGTCCTCAATTGGACTAATTATTGCATGAAAGACTGAAGCTTAAGATACGCCTCATCCCCCACTTCGAATGACATTTCCACTCTATGTTGATCTGCATAAAATTTCATCATCTATTGTGCTTTAGAGAGGTTATATTTAACCAGCTAGTTAATCTTAACTCTCTCCTCTATCCACTTTTTAAACTCCTGATGAGAACTGTCTAAATAAAGATTAAGAGATAGTTGGTTAGGATAGTACGCATACAACACTTGAAAAGAAGGCATCTTTGAACCTTAAGATGCCAGTGAGTCCTAAAAACCCCTGGAGACTCTTAACTACAGTGGGAATAGGCCAAGGCACCATGCTTGAAATCTTAGACTAATCAGTAGACACTCCATCACCGCGATCACATGTCCCAAATAATCAATGCTCTCCTTGCCACAATCACATTTGGTCCTCTTAGCATACAATTCCTCCCTCCTTAAAACCATCAAAACCTGCTCTAAGTGCACTAAATGCTCAACCCAACTCTTACTGTAGATTGTGACGACGTGTTGGGCACTGTGGGGGAATAGAAATTGGATCGTGGCGGGGGAGGAATCATCACAACCGGCTGATATAGTTGTTTTCGTACGCAGCCAACTCGAATTTTGGAAATTGCGGGGAGTGGAACATGAGGTAAATGAGGCTTCAGTTCGTATGGCGAATCAATTTTTCTTGACTGAGCCGTGGTTTAGAATCCATTTTGACGGGGCAACGTTTGAGAAGGAAGAGGCTTCGGGAATTGAAGTTGTGGTGACCGACTCACACGGTACGGTGGTGTCCAGTATTCGAAGACGTGTCTCGGGGAACTGGGGTGGTCGTAATATTGAGACCTTCGCAACTTTAGTGGCAGCGGAACACGCCACGCAGTCAAATTAGGATAACGTCTTGTTTGAGAGAGACTGTTTGAACGTCATTTTTGATATCTCTGGAGAACACAAAACGAATGGCGATCACGCGAACATGATTCAAGAAATTAGATCCTTTTTTGAACATCGGCGCAACTGGTTGATTAAGTGGATTGCACGAGAAGAGAACAAGGAGGCTCACAACTTAGCACGCACGTCGATTTGGTTACCGAATTATTTAGACACTGGATAGGAGTGGGCTTATGTTCTGTTTCATGCTCTGTTAGTCTGTTCTGTTTATGGGCATTGAGTATTTCATTCATATGTGAACTCTTGGGGCCACTGGTGGTCACTGCAGTAATGGAAAAGTTTTTCTCTCAAAAAAAAAAAAACTCTTACTGTAGATGGGTATGTCATCAAAGAAAACCAAGAAAAATTTTCTCAAGTAATGTGAGAAAACTTGGTTCATATGAGATTTAAAAGTGGTTGGGGGCATTACATAGCCCAAAAGGCATCACCGTAAGTTCATAATGACCATGATGACTGATAAGTCTGGAAAGCTGTCATGTGAACATCCTTTTTTTCATTTTGATTTGAAAATAGCCAGACCTAAGGTAAAAAAAAAAGCTTAGGACCAAACTATTGATCCAACAAATCATATATCACATGGATTGGATACCCATGCTTCGCACCAAGAGAATTCAAAAACCTGCAATCTACACATATTATAAAATCTTTATTTTTTACCAATTTCACTAGAGAAGCAAAAGCACTTTTGATAGGTTGTATTAAATTAGACTTAAGGAATTCCTTGACTATCTTCTCAATTTCATCTTTGTGAGCATGTGAGTACTTATAAGGGTGATGGGTGATGGTGCCTTCGCGTGCTCCCTGGTTTCAAAACAATCTGGTGCTCAATTTCCCTATAAACTCTTCAAACTTCTCTATATAATCCTCAAGTATCCCTGTTTGAGACAGTTTGTTAAACTCAACAATGATCTTAGTCTCCTTAAGTTCTTCAAACCTAGTTGCCACTAATTTGAGGAATTGAGACGAAGAGGTGTTACACAACGAATGGTTGTGATTTTGGAACCGTAGAGCTGTTTTACCCTCAAAACTCAGAGAAGCTAAAGTAACCCTCTGGTTATCAAGTATATTTTGAACCAACTGAAAATAACCATTGCATTTCATGACCCAATCTTAAAGTTTAAAACCATTGAAACGGGGGAATTCAATTCCAGGAGATGGATTTATGCATTGTATGGGGTTTATAGTTGTTATATGTTCATTTAGTGGTTTAGTGCTCTTACATTGTTGTTGGCTCATGGATGATTGCGTTAAATATGGGGATTTACGAGAATGTGTTCCCTGCAACACTGATTGTTCTCTGTCCTGGGCCCCCCAGCATTCAACTAGTTTAGACACATGAATCTAGATGGAGTGCAAAGCTGATGTCAACAAGTGATTTTGGGGTGTTTGCAAATTTAGCTTTTTCGGTTATAATTTTTTTTTAAGCTGGAAATTCCCACAATCTTAAAGATGGTGTGGGGGTGCTTTTGGCTTAACTTAAAATTGTGAACTTCTACTTTTCCACTAGAGTTTGCAAACACCACCATAGTCTAGTGGATAGCATACTTTACGGAGTACATATTGCTACATTTGAAATTTCCGAGGCAATGTGAGAAATAGAGAATAAGTTCGGGGTTTACATAATTGACCAATTCCGTACTTCATAGGGAGTATTTGCAAGAGCTTTTAAAAGTAGCTTATGAATTTTAAGTCACTGAAAATCATTTATTTATCATTTGCAATTCATGCTTTTGCTTTTCCTTCTCTTAAAAAAAGTAAAAAAAAAAAAAAAAAAAAAAAAAAAAAAAACTGAAGCCGAGAAGCATGTCATGAGGTACTTCCATAAACTGCTTCTACTTATATATTCCTTAAATTTCTCTAAATATCCTATTTAAGCCTTAATTAATTATAAAAAATTCTCATGATTTCTCTCTTTCCTTATTTACGTGATATTCTCTATAATTTTAAATTGTGGTGTTTTTAAGAGTAATAAATTAATAATAAAAAATAATTAAAGAAAAAGTAATAATAAAAAAGAATTACTTAACAACAACATATTTATATTAACACCTTTCAGATAAAGTTATACTTTCTAAAAATAAATGTTTACACCAAATAAATTATACAATGTAATGTAATAAACGTACTAATTTAATTATATAAAAATTTAAATTATTTTATTTTAAATTTTTACCATCATTGTGTATGTGTGAGTGAAACGTTAATATTATGTATAAATATGGGTAAATCTTATCCATTTTAATCAATATTCAAAAGCTAAAAGCTACTTTTCGCTAGCTATTTCAAACACCATAAAACTATTTTAACTGTTTTTAAGTAACATCTAAAAACACCAAACATTATTCAGTGTTTTAAGTCAAACGCGGCTTTAAGTAGCTTTAAGTAAAAGTTATGAAAAAATAACTTTCATAAGCTCTTGCAAATACCCCATATAAGAAAAAGAGTAAAATTAAATAATCAATTAATTGACACTTCCCTTTTAGGTAGTTATAATAAAAGAAGTGCAAGTAGCTCATTTTCAAATTAGTTTTTCATTAGTAATTCAATTTTAAATTTCCACAAATTATTTTTACCGTGAGTGGAGCTTCCAACGGTCAAATTTTTGCCAGTCTCAACATTTTCGAACTAATCATAATAAATAGCTGAGGGTGACCTGATTTCAAAGCAGTGTAACAAAGGGTCTCTTCTTTTCATTTCACCTCTTCTTCTTCTTCTCTCTCCAAAATCAAACAACTTTGCTGTTAAACAAGAAAAAAGATGGTGATGTCAAGTGTTCGTTACGAAGCCATAAGAGAGCAAAGAATGGAAGAAAACAAGAAGAGAATGGAACAACTCCACCTACCCATTCTCACTCTAGCCCTCAAAAATGCTTCCACTCCTCCTAAATCCTCTCCGGTACTAATCCACTCTCTCTCTCTCTGTAACAAGAAACACCTTTTTTTGTGATTTTTGTGATTCTTATATGTTTTTTGTTTTTTGCCTTTGTGTAAAGATGAAAAGTACCAAACCTCGTATAGCAAAAACAGAGCTTGTTCCTGTAAGAAGATCCTTAAGATTCTCAAACAACCAATCAGCTCCTCAGTATAAGGAGGTAAATAATATATATATATATACTTTTCTTGATTCTCTTTTTAACCTCAACTATAATCTCCAACAGGTTACTTCCTATGAGCGTGTGCATCTCCCAAGAAGGTTGAAACCCCATTTCGATTTTGTAGTAAAGATTGCTCTTTTACATGTTATTGCACTGATTTGCTTTGTTGGGGCACCTTATTTTGGTCGATGTTATGCGCGATATTTTGTAGAGTTACGCACAGGACGAGGGATATATTGAATAGGGTATATGCGTCCGATGAAGTCAGAGAAGCTACTATGAGGAAAGCAGAGGAGTTGCAATTGAGTTTGGGGTCCAATCACCCGAGTTTTGTGAGAACCATGCTGCCTTCTCATGTCAGCGGCGGCTTTTGGCTGGTGAGTGGTGAGACCATTTGATGTTGTAATGTGCTTTGCCATTTGCCCATTTGTTGATATATGCTTATAAAATGCTTAAAGTTGCAATCTCTTGTAGTAATGTTACATGTACTAAATAAGTAGTATAGTGAAATCGAAGATTTAAAACGTCGATGCTATAGACAGAAAGATGTGCGCAGTTGGAACAAGTCTAATGTAGTTGGTTGATTCATGATTTGTCTTGTTATTCAGTAGAAGTAGGTAATTTGATCATCAATATTGAATTGCATCTTATCAAAAAGCTTAAGCGGTTCGAGAGTTAAACGGTTAAAGAGGGTAAACTTGTCCAATATAATCGGGTATTGAATCTTACGCCTATCACGTGACACTTTTTGATAATCGGGTGGCGGTACATTGTCTAATAAATGGTGGCTAAGTTGGGGTCGGTCACTAGTAATTGTCGTTTGTCCAGGAGAGCCAACCACATGCAAGATATTAATTCACGAGTCGAAGTGATGAACACATTAGACTTTTGACACTTGACAAAAAACTTAGGACTTTTGGTAGTGACTCTCTTTTGATTTATGTACCGTTCACTTAGCACATTCTTTTGATACTAGTTATGTTTTATGAGTTTTTAATGGTATTGTGTTCTGATAGAAAAAATTCTATTCATTGACTAATATCTCTAACATTGCATTTCCATGACTAGGTGAATTACATTGCTTTTTATTTGGTCTCTTTTTAGTACAATTGATGATCCTGTATCTCAATGATTTATATTTGTACATATATAGTTCGACACCATAATGCGACTTCAAATGCAGGGGCTTTCATCTGCTATCTGCAAGAGAATACTCCCGAAAGTTGATGGCGTACTTTCCTTGGTAGATGAACAAGGAGAAGAGTGGCCAGTAATCTACTTAGCTAGGAAAACTGGACTTAGCGGTGGATGGAAGAAGTTTGCTGTGGATCATGACTTGGAAGATGGGGATGCTCTTGTTTTCCAGCTGATCCGGTCATCGGTATTCAAGGTATATATCCATATTCATCAAAACACCAGAGTTACTCTTGATTTTCAGGTCACATTTCATGACTACTAACTTCTTTATTTTGAATGTAATCTCAGGTGTTTATTTTAAGGGTGGAAAGTCCTGGAAAGAATGCTGAAAATGAAGGACCTAAGGCTGATTAATTGATTCAAACTTTTGCTGGTAAATCTAATTTTGATTTAACATATTTTAGAGGCTGGCAATTATGTATGTGTGTGTGTTCCTCACTTCTCTTTCCATTTACTTATGCAGGACCAAAAAATTCAAGAGTAACTACTCTCACTTTAATGAAACTGTTAGGCAAATTAGGAGGAAGGAAGTGTGTTCTGTGATGAGGTGTTAGGCAAATTAGAAAGCAGTATTATTTATTATCTGTACTATCAGAAGAGCAAATGTAACGTAAAATTATGTTAATGCTAATGACTGATGACTAATGACTAATGTCACTAAATGTCACTAAACATTTTGTGCAAATCTTTTGCTATCCATATTTTGTCCTTCAACAATTTAATTTCTCAAATCCATTTAATTTTTATTTTGGTTAGTACTCGACAGTGAACTGAAATCTTACACCTCAAATTCTCGATGAATTTGATTAGTAACATACAAACTCCGTTACTCTCGTTGCCATGCCAAGTTGCAATAAGTTATTTGACACCTTATAAACACTTAATTTAATTTTTAGGATTTTAACTTTTAAAACTTTTGATCCTTAATTAATAATACACACTAATATTTATTTAATATATACATGTCGCATTGGGAAGCATCAGAAATCCAAGTCAATAGTGCAAACTGGAAATGATGCCGAGGATTGCGGAAGTCCCCACTGGATGTCCAAGTCAAACCACTTGGTAGGAGACACAAAAATATTTCTATTGCAAATTTGTAATATATAAAATTTTCCTAACAATATGGTGAATATAGTAGTTTGTATTGCCTTTTTCGCATGGGTTTCTTGTTTATTTAGGGAGTCTACTCTTCGTGAAACAAAATATTATTTTTCGTGCATAAATTGAAACACTTTTACGGTAATCAAATAAATATTTTGTAGCATACCATTATGCAAAAGAACATTTAGATTTTGACAATTAAATAACTTCCATTTTGAGCAATGTTAAGTAGTGCATACTAAGATCAAAATGTTAAGTAGTGCATACTAAGATCAATATATTTTGAGCATTAACGACGCTCAACTAATCACGCATATATAGTTAGAAAGATCAAAAGTCTACATACCACTCGACCGCTTATGAGGTTGTGATCACATAGTAGCTGCCACATTCAAACTATCTCGTCACCACATCATTTAGACTACCTCGTCCAAACCTTTTGTACGCGTTGACACAAGTAATTCGATCCCTATCCTACTACTCAACAAATCACCTCGTACGAGGCCAAGAATATCCTTATACAACACAATCACATTGCCGCCTACACCGAATAATGCACATTTAATCTATAAACAATGCATAAGTGACACATGTCATCCTCATAGAACCCGTATCACCATCTCATTATGTTATCCATCATAAATTGACATGTACTATTTTTTGTTTACTTCTTGTAAAGAGAGGACACAAGATGAAAAAAAAGCTTTACTTCACAACTTTTTACAGGAACCACGGCATGATTTGTTGCCCTTTATGAAATATTAAGCAACATGGACTTTCCATATACAACAACACATCAAATATACGTTTACCCCCTCTCGCGAAGGCGAACTCGTCTCGTTATTGAAAATGCGCGGCATAGATCTTGAGAGAAATATATGATGTTCGAATAAATTCTATTGGATATTAAATCTCAGAGATCACTGAAGAAAGTTTGCATTATCGCATATTTTTGTGAGTTCAAGATTAATTCTATCTTATATTTATATAAAAGTGAGCTTGTAGTATTTAAGAGTTCTACATGAAATCTATATACTATTATATAAAGAAACCCATTGTGACACCAATCTTTTGATTTCCAACTTTAACCTTGAGTTTTAGCTACATTGTAAAAATGTATAATTAAATTCCCAAAATAGCCTTACACATTAAATTAGACTAATTAATTACACTACTAATTATAATTAATGATTTACTTTCCCCATAATCTGTTTTTCTTCCATTTTTCTACTCCAAATTTATGGCACATGCTTTCAACCTGTGTCATCTAGATGAATCTTCTTCTTTAATTCACATAGAATGACATTAAAAAATGAATTATGCTCGCGGGAACCGCGTGCTCCATTTACTAGTGTCACAAATTAGATGCCTTATATGTATATAACCATCCAAATTCCAAAGTTAGAAATCTTATAAATGAATTGATTTACACATAACCATAAACACACACACACACACACACACACACACACACATATATATATATATATATATATATATAACATAAGATGAAATTGATTCCATTTGATTTTACAAATCTTATATATATATATATATATATATTATATACCGAAAGAGAAAATGAAGACCGCAAGAGTAGAAAGAGAAAAAAGGAGACAACTTTATTGTTTATTATAATTATAATTATAAACAACAGCTAAGATTCCAGTTTTTTTCAACGCCGAACAAAAAGTAGGGGACGATGCATTTCAGAATTTGGACATTATGAATAGGGATTTTTAACGTTTTGGTCCCGTAAGTTGGCGTTTCCGCGATTTTGGTCCCATAACTTGGAGGACCGCGATTTTGGTCCCGTATGTTGGCTTTCGAACTCAATTTTGGTCCCTCGGTCAACGTTTTTGAAAATATAGCCGTTATGTACCGACGTGGACTGCGACGTGGCAATTTCGGTGACATCTGGCCCCAAAAATTTAATTAAAAAATAAAAAAAAAAGGAGAAACGAAAATCTGCAAACAAAAGGCGCCATTTCTCTCTCTTTCTCTACAAAGACGCGCCAAAATTGCAGCCCTATCTCTCTCACACACCAACTCGCGCCACTTCGCTATCCGCACCGTCGTCAAAGATCTCCGGCGACGTCGTCATCCCGCCCTACTTAACACTTAAAGCCATGGCTCGTACAGTGAGGAAGTTGAAAGTGCGAAAATCTGACAAAATCGATGATCCCATTCCGAATTATGGTAAGTTTGTTGTTTAATCATATGTTAAATTAATGTTTTCACCTTAGTAAAACGTTTTTCCCGATTGCATGCGTCAAATCAACCCTAATTTTGGAAAACCCCAAATTGTCGAACCCTAATTTTGGAAAACCCCAAATTGTCGAACCCTAATTTTCCAATTTTCTAATTTTCTCATTATGAAATCAACAGATTGTGGCTCCTTGGAGGTTACTTTAGAATTGCAGTATGGTGGGATTGTTACTGGTGAGGGCCAATTGGAGCACTATGAAAATGCAAAGGTTGTTGTAGACTTTGTGGGGCCTTCAACTATAAGCTGCAGTGCTATTGAATCTTTATGTTCAGGACTTGGCTTCTTGGTTGTGAAGGGAATATATATTAAGCAACATGAAGGTTATGTCCTGATCCAGAATGACCAAGAAATCACCACATACTTCCTATCTTGTCAATTGAGTAGAGTAATGGTGCTCTTTGTGGATTGTGAAGTGAGGATCAATATACAACAGCAAGCAATGTTTGAGGGTACAGTAACTGAAGAAGCAGATGATATTGAACTTGATGATGAAGCAGGAGAAGTAGAGGTTGAAGATGAGCTGGAGTACTTCAGTGATGATGAATATGGTATGGAAGAAGACCTGGAAATGATGCATGGTGTAAATGAGAGTGTTCTTGAGTCAATGTTGTTTGAAGCCCAGTGTAGAGCAGGGGAAAAGAATGCAAGGAGAAGGAAGAGATATTCTGGCAAAGGTGCTGATAATGTTGGGAGTTCAACAGCTGGTGGTGTACAAAATATCAATACAATTGTGGTTGTACCACAAGAAGTGGATGCTCCATATGAGACATTGTCTGATGAAGGTTCAGATAATTTGCTACTATCATCTAATGAGCTGGAAAGTGAGGGTGGTAGTGACCAAGAAAAGTTAGCAAAACCAGGGAAGTTATTTGATATCAAGGACATATTCAACCCTCAGTTTGAACTTCAAATGAGGTTCACTAACAAGTCAATATTGAAGGATGCCATTCATGCAGATGCCATCAACCAACAAAGGTCAGTTCACATATTTAAGCATGACAGAAGCAGGATTTATGCAAAGTGTGATAACCCTAGGTGCAAGTGGAGATTGAATGGAAGGAAAATCAAGGGACAAGAATCAACATTCAGAATCAGGCTTTATGTTGGTAAACATGGTTGTCCTGCAATCAAAAAGTCAAGGAATATGAAATCAAGTTACCTTGCAAAGAAGTACATTCATCTTTGGAAGTCTGATCCAAACAGAAGTGTTAAGGGGTTTAGTATTGATGCTGAAGCAGATACTGGTGTGCAAGTTTCCATTCACCAGGCTTACAGAGCTAAGATCCTTTCCTTAGCAATGCTAAATGGGACATCAACTGAGCAATATGGTGCATTGTGGGACTTCAGGGGAGAGGTCCTAAGATCAAACCCTGGGTCAACTGTTCTACTGTCAACAAACAATCAAAATGGAGAAAACAAGTTTGATAGGATATACATGTGTTTGGCATCTCTAAAGAAGGGTTTTCTTCATGGTTGTAGAAGAATTATTGGGGTTGATGGAGCTCATCTTAAGGGTCCACATAAGGGTATTTTGTTAACTGCTGTTGGCATTGATGATAACAACAACATTTATCCATTTGCATGGGCTGTGGTGGACAAGGAAGATGGGAGGAACTGGGAGTGGTTCTTGTATGTGATCAAGCTTGATCTTCATATCACCAAGAATGACAGATGGACATTCATGTCAGACAAACAGAAAGGGTTATTGCAAGCTTTCAAGACTGTTTTTCCAGGTTCAATCCATAGATTCTGTGTGAGGCATCTGCATGGCAATTTCAAAAGAGCAAGTTTCACTGGAGATGCATTGAAGGATGCTCTATGGAAGGCAGCAAGAGCTACTACAGTTAATGAATGGACTGCCAAAATGGATGCCCTGAAGGCAGTAAGTCCTCAAGCACACACCTGGTTAGAAGATAAACCTCCAGAACATTGGAGCAGGTCACACTTTGATCCAGAACTGAAATGTGATATGCTGCTGAACAATGGTTGTGAAGCTTTCAACTCTTGTATATTGGATGCAAGGAAGATGCCAATACTGTCAATGCTTGAATGGATTACACAGTATCTGATGACAAGGCACCAGAAGAACAGGGATAGAGCAAGGGCAAAGTGGAAAGATACTTGTTGTCCTAAGATAAGGAAAATAGTATGGCACTTAGCACAAATTCATGTTAAGGTATGTAGGCTAGTGAAATCTGATGATTCTCACTACTCCATCCAAAGTTATACTGGAGACACATATGCAGTGAACTTGGATGAATGGACATGTGGTTGTAGGAAATGGGATATAAGTGGGATACCATGTGTACATGCTGTGAGTGCTATAGTTGCCCAAGGTCTTGATCCTGAAGATTTTATTCATTATTCTTACAGCACTAATTGTTATATGGAAGCATATCAAAGACCAATATATCCTATGAATGGAAGAAAAGAGTGGAAGAAAATGAACTATCTCCCAATTAACCCACCTAATGATGGCAGATCAGTGGGTAGACCAGAAGGTGTCAGAAGAGGAGAACCAGGTGAGATGCCTTTGAAAAAGAAGAGGAGGTGCAGGGGTAAACCTGTTGTAGTATCTACTTCTGATCCAACTAGGCTTACAAAGGACCAAAGAACTGTTAGGTGTGGGCATTGCAAAGTATTAGGTCACAACAAGAAGGGGTGTGTTGTGAGGAAAGAGGAAGCATTGAAGGCTTCTGAACAGGGAGTCACTGGAAACCAAACAACTGAACATGGAGGAGGTAACAATGCTGCTGGTGCACCAGCAGAAGAAGCAGCTCCTAATGTGGTTGTACAAGAAGAAGTGGAGGAAAATCAACCTGAAGACCAGTATGCAGATGATTTAGATGATATACTTTTTGGCAACAACATGGATCCTGAACTTGACCATGTGGTACAGGAACAGAACACTGGTGAAATTCAAGAGAGTAACCCAAGGGATATTCCAATAGATGAGCCTATTGATGGTGATGTGGTATTGAACAATACTGTCCAAGATGAACTTCAGATTAATGGTTCTCAACCTACAGTTGACTTGACTCAGTAAGAAAGAGTTAGTCAAGTTTATCAACCAACTTATACAAGCATGAGTAACAATAGCAACACAGAGATTGCCAAAGTAAGTTCTTATGGTTCATGTTCTATTGTGTTACATATATCAGTTGAGATTAGCAGATTCTTTAACTGGTGTTTTTTCAATATTAGGGAAAAACTTCTGATGACAGGAAGCAAAGGAACCAAGCAAGCCAGCTTTTCACATACACTCCAACACCTCCACTGCCACCAACAATGGGGCCTTCTTTGAATGACCAATTCGAAGCTGCTGGCATGATCAATGTTAACAGAGTGGTGAAACTCAATACTAGGGGTGGGACAATGTTGCTGCAATGGGCAAATGGAACAGGAAGTTCTTCATCAAAGAAGCAATAACAAGTCTTTTAGGAAGTGTAGTTGTTATTGGCATTTTGTAAAAAAAGTTTGGCAAGTTATTTTGATGACATGTGCTTGAATATTGGTATTGGCATTTTGTATGATTCAACATTATCAGGAAATATAATACTGGTATTCAGCATTTTGTATAATTTTGGGTGTGCCAGTTGTGGCTATGATGAAATATAAAAGATCTGATTCTATATTGACTCCCATTTAAAACCATTATTCAACAAAAAACCAGTATTCAACAAAAAAAAAACTAACTCATTAAACAAGAAACTTGTTGATTAACCATGAAACAGAAGTCATCATTGAGCACCATTGTTCACAAGCCACTTAAAAACATATAACACAAACTACTAAAACACTTATTTCATAAAGTTCACAACCCACTAAAACTTCCCAAACAAACAAAACACTCAAAACCAATGTTCAAAAACCACTCAAACTTAATCAACATCATTCAGCCAGCTCAGAACAGCACCAGACCCTTGAACTTCTCCTGGTGCAGCACCAGATCCTTCACCAACTTCAAAATTCACCCCAGTTCCTTGAACACCTGGTGGAGTAGCAGCAACTCCAGCAACAGAACTTTGTTGGTCACCATCAATCTCCATGGCTTCTGGAGCAGGCTGATCAGCAGCAATTGGTTCTTCATCACTGTCAGAGAGCAGCACAGGCTCATTTGGACTGTTGTTGAGTTCTGGAGGAAATGTGAAAACTCCAATCTCCTCAAACAGCTGGTAGTACAATGGAGCATATGCAAGGCCAAAGTGTCTGAAGTAATAGTATTCATCAGGCTCCTATAACAAGAAAAAGTTAGTTAAGGCTACTATGATTTAGACTACATATGAAGAGGTCATGTTACAGTAGTATCATCTAATTGAAGTTACCTGATCACCTGCATCCTCAATATAATCCATTGTAAGATAAACATCCATATCAGGCTCTACAACTCCAACTCCAGGTAGGGATATGAAGTGTTTGAACCTATGCAGCTTAAGCCTCATCTTCTCAACAATATTCTTCATGTGAGCAATGCTATGGAAATTGCCAGTGATCCTCTCAAGCCTTGGGATGGCAAGCTTCAATCCTCTCAACAGTGGCTTCTCATTCTGGATTCTATGGGCCTTACCATATTTCACCATATATTCAAGCAAAAACTTCTCTCCCTCATCATTAAGCAAGTTATCCCTCCAGGCAAGATTGAGGTTAACCATCAATGGATGTTGATTCATGATTATATACTATAACATACATAAATAAACAACACATTATAATTTAAATAAAGAGTAACCAATAACATTAAAGGAGAGTGCATTACAGTAGCAATGTTACATAGTCTTACATAAGATCAAAAGCTAGAACTTAGTCTTGAATAACAAATGCAATTAGCCATATTACTTCCTTGAATATAGAATAACTAACAGAGCAAGCAACAGAACAAATACCAAAAAAAACAGAAACCACCCTATTACACAACAAATCATAGCAGCCCTAATGGCATTCATATTGGATACACAGTCCTTAAGAGGACTAGACTGCTCAATTCCACTCCTGTCAACATTGGAAGCTTGAGAGAATCGACTAATCTGGGGTTCACTTTCATTAACGCCAGAACCCTCCTCACTACGATACATTCTCCTCCTCAGATTCGATCCATCAGTCATGTCATCAGCCCACAAAAAATAATTCGTGTGACGTACACGCATAGGGCATATGTAGTAAAAACAACCGGGGCGAGATGCGTTGCTACTAGCCTTACAATACATCATTATTCCTCGACCACAAACGCACTGGATTTGGCGAGGGTGAGCCATCTACAGATACCACAAACGACGAGGACATTTGAGCAACACAACAAACCCTAATTTCGCATGCGATTAACGATTTTAACAGGTAATTGTGAAATCTTAACACAAAATTAGAAAAATCTAAACCCTAACTCTAAAACAGTAGTACCATAAACACAAAAGCCCTAAAATTTAATAGCAATTTTAACACGGTTTGTGTTTTGCTATGAACACAAAAGCCCAAAATTGGGGGTTTACCTTCGGCTTGCAGCTAGGAATTGGGGTTTTGCTCTGAAAATGTTTCGGCAAATGAAACGCGGAAGAGAATCGGACGTTTGGTTTGAGGAAAAGGAGAAAATCGTTCAGTTGCCTTTGTGTGTTATGAACCGACGCGACAAACGGTTGGTATTTGAATTCGATTCGTTTCTCCTTTTTTTTTTATTTTTTAATTAAATTTTTGGGGCCAGATGTCACCGAAATTGCCACGTCGCAGTCCACGTCGGTACATAACGGCTATATTTTCAAAAACGTTGACCGAGGGACCAAAATTGAGTTCGAAAGCCAACATACGGGACCAAAATCGCGGTCCTCCAAGTTATGGGACCAAAATCGCGGAAACGCCAACTTACGGGACCAAAACGTTAAAAATCCCTTATGAATATGATATGTCCAATTGTTAATTTCTCTCACACCACTCTGCACATGTCGTGAAAACCAACCAACCAACAACAACAACAACAAAATCCACACACTTTTCTCTCTCTTTCAGCAAAACGCGTAGCATTTCTTGCAGCGTTGAAAACCAAAACGACGACGTTGGGATCTGCAACGTTTCTTGGTGCCCGCAACCGGACAACCTTAATCACAACCATACAACATGTGGGTTCTTCTTTTTTTCTTCCTTTTCCCTTTTTTTTTTTGCTTTTTGATGTAATTTATAGATTTTGTCCAAGGACCCTTTATCCACATTGTGCTGAAATTGGTTTTTTAAATGATTTTCGGATTCTACCATGTTGTAATTGAGGAGGGTCTTGATAAAGTTTTATCCTTTCGATGTGATCAGTGCAGATTTGTGTGCCTGACTGTTTCTTTCATATTTTTTTTTATGTAGGATTCCAATGGATTTGTGTTGATTGAATCGATTGGTACGAATAATAAAAAAAAGAATGGATTTTTAGAGGGATTGGTTTCTTGAATCTGTGAAGAGTTATAAGGAATAAGAAAGGGGAAGCTTTTTTTATCTTTGAGCTATTAATTGGAAAGAACTGAGGGTGACCAATGTTGCCTAAGAGTGGTGACCACCATTCTGTTCCGTTATCGGTGTTGTTGAAGAGGGAGTCCGCCACTGAAAAGATCGAAAGGCCCGAGATTGTGCACGGTCAGGCTGGCCAGAGCAAGAAAGGGGAGGATTATACGTTCATCAAGACCGAGTGTCAAAGGGTGTTGGGTGATGGGGTGACCACGTATTCCGTCTTCGCGGTAATCATTAAATGGTCTTTCTTGCTTTGCGTTCAATTTAATCACGTGAAAAGTGGTCTGCGGAACGGAATCCTTTTGTTGTTGCACTTGTCGCCGCAAATGATTCGTATCTCATCTATTCACTTCATGTTAAAATGATCTTTGTTCATCAGTACTTGGGATGTATTGGTAATGTATATATGATGGATCATGTGGAAGATAGGTAACAGATTTTGTCATGTTTGAGGTAGTTGGCTGCATTGGGTGCTGATCTTTTAACATTGGAGATCATGCTTCCCCGATTTTTTAAATTGAATGATAGGTCTAAGACTGCTAACGAGGCCTAGGCTTGATGGCATTCTCTCATCTTTTAACGATGTATTTTAAGAAATGCTTCCTTTTCTTATTTCTAGAATCAAAAGGCGTACTTTTTTCCTATTTGGCTAAGGGGATAATTTTTACCTTGCTATTCATTTACTTTCCATCCTTAAAAAGCCTTATTTTCCAATTTCTTACTTACAGTTATTAGATGGCCATAATGGATCAGCTGCTGCTCTATATGCCAAGGAAAATCTCTTGAACAACATCTTGGGTGCTATTCCTTCAAATCTTACCAGTGATGAATGGGTATCAGCACTGCCAAGGGCTTTGGTTGCAGGTTTTGTGAAAACTGATAAAGATTTTCAAGAAAGAGGTATATAAATTAGAAATTACACTCTCGAATTACGTTTATAGAATGAAATTACGTATAAACTCCTATTTTCTCTCTCCCATCTGCTATTTGCTGCTTATTTCTAGCTCTCACGTTTTATAGGTATACCTTCGGGAACGACAGTCACCTTTGTAATAATCGATGGATGGTTCTTAACTGTTGCATCTGTTGGTGATTCTCGAGGCATTCTTGAATCCTCAGAAGGAGGAATATACTATTTGTCGGCAGATCACAGACTTGAATGCAGTGAGGAAGAGTATGTATTTTGCATTTCACCTGGTACATTTTATAGATTGTTTTATTTTATTTTTTGGTTATAGAGGATTCAGTTATTCTGTTATTGATGAAACAGGAGGGAAAGAATAACTTCAAGTGGTGGTGAGGTTGGTCGGCTTAATACTGGAGGTGGCACGGAGGTGAGTTTCATACTGCTCTTTATGAAGGGTCTTCCCTTTTCGTTTGAGTCAATTTTTAAATAATCCTGAATTTTATAGCCTAAACGCATGGTTTGAGTTCTTAAAGAAACAAAGCAATACCGTGCAATTTGGCGCAATTTACAAATGACGATTTTAAGAAGTATGCACATAATACTGGGATAAAATGAGCTTTTTTCTGATGATTGAGATCACTGGTTTGATGCAGATTGGTCCATTGAGATGTTGGCCTGGTGGTTTGTGTCTTTCACGATCTATCGGCGATATGGATGTTGGAGAGTACATAGTTCCTGTACCTTTTGTAAAGCAAGTAAAGGTTTGTTTCTTACCACATTGTCTGTTTGCTATTTTCATACCATCCATTACTCCTATACCAAACTGGATTGGTAACTGTTACATTTCAGATGTTGAAGTAATTCCTTCAGATTCAACACACCTCTTCTGTTCTATAATTACCTGAAAAATGTCTTATAATTTTAATTTTGTTTAGGATAATATGTGGAACAGAAATTGGAGGTTGCATGATTATACAAAGTTCAGAGTCTCTAACAACACTGTTAAATGTATTATGACCATAGTTTGTTCTATGGAACTGTAGAAAGTTCGAAAAATAGACTATGTTTCGCTTAATTTCTCAGTAGTGCTATTCTCTAATGTTTGGAAACAACATATGAATGAGAACTTTCTCCCTTCTTAACGTTTATACCTTCGAAAATTTTCCCGAGCTTTTAACGTTGTTCGTGATGATATCTATAGTTCATTTTTGATCTGGAATAAATACTATCAATCTTGGTTAAGGGCATTACCCTGGATAGCTATAGCCATGAACATTAATCTAATCAAATCAAAGATTAAACGCAAAAAGATAAGAAAAAAATGACATCCAAATTGGACTTTTTGAAGAGAAACACTTCTACAGTATATCGAGGAATGACTTCGTTCACATACTGTATTCAACCAATTCTCTATGAAAGTTCATAACGGCCATCCGGCATACTTTTTTATGAATGCAATTAAGCCTTCATTAAGTTATCTGTTTCATTCTTCATATTTTGCAGCTTCCATCAACTGGTGGTCGGCTTATTATTTCAAGTGATGGTGTCTGGGATGCAATATCTGCAGAAGCAGCTTTTGAGTGTTGCAGAGGGATGCCTCCAGATGCTGCGGCTTCACAGATTGTCAAAGTAACTTTCTGAGAACTCTTTAGTCAGTATTCGTGATTATGTATTTGGTATTCCAATTTTACGGCCTCCCTGCTTGCAGGAAGCAGTAGGGGTAAAAGGACTTCGGGATGATACCACCTGTATTGTAGTAGACATACTACCTCGGGAGAAACCAGACCCTCCTAAAGCACCAGCTCCAAAGAAGCAAGGGAAAAGAATCTTTAAAGCTATTTTTCACAAGAAATCTTCAGAATCATCTTCCCATGCTGACAAAGAAGAATACAATGAACCAGATATGGTTGAGGAAATCTTTGAGGAAGGATCAGCTTCACTTTCTGAAAGGTCTGAATTTTTGCTATAATTCGAATATATATGCATAAAAATGTTTGTGTTTATTCATATACACACTGCCTAACATTTAAATCCAATAATTCGAGGTGATTTATATGAATCAAATGGGTCACAATTAGTCAAACCTGAACCTTTATTTGACTGAGCATAGTGTCTTCATTTAGTTGTTAGGTAAACATATCTTGTATATGACAATCATTGAAGATTTCTGCAGTTTTCATTTTATTCTATTTATAGTCCTTAAACCGAGAAGATTGAAGCCTCGTACTGGTGCACTTGTAAATCAACGTTTTACATGGCCGAACCATCATAAATCTTATTTTTGCACTCTTCTCATCTATGGAACTTCACCTAACTTGGTGCTTTTTTTCTTCTTCTTCTTTTTTCTTTTCTTTCTTTCTGCACATTATCTATAAGCGTTAACACTATTTAGCCAAACTTGTAGATTTCAGCTATACCTATCTTTTGATCATAATGCTGTTAAAGAGTGCAACATTGAGAATCAATAGTCATGCCAATCGGATAGAACTTCCGTATTAGTTTTACTTGAAAGTTACAACCACTTAAAACTCCCCAATATTTTCTTTTATCTAACCAACCAATTAAAGTTTTTTTTCTCAAACCTTCTATCAAACTTTACGCATTTTTGCATTTCATTGAAAATTACTGCTATTAGTACCTCTTATTCAGTACAAACCAAAACAGCTTTGCTTTTTCGCATTTCAGCTGTGATGAACTAGTTTCCTATTAATTCATAAACAGATACTCAATATCCCAAGTATGTTTCATCTATTTTATAACGTTCTTGACTTGTACCAGTAAAAGTTTGATTTGGATGATTTTATTTATTTGCAATTGCTTACAGGTTTGACTCGAAATACCCAGTCTGCAATATGTTTAAGTTGTTCATATGCGCGGTTTGTCAAGTAGAAATTAAACCTGGTGAAGGCATTTCAGTACATTCTGGAACAACTGATTCCAGAAAGGTGAGGCCCTGGGATGGTCCATTCCTTTGCTCGAGCTGCCAAGAGAAGAAAGAGGCCATGGAAGGAAAAAGACCTTCTGGAGGTATGCATGTCCTGCATTCAATAATTTTTTCTTCCAGTAAATAACAATGGCCCCGCTTGTTATTTGTCCGGTCAAAGCTGCAAGAAACCTATATGTATTAGTAGCACTAGCAAAGAACAAAATACTATTCGCACTATGTTGTCACTTGCAACAAGGAGAAAATAGTGAACTAGAATAAATGTTAAAGTAGAAAGGAAACTTGACGACGAATTTTTATTAGATTTATTTATATCTAAACGTACGTACTCATTTAAAGTTGAATATGAAACCGGCCAGGGGGCAAATCGCACAGACGTGCATAGTTTAGGGGGGAAAACGCTTATTAAATTAGTTTAAGGACGAAAACGCAAAAACGTGCATAGTTCAGGGGGTTTAATGCATTTATCCCTCAATTAATTGACACTTCCCTTTTAGGTAGTGATTAATAAAAGAAGTTCAAGTAGCTCATTTTCAAATTAGTTTTTCATTCGTACCAAAAAAAAAAAAAATTAGTTTTTCATTAGTAATTCAATTTTAAATTTCCACAAATTATTTTTACCGTGAGTGGAGCTTCCAACGGTCAAATTTTTGCCAGTATCAACATTTTCGAACTAATCATAATAAATAGCTGAGGTGACCTGATTTCAAAGCAGTGTGACAAAGGGTCTCTTCTTTTCATTTCACCTCTTCTTCTTCTTCTTCTCTCTCCAAAATCAAACAACTTTGCTGTTAAACAAGAAAAAAGATGGTGATGTCAAGTGTTCGTTACGAAGCCATAAGAGAGCAAAGAATGGAAGAAAACAAGAAGAGAATGGAACAACTCCACCTACCCATTCTCACTCAAGCCCTCAAAAATGCTTCCACTCCTCCTAAATCCTCTCCGGTACTAATCCTCTCTCTCTCTCTCTCTCTCTCTCTCTGTAACAAGAAACACCTTTTTTTTGTGATTTTTGTGATTCTTATATGTTTTTTGTTTTTTTTCCTTTGTGTAAAGATGAAAAGTACCAAACCTCGTATAGCAAAAACAGAGCTTGTTCCTGTAAGAAGATCCTTAAGATTCTCAAACAACCAATCAGCTCCTCAGTATAAGGAGGTAAATAATATATATATATATATATATATACTTTTCTTGATTCTCTTTTTAACCTCAACTATAATCTCCAACAGGTTACTTCCTATGAGCGTGTGCATCTCCCAAGAAGGTTGAAACTTGAAACCCCATTTTGATTTTGTAGTAAAGATTGCTCTTTTACATGTTATTGCACTGATTTGCTTTGTTGGGGTACCTTATTTTGGTCGATGTTATGCGCGATATTTTGTAGAGTTACGCACAGGACGAGGGATATATTGAATAGGGTATATGCGTCCGATGAAGTCAGAGAAGCTACTATGAGGAAAGCAGAGGAGTTGCAATTGAATTTGGGGTCCAATCACCCGAGTTTTGTGAGAACCATGCTGCCTTCTCATGTCAGCGGTGGCTTTTGGCTGGTGAGACCATTTGATGTTGTAATGTGCTTTGCCATTTGCCCATTTGTTGATATATGGCTATAAAATGCTTAAAGTTGCAATCTCTTGTAGTAATGTTACATGTACTAAATAAGTAGTATAGTGAAATCGAAGATTTAAAACGTCGATGCTATAGAGAGAAAGATGCGCGCAGTTGGAACAAGTCTAATGTAGTTGGTTGATTCATGATTTGTCTTGTTATTCAGTAGAAGTAGGTAATTTGATCATGATGGTATTGAATTGCATCTTATCAAAAAGCTTAAGCGGTTAGATAGGGTAAACATTTAATATTTATATATTATCTTCAACACGCCCTCTCACGTGCAGGCTGTAAATCTTACGCCTGTCACGTGGCAATTTTTGATAATCGGGTGGCTGTCCATTGTCTAATAAATGGTGGATAAGTTGGGGTCGGCCACTAGTAATTGTCGTTAGACCAGGAGAGCCAACCACATGCAAGATATTAATTCACGAGTCGAAGTGATGAACACATTAGACTTTTGACACTTGACAAAAAACTTAGGACTTTTGGTAGTGACTCCTCTTGATTTATGTACCGTTCACTTAGCACATTCTTTTGATACTAGTTATGTTTTATGAGTTTTTAATGGTATTGTGTTCTGATAGAAAAAAAAATCTATTCATTGACTAATATCTTTAACATTGCATTTCCATGACTATGTGAATTACATTGCTTTTTATTTGGTCTCTTTTTAGTACAATTGATGATCCTGTATCACAAATCAATGATTTATATTTGTACATATATAGTTCGACACCATAATGCGACTTCAAATGCAGGGGCTTTCATCTGCTATCTGCAAGAGAATACTCCCGAAAGTCGATGGCGTACTTTCCTTGGTAGATGAACAAGGAGAAGAGTGGCCAGTAATCTACTTAGCTAGGAAAACTGGACTTAGTGGTGGATGGAAGAAGTTTGCTGTGGATCATGACTTGGAAGATGGGGATGCTCTTGTTTTCCAGCTGATCCGGTCATCGGTATTCAAGGTATATATCCATATTCATCAAAACACCAGAGTTACCCTTGATTTTCAGGTCACATTTCATGTCTACTAACTTCTTCATTTTGAATGTAATCTCAGGTGTTTATCTTAAGGGTGGAAAGTCCTGGAAAGAATGCTGAAAATGAAGGACCTAAGGCTGATTAATTGATTCAAGCTTTTGCTGGTAAATCTAATATTGATTTAACATATTTTAGAGGCTGGCAATTATGTATGTGTGTGTTCCTCACTTCTCTTTCCATTTACTTATGCAGGACCAAAAAAATCAAGAGTAACTACTCTCACTTTAATGAAACTGTTAGGCAAATTAGGAGGAAGGAAGTGTGTTCTGTGATGAGGTGTTAGGCAAATTAGAAAGCGGTACTATTTATTATCTGTACTATCAGAAGAGCAAATGTAACGTAGAATTATGTTAATGCTAATGACTGATGACTAATGTCACTAAACATTTTGTGCAAATCTTTTGCTATCCATATTTTGTCCTTCAACAATTTAATTTCTCAAATCCATTTAATTTTTATTTTGGTTAGTACTTAGTACTCGACAGTTCACTGAAATCTTACACCTCAAATTCTCGATGAATTTTGATGGGGTACTTTGGGAACGGTCAAATACTAATATTGGGCCGGCCCAAGGAGCAAGCTCAACTGAAATAGTGCAACGAACAGATGAGATTCGATGTTGAACGAGCATCGAACGGACATGGTTCGATCTAACGAATGGATCGAACCATCCCAGCTCGATACACTTTCCCCAACAGCCAATGGGGCCCGCTGGACAGGGTTTATAAAAATATCTCATCCCCTGCCATTCTCAGCACGCATTCCAACTAACATCGATTCAATCAACATCGAACCATCAACATTCGATCGAATCCATGAGTTCAATCGAAGTCCCAACGTTCGATATTCAACGCTCGATCGAAACAGGCTGATTCGATACTCAACAAATAAGCTCACCATTACATCGAAAGACCCTAGTTCGATACTCTTATAGATCGAATGGCCTCAATTCGATATTGGACCATTAAACAGATTCCGTATCGAACGTACCCGATTCGATACGGGATAGATCGAACTCCTGTCGTTCAATACACTTTTTGTACTTAGTAATTTTATTTATTAAGCCTAGTCAATTTGTAATAGGTGTTCCGGACCAAGCTAGCCCGAATTCTATTTGATTAGCATTATTTTGGCAATTGATCAGCCCATTGTAACCTTTTACGGTGTTTTGTTACTCGGACGCAATAATATCAAAATATTGGCGCCGTCTGTGGGAACACCACATTTCCATGTTTATTAGGCATGACATCTAGAATTACTAGATCGCGTAGTAGAGCAGTTGATAACACAAATGCAGAGGTCAACCGAGCAACAACAAGTCAGACTATCCCAGAAGCCGCGGGACCTTCAACATTACCCGTTGGGGTGCCGACACTTGCGAGGCGAGAAATGCCAGGTACGCAAGCAGAGGGTATACCTACGCCAAATGCAGGCGCAACTGGAGCGACAACAACCACAACCTCGCTCTCGAACAATATGAGAGATGGAATAATGGCCATGGTCAAATCCGTACTGGTTGAGTGTTTGGCCCACGTGCCACCGATGCAAGCATCACTGCTGGTGGGATGCGCTGAGGCAATAAGAGAACACGCTTCCGCGGGCGTACGTCCGAGAAAAGCAAACAAGGAAAAGTTCCATCGGGATGGTAGGAGAGACAAATCGGACTCGGTGAAGGTCCAAAATAAGGAAAACTCACATAGGGAAGATCGCAGAGACAAACCTAAGTCGGTGGAGGTGCAGTCTAGGAGGCACCATGACGAGAGAAGAAAAGAAAGAGAGGAAAGTCAGAACGACGAGCCGAGAAGACAATATTAGAGTAATGAGAGGAGACGGGCGAAAAGCCGCGATTTCAGAAAAGAGCGCGATGAGGTGGTAAGAAGCCTGGAAAGACTTGAAAGGGAGAAAGCAATGGACGAAGGCCGAATGGAGCGAATATGAAGTGATCTGCGGAGTTCTTCATTTTCTGAAGAAATAGAGGCGGAAATCCTAGGGCACGAGGAAAATATCCCTGATTTGAAACCTTACGATGGAAAATCTGATCCCCACGATCACCTCTTCCATCTAGACAGCAAGTTGACCTTGTACGAGTTCAAGGAGAATGTACATGCAAGAATATTTGCCACTACCTTGGCCAGAGTAGCGATGGACTCGTTCACTGGAATTGCTCCGGGAACAATCAAAACCTACAAGCAGTTAAAGGACATGTTCGAGGACCAATTCTCAAGTCAGACGAGACTGGCTTTGGTCTATTCCCACTTGTACTCAATGAAGTAGGAGGCCAATGAGAGTCTAAAGGACTTCATGAGGCGTTTCAACACAAAGCTGCTAAGAATAGACAACCCAAGTGGAGATATGGTGATGAGTATACTCTTCGAGCAACTACCAATACAGTCTTCAGTGACGACTTGCTCAGGCAGAACCCCATAACTATCGAGGAGATAAATAAGATAGCTCAGGAGGTGGTTCACCGTGAAGAGATGATGGCAACTAAGTTAGCCATAATCGCACCCCCGAAAGATAAGGAAAGAGGAAAAGAGGACCAGAACCGCAATAACAACAACAACAACAGAAACAGGAATAACAGGTATCGAGACGCGTCGCCAAGGCGATACACGCCCCCAAATGCTAGCATCATGACAATATTCATAACGACGAAGAGGAAATGATGGCTGAAGGAGCCCAGACAGTTGAAGGATTCAAAGGTAACAAGGTTTTCGAACCATTTCTGTAAATACCACAATCAGAAGGGTCATGAAACCAATGATTGCAAGGATCTCAAGGATGAGATTGAATGACTAGTGAATGACGGAAAACTAGTGGAATTTGTAAAAAATATGAAAGAGCAAGAGGATGACGCTGAAAGGGATAGATCGCTATCGCCCAGAAAGGACAAGCGGAAGGTAGTCAATCATCCGCCTATGTTGGACTATCATCAAACCGGAAACAACAACATCAGAAGGGGAATGCCAAATATGATATCAGGTGGTCCAGTAGGAGCAGATTCCACGAACGACAGAAAAAAGATTTCGAGGCTCGTTGAATCAGACAGGTTCGTCGGCTTTGCTGACATTTTAAGGATCGAGGAAATGCCTCAGGAAGAAATCACTTTCTCAACAGCGGATCTGCGCAAGCTGAGCCCCCAGGCCATTCAAACAGCAAACATGGATTCTCCATTGGTGATAACGGTGGATATAGCCAACTTTGGTGTAACTAAAATTCTAGTAGACCACGACAGCTCAGTTAACGTGCTATTCAACTCCACATTATAGAAAATGGGGCTAAATGGCGCAATTTTGGAACCGGTAAGAACCTCACTTCATGGATTTGGAGGCCCGGAGATAGTGCCTCGTGGATTGATTACGCTCTCTACCTCATTGGGAACCGCGCCTCAAAGGACAACATTGATGGCGAGTTATGTGGTTGTTGATATGCCTTTCTCTTACAACGACATCATAGGAAGGCCAGCGCTGAATGCATTCCGAGCTTTGTTGTCAACTTACCACCAGATGGTAAAATTCCCCACCCCTGGAACCAGTGAAGTGATTGCAGACCACATTGATGACTGGAAATGCTATGTGACATCACTTCGAGTGCAACCACAGGCGGAGCCAGAAGCAGGAGAAGTACTAGCCCACATGGAGATGGAGCACATTGACTAAAGTGCCCAAATTTAATTTTTGCAAGTCTTCATTTTCCCGAATATTTTGAACAACTTTAATTTGTCCCCTCTGTCCTTATAAGCATGAGGGGCAGGCATGTACTAACTTAAAATAGGGACACCGAAGACTTAAGCTACGAAGGCCGTTCCGAAAGGCATAAGAGAATGGATTTTGCAATCAAAACTCTCTCCTATTCTCCTTATATGAATTCGTTTCCAAAAGACACGCTTTGATTTATCAATTATATTGTCATGTAACAATGCTGAGGCAAGCATAATATCAATTCTATGAAGGACCTAAAATAGGTTCACTCTAAAGATGCAGAGGGACGGAGACTCTGCCTAAAGTGGCACTAGATACCGTAAATCCAGAAGAGATGAAAGATGGAGACTCTGCCCAAAGTGGCACGAGATACCGTAAATCTGGAAGAAGTAGAAAAGGGACAGAAACTCTGTCCAAAGTGGTACGAGATACCACAAATCCCAAAAATAAAATGGGACGAAAACTCTGTCCAAAGTGGCACGATATACCGCAATTTCAGCAACATGAAAGAAACGAAGACTCTGTCCAAAGTGGCACGAGATACTGCAAATCCCGAAAATGAAAAGGGATGGAAACTATGTCCAAAGTGACACGCGATACTGCAATTCTAGCAGCATGAAAGATACGGAGACTTTGTCCAAAGTGGCTCGAGATACCGCAAATTCCAAAAATGAAAAGGGACGAAAACTCTGTCCAAAGTGGCACGAGATACCGCAATTCTTGCAAAATGAAAAGGGACGGACACTCCGTACAAAATGCCGTGAAATACCGCAATCCCAAAAAATGAAAAGCGAAACAACCGTTATATTAGTAGTAATAAAACACTAATCCTACGTCGCAAGAGATGCATATACCTTCATAAATACGAAAGACGCTCTAGTTATCAAAACAAGGTAAAACACAACAATAGCGATTGAAAGAAAAGGCAATGAATACGAGCCAATGAAAAAAGCATGTCAATAAAAAATAACATGGATAACGTTCGATTACGAAGCAATTATTCAAAATTTTTAAAAACATTAAAAAGGGCGTCGCAGAGCCAGAAGACAGAATAAAAATTGTTCATTATTAAATAAAAGGCTAAAGAACTCAAGCGTCGGCATCATCCTCATCTTCGGAGGAAGGATAGACGGGCGGCATCAGAGGCGGTGAAGAAATTCCCCAATAAATGAGGTTGTCGCTCTCGAAAAGCAAAGTGAACTCATCCGGAGTAGCTGGGTGATCATTTGCGGCGGGCGACATAATCTCTCTATTATGCCACAATGAAAGATCGAACCAAGTAGAGTCGAAGCGCCCACGAACATAGCTGTGGAACACGGCGCTGGGGGGATAACAACCCCGGTTCGGGAGCGAGTGTGATGGACCCTCATTCTTTTAGCATGAGCAGCACCTTCGGCATTGACGCCCTATTCGATTGCAGCTTTATCAGCACCCCTTGCATGGCCGAAATCATTAGGAGGGGCGACCTTGCCCCAAGATATCCTCGAAAGGATCTCTTAGAGCCTCAACGGGGGCCGACACCGATCCTTCGGCTGCTGTTTTCTTACTCTTGCTTTTCCTTTTCCTTGGAAGGGGAATCGAGGGAACAACAGTTGTTTGAGAACCTTCGTTCTCAACAGCAAGAGCTCGATTGATCCTGGCGTGGTGTTCCATGATAAATTCGCCTGAAAAGAAATACACATATTAGTATTGTCATAACAGTGAAAACGAAACACTAGACCAAATAAAAATGTAGAATTTATACCAAGCGTAAACCTCCCATCATAGGGAACTGGAGATAATCCAACCAAAGACAACACACGATTCTTGATCAGTTTCTTAACATTAAACTGGTGATCACGAACTAAGTTAGGAACAAAATTGCAGTCCCATGAAGGTGGGCGTACACCAGGCGGTATTGCAACCCTAGCACCCCCAAACCAATTACGACGATACGCCGCAAATTCTCCCTCATAGCTCTCCTGAACGTATAAATAGCGTTTCTTCCAATTCTTCCCATAGCTAGTGCCCCCCACTCAAAAACTTGCATTGCCTCAGAGCCTTCACATGGTAGAAGCCTACATCTCTCTTGCAAACTTCGAAGAGGGTCCAAAATTGATCAGGACCCTGAGGTTCGCCTAAAGCCTTCATCAGGATGATAAAACCGATGATTTGCCCGAATGAAATCGGTGTCAACTGACATGGCACAATCCCGATGGACCTCAGAATGAATTTAACCTCAATCGTTATGGGAAATTGCAACCCATTGGCAAGCTGACCCACGAAAACTATGAGGTGGCCAGGTGGGGGTGAATCCATGCGCTCATCCGGACCGAGAATGACCAACTTATACCTATTGGCTATATTAAACATTTCGCGCAAGGACGAACGACTATGCTGCAACCGCGACTCGTATGTATTATACGCCATTCCCGGGATTTCCGCATAGTCATCAATCTCCATATTGATGGCTTCTATATCCTCAGATGAAGTTGATTCCAGATTATCGTCCCCACCTTGCGAGGACGCCTGATCATTATTATCACCCAGGTGATCACCCCTAGGTGAATCGACATTATCAATGTCAATAAGCTCATTTTCATCACCGCGGGGTATACTCGAACCCGCAGGAGCACTTGTAGGGCCCACCACGAAGTTGACTGAACCGGAGCATGAGCCGCTATTAGACTCACTCCCTGAAGTCGATTCAGATCTCACCATCTTGATCGACACAAACTAAAATAAAATAAAAAGAAAAAAATGGCTGACTACGCGCGAATACGTCACTCTCGGCACTTACAACATCTACTCGACATATTCAAATAAACATTCAAAAAAGCACAAATAGCGTGACTCGCGAAGTAAGCGCATAATCGTTTACCTTGGTTACAACTAGGGGTGGGTAATCATACCCGAAATTCGGGTACCCTATCCGACCCGGTCGGGTAATACCCGAATTTCAGGTATTGATACCCAAACCGTACCCGAAATTTCGGGTACCTTATTTGAATAGGGTAATTCGGGTACGGGTTCCGGTAGTGGTTTTTAAAATTTTATGGTACCCGGTACCTGATTACCCTATTATACATAATTTTTTTCCCTTTCTTTTCTTTTTCTTTCCTTTTCATTTTTCTTTCTCTTTCTTTCAGAGACGCACGCAACATCCTCTTTTCTTTCTCTTTCTCTCAAAAAACAGCCTCTCTCTCACACGCTACACCGCACGTGGCCAGTGTAAATGGTGAGGTGTCAATTTTTTCTGCTAAAAGGTTTTCAAATACAATAAGTACTAACACTAATTTGTATCTATTTTGGGATCAATTTGAATTATGATAACGGTAATTACTTTTGTATTGGGGATGTTGATATAGATAGAGCTGAGAGTTATCTTGCAGCTTAGAATGAGAACAATATAGTATATGCTAACTAGTTTACATCGATTGCGAGTTTCATTGGCTGGCAATCTAAAGGCGATCAACTTCTTTTCTTGTAGAAGAATTTGTTATTTTTGTGGGGGTTTGGTTGTTTCTTTCCTTTAAAGAAAGTTATTTTAGTATTTGTTATCCTTCTATATTTTCAATGCTTTAGTACAAATTCAAGCGCTGTTGACGTAATGATAGAATTGACGTACATCATTTCAATTTGGGACCACTGTCCAGGAGCCAAAAAATGGCTCCTGGACAGATTTCGGGTACCCCAAACCCGAAGTTTGGGGTACCCTACCCGATACCCGATCGGGTAACCGATCGTCCAATGGCCATTCTCGGCCACTGAACGAAATTCGAGTACCCCAAACCCGATGTTTGGGTACCTCGAATAGAATCAAGTACCCCAAACCCGATGTTTGGGGTACCCGATTAGAATCGGGTACCCCGATTTTTAATAAGGTATCGGGTAGGGCATTTACCCTACCCTTATATACATGTACCCTACCCGAATATACGGGTACCCTACCCGAACCTACCTGAACCCACCCCTAGTTACAACTGGAGATTCACAAACGATTGAGAAGCCAATTGCCTAAAAAAAGAAGAACAAAAATTATTAAATGAAGCCTAGATGAGAAACCTACTCATTCAGCAAAAAAACAGGAATTTTTTCTAGGGCATTAGATCGAACGATTATCGCATCGAACAAGAACGGTTCGATGCAGACAGTATCGAACCACGCCCATTCGATGCTACTTATGTTCGAGCGTGAGTTCAGCATAAGGCAAATGAGCTTCCCCATGACCATTCCCCTTTATATAGGCGATGCGCATTCCCCTTTATATAGGCGTTGCATAGGTGTTACGGTTCGATATGCATTACTGTATCGAACATGCTTGGTTCGATCGAACATCATAAATACGCGATATTCGCATCGAACCACCCACGTTTGATGCCAACCAAGATCGAACAGAAATCGTTCGATCGACGCCCATCAACATTAATAAAAGGTTCAGGAACAAGATACTAAAATGCGCATCTTTCAGACCGCACCTCCCAATCGAGGGCATGATTTTCAACATTATCCAAATAATAATCATAAACATATAAATCAAAAATACAGATTGTAAGTTTGGAACCCGCCTTCTGATCGATACCGTCTCCCAAACTGGGGAACTAATAATGGGCCGGCTCAAGCAGCAAGCCCAACTGAAATAGTGCATTGAACATGCGAGATTCGATGCTGAACGAGCATCGAACGGACATGGTTCGATCTAACGAATGGATCGAACCATCCCAGTTCGATGCACTTTCCCCAACAGCCAATGGGGCCCGCTGGACGGGGTTTATAAATACCCAATCCCTTGACATTCTCAGCACACATTCCAACTAACATCGATACAATTAGCATTGAACCATCAACATTCGATCAAATCTACAAGTTCGATCGAAGTCCCAACGTTCGATATTCAACGCTCGATCGAAGTAGGCCGATTTGATACTCAACAAATCAACCCACCATTACATCGAAAGACCCTAGTTCGATACTCTTATAGATCGAAGTGCCTCAATTCAATATTGGACCATTAAACAGATACCGTATCGAACGTACCCGATTCGATACGGGATAGATCGAACTCGTGCCGTTCGATACACTTTTCGTACTTAGTAATTTTATTTATTAAGCCTAGTCAATTTGTAATAGGTGTTTCGGACCAAGCTGGTGCGAATTCTATTTGATTATCATTATTTTGGCAATTGATCAGGCCATTGTAACCTTTAAGGGTGTTTTGTTACTCAGACAAAATAAGACCAAAATAAATTTGATTAGTAACATACAAACTCCGTTACTCTCGTTGCCATGCCAAGTTGCAATAAGTTATTTGACACCTTATAAACACTTAATTTAATTTTTAGGATTTTAACTTTTAAAACTTTTGATCCTTAATTAATAATACACGCTAATATTTATTTAATATATACATGTCGCATTGGGAAGCATCAGAAATCCAAGTCAATAGTGCAAACTGGAAATGATGCCGAGGATTGCGGAAGTCCCCACTGGATGTCCAAGTCAAACCACTTGGTAGGAGACACAAAAATATTTCTATTGCAAATTTGTAATATATAAAAGTTTCCTAACAATATGGTGAATATAATGTTTGTATTGCCTTTTCCGCATGGGTTTCTTGTTTATTTCGGGAGCCTACTCTTCGTGAAACAAAATATCATTTTTCGTGCATAAGTTGAAACCTTTTAGGGTAATCAAATAAATATTTTGTGGCATACCATTATGCATAAGAACATTTAGATTTTGACAATTAAATTACTTCCATTTTTAGACCATACTAAAACTAAGCTGAAAATGTTAAGTAGTCCAGACTAAGATCAATATATTTTGAGCATTAACGACGCTCAACTAATCACGCATATATAGCTAGAAAGATCAAAACGTCTACATACCACTCGACCCGCTTATGAGGTTGTAATCAGGTAGTAGCTGCCATATTCAAACTATCTCGTCACCACATCATTTAGACTATCTCGTCAAAACCTTTTGTACGCGTTGACACGAGTAATTCGATCCCTATCCTACTACTCAACAAATCACCTCGTACGAGGCCAAGAATATCATTATACAACACAATCACATTGCCGCCTACATCGAATAATGCACACTTAATATATAAGCAATGCATAAGTGACACCTGTCATCCTCATAGAACCCGTATCACCATCTCATTATGTTACCCACCATAAATTAACATGTATTATTTTCTGTTTACTTCTTGTAAAGAGGGGACACAAGATGGAAAAAAAAGCTTTACTTCACAACTTTTTACAGGAACTACGACATGATTTGATGCCCTCTATGAAATATTAAGCAACGTGGACTCTCCATATACAACAACACGCCAAATATACGTTTACCTCTCTCGCGAAGGCGGACTCGTCTCGTTATTGAAAATGCGCGGTATAGATCTTGAGAGAAATATATGATGCTCACCGCGAGATCAGTTTGCAGGCCTGGAGTTCGCACAACGATCACTTTGGTGGGGGAGGAGTTAGTCGGAGGAAGTGCAAATCTGTTCGGTAGTGGCTGAAGAGTACGTGCAAGGAGGTCAGTTCGTGACTTCACGCAGCGGTGGCAGCAGTGAGTTTGTGCAAGCGGAGGAGATCATTTGCAACAGTGAGTTTGGGCAAGCGGTGGAGTTCGTTGGCGGCGCTAATCCATCCATGCTCGGCGTAGACTTCGGTCTAAGGTGAAGATCGGGTTCCGTTCATATTGCGCTAAAGGAGTTCGTGCACGGCGCTGTTCGGGAGCGGAATACATCAGTAGCGTTGGTGAGTTTGCTCGAAAGAGATCAGTTTGGTGAGGAGTTCGTGTGCAAATATCACCCTTGATCGTGAAAGCGAAGCACTTTTGCGCAGCTGGATTGTGAGGAAGCGTGGTGGCATGTGTGAGATCCGATTGATTCATGGTCGCCGGCGTTGGAAAGCTAAAACAATGATCTGTCATCTGGCGGCAATGCCGTTTCATTAGGAGGCCAATAACCATGAAAAATTTGCATATCAGCTGCTGCAATGACAAAGACATGGTGTTGGCACGTGACGTGTAGCAACGATCTTCGAGATGAGCGTGGCGAAGCGTCAAGAGTCGGATCAGAGTGTAGTCGGTGGTTTTGGGAACCTAACACGGTCATCTATAAACTAGAAGTGGAAGAAATGTGATTGAATGCTTGCAACTAGGTTGAAATCACGATTCAGCTGCTGCAACGTGAAAGACTCGGTGATGGCGAATGGCATTGAGCAGCGATATTCAAAATGCCTGTGAAAGCACATTTGGAGTCGATTCGAGGCATGGTTGGTACCAACGGAAAGCTGACACAATGGTCTATCAGTTGGTGATGGTGGTCGTCGATCTGTTTGCAGCCAAAAAATATTGTAAACGACAATTTTTGCTGCTGCAGCAACAAAGCGTTCTTGTAATGCGCAACAAACTTTGAAATGTCCGTGAAGGTGCGTGCAGAATTGGTTCGGGGCAAGGCCGGTGGCGTTGGAATCCTGACACAAATATCTATCACTGGTTGCTTACAAAAGGTCCAAAACATAGGCCTAAACCTATGTAAAAACTGTGTTTCCGCTGCTGCAGCGCTAAAAACTCGGTGAGGACGAGTTGCAATGAGCAATGATCTTCAAAATGCACGTACGACAGCGTCCGCTGTTGAATTGGAGCGTGGTTGGTGTCGTTAGAAAGCTGACATCAAGACCGATGAAAAGATGTTGACGGAAGTTCCAGGAGAGAGTTATAACTACTCGAGAAATTCATTTCAACTGCTGCACACTTCTTGACAATAGTGTGACAATGAGCATAGATCTTCAAGTTGTTCGTGGTGGAGCATCCAATATCGAAGAAGAGCGCGAAAGGTGGCCTCGGAATGCTAACGTCAAGAGATTTCAAGTATTGGTAGAATCATGGCATCGTGGGCTAGTACAATCTTGGATTTTGTCCTTAATGGAAGTACAATGTTTGATCTCCAGCATGGAGTACCATTCTCGGCTAGCAGAGTCTTGAATTTTCTCTTTCTAATTAAAGTACAATGTTTCATCTCCAGCATGGAGTGGCATCCTTGACTAGCAAAGTCTTGGATTTTCTCCTTCTCCAGCTATAAATCATGCCATGGCTAGCTATTATTGATGTGAAGTAAGGTGCATCTTAAACACCGTGATTGGCGTTGGACTATAGAAATCCGTCAACGTTGAGTTGTGGATCAGTAATGGTGGCATGGCGTCTCAGAATAAAGCATCTTGAAGTTGAATAAAATGTCTCGGAGTCACTGAAGAAATAATCCAGGAACCATTGAAGAAAACACCATGTCAAAGCTTGAATGAGTAGAGCCGCATGTTGTAGTGGTAGCAAATCCTAAAGTGGTGCTGATGCAATTGGCGACTTGTCGCGGATACACGTTTCTCCATCAGGATCATTCCAAAGCTATTTGCCAATGAAAAGGTCGTGCAAGGACGTCGTGCTTGCTTCTGTTCGTTGATGCGAGGAAGATCGTCTCAAAGTTGTTCGCCAATGAAGAGGTTGTACATGTCTTGAGTTCGTGGTGCTCTTAGAATGTCTTGCAAAGCTTGAATAGGTTGAGCCACATGCTTCGACGGTAGCAAGTCCTGAAGTAGTCTTGCTGCGATTGTTGACTTATTGTGTGTGCACGTTGCTACCTAAGGATCGTTGCATCAACTTTCTCAGCATCTCTAGCCAAATATCCTTCTTGTTCCTAAGTAATTTGTAGCGGTGTTGGCCCTTGTAGTTGCTTTTGTAAATTGGGCAATGGTGGTGAACACATGTGTTTCTTCTACAGTGCACTTAGCGGTTTCCCACAGACGGCGCCACTGATGCGGGGTGATTTCGTCTGCTGACTAAGCACTCCACGTCAGACTAACCCAAGCTCCGTACTGGTGCTGGGTTAGCTTTGAGTTCGAGAAACCTGCACTGAAAAACACGAAAAGTATATACCTGAGTGAACTTGGAGTTTGTTGATTTCGGACTGAACTTGGACTGGGCCAAGCTGCCTACGTATCCCGTATAGGGAATCAAGCCGAACGTAGTTCATTGTTTCTCCGTGATAGCCATTGTTGCGCGTTGGGCTATTGGACCGTGCTGAACGGGTATGCCTTATGTTGGGCTCGAGGCTTGTTGGGCCGTGCTGAACGGGTGTGCCTTGTGTTGGGCTTGAAGTTTGTTGGGCCAAAGCGAGTCAGATGGGCCTCCAATCCGTACTGGATTGTGCGTCCACGAGGCTTGATTGACCATGTCGCATAAGACGTCGTCGGACCGAGCGGGTCGGGCGGAATTTGAGCTCTCAAAGTCTAGAGAGAGAAAGCTCTGACTTAGAAAGAGAAAGCTCTGACTTAGAGAGAGAAAGCTCTGACTTAGAGAGAGAAAGTCAGATGTGAAATTGTGTGTGTTTTGCATCCAATTGATGGGGTATTTATAGGTACTTCATGGGCTTGTTGATGGGCTTGGCCCATCATTGATGGACTTGTGTTGAACCTGAGAAGGTGATGATTCGAGGAGGCGACAACCCAAGAAGGCGATGACCTGAGAAGGCGATGACCTGAGAAGGCGACAACCCGAGAAGGTGATGACCTAAGAAGGCGATGACCTGAGAATACGATGACCCGATGAGGCGATGACCTGAGAAGGCGACAACCCGAGAAGGCGATGACTTGAGAAGGCGATGACCTGAGAAGGCGACAACCTTAGAAGGTGACAACTTGAGATGGCAACAACCGTAGAAGGTGACAAGACGACATTCTGAGAAGCCCACGACTTTCACTCCTTATCTCTTTAAGATACTAAAGCAACACCAATGACTTAGTACTTTTACGGAACTTGTCATTTATATACTTCAAGGTGTGACACTTGGTCGAGTGAGATGTTGCCAAATATCAATACCAAAGTATGGTACAACATATGTATATAACCATCCAAATTCCAAAGTTAGAAATCTTACAAATGAATTGATTTACACATAACCATACACACACACACACACACATATATATATATATATATATATATAACATAAGATGAAATTGATTCCATTTGATTTTACAAATCTTATATATATATATATATATTATATACCGAAAGAGAAAATGAAGACCGCAAGAGTAGAAAGAGAAAAAAGGAGACAGCTTTATTGTTTATTATAATTACAATTATAAACAACAGCTAAGATTCCAGTTTTTTTCAACGCCGAACAAAAAGTAGGGGACGATGCATTTCAGAATTTGGACATTATGAATATGATATGTCCAATTGTTAATTTCTCTCACACCACTCTGCACATGTCGTGAAAACCAACCAACCAACCAACAACAACAACAAAATCCACACACTTTTCTCTCTCTTTCAGCAAAACGCGTAGCATTTCTTGCAGCGTTGAAAACCAAAACGACGACGTTGGGATCTGCAACGTTTCTTGATGCCCGCAACCGGACAACCTTAATCACAACCATACAACATGTGGGTTCTTCTTTTTTTCTTCCTTTTCCCTTTTTTCTTTCTTTTTGATGTAATTTATAGATTTTGTGCAAGGACCCTTTATCCACATTGTGCTGAAATTGGTTTTTTAAATGATTTTCGGATTCTACCATGTTGTAATTGAGGAGGGTCTTGATAAAGTTTTATCCTTTCGATGTGATCAGTGCAGATTTGTGTGCCTGACTGTTTCTTTCATAATTTTTTTTTATGTAGGATTCCAATGGATTTGTGTTGATTGAATAGATTGGTACGAATAATAAAAAGAAAGAATGGATTTTTAGAGGGATTGGTTTCTTGAATCTGTGAAGAGTTATAAGGAATAAGAAAGGGGAAGCCTTTTTTATCTTTGAGCTATTAATTGGAAAGAACTGAGGGTGACCAATGTTGCCTAAGAGTGGTGACCACCATTCTGTTCCGTTATCGGTGTTGTTGAAGAGGGAGTCCGCCACTGAAAAGATCGAAAGGCCCGAGATTGTGCACGGTCAGGCTGGCCAGAGCAAGAAAGGGGAGGATTATACGTTCATCAAGACCGAGTGTCAAAGGGTGTTGGGTGATGGGGTGACCACGTATTCCGTCTTCGCGGTAATCATTAAATGGTCTTTCTTGCTTTGCGTTCAATTTAATCATGTGAAAAGTGGTCTGCGGAACGGAATCCTTTTGTTGTTGCACTTGTCGCCGCAAAATGATTCGTATCTCATCTATTCACTTCATGTTAAAATGATCTTTGTTCATCAGTACTTGGGATGTATTGGTAATGTATATATGATGGATCATGTGGAAGATAGGTAACAAATTTTGTCATGTTTGAGGTAGTTGGCTGCATTGGGTGCTGATCTTTTAACATTGGAGATCATGCTTCCCCGATTTTTTAAATTGAATGATAGGTCTAAGACTGCTAACGAGGCCTAGGCTTGATGGCATTCTCTCATCTTTTAATGATGTATTTTAAGAAATGCTTCCTTTTCTTATTTCTAGAATCAAAAGGCGTACTTTTTTCCTATTTGGCTAAGGGGATAATTTTTACCTTGCTATTCGTTTACTTTCCATCCTTAAAAAGCCTTATTTTCCAATTTCTTACTTACAGTTATTAGATGGCCATAATGGATCAGCTGCTGCTCTATATGCCAAGGAAAATCTCTTGAACAACATCTTGGGTGCTATTCCTTCAAATCTTACCAGTGATGAATGGGTATCAGCACTGCCAAGGGCTTTGGTTGCAGGTTTTGTGAAAACTGATAAAGATTTTCAAGAAAGAGGTATATAAATTAGAAATTACACTCTCGAATTACGTTTATAGAATGAAATTACGTATAAACTCCTATTTTCTCTCTCCCATCTGCTATTTGCTGCTTATTTCTAGCTCTCACGTTTTATAGGTATACCTTCGGGAACGACAGTCACCTTTGTAATAATCGATGGATGGTTCTTAACTGTTGCATCTGTTGGTGATTCTCGAGGCATTCTTGAATCCTCAGAAGGAGGAATATACTACTTGTCGGCAGATCACAGACTTGAATGCAGTGAGGAAGAGTATGTATTTTGCATTTCACCTGGTACATTTTATAGATTGTTTGGTTATAGAGGATTCAGTTATTGTGTTATTGATGAAACAGAAGGGAAAGAATAACTTCAAGTGGTGGTGAGGTTGGTAGGCTTAATACTGGAGGTGGCACGGAGGTGAGTTTCATACTGCTCTTTATGAAGGGTCTTCCCTTTTCGTTTGAGTCAATTTTTAAATAATCCTGAATTTTATAGCCTAAACGCATGGTTTGAGTTCTTAAAGAAACAAAGCAATACCGTGCAATTTGGCACAATTTACAAATGACGATTTTAAGAAGTATGCACATAATACTGGGATAAAATGAGCTTTTCTCTGATGATTGAGATCACTGGTTTGATGCAGATTGGTCCATTGAGATGTTGGCCTGGTGGCTTGTGTCTTTCACGATCTATCGGCGATATGGATGTTGGAGAGTACATAGTTCCTGTACCTTTTGTAAAGCAAGTAAAGGTTTGTTTCTTACCCCATTGTCTGTTTGCTATTTTCATACCATCCATTACTCCTATACCAAACTGGATTGGTAACTGTTACATTTCAGATGTTGAAGTAATTTCTTCAGATTCAACACACCTCTTCTGTTCTATAATTACCTGAAAAATGTCTTATAATTTTAATTTTGTTTAGGATAATCTGTGGAACAGAAATTGGAGGTTGCATGATTATACAAAGTTCAGTGTCTCTAACGACACTGTTAAATGTATTATGACCATAGTTTGTTCTATGGAACTGTAGAAAGTTCGAAAAATAGACTATGTTTCGCTTAATTTCTCAGTAGTGCTATTCTCTAATGTTTGGAAACAACATATGAATGAGAACTTTCTCCCTTCTTAACGTTTATACCGTCGAAAATTTTCCCGAGCTTTTAACGTTGTTCGTGATGATATCTATAGTTCATTTTTGATCTGGAATAAATAGTATCAATCTTGGTTAAGGGCATTACCCTGGATAGCTACAGCCATGACCATTAATCTAATCAAATCAAAGATTAAACGCAAAAAGATAAGAAAAAAATGACATCCAAATTAGACTTTTTGAAGAGAAACACTTCTACAGTATATCGAGGAATGACTTCGTTCACATACTGTATTCAACCAATTCTCTACGAAAGTTCATAATGGCCATCCGACATACTTTTTTATGAATGCAATTAAGCCTTCATTAAGTTATCTGTTTCATTCTTCATATTTTGCAGCTTCCATCAACTGGTGGCCGGCTTATTATTTCAAGTGATGGTGTCTGGGATGCAATATCTGCAGAAGCAGCTTTTGAGTGTTGCAGAGGGATGCCTCCAGATGCTGCGGCTTCACAGATTGTCAAAGTAACCTTCTGAGAACTCTTTAGTCAGTATTCATGATTATGTATTTGGTATTCCAATTTTACCGCCTCCCTGCTTGCAGGAAGCAGTAGGGGTAAAAGGACTTCGGGATGATACCACCTGTATTGTAGTAGACATACTACCTCGGGAGAAACCAGACCCTCCTAAAGCACCAGCTCCAAAGAAGCAAGGGAAAAGAATCTTTAAAGCTATTTTTCACAAGAAATCTTCAGAATCATCTTCCCATGCTGAGAAAGAAGAATACAATGAACCAGATATGGTTGAGGAAATCTTTGAGGAAGGATCAGCTTCACTTTCTGAAAGGTCTGAATTTTTGCTATAATTCGAATATATATGCATAAAAATGTTTGTGTTTATTCATATACACACAGCCAAACATTTAAATCCAATAATTCGAGGTATTTATATGAATCAAATGGGTCACAATTAGTCGAGCACCTGAACCTTTATTTGACTGAGCATAGTGTCTTCATTTAGTTGTTAGGTAACCATATCTTATATATCACAATCATTGAAGATTTCTGCAGTTTTCATTTTATTCTATTTATAGTCCTTAAACCGAGAAGATTGAAGCCTCGTACTGGTGCACTTGTAAATCAACGTTTCACATGGCCGAACCATCATACATCTTATTTTTGCACTCTTCTCGTCTATGGAACTTCACCTAACTTGGTGCTTTTTTTCTTCTTCTTCTTCTTCTTCTTCTTTTTTCTTTTTTTCTTTCTGCACATTATCTATAAGCGTTAACACTATTTAGCCAAACTTGTAGATTTCAGCTATACGTATCTTTTGATCATAATGCTGTTAAAGAGTGCAACATTGAGAATCAATAGTCATGCCAATCGGATAGAACTTCCGTATTAGTTTTACTTGAAAGTTACAACCACTTAAAACTCCCCAATATTTTCTTTTATCTAACCAACCAATTAAAGTTTTTTTTCTTAAACCTTCTATCTAACTTTACGCATTTTTGCATTTCATGGAAAATTACTGCTATTAGTACCTCTTATTCAGTACAAACCAAAACAGCTTTGCTTTTTCGCATTTCAGCTGTGGTGAACTAGTTTCCTATTAATTCATAAACATATATTCGATATCCCAAGTATGTTTCATCTATTTTATAACGTTCTTGACTTGTACCGGTAAAAGTTTGATTTGGATGATTTTATTTATTTGCAATTGCTTACAGGTTTGACTCGAAATACCCAGTCTGCAATATGTTTAAGTTGTTCATATGCGCGGTTTGTCAAGTAGAAATTAAACCTGGTGAAGGCATTTCAGTACATTCTGGAACAACTGATTCCAGAAAGGTGAGGCCCTGGGATGGTCCATTCCTTTGCTCGAGCTGCCAAGAGAAGAAAGAGGCCATGGAAGGAAAAAGACCTTCTGGAGGTATGCATGTCCTGCATTCAATAATTTTTTCTTCCAGTAAATTACTATGGCCCCGCTTGTTATTTGTCCCGTCAAAGCTGCAAGAAACCTATACGTATTAGTAGCACTAGCAAAGAACAAAATACTATTCGCACTATGTTGTCACTTGCAACAAGGAGAAAATAGTGAACTAGAAAGTAGAAAGGAAACTCAACGAAGAATTTTTATTAGATTTATTTATATCTAAACAACTCTGATTCATATAGGTCCCTACTGAACCACAAATTTAAGAACTTGAATTCATTATTGTCATCAGTTTCAGCAAAAAATGTTTCACCGGAGGGTGTTTTTCTAACTTTTGAAACGTCGGCGGTGTTGCTATAATTGGGCCAAATATCACTGGTTGTCGTTGTAATTGACTAATTATTTTTAAAAAAAATTGGCACAAACTTATTGTTTTATGTCTTTATGTGTTCACAGCTGCTAGATACCATAGTGACAGTGATTAGTCTGTGCCTCCTTCTGTCGGGTTTCCCTGGTGAGAGCTCATGTTCTGAAGATGATGATTACTTAGAAGACCAATATGTCTTACCAGATGAACTTCCTCGTGCTCTCCATGAGTTGTCAGACAAGTCGAACCCTTTGTGAAATACAACAGGATTTCGTTTAGTTCTGCTTGAATTTGTGTAGAAGAAGGAGATTTACAAGTTAAGCATAGGCCTCCTCATGTACAATTTGCGTAATACATCAACAAGACATATACACCACGACGTATATTACTAGTATTCTTTCTCTCCATTTGAGCTGATAAGTAAAAGCTATTGGCCCTCGTTGTAATGTTCATTTGTAGAAAGTTTGACAAGGATTTTAGGACTTTTCTCCTCTTGGACAGAAACCTCTTTTTCGACATGTAACATTGTTCATTCTTCATTACATTATTGTGAGAGAAAACAGTCAGGCATACCAAAAAAGAACGAGCTCATTTTTCTTCACTAATGTAGTGTGCTTGGTATTTATTAATTCATTTTTCTCCTCCTTTTGTGTTGTCTTTGACATGCTGTCTGTTACTTCTCTTTATCTCTTACTCATGGGATCAATTTCGAACCACTCATCTTATCCGCCATCCTGTTGTTTCGTGTTGTTGGTGCTCCTCTCAGTGGCTAACGACTGGGGTTGGGCCGGGGAGATTGGCATTGATAATGGGTGGTTGTCAACATGGTACGACAACAACGATATAATAAGACCCTACCACGAGTTATGTACACGCGTTAGTATCTATCTAACCCAAAGTAGTTTCCCAGAATTTCAGAAAATTGTCACGGGGCAACAGCCTGACCGTGTCGCTGGTTTTAGTTAGAAAAGAACATTATTGTACACCAAGAAAAATAAACACACATGCTTGATTCACTTTTCATAAAAATGTTTGATTCACTTTCCTTAGAACTTTGTTCATTCGTTTACATTAAAATACTTACAAGTTCGAAAAGAAAGAAAAAACTGTATAAAAGAATAAATATTCTACAGGCTACATCTGCTGCCACAAACAACAAATTGTGACGACTGGTCCTTCCATTGCCACGGATTTGTCTGATGTGCTCTTCGGAGCACACCTCTCCTCTCTCACATAGAGGGGACGACTGGTCCTTCCATTGCCACGGCCGTGCATCAACTGATTATCATTTTGAGGTTCCCTATAAAGAGTTTGGATAATCGCATAGGACAATATTTATAACTGTACAAGATAAGAGGACAAAGTTTGATCATCTTATATTTTATATTCACACTTTGGCATTTTCTGTACCAATTTTAAAGTCCCCGACAATAGGACATGTATTTGATTTGAATAATTGAAAAACAAGAGGCCTCTGTATTGCGGTGCCCATTTTGTAAACTTAGTAATTAAACTCCAGGCAACATAATTAAAAAACAAATTTCAAGATATCATGTCACAAAAAAAAAAAAGGTTTTAAGAGGGCATCTTATTTTTTTGACAAAGTACACGAGTTAAATAAATAATTTGGGCCCTCTATTTATTTTACCCTCAAAAGAATTTAACCCTGCTGTTAAATTACATTTGGACAAGCCTTCACAAAACAGTGAATAACAATAATTGGTGGTACTCAAAAAAAAATAAAAAAAGTTCATTTGAACAATTAACGTACATGACACGACTACACGGAAGTGGAACAATTCAGAGCCATAGTCGTGCCAATTGATACGTTATTGACTTCCACTTTATACTAATTTTATATAATTATTGCAGCATTTTATTATAATTTACGAGTACAGTACTTAGAGTGTTTCACTGTAAGATCTCAATTTGTACAACTAATACGCCATTCATAGTCTCAATTAGTTATTATGATGGCCTAACCATTTTTTTTTTTTTTATTATTATGGTGATAATTAATAATATCAACTCAATTAGCTTTATTGCTACACCTGTCACCTTATAATTTTTGTTTTTAAAATCAGTACCACAATGATGAATAAAAAACTTTCTTATTATGCTACCCATAACTACTTTGCAGCAGCATGCATCATTTTTCTATTATACGCAGAATCAGCTATATCATATTATGAATGATTTGGAAATAACTTTTTTTAACAGTAAACCTTTTTTGAAAATCTACGCAAACATCATTTGAATTTTACGAATATAGACAAATTAAATGGTCTATTAGTAAATTATAATCTTAATGGGCGTCTATGTAAATAATTTATAAATTTTTACAAGATGCACTCTAGATCTTTAATATTTGTGGAACAAATAAACAATAGGAGATTTAATTATATTATATCAAAATATTTCAAACATGCATTAATTAATATTGACTTCGTTATTATTGATGCTGAGCTGAAAGTTTAATGGCACCTCCTTAAAACACGGAGTGTTAAACTAAAACCAATCACATTTCCCCGCGTACCAACTTAACCCAGCTTTAAACCTTAAACTAGTACTTTACCTTAATTAATCTCAAATAATTAAATTATTATTTTACCTTAATTAATACCTCTGCTTATGACTATAATAATTAAATAACACTATCTTATAGTGGGCGGTGACTTTACATTTTTTTAATAGCCTATTAAGTATTAACTTTATATTGATGAATTATTAAATTTGTTTTTCTATTAAAAAGAAAACAAGAAAGGTAGCAAATTTACAAGTAGCACGAATGGATCTGATTAATCTGTTGACCACCCGCACAAGTAGGGTCCACAGACGTGTTTATTTTGATTATTACACCACACATAATGTACATAATTTTCGGCTCTATTTTTATAATAATTATAATAATTCGATTTTCTCACAACTACAAACTTTTTTGTTTAGCTGCTTCTGGGAGGCTGTTCTTTTGCAGCTTCTTATTGACTTTTTGTCTCTCTGTGTTCTTCTCTGGTAAGTTCTCTTTTTTCTTTTTTGCATTTCTTTTTTGTTTTTAATGAGCCGATGATGCATGTTGTGATAAGGTTGAATTTGCTGATATCAAATTAAATTTCTGAGTAATATGGTTTATTAAAGGTAATGGCTTTTGCTGTTATGCTGGTTAAATTCTTGATTTGGATGAGTTTTCTGGCTATGGGTTTTGTTAATCTTGGTTTAATTTGTGGTTAGGATGATTGTTATTTGTTAATATGGTTATGGACTTATGGGGGTTGGTAATATGTGGATAAGTTTGTGATTACAATGATTATGGGTTTGGAAAAATATGTGATAAAGGTTTTCAAAGGTGTTTTTTTTTTATTATCCTTTTCAATCTGTTTGTATTGGATACTTTTAATTATCTGATTCTGTATTATTCATGAGGGGTAAAAGATCATTTTTTGTTTTCATGAATGATTGCTGATTAATGAAATCTTATGCATGCATAGCTAGGGTTGGTTTTAGCAAGAATTTGTACCGTAGAGGTGCGCCAATCGATGTTTGATTGTGGCAGTTTGTGTTGGACCTTGTAAGGATTTCGTAAAGGCGGCCAAGAATGTTGATGTTATTGGTGACATGAGCAGATTTTGTTAATTTCTGATAGATGTAGACTAAACCATTATAGTTTATGATGGGACTGGCTTTAGAATCTGTTTAAATGAGATGTTTATAATCTTGGTAAAAAGCAGTTCTATTAGATCACTATATATATGCTTGAATTAATGATTCTCTGCTAAGGAGGGACTATTGTTTCTCTATGATCGTTGGAGTTAGAAGTTACTTTTATTTTGCTCGATTATCTTATAATTCTATAGTTGATCTTTGCAAGTATTGTCCTCTGGATTAATGGCCTGTATATTCTCCAAATCTCATCCTTATATCATATCGAGAAAAGCATTTGATGTTCATTGACAAAGAATGGCTTGCATGAAGTAGTGCATGCTTGTCTTATATACGTATGTTTTGATGCTTGTTATGGTACGACTTTAAAGATTAAATATTTTTTGGACTGAAATACTAGTTTATATGTTACAAACTTGGAAAGGATTATGGACGGAATTTCATTATTTTCGACAACTTACTGCAAATAAATGTCACCCTGGGCCACAATAACTGTTGCAAGTTTGTCCCAAATTTGGGTACGTAATATAGAAACTTGATCATATCAAAGGCATGAATAGCATGATGTTATTTTAATTGGTGTTCATGTTGCTATAAGTTATTTCCTTCAACACAACATAGAATTTCCGAAATGGATGTAGAAATATCTTTTCCGCACAAACACACGAAAATTTTAATGGCAAAGATATGCCTTGAAGATACGCAGGATGTTATTCGCATTGAGATTTACTGTAGATTGGTATCCTATATTTGGGGCCTAGTTGTGTAGATTTTACTCGTTGAGATTTGTGTATATGAAGCTTAGTTCTACACTAAACTTATTTCACTCCTGGGAATTTAGGTACTCAATCGACTCTCCTTAGCAATTTGCCAGAATGGAGGGCACCAAAAGTTTAAACGAAAATGCTCCTCCAGAAGCTTCTCCAGCCCCGGTTGTTCCACCCCAAGACAAGGACCTGTCAGCTGCTGCCTCTTTGGAAACTAAAGATTCTAAACCAGAACCAGATGTTTCTAAGCCTCCACAGGCTCAAAATGTGCTTCCAACTTCTCCAGTCACAAATGGTGAAGGAAAAGTTTCAGAGACGTCTCTCAGCACACCTGTGATTTCCCAAGACACGATAACCGATGTAAAGAAGAACGAGGAACCACCACCGCATCCAAAACCGGAGAATGCACCAACACGAGCTAGAGACGGTGCTTCTGGTGTGCAAGAGAAAGAAGCAGTTGTGGAGACCAAAATAGTGGCACGTCCAACTCCAGAGGAAGATGATATTGTTTCTGTCTCGTCCTCTCATTCAAGAAATGGTAGTGTTGGACAACTCGTTGCCAAGATTGCTACAAACTCTAGTGGTAGTCCAAAATCCACGGAGCGATCTAAAGTTTCTGGTAACAGTGACCTAAGCAGGGGTCAGATTGATACAGCAGCACCATTTGAATCTGTGAAGGCTGCTGTTTCCAAATTTGGGGGGATTGTTGACTGGAAAGCCCATCGCGTTCAGACAGTGGAGGTAGATCTTCTATAACTCTCTTAAAGTTCATCATCAGTATGGCATTTGTTGTGAGAAAATTATTGCTATCATATACGTTGTTCTTGAAAACTTTGTCCTTTTACAAGCTGTTCATTTGAACATTTTATGTGATTTCAATACTATAAGTGGTTCCGGTTGCCATGCAGAGACGAAAGTTTATTGAACAAGAACTGGAGAAAGCACAGGAGGAAATACCGTCGTTTAAGAAACAATCTGAGGCTGCAGAAGAGGCAAAAATGCAAGTCTTAAAAGAGCTAGATAGCACCAAAAGACTGATAGAAGAATTAAAGCTTAATCTCGAAAGGGCACAAACAGAAGAACAACAAGCAAAACAAGATTCCGAACTTGCAAAACTCCGAGTTGAAGAAATGGAACAAGGGATTGCCGATGAATCTAGTTTTGCAGCCAAGGCACAGCTTGAGGTTGCCAGAGCAAGGCATGCGGCTGCAGTTTCCGAGCTTAAAACCGTAAAAGATGAATTAGAACATCTCAGAAAAGACTACGATGTATTAATGGCAGAAAAAGATGCGGTCGTGAAAAAGGCAGAACAAGCCGTGTCTACAGCAAAAGAAGTTGAGAAGTCGGTTGAGGATTTGACAATTGAACTTATTACGGCAAAGGAGTCTCTGGAATCTGCTCATGCTGCCCATTTGGAAGCTGAGGAACATAGGATTGGAGCTATTATGGCAAAAGAACAGGATACTTTAAACTGGGAGAAGGAGTTGAAGCAGGCAGAGGAAGAGCTAGAGAAAGTAAACAAGCAAATGTTGTCGACAAAGGAGCTCAAGTTCAATTTGGATAAAGCAACCGCGTTACTTCAGGAATTAAAAGCTGAATTGGGGGCTTATATGGAATCAAAATTGAAGCAGGAAAGTGGCGAAGAAGGAAACATGGAAAATTCACTTAAGGAGCCTGGAAAACGAAACCGTGGTGAAATTGAGGCGGCTATTGCTACAGCAAAGAAGGAAGTCGAAGAAGTGAAGCTCAATATAGAGAAAGCGAGCAATGAAGTTAAGATACTAAAGGTGGCAGCGACATCTTTGACGACAGCACTCGAGAAAGAAAAATCGGAACTTGCGGCCGTACAACAGAGGGAAGGCATGGCGTCGATTGCCGTTGCATCCCTTGAAGCTGAGCTAAATAAGACAAAGTCGGAAATCGCTCTTGTTCAGATGAAAGAGAAAGAAGAAAGAGAAAAAATGGTAGAGCTTCCAAAGCAACTACAGGAAGCGGCGCAAGAGGCGGATCAAGCAAAAGCACTCGCCGAGATAGCGAAGGAGGAGCTCCGGAAGGCGAAAGAAGAAGCAGAGCAGGCAAGAGGTGGTGCAAGTACTATGGAGAGTAGATTACGTGCTGCTCAAAAGGAAATAGAAGCTGCCAAAGCTTCTGAAAAGTTGGCATTGGCTGCTATTAACGCCTTGGTGGAGAGTGAATCTGCACAAAAGAACGATACTGAAGATTCCAGGATCACCCTATCTTTAGAAGAATATTACGAGCTGAGCAAACGGGCGCACGAGGCAGAGGAGCAGTCGAGCATGAGGGTGGCTACTGCTATCTCTCAAATCGAGGTAGCTAAGGAATCTGAATTGAAGAGCATGAGTAAATTGGAAGAAGTAAAACGTGAAATGGCCGAAAGGAAAAACGCGCTTGACATTGCACTGCAGAAAGCCGAGAAAGCCAAAGAAGGAAAATTGGGTGTCGAGCAAGAGCTAAGAAAGTGGAGAGCTGAGCATGAGCAGCAAAGACGGAAAGCAGCTGAATCCGTTCCTACAGCAGTGAATGCAAGTAAAAGTCCGAGAGAAAGTTTTGATGATGGGAAAGAATCAAGGAATAATGTCGGCACTCCTGATTCTTCGAGTCACCATCAGCGGTCAAGTTCAAAGACGAGCAACACAGAAACCGAGTCGTCACCGGAAGCTAGAGCTGGAAAGAAAAAGAAGAAATCGTTCTTCCCACGAATCTTTATGTTCCTCGCAAGACGAAAGGTGCAGGCATCTAAGTTAGCATAATTTGATGTTAATATTTTGCTCTTTTTCTTTTTGCATTGTGGTTTTTACTCTGCCTACCTTGATTGGTTTCCTTGAAGTTCACATAAATCTTGTATTCCATTCTGACAAAAGTCTATATTTGTACATGAGGAGCACTTCTATTGTGCGATGATTGGACCGGATGAAATGAAATATTGCGCACAGGGACAGTAGAGCTAATGGGGCTCACAGGGATTGTTGAAAGTTGGTTTTGTAAAGTATTAGTCTTGTTTGAACACAAATTCTATTTATTGTAAATTGTTTCTTGTGGGATTTTTGAATCTGTTGCAGATATTACAGTTTTATCTTTATGCTTTCTGTGTTCTTGACTGAATGCTTAATTCCTTTGACTTCGGTTTACACGAATCTTGAACTAGAGTTGTCGAGAAAAACACGCAAATGTGCAAATTGTAGTATATACTCTTTTCAAGATACAACGTTACAAAATTCATGAGATTTTCTGTCACTGCTGAATGATTATGAACCAGACGCAGCTAGTGTTTGGATGATTGTTGCATGCCAGGGATTAGAAATGTGCTGTATGAGATTATCGACAGGGCCGGAGTGCGTGACGTTGGCTTGAACAAACATGCCGAGCATTGCCATCATAGCTAATCTTCCTACGAAAAGAAAATAGGAGGAACATTTTCAAGATTAATGAAAAGAATGTCTTCACATTGGAATACAATTCGAAAGAAAGTGAATTGAAGAACCATTTTTGATCTCCTTGAGCTTCAACTCATGAGCACTGTTTATATCTTTAGCAAGGCCAAGGGGATCAAACAGGGGACCACCTGGATACCTGTTACATGTCAAAGTCTTTTGACTGTCATTTAGAACAAATCTGGATATGAATCCATAGACATGAACAAAGGCATTAAACCCGAAAAATAGGTCTTGGTTATTACCCGGGTGCTAGACCCTCTAGTGAAGCTTCTAAGCCAAAGAATGAACCATCCTTGGCTTGAGATCCAGGACTTCTGAAATCCATGTACCTTTTTGTCTCAACAAATCTGTTTAGTAATACGAACAAAGAAAATATAAACGTTAGCCGCTGGTCAGCAAAACATGAATTTCCATGTACAACATCGATCATAACTCGGGTTCATCTTTCCATGTAATTACGCCTTAAAGAAGGGAGGTAAACATGATTAACACAAATAAATTTGCTGAGAAAAATTGGTGAGGAGTACCCCATCAAGAGTAGCTGAACTATGAGTAGGGTTCGGGTGTTCGCAAAATCAAACTTGGTTGCACCAGCCTCATACCACACGGGCAAGTTGCTTATTCCTGTTACTCTCAGTAGCTGCAGAAGCAAACTTGAGGATCACATTGCTGCAGCACTCCCATAAGTATACTGGACTTGGAGATAATGAACCACATTGCATCTATAGGTTATAATCACTTACATCAGTAACAAGAATTCCAGCAACTCCAGCCATGGCGAACCGAGCATGAACAAGCTCTGCTTGAACGTACCACTTCAAGCTCTCGGGATCCTCCCCAAGTCCAAGTGGATCAAATCCAAAATCTCCAGCAAGTCTACACCAATCATCACAATATTGTGCAAGATATAATATCAACTGAAATACATAAAGTGTAATTCAATGTTGATAAACAGAAGCATGGACTCACGTTCCGTCAAGATAAGTCGGAGGGTCTAATCCGGGGAGCCATGTGGGGCGGCTCTGAGCATAAACCGCCGTGCTGTGGCGGCGCAGACCAGAACAACCCTTTTTCGTGTTTGGTATGCCAAAGGTAGCAGTTGTGTTGGTGCATTTTCCCGTGAAGGGAGAGATGGCAGAGTTGGCAAGAACTCGGAATTCTCTTCCAACCGCAATGTTCATCCTTTCCTCTTTTTCTTGTATAATTTTACTGGCTAGAAAATCATGCCAAATAAGGTCCACACCACAGTTTCTTTTCAGTAAACTGCAAGACAAACTAGGAATGGACCCACTTATCCTTTTCTTTTCAGCCCTTCATAGTTTTTCCTGAGATATTCAGTTAGGTGGTGGTTGTATATATTTTCTTTTTGCATGATTTTCTTTTTCATTTTCGGTATTTTGTAATTATGTTCTATTACATAAGCCTTGCTAGCTACCAAGTCTTTACAAATGACTACAATCACATCAAAGAAACAACAATCTCAACTTTTTAGTTGTCGAACATCAAGTGGGCTTCTTCTTTCTTCTTTTTCAGCCTGTCTTACCTACAACTTAAATACAATAAAAATTTCATAATTTATAAGTACCTAAACCATGCATGTTGTTCAACATTGCCATCTAAGTTTAAATCGTTCAATTTAACTATAGATAATGTACTATCGTTATAAGCTAGTTACGCAGACTTGACGTAGAAACAAGAGATAAATGCTATTTTTTGCTTAAGAGCTATTTGGGGAGTAAATTTTCATACAAATAGATTATAACACCAATATATAATAAACTTCAAAACATTTATTTGATTTTCTAGTCATGATAGACCAAGGGCAAAATTACTATACCCTCAACTTAAAGAGACATCCCTAAAAAAGTTTACAACTATGTTCTCCAACTACTACCAACAATAAGTGCTACAAATAAGGCACACGTCAATTCTGTAAATTGACCTCAACAAAGTCTTGATTATTACAATAACTGTAGCAAATGGTAACTAACATATGTAGGTGCACAAGTAAACATATGGATTTGTTTACATGTGCAGGCGGTTGCTAGATATACTGAAAGAACTAACTTTCTTGGGGGTTGCCACCACGAGTGGGGCTTCAGGAGAGTCGCTAAAGGCAAATTTCTCATGCATGAAACGGCTTTCCACAATCGAGTCATCTCTGCGAACAATTTTGTAGCAGTAGCAACTTTTGAAGCCCACTTGATTTTGGTAACATTGATGAGAACTATCCTTTACCTGTTGGAAGTTCCATATCACACTAAACTTGCCAACAGTTGCTACAAGATGCTGCTCCTGCTTTCCATTCTCAGTTACCTGAAGCAATGAGGAAGAAGCAATGCAATCAGAACATACACTTGCAACGTTATATGGTTTAAAAAAACTGAAAACAACGACACATCTTTGACCGAATCCAATTTTTTTGGCAAATTGAAAGTTTTAAGTAAATGGTTAGAATATTCTGTTTATTAGAATCTGGTTGGAGTAAATAATATCATTGGATGTCAGTTGCGACTAATAAAATTATAGCAATGACCCTACATAGCAGGTAAACAGAAACAAGCACATTTTCCATGAATGGAATTTTTACTAACATTGTCCAAATAAATAAGGTGGAGCAGTAGTCTTATCATGCATGGATGAGAATACAAGATGAAAGTTCTTCGTAGACTTCCGGCCTGTCATCATATGTTTTTCCATGCTCCAATCTTTCTCTATTTAACTGCTAGTTAATCGCTATTCACAAGCTAAATTATAGTCCATAACTCAGCTTCCAAAGGCATAATCATAAGAGTGGAAGAAAATACACACTTACCCATGAGAACTGAGCATCATGAAACTTGTTTGCTCCAGCCATATGTGAATCTATGGGAGTCAACTTCAGCAATCTGGGGGCTGCAATCCTGTTGCCCATCCGACCAGTAAAACCAGTCTTTGTGTTCCCATCCTTGTCGGTGGACAGGCTACATATGAGAATCAAATACGTATCGGTTGTCCCCAAAATCCATTTCCCATCATAGGTAACATCCACATGCGTAATAGGCAAGCCAAGTCCAGGAAATGCAGTTTTATCTTGGCTCATCGAACAAACAGAATACAACCTAATCTTCCCATCAAGCGACCCAACCACAATCGATCCATCACCAGTGGTAGCAAAGCACTGAAAGTTAGTTCCCTCTGAGAATTGATGTCCCTCGGTCCAATTCAAAACAGGGGTCCTCTCATTAACAAGATTCTGCACGACTCCCTTGCGATCACGCATATCCCAACGACACAACCTATTGTCATCCAAACCCAAGAAAGTAGACCCCGAGGGATCAATCTGAGCTCCTTTACTATCATTAGTAATATCCCTCATCGAAATATCAGCTCCAGCCTTTTCAAACTTCCACTCACTAACAATTCTTCCAGTCTCAATATCAAGCTGATGCAGACCCTTTGAATGTGGTTTCCCCTCATCCATGGGACTCATGAGAAGCATATTCGTTTCCGCTCTCATAAGCAAAGCCTTCTTAGGAGTCGAATAGCTAGTATTAACACCAACCTTCGTCCCAATAGATCTCCCGTCATCAAAACTCATGTAAATGCCCTTCCCCTGAATCCCATGTCTATAATTCCTCACAACCTGAATCCCCGAATTAGTAACCAAGAAACTATTATCAAGAGCACCCATCGCCAAGCTCTGAATCGCACCGACACCGTCCATAACCGCCTCCTCAAACTCGTCAGTCAAATCCTGTCCACTATCCTCCTCCCCTTTCACCAAACTCTCCTCCCACATGGAATCATCCACAGTCTCCGGTTTCGCCCACCCGATAAAATCCTCCCCGTAAACCTTGAGCATGTTCTCGTCATTCGCCCTGTACATAAACGTATTCTCAAACAAACAATCCTGGTATCTCTTAATAAAATTCTCGTATAGTTCCTCGCTGTAGAATTTAACGGCCCAAACCCCGTCGGCCACAAAATCGACACGCTTCTGATCCTTGAACGCCTTCAATTGCAAATTATAGTCAAATTTAACCCGAACTTTCAACCCAATTTTCAAAGACCAGTAATAATCAGGGATCGGTTCTTCTTTCTCAATGTCGTATTCATATTGTTTCCCATCATCGGAGTCGTCGTCGTAGTCACGTTCCCGTTCCCAATCCCAATCGTCGGAGTCATAATCTGGTAACATTTCCCTGACGTAGTAGAGCCCGACGAGCTCCTCTTCAACGACCCATTTGGAATTGGTGTGGTGGTAGAGCTTCACCTCGGTTATTGGGTATGGATTAGGATTTTTATTGTTGTTGTTGTTGTTGTTGTTGTTGTCGTTGTCGGAATCGGGGAGATCGAGTTCTTCGCGGCGGTGTATTACGACGGGGACACAGCCGCCCATTATTACGACGGCGTTTTCGTATCGGAGCGGGAGTTTGCAATTTCAAACTTCAAAATATTATGTAATTTTTGGTAAATTCTTTTTATGATTAATGATCTACATAACATATACAGATATCATCCTTAATTAAAGGAAGATTATGCATAATTCAAGGGATGTCTGAAAATATAACGTGTGCTAATTAACATCAAAAAAAAAAAATCATCATACTAATTAAAAATAGTACTCTGTTTTCCTTTTTTTGAATGGGTAGAATCTATATTCTATTACATTATTGAAAATTCAAATATAAGTGTACTTAAGACTTGAAAAGAAATAGAAAAGAATCAGTATTTAATTTTGACAATAATTCTTGTGCATAATGAAATGACCGCTTCCATCAATTTATTCTTGTGCGATATAGTTATTTTTTTTTTCTTGGATGCATTTCTTCTTCGTTCTTCCATCAATTTAAGCTTAAGTTTTCAATAGCTTAAAAAAAACTAAGCCTCCGGGAATGAATTTTATTTTTTTTAAGCCTATTTCTTGTTGAGCATTAAATAATTATAAAAGAAAACCTCATTAGACACCAACAATTTCTTATTTTTCTTTTTTTATTATTTAAACGGATTCATTGTGTATGGTGATAACAAGGTATTTATTTGGATTTCAGTAAGATATTTATATATTTATTTACCATCCGGTCCGTACATATAGAAATATAATCTTTCCATATGATACACAGGAAAGAGAAATATTTTGTTTGAGTTTCCTAAGATTGTGCTAACCGACAGCTAACAAAAGGGAAATGAATACATTTTGCTTGCAATAAAAGTTGTTAACTCGGGAAAAGTCTCTCCTTCTAGCGATTTTCTGGCGATCGAACGACGATTACAGTTTTCAAAAGCAGATTCTAATCATCTTCACGGGATGGCTAAAGATCCTAGAGCTCCGAAACGCCCTAGGCAGGAATATGAAGTATTGAACTTGCAAACCCTACTGCATGAGAATTCGACCCAGAACGATCTGCATGATGCGAAAGAATCTTACGCGAACAAGTTGAGGCATAAAGATGTACTGATTGACGCATCGAAGTCCGAGATTAACCGCACCAAAATTAGGGTTCATCCCCCTCGGGATAGAAAACTCCTCAAAACCCTAGAAATTAGTGAGGAATACCAACACGCGTTGGATAACAAGTGGAAATATGCGATCCTTATCAAGGTTTTGGGAAGGCCGTGGTTCTACCCCACCCTTTTGAACAAGCTAAGCAATATGTGGAATCTTACGTCCGGGTGCGAGCTAGTCGATTTGGGATATGGCAGTTACTACCTCAAAGGAATCTCGACGCAACAAAGCCCAGGGACCATAAGAGCTCGACCAGACAAGGTTCCTTCTAAACGTACAAACACTAAGAAAGGAAACAATAAGAGCTCGACCAGAATTACTATAACTGAGGGGGTGAAAAATAGTCCGAACTCGAATCCATTCGCAGCCCTCGCTAGTAAAGAGTTAGATAACGGTTTGGGGAACGAAGTGGTCGTTCTTGAAGAGAATACGATGTATGGAGAAGAACGACGGGGACAAAGTAGCATGGGTAAACGGAGGGATGGTAATGATGATTCCTTTGGACTTTTAGGAAATAAGAACGCTGGTAAGCAACGTCCAAGGGCACTCCAAGATATCACTAATAGAGGAGCGACATATCCACGTTGTGACAATCCTATCAACATCATGGGAAATAGAGATAACAATGACGACCGTGGAAAGGGTGGAGAATCTATGCTATTGTTGGCAGAGGTTGGAGATGACAACATGGGAGAGGAACAGACAATCATCTGTGACCTTAGAGATTGTGAGACAATTGATATTGTCATGGATGGGTCGGGGACTTGCTAACCCTGTCTACGATTACCACCTTATTATGTATAACATGAAGATTGTTACGTGGAATTTCCAGGGTGCAGGGGCTGATAATTTTATGGCCAACTATAGAGAACTGGTTCGGTCCCATAGTCTGGATGTGATCTATCTTATGGAGACTCGGGTCTCAGCGGAGTAAGCGCAAGAGATTGTGCCAGGATTGGGCTATATGGATTTCCTCATTGCTCCAACGAATGGTATGGACAGAGGGATATGAATGCTATGGAACTCGGGGGACACATAGGTGGAAATTATGGATGTTGACGACCAAGGAATACATGCGCTCATTCGACGACAAAATCAGGATCAGTGGCTAATGCCCGATATCTATGCGAAGCCTTATGACGAGGATAAAGCTCAGATTTTTGGCAAGCTCGAAAATATGGCGAGGGGGATGGTAACCCCATGGCTCATACATGGGGACTTTAATGAAATCGCATACGCGCATGAAAAAAAAGGTGGAAACGCGAACGTGGCTAAGTGTTATCTTGCATTTCAAGATCGTATTAATTCATGGAGTGTCCAAGATCTCGGATTTCATGGGCCAATTTTTATGTGGACCAACAAGAGGGACGGGGATGCGAATATTATGGAACAACTCGACCGAGCTCTTGCCAATCAAAGTCGGGTTGAGAGATTTTTGGATTCGACCGTGATTCACTTGCCGCGAACTAAGGGAGACCACCACCCGATTATTACTTGCTGCACGGGAAATGATAAGGTGCGTAGATCACGACCTTTCCATTTTGAGGCAATGTGGCTCAAAAATGTTGAGTGTGAGGAGAATATGAAGCGGATTTGGGGAGAAAGCGCGACTTTATTGGAGGCCATAAACAGAATTCCGTTGCATATGGTGTCGTGGAACAAAACGCAGTTTGAGAATATTTTTTAAACCAAGAAGTGCTTATGCAAATGCATTGAGGGCACGCAGCGGGCGTTTCTATTAAGCCGAATGATTTCCTCGTGAACCTTGGAGTTGCTGTTCGAGTACAACGAAATACTCAAACGCGAGGAACTATTTTGGAAACAAAAGTCTCAAATAAAGTGGCTATATGAAAGGGACTGTATTACAAAGTTCTTCCATAAGTCGACACTCGCAAGGAGGAAGCTTAACCATTACTACGCTGCAAATTGAAGTGGTGTGGGTTAAGGAGGATGAAATACTTCATAGTCATGCTCTGGGATTTTTTAAAGGCCTTTTTAGCGGTACATCGCACCATACACCGAGCTTACAAGTCTCGGCCTTTTAACGTAGCATGGACACAGTTTTGGCTGATCTAGTGGGTCAAGAATTGACTATGGGAGAATTGAAAAAGACAGTTTGGGCGACTCACCCGCTTAAAGCCCCAGAACCCGACGACATACATGCTAAGATTTATCAAGAGTATTGGAACTGGATGGGACAATCACTGTTCGAATTCACAAGAGCTGCATTTAAGGATCGAAAGTTTGATGCGAATGTTTGCGCCGCCTTCCTCTGCCTCATCCCGAAGGTAACAAGCCCCGCTGTTATTTCTCAGTTTTGACCTATATCTCTTTTCAATGTTACTTACAAATTAATTACGAAGTACATTACTTTGAGACTGAAGGAAATCATGCCTCTATTGATTGCTCCAGTGCAATCAAACTTTATTAAAGGTCTTAGCACCCATGACAATATTTCTGTCATGCAAGAGGTCTTACATTCGCTGAGAAATAAAAAGAAGAACAAAACCGGATGTATGATTCTTAAACTCGATCAAAAAAAGGTCTATGATAAGATCAACTAGAGTTTTTTAGAAGAGACCTTGAGAGCGTTTAATTTTCTGGTTCACATCATTGAGTTGATTATGTTCTGTGTCTCTAACGCCTCAACAAAAATCTTGTGGAACAGCGAACCACTTGAAGCTTTCAAGCACGATTGCGAACTGAGGCAAGGGGACCCCTATCCTCGTATCTCTTTTTTCTGTGTATTGAGTGACTCTCGTATTTAATCCAAGAAGCTGTGACAAAGAAAAGATGGAAACCTATTACACCATGTCAGGGTGGGCCGAAGATCTCTCACCTTTTCTTTGCGGACGACCTCATATTGATGGGAAAGGGAACTCTTAAAATGACACGGGAAATAAAGAAGACCCTTGATATCTTCTTTATATCGTCGGAGATTAAGTTGAGTGCGCCAAAATCTAAGGTTTATTTTCACATGATGGAGATAGGCAGACGAAGCGGAGGATTTGTGAATACTTGGGGTTCACTCAGACTACGACTCTCGATAAGTATTTAGGCGCACAACTGATTCACGATCGAACAAAAAGGGAGAATTTTAACGACGTTTTTGACAAGCTCCAGTCAAGACTTACGGAATGGAAAAGGCAGAATCTCTCGCTTGTGGTCGGGCTACCCTTGTCCAATCGGTATCTACAGCGGTGCCGATACATATTATGTAGTCAAGTTGGCTCCCGAAAAACGTTTGTGCAAAGTTGGATAAAATTAATAGGATTTTTTTATGGTCCCAAGATCCGAGCATCAAGAAGTTGCACTTAGTAGGGTGGAAAAAAATGCTTAAGGAGAAGAGAGATGACGGTTTGGGGTTATGATGTGCTCGGGTAAACAACACGACCCTCATATCGAAACTTTGTTGGAAGCTTTTGCAGAATCATGAGGGATTATGGGCTGACTTGGTGAGGTCGAATACCTTAAGACTAGACATCTCACAGATTGCGCGCCAAAGCCGAGTGATAGTATGACGTGGAAACGTTTGATTAAATGCATGCAAGTATAAAGCCTTTTTCGCGATGGAAGGTGGGAAGAGACAAGAAAATATCCCTATGGTTTGATAATTAGATGGGGGCCGGTGTGTTGCATGACATGGTCGACAACATTGATGCCGCAGAATTGGAGCTCAAATTAGCGGACGTTATCGACACGGATGGAAACTGGACACTGGATGGTCTCACGACCTTTATTTCCCCAAGTATAATGAATAAGGTTATGCGAATACGAGTCAATTTAGGAATTGAAAAAGACCGAGTCCTGTGGAACGAGATGACAAATGGCATATTTACGTGCCAAAGCACATACAAAGCACTTGCTCGCACTCAAATTAATTCGCAGTAGCACTCCTGAAGCTTGAGCTGGATTTGGTCCATTAACTGTAGCGGCAAGATTAAATTTCTCCTAAGGCTTGCGCACCAAAATCTCCTTCGTAAAATCCGGAAAATTACGGAGTTGGGGGACTTGTGTTCTCTGCCCGCATGATGAGGAGACAGTGATGCATATATTACATCGTTGTTCGCATGTAAAAGCCATATGTAAGAGGTTGCTAAGTGAGAGCGAGTGGCAGAAGTTCAACTTGGTTGACGACCGCGCATGGCTGAAGGCGAACTTGATGAATCATGAGAAGAAAAGTGCCTCAATACCGAATACACCTTGGGGAATTATTTTTGCAGCAAGTGTTTGGATCATATATGAGGAGGAATTCTAATATCTTCAAGGGGCAAGCGGCCGATAGGGTCTTCACAAGTATTTGCAAGATTAAACAATTGAGTTGTGATCTTATGCAAATTGGGCGCAGAAAAAGTGAGAAGGAAGAATCCAAGTGGGAAAAACCGAGGGAGAGTTGGCTAAAGCTTAACGTGGACGGGAGTGTCATATGTCGCACTAGTTTGGGCTCAATTGGCGGGGTTTTGCGCGATAGTGAAGGAAGGTGGATGTGGGGGGTTTAAGGAGAACACGAGAAGCGGAAATCGAGGCCTTAAAACGCGGCTTGGAGATTGCATGGGAGCGATGAATTCACAAAGTGATTGTTGAGACGGACTCTAAAGTAGCGTACGAGCTTGTCACGGACATGTCACGGGACGAGCCTAATCTTAAGTACCAAGTCGAGGTATGCCGAAGCCTTTTAAACAAGCCGTGGGAGATTGAGATGCAGTGGATCCCCAAGAAACATGTTGGCGGACGCTATGGCGAAATATGCAAGAAACTCGAATGGAGGAAATTATTTTCTACTATCTCCCCCCCAACCCCCCATCTAGTTTCCATTATGTCGAATGATGTAGCCTGAGGGCTTTTTATTTTCCGTTATCTCTACCAAAAATAAGGGAAATGAATTGTACAACTAATTTGAAGAGGGGTAAATTAGTAAAAAAAAGTTGCTATGTAATTATGGATTTTGCTCTTTATCTATAATCTCCCTTGACCTAAATGGCGTTTCCCTTTTATTTCTCTGCCACTGTAATTTTGTACTTACCATTTTGCTGCTTGCACGTCAGGAGATTGTTCCTTATTTTTATATTCTTGTAAACATTTTTTGTTACAGAGGTTCCTTATTTTGGGATGTAATTATTTCAAAATTGTGGTGTTAGAAGGCTCTCTAATCTTAGCCATTGTGTATTCTTTTGTCGGGATCATAAAACATAATTCATGCACGAAGTACGTGAATTAGGTTCTACCTGTTAAAGTTAATTTATAAGTATTTTGATAGAACGATAAAGCGTTAAGTCATAAATCATTTCGTTTGGACAATAACAGTTTTGAGTTAAACATCACCTTGTATAATCAAGAATTTAATCTCACTGAATAGGTCAAAAAAAGTCTGCTTAGACCAAGTTATTTTTTAGGCTAAGCTTCTTTTTTTGCCATTAATCTTGCTTAGCTCGAACTTCTAAGAATAAGTTACAAAAGAATAGTAGGTTTATATTAGTAATTTATTTATCATTAATTACAATACACTTGAATCAAATTTTGCGTTACATACTGCATCTATGTTCACGATACATTTCAAGTTGGTATCAACTTTGTTAATGCCCAAACCTTTACACTATGCACCTTTGTGCTCCCAAACAGCATAATCCAAACCAGAGGTCGCAAGCTTAAAACTAGGTGGGTCCAAATTCCCAAGATCCATTGTGGGATGATAAAGTCCTAATTCGAAAAATGACTAAATCTCCTAAGATAATAAGATTAAGAAAGACATAACATAAAAATTAACTTTTAATTTATTTTTCTTGTTCCAAAATACATGGTTGATCACTTACATATAAGAGCATAATTAAAAGATAACTACCCCACTAAGCCCACTACTCTAAAGATAACTCCTATTATAAATGCATGTTATATAATTAGGGCTGTGCAAAAAGAATCGAATCGATCGAATCGGGTGAAAATCGATCGAAAGATCCGATCCGAGGATCGGATCGAATATTTGATCCGACTTTTGATTTTTGCCTTAGGATCGAACCCCCATTTGATTCGATCCTCGATTTTAGAGGCTGAGAATCGGATCGGATCAAATACTCATCTTATTTTTTAAAAATAAATAAATATAGAATAGTATATATAATATTATATCTTTATCTATAAAGCTAAGCCTATTAATGCTACTAAGATATTTCTATATATAATGTTAATATTATATTTTTATATATACACATACCTAACATCTTTTTCTTGGTCCATTTGAAGGCTACATTTCTGTCTTTGAGAAACATATACAATTGTAAATTTGTAACACCTTTCTCTTACCATATGAAAGTGAATTTTGTAATTCAGTAACTCTGTTTGAATGTTGTGGTTGGTCTCATTGATATAAAATTAAATAAGAAAAAAGAAGAAGAAAAAGATCGAAATCGAATCGAATCAGATCGAAATCGAATGATTTTGGATCGAATCGGATCGTTTTAAATTGATTTGATTTTGATCCTCATTTCTCTAGGATCGAAATCGACTTCCAGCCTCGATTCGTTTCGATTCGATCCGATCCGATCCAAATGCACACCCCTATATATAATAGTTAATATAACATCCTAAACTAAAACACTACATAATTAAAGATAATATAATAACTTGTAACTAGATATAAATATATAATAAAAATATTTAATTGGCCCGTGCGGTAATTTTATTGAAAATTATAAAAGTGTTGTTCTAATTATAAAGATAACAAATTCATATATTTGTTTAACTTCGAATTTGTTTGGACTTTATACATAAATAAACAATGCAAAACCTTTGGGGTAAAACTTTAAAAAATAAAAAATAAAAAAGACTGGTCGACAATTTATAACGGGGCCCATAAGTAAACAACGAGAAAATTGTGGGGAAAAATTAAAAGGATTAAAAAACTGAAAGGACTTGACGACAATTTACAGCGGACCCATAAGCAAGTAACCTAAAAGTTGTGGGGCAAAATTAGAAGGGTTGAAAAACTAAAAGGACTGGACGACAATATACATCAGGGCCCATAAGTGAGTAACGTAAAACCTATGTGGCAAAATGGAGTGGATTAAAAACTAAAAGAACTATCCGACAGTTTATGGCGGGCCGCCACGTTATTAAAACAATTTTATATTAAGCGGATCCCAATAGATATAGTAATTCGTTAGAATTACAAGGGCAAAATCGGTACCAAGAAAGATGGACGACCAACATCATTCACATATATAGTATTGTATAGATTAAATAGACCCATAACAATACCCCGCTCTGACATAAGCCTTGTCCTCAAGGCTTGAGACTTTTTGCAATTCAATTTACCGGAACTCTTCAAACATGGTCGAACCAGGTAAATTACATTTGTTATAGATCCACATCCCTCCTATATTTGTAATGATGAAGACTTGAGGAATGTGTCTCTTGGTGAACAAATAATTAGAGAATTAGTTTGTCGTATGGAAACTCCACTGTATTTCTTCCACGTAAAATAAATTTCAACATATTTCTTCTTTTTTCTTTTCTTCCAATTAAATAACCCTTTCGCGTATTTATCGGAAGAATTGTTGCCAAAATCTTGAAGAATATTGCGAAGGCTGCCGATTTGAGAAGGTGGGGTAGATTGGAAGTTTTGTCTCATGTTTTTCTTGTTTGTGAATTGAAACACAAAAATAACAAGGAACAAAGCTTACTATGTTCGGTGGAATATTTGTCGGTGTTGTATTTTGTTTTCTCCGTTGTCCTATTGGATGTGACATTGGGGGACAAGATTACGGGCAATGGTGTTGGTGGAGTAGGAGGAGGGGACAATAGTGGTGGTGGAGGATTTTGTGAACGTGCACGCAAATATCTTTCAACCTTTGATAATAAGCAAGAAATACGATCGAAACGGCGAGACATGTCTTCGTTGAGGATTCCCGTTGCTTCTAAACTTTTCCCATTACTTTTTTGCATTTTGAATAACAATTCCATGAAATTGTGCGTTTTGGAGAGCAAAACATCCATGATTTTTTTTTCTTTCAATTTGAGAGATAGAGTTCTCTATATGAAAGCACCAACTATAAAGTCCTAATTCAAGAAAGAACCAAATCTCCTAAGAAAAAAAGATTAAGGAAATGATAACTTAAAAATTAACTTTTAATTTCTTCTTCTTGTTCCAAATACATGGTGGATCCCTTACATATAAGAGCATAATTAAAAGATAACTACCTCACTAAGCTCACTACTCTAAAGATAACTCCTAGATAGTACAAATGCACGTTATATAATAATTAGCATAGCATTTTAAACTAAAACACTACATAATTAAAGATAATAGAATAACTTGTAACTAGATATGAATATATAATAATATTAAATAGACCCATAACATGGGACCAATTTTGACTATAACTTTATCATCAATCTTGCTTGTTGCTGAAAAAGTTATGCAAAAGTAATTAGGTGATTAAAACTAAACATTATAATTACTCAAACCACCCTATAATTTGAAAAGTGACTCACAATGGAGGGGATTTCAGGATGAGTCAAAATATAAGCATATCCCAGCATGACTTTATCCGCGGGAAAAGGCCACAACCTCTGCGTCGATCCCGTATCGTGATTATCAACAAACGTCACCCCATTCGTCGGCCAAACACCAATCAAACCCGGCGGTTTCCCGTTAGCATCCTTCAACCGCCACAACTCCCCTGCACCGCCGCCTGAAGCACCTAGTGTTGTATCCAGAATTTGAGTATTGGGAGGCTAAATTTTTTCTTTTTGTGGAAAACCAATAGGCAAGAATCTTAAATCTATTTCTGGGATTTGAGAAAAAGATGAAAGCTCAAACTTTTTTTACATTTAATTTAGTTTTTTGTTCTTAGCAAAACACACTTTGATAATAAACTCACCATGATTGTATGGATAACTCATAACCATAACCCTATTTTTTTCTGCATTATAATTTGTCAAATATCTATTTATTCAAATGGAAAAAATTAAACTATGTTATGACATTTGTTTGAATTGAATAAAAACATCATTAAACAAGTCTACACTATATTTATGTTGATCTAAATGTTTCCTAAAAAAATGCATACATAACTAAAACTAATAACAATATTTCTTTATGCAATAATTAAAATTAACCTTTGTGACATCTTTCCATGCGACTTAATTAAATAGTAAAGATATTTTTGCTAATTTAAAAAGAGTTGTTTGCTAATTTAAATAATATTTGAGGTTCTCTGATAATTTAACATAATACATGAAAAGCTTTTGCAATTATCCGTACTCTATGGAAGTCAGCGCCAATTCTCTCAATTCTAGTCTGTATAATTGCTGCTAATAGGCTTATAGCTTACATAAATTATGCTTGAACCTACCAAAGTAATATTCATGCAAATATAAGTGGGAAAAAATTTCAAAGGAGGGGGGGGGGGGGGGGGGAAGCTACTGCCCTTAGCCATAGTGTAGATGCGCCCCTGGAAGCACCCCCTTCATCGTAAACTCAAACGCCTTCACCTCCCCTACTCCATCCACTGCCAACCTCGTCAAGTCCCTCTCTATGCTGATCCTGACTGTAGTCTGGCTTTCGCGTCTCTACCCTACACCAAAGAGGTCCAAAGCTCCCCCACCCGAAATCTGGTGACGTGTTTGCCGTGAATATTTTTGTTAACAGGTTGGTTATTATCACATATTTAACGAGTTTATTTAGAGTCGGAACGCCCTGCCCGTGGTTCAAAAACGATGATTTAATAGAAGATAACGATGTGAGAATATTCTTTCCTTTATTCACTGAACTCCACTCCTCAATTTTGTGTGTATGATTGTATGTATGCCTCCGAAGTTATCTTTCTTCAATCAATCACCTCCCTTTATATAGACTTTGCTAGGGACATGTGTCGTTATGCATGTGTTTAGTAAGTACATGTGTCATAATATAAGTATAGGTGTGAAAAGATAAGATAAGGTATATCTTGACTCTACTAGATGCTGACTAAGCTAGTCTTTGTTTCTTCCAAGGTCTTCGAGGGTCTCCGAGGGGCTGTTTCTTTGAGATATTAGCTTCACGAGGGGCCCTATATTTGGTGACGATCTGATAGACCGGTTTAGGATCTTCTTCGGGTGGTGTTGTTGGTTCGGCAGAGGTTTATCCGGGTGTAGGGACTTCTGCATGTGTCCTCCGAGGGGTATTTCCATCTTGGTCTTGGGTGCCGTATGTTGGGCATGGTTTCCGAGGGGTCTGATTTGATATTTGGAACTTTGTCTTGATCTCCTAGGGCTTGATTTGATCTCCGAGGACTTGATTTGGCCTTCGGGAAGTTGTATTTTATTGTCTAAGTCCTCGTAGAATGTCTTCCAACGTTTCTTGTGATTAGACATGGCTTTGTTCTTGAATTTGGTCTTCGGAGTGATGTTTCGAGGGCAATTTTCGTGGAGGAGTGTTCAGCAAGGAAGTACTCTCGCAAGATTATGGGACTCGTGGTCCGTTGTGGTCCCTCTTGGCGCATTGATGAATATCGAAGTCGCGCGGATCCATCGGGGTTTGCTCTTTTTCCGATGCCGCGTCGATATCTATTTTTTATTCATCGTTGACTTTCCAAGGGACGCTTATGTATCTCCTCGGATGTTCTTTCATTCCATTTTAGGTCAGCGACCGATGGGTTTTGATAACATCCGAGGGGCCTCCTTATTAGGGGTGGGTACATCTCATCGGAAATACTCGTGACAATAGTATTGTCCGTTTATTATTTCCTATATTTAGGAATAATATGTCATTTTGGTCTCATATTTATTTTTTACGGTTAACACTAGCCCCCCCAAATTTCGATCGCCTTCGTAGAGGCGAGGGAAATTTTATTCATCGTCCTCAGTGAGGCGAGGGGTTAGTCCGAGCCTTGGTCTTCGATGTAATTATTTTTTGGTATTTTTCCGAGGGAGCGTGTACATATATTTATAATTATCTAAAAAGAGTTAAAGAGATTTTACCTGAATGCCCTTGGGGGTACTGCCTTTAAGTACGTGGAGATCTCGGGGCGTTGGTTGCAGGTTGCCGTTGACCGACTTCACAGTTCAAAACATCTGACCGTTGACAACGGTCAGATTTGTAATGGCGTGGCGGGCGGACGCGGCAGATACGTGGAGCTTTAAATATGCTTCACGTTTGAAGAGGCATCTGAGTTCTGACCGTTGTTTCCTTCTCCTATAAATAGGAGGACTGTTCACTCCTCTCCCCACTTTCACAATTCACCCTTTGCGACAATCTTCTTCAGAGCAAAAAAGTTTCTTCCTTTTCTTCTTCTTCTTTTATAATTCAATCTTCCAGTAAACTCACGCGCACTCTTCTTTCTCTCTTTTCGAGAGGAAAAAAAAACATTCCTTTTTTATCATCATATAAATGGCCTCCTCTACCAACATTGACCCCATCGCCGCTTCCACCACCTCTGGAGCTACCACCACTGTTGATTCTCTGGTGGGTATGGTGGGTGCTCCGTCGGGGGTAGTTACTCGTAAGCGAAAGAGGGAGACTTCTACTGTCGTTGAGAGTAGCGCCACCGCTAAAAAAACTAGGGTTCATAAATCAAGGAAGGCATCTGCCGCTCGTGATTTTGCCAAGATTGAGAAAATTCCGAGTGTTGCTACTCGTGAGCAGGTGTTGGACTTGTTAACCAATACTGGAGCTTTTCAAAAAAATATGGTGTTTCAAATCCCTACGAAGGATCAGAGGGCATGATATCCGCCTCCAGGGATGCTAACGGTCTACTTCGCTCAGGTGCGGTATGGGTGGCGCTCCTTCATGCCGCCCTTCTTCTGTGAGGTGTTTAAGGCGTGCAACATTAGTCCGAGTCAAATGGTTCCAAACGGATTCGCCGCCCTCTGCATCTACGTCTTTTGGTGCCAGGTAAATGGATTAGAGTGCGGGGTGGATCATTTCTTTTCTATTTTTGATGTGGTGGTCTCACCCGGGGGGTATCCGTTCTATCATGTTCGCCATCGGGATAATGCCATAAATTCCACGAAGAGGATTTTGGAGGGGTCTGTTACCTCTCATAGTATCTGGAAGAATCGGTACTTCTTCGTGCAGCCCGCACAAGGCGTATGGGATATGCCTTTCGACTGGAGAGAGGGTGCTTCTCCCGTGCGCACCTTGGATCAGGATATAGTTCTATCCCCAATGATCTCTCAACAACTTTTGATGGAATAAGATGACTTTTTGATGTTGTTCGAGACGTCCGGGCTTCACCGCGTGGTGTTTACTGATGATGCGGTCGAGAAGCCATTGTCCTTTTTTCACGAGGCCCTAATTTTGTTCAGTAAGTATTTTGTTTTCGTCTTCGCTCCCTTTCTTTCTGGCATAGAAGTAAATTATAATTGTTTGGTGGTTCTCGGATGGTGCAGGGGCTGTCTTAGCGAATTATTTTTCGCACTCGGGTCCCATGGAGCCCGTTCCGAGCGGTGTCTCTTACGTTCCAAAGGAGGGTGATCACGATGAAGAGGAGGTTAATGCTCCCGAGGGCGAGCACATTGATCCATAGGCAGGAGGAACTCACGAGGATCACACCCGTTTGTTCATAGATGCTGCAGGGGGTGATTCAGAACGCTGTTCCACTACGCCAGGTGGGCCCTTACTCGAGTTTAGATTTGGTACCGGTCTCCGGGTCCGATACGGGGAGTTCTCCAAGGGTTTCAGAGGAGGGGATTTCTACGAGGACTGGCGGAGAAAGTTCTACCCGGGACACTACTGAGGTAGTGGTTATATCTTCGAGGGATCCGTCTCCCAACTCTCATCGGGGAGCTGAGCCCATGTCTCCTATAGTTCCGGAGTTCTTGGAGAAGGCAGTGTCTGAGCCTGCTCCCCTCGGTACGTTATTGCTAACCCTTATTAAGGTTTTCTAAACTTTTGAGGAGTTTTGCTTATATACTGATGCTCTTTCTTCTAGTGCAGGCGTTGTAGATAAGGGAAAGGCTCCGATGGTTGCAGAGTCTGCTTTCTTTGGTAAGTCCCCTCTGTTTGTCTTGTATTCTTTGTATAACAATTTTTCTAGTTTCATTCTCTCTCCTTATACATGTATGTTATCTCTTGTAGAGGAAGATTTTTTTGGCACAGTTTCAGGTTCCCGGTCCGGAGGCTTCATTAGGGGGTTCAACTTGCTCAACAAGAGACCTTCAGACAACAACCAGAAATTTCCGAGAGGCCGCCCAAGAACTTTTAACGGGCCACATGCTGTGGGGTTATCTGGAGTGTGCTAGACTGGCAAAGTCCTTACTGCGGCCGGACGTGGACTTCTCCAAGTCCTTTGACCTTCAGAAATTAAAGAAGCCATCTTCCGAGGACTGTCGAGTACTTGTGGGGAGGTTTGGTGGTGTGTTGTCCCCTCGGGAGTCTCCTGTGCCTTCTCCGATGCGTTTAGCCAGTAGTCCGAGTCCAAGATTCAGTGGTTCTGGAGGGGTGTTCTCTCCTATTTCTCGTCTGGCTCCGATGAGTACTTTTGCCGAGGCGGCATCTCCTTCGCATCCCGCCCCGCATCCATCAACCACGGGGGCATAGTCTAGGACTTTTATTTTCTTGTAACTTTTATTTTCGTATTCTCAATAAATTTCTTTTGTAAATGTAACATTTTCTGAGGACTTCTCGGATTTCGAATGAATAAATGGTAGCTTTTCCCTCTTTTTCTTTTTCTGCCTCATCCGATCTTATTATTTATGAATACTAGAATTATCCTCTAATTATATTTAACTAAAGGAGATAAGGATAACATATCTAATCTTGCTGACCAAGTTTAATCCTAAGTAGGAGGTGTCAGTTTGCATGGCAATATTAAGCTTGTGTTCTCCTTAAGTAGGAGAATTCTTTCGACATGTGTCCCTCACTTTAGATAATGGGGGGATTAATACTTTTTTAATCAAAGGGTGATAAATATATAAGAGCTAAATGTTAAGCAAATATATTTATACTTACTACAAAGAGAAGTTTACTAATCCTTTCGCAAGTTTAGCTTTTGATCTTACTTTTGATTTCTCTCCCTTTTAACTCAAATAATAGTGAGAAAGAAGAGAATACTTACTTGAGGAGATGATGCCCCCACATTATAGGCGAGGAGGACCCGTCTCATCCCATAGTTCTACTCGAAACTCGGTCCGGACCCCTTCACTATCGCTAGGGATGCGCCATGCTTCTTCGGATAGCTTTTCCTCTCGGAGAGACAGTCTAAAGGATGATATAGCTACCATTTTGGGTAGTTCTTCGAGAGGAGCAGCAGTAAGGTCTTCTCATACAAGCTCCCTTAGGATGAATCACATCCGAGAAGTTTTCATGGGCCGGGGGTCTTACACTCTTGCGGATCCGTCTTCGGTCTTTGAAATGCTTCATTTGAATCCCTCAAAGTTAATGGGGCGAGGTCGTGTCGGGACTACCGCGAGCAACGAACACGAGGGATCCATTATGACTCTCCTTACCGAGTATAACATGGATTACAATAAGTACGATGTACTTGTACCGTTCTACGATCAGAGGGATTATGATCCCCCCTCGGGCTATCTAACGGTGTATTGTGATCAGGTACGTTACGGGCTACGGGTGTTTTCCACCATTTTTTGCAAACTCTCTTCAGGTATTGGTAGCTATGTCCTAGTCAGCTAACACCGAACTCCTACCGTCACTTGGTGGGGTATATTCTTTGTTGTGAGCTCTTGAACCTCCCTATGACTCATCATCGGGTGGGGGCTATCTTCTCCTTACGCCCATGTCCGGGTGGCCCTCCTTTCTTTAGCCTGGTCTATCGGGAAAACATTAGAGCCTTCACTCGTGTATCCAACCCTTGCTCTCATAGAGGGGATTGGAGGCGGAGGTTCTTTTTGTTCGTCCGAAGGGCCAATCGACTAATTTATGGGGAGTACCTCTCCGGTGGGGTTTAGGGTATGTTACCCCCACTTTCGAGACTATGGTGCGGGAGGTGGCGATATTGTCTCACTCCGGGTTGTTCTCGAGATCTTACGACATGAGTGGTTTGTTAGAATTCCCCGAATCCATGATCTTGGCGCGGCTTCAAGAAGGGGTAGAGGCGTCCAGTCTCCCTATTCAGCCGCTTTGCCATAATTTTTATTTTCGTAAGTTCTTCCACGGGTCTTTATCATCCCTAATGCTTTAATCCTCTTCAGGCCCCTAATATGTTCTTCTTTGTGACAGGTTCGGAGATGGCCGCATTTGCGGTTGAACCTTTTGACAAAGCTTTTTTGATCCAAACATTATATGATGATTACGTTTTATCGGAAGATGGTGATTCTGATCAGTAAAGTTTTGAAGAGGTGACGAGTCCTTCCTCGGGGAGAGGGAATCAGAGGGCTTTACCTATCGTAGCCCCCCAGTGAACACTCGAGCTCCTGCTGTTAGGGAAGATCCAATCTCCACTCTTCTCCGAATGGAGTTTCCAATCCCTCAGCGGATACTGCGTCCTTCTCCTTCGTTAGAGGTTGGTGTTGTTAACATGGTAGAGGAGGATCTTTCCCCTTTTGCCCCGGGCGGATCTCAACCCTTAGGGGGGTCCGGATAGTGTCGCTCGCCCACCTCTCGAAGGAAATCCTATCCTCGTAGGGGCGTCATCCCTCGGAGAGCGTGGTTTCATTCCTACTTCCCATTCGGTTACCAATTTTTTCTAGAATTTTCTGAGCGGTCTCTTAAATGCACCAGATTGTCAGCTACTGAAGATTCTCCTTCAATCAAGCCTTCAGGATCTGGCCTGCAAGGATTTGTGCGAGGTATAGAAGTTTTTTTCGTTCTATCTAATACTAACCTTATTTACCATTTAGGTGGTAATGATTTGTCTTCATGCAGCTTTATATGATTCTGAATGCCATTGGATCCCGAGGAGATTCCTCTTCTGACCCTGATTTGGTCTATCGCCGTCGGGACGAGCTGGAGAAGTGTTTGTTTAAAGCTTACGAGTAGATAGCTCATTTGATCGCTGAGAGGGAGGCCGCTAGAGATGTTCTCGGAGAAATATTGCAATTCGAGAGGAACAAATCTTGGGAGCTGGAGCGCCAGTTGGTGCTTGAAAAGGCCCGAGTTCTGGGTTTAGAGAGGAGGATGGAAGCCTTGAGAGACCAGATTCGGTTTTTCAACGGGTGATTGTTGTGTGTCACGAGGGAGAGAGATGTGGCTAACCAACGGCTGCTGGAGACTACTCGTACCCATGAGGTGGCCCTAGTAATGGCTCAGGTTCAAGCAGTGTTGGAAATAGTGGGTCCATCTAGTCCTCGTGAATCCCTTCAGGGAGAGATGAGCCATCTGGTATGTATAGATTATCGGTTGTGCCGAGATGCGGTTCAGGCTTTGCCAGGGTTTCCCTCGGGTTTGGCTATTCCAGAACTTGACATATGTATGGTCTTTGCGGAAGATTCTTCTGGTGCCTTTGAGGATTCGGTAGTTCCGATGGGTGATCTAGTTTCTCTATCCGAGGAACATCATCGTCGCCTTGTCCGGGAAGGGAAACGTCCAATTGAGGACGTTTAGTGTAGGTGGGGATAGCATTGAGTTCTTTGTATCGGGGGTAATCCAACATCCCTTCGGGATGAGGATTCGCTATTAGTACTAAATGCTTTGTTGTGGTTGTTTGTATTAGATAGCTCCTCGGGGTCAGATTGCTGTGATGACATTCTTGTAATGTCATCGTTTTGTTTTGCAATCTTTTTCTTTTGACCTTTGTATCAGAGCCTTTTATATATAGAAACAACTTTTTATTCATGTATAACTCTTGCGTTACATTAAGCATAGTACTTCCTAAGATTGATTGAGTTCCAGGTGTTGCGAAATATTGCACCTTCGGAGTTGGCGAGAAGATAGGTTGCGGGTCCCACAATTCCCGCTATCTTGTAGGGTCCTTCCCATCGGGGATCAAGATTGCCTACGTTCTTGGAAACTCCAATCCGCTTCATCACTAAATCTCCAACTTGAAAGGTTCGAGGTTTTACCTTAGCGTTGTAGTAGCGTGACATCCGAGCTTTGTATTCTTCCATCCGGGTAGCTACTCGAGTCCTCTTCTCTTCAAGTAGATCAAGGGCTAAGGTTAAGTTGGAGCTGTTGGTTACCTTCTCTTATTCTCGGACTCGTCAGCTTTCTATGGTGACCTCCGAGGGCATAACTGCTTCGCAACCGTAGGCTAGGCTGAAAGGGGTTTCGCCCGTAGCGGTGCTCTGCGTGGTCCGATAGGCCCATAGTATGCCGAGTATTTCTTCAACCCACTTGGCCTTGTGCCAATCGAGTCGAGCCTTCATGTTTTTCAAGATGATTCGATTGGTCCTCTCTACCTGTCCATTTGCTTGGGGATATCCCACCGAGGTTAAGTGGTGTTTGATTTCCCAATGGTCGCACCATTTTTCCAACTCTTGGTTCGTGAACTGTAGGCCATTATCACTTACCAGGTTCCGAGGGATGCCGAAGCGGCACATAATGTTTCTCCATAGGAAGTTGATGACGGCGCCCGCGGTGATCCGAGCTAAGGGTTCCGCTTCTACCCACTTAGTGAAGTAGTCAACCGCCACGAGTAGGAATTTCTTTTGGCCGGCATCGGGGATAAGTGGGCCCACTATGTCTATGCCCTACTTGGAGAACGGCCAAGGGGTCAAATGGGGTTCCCACTGAGCTGCGGGCTGATGGACCCGATGGGCGTAAGCTTGGCAGGGTTTACATCTTTCAGCATAGATTTTGCTATCTTTTGCCATTGTGGGCTAGTAATAACCTTGCCGGATCAGGCGTCTGACATGCTATCACCGCCGGTATGGCTTCCACATGTCCCCTCGTGAATCTCTGCCAGGGCTAGTTGAGCCTCTTCCTCATTAAGGCATCGGGCGTGGGGCCAAGAATAAGTCTTTCGGAACAGTATTCCATCTTTGAGGAAGTATCTAATGGTCTTCTTAGACATTATTCGTCGCATGGATTTGTCCGTAGAGTACCCCTCTGGATCTTGTAAGTAGGCTTTGATTGGGGTCACCCAACTGGTCGGGGGATCCATAGCGGCATTCACTTCATTACCTTCGGTCTTTTCGGACTTGTTGATCTGGAGTAGAGTGATCCTTCGGGTACGGACGGCAGCCATTGACTGGCCATTTTAGATAAGGCATCTGCTTTTTGGTTTTCTCCTCGGGGAATTTGAGTAACTTTGCACTCATCGAACCATTCTTGTCGTTGATGGACTGCCCGGAGGTAGTCCTGCATTCTTTCATCTTTGGCTTCGTACGAGCCGTTAACTTGTTGAACGATTAACTGAGAGTCACTATGAACGAGCACTCTTCTCATTCCACCTTCCCGAGCGAGTCTCATTCCAATCAGAAGGGATTCATACTCAGCTTCGTTGTTAGAAATGGGGTAGTCAATCCTGGCCGTGAAGTGAAGTCTCTCCTCTTCTATATTTTGGTTTACAAATACTATTCCTGCTCCTCCATGTGTGCTTACAGAGGATCCATCTACATAGGCGTGCCATAGGGGCTCATTCTCCTCGGACCCGATGCCTGTCAATTCCATTACAACGTCTTCCAACACTTGTGCTTTGATGGAAGGTCTCGGGGTGTATGAGATATCATACTCAGTAAGTTCTACCGCCCATTTTATCAACCTTCCCAATGACTCAGGTTTATTAAGAATCGCCCTTAGAGGGTGTTTTGTTAACACAATGATCAGGTGGGAGAGGAAATAGGGGCGTAGCTTACGTGCTGTGGTGATCAAAGTTAGGACAAGTTTTTCAGTCAAGGTATACCTGGTTTCCGCTCTGAGGAGAGTTTTGCTGACGTAGTACACCGGACGATGCTCTTTGTCCTCTTCTTTGACTAATACAGCACTGATGGCCTCTTCTCCAACCGATAGATAAAGGAAGAGTTCCTCTTGAGGTAAAGGTTTTACCAACAAGGGGGCTTCAGCATATATCTCTTTAACTTTTCGAGGGCTTCATCGCACTGGGAGGTCCATTGGAATTCCTTAACATTTCAAAGTATTTTGAAAAAGGGAAGTCCTTTTTCTGCTGATTTAGAACGAATCGGCTCAAGGAAGCCATTCTGCCTGTTTTGAACGTCTTTGACAGTCTTCGGGGTGGGTAGTCCCACAATAGCCTCCGCCTTCTCGGGATTTATCTCTATTCCCTTCTCTGTGACCATGAATCCTTATAATTTTCCTCCTCGAATGCCAAAGGAGCACTTTCTAGGGTTAACCTGTATTCCGAAATTATCCATAATGATCAATGCTTTCCGTAGCTCCTCGGGGTGTTCTTCAGCAGTGTTACTTTTAACCACCATATCGTCCACATAGACTTCTACCGACTTTCCGATAAGTCCTGCGAACATAAGACTTACCAGCCTTTGGTAAGTGGCTCCGGCGTTTTTAAGTCCGAAGGGCATTACCAAGTAACAGAATGTGCCTGCGTCAGTAATGAAGCTAGTCTTGTCCTGGTCCGCTGCCGCCATCGAGATTTGATTGTACCCCTGGTCTCCGTCTAGGGTTGACATTATTGCGCATCCGGCAGTGGAGTCGACTAGTTGATCTATACTGGGTAAAGGATAACAATCTTTCGGACAAGCTCAGTTAAGATCGGTAAAGTCAACGCACATACGCCATCTCCCTCCGTGTTTGGGAACTAGCACAACATTAGCTAACCACTCGGGATAGATGACCTCTCGAATTTATTTCAAGCTGAGAAGGCGTTGTATTTCCGAGCAAATGATTTTATTACGCTCGGGCCCCATCTTTCTCTTTTTTTGTTGGATAGGTTTAACCCTCGGTTTTACATTAAGAAAGTACTGACATACCTTGTCACTAATTCACCCGGACGGCCCTACTTCCCATGCGAAAAGGTGATGAAATTGTTGGAGAACGAAGGTCAGTTAGGCTTCCACTGCGGGTTCCATGTTGGTGCCCATCTTAATCACATTTTCAGGATGTCCTTCCACTAATTCTACTATCTTTAATTCTTCCACAGGTTGAACCCGAATCTCTTCTGCTTTGCACTTCTTATTGCTTCCAAGGGGGGATTCATCCCCTTCAGAGGGAATAGCGTTCATGCGGCATTCTCTGGCCTTAGATTGGCTTCCTCGGACTTTTCCGATACCTGAAGGGGTGGGAAATTTTACCTTAAGAAGTAGGGTAGAGGGGATCGCTTCGAAAGCTCGGATGGATGGTCTTCCGCATACAGCGTTGTATGTTCGTGACGATGCCTCCACCACCCAAAATTTGTTAGGTTTCGTACTTCGAAGGGCTCCCTCTCCCCATGACATTGGAAGAATTATTGTTCCGAGGGTGCGGCAGGCTTCTCCTGAGAAACCTACTAAGGGAATGTCCGCTATTTCCAGCTGTTCTTTCTTTAATCCCATAGCCATGCAAGTAGGAAGGAATATGACATCTACATAGCTGCCCGTGTCAATGAGGATCCGCTGGATTGCAAATCCATGGATGACGGCCATGATTACTAAGGGGTCTTCGTGGGGATAAATTATACCCTTCAAGTCCTCGGACCCGAAAGTAATGTTGGGTAACCGTGTTCCTTGAATGGAGCACACAAGGGGTCATTGCTCTGTTCGCCTGGCTTCTTTTAGGTATTTATTCTTCTTGCCTTGGGGCGCTATGGAGATATCTCCTCCCTTGATCATGTTAATTGTTCGTCCCGATGGGGCGTTATCTTCGTACAATTCCGGTGGAGGGGGTAGATTTCGATGTCCCGTCGCCCTCTCTCGGGAGTTCCGTTGACGTTCCTCTGTCCACTCTCGGGGTCGCCTACGCTCCGAGGTTCTCTCCCTAGACCGGCGGTGTTCTGCGGTCCTCCCTCGTGACCGACGGCTGAGAGTCACTTCTTCTTGTTCCCTTCGCGACCTCTTCCACACATTAGCTTTGGGTTCTTCAGGGTTATTTTCTTTAAGGTAATTCTTCAAGTATCTCGCTTCTAGGAGGTGAAGCACTTCTCTACGAAGGTTAGTGCATTCTTCGGTGGTGTGCCCATAGGTTTTATGGTATTTACAATACTTACCCGTGTTCTTGTCTCGATTAGGGAATTTGGCTGGTAGGGGCCAATGCAACTCGTTGTTGCCTCTCATTACATTGAGTACCTCCGGAGGAGCAATAGTCATCAGAGGCAGCGGTACGGGTCGAAGGAATTTTTTGACTATACCGCCTTCGTCTCTACGCTGGTTGGGTCTTCCTTCTTTGCTCTTTTCCTTAGCTTTTGCTTCCCTCTCGGCGCGCTCTAAGTGCTCATTGTCTTCTTGTTCCATGCGCTTCTTTGTACCTTCCGCTTCTTCCATTAAGATGTAGACTTCCGCCTTTTGCATGAGTTCATTCATGTCCGTGACACGATTTCCCATGAGATATCGAAAAAAATCCCCCGTTCGAAGCCCTTGAGTTAATATGTCAGCCATGATGGTTGGGCTGACATTAGGGACATCCAAAGCCTCATCTGTGAAGCGTTTTATATACCCTCGGAGGGGCTCATCTTTCTGTTGTTTGACCGTGAAGAGATGAGTAATGGATTTGGGATATCGTCGATTACAAGCAAATTATCGTACAAATAGATGAGCTAGTCGGTCAAAACTCGTCACAGAGCTAGGAGGAAGGTGAGTAAACCAAGCTTGAGCTCGCCCTCCGTGGGTAACAGGAAACACGCGGCATAAGACATGATCCGGAGCAGAGGATAGATCCATTCCGACCAGATATTGATGGATATGGTCTTGTAGATCCTTTCCATCAGCCTCCCCAGTGTATAAGGGAACATTAACGGGCCGCATCCCCGAAGGGACAAAAGCTAAGGCAATCTCCGGAGAAAAATGGGAAGTTTTGAACGTGGGATCTTCTTTAGGGGCCATGGTTTTCTTAATATCACTTAATTCTTTGCGCACACCATCCATCACTCCCCATAAGGTATGATCACTATCTCCACGATATTCCGAGGGGCGGGAAAGTTCTCTCCCTTGGCCCCTCCTCGGGATTCTTTCATAACTAACGTACCTTTGTGATTCTTGTGGGGGTTCGTGGCGCCAGGGGACGGGAGTAGGGTTCCATGCCGCATAGGGTGTACCCTCATTCGAAGGGAGATTTCCATGTCCGGGAGAGACAGAGGACCCGTTCCTGAAGTTTCTTCCTCTTTGTTGCGCTCGTATGACAGTAGCATCTACAAGTCTTTCATAAACAGAGCGGGGAATATTAATAAAATCTCTTGTACCTGATTGGTAGTTCGACAAAGTTTCTTCTGAGTTGCTGCGGTGATTTTGAAGACTTTCGCTTTCGAACAGATCATCCATCGTAACCAACGTTTGTTGAACACTCTTGAGGGTAGATATTATGGCGTTCCCACAGACTATGCCATTTTGTTAACAGGTTGGTTATTATCACCTATTTAACGAGTTTATTTAGAGTCGGAACGCCCTGCCCGTGGTTCAAAAACGATGATTTAATAGAAGATAACGATGCGAGAATATTCTTTCCTTTATTCACTGAACTTCACTCCTTAATTTTGTGTTTTCACCTGTGTTTTCTGCGAAGACTTTGGTGGAGTCGAAGGATTTTGCTCGTCTCTATCGGACCGCAGGCTTGAGACATATTACCCTGATAGACAGAGTCAAGACTCCTCTAGCTATCCCCGCGAAATACTTCGACGATTTTGGTAAATTATTATACCTATATCTTTTATTTTGTAGGTATTTCTTCTTGTTTATCTAACTTTTAGCCGTTTTTGCAGTGGACGTCTTACGACCGTACATGGTGGAAGGAGCCAGTGGCTCGGGTGGTAACGGGGAGATGGGGATTCAGGAAGGGAAGCTGACAGTGAGAGAATGAAAAGTCTCCGGGGCTGCGGAGGGTGATACCGAGCGAGTAAGGACTCGTTTAACGGCTTCGACAGCCATATCCCGATCATCTAGCGAGACGTCCGATACCCCGGAGGAAACGAAGTTGGGCGTGACTTCCTCGGATGCAGTCCTCGTGAGGGCTTTCTCATTAGGAGAAGGGGACGAGGATGTAGGGATAGGGGGTTGCCCTTACCCCCCCAGGTGCTGTCGATATACCTTCCCCCGCGGAGGCATCGGGGGATTCCTTGGAGATACTACTGGCAACTCCTCCCAAAGGTACTTATCTCTTTTTAGTTTTGAGTAATACTGAGATACCTACGTATTTACTTATATGAAACTCTACTTTTGATAGACAAAGGAAGGGCCCTCTCTGCTGAGAACGAAGGAGTATCTCAGAAGGATGTTCCTGATTTGGGTAAGTTTCTCAAGATTAGACACTTTCCTCTTTTAGTTTTCCTTTAGGGAGTAACTTACTTACTTGGGAAGTTTTTACTCGCAGGGGGTAATAATTTATTTAATTTTGAAGGAGGATCCTTTCCCTCGGATCCTTACGTTCCTTCAACTTCCGATGACCTGATGGCCTTATTGGAGGAGTTGATGGCTACAACTCCTTCCTTTTCGGGTCATCCCGCCTCGAGTCCATTTGCCGCCATTCAGTCGGACAGTCCCGTGGTTACTCAAGTACCCATATCGGGGGGAGTACCTGTAGAGGGACCTTCGTCCTCGAATGTTCCAGCCTCGGGATGAGAGCCTAGCTCAGAAGAGGCTAAGGGGGCTCTTGATACAGTCACCCGATACTTATCGGCTGCCAACTCTCTGCCATCGGGAGGGGTGGCAATTTGTCCAGACTTGCACGAATTGGATGGCTATGCTGGTAAGATCTAATTTCTACTTATCTAATTCCTTTAAGACCTATTGTTGGGATTTTTATCCATCTATTTTGCTTTCTAGGCGCCTAAAATGCTTCCTCTTCTATTACTCGAGGTTGAGAAGTTGCAAAAGCTAGCGGCCGAAGCTGAAGAAAGGTCTCGAAAGACGGAGGAAGAGAACAAAGATCTCCGAGAGAAGATGGGGAAATACCACGAGGCCTGGGCTAAAATCACCCAGCAAAACAAGAGTTGAGGGAGGAAAACAAGCGGCTCCAGTCTTACGTATCGGAGATGGAGGCCTCGGGGATGGTTTTGAAAGAAAAGGTTACCTCCCTTGAGGAGGGGAAGATTGCCTCGGAGGCAAAACAGAAGGAGTTGGAGCGCAACTTGTATCAAGCGCTTGGCCAAGTGGATGTTTTCAATGAGGGAGCTGTCAAGAGCTCCGATTTCGGGGGGCATCCCCTCCGAGGAGATGCAATAGAGGATAGCTGCTGCAGTGAAGCAAGCCCAGGAGGAGGCCACTACCCAAGTTAAAGAACTATATGTCCGAAAAAATCACGGATATATGGTCGGACACGTAATGTGGGGGTTCCTTCAATGCTTCGGGCAAGTGCGCAGGAAGATATCTCCCAACGTAGACCCGCGTCTCATAAATATAGCGGAGATGGAGAAGCCTACGCTGGAACAAGCTTATGATCTTTTTATTAAGAGTAGCTCTCAGCTTCCTCCTTCCTCTGCTGCCCCGAGTCGGGTTCCCATAACTGCTGTGATCCCCCTACCTACAACCCGTGCTCCTCCCGGTACGAAAGCCCCTGCTGATCCTTCTGGTGCCTCCCCTTCTACAAATGTTCCGGTTCTATCCCCCGCAACTGGGCCAAGCTCTCCTTCTACGAGTGCTCTACCCCCTCCCTTCTTAGAGGCTTTTTATTATCGTTAAGCACAATTTGTACTTTGTTTTTTATTGAAATGAAACTTATTTTTTCCGTATTAATAGTCATAGCAACTTTTCAGCACATTATGAATACTTGGGTCCTTTCCTTTAATTGTCGAAATTAAGATTGAGAAATGAAGTTCATTCTTACTGGCCAAACAAATTACTTAGCATAACGTGCCCGTTCGCAGTGCAAACTTTGGAGATACGTTTTCTCTAAATAGAGGTATCCCCCGACACGCCCTCGTGGCTATAACATAGTTTGGGCAGCTCAAACTTAATTCGATCATCCGAGGAAAGATTCCTAAGTATATATAGGTGCTTGGAGTTAAGTGAATATTCTCACGTACTTTTAAAGAACCACTCCGATAGGATTATTCATATCCTGGTTACTTTAATTATACAGACTTTTTTCCAAAAAGCCTTCGAGAAGGGGGCACGAATAAAGGTTCTCCAGGTAAACGCCCCCGAAAAACCTCTACGAGGCCACCAAACCATTTCTTCTCTTTCCTTTACAAGTCTTTTACAGACTTCACTTGCTCGGATTTCGATTTCCGCAAACTGGACCACTCCGCCGGAAATGAATGTCTAATCAAGCGTAGAGTTGGGAGATTTTACCCAAGAAATGGGCAGAGAGAAGAGCAACAATCAGAAAATCTTATGATTTTTAAGGAGATATCCAAGATTGGGATCGAATCATGTGAGTTTGGTGAAATAAAAACTTATCTTCGGAGCGTATCTCCTCGTGGCAGTAGCACCTGCTTTTCGTTTTGATCTTGGCAGCGATCCCTTCGGGTTTGCTCAAGGATACAATGACGTTCCCACAGACGGCGCCACTTTGTTAACGGGTTTGGAATTATTCCCTATTTAACTGAAGATATTTTTATTGGGTTGGAACGCCTATCCCGACCCGAGGGGATTGTTGGTTTTTATTGATTTGGGATTGGACTCGGATATTTTCCGAGGTGCCTACGTATCCCCCGATTGGGAATCAAGCTACTCGTAGTTCTTGTTCTTGGTGTTGATTATTTGGAGTATGTCGATTTTATTGATTATGTTGATTTTATATCTGTTGGAAGAGTTGCTCCTTGTGAAGCCTTCAGAAAGAAAGGAGTTTGCCCTTTCCCTTGAAGCCTTTTTTAGTTCTATAGAGAATATAGTTCCCTTGGGAGCACCCCCTCATCTGTGAGTTTGCTGCTTTTGCCTTTTATAGAAGTCTTTTAGGGGCAGGTGTCACCGTGCATGTGTTTAGTAAATACACGTGTCGCTATGCATGCGTTTAAGGGATATATTTGATCTGTTGGGTATATCTGCTAACGGGGCACTGATTAGGATGGTTTATCCTTTCCGATAGCTTCAATATGTTCTGATGAGCTGACTCTTTAGTTTTTTTTCTCTCCGAGGGGTAGTACCTATCGGAAACGTTGGATAAGAGGAAGGAACATTCGTCCGATGCTGTTGTAGTTCTGATAGCGGTTTATCTTCGAGATACCTTCTTCTTATGTGTACTCCGATAGGTGTTTATATCTTGGTCTCGGGTTCCGCGGGTTAGGCAGGGTTTCCGAGGGGTCTATTTTGATTTCCTAGGGCTTCACTCTGTCTTCGTGAAGTGATATTTGGTGATATTTGGAGGGTATAAGGGGTGATCTCGTATCCCGGGGGACTCGGGGTCCTCACTGTACGATACGGGTATTTTGCGATTGCGAGTACAAATCATATAATAATATATCCGGCAATTTTAGTAATCGAATTATAGTATCTTTTAAGCACATGGATTTTTACCTTGTTAACAAGTACTATATCTGGGACCGCATCCGGAAAGGCTTGAAGAACGACCCGACCGGTGGCCAAGAACATCATGGAGTTCGCCAAGGGCATATTGTTTTTCACAAAGAGCAACAATTTATTTGTTACAAAGTGGGGCATCCTAAGGCATTAAATCATGCAAGAATCACATGACTCATGTTGGGCTGGGCATCGGGGGATGCAACGCACCCCGAGCTGACCCGCGAGAAGACAAAAAATAAGGTAAGGGAAAGAAATCCTTCTCCATGGCCTTGGCCGAGGAAAGCTATCACTGGTCGCACATGAGAAGTGAAATGGAGGCTTACGTGCGTATGTGCTTTATCTGCTAGCAAGACAAGGTCGAGCAGAGGTTGTCGGCGGGACTTTTGAACTCACTGCCCATTCTAGAGCACCCCTTCGAGAGCATCTTTATGGACTTTATCACTTCCTTGGCCAAGTCCGAGTGGTGTGGGACAACTATCGTCGTAGTGCATCAATCTTCTAAGTATGCAATTTTCCTATCATCGCCCACTGACGTGACCACAAACGAGACGACCAAGATATCCATGCATTACGTGGCCAAACTTTGGGGCGTTCTGCGGACTATTGTGAGCGATAGGGATCCACATTTACGGGCAAATTTTGGTCTGAGTTGTTTCGACTGTTGGGTCCAAGCTTTCTGATGAGCGTTTATTTAGCGTCATTTTAGTACTCATTTACTTATGCTTTTGTATAATTCTTAGTGCATTTGTTGGTTTTATGTTTTTAAGGATTTTATCGAGTCACGACCAAACGGAGCTAAAAGAGCACAAAATGGAGGTTTTTGGTAACAATGCGTCACGCCACTACTTAAAGGGCTATGACGCTACGTAAAGGAGGCAAACCCTAATCGCCAGAATAAAGAAGTCCAAAAGTCAGCCCATACCGAGGAAAGAGCATCGCGATACAGGGAGAGTTGCGCGACAACACCACTGAAGTCGAGTGCAGTCGAGCAGCGGAAAAAAGCAGAACGCAACAGAGGAGAAACAAAGAGTGGCGCGACGGGGCAGAAAAGTAGTGCGAGCCGCTCTGGTACCATGATGGCGTATCGTTTGATACTTCTGCCCAACCTCAAGATTTATCCGGTGTTTCACATAAGCCAACTCAAGCTATATTTCGAGGACCCGGAGGATCCATGCAGAGATATCTTTAGGCGTGAGCCACTCGCCATCATCACATAATTCGATAAAAAGGTGGAGCAGATCCTCGTCGACCGAATTGTCGAGCACCGAGAGGTAAAACCTTGGCGGGAATACTTAATCTGATGGAAGGAACTATTAGAGGCGAAGGCAAGCTAGGAGAATGACGACGAGTTGTGGTAGTTTCTAGACGATATTCAAGCGTTTTGGGGTTCCCAAACATTAGGGACATCGCTTATTCCCCTAAGGGAGGATTTAATAGGCGGTGGCACTTCTCTCCGGTATGTATGTAGGCGACCGCATCATGCAGCCATTAACGCATCTCATACACGCAAGGTGCCGCAAGCACCAGTGCCCTATACAGGGACGGGCCGATCCAACAACCTGAGTTCTGTGGTCGCCTCGCAAATTTTCCAACATTTAGGCTCTATCCTCCAAATAAGCCGCATTTAGATCTTCTTTGTATATAATAATGTTAGAATCCTCTAAAACCTAGCTAGAATTGGTCAACTTATTTTATGGTAAGAAGTATAAGCTTTTCTTTAGGACCGTTATATTAGATTGATCTAGACCGTTCATTAAGCTCAACTCCTTGTATAAATACCCCTTAGCTTTCACTTTTTTAGACATCAAATAAAACTTTTCAGCTCACTTGCATAGCTTTCAATGACATAATGCTTAGCCATTCATATTTTAAGCTTCACGTTGACAATTCAACCTAGTTGTTTATTTTAATTATTTTGAAAAAAAAATTATTATGTTGAATTTCAACTACATAATTCGTACTTGAAAAAAAGATAACTTTATTTATAAATTGACATGCCACATTTTTTCGTAAACAACCTTATGGGAAAATAGAGGAACACGTTACCTTTAAAATGTTTGCACATTGGGTTCTCAAGAAATCAATTTATGAGGGTTGGTTGGTAGAACAATATCTAATAAACTTCAAAACATTTATTAGATTTTATGGTTCTGCTGATACACCAAGGGCACTACCAACAAGTGATACAAATCAAACATAAATCAATTCACTAAATGGTCACCAACAAATCTTGATTGTTACAAGAACAGTGGCAACTGGCGACTAACATAAGTAGGTGCACAAGTAAACATATTTGTTTGTTTACATGCACATGCGACTGCTAAATATACTGAAAGAACTAGCTTTCATAGGGTTTCAACCACGAGTGGTGCTTCAGGAGCTAACAACAATTTTTTCATGCATTAAACGACTTTCCAAGATCGAGTCATCTCTGAGAACAATTTTGTAGCAGAAGCAGCTTTTCAAGCCAACCTGATTTTGGTAGCACTAATGAGAACCATCTTTTACCTATTGAAAGTTCCATATCACACTAAACTTGCCCACAATTGCTACAAGACGCCGCTCTTGCCTTCCATTCTCAATTACCTAAGCAATGACAAAAAAAATTAAGTGATAAAGAGATAATATCACATGTAATGATAGAGAAGCAGTGCAATCAAAGCATACAGTTGCAGCATCATATGGTTTTGAAAAACGGAAAACAACAAAACATCTTTGACTAGATCAAACTTTTGTGGCAGAAGTGTTAGTTCAAGTAAATGGTTACAATAAACAGTATTATTGGAGTTCTTACACATTTTCAGTTCTACTAGTAAAACTACAACAATGAACAACATAGTAGGTAAAAGGAAACAAACACATTTTCCATCTATGGAGTTAATTTATACTAACATTCTCCGGAATAATTATGGTGCAGCAGTAGACTGATCAAGCATGGATGAGAATACGAGGTGAAAGCTTTCCATAAACTTCTGGCATGTCGTCATATGCTTTCCATGCTTCAATAGTAATCCGCATAATCCGAACTTCAACCTGTCTCTCGAGTCACTTCTGCCAACAAATTTAAAATCTTTTTGATGATTGATTCTATTTATTATTGCCATATACCACAATTGAAGTTTTTTGTGATAAAAATTGTTTTCATAATCCATACACGACGAAGCTATGAGGAAGGGCATTGTTACATTTTTGGAAAAAAAATGTCAGAAAATTCATCCTTCATTATTTTTTACTAATTTAAACCTAATTAATAAAATAGGTTAGATGTGATTTAGAGTTTTTTTATTATAATATGGGCCTGAAGATCGCATGATACTTAGAGGAGACTTTGCAAATATAGGAACATGTTACCTCCCAAACTGCTTGCGCATGGGGTTCTCAAGGAACTAGAAGAAAATGAGAAAGGATCATAAATTAATTTTTGAGGGTTGGCTGGTAGTGGCAGCAAAGGTGAATGTTAACTTACATTTAGCGATGACCAAGATTGAGCTCAACATGGGCAAAACAAAAACGATGTACCAACCATTACTATCCTAATGCATGCACAAAGTTTAGTTTGTATTTAGCATCAATTTTGCTCTTTTGCAAGCTTCAAACAACTTATAAGAATTTAAACATAAACATGTCTAGTAACTTACAACTCAACCCACATTCAAGAACAACAGGCTCAGTGCATTTGGATACTTAGCATTAAAATAAAGTTTCTAAAACCTCCATATATAGAATAAACCAATCATAAATCATATGACCCACGTAAGAAAAATTATGCATTGATACATTTCTGAGCCTCTACCAAAAAAGTTCCATTTTAGCAAGGCAAAATAAGTAAAATCCTACGAAATAAAGAGGGATATAAACAACTGAGAATGGAGAACAAATAAGAGTAAAAGCATAACAATAAGAGTGGAAGAAAATACAAGCGTACCCACAAGAATTGAGCATTATGAAACTTGTTTGCTCCAGCCATATGTGAATCTAGGGGAGTCAACTTCAACAATCTTGGTGCAACAATTATGTTGCACAGTCGACTAGTAAAACCAAGGATGAGAACATAAAGATTGGTTTTAGTGGAAAATCAAGTGACCCAACCACAATCGACCCATCACCAAGCAAAGTACTGGAAATTATTTCCCCTAAAGAACTGATGCCCCTGAGCCCAATTCAAAATAGGGTACGCATATCCCAATGACATAACCTATTGCCATCCAAACTCTAGAAAGTCGACCCCGAGGGACCAAATTGAGCTCCTTTACTATCATTCGTAATATCCCTCATCGAAGTATCAACTCCATCCTTCTCAAATTTCCACTCGCTAACAATTCTTCCAGTCTCAATATCAAGCTGATGCAAACCCTTGGAATGTGGTTTCCCCTCGTCATTGGGACTCATGGGAAGCATATTTTGTCTCTGCTCTCATAAGCAAAGCCTTCTTAGGAGTCGAATAACTAGTATTAACATCAACCTTCCTCTCACTAGACCTCCCATCATCAGAATTCACGTAAATGCTCTTTCCCTGAATCCCATGATTATAATTAATTCCTCACAACCTGAATCCCTAAATTACTAACCAAGAAGCAATTTTCAAGAGCACCCATCGCCAAGCTCTGAATGGCACCGATGCCTGCCATAGCAGCTTCCTCAAATTCCTCAGTCAAATCCTGGCTTTCACCATATTTTCCTCTTTCACTTTCGGTGGAGTTTTCACCAAACTCTCCTCAACATCCTCCCCCATGGAATCATCAGCAGTCTTTGATTTCGCTCACCCGACTATAAAATCCTTCCCCAAAACCTTGATTGTTCTCATCATTTGCATCGTACATATATGTATTCTCAAACAAACAATCCTTGTACTTCTTGACGAATCCCGTTACAGATTCTAATCACCCAAACCCCGTTTACCAAAAAATCGACGCGTTTTTAATCCTTGAACGCCTTCAATTGCAAACCATCATCAATTTTAGCCCTAACTTTAGTCCTAATTCTCAAAACCCAGTGACAATTAGGGTTTGATTCGTCATTTTCATCGTCGGAATCATCTTCCTCTTCATCAGGCAACTTGATGAAGGAGAAGGGAACAAGCATTTCTGCAATGACCTATTTGAAGCTGGCGATGTTGCCGCCCACGTGGAGGTAAAGCTTCATCGCATTCTTTGGAGTTGGATTCTGGCTGCTGTTGTATTTGAGTTTTAGGGCTTTAAGTTGGGATTTGACTTCGTTGATTAACGACAGCGTTTGGGGGGGGGGGGGGGGGGGGGGTTGTGATCGGAATTTGTTGGTGGAGTGTTGTAGGTTTTCTCAGATTCAGATTCTTTACGGACGGTTTTGTCAAATTCGACGTCGGAATCGGAGAGATCTAGTTCTTGTCGGCTGTGTTGGGCGCCCATTACGACAGCAGTTTGGTGTCGAAGAGAGAGAGAGAGAGGGGAGGGAGAGAGAGTTTGCAAGTTCAAACTTTAGGCACCTTGGGCGTTTGGGCTTTATTGAGGGATTTTGTAAGGATGAGATTTGAATTTAATTGCCATGTTCGCATGGTGTATGATATCATGTATAACATTAAGGCAATCACCCTCAAACATGTCGTTTTGCCAACTCATACAAATTGTCGTCTTAATTGCCCAGAGTGCCGCAAATGCTTCAATGCAAGACAGCTTCAAAATGCGGTCATCCGACGTTCGAGCTAAGTTATCGTCACTCCACCGCTATCACGTGTAACAACTCCGATCCCACAACATTCTCATCCTGAAACCGAGCGCCATCAAAATTAATTTTGATAATATCACCAACTTGCGCCTCCCAGGTTGTAGGGTCCAAAAGTGGTGCTACACCATGGTGCTCAATTCCACCTTCTCATCCTCAAACCCAGCTGCTCCCCCGCCAAAATCTCGCTCCTATTCTCTCACGGAGCCCAACAAATAGTGCAAATAGTACTCCCCACATCCTTCGTCTCTGATCAGAAATTCCCTTCAAATCAATCCGTAATAGCGCAAATAATACTCACCTATATTCCTTCTCTTATGATTTGGGATCTACATATTATATAAATATTGAACAAGAGTTTCAGAAAGTGATTATTTTAACAAACCCTCTACTCTAAGCCGCTAAGTAGTCCATTGTGGAGATCATAAAACAGAACTCACGAAGTATGTGAATCATTTTTTTTTTTAAAAGTATGTGAATCAGGTTTTTCCTATGAAAGTCAATTAATAAGCATTTTGATGAACGGGTAAAGCACTAGTCATGTGTAATCAAGAATATAATTAACAATAGGTTGTAAAAAATCTAATTAAACCAAGATATTTTTTTAGGCTATGCTTCTCTTTTTTTGCCGCTCTCCTTTGGCGTTAATCTTACTCATTAGGTTGAAATTTGAAGAAACGTTGAACATCTATGAATACTCTACAACAGGAGATAAAACAAAAACTTGAGACAGAAGAGTGGGTTATACATTAGTAATTTGTTTATTCTTAATTTACTATGCACTTGAATCAAATTTACATTGCATACTTGCATCTGAGGTCACGAAACGTTTCAACCTCGTATCAACTCTGTTGTTGTATATAATTATGTAGTATGCACCTTATTGCTCCCAAACAGCATAATCCATACCAGAGGTCGCAAGCTTAAAACTAGGTGGAACCAAATTCCCAAGATCCATTTTTGGACCAATTTTCATAATGACTTTATCATCAATCTTTGCCATATATAAATCTGCCTCAGCTGCCAGAATCTCAACTTTGCTCGTTGCTGATATGCCATTCCTTGTTCTTATTGCACTCAATTTTGAAATCTCATCCTTCTTTCCCCAATCAAAAAAATGATCATAAAACTGCAAAAAAGTTATGCAAAATTAATTAGGTGATTAAAACTAAACATTATAATTACTCAAACCACCCTATAATTTGAAAAGTGGCTCACAATGCAGGGGATTCCAGGGTGAGTCAAAATATAAGCATATCCCTGCATAACTTTATCCGCCGGGAAAGGCCACAGCCTCTGCTCGACCCCGTGTCGTGGTTGTCGACAAACGTCACCCCATTCGCCGGCATAACACCAATCAACCCTGGCGGTTTCCCGTTACCGCCCTTCAACCGCCACAGCTCCCCCTGCACCGCCGCTTGAAGCACCCCCTTCGTTGTAAAATCAAACGCTTTCACCTTCCCTCCTCCATCCGCCGCCCACCTCGCCAAGTCTCCCCTATGCTGATCCTGATTATACTCCGGCTTCCCGTCTCCACCGTACGCCAAAGAGTTCCAAAGCTCCCCAACCGCGAAATCCGGCGACGTGTTTGCCATGTATATTTTTGTGATACTTGGCGAGTATCCCTTTACGAAGTCGAATCGCCACCCTTCGAATCCAATGTCGTTTTTTAGCCAGTTGAGCCAGTAGGAGAGTTCGGTTTGGACTCGGGGGTTGAGGTGGTCGATGTCGGGTGCGGCATCATAGCCTTCGCCGGAGTCGGGGTTGCCGGTGCCGTCGGAGTATTGTATGTCGTCTTTGCAGATGAGGGATGGGCCCCAGTCGAGGCGCTCGTCGGGGGTACCGCCTTCGAATAGGCAATAGATTCCGCGGGAGTCTTTGTTCTCGGCGGTTCGATGGTTTATGACGATGTCGGCGACGGCTTTGATGTTGTTGGAGTGTAGTGTTTTGATTAGGGATCGGAGTTGTTCGGAGTTTCCGTACTTTGATGCGTCAAGGTCGTACAGTCTTCCGGGGAGGTAGCCTAGGAAGATAGATATATAATGTGAGAACTAAAAAGGTGACAATGGCATATATAATGTCATAATCTTAAACACATACGCTCCTCTCACTGTGTATTGGCTAAAATAACCTACTTGTTGTATGCAAACTCATCGTACATCACCACTACGAAATAAGTTTTTGACTTTAATGACAAACTTGTTGTGCCACCTTATCTTATCGAATTTTTGGCCTTTTGAGTGATGAATATTATGAATAATGCGCAAAATATACTAATGATAATTTAATACGTGGTTGAGAGACACATTACTCCTCCATTATAACATAAAGAGATAAATTATCCCTTGCGACTTATGAAATAGAAAATTACCCGTGTATATATATATTTGGAATACACTATAAAAAAATACACATGCAGTAAAGCTTATTCAATTTGTATTGTAATGAGATATTTAGCCATTTCATAAAAAAAAAAAAAACTAAATTAACTTATCTATTTATTTATTTTTGATGATGAATTATATTTTGTTTGTTTTCAATACCGGGTGTTTGCCAAAAGCCAAAAAGAATGGCAACAATTTTTGTATCATACGCACTGACAAAAGAAATGCTTGTCTTGCATTGTCACACACTATTTCATCTCTCTTTCCTTTTCTTCCACGAATTCTTTGCTTATCACATGTAGCACATGATTACTGCTACCAAAATCCCGTAATAATGTTATAGCATAATATGTTTATGAAATGATCTTCAGTAATTTACTCTTGTGATTGCTCTAATATTTAGTAGAATTTTTAATCATATGTTTAATTTTGATTTAGATCAACTTATAATGAATCTGAAGAGAGGGTTCTTCACAATTAAATGAATTAGTTGACGTTACCTTGGGGTGCAATTGAGTGTGAGGGAGGAGGCAACCATACATGAGTTACTCCAGCACTAGCTATGTCAGGTACAAGACCCAGAAGCGAGTTGTACCACCCTCCTGCTTTATTACTTGACTCCCAGTTGAATCCCTGTTACCATATCACAAACATAATATTATTTTTTGATTATTGAGCTGAATGAACATGTAATAAAACAATATTAATGGAGTTGTCAAAATACCTGGAAAAGTATAGTTGGAGTAGCAAAGAAGGGGAAGAAAGCTAAAGCTATAAACAGACAAGAAAGAAAAGATAGAATATTATTAGTCATGGTTGAGTCGTTCTTCTTTCAATATGCTTGAACACAAATGCTATGATAAGATTTTGTATATATATAGTGTGATAACCACGTTACTTTTATAATTTATCTTCAAATAAAATTAAACTAGTTTTATTGATATAATTTATTTTCTATATTCTTATATCATGCATGAGTTATGGAGTGATTTTCTCGTTTTGAGTATGTCCGTTATGATGACATCATTTATAGTGAAAGAATGAGAAATGAAGTACAAAATATAGTGTAATTCCTGTGGTAATTTTGTAATTCTCTCTTTCAATTATCTTGTGAAAATATAAAAACATGCAATGGGTTCTTCACTTTGGAATTTTGCGATTTTCTCCTCACGTAAAAGTGGCTTCTCTTTTCAGCAATCAAAATTTCTTTTACTTTTTTTTTCTTTTACTTTTTATGCATCTGTTTCATTTTGTGGCTCTTTTTCTCAAATTCTGTAACGCAGTTAACTCCTGTGTCTCTATCTAGCTCATCAATGTGAAAAGGGAATTGGCCGTCATGACACAATCATGGGTAATATTTTATCGAGTTCTGCTAGCCTGACCGTCCCTCTTAGGGACAGTCATACAGTCCCAATTGTATTAATTGCAATTTGGTGTTTTGTGATGTTTAAATTCTCTTAAAAGTCCATCATATTTAAAACTTAGTAAAAGACCCCACATTTAATAAATTAAAAAAGCATACAAGCATACTACATATACAATATATGCAATATCCTGAGAGGCGAATTGCCAGAAAACTCATTATTATTTACTACGCAAATTATTGCTACCCATGATGAGTACTTGAGGAAAAAGGATATTGTTTTCCATTAATATTCATAGAAAATTTTTGAAAAGAAAAATTACATAATATAAATATAGAGACATAACGTCTCTTAATTTTAAAAGCATGTTCCCTTCAACAAATTGAAGTAAAAATCTTTTATATAATATAATTGTTTGATGTTAGATTAATTATATTGATATTTAATTCAAGAACTACTATTTTACTTAAAGATGGGTCATGGGAGACCTCCAATCACGATTTCAAGGTGATTTAGATTGTTAATATATGTATGCATATATTTATGTATTACTTTAACAATAAAAGAGTTACAAACTATTTTGTTGTACATTACAAGGTATATAATATCTATTTATGAATTTAATTTTTAACTTGCTTTTTATTTAGGAAATTATAATGTTATTTTGATTTTTAAGGAGCTACCAAGTTAATATATCTTGTCACATTGGATAAAAAAAATTGAGCTACGATATCTTCAACCAATTGACAATATTTTGTATTTTGTTTAAGTACTTCTAACTTAAATTTCTCAATTTAATATGCTAACATGATTAATATTTCTTTCTTTTCTTTACACACACACACACACACACACACACATATATATATATATATATATATATATATATATATCATACAATGAAATAATTAGCATGTAGCAAAATACAAAGCTTTTGCCAAATTCCATTAGTCTTTTTTATGTTTTTTTTTACTAAAATTTATTTATGATATACAATGGTGAATGTTTGATTAAATGTTCAAGTGTATTTTTTGAATTAAATATTTCATGATTCAATTTCTGGTGTTGTGGATTGTTTTTCAAAATAAATTTGACTTATTGAGTAATAAAAATTGTAAATAAACTACATCACCTTTCACTTTAAACAATACAAAATAGCGAGTTTGAATAATATCAAAATTTTGAGGCTTAATTTGAAAATAAGAAGGTTGGAACAAGAATACAGGCTAAGTCCGTTTGCTCATATTTTTTTAAACCATTAACTATCAAAGAAAAATAAAATGAAAGTGGGACTGTGAGACTGTAGGACTGTCACAAAAGCATTTTCCTATTTTATCTGATGTTTTTTAGTTACGAGGTCTCATCAGTCGTTTTTCAGTTAAGCTTATATCAATGTGAATGAGAGGAAAAACATGGGTTTTGCTCCAGATTCGGATATTGTTATATCCATCAGATGTGGGCCAAATGAAAATAAAGTTTCCAGCATTTTGTCAAACTAATACAAAAGGCTGAAATTCCACGTTTTCAAATGTAGTAAAATTTTCCTTTGTTTCCAATAACTTCATAATAATTCATATTATGCAGACAGACAGACACCACACAACTATCAATAAGGCAATACGTATGAACTCGAGATACAGAATCTCCCTAAATTATATGATTGAGAAAAAAAAAACCTTTAAAATATAGTTACATTCATAGAAATGAGTCATACTTTTATGAGTACTATGTTCTGTTATATGCAAGTACTTTATCACAAGTACATAGATGTGCACAAGTTCTACGCCGCCCTTCATACATGTTGCATGGTCAATACCTCTTTCTATTATCAACAACCTGCAACTCGTAAAGCTTGTCCGTCATATAGCTTCAAACATACAAAAGCTCCAACTAGATGATAAATTGAACTTCTCACCATCCTACTCCCTTGTCTATAAACTAACCACAAATATGAAGGACAAAGATATACCACAACGAGAGAGAGAGAGAGAAATACAAAAGAAGAGTGAGAAGATGTAACTCTGAAGCGTGATTGCATTTAAGCTTATGAGTGTTGTAAATTGTTATTTGTGTTGAATAAAAGAGTATGTTTAACCCAACAATACAAACTAGACATAATAAGTAGGTTGATATAACTCAAACTTTTTCGAGTTTGTTAAATATTATGGCAATTTCTCCCTCTAATACATTTTTGTTTCTTTTTAAAATTCTTTTGGTTGGAGTACATATTTTTTTTTTAAAAAAAACTATGGCAGTTCTTCTCCGGTTGTTGGATCTCGGCCAGCCAAAGTGCGAAGGGCTCGTGAATGCGGTGCGCACATCGTTTGATTTTGCTTGCGTGCCTGCCGCGCATTGCTGGTGGATGGTGCAGTCTCATGTTCATTGGATCAAGCGAAAGTGTGACCGACTGTAAAATCCTTCCATGTTGGAATATGCGGTATCCCTGACGCTTCAAAACACTAAAACTCTTGAATCTCGACCTAAAACTGACATAATTCGTAGTTGGTCTCCCAGCTCGCCTCACAGTCCCTTCTATCGGAGTATGTATTCTCGCTGAGGCTCGATCCGTCAACGCTTGACGGTCCGCTCGGTAAGGACCTTACAAGTTATGGTCATGGTGTGGTGTTAATAGCGTTCTCATTGCATTTCATAGGTCATGTGTTCAAAACTTGTTAGAAAAAATTAATTTTTTGTTAGATTTTTCTTAAGGAGCGCATAACTAACAAAATCAATATCTCTAGATAATCTCAATTCATCACTAAATGTAAAACGAAAAAGTTCATCTTTAATTTCTTATACACTTGAATAAACACCTATCTTTCCCTTAAACCTTCAATATCAAATTTTGAGATATTTAGCATGTTGTACTAAATTGTATACAAAGAGTATAAATTTTATAGTTTAATTTTATTTTTTAGTAGATGACAGTCCTGTGCATCCAAACCAAACTTATTATTTTTATATGTCTGTTAAAGTTTTCTTTTTCTAGTTCTATAGACAAATAAATATTTTAATCAAAAGAGAAGCATGTATATTCCTAATAGCTCGTTTACATATGCTATTGATCAGATTTATTTTCACAGAATTGTAGAGCTTAACTTCGATAACATCTTTATTTAACATTTAATCTTTATTATTTTGTATCAAAAGGTAAATATTTTTTATTCTATTATATACATTTTAATATATATATATATATATATTATTTAAGTTAGGGAAAAAATTTCATATTAGTAACCCAACTTTGGCCATTTTTGCACTTACATGGCCAAACTTCTATTTGGTGCTCTCGCATGTCTAAACTTTGCTCTGACTAGCACTCGGTTATCCTAATTTTTTTCCCAGTTAAAATTGAGTGCGCGCGATCAACTTTTGAGAGGCAAAATGTATACTATATTAACACAGCTTAAATTTACTTTATTTGCACATTGAACCCCAAATATTGTGATTTCTTAACAAAAAATGCCACCTTCTCCAAAATAATACACCATATGTTTATTTTTTTACACACTGAACCCAAAAATTTGATTATTTTTAAAACTAAATCTACCATCACCACCACTGGATTCTTGCAAGGTCGACACCGGAATCTCACCGTCTTTGGCTCTTTTTTTCACGCCCCGGCTCCAAAGGCGGAGGCCCGATTCGAGAGGTTCAAATCATTTTGAAAGGTTGTCAAGGTTTTTGGAAGCACAACAACGGTCTATCTATGATAGCGATTTCTCCGACGATTTTTTTTCGATCATTGGTGGTGATGGGTTTGTTGAGACAAAGAAAACTTTGATGCATTTCTCCAAATTTTAAGATGTATTGAGAATTAGGGCGAGAAATTTGATAGGGAATGAGATAAACCTAATTTGAAGAGAGAGAGAGAAGTGGGTGATTTTGGAAAAGAATGACATTTATGTTTTATCAAAACATTGCAGTGGGTAAAGAAACTTTACATGTATTAACCTATTGCACATTTTGCATTTTTAGTTTATTACATATTTTAGAAAATTTGACTATTTTACCCTCTCCAATGAGACCATAAAGCCGCGAAGAAATGACTTTCGAAAGTTGGGATAGCCGAGTGGTAATAGGAGCAAAGTTTACTAGTGAGTTCACGAAATAAAAGTTTGACCACATAAGTGGACCAACAACCAATATTAAGATACTAGTCTGAAGTTTCTCTAAGGCGACAAAAGTCTAGAGGTGGCAATATGGCTCAACTAGTTGAATCTGATTGAGATTCAATAGGTTCAGTTGAGATATGATTGAGTTTATATTGGATCCACATATATGGATCATATATCAACTTCAACTCAATCTCAATCTCAATTTCAATCAACCTCAATTTTTTCTCAATCTAAGAAGAATTTCATAGGTTGAAATTCTCAACCCAGTTTTAACTCAACCTAAACTTCTAAAATTGTACAAATAGTCAAATACCCCTAAAATTTTATAAAATACATTATAATTTATAACCCCCGAAATTCACAAAAAATGGAAAAAAAAATTCCATAATCTAAAAAAAAAGATCCCGATGAAAATAGAAAAACGACGTTTTCATCCTCCAAACGTTGGAATTTGACTAAAATCACGTTGCGTAAGACTTTTGTCTTACGTTATGCTCAAATTGTCGTTTTACTTGAAAAAGTGGTATCATTTGTCGAAACGGACTCTGTTGATCAAAAATAATTCTGCTGGAAGTAGAAAAACGACGTTTTCACCCTCCAACGTTGGAATTTGACTAAAATCACGTCAAATGGTCGTTTTCACTTGAAAAAGTGGTATAACTTGTCGAAAACGGATTTCGTTGACAAAAAAATCCCGCGAAAAATAGAAAAACGGCGTTTTCACCCTCTAAACGCTGGAATTTGACTAAAATCACATCGGCTTAAGACTTTAGTCTTACGTTATGCTTCGATTACAATTTTCACGAGAAAAAGTAGTATCACTTGTCGAAAACGAGTTTCTAAAAATATACAATACAAATTTTTTTTTTGTGAATTTTACATGTATTGTTTATTCTTTTTTTGTAAATTTTGGTCGTAGTGTACGATTTAGGTGTAGTGCATTTTTTTCATGAATTTTAGGCATAGGTTTGTGTTTTTTGTGTAGTGTAATTTTTTTAACCTAAATTGAATTTCTTAAAAAATAATAAAAATCTAGTTTGGGTTAAAACTTAAGTTGACTTTCGATTTACTTTGCTTCTGCTTGAAATAAATTTCAACTCAAGTGGATCTCAACTGAACCTGGTTGAGTTGGGATACATCTCAACCTCCTTATTCTTACAGTGATATAAATGATCCACAAACCAAGATCCATATTGCCTACTCTACATAGAACTAGTCGAACGAAATTCATGATTTTCAATCAACAGTTCTAAAATTATATAAACCAGGAATCTCGGCCGACTGGTTCGAGCTTCTATAGTGCTGATAACCTAAATATTTCAAATTCGAAGAAAATAAAAGCAAATATTAAAATCAAACCCGTTTTTTCATTTCATATATATTTGAAGTAACTAATCCAGAAGAGAACTTATAATATATGCCAAGTGAATGAGAATCCTAAGTAAGAGTTTCCTATGTGGGATAAACTAAAAAGTATTAGTAGGATGAATCTCAACATGCGTTTATTCCCAACTTGAGTTTTATTCTCCGATCAGCCTAATTTTCCTTAAAACCCCCCACCAATGGCGGCAGAACCGCCGCGGTTCCCCATCACCACCGCCTCCGCCTCCGCCGCCTCCGCCTCCGCCGTGCTCCCAATCCAAGTCGCCGTACTCTGTGAAATCATCTCCACCGTCACGCCCTGTGACCTCGAGGCCCGTTTAACCGCCACCCAAATACAACCCGAACCCGAAACCGTACAGCAAGTCCTTAAACTCTCCTACAGTTTCCCCTCCTCCGCCGCCAAGTTCTTCAAGTGGGCCGGGTCGGCCCGCCAGCACACGGGTTACTCGTGGAATTTAATGGTGGATATCCTCGGGAAGAACAAGCTGTTTGATCCGATGTGGGACGCTATTAGGTCGATGAAGCAGGAGGGTCTGCTGTCCCTTACCACGTTCGTGTCGGTGTTTGAGAATTATTGCGTCGCCGGGAGGTTTGATGAGGCTGTTATGACCTTTGAGGTCATGGAAAGGTATGTGTTAAAGTTTTCGTCTTTTAGTTTTGTTGGCAATTGTTAATTGGTTGTCGAATGATGTTACCTGTGGGAAACTACGCCTGATGACCGTGTACATTGGTGTGCTATACATTAAATCAGCGAGTAGTAGGTTTGGGGTATGGCTCTCCTGTGAAAGCCTCGAACTCAGCACTATGATGAACTTTCGTTATGGAGACAGGGAATGTGAAGCATGTCTGTGTTGGCCGAAACAACTGTAATCCAGCATTAGCCCGACTACCTGATTGAGCGATAAGGCTTTATGCTAATGTAGGGGCACGTCGCTTTTGAATGTTTTACGACTCATCTATTGAAGGTTAATGGAAGTTAAACGTCAAATAGTCCTAGGCTAATAGCAATCCTCAGTTCCTTCACTATTTTCCTATTTATGTACAATGTGTGCTTAACTGTAGTCTGAGCAATTTATACTTTGAGCTATACACTAGAGGAGAAAAGGCGAGTGACTTAATGATGTGTCATTACTAGCAGATGGACTTGTGAGGAACATAACCAGTTAAAGTTGGTTACGCTAATAGGGCTTTGAGAATTCTAAAAATGATGGCCGTAAATCCGAGAAGTTAAAATTTTGTTGGGGCTTATTCGTTGCCTCTGGAATTCTGAAACACGTGCCTTATATGAGGTTTGTAACACGTGGTGCCTATCAATGTAATTGAGAAATGAACTATTACGCTGGCCTATTTTGTTAAGCAGATACAAGGATTACTTATGATCCTATGTTCAATATTTTTCTTACTTGCTCAAAAACAATGAGAAAGAAAGCCAAGCTTTTAGTTCATACTCAATCAGGTAGATTTAATGAACCAAATGAGGATCAAACTGCGTCGAACACACAAACCTCATCTCTACTCATTTGGTTGAGTAGGGCGCCTTTGAGCGGTGTTATGGTTTGATATGACTTTCATCTACGTCTTCTTCGTTTGTTCATGTGCTACAAATGTATGATCTAAATTGATAGTTCTCACATGTCACACAATGCGTATATTGGCTTACCTTTCATAAACCATAATTTTTTTTTTCTTGTTCCGTCCTTGATGGGTGATAAACTTTCACTCTGAACTCTGCTCCCGATGACTTGGTCGAGAGCCTTGAGATTTCACATTTTGCCTTCATAGCTCTTATTCATTTTGATAGTGATATAACTAATTATAAAATCTTCCGAATATCATAGTTGCCAAAATCTTCCGAATATCATAGTTGCCAAAAGTTCATACATTTAAATGCAGAAGTTGCGCCTTGCTATTATTAGTCTGTATATTTGGATCAACTGAGCAGTGGCGAGCACCATTTCTTGCCCATGCTCTTCTTGTCCGAGGCATGTCATTCTCAAATGTGGAACTTTTAGTTATATTCCTATGTTGTTCATTTGTGAAATTTGTGGTGAGAAGCCATTCCTTCACAAATTTGAGTAACTCTTCATCATGTCCTCGCTCTAGTTGTGAAGTTTCTCTCAACTTCTCAGTAATAGTTTTGTTGAACATTTTTCTCTACCCCTTCACAAACTTGAGTAACTCTTCATCATGTCCTCGCTCTAGTTGTGAAGTTTCTCTCAACTTCTCAGTAATAGTTTTGTTGAACGTTTTTCTCTACCCCTTCACAAACTTGAGTAACTCTTCATCATGTCCTCGCTCTAGTTGTGAAGTTTCTCTCAACTTCTCAGTAATAGTTTTGTTGAACATTTTTCTCTACCCTACTCCTCTTATATTTGCTTCATTTGAACCATTTTTAAGTAGGTATCCTTGTATATATTTTCTTCTTTTGGCTTGTTCTTTCCCCCCCTCGAAATCTTGCTATAGCATACAGACAATTTTTTCAAGTAATTGAGTGTTCAACTAAGTGACTGACTCTCAAAAAAATAAATGAAGTGACTATGGTTTTAAAGCCGAAATAAATTTTTAAATACCAGTCATTAATTCTGAATGGTTTATGCTGAAAATATTGTATATATGTCTTTCGATGATGCGCCTTGTATGTTGAAAACTGATGTTCTAGGGAAAAAGACTGGTTAACTTCCACCAAGAAAAGCTACGGTGGAATTGTTAAATATATACTCTTCACTTCACGTGGATATTAAATCAATGCAATATCACTTAGGCTTCCAACTGTCATGGACCTTTTAAATAGAAACTTGAGGAGCACTAGGAACACCTTGAAATGATGTCTGGTTTAAGTTTTCCCACTCATGGACGTTCGCTAATAGAACGCATCAAAGCAGAGCAAGTTTTTTCAGCTTATTTTTCCATGTTTTCTGTTGCCCATAGCAACTGGACAAAGAAAATGATACTGTTATATTTGTATTTTTATTCATTCACTATTACTTTTCTTCACTTTGTGTTTCGACTATTCAAGTGGTTAAGTTTACAGGTATGGGATTCAACCTGATATTATTGCAGTAAATTCTTTACTGAGTGCAATGTGTAGAGAAGACAACAAAACGGCAAAGGCCCTCGAGTTCTTTGAGAAAATAAAAGCTAAGATACCTCCAGATGCAGACTCTTTCGCCATTTTGTTGGAAGGTTGGGAGAAGGAAGGGAATGTAGCCAAGGCCAAAAACACTTTTGGCGAGATGGTGATTCGAGTTGGTTGGAGCCCGAAGTATATGTTTGCTTATGATGCATTGTTGAATACTCTTGTGCGTGGATCACAGGCTGATGAGGCAATCAAGTTCTTGCAGGTGATGAAGGGAAAAGACTGCTTGCCAGGTTTGAGATTCTTCTCCAATGCACTTGACATTTTAGTGAAGCAGAATGATTCTGCTCATGCTATTATATTGTGGGATATAATGGTTGGTAGTGGACTGGTTCCAAATTTGCTAATGTACAATGCCATTATTGGTTTGCTCAGCAGCAATAATGATATTGACAATGCCTTTCGCCTTCTTGATGAGATGGTGTTTCATGGGGCTTTTCCTGATTCTTTGACGTATAATTTGATTTTTGCGTGTTTGATAAAGAATCAGAAGGTAAAAGAAGTGGGTAAGTTCTTTATTGAGATGATCAAGAATGAGTGTCCACCGACCGCTGTAAATTTTACTGGGGCCATCAAGGTCTTATTTGGAGGTGATGATCCGGAGATGGCAATTGAGATGTGGAAGTATATGGCGAAGAACGACATTTCACCTCGTGATGACAGTGCTAATGCAGTGCTTCTTGGTTTCTCTGAGTTGGGAAGGCTATCAGATTTAAAAAGATTTGCAGAGAAGATGATTGATGAAAGAATTATTATATACGAAGCAACAATGACACAGTTGAAGAACTCTTTCAATAAGGAGGGAAGAAATGCACGTGAGACATATGCCCAGATCTCAAGGAAGTGGAAGTCTTCCTATCTTTAACCTTTCTTCTCTAAATGGCCTTGCTGTTTTCTTTTCCTTCATGCGGCGTAGATGATTAAAGTAACTCTAAATATAATATAGTTTCTGATCAAGTTTGCTGCAGACGATTTCTTTCTTCATTGCAATCTTTATTTTCAAATATGCTTGTTTACTAATTACTACCAATTTCTGGTTCTAATCTGATCCCCATTCCGCTTAACCTTTATCATTTGTTTATAATTCTATTGTTATATTCGCAGTTTTCCAATACTTGGCCATCATCCTATGCCTTTTTAAGTTCTGGTGGTGGATGACAAGTCCCATGCACCGTAGGCTTTTATTATTATTGTTTGCCAGTGAGTTTGGTAATCATTAGCATGGTGATGTGCATCGTATGTGGGTCCATCAGAAGTAATAGCCATCATATTGCTTATGCACTGGGTGGCCAATGGGATGTCGGTGTACATAGGCATATGAATAAAGCAGATTATGCGAGTGGGGGACCTGCCTTTTAATAAATTGGCATACAATATAAAACTGCAATGGAAGACAGCAAATAGTTGGATATTTGCTCAGGTTGCATTCAAGGAAGCATGCCTCACTAAACTTTCTGTGAGTAGGAAGTTATCCCTTCTCTCTAATGGCTATTGGAGTCCTCCAGGATCGCTTGTGAGCAGGCTGATGCAGTAAAATTGCTTCTTGTGCTAACTGTGTTATGTTGTTGTGATAATAACATAATGGTTGCTACAACTATGTCTCTGTTCGGTTGACAAGCTGGCTGCATTAGGATGCAGGTTTTCGTAGCCATTACTAATATGGCTGCAGCACTAAATGATGTGCTCAGGTTGTTTATGCTGAGACCGTCGTTTCCTGACTCTTCTATATGATATTATTACTTTGGTTGCTCGCCCGGGTAGACGAGTTGGTTCAGGTTGCGTTGAGATGGGAATACCCAAAATACTCAACGTTATTCCTACTCCCTAATTGTAGAAATCATGTTGGTTTGTCCTGGTCTATATTTAGCCAGCATGCCAATTATTGACCCCATAATGACCAATCTGACAGAATATCAGATTGGAGTGTAGTTGGATATTGCTCCAGAAGGACAAAAGTGCAGCAGCAATTCCGGTTGAGTTTCGCAACTGCCTAGTGGTGTTCGGCACTACACAGGTCAATGACGGAATGATGGGAGTACTGTACGAAGGACGTCCGAGAGCTGTAATCTTTCAATCCAAGATGTAAGGGTTCAAGATCATATGAGTTATTAAATGCCTTTGAACATCAATAGTTTGGAAATTATTGTCAAATATTATGCAACCCATGCAAGAGTGGTTGGTCTATACTAGAATATTGAAAATGCACCAGCCACGAATCTTCTCTTAAAACTATTATGAGTTTGAGCATTAGTTGTTTGCAAGAAGTTTAAATTTGTTTAGATTGCAGTGTAAGAGTGAGAGAGAAGATATCTGATGATTTGTTTGATAAATAGCTTGATAGTGGAGAAAAGAAAAACCAGAAAGTGGGAACTGAGGAGTAAGAAGAAGGCAAGAATTGATTTGTAATTTGGGGAAGAAACTTGAGCTTATAGTTTCTTAATGTTGGTTCCGATTTTTCGGAGTCAATTCTTTCTTTTCCTAGGTCTATTTTTGGTTCTTGTAGTGGGTTTAGCTTATTGGTGTTAAAATGTTCTACCACAGCCTGCTTTTCTAGTGTTAAACCTTTGCTATCAGAGTCATATATTGCTCCTGAAACTCTTGTCAGTTTTCATATATTGCCTGCCCTTAACTTTCTTCCAGTCGGTTTTCTCATGTTGCCCCCTTGTCAGAAACTGCAGACTTCCATCTCAAGAGCTACTAAGATATAAAGAGACAATCTTTCTCTTTACTAGGTTGCTTCAGAGGGGGCCTACTTGGCTCCCTGATAACTAATTTCCTGTTTAAATTGTTTTCTGATGAAAGTCATGGCTTCAGTTCATAGATTTGAGAGCCTTAAAGAAGAGAAGAAGTTAAAAGAAGGTGGATGTGATATAATCTCTGTAGTTTACCATGGTTTGTCTTCTAACAATGGCTTATGTGCATGACATATGTTTTTATGTGTTTGTTTGAAGGAACAATTGCGGCCAAGACTTGTTTAGATAATCTATTGCTAATATAGTAATATATTCATTCATTCCTGAACTACCATTAGCTCACCTTTTGCTCATCCTTCGCTGGATGGATTTATTGGTGCTTCTAGCTACTTAGCAAGTATTGTACAGTAGCTTTATGGTAATCCAATACGAACTACATCAGGAACAATTATCTAGGATGTGTATTGACTGTCAATTGGGTATTTGCATCATTACAAGTTGGATCCCACTTGTTACTGCCATCACTGATTTGTGTCTCAGACTACCATAAATCTACTTACATTGTCCTCTATATTACTAAGAACCGACTCTATGTTCCAACATGGTGCAACCGAATAATCTGGAATGGGGTCAATGGAAGTGAAGCACTGTAGGTTCTGTTTCTGATGCATTTTCATTGCTTTGTTCTTGTAACAGTGGTCAAGCCTGCCGTTTACCCTAAATAATGTCTGTAATGCATTTTTTATTTTTAATTCTTGCTATAGTTGCAAAAACTGTGGTTCGCCCACTCAAACATTGTTGTAATATCCTGGTCGAAGAAACAAGCTTAGTTTATCTCTGATTACTGAAAGTCGTCCCTTCTGTTTTTTTTTTGATGAATGCCCTTTCTGGGTTATCCATTATATATCAGTTAGCATCAACATCGTTTCCACTTTCTACGCATATGATTTTGTTACAGTTCCAACGTCATTGAACACTTCGCCAATAGAGCCATTAAAAGATTTTATTTTTTTACGTTCCAAAACATGGTTCATCACGAAGACGTGATACAGCACCCAAACTCTTTGTTAATAATGTTTTTCCAGTTGAGCTCGGATGGTCGGATCTAAACCCTGTCGGTAATAAGGCTAATAGAGGAAATGGCGTTCATTCAAGTAATTCAGATTAACAAGTTGACGCGATTTACAGAATACCAAATTGACATTATTCGGTCTAACTTGAAGCTATACCTTTATGAAAAAAGTATTTTATGTTTTGATTTATTTTAACACGGCATGCCACACATCACAGAAGGTGTCGTTTTCAGAAATCTATGTGCACGGCGTTTTATTAAATATGGACCTAAATTTAAGTATAGACTTAAAAGTCAAGAAAAATAAAAGTGACGAGTGATAACCATGGACCACAGTTACCAGTCAGGCATCCACAAACAGCTGCTGTGCTCATTTACGAGAATTATTGAAGACTAAAAGACCAATGTGATTCTCAATACACACATTCTCAATACAAGTACATGATATGAACGTTAAGGTATCAAACACCACTAAACACCGGCAAATGCAATCTCCAGAAGCATCTAAACTCAACTCAGAACAAACAGTAAGTATTATTAAACCATCTTCCGCCTTAACTTTTTAATTGAGAGCCGCAGTACGATAGCAAGAGAAACCCCGTTTTATATAAGAAATTAACAGTAACCAACAATATTTCAAATACGAACACAATTTCTGATCGATACAACATAGAACTACAATATTGGTGATGCAGATACTCTGGCTAGCAACCTTGCTCACAGCTTTGATGGTTTGGGGAAAATGTCGGGCGAAAATTTCTGTGCGGCACTCATACTACCCTTTATCTTAATTGCACCCCTGCATTATTCCAGACATAACCTGAGTTCTATATGTTTCACATAAGGCAAATCATAGATATGGATTAGCAAGAAAAAATGGAGCACCTCATGAAAGCAATTTGAGGATTCATCTTTCCAGAGGCAATCTTAATCAAATCGTCATCCGTAAAGGAGAAGGTCGCATCTGGCTTCCCGTCTTCGTATTTCCCTATAGTGTGAAACATGATTCGAACCTTTAAACTTAACATCGACCAGGGAGTAAGCTATCTCTTATTACTCGTGGATTTCTCGCATAATTCCTCTCTACCTTAATGCTCATTTCAGTGATTGGTACCAATGTTTTCTTCCTGCGTTTTCTAACAATATTTCCAGATCAACTAGGGGAAATGTTCGAACCACTTATCCGTAATTTTTCAATTAATTTGGCTATCAACCTATGAACCTATGTGCTCACGAACACAGACACCGTGACACATATTTTTCAAACAAATTTCTATAACAAAGTATCCGACGCGCCAACACAACACAGACACGTGTGATTTTTTGAAGCGTCGGTAAGTATCTAACACATCGATTTAGCAAGGTGAATTAGCAATTCAGCTGTAAATTGAGAATAAGATGGACCCCACACACTCAAACAAAAAAACAATCCCCAAATTGAGTAGGAACAAAACCCTAACCTTCTTTGACCTCGCCTTTCTTCAAATCAACCACATAAGACTTCTCATTAAACCCAAGTTTCTGCACAAATCAAATCAAATAAAAAATCGTCAAAAATCACAAAACCCATCACAACAGGAAAAGGATTCATAAACAGTAGATAACTACTGACCTTGGGAGCAACATTAATCTGATAAACGAGGTTGATTTTCTTAACGAGAGCTTTACCAGCATCAGTGCCAACGTGGAGCTTCATCTGATCCATCAAAGCATCACTCTTCAGCTTATCCGAGCTCGCCATGAATCTTTTTTTTTTTTAATTAGGAAAAACTAAGAATAGAAGAAGTAGTTGATCGTCAAATGGGAAAATAATGGAGTTTAATTATTTTTTATAGGCATTAAATAAAATAGGGTTAGGTACGGTATGGGCGTTGAGTGATAACTGATATAAGTAACTGCAACCGCCTTACCAGTTTGCACGCAATTCAAAGGACAACTAACTGTTATTAATATAATATGTTGAACATGTTTTATTTTCTATTTGTAATATATTGAATTTTGCTTCTATTCATTATTATTTTGGGATTTATTTGTAAGTTTATTTTAGATGTTGTTTGTAAATTAAATAATTGTAGCTGAATGAAATTGGACATGTCTTCTTTTAGTACCTTCGGGCCCCTTCCCAATAAATTGGACATGGACATGGACATTTATATTTTGTTTGTCCTACATGCAACATTTTCAATTATATTTTTTTCATGTCACCTTGGTTTTAAGTTTTAACAGTTAATTTCTTAAATCAGAATTTTGAAATTAAAGTTAGTCCATAAACTTAATTCTATTTAATTTTATTCATCATGTTAGAAAAGGTCGATTTAAAATCACTAGGTTCGCACCAACTTTAATATTTACTTTTTTGACACGTTTCGTAAGAATTGTCCACATGTAGAGCCCGAAAGCCTACATTTTGACATGTGGCTTATTTCACACTTAAACCTTACGTAGAATAAGAAAAGGGATAAAAGCACCAAGCTCCTAAGCTATAACGACTTTTGAGCACCATTCCTAAACTTTGTAAATAAGTACTTTGCCCCATATTTTTTGCCAACTTGTTCGAGTTACATCATGACAATTTTTGACCAAAAAATTACCGGATTTGTTTTTTCAGAATCTTCTCCTCGTCGAGACGGTTTCGGTAGTGGTGATGGTATAGCAAAATTCAAAGTCATTACACGGGAAATTTAGCTCTAATTTGTTGAGTTTCCGAAAAATATGAAGAACATTTGAAGGTGTTTGGTGAGGCATTATCGTCCGAGCCCAAATAGTCGGAATATTTGGGGATATTGTTACTCAAGTGTTTTTGTTCGAAAAGCCAATCTCGAGTTTGAGGAAATGAGGCACAATATTTTTATTAAGGACTTTGAGTGAAGTACAAGAGGGTCGTGTGAAAGACACGAGTGAGAGCTAGAAGAATGCGGTAAATTCTAAGTACAATAAAGTGCTAAATTGTGGAGAGTGCTCTTGTGCTGCTATATATTTTCGTGTGGAGTTATTTGTGCTTTTTTCTTGAGCTTGGACTTGGAATCTTCTTGCTGGAAATGGGGACTATTTATAGTGCAAGTCCGAGGGGTCTTCAGTCAATAGGGGTTGGTCTTGCCGTCTTTGCTGGTGTTCAATGGTGTGAAGGCCTTCTTCTGAGGATGGCCAATGGCAGGTGGTCCGTCTGAGCGAATGATGATATCTGCTTCAATGGTCTTCGGTGGTGGTATTTGCCAATGCATGTGATTCGGTCTGCGCCAAAAGATAGTCTGCACCAATAGTGTTTGTTGCTTTCTGCCCCAATAAATGAGTTGGACCAATGGGGTGTGGTCTTTCCTCATTATTAGGGTGGTTGGCACATATGGTGAGTTGATGATGAGTAGCGCGTCTTCCGAGTTGGGTCGAAGGTCGAGGTTGGTTCTGAGTAACTGGGTTGGTCGTTCAATTTGAATGAGACCCTAGGGGGTCGGTCTCTGATGGTGAGCTGCTTTCGTGGGGTTAAGGTGGGTCTTTGACTATGCCTTGCCTTCACTCGTGTCCTTAACGTTTGTGATGTGCTCATGTTTCTCAATTCTGGTTAAGTGTTGGTGATGGTTCCTCGGGCGTTTGGAATGCTCCGAGGAGTGTTATTTCCTCGGACCGGGGGGTCTCAGGTTGTTTATCGTGGGTACTCAGATTTTAGGTGGGCGTTGGGTTGTTGAGGGAAACATGCTCAAGCCTTTGAGGTCTCACATCATCTCTTTAAAAGGCATTGGTCGGGCCTGGGGGTACATTCTCCGAGTGTTTGGAACAAGTACCCTTAGTGGGTGTTTTCGGGTCATGACTCGAGGGTATCTTCTCTAGAGTCCGAACTTTCGGCTCCTACCCGGGCGGAGGTGTCCGTGGATTTTACGTATCTCCCCTCAATACAGAAGATAAACTTTGTAGGCTACCCATTTTCCCGCCCCTCTCCGAGGGTGGGGCAAATTATGCATCATCAGGAGTCCCCCTAGTTCCGAGTTTATTTTATTAAAATCACTTGGAACTCATTAAATGAGTCCATGTGATGTCGAGCTTTTTTTTGAAATTTTGGTTCTGCATGTTCGACGTGGCGCTGAGTTGACCACGCGTCAAGGGCGTCGTTTGGGCTGCTCCGCCTATATATGGAGAGGACTCGTAGTGATTTGTCTTCATTCACTCGTGTCTTTCTTTTTTCCCTCTCTTTTCTTTCTCTTCTATACTTTAAAATTTTTCCGGCGATCTGATGACTTCGGGGAGTAGTTCTGGTGAGGAGGCGTTTGGTGTGGTGAGACGTCGAACGACGTCTGATGTGGCGACGACATGAGTTGCAGTGTCGCCTTCTGTTGAGGAGGTGTCGCGACGCCGTCGCGTGGTTTCTGGTTCGGCGGAAACTTCCTCTAGAAGGCGAAAAATGCGGTGATGGCGGGGGTGCCACCTAGGGTTTCTGCTGGAGGTGTACGGAGTTCGATGAGATCTCTGGATGAGATTATAGCCGAATTTACCAAATATGGGGTGAGTACTGACGGTCTGGAGCTCGTAGTGCCTCGGGGTCACGAGAGGGCTACCTCTTCTTGCTGTGGCTACTATACCGCCTACTTTGTGCAGATCAAGGTGGGGCCGAGATCCTTCCTCCCAGTTTTCTATAGAGAGGTCTTCACGACCTGCATGCTCTATCCGAGTCAACTTTTTCCTAACGAATGGTCGGCTCTGGCGGCGTTTGCTTTTATCTGCACGGCCTACTCGCACCTCTGCACGGTGTATAGTTTTTTTGGGGCCTTTGATTTGGCGAGCTCGTCGTCGGACAAGCTCTTTTATACTTTCACTATGCGAAAGTCGACGAGGAGGATTTTTCAAGACCTCCCAAGTTCCCACAGCAGTTAGAAGGAGAAAATTTTCTTTGTCCGTCCTACCACCGAGGGTCTTTTAGCTGATGTTCCGATGGAGTGGAAGTTAGACTTTCGGATTCCAGCGGGTTTGGATCATGAAAAGGCCAAGGATGAATTGGCGGATGAGGGTTTTTTTGACCAAGGCTTTAGCTGGAGCAAGATGTCCCATGTCAGTGCGTTCTCGGCCCTCTATGAGAAGTGTGGTATGAATGACATACTGGCTACGAAGCCTTTCGCGGGGAACAATCGTTCCGAGCTCAGTAAGTACTTTTGGACCCCCTTTTTCATCTTCTTTTTTGTAGTTATTTCCTTGTCAGTTTTTTCTTCCTTACTGAGTCAAAATTTTCATTTCGTAGAAGCTATCATGAAGACACTGGAGTGTGACGCTCCCCCTCCTCGTCCTTCAAAGAAGGAGAAGAAGAATAAGGCCATTGCCCCAAGCCTCGGAGGGCAGGGGGGTTGACCACTTCAGCAGCATCGGTGAACGAGCCTTTTGGTGAGAAGAGTGCTTCGGCTGAGCCCACGAGTCAGTTTGGTGAGAAGAAGGTTGCACTGTTTGAAAGAAAGCGACATCGGGAGCAGGCCAAGGTTTTTTTCAAAAATAAGGTGATCTTGCTACAGGATTCTGAGGACGAGGGTCTTGTTCTAGCGCAGGTGGGAGAGATTCCCACTGCTTCTCATCTTTCCCCAGTTGCGCTAGCAGGGTCAGACGCGGGTGGCGACTGATTTTCGTAACACTACCAGGCGGCAATGCTGGCCAACATTGGTGGTACTCCATCGGGTGAGCCTTCTACTCCTCAGCCCCTAATCACAAGAACGAAGTCGGTGGCTGAGAGGTCTTCTTGACCTCTTCCTAAGCGTCAAGTAGTTGGACCTTTGGATTTCATGGTCGCTCCTGCTCGGGAAGTCGGGACTTGGGGTCAGGTCACGCTTTCCCCAGTGCAATCACTTTTGAAGTGCGACGTGAGCTAAAGAGCCCAAAATCTAGGTATTTCTGATGAGTTGGCTCTCATTGGCTCTTCTCCGACTTCTTCTCTTCTGGATGCCCAGAAGTTGGGCTTGGTTACGCAACTGTGCGCGACCTTGGTAAGTAATGTTGTTGTGAGTACGCTTATTTTTCCTTTTTGAGTCTTTTGACTGACACTTATTTCTTTTGACAGACCCCCATTGGTATGAGAGGTTTGTCGGGCTTCTACGAGGAGGCGGCGCGAGAGAGGGACGCCCTGAGGGGATCGGAGCAGCAGTTGAGGGATCGCCTGGCTGCTTCTGAGAAGGCAAGGGAAGTTCTGGCAAGGAGGGAAGCTGAGCTGACCGAAAAGCTCGAAACCTCGGAGAAGCTGGTGAGATCGCTTCGGGAGGTTATGGAGAAGACCATAACAGAGCAAGACGAGCGACTGGCTGCTCGATCGATCGAGAGAGAGAGAGAGAGAGAGAGAGAGAGAGAGAGAGAGAGAGAGAGAGAGGGAGAGGGAGAGAGGTGAGGGAACGACTCGCCCCTACTTCAAAGGTCATCTTCTGTGGGGTTTCCGGGCCAATCGATAGCTCGGTTCTGTCAAGGGCTTCTTCTGCCCTGACGTTAATATCTAGAAGCTATCCACGACCCTGATGATTCGTCCTAAAGTTCCGAAGGACACTCTGAACCTGCTCCCTGGTCATGGCCCGGGAGTCTAAAGCTCTCTTGCCCCTTCAACGATGGCGGGCCCTGCACGTACCCCTCCGGTGTAAATAGCTGTAGGTACCCTTGTTGTCGTGTTGGCCTTAGTTTGTTTAGTTAGTTTTTTTTTATTTTTCCTTTTTTGAGGTTGTACCGGGTCGTCCCCCCGGGTTTTTTTGACTATGAATGGAAATTTTGGCGTCGTCGTATCCACTATAGATCCGTTGTTGTCGCTCTTCATGCTTGTTATTAGCTTTTTTAATATGATTTTCTCTTCTTTTCACGGGAGGGATTCCCCCATCATCGTTCAACTTTTGTGATCATCATGACCATGGAGTCCTTGAAATTGTTGCTAGTAGTCACGATTATCGAGGTTGGTAGTTACCATGTTTCTATTTGTGTGAATTATTCGAGGCTAACCCGGTTTTGAGGGAGGTCAATCGAGCTTTCCCCTTATGGGCCTCGGTGTATCGCAAGAGGTGTTGGGCGTTAGCTCCGATGATTGATCCATACTTAGAAAAAAAATTAAGTTTCCTTTGTGGTCGTTATTGGTGTCTTCTTGTGGGAATGGTCGAAAGAACGATTGACGGGGTAGTCGTGGATTGGAATTAGCCCGCCTTTTTATTTTCCCAACTGTCAATCTTGGGAAGAGGTGCTCATTTAATGCGACGGGACGTGGGGAGTTGGCGCGCCGATCTAGCTCCCCTATGGTGACGTCTGACATGCTAGAGTTGTAATGATTCGTGGAAGGTGGTGGTTCATCTTGGTCGTGAGTGGGGAACCAAAAGGTCCCACTTTTTGAATCGTCGACGTGGAAGTGAAACGACTCGGGATAAGAACCGTCTCTTCCCGCCTATAAAAATGCAACCACCTTCAACTTCTTTTTCATTAATTCACAGCAAATATTCCCTTACAAAAATACTCCTCCTTCCTCATCTTTCCACGACAATGGTTTCTGAAGCCACCACTATCTTTTCTAGCGATGAAGATTCGCGTGCTTTTCCTATTTCTTCCCTTCCCCCTCAACGGGGTAGTGCTTCCGCTTCTCGCCAGAGTTGTCGGAGAAGGGCGGCACGTTCCTCCCCTGTTCGTTGTAATTCACGGAGGCGAGCGAGGGGTGGTGACGCTGCTGTCCCCCAGATGACGAAAGCTGAATGTGTTTTTGCTGTTTTCGGCCATCGGGCTCCTTACCGGAATCCGACTGAGGGTGCTGTGTTCCGGAGTGAGCATTTGGACCCGAAACGTATGACTGGTAGGCTTCGGGTTGGATCTACAACCTCGGTGATGAATATAATGGAGACTGGTTTATTGTTGGCAGATTTTAACATCCCTCTCGACTAGGTTGATATCATCATCCCATCGGAGGCGCAAAGGGCGTTTGAGCCCCCTCAAAGGTTACATGACGGTGTACGCGGAGCAAGTGCGTTACGGACTCCGCTAATTTTTCCATCCAGTGGTGAGGGAACTTTTTGTGTTTTGGCAACTGTGCCCGAGCCAACTGACTATGGCCTCTTATCGCCAACTGGTGGATTTTATACTTTGCTGCCATCTGCTGAACCTGCCATGCACTCCTGGCGTTCATACTGCGGGCTACTGCCAATGGGTCACCCTTCTTTCCCTGTTGGTGCGGGATAGCAAGCGGGTGTTCTTGACCTCGACGACTAACGATCCAGCCAGTAATGGTGACTAGGCATGATGTTTTTTTCAATGTGAAGCTTAAATTATGAAGAGTGGAAAAAACAACATCATGATGTCTGTGAAATGCGGAGGCATGTATGCTAGGCTTGTCAATAGGTAGGGTTTTACCCAAACCTTAATTAGATCCAAATAATTTTTATTTTTGAAGACCCTATTCAGACTCGGACCCAGACCCTATCTGGACCCAAAATCCAGACCCTAGTTGGACGAGACCCGTCAGACCCTAACTCGTCACAGACTTTACCGTTGCGCCAAAATTTCAAATCTTTTTGTCCGTTGCAAACTTTAAATTTCAGATTTTTAACTTTTGCGCCAAGTTTTCAAATTTTTAATCCTTGCCCGCCAAAATCTCAAATTTTTTACTGTTGATGTACGGCTATGTAGCTTAATTCTTTTTTATTTACTTTTTTGCAAATTTCAATATGTAATGCATTACATTTTTTTCCTTTTTATTTTGAATACAAATTATTTCTTGTAATTTATTGATTCTTTCAACATTTAAAATAAGCTACTTACAGAAAATTCTTTAACAATCAAAAGCTCAATTTAGCTAAATTCACTTCACTTCGTATTAAAGTGAACACATTTTCATTTTTTTTATAAACCCTCAACACATGATGAACATGATACTAAAAATCACACACTTGATCAACTTCAGACAACAAAAAAGAAAGCATCCATTATTGTTGGCACCTGGCAATAAAGTGTTTGAAAACAGAGATAAAAAAAAAAGCTTCCACCAATGTATCAATGGAACATTTCAAACTCATCGCCTTCAATTCTTCAAATATAATATTCCTCCCTGGCCAAATTTCCTGCAATACATTTGTGCAATCTTCAATAAAAAAGGGTTAATAAGTTCAACTCACAAGTCACATTGAACCAAAGAAAAAAGAACAAAAATTAAAAGTAAAGACTTAGGTAGCACCACCAAATACTATTGTAGTAGCAACAACAAATGTAGAATTCCAATTAAAACAACTAACAACTGTAACATTGCCCAAGAGAAACAAAAAAAAAAAAAAACCAACATACACTATTAGAAACCATAATATTTTAAAGAAAGAAGTATAATCATACGTAAACCAGTTACTCAAACCATGTTTTAAAGAAATTAGTATGTTTCTAAAGATTACATATACTATTAGAGATTTCAATTCTCTAGGAAGCTTTCGCTGTAATAAGCTTTCATATCAAGAACCAACATCTAACAATCTTTGCACAATATTTGTAAGTTTCAAAGCAAAACCAAAATGGTTTGAAAGCCTTCAAGTATAACTCATTTTGCACAAACATTACAACTCCATACTCCAAAATTCGAATTAACGGCGTATGCAAGGGTGGCTGCAGTGACACAACACATGCATATTTTATTAGTCTCAACTCTCAATTGTGTATTTCTGCTGCTTACTCATCACTCATGTACTGTTGCAGTATCAACATGAAACCATGTAGCTAGCAGCTAAGGGAGGAGAGTATTTAGTAGCACCAAATAGCCAAACCAAAACTAAGCAGATTACAAGTTGAATAATTAGATCCTGACCAACATCCTAAAATTAAGATTGATTACAGAAATGAAGACATTTCAAGAAACAACCATAAAAGGGTTATATTTCAGATATTTTCTAATATTTTTCACAATCAAAGCGGACCATTCAAAGCGGACCATTTTCAGCATTTAATCAGACAAAACCAACACATTAACTCTGGTTACCCATAGAGCACTTGACAATGACAATATTTAATCGAAAGAGATAGATTCTAAGTACATATAGTTGTTTGATATTCTTTTTTTTTTTTTGAAAAATAAATGAAAGAATCCAACTGTATAAACTGAACAAGCATACATGTTGAAGTAAAGGTGAAGCAACCCAGGTCCAATCAAGCAAAATATTGGTTTGCGACTTCACCTTCATCTTCACTGTGAACTTTATGAAATTCCACATTCATTGCAACTATGAAATAAACATTTAATTAGAAAATTATTAAAGTACACTTAAAAACATATCGTTTACCAGAATTAATAACTCCAGTTACCTGCTTTTTGAACCATTTCATCTAACTTCAGTCAATCACTAGTGATCGCTAAGGCCTCGACTGCATTTGCTTTCATACTACAATGATACTCATCCAAAATCCTGCCTTCAACACTAAATACGGCCTCAGATGCAACTGTAGTGACTAGTACTGCCAAGATATCACAAGCTATCTTTCCTAACACAGGGAGTCTAAGGTTGTTGGTCTTCCACCACTCTAACACACTGAAATCAGCTCCTCTGGGGAATATCTGTTCGTCCAAGTATGTTTCAAGTTATAATTTTGTAAAATGGACGGCTCTTGATATGTGTTACACCACGTTTCAAAGTCTTCTTCTTCTTCTAGCCCCTTGAACAGTAGAAGTAGTATCACCAACACTTTCATATGTCGAAGAAGTCAAGATACCTCCATATGATACAAAAAGGTCGTCCAATGCATCACGTACCCGTTTAATGTGTCCAACTGCAGTTGAACTATACAACTTAATATACTTATAACCCACAAATTGCATTTTCTTCCTAGGATCAAATACAAACGCCACCGCTAAAGCTAAATTACACATATCCCAATATTTAGCGAATTTTACCTTCATTGGAGCAGCCATTTCTCTGATGATCTGAATTTTACTCTTTTCCCACTCAATTAATTTTGACTTAATATCACATACATCAGAGAAAAAGACATTCGGAGTTGGGAAGTTTCTTCCACTGAAATGAATAATGGCCTTGTAGAAAACGCTAAGCAGTTGGTGTACATTTTGCATCGCAACCCATTCAGAATACGATGGATTGAACAAATAGTTCTTATCATATGCAGCAAGACGAACGAACGCCTCCTTCAAAGGCAGCGACGTATCAAACATCTCATAGGTTGAGTTCCAACAGGTCGGAACATCCATTGCCACTTCATTTTCCTTCTCCAAGCCACAGTTCTGTTTGCATTGCTCAAACTTTTGATGACCATACGGCGATTTATTCAAGTATCTCACTGTTTCCCTAACGCTCTCAATGGATCATTTAATCTTAGCCAAACCATCATGCACAATCAAATTCAAAATGTGTGCACTACACCTAACATGCAACAATTCCCCTCTAATAGGAGGCAAACATTTCCTCGGCCAGGGCCATGGAGAAGGATTTCCTGCTACCTTACCTTATTTTTCGTCTTCTCTCAGGTCAACTCGGGGTGTGTTGCACAGGGGCGGAGGAGCCTTTGGGCTCACCTGGGCTTAAGCCCATGTGAGAATTTTGGCAAAAAATTTTTAGTAGCTTTTGCTCTTTTTTTTTTCTCTCTCATATTAATGGTTTTGTTTGTTGGAATCATTGTAGAGTTTGCTTCCTTTTCTTGGCCCACTTTTGAGGAAATCTAGCGAAGCACATCAGAACTTTTCAGTGATAAAGTGTTTGATAAAGAGTTTGAGAGAGAGTGAGTAAGAAAAAAAAAGCCCAATAAATTTTTATTAAAGCCCAAAAGAGTATCACTTTTTTTTTGTTTTGGGTTTACAATTGCAGCGGCCCGCGGCTATATAAGAACTTTACCAAATAAAATAATATAATAATATCACCATTATAAACAAATCAGAGAAAGAAACAGATGAGAAGAGCTGCTCCTTCTTCAGTCACCCGTGCGGCCGTGCCAAAGGAGTTGCAAATAATTTTTTCTTAAGATCCCAAATAAACAGGAATTGCACAAGACATCAAAAGGTAATTATTTCTTATTATTTAGTCCTATAATTTACTTCTATTGTAGATTATTTTTTATTTGATAGTTTTAAATGGCATAAACTCTAATTAATTTTATGTCCAAATCTATCCTCCTAAGTGTTTTACTCTTTTGTTGGGTGATTATAATAGAGTTAAATATGTATTTTGTGAGAAGTTTAGTACAAATAAGTTGAATCTTGAATTCTTAATTGGAATTGTGTTGAAGCTTGTTAAATAAGATATAAAAAGACATAACTTATGCTACTTGTGCTAATTAATAAGGGATAAAAAATGTTAAGTCTCATAAAAATGAAATTATGTTAAATTAGGCATCTTTTATGTAAAAAATAAAATTAAGCATTATTTTTTTTAATATCTTCCTCGAGTATCAATTAGCCCAGGTGCATAAAAATTCCTGACTCCGCCCCTGGTGTTGCATCCTAGGATGCCCATCCCACCAGAAATCACGTGGTCCATGCATGATTTCCAGCCTTAGGTTGCCTGTTTTGTAACAAATACATTGTTCCTCCTTTTGAAAAAGAGTATGTCCCTTCTGAAATCGTCGAGCCTTGTCGTCCTTGGAGAACTCCATGGTGTTCTTGGCTACCAGGTCGTGTTCTAAGATAATACTGAAGCGTTGGCTCATCGTCGCGCGCTCGACTATTCGACTTAAAGCGTCAGCTACTTTGTTTAACACCCTCGGCTTATACACGAGTGTATAATCAAATTCATCGAGGAATTCCTGCCTCCTCCTTTGCTTTGGTGTGAGTTTCTTCTGAGTCTGAAATAACTCGATGCCACGATGTATGTTTAGATAATAAAATGAATCCCAATAAAGTAGCTCCTCCAAACCAGAAGTTCAGTGAATAACCACCATTATTTATTTCCCGTGGACCGTGTACCACCGCTCAGTCTCGTTCATCTTGCGGCTCTCATAAGCAATCAGACGTCCCTCCTGGACCAAGACTAATCGAAAGGCTCTTTATGGGTCACATGATGCATATGAGGTAGAGTTTCTTGAGTATTTGGTATCATTAGAATTCAGGGTGCTTGATTTCCATTTGATGTTTTTGGGAGTGCGGTTTGTGTGCGCATATATGTGCTCTTAACTCATTGTCCTTTTTGTTGCGAAAATAAAAGTATTGCCTCTTTAAATTTAATGAATGATTGAAGTAAGTTTGGTCTGGAGAGTTAATCATAGGCATTTTATATTTTTAACAACCCTGACTTAATAGCTCTAGAAAAAGAAAAAGTCACAATTTTATGTACTCAATTTTCCTTGTTTTGGTTTTGTTCTGAAAAAAAAGGTAAATTTAAATGCAGCTAAAGTTCAACAAATTTCCTAACAACACTTGCACGAGTTTGATATATAAAACTCGTAAATCAACTCGTGGTATTGAGTGAAAATCGTAATTTTATACTTTCGGCTGTTACCAGCATCAATGGACATGCGGAGCTTCATTCGCTCCGTCAGAGCATTAATCTTCAACTTATCGGAGCTCGCCATATACATTTTCTATTTAATTTTGAATTTTGTTTGTTGAAAACTAATAATACTTGATCATGAGATGCGAACATAGAAAGTTAATTTTTTTATTTGATGGGTATTAAATAAAAGGGAAATAGGGGAGACACGGGAGTTAGGTATGACGTTCAGTGATAAGTATCTGCAACTGCCTTCGCAACTTGCATGTTTAAAGAACAATGGTTTAATTAAGGATCTAATTTTTATTTTTGTTTTAGTTCAGATCCAATGTTTTAACATTTAACACGTTTTATTTTTTGTTTGCTAATTTCTATGTGGATCGTATGTTAACCAGTTTTGAAATAAAAAGTCATATATCAAATTTTTGTTGTTATTATGATTTTGGATTTGTTTGTAAGTTTATTGCACAGGTTGTTTGTAAATTAAATAAATGTAGTTCAATGAAATTTTCTCGTCTTTAATTTTATTCTTCTAGTATTTTTTTGCCTTCTAGCCTTCCCACTAAATCGCGTACGTAAAAAATTGGTCCACTATGACGATAATTATCATATGCCGTTCGACCTGAGGTAATGAACTGATAAATTCTAGAGAAACGCTCTCGAAAGGGGTGCTCCAAAATGGACTGTGGGCTCAAAAGTCCCACCGACAACATGCTCGACCTTGTTTTCTTGGCATACAAGGCATATCTACACACAAGTCGTAATAGCTTTCCTCGGCCAAGGCGATGGAGAAGGATTTCCTGCTACCTTACCTTATTTTTTGTTTTCTCTCAAGTCAGCTCGAGGTGCGTTACATCCTAGGATGCCCAGCCCACCACGAGTCATGTGATTCATGCATGATTTCCAGCCTTAGGCTGCCCCACTTTGTAACAAATAATTTGTTGCTCCTTGTGAAAAATAGTTTGTACCTTGTTTGTCGTCCTTGGATAACTCCATGATGTTCTTGGCCACCAGGTCTTGGTCTTGCTCAAAGCCTTTCTGGATGCGGTCCAGGATAATACTAAAGGGTTGGCTAATCGTCGCAAGCTCAACCCATCGACTTAAGCGTTGACTTCTTTTTCCAACGCCCTCGACTTATACACGAGTGTATAATCAAATTCAGCGAGGAATTCCTAGCACCTTGCCTGGTGTGGTGTGATCTTCTTATGAGTCTGAAATAGCTCGTCACCATGTTGTATGTCTAGATAATGAAATGAATCCCAAGAAAGTAACTCCTACAAACCAAAAGTCAATGAATAACCACCATTATTTCTTTCTCATGGACCATGTACCACCGCTCAATGTCATTCAGTTTCTGGCTCTCATAAGCAATCAGACGTCCCTCCTGGACCACGACTCATCAAGAGGCTCTTCTGGGTCACATGAACCATATGAGGTAGAGTTTCTTGAATATTTGGTATCATTAGAATTCAGAATGCTTGATGTCTATTTGATGTTTTAGGTGTGTGTTGTGTGCACCTGTCTCTTCTCTTGACTCGTCGTCCTTTTTGTTGCAAAAATAAAAGTATTGCTTCGTTAAATTTAAATTAAATGGAATAACTGAAGTAAGTTTGGTCTGGAAATGTAATTGTTTTGAAAAAAAAGTAAATTTAAATGCAGCTAAAGACAGATCAACAAATTTCCCAACAACACTTGCACGAGTTTGATATACAAAACTTTGAAATCAACTCCTGATTTTGAGTGAAAATCGTAATTTAATACTTTCGGCTATTACCAACATCAGTGGACATGTGGAGCTTCATTCGCTCCGTCTAGGCATCGGACTTCAACTTATCGAAGCTCGCCATATATATCTGTCGTTTAAATTGTGAATTTTGTTTGTTGAAAACTAAGAATACTTGATCATGAGATGAGAAAATAGAAAGTTAAATTTTTATTTGATGGGTATTAAAGAAAAGGGAAGTAGGGGGAGACACATGAGTTAGGTATGGCGTTCAGTAATAAGTAACTACAACCGCCTTCGCAACTTGCATGTTTATAGACCAATGGTTTAATTAAGGATCTAATAATTTTTTTTGTTCACATCCAATTTTTCATATTGAACACGTTTTTTTTTTTGTTTTCTAATTTCTATGTGGATCGTATGTTAACCGGTTTTGAAATGAAAAGGCATATATCAAATTTTGATTGTTATTATGAATTTTGGATTTGTTCGTAAGTTTATTGCATAGGATGTTTGTAACTTAAATAAATATAGCATAAAGATGTGATGTGAACTAATCTGGGCAAGCTCGACCAGACCAATTTTGTTCACTCTGTGAATAAATGAGCTGGACTGGCTCGCTTAAAATATGAGTCAGTCCAACTCGTCTATTTTTGTTATTTAAAAATATGAGCCAGTCCAACTCGTGTCCATATTTTGGCCCATATTTGTGTTTGTATTATTATCAGAACTTAAATTTAGATAACAACAAAGGTTAAAAGAGATATATTCATGATAATTGAAAGGTTAAAAGAGATATATTCATGTTAATTGAGATGTTGACATTGAAGCTAAGTTTGAGTATGATTGTTGTTGTGATACTATATTAAAATGTGGGGTATTTATAGGTTTTTTAAAAGAAAAAATAAAAATAAAATGGGAAAACGACTCTTTTTTTTTTTGAAAGAGCTGCTGGACAATGGCTCTCTCTTTCAAACGGCCTTTTCTTGCAAAGTAAGCTATCTATTTGGGGGCATGCTTCATGTTGTTGGTGGCCCAACCTTTTTTAGTCCATATTTCAGCCCATTTAAGAAAATGGATCGAACAGCACACGAGTTGAGGTCGTCCAGATTAAAATCTGGACGAGCCCAGTTCAGCTAGTCTGAAAAATACACGAGCTGGTCCAGCTCGTTTAGATGGGCGAGTCAACTCGCCCCATTTGCTTCTGTCTTCTGGCCTTCCCAATAAATGGGATATAAATATTTTTGTCCTAGTGTACAATTTTCAATGTCATATTTTTTAGGTCACATTGGTCTTAATAGGTAATTCTTTAAATATATACATGCTTTTAGTGGTATTTGGATACTAAACATTTAACTAGATTCAACAAGCCAAAAGTCAACACAATTTTTTTTTAAGATTTTCTCTTAGAATTATTACATGTTTGTTTTAGCTTGTGGTTGGTTTCCCAATGTTAATTTTACAGTTTTTTTTTTAATTATAAAAATACTTGAGATTTTTCAAACATGAAGACTTTTGGACTTATAATTTTTTAAAAATTTTAATTTATATTATGAAATTATGCTTTTAGAAATGAGTTTGCAACACCATCTTTCTCGTTTGACATCGATTTTCCTTTCTATCTTTAACTTTCTTTCTATAGGTGGTGTTTGCAAACTCTTCCCCAAAAACACAAGTGTTTAATCTAAGTTAAAGTTGTTAAACATTTATTGACATCAAAGTCCTGGGTGTTTGGAAAAACATTTGAAAGCTTACTAAAAAGCTATAGTCAAGTGTTTGGGGAAAAGAAGCGGTTTCTAGATTGTTTTACAAATTGACCATAATACCCTTTACTAATGCATTATTTATATTTAATTTTGTAATCAGCAACGGTATTACAACCCATTAAAACTAAGCAAACAAATTATGAACAATTCTTTCTAACCATGAGGAACAGTACTTTATTTACTTCCTATAAGATTTAATACTGGTAAATTAGTATTTTTAATTATTTTGTGACATTCAATTTCATAGATTTATACAGTGTAGTTAAATGCGTGAGGAGTAAGTGAGACATTTTTCATAACTAGAGCCGAGACGTAAGCCTAATAAATGTTGGATTTTAATATATTTTAAGTTAAATATTATAAAAAAAAAAAAAAAAAAAACGCCAAAAAGTAAACTTGGGAGTTAAGCAAAAGAGGTCATCATATTCATATCATGCTTTTATATTATCACGTTATGGAAGAAAGCTTAAAATGAAGAGAAAAAAAGGCCAACCCGGTGCACGAAAGCATCCCCGCAATGCGAGGGTCCGGGGAAGGGTCCCACCCAAGAAAGTAAACCATGTATATGACTTTTCATATTCTACCAAAAATCACATTTGTAAACCCTTTTCTTTTCTTTCGTTACTTCTCTTTTGGGCCTACAATATTGTAAATGGGCCAATTTTATGTTGCATATTTATTTTTAGGCTTGACAATTAAAAAAAGAAGAGAAAAACGTAGAAGTTTGTGGGGCGTTTACAATAATTTGGGGCGCAGGCCCGACGCCTTTTGATCTCCGGGCGAAGTCCCAATGTCTGGGGCGTGCGCCCCACAAAAGTAGAGCTCCAATACAGCGCCTAAGGACGTTTTATCGCCCAAGGGCGTTCCCTGAGCGCGCCACGAGCCTTTCACAACAGATGATTTATAAAGTGACTCGCCTATTGGATATGAATTATGATCCAAGAGGATTACTTGCGTTATCCCAAAATCCTATCTATTATTTATGGCAACAAGACGCATCAGTTAGAGATATAAATATACATTTTTTTTTGGAAAACATATAGATATACATTTTAAACACTGGATAAATTATGAAATTGTTGGGTAAGATAATGCCGTTTTTTAGGATTTGCTGAGGGTATATAAGTAAAAATATATTTTAATTTATTTTATAAAAGTCCAGTACAAGCTAAAAGAAGGTATAATTGTATAAAACAACCTCAAGATTGTGGCAGTTTTTTACTTAAAAAAAGTACTTTTAATATATTAACTTCTGAACCAAACATTTTGAAAATACTTAAATGAGAGCTTATTTTAAGAGTTCACACCTACAAATATTTTGAAATAGTTATTTATAATCTAATTTTGTTTTTTAAATGAAAAATAATCATGGAATTATATTTAAAAATTTAAAAATATATTATAATTAAAGTTACAAACAAAAATTAAATTGGGATATATGCTTGAAGACCAGTGAGTTTTTTGCTTCGAGACTGAAAGCATTTTAACGTAATATTTCATTGTGTTGTACTGGAAAAGCTCAAACTGAACTTGGGATGCCCCATAAAAATATTTATGTGCCTACTACATCAACCGTGACACCGTGTAGATCTTGAATAACATAATAACATTGTGTCAATGACGCTATTCTATATTCGACATTCAAATACTTCTTGTAAATTTCCTTTACACTTCATCGCGGATCTTATTGGTTCTTCGGAGGATTTTGAAACAACTCCCATTTTGCGAGACTTTGTCAAACCAAGTTCCAAGCAAAACATATTACAAGTTGGCCCAAAATCTGTGGAAAAACACCAGATGTCATTGTCAACTCTTAAATAGTCAACCAAGTATTGCATAAAAAAGTTAATTAATTAGTTCTTTCATTTGCATTACTTCTCAAAAATTTCAAGGAGGAAAAATCGAGTGAAAGTCTTGATTAATTAACAAAATGTATCCTAAACATACATTGCTCTTCTTGTTCTTGTGTTTATTACAGCTATTGCTGGTCGAATCAAGGACATCATGGTTAAGTACAAAAGCCTGTCCAAAAAAAGATCAAAATCCTACAGCGATGAGGAGTATCGGGGTAATCATTGATCAGAGGTCTCGAGCGGGTAAGGAACAAAAAGTGGCCATGGAAATGGCTGCTAATGATTTACGCCACTGCTCCAATTTGATGTTGCACTTCAAAGATAACAATTCACATGCCAACCCCACTACCTCAACTTCGGATGGTATGGAATGTAGTTTAGTAGCAAGGGATCTTTTACCAAGTTATGACTGCATGTTAGTTTCTTGTATTCTGCGTTTTAAGTTTGCGATTATTTATGATCACGATTAATTGGTACTAGGATCTTCTGATCAACGAACTTCATACAATACAAGGTTTTTTGTGATCAATACCTCCAAATCTATATCCTTTTCTAATACAAAACTCGTTGGCTGTACAAGTTGTATCGACCGGTAAGATCATTTTATAGAACCCGGAAAATCATACATAACTTGGATTTTGATTCATTGGTCTTATAGTCCTGGGACATTCTGTTCCAGCTTTGCACAACATTATAAGTCAAAGCTAAAATGTTTTACTTTGATGTATGCTAAAATTATCACAAAAGTCGTGTGTCATTACAAAGTCAACTAAACTTTTCTAAAAACCTGGACACACACACACACAAAAAAAAAAAAAAAAAAAGACAGACAAATGAACTTAATCAACGCTATAGTTTATACTGAACAGACAAATAACCTGAAGCACTGGCCAATATAAGTTATACTTAACATTTAATTTTTACAATTTTACCAAGAGTGTCACAGCAGAAAGAAACTAATTAACTGCCTCATTGTATTCTGTTCAGCAATTGAGCTTATCAGCCATAAACAAGTTGATGTCATACTTGGAACAATGACTCCACAGGAAGCTGAGTTAATTTCACAACTCGAAAACCAAACAAATAGCATGATTCCCATTATTTCCATCTCTCCATCATCAACTTCAACAAAATTCCCATCTTTCATTCAAATGAGTACACACACAATCTACCAAACACAATGCATTGCTGCGATTGTCAAACACTTCAAGTGGCGAAAGGTGTTATCGATACACGAACGATGTGACACGCTCTCATCTGATAACCAGCTCATCAATCTGCTCTCGGACTCATTGCAAGATGTCGGCTCATCCGTTGAATCCCACAAGGAATTTCCTTGTGTTTCTTCTATATTAGATCCTGGATCCTCAATTGAAAAAGACTTGAAGGAACTCAAGTCAAAAAACGTTACGGTTTTTGTCATCTCACAGTCATCTTTAGAGTTCTCCAAGATTTTATTTGACAAAGCCAATGCGTTAGAAATGACGGGTAAAGGCTACGTATGGATTGTAACGGACGAGATTGCGGACTTTCTTGATGCTGTTGAAGTTTCGGTTTTACTCGATATGCAAGGGGTCATTGGTCTAAAGACGGATTTCCTTGATGCTAGTGAGTATTTCAAGGAGTTTAAAACCAGGTTTAGACGAGAATTTGTGTCACAATTTCCAGGAGAAGAAGAGAATTCAGTTCCAAGTATATATGCCCTTCGTGCTTATGATGCCATCTGGACCGTTGCCATGGCGTTACAGAATTGTGGAGGGAAGATTGGTTCAAAAGAACTAAGTAACCATATATTGTCCAGTGATTTTGAAGGCCTAAGTGGTAAAATAAGTTTTAAAAAGAATTTACTTTCTCAAAAGCCCATTTTTCGGGTCGTTAATGTGATAGGTAGAGGCTACAAAGAAGTCGAATCATGGTCTCCAGAACATGGTTTCTTAAAGAATCTTAATATACTTGACAACAAAGGGAGATTAGGCAACGGTTTAATTTGTGGATTGAACTCGATATCTTGGCCTGGCGGTGCACCAATCGTCCCAAAAGGATTGATCTTTGTAAACAATGGGACACCTTTGAGGATAGCGGTTCCTGCTAGGGGTGCATTCACTCAGTTTGTGAAGGTTGAGTTTGATCCTGACCTGAATCGAACTCTGATTTCTGGATTTTCAATTGATGTTTTCGAAGCAGCCGTGAAAGTGCTGCCGTATGAACTCCATTATCAGCTTGTTCCTTTTGAAGGTTCATATGATGAAATGGTCTATGCAGTTCCTAATAAGGTATAAAACATGAAGAGTTTGCTACCTCTGCTAGCTAGCTCACTAAATTGTGCCTTTTCATATTTACTTGTCTTTTAACAGATTTTCGATGGAGCAGTCGGAGATACAGAAATAGTGGCAGATAGATTTGTAGCTGCCGGCTTCACGCATCCTTACATTGAGTCTGGGCTAGTGATGGTGGTAACGGTAGATGCAGGGTTACAAGACTTGTTCGGCATGGTCCTTCGTGCCTTTACCAAGAAGATGTGGTTCCAACTTGTAGCACTAAGCTTGTCATCAGGAACCATCATCTGGTGTAGTGAATATGCCGCTGGAAATGATAAATTCAAACACGATCAGACCCTCCTTAAAACAATAGGATCCATTTTGTGGCTTTCACTCACTATCCCATATTTGGCGACAAGTAAGTTCATTTTTGAATTTTTGTACATAAGAATAAGCTCAAACATTAGACTTCATATTGCTTAGCGAGTTTCTTTTTTTGTAGGAGAGGATATTGAAACCTTCGTTTCTAGGTTTGTGGCGATAGTTTGGATTGGCATTGTTATTGTTGTGGCAGCAACTTTCACTGCTGTCCTGAGTTCGAACATGACCGTTCCAAGGCTCCAACCATCAGTCCAGAGTATTGAGTACCTCCAGAAAACAAATGCAGCTGTTGGATGCAACGGGAACTCTTTCATCGTGCGATACTTGATAGATGTTTTAAAGTTTAAGCCAAAGAATGTTGTGAAAATCAATTCTATTGGTGAGTATCCTGATGCCTTTAGGAATGGTGAGATCAAAGCGGCTTTCTTCGTTGCGCCGCATGCAAAAGTCTTTCTGGCGGAGTATTGCGAAGGCTACACCATCTCAGGGTCTCTATACACACTAGGCGGATTTGGCTTTGTAAGATCTCATTCTCATTTGTCATTTGTAATTAGCCCAATTAGGTCTCTTGATGCTTAAGTTCTCTCATGTTTGTCAGGTTTTCCCAAAAGGATCCATACTGGCAAATGACATTTCAGAAGCAATTCTGAAAGTAACACAGAGTGGGATTGTGAATAAACTAGAAAAAGAAATGCTTTTGAGTTTCTCCAGTTGCCCAAATCCATCATCAAAAGTATCAGATCCACCACAGATCCATTGGAAGTTATTGTGTATCTTAGCTGCATTTCACTTTGCTATTTGCGTTTACTTAGTAAAAAGGAGTTGGGTTAGAATTAAAAAACTATTAGAGGAAGCATTGCTATTCATAAGAATGTTTCTATCAGGTGTGGTCGAGCGATTTACTCATCTTGGCGCAGCACTTATAGCAGGAAACAATGTAGTGGCTCATCGAAATATACCATGCTCCATTTCTGTTCAGTTAGCAGTCAATCCGTAGCTATTTTGAGATTTTTCTGATGTCATCTAAGCTAGATGTGATTAATGTACAGTTGTCAAAGGACGACGCATGGGGAATGATCTTGTGTATATTGGTTAAAGTTAGTGAAATATACCAAAGCTTCTAATATAGTGTTTTTTTTTTGAACCTCAAATATTGCCTCAAAAAACCGAAAAGCACTTGAACACAAGCACCCCCAAAAGTCGATTACAAAACACAAGAATAAAACAACTAGAGCACTCAAACAAAACCAACGCAATCAACTAATCCTCAAAGTCGTCTGCATCCTCAATGGCGTGTCTAGCTAGTGCATGTGCCACCGCATTAGAATCACGTCGCACCCAATCGAATGAAAAAAACCCGAATGACTGCGAAAAAATTGTTGAATATCACCAAGCACATTCGCTATGCTTATGTCGCTAATAGTGCCATGTAAAATATCGTGAACGACACCAAGGGAATCTCCTTCAAATAAAACATTATTCCATCCTCGTTCAATCGCCCACCGAGCCGCGCCTAACGCCGCAATCGCCTCAATGCCAACGGGATCCACCAAAGCCGTAAGTCGCCTTTGTCTCCACGTGACCATCTCCCCCATACAATCATGCGCCACCATACCCGTTTCAATTGTTGCGTCGTTGCCAAATTGTGCCCCAAGTTAACCTTAATCACATTACCAATCGGTGTAGTCCATTCGCGCGACTCATCCACGTCCTTCACACGCCCGACCTTGCCATTCAAACGCGTCCAGGTCTTCGCACAGCTATGTGCAAAAACTGCCATCTCGTCCGGTCTACGCTCATTCTCCCCCGCGAGTACGCTATTACAATTTCCCCACAAAAGTCCAACACACTGTGCCCACCAAACTAGCCATCCAACTTGACACAGTCTTTGCAACGCGTAGCAACCAATCCCTAACTTTTTCGTTTGCCCGGATCCACAAGGATTGAGGAACAAGCGCAAGAGCCCATACTTGTCGAGAAACATCACACGCGAATAAACAATGATGCACTGTTTCATCCCCCGTATGACAAACCACGCATTCGCAATCCACACAAATGTGACGAATACTCAAATTCCATCGTGTTGGAAGTATATCCGTACAACATCGCCACAAGAACAATTTAATCTTATTTGCACACTCAAACTTCCAAAGTTTCGGCCACACTGCATGGGGATCCGACATTGATGTTTCCCTTACATTCTTAATCAAACCTTGCGACATTATGAGGTGGTAGGCACTTCTAACCGTGAAAACTCTCTTCTTTTCATAGTGCCACACTTGATGGTCATTATTGTTCGGATCACACAACGGGATTGAGAGGATCAATTCAACATCCACTTCCCACAAAAAATCTCCCAACACCTCAATATCCCACCATCCCGTATCACTTACCATAAGAAACGGATCCTCTTGACTCACGGGAGTGATAGGACGAAACATTGCTGGTTGAGGAATCCACGCGTCGTGCCAAATGGTGATATAGTTTTTGTTCTCCACCTGCCACCAAAGCCCTTTCCTCAAAACAGCTAGCGACTCCCAAATTCCACACCATGAAAAGGACGGCGCAGCTCCAATCTGTGCATCGCAACTCGCTATTTGAAAAATATTTTGCTTTAAAAATTCGACTTACCAAACTCTAGGGATTCGTCAAAATTCTCCATGCATGTTTTGTGAGTAGAGCTAAATTAAAGGCTCGTAAGTTCCAAAAATCGAGCTTCCCTTCGTGCTTTCGACGACACATCCAATGAATTTTATTCTGATTGCCACTGCCCCGCCAATAATTACATATGATCGCCTCAATTTCATTAATCAAAATATCCGGTAGGCGTAAACAACTCATAATAAACGTTAATATGGATTGCATGACGACTTTCACTAACACCTATTTCCCCGCCCCCAACAACGTTTTGCCCTTATACCCTTGCACTCTCTTCCACGCTCTTTCTCTAATGAATTCAAAAAGCTCCCTCTTTGATTTCCCGACCACAGAAGGCATACCAAGGTATTTATCATGTTTTTCAGCGATCGCCACACCCAACACATTCCTCACGTCCAAACGACTTTGCGCCCCTGTACTCTTGCTGAAAACCACCACAGACTTGTCACGGTTAATTTTTTGTCCCGACGCACTTTCAAAGCAATCTAGAATCCCCTTAATACTCCTCGCCAATTTTGCATTCGCTTCACAAAAGACGATCCTATCCCATTTTTCAGTTAATTAGTTAGCCTTAGTTAATTATTTTCCACTATTAGAGTTAGTTAGGCTAGTTAATGAGTTGTATATAATCTGTCTCTCCTCTTCTGTTTCATTTGTAACAATAACAGATTCATAATGAATTCAATATTCTCTCTCTGCTCTCGATTATCAATATGCTATCTAAAGCTTTAATTTTTTTTTCAAATTTGGTACAGATTTGTTGGTGACTTGCAGTAATCACCCGATTTCCGTCACTCAATTGTGATCAGGATCGGTTTTGATCACTTTATCGACGATTTTTCTTCGCTCGGCAACGATTTCTTTTTGATTGGTGGTGTTCTTTTCTCGATCGGCGGCGATCATGACGAACACCAACGATTCTGCGTCCTCTTCTCTCGCATCTGATTTTGCGGCTAACTTACGGATTCTTCTACAATTGCTGCTCATTTGCGAGTCCAAGGATCTGACAATCCAACTATGAAGTTGACTTCAATGCTGCTCACTGGAATTCGGAACTACCTTCCATGGAGTAGATCCGTGAAATTGGCACTTGGAGCTAAGAGAAAGCTAGGGTTCATCATTGGTGCGATTCTGCAACCTGATCTATTGCACCATGACTATGACGAATGGATCAACGTGGATTGTATGGTAACATCCTGGATTTTGCGCTCATATTCTGATGATTTGTCTGATGCCTTCTTATTTGTTGATTATATTGCTGCTTTATGAAAGCAACTTGAGACTTTATATGGTCAACTAATGGTCCTCTTCAATTTCACAAGGTACACTATATGTTTCTGAGTATTACACCCAACATAAGTGCCTTTGGGATGAACTTAACTGTTTGGTGCATGTTGTGGCATGTCATTGTGAGGCTGCACGTTTGTGCTCTTGCAATTTAACTCAACATGCTTTAGATATCAACTTATTGAACAAACTTATGCAGTTTCTAATGGGTCTAAAAGATGAATTTGATGGAATTAAGAGTCAAATCCTTGGTACTGATCCCCTTGCTCTTGTTGAGAAGGCATATTCCATGGTACTTAGAGTAGAAAAACAGAGGGAAGTGTAGTGATAAGCGTCTCATTAGCGTGATTTAAGTATTTGTTTAATTATGCTTTTGAATATTTATATAACGTATTTACTTATTTTAGAATTGTTCTGTGTTTTCTTAGGTCTCTAGGAAGTCAAGACGAAATGAGACTAAATAAGGCCAAAAATGAAATTTTTGGACGACAATTGGTCAAGACACTATTTCAGGATGTTCAAGGGCTACGGGAGCGCTACGACACTACAAAAAGTTGAACTTCCAAACATAGCGCGATTGAAGAGAACACACCAGGAGACCTCAAGGAGGAAATCAAAAGGTCGTGCAATCAACACCGCGTCGCTCAGGTGGCGCGCGATCAGGGTGGCACATAGCGCGGGGATCACGTGATGAGAGAAAAATTATAAATAGAAGGCTACGTTCAGCAGTTAGGGAAACCACGTTCACAACTCTCAACACCACTTTCCAACCACTTTGTCGACAGAGAAACCCTGAGAGTTGTCACCACAGAGAAAACACCATCAAAGTCTTGTTCTAGTTTAGTTAAGTCATTGTTAGAGAGAAAATAGTTTGTGAAAAAGAAGATAGCACAAGGGAGTACGAAGAGGGTCAAGCAACGAAGTTCTACCGGATCCGAGAAGCTTTTCTTTACCTTTTTACTTTGTCTATGATATTTACTTCTTTGTTGATTGTTGAACTCATGACTATGAGGAGCTAACTTACTCGTTGTTTAGAGTAGGGGAGTAACTCTGATTTATGAATATGTTTATTTGCTTTACTTGATGTGTGTTTGATGATCTTGAATGTCTAGATTGAATAGTTACTTATGCTGTGTGACTGACCTTACTCTCGTTGTGATAAAATAGAAGCACCCGTGTGGGGCCGCCCATAGTGTAGAACGCTAAGGCTATATATATATATATATATATATATATATATATATATATATATGTGTGTGTGTGTGTGTGTGTGTGTGTGTGTGTGTGCAATTTTTGATTTTGGATTTGCGAAAGTAACTGATGCGCAACCTTTAGATCAAACTAGATTTATCTTAACTAAGTACGTTCTGTTAACACGATTCAGATGAGTTAATTGGATTGCAGATTTGACATCTCTTCTGTTAACAGGTTTGGAATTACGACCTAATTAACTGAATTATTTATTTGGGTTGGAACGCCTTTGTCCGTGGTTCAAAAACTAAATGCTATTTAACGGGAGAGAAAAACTGACAAAAACATTCCTTTCTTTTATTCACTATGATCCACTCTCTTTTCCGAGTCGATATGCGTATTTCCGAGTCTATACGTGTGTTTTTTCTTAATTGCCCGACCTCCTTTTCTTTCCCTTCTTCCTCTGTTTATATAGAGTTTTTAGGGACATGTGTCGTTATGCATGTTTTTACAGGTGTCGTTATGCATGTGGTGGTGTTCTACACGTGTTACAATGTTCATTTAACCAATAAGATAACGTGTCTATCTTAAGTGCTGGCTGTATCTTTTCTTCTTCTGAGGGCTTTGGTCTTCTTTATGATAAGGGGTAGACTGCCTTCTTTGCTTCCGAGAGCTCATTGCTTCTAATGGGGACTCGAGGGCCGAGTCTGAGTGTTCTCTTAGTGACAATGCTTCTCCGATAGGTGTGTATTCTGGTGTGTTTGTTTCAGGATATTCTCGGAGGGGGCGTTCGTTCATGGGTTAATCTCCGAGAGGTTTTTAGCTATCGTGGGTAGGTGTTTTCTTTCTCCGAGTGCCCGGAGAGTGTTGTTCTGTAGTTCTTACGTTTATTGTGAAGTTCCGTTCTCTGGGTTGGTCGACTGGAGTAATGTTCCGAGAGCATTTGTGTTGGGAGTGCGTAGCAGGGAAGTACCGGGGTAGTGTTCCGAGAGCGTTTGTGTTGGGAGTGCATAGCAAGGAAGTGTTTTTGTCAAGGTTCTGGGACTCTGTTGGTTTCCAATAGCTCCAGTGGGCTTTGATAGGTTGGTTCTGTAACTCATCCTTTCCGAGGGTTCATACTTCTCGGAGAGGCAGAATGAGTGGGGCGTAGTGTTTGTCCGATGTTGCGGTAGTTTCGATAGCGGTTAGTCTGTAGAATGCTTTCTTCGGATGTATACTCCGATAGGTATCTGCCTTGGTTACAGATTCCGCCTGTTGGGCCCTTAGGCACGACTTGATCCAGTATTTGATGTTTGGAGATGTGCTCCGAGGGATACTCGGGGTGTGATACCTGTATCGTGAATGCAGATCGCATAATCATATAATAACATACCTGGTAATTCCAGTAATTGATTTATTGTTTATTTCAAGCAGGTGAATTATCATCCTGTTAACATCTTCTAAAAAACTAACTACTAGGCTGATCCATTAACACGATAGGTTATTAGGGACTCATAGGTGTATGGTTGGGATAGCTCCTGCCATATATCACGGATCCATTAGACATGCAAACATCAAATAAATATCAAGTACTATAAGTAGATATTGGTAGTTTGTCTATGAACTATATCCAACCTCTAAACAATCTTTTCTATTACTGTTTATAACTATAATCAATCAATCAATCATTAAATTATGTTCTTAGTTTAGTTAGTTAGTTTAGTAAGTTAATCAATCTCTCTTCTAAATATTCTTAGTTTAATTAGTTTAATTGTTTACTTGTTTTCATTAGTGTAATTATTTTAATTGCTTTTCATTGTTCTCTTGCATTCAAACTAAAAACCAAAAAGATATTTCATTACTGTTTGTGCATTCTTAGATTAATTTTCATTGCATTCTAGTTTAAGCATCCGTAGCATAAAAAGCATTCAAAACATCTTTAGATTTGAAAGGATCCATAACATTCATCCATTCATCCTGCAAGCACAAGAGAAAAGATCGTGGCAATTGTTAGTGCTTTGAATTTAAGTGATTCATACATACAATCATCACTCCCTTGGGATACGATACTTGGTTTGTAATTATACTTACCATTTTATTATTACTTGATTCGTGCACTTGTGACAAAATGGAATTTAGGTGTAACATTCCTGTGTTGACTTATATTCTATTTTATTACATCCTTCACGCCAATCATGCAGGTTTCCTACTCTGAGGTCTATGAAAATGCAGCTATGATGCCCAGGTTTCAACCCTATTTTAACCAACATAAGTACCCTGGTGCTGGTTCCTCTAAGGACTATAAGAAGAAACCAAATGATCGGATTTGTGAGCATTATCACATGTTTCAAATTAGTTGGAATTCCTGACTGGTACAAGGAACTTAAGGACAAAAGGGCATTTGGTGCCAAGTACTCAACTAACTATGTGGATGTTGATTCTCCTGGTGCACCTAAGGCTTGCTCTTCTCATGCAGCTTCTACCTCTACTTTTGTTATGCCCCTGATCAGTTTCAAGCTGATTTTATGAAAATGATGATACTCATGATGAGCTCCAACATGACATGATCATCCTCCTCTGATGTAGGCAGAGTCAATTTTGCTCACTTTGGAGATTTTGCTGGTAGTAACTACATCCTTCTCTCCCTTGCTAACATTAGGCCTAGTGAATGGATCATTGACATTAGGGCTTCAAACCATATGATTATGCATGCTCATGGTTTGTCTAATGTTTCCCCTCCTACATGTCCCACATCTGTGTGCCTATCTGATGGGTCTATTAGAGGTGTTAAAATACTGGGAATTTTCATATTACACACTCCATCACTCTTGAGGGTGTCTTGCATATACCAGTATTCAAATTCAACCTTCTTTCTATTCCCAAACTTACTAAAAGTGATGGCCTTAAATTCACTTTCTTTCCTGCTTATTGTCTTGTGCAGGACCTACGGACTAAAGTAGTGCTTGTTGTGGGGTCACATAAGAGGAAACTTATATGTGTTGGATCCACAACAATGCTCTCATGCTTCTCTTGATTCTTCTAGACTTGCAATTACTTCTTGTAATTCTGCCTATAGTAAATGTCTAGCTTCTATTGTTTCAAATAAGGAGCTTTCTCTTAATATTGTTAAGATGTGTCATGCCAGATTTGTTCATGCTTCCTATAATACACGCAAACATCTTGACTATCTTTCTTCTTTAGGGATTTTTGACTCTTTAGTCATTTATAGTAACCACCTTTCAAAATTAGTCATCTATAGTACCTCAGGCCATTTTTTGTCCTCTAAAGTAACCGAGTTTCAATTTTGGTCCTCCGGTTATTCTCCCGGAAACTCGCATGTGCACGGCACATGACTTCAAATCTCAGTTTCTTTTCGTATTTTTCACCCAAAAACTTTATATAATTACACTCACACCCCAATACTTTTTAAATAAGTATACTTGCCTCCGAATTTGAGTCTTTTTTTATTGTGTTCCAAATATTTCATATAATTACATTAAAACCCAATTAAAAGAAATTCTTGAACAAAAACAAAGAGACTATTTTTTAACTAGGTAATAGGAAAAAGAGAAGAAAAATATTTTCAATTATATTCACTTATGATTATGAAAACTCATTTTAGAATAATCTCCCTTTAATTAAACTTACTCTTTCAATAAGTAACAATTAAAGAAACTTTTAATTTAAAAAAAATAGAAAAAAAAAAGAGAAAACTCTGCGTCACAACCCCCCAACCCCCCAAAAAAAACCCTCCACCACGAATCATCCACCACCATCACGAAATTCCACCGCCATTGTCCTTTATTTTTCTATTTCTTCTAACCTTGCTCTTATTTGAAGGCCCTATTTTAAGTTATGGGCGTTATCGGAGCCGGAGCCGGAGTCCAATTTTAAAATGCAAGGTGCAAGGTGCGTGGAACGTACGAGATTATAGGAATTCTGGCGATGCTAACAGATTAGGGATTTACGATTTAAGTTTGATGAAGAGTCGAACGGTGGTGAGTTTGAGCCAAAAATTGATGATGGTGCTGGTGGTTGGGGGTGGGTGGGTTCGGTGAAGAAGATGAACCCTTTTTCCTTTTTTTTCTCTTTTTGTTTCCCAAAAACTACTAAATTAGTGAATAAATTAGCAATTTAATATTATTAAAAGAGTAATTAATTTATTAATCTATGTTAAGCAATATCGCTAATACTTATTTGACGTCTTGTATTGATTATATTTTCAAATTCAGAAAAGATTTATCATATTGTTATTTTAGTTTTTCAAGGTAGTATTTAATAGTCAATTTCTAAATTAAAAACTAGAAGATTTCATGAGTATATTGTATAAAATAAAATACTTTAGAGTTCAAGAAATATATTGTATAAATTGTTTTTTTTTTATTTCAACGCAATACTTAGTATGTTAAGTTTATATCATTTCAAGAGTTTTTTTTTATGTTTAAGGAAACTTTAGAATTAAATTGAGTTTAACAAATATTGAAGATAATTTATAAAAGCACAACTTAAATTAGTAAAATCAACAAAATCAAGGACAAAAAATGCAAATCATAAGAGTAAGTTATGTAAGTGATGTATAAATTTAATTAAAGTGATGTAAGTGATGCATAAATTTTATTAAAGTTTTAAATATAATTATTCCAATATTTTGGGGGTGTAAGTGTAATTACATAAAAATATTTGGAGGAAAAATTGGAAAATTTCCAAATTTAACCTAAGTCCATTCAAATTAATCAAGATTTTTTGCCCGGAGAATCAAAATTGGAACTCTGGTTACTTTAGAGGACCAAAAAAGGCCCGAGGTACTATAGGGGACTAATTTTGAAAGGTGGTTACTATAAAGGACTAAAAAGTCAAAAATCCCTTCTTCTTTATAATGTTCTTTTGATGACCTAAATCCTTGTGATGTATGTCATAGAGCTAAGCAACATATACTTCCATTCCCTCACAACACTTATATGTCTTCTTGTTTGTTTGAATTGAATTGATACATATGGATATGTGGGGTCCCTATAAACTTGCTACTATTGGTAATGCTCATTATATCTTAAATTTGGTAGATGACTTCAGTAAATGTGTTTGGGCTTTTTTACTAAACAATAAGGCACATGTGCAAAGCTTATTGACTCACTTTATTGCCATGATCAAGACTTAGTTCAACTCCTCTATTCTCAGTTTCAGAAGTGATAATGGTTATGAGTTTACAAGTCACTCTCGTCAAATGCTTTTCCTTGACCATGGCATTACTCACCAGAGATCTGCTCCTTACACACCACAACATGGTGTTGTGGAGTGCAAACATCGCCATCTTCTGCAGGTTACCAAGGCCCTCCTATACCAGGCCAATCTACCTCTCACTTTCTAGGGCCATGCTCTCTTGATGGCAACCTACCCATTAATATGACTCCTAAGGTCCTTCATTCTAAGAAGCTTGACATTGCGTCTCTTAGAACCTTTGGTTGTTTGTGTTACTTCACAAATGTCACTCCTCCCAAGGACAAGCTAGCTCCTAGAAGTTATACGGGTTGCTTTCTTGGTTTCACCCCTGGGCAAAAGGCCTTCAAGATATACAACTTTGAGCATAAGTCTATTTTTATCTCCAGAGATGTTCTCTTTTATAACGACTAGTTCCCTTTTCATGTTTACTCTGTTGCACCAGAAGCCATTCCTCTACCTACTATCCCTCTTACCTCCTCTGATATTGCCTTTTCTCTTCTTTCATACACTACTCCTCATATCTCCTCTCAACTCATTGATCCTCCTGACAGTGAGTCTACTTCTCCTTCATCTCATGTTATTGGCCCTGCTACTGTGGAGCTTACTCCTGTCATATTACCTTCTGCTCATTCTCCTCTTCCCGTGATAAGAAGTACTAAGGATGTTAAGCTTTCTTCCCACCTACATGACTACATTCTTCACTGAAACCATGAACTCGTATCTGGTCACCTACCTCCTGCTTCTCACACTACTCAACATTCTCCTCCTACATTTCCTTTTACTTGTTCTCTTCACCTCACTCCATCTTACATAATTTTTTTAGCTAATGTTTCTGCTCATTCAGAACCCTCCTCTTATGCTCAAGCTTGCAAAGACCCTTTGTAGCGTTAAAATTTCTAAGTCTTTAAAATAAAAGACAAGAAAAGTTAAGTACAAATAAAATTTATTTATTCAAATGAATATGGGGTTACAATCTCTAAGAAATCCTCTGATTCTTTTCTACAACAAATAATCTTGAAATTTAGTTGACTTGAGAGTGGATTTAAGTTTGATCTCTTCGACATGTATTTGGGTTGAATGTTAATCCAAGAGATTTTGAGCTTGATCTTGAATTAACAATTTGACTTGATCTTCGCGACGAACAATTTGATCTTCGTCTTGACGTCTTTAACTTGTTGAATGTTAATCTTCTTTGGAGGAATCTTGATCTTCAAAATGCTTGTATGCTTGACAAACGTTGATGTGAGGGCTTGGCAGCTTGATCTCAGATCGAACGAAAATTTGATTTGAAGATTGAAGACTGATGAATGATGATATGATCTTCGTATTCAGTTCTTCAGATATGTTGGGCTTTGATCTTTTTGAAAAGACTTGAACCTTCAAAAACGGTTTTTCGCAGGTCTTGTGACTTGATCTCGAATCAAAAGGACTTTTAAGTTGAAGATTGTTGAAGAATGATATGAAATTGGTGTTGGATTTGTTGAATTTGTTAAAACTCGATCTTCCTTGGCAGAAGTGTGATCTTTATAACGGTTATCTGATGGACTCGGAGCTTGACGCCAGATCAAACAGATGTGTTTACGAAGAACACCTTGAAGATTAGTGGACTTGATGGAGAGAAAAACCTTGACATTTTCCTTCTTCAAACTTGTGAATATTTTTGGTGTCTTTTTCTTTAAGGGAGAGCCTCTATTTATAGTTGTAAAACCTAGAGCTCCTTGCTTGTGATTGGTCGATTTCCTCTTCAAGATAAACATGAATTTAATCAAGCTTGTTTATCAAGAAATTACTAGAACACATGGTTGAAATATATCATCTTTTCCACGTGGCCTTGTTTGATTGGTCAAAACACATCATCATTGTCCACATGACTTTATTTGATTGGTTGCAATACTCCATCTTTTTCATGTGCCTTTATTTGATTGGCCAACAATATATTAGAAAATCAATTAATTTATCTATTTTTAATTGGAATTTAATTTAGTAAAATTCTACATTAAAAATAAAATCATCAATTTAATTTCAAATAATTATTTTGACACTTGTCGATATTTAATTGGAGGAGAAAAATCTATTTGTCTACACCCTCATTGGATCTCTACCATGAGTTTTGAATTACAAGCACTAGAGTCTAGTCAAACATGGGATCTGGTTCCCTTACCTGATGGCTCTCACCCTATAGGCTCAAAATGGGTCTACAATCTGAAGTTGAACCTTGATGGCTCTGTTGATAGATATAAAGCCCACCTTGTGGCTAAACGGTATAACCAGGTTTTTGGCTTGGACTATACTGGCAACTTCTCTCCAGTTGTGAAGCTGGTCATTGTCAGGATCTTACTTGCTGTTGCAACACACTTCAATTGGCCTCTCCACCAGTTGGACATAAACAATGCATTCCTCCATGGTTTCTTGGATGAGGTCATCTATCTCACTCCACCTCAAGGGTTCAATGCTCCTCCAGGTCATGTTTGCAAACTCAAAAAGTCCTTGTATGGCCTTAAGCAGACTTCACGTCAATGGAATATTGAGTTTACCAAATGCCTTACTGCATATGGTTTTTCTCAATCTGCTTTTGATACTTGTCTTTACAAAGGGACCAGGCTTTACATTCATAGCCTTACTGGTCTATGTGGATGATGTCCTCATCATAGGACCTTCCATATTTTTCAATCTTTTTCAACTGACAAACAACACCTCCATTCTTCCTTCACCATCAAGGATATGGGTCCTGCTAAGTATTTTCTGGTTTAGAAATCTTGAGCACCTTTTCTGGCACGTTCATCAACTATCACAAGTACACACTTGATATAATCACTGATGTAGGTCTCACTGTGCCAAACAAGTTGCCCTCCCTTGCAAACAAGGCTTAAAGCTTACTGCAGCAGGTACCCATCTCTCTCAGCTTGAGCAATATAAGAGACTTGTTGGGAGGCTTTTGTTCTTGAACATGACGCGCCCATACATATGTTTCATCATTAATCAATTGAGCCAGTTCATGAACTCACCCATTCAGGTTCACTGGGATGCAACCAAACCAGTGTTTCTCTACCTCAAAGGTTGTCCTTCCATTGGTCTGTTTTATGTTGTTGATGCTCCCTTATCTTTGTAAAGCTATAGTGATGCAGAGTGGGCCTGTTGCTCGGACACCCGTCGTTCCATCACTGGCTTTGGGATCTTCCTAGGCAACTCTCTGATAAGCTAGAAGACTAAGAAACATGTCATTGTTTCTCGCTCTTCTGCCGAAGCGGAGTATCGAAGCATGGTGAGCACGAGTTGTGAGCTCAAATGGATTAGCTTTGTGCTCCATGATCTTCAAGGCCATGTTCACTTGCCCATTCTGTTGTATTGTGACAACAAAACGGTGATTCATATTACACAAAAAAGTCTTCCACGAGCGCACAAAGCACTTAGACATCGACTGTCACGTGGTCCGAGACTCCTTCAAACTTGGTTTTGCTCTTTCGCAACATTATCTGGCGTCGTTTCAATTGGTGGACTTCTTTACCAAGCCCCTCCATGCTTCATCTTTCCATCACTAGATATCCAAGTTACATTTGGGTGATCGGCACCGCGATCAAACTTGGAGGGGGGCGGATAGTTTCATAATTCTTTTACAAGGACACTATAGTCCTTTCCCATTCTTTAGTTAATTAGTCTGAATTAATTATTTAGTCCTTTCCCATTCTTTAGTTAATTAGTCTTAATTAATTATTTCCCGCTATTAGAGTTAGTTAGGCTAGTTAGTGTGCTGTATATAATTTGTCTCTCCTCTTCTGTTTCATTTGAAATAATAACAGGAGTTTCTTTTTTTGGTAGAAACGACCGCTTTCAAATCCGTGGTCGTGGGACGCTTGCCTTACGCCCAATGTTTTAACAACATCTAACACAAAACAAAGTGGATTAAAATGGATTATAGTTTTAATTTTTTTTACACGACAAAGTATATTGATCCAAGATAAATTTCTACATGTAAGTCTAACATAATTTAGTGCTAAACTTAGCATCAAAGAGAATCAATCTCTACGTTAAAGTTAAAACAAGAACGATGATTTGAAAAGGATAACGTGAAAGAATTAATTGCTATTTTGGTCTTTGGATAGCCATTCAGAACTTAGGAACTAATGTAGAGCAATCCAATCAAAAGTCTAACTGATAAAATGACTAAATGAGAATCACAAAAATATTTGCACCTTTGCAACTCTTTGTACTTTGTAGTATCACATAAAGTCTCTTCTAGACTAGAAGTATTAAAATTGTTCAATAGATGACAACAAGATCATTATTTATACTATACCATACTTGACACGAGATCATATTTTTAGCAACACGTCAATAGGAAGAAAAAGAACACGTATATCATACACAATTTGGGTTCATAAAAAATTTAAAAAAGAATGGTCAAAACCTATAAATTTGACAGCTTTAAAAAAAAAAACCTATAAATTTTACCAAATATATACTAGTAGTCTAAAACTCTAAACTCTAGAGGCTAATCATCAAAAAAAAAAAAAACTCTAGAGGCTGAAATTCCGGACTACAAATTTACTCTCTATTTAACAAAAAGAAAAAAAAATCAAGAAAATAAAAAACCCGAATAAAAAAGAGAAAAAATTCGTTGTCGGAAAACCAATCACCATGCCTCCATTTAATCCCTCATTGAAGGCGCTCGCGAGCTTTCTCCGTCGACCTCGTACATTGAATCACAATCAGATTCGGTGTTTGGGCAGCAGCATCAAACCATTTTCTTCTTCCGACAAAGTAATTTGCGGCGATTATTATAGGAAAAATCAAACTTTGCCCGATCCTTGTAATCGTTCGAAAAATTGTGGCCCTTTTGCAATTCAAAATAGAGGGTTTTTGGGATGTGGTGATGGAGAAGAAGGGAGTGCGCTTTCAAAGGTATATGAAGAAAAGCGTGTTTTAGGGTAAGGTTCGTTTTTTTTTTCTTGTTTTTTTTTTCTTTTCTGTTTTGGGGTTTATTTGTTATTCGATTGTTCTGGGACCAGCTTATATTGCTGTAAAGTTTCGATCTTTGACGTTTTTGGCCCACTAATAGACGAATCGGATCGAATTGGAGTGTCGATTTTGCTTATGCTTTTCGTTATCTTTAGTTTTGTGCTTATTGAGTAGGAGTTTATTGATTTTTATGGGAATGCCTGGATTTTGGTGGAAGTTGATGCGAGTTAAGTTCGATACATTCCCATTTTTGATTGCTCAAGTGGCAAGTGTTGCTTAGGAGGGATGTGGTGTGCTGATTGGTTTTATTGATGATTAGATATTCGCCAGAACAATTGTTCAATGTGGTTGCTGCGGTTGACATGTACGAGGATTTTCTTCCGTGGTGTCAGAGGTCGGAGATAGTTCGTCGAAATCCTGATGGGACTTTTGAGGCTGAGCTTGAAATTGGTTTTAAGTTTCTGGTAGAAAGCTACACGTCTCATGTGCAGCTAACCAAGCCTACATCAATTAAGGTGAGGATTCTCTTCCACTTTCTTCTGTGTACACCTGTTTCCATGTCCTTTGCTCTGTCAATTAGATGCTAGGCGACTTTCTGTAACTTTCTTCTTGGTACTTTTTGCTGTGCGGTCCATTGGTTAGAAATGCTTAGTTTTGCTAATTCGGCTGTGCCAAATTATGTCCCCGTTGGATTGGAAATAATTAGTACAAATGAAGTAGAGTGAACAAGTAACCTATTCCTCTGATAATTGTGAAGACAGGTCAACCCATTATAAAAACAAGTTGGAAAGATACTACCCCAACTTTTGAGCAAATAGCACACTGACCTCATCAATAAACTTTGTTATGTGCATATTTTTCTTATATCTATATATATAGATATATAGATATCTATACTTTTTTACAGTTTTTATTTAGATAAGTTCTTTTCTGTTTCTGAAATTTCAGTTTTAACTTTTAAAGATTCATGTAAAGATTTTTTCCTTTTTTTTTAACTCATAAGAGCAAAGTAGTGAACCTCTGTCACATAGTATATTGAGCAATGTTTTCATCCATATGAAAGACTGCCTTTTACTTTTATATGAAAAAGGTCCAAAGTTGTTTCTTGCACTCTTTTTGAGGATGTGGTTCTTTTGCATCCTAAAAAATATCACGGTGGGGCAGTGGTTAGTTTCCTTACATAGCATTTGAAATTGTGGTATGGAACTATGTACGTTGTGTTAGGTATTTGAGACGACAAATACGCACCCCCAGGATTTGCCCATCGTGGATATACGAAGCAAATACGAATAAAATATGACGATCGTAACAACACAAGGATTTTACGTGGAAACTCCAAAGCCGGAGAAAAAACCACGGGGCCCGAACGAAAATATATTATGTAGAAAATTGTTACAACTACACAATTTTCTCGCTCAACCCAAACCGATCCCCACAGAGCCTTTTTACCCGTAATACTCCCCGAAAACACCTCACACTAATATATAAATATTACAAGAGGAAAATAAGAGTATTAGCCTGCAAATACTACTCTGAATTAGATGATTCAAATAGCAGGCAATTATAGGAAGCAAATGAGCTGAAAACCGTGTGATATTCACTCCCAAGCTCCATTATCACAAAAGTGGGGGGACAATAAGTGTTGTCCCCCACTTCCACCGCCCCACAATCTCCACCTTGAAGATGTGATTATTAGTGACTAATCACGTCTTCAAAATCATCTCCATTCCGGCATTGGGCAATCGCACACCTACTCCGCCTCAGAAGATCTTCATAGCTCCCGCTATCACTGCAACCGCAGTTGTACTTTTAGAAGTACCATGCTCCACCATAAAGCATAACCACTCAGAATAAACCAATTCCAAGAATTTCCTTTTTCGGCCCATGTTGAACATTAACCTGCTGATAGGATGGTGCAACTTCCACTTTTGGCTCCTCCGGAAGTCATCAGCCCGCCGACATGAATATACCACACCTTGCATTAACACCAAAAGCAATGCCCGTGTGCACACTAGATCCACTAACATTAACGTCCTGTCTCATGGCAACTTTTAGGGTCTCATGCCATCAGGACGAGCATGCCGCTTACAGAACTTCAGAGTCACTGCAATAAGCAATGTTAGTATCTCCTCCAGTGTTTCCCTTTGATGCCTCGGAGCCATTTGCCGAACCGGCTCCCATTGTTGGACAATTTCTTCTAACGTGGCCAGATTGTCCACACCGCCAACACACTTTCCTCTTAGAGTTTGTCTTCCTGCCATCGTACGTCACCAATGCATTGTTTACATGTGAACCGTTACCCCCGCTAAGCCTCCTCTCTTCAGATAGAAGCTTGCCCGTAACTTCAGAGAGATTGATTTTCTCTTTCCCATGAATCAATATCGGTTTCATGTGTTCGTACGAACTTGGAAGAGACCAGATGAGTCTCAAGGCTTGATCCTCCTCATCAATTGCAACTCCAATGGATTCAAGCTCAGCAACGATTCCGTTCAGAATACTCAGATGATCTGAGATACTTGCACCCTCTGCCATTCGCAGTGTATGAAACTGCTCCTTCAGGTACACGCGATTCGACACGCCCTTCGCCTGATACAACTCTTCTAACTTTTCCCAGAGTCCCTTAGCCGAAGAAATTCCATGCACGTTCGCAAGAATGTTTTTGGCCAGACACAGACGAATTGCGCTCGCAGCTCGCAAATCTAGATCCTCCCAGTCATCATCGTCCACCACAGCTTTTATACCAGCTGCTTCGGAACTCGTGCCAGTAGTGCCGCTACCTTTAGCGACCCTTCCTTTTAAAGCCTTGTGTAACCCTGACTGAATCAACACATCCCTGACTTGAACTTGCCACAAGCCAAAGTTGATTTTTCCGTCAAATTTTTCAACGTCAAATCTCACTGCACTCGTACCCTTGCTTCCTGACATTGCACCAGTGAGCCTTGGTGAATCTGAATAGCACAAAGTAAACCCCCGGAAAGAGATAGCTCGTCTTTCCAGACATGATTTCAAGGTTCCCAGTTAATTGGTGGGGTCACAACGGTCCCGCTTAATAACCAATTACCTTTGACAGAATCGCCTTTATCAGCGCTTATTCACACTACTATCACACCAGAACTCCACCCCAACAAAAGCTCCACCTCCAGCAGTACCCGGGCTCTGATACCACTTGTTAGGTATTTGAGACGACAAATACGCACCCCCAGGATTTGCCCATCGTGGATATACGAAGCAAATACGAATAAAATATAACGATCGTAACAACACAAGGATTTTACGTGGAAACTCCAAAGCCGGAGAAAAAACCACGGGGCCCGAACGAAAATATATTATGTAGAAAATTGTTACAACTACACAATTTTCTCGCTCAACCCAAACCGATCCCCACAGAGCTTTTTTACCCGTAACACTCCCCGAAAACACCTCACACTAATATATAAATATTACAAGAGGAAAATAAGAGTATTAGACTGCAAATACTACTCTGAATTGGATGATTCAAATAGCAGGCAATTGCCTCCTATTTATAGGAAGCAAATGAGCTGAAAACCGTGTGATATCCACTCCCAAGCTCCATTATCCATTAAGTGTTGTCCCCCACTTTTGTGATAATGGAGCTTGGGAGTGGATATCACACGGTTTTCAGCTCATTTGCTTCCTATAAATAGCAGGCAATTTCCTGCTATTTGAATCATCTAATTCAGAGTAGTATTTGCAGTCTAATACTCTTATTTTTCTCTTGTAATATTTATATATTAGTGTGAGGTGTTTTCGGGGAGTGTTACGGGTAAAAAGGCTCTGTGGGGATCGGTTTGGGTTGAGCGAGAAAATTGTGTAGTTGTAACAATTTTCTACATAATATATTTTCGTTCGGGCCCCGTGGTTTTTTCTCTGGCTTTGGAGTTTCCACGTAAAATCCTTGTGTTGTTACGATCGTCATATTTTATTCGTGTTGCTTCGCAATTACCGCATGGGCAAATCCTGGAGGCGGTTCAAATACCCAACAAAAGTAAGTGTTGTCCCCCACTTCCACCGCCCCACACGTTGCTTCTCATGAAGAGCTTTTACTATCGAGTTATCAAGTCGGAGGTAGGAAGCATGAACTAGTAGATCACTTAAGTTTCATTTAGGCTAAATTTAACGCTAATGGGCTTTCGATAAAAGAACCATTAGATGCTCCAAAACTTGTTGGCTAATGAACTTGCTATTTGATGACTCGAGTAAGTTTCTAGTATTGTTGAATACAAGGCGTGACTATAAATGTCGCCTTTTATATTGCAGGATGAACTCATTTATTAAGTAAAGCATGACTTGCATATTTCAACTGTATGGTACTTAGACTGCATAAACATTAGTATAAACGAATGAATGACTCTCTCTCTCTCTCTGGGGATGGGGACATTTCATGGCTCAACCTATTTATTAAGTTATCCATTACTTCATTTACATCATGATTATCCAGGTATGACGATACTGGTAGATTGATGCCTTTATTTTTATTAATATATACCAATCCTAATTATTTACAGTATCCAGAATCTAGGTGATTATGTTTTGAGTTCTATGGGTGAAATGATCTCAGGAGACTTTTTATTGACTGATCTATAGTTTCATTTGAATGCACAGCTTTGAGATGTTCTTTCTTATTCCTTAAGTCTACTGAGAGGGAGAATAGTGTTAATCTAGGATGTTTAGGCGTGTCCATTGTCAAAAGCGGACTTGTATTGCACATGCACCAATTTACTAAATAATGAGATGAGGCAGTGTTATCAGATTCTGTATTGAATGTCTGATCAAGGTTGAATCTCCGTTCAGCCGGTGAGTATGGCAGCATCTACTCTTTGCATTTGTGTTGATGAAGAAAATATGCACTTTGACGATGACAATTTTGTATATGTTGCTTAATTCATCCTTCATTTCCTTCAAAACTTGTGTTATCTGGTATCAACCCTGCTTGATGAATGTCGGGTCTGGCATGCCCAATTGCATTTCTGTATCTTATATGGGAGTCTGAATTAGGATAGATACTTAGTTTAGTCCTTTTTATCATCCCAAAAGAAGGAATATATCATTGAGATGGCCTTATTGAGAAAAGTCTGTCTTGCCCTTTATTACTTTGCGAAGAATTTATTTTCATGCACTGCATGAATTATCGCTATTCCTTTTTGCTGACTTTGTTTCTCTTTTATTTTCTAGACAACTTCATATCAAAGTAACTTATTTGATCATCTGATCAACAATTGGGAGTTCAATCCTGGACCTGTTCCGGGGACCTGCGACCTTTATTTCTTGATAGACTTCAAGTTTCAGTCACCACTCTATCGACAGGTGAGTTTCGTCGGTTGTTGGGACTTAATTTAATATTTAGTATATCCTTAGCTTTTTTGGCAACTGGTAAAACTGCAACGATTCATACTTGGGATAGTTTCATCACATCACCTGATGTTGGTCTAATTAAATAGCATTCCATACTGTTTGACTAGTTTGAGTTATTACATGAATCCCCTTTAAATTTAGGAAAATAATGGAACCCTTAGCAGTTTGAATAATTATTGAGAAACCCCTAGTAAGTTTTATGCATTAAGGATAGACTTTTAATTTTACATGTATTTGAGGTTTTAGGAAATTACGAGAGGTTCTGTAATCAGACCAAACTTGTAAACTTAATTATCACTACATACTTTGAGTGACTTTTCCTGTCATGTACAAGCTCTCCGTGTAGTTAAACGGCAATCAACTCTATTTTCTGTTTATTAGCTTGTAAACTTACGGGAAGTAACCAAATATGAAGATATCGTATGAACTAGTAGAAAATTATCATAGCATTTCATAAAATTTATCGCATCATGATATTACCTCAAGCACGTACATAATTCAGTGTATTTTTCATTTTCTGTCCTTGTAAAGCTTGAACAGATTGTAAGGGATGTTCTCTCATCCATGCTTCTAGTCTTAAGGAGGATTAAAGTCCATAAAGAAAATAAAATTTGATTAAATGCATTAAAAGGTTATCAGGATTTATTTTTCAACTACAATGAAGTTTTATTCTTGATGCAATCTGCATTTTATGGGTTCATATTAAACATGTTTGACCATTAACCTTGTAGTAATCGGTGTCTAATAAACGTGTTTCTGTCTTTTACTGCTGACAGATGGCAAATATGTTCTTTAAGGAGGTAGTCTCTCGACTGGTCAGTTCATTCAACGATCGATGTCGACTGATATATGGGCCTGGGGTACCAGTGCTCGAAAATAGTTACAAACAAAGATGAAAGTATATGTAAGTTCAGATCAAATAATGTACACTTCCTCTGATTCTTTATCAAGTTGAGACAAATTGAAATAGATGAAAGTGCTCACTTGGGTTCTTTTATTCGACCATGTTCTCGTTCAATGAGTTGTCTTATTTAGGTTTTTAAGTGGTCATTGCAAAGCTGAGATGAGTCCCCAACCTTGTGCTGTAGATCAAGATTGGGATTAACAACTGCGATTGATAACTTATTCATATTCACATTGTGAAAGGTAAAGTGGATCATATTATACTTGGTTTTTATTTTGCTATTTACCATGCATTCAGCATTGATCTAAAAGAGTAAAAGTCACAGTAAAAAAGTTTGAGCAACAAATCACAACAACCAAGCCTCTAATTCCAATTCATGAGCAAGGCTATATGAACCAAACTTAACTGACTTCGATTCGACCACATCAATTATCCCGTGTTTACTTATTTTGGCTGAGTATGATGTTGAAATTTAGGCGTACAATCTTTGTGTCGTTCCATATGACATTAATTCGCGTTTTCTTCAACTGTCATCGTGCTTTAGTACTAATAAGTTTTTATTCGTATAAATTCATATGACAAGTTGAAGCTTGTGATTTCTCAAAACTGCAACTAATTGCAATTATATGACACTTGAGCTAGCAAAAGTAGTGATCAGCAAATTGCTTGTGAACCTATATTTTGTGAAAAGTCTTTTTAATTTCGTGAGCTCTAAATTTAATTATATGTAGGAAAGAAATAACAAATTGCCCATGAACTGCGATATCAATATGTCAGTATTGACATACATGATACATGCACTTTTTCCCAGGAAAAACAACATACTGTTAAAGTGTTAACATCTCAGTATGGCAGTTACCAGAAGGATGGGCGAAATTATTAAAACGATAATGACTTTCGAAAAAATAAAGCTTCCTTCCACAAAAAGGACGATATGTATTAGTTGTACATATGTCCAGGTACTAATTAATGTAAAATCTGCAGGTATCTTTTGAATTAGAAGTGTTTCTAGCTTTCAGCCTCCATAAATGTTTTTAAGTGTTTTAGATTCAACGTCGTCACACAGTATTTTTCATTGTACATAAAAACAAGTTCAAAACGCGAAACTTGTATTGCGTTTTACTGTCATTCTAGAAAAAAAACGCAAGTTTTTCCATCGAGATTGAGTGTTACTGTAATATATAATAGACAAAAACATACCCATCAAAACAATAAAAAATAAGAGACAAAAACAAAAGGAAGCTTATAAATGTGGTAACATACCGACAAGTTTACCCCTTAACACAATAATTAATTATTGAGCCGCGTTACAATCAGAACCTAGAAGTCAATAGTCCAGGAAAAATAAATATCGGGTAAGCTGATACAATAAAAGGTCTTTTTTCTTTTGAACAAAAAAATAAAATGTCTTTCATATCCTCTTTTGTCAAACTATCTGTTAACTTACCGCATAGAGGCCAGGGTGTTGCAATTAAATAAGTTTCAAATATGTTATGAAAATATAATATCTATAATCTTGCAGTAAAAAAGATTCTTATGATTTGTTGCACGCATAAAATAATATTTTCTGGTTCACACAATTATGTTCGGCACATGTGTCTGTCTTCTATAAGCGGAATTAGTCTCATATCATAACCATGAAATCATGCTGCTGACTTCTTTTTAAGGGAAGTCTTTAATAAGACTGATCTCTTCACACTCTCGATTGATCATATCATGCATTCATTGAGTCTATGTCCCTTTTTGTATGTGGCATCTAAACATTGGACTTTTGAATTCATCTAAGTGGGGTCTAATATTTGGATAAGGTCACAATTCTTCTCAAGTTTTAAAAATATCAAGGCCCTACTAATTTGAGATTTGAGAAGACATAAGGTACGTAAAATAAAATGCTTCCACGTGCTTTCATGTCTCTTCACCACTACTAACGATTTTTACTAAGGTGTGTCTCGAAAAGCAACACTGTAGTCTACTCTGTCTCTTTCAATTATTGAAAAAAATAAAATTATTTGACTTGATGCGGATCCATAAACTTCTTACACGCACCCCATTTGGTGGCCACCACGTCATATACCACCATTTTCAGTTTATCACAATACATTCAAACTTAAATAATAAAAAAAATAACTCCTAAATTTTCAAAATATAATATTTTAAATGTATGTTACATTGAATAATATTTCCATTGTAGTCACTAGAAGACAAACCATCAAAAAGAAAAAAAAAAGGTCACTAAAAGACGAAGTTATCTCCTGATAAGTATCCACCGTCACTCTTACAAGACGTGGGCGGCTGAGATTAACCCACCTTGCTACTCACCATTGGTCCCTGTCCACACCAACCCCTCCTACTAAAAGATTGATTCGTCCACGCTTCACCTAAGTGGGCCCCACCACCCATTACATTAACATTATAGTCAATAAATATCAAAATGCTTCTTCCTCCCGTTTCCATTTTGATTAGTTACACTTGGCATAACCTTAAGCGTCACTAACAGGTACTAATTATTTCTGTTATTTGGTAGTTTGGTTTTGTTTTGTACTTATTATGTTAACTAATTAAGAAGACATATTTTCCCATTTTGGATAATTAGTCAAAGATTCAATCTTTGTGGTTCTCTATTATTATTTGGAGCTGTTTGTTTGTGACTTTGTTCATTTGCTTTTCTTTTCACATTACTTTTTTTTTTTCCAATGTGGGATCTTTGGCATTTGTCACTAGTTTAGTGGAGATCTTCTTTTTGAGATGCTTTCATGTGATTGTTAGTATTAATTTAGAAATTTTTGAAGATGGTGTTTGTTACTTTATCATGTGGATTGAAATATGTGGTAAAAATTGAGTCTTGATGAGTTCCATCTCCAATTATTGTGTACACATGCACATGGATCTGTGTGGTTATATATATATATATATGCTTATAGAAAGTGAGAGGTGCTAATTTCTGTTGTTTTTGTTGGTTTTTCATATAAGATATAGATTTGGATTAGCTTTTGAGGCAGTGTGTTTGATTGATAGTAAAGGGGAGTAATATGAACTTCAAGAATTTTGGGGATAACCTCTCGGCGGAGGGAGGAGGCGGTGGTGGTGGTGGTGCAAGGCCACCGGGTGGTTTTAATTTGGCGCGGCAGTCTTCGGTCTACTCATTGACTTTTGATGAGTTCCAGAACGCGGTTGGGGGTAGTGGGAGGGATTTTGGGTCAATGAACATGGATGAGTTGCTTAAGAGCATATGGAGTGCTGAGGAGAATCAGAACATTGGATCCACTAGTGGTGTTGGTGGCCAGGAGAATTTGCAGAGGCAGGGATCGTTAACTCTTCCTCGAACGATAAGCCAAAAGACGGTTGATGAGGTTTGGAAAGACATGTCGAAGGTGTATGGTGGGGGGAAGGATGCCGGGGCCGGTATTGTTGGTTTCGGTATGCCTCAGAAGCAACCGACTTTGGGGGAGATTACCCTCGAGGAGTTCTTGGTTAAGGCAGGGGTAGTGAATGAAGATGCTCAATTTTCTTTTAAGCCTAATAATGGTGAGTTGTTCGGTGATTTCTCGCCCGCTATGAATAATTCGGGATTTGGGTACCTGCAGCAGGACAACAACAATAGGAATGGTGGGTTGGTGGATGTTAGAAGTAATGAAAACCGTAATCAAATGGGTATGCAATCCGCTAATTTGCCGTTGAATGTAAATGGGGTGAGCTCTGCTGCACAAGCAATGCGACAACCGCCACCACAACAACAGCAGCAGCAGCAGCAGCAACAACAACAACAACAACAACCACAGATTCTTCCAAAACAAATTGCTATGTCCTATGGGGCGGCGCCCATGGGTATCCCGACTGGTCAGTTAGGTGGTATGGGCATAAGGGGTGGGGTAGGTGGGATTGCTGATCCAATCATGAATAATGCCATGGTCCATAATGCTCAAGAAAGTAGACGACATGGGATGATGGGTTTAGGAGCTAATGGTGTGTCTATTGCGGCAGCTTCTCCGGCAGTTTCATCAGAAGGGCTTATGAAGAGTAATGGAGATTTGCCTTTGGTGCCACCAATTCCTTATGCATTTAACGGTGGTATACGAGGTAGAAAAGGTGCTGCTTTGGAGAAGGTTGTTGAAAGGAGACAAAGGAGGATGATAAAAAACAGAGAGTCAGCTGCAAGATCACGCGCTCGTAAGCAGGTAAATTATTCTTATGGATACATCCAATTGTTGCTTTTCCAGTGATACTATATCCTATTGGCATCTAGATCCTTGCTTGATGAATTGTAAAGTTCTTTATCACTTCGACTTAGACTTTAATGGATTGAAACGTTTTAAAGTGATAGCAATATGTCATATGCTCTTAGGAATAATACTAGTTACTTGTACTGTGCTTTTACTGCAAACACAAGTTAACTTTCAGATTCAACGATGGTGTATACTAGCTTTCACTAACTCAAAAGTATCTTGATTCTTCCAGGCATTTACTACTGAGTTGGAAGAAGAAGTTGCCAAACTGAAGGAGGAGAATGAAGTATTACGAAAGAAACAGGTACCTCATTATATACTTCATGTTCATCTTTAAGTCTTCTTATAGCTTGTAACTCAAACTTTGACTTACCGTTCTTGGTCTTTGCAGGACGAGATGATGAAAATGCAGAAGAATCAGGTACTTTATCCTTTTCGCCATTAATGCCCTCAAATTGTTATTGTACCCTTTTGAAACTTATATCAGCTTTATATTTCAAAGCTAACCATTGGTAAACATACATCCTTGACGGTCCAAATACATGTTTTTGTATTCATCTTTAGCAATATCACAACAATATGTCAATATTTGCAGTCATTCAAGCACAGTTATAAGTCTGTTATATTCATAATTTGCTTTACATGTTTACAGGTTCTGGAGGTGGTGACCCAACGGACCGGTGGAAAGAGACGTGGCTTGACCAGGACACAAACCGGACCATGGTAAAATGCTGATGCATTATGGACCAACAAAATATACTTTACGGAGTATATTTCGATGTAAATATTGTTTAGGGAGGTGTTCGTGTTGTATAGTAATAGAAAATAGACTAGTAGCTGTTTTGCTGATAAACTTTCGCTCCAACGCAATCTTCTTCTGAGGACCGTAGATGAATCTTGCGAAGCATACAACGTAGTTGTGTAGGTAACAGTTCAGTACGTACAGATGATAGCTTCTAGGAGGGGGCGTGTTTGTTCAGTTCAAAGCTTCAGGCTTTTGGTTTTTTTTTCTGTTCTCTATTTTGTTTAACCGTTGATACTACAGGACGACGAGTATTTTATGTAATTGGAAAAATGCTTCTTTGTTGTTATTGTTACTGGATTATGTCTGAATATTATAATTATAATTTGTTTTATATAATTTGGTTAGAAAGATCCAATGAAGCCTGCAGTAGCCAGTACGTAGAATTGAGTCAATTGACAAGGATTTGGATATTTGTTTCATACTTTTTGTCTCCTGTTATTCATGTATATGAAGTGTGTTGTTATTTTCAAAACATAGATGTACTTTTTGTTTGGGCGGGCATCCGAAGTTGTTTCGCAATTTGTATATAGTTTGATAATATCATTTACCTTTGATAAAAAATAAAAAAATAAACTTTGTTTGGGCGGGCATCCTAAGTTGTTTCACAATATGTTTAGTTTGATAATATCATTAACCTTTGATAAAAAAAAAAAAAGTAATATCATTTATCATTATGACAATTTAGACGTTTTGACTGATCAAATACTTGGTAAGGGAAATTTACAGTTTTGGTCCCATAACTTGGCAGCTTTGCGATTTTGGTACATTATCTTGGCAGGCTGTAATTTTAGTACCATAACTTGGCACCCGTTTGGAATTTTGGTCCCCTCACCATATCTCCGCCCCTTCTCGCCGGTAAATGTCTATGTGGCGACTGTTGACCCAATTTTGACCCGATTTTGGGTCCACATTCGACACCTGACACCTACGTGGCTGCCACATATTATAATTTTTTTTTTAACAAAATAAAAATAAAAAAAAATAACGGCAGCTTTTGTTCTTATTCGCGGCAAAATTAGTCCATCTTCTCCTTCCAAAGCCACTTCCGCGCCAATTCTCTCAGCCTCCATTTCGCCACCAGTTTCGCCGCCGCCGTTAGTTCTCAACGCCGACGACATTTCAACTGCTACACATGGCTCGCAACGACGGGAAATTTAAAATACGTAAATTCGAGAAAAACGAAGATCCAAATTCGAACTATGGTCAATTTTCTTACGATTTTTTTAGAAATATGTTAATACACGTGTTAGGAGTCATAATCCATCACTGCATGTCTCAATTAAACACTAATTTCAGAAACCCCCAATTCTCGAACCCTAATTTTCAAAATCCTATTTTTCGAAAACCCTAATTTCAGAATCCCTATTTTGTAAATCCCTAATTTCACAAACTCCTCATTGTGTAATGTCTAATGAAATCCCTTTTTTTTGCATGGAACAGCTTGTGGATCATTATATGTTACTTCTGAATTCCAGTATGGTGGAATTGTAACAGCAGAGGGCACTCTCGAAGGTGAAACTATAAAGGTGGTAGTTGATTATGTTAGGCCATCACATATAACCTTTACTGGCATTCAAGCTTTATGCACAGAACTTGGATTTTTGCTTGTCAATGCTATATATCTGAAGCAGCAATGTGGTTATGTTATCCTCCAGAACGACCATGAGATCTCATCATACTTCCTATCTTCTCAATTAGGTAGAAATATGGTTCTATTTGTTGATTGTGAGGGAAGGATAGATACAGAACAACAATCAATGTTTGAAGGTGAAGACAATGGGGTGGAAGAAAATAATGATGAAGATGTTGCTGGTGAAGGAGTTGAGACAGGTGAAAGGGATGAGGAAATTGATTTGGAATACTTTAGTGATCCAGAATATGATATGGAAGAAGATATGAAGATGGGAATTGATGTGAATGAGAGTGTTGTGGAGACCATGTTGTTTGAAGCTCAATGCAGGCAAGATCAAAGAAAGAAAATTTCTAGTAAAACCAAATGAAAGAAAGCACCAGATAGTGAAGGTACATCAATGGTACAAAGGGACAAATTTTTTGCTCCAGATACTGATTTTGGTCTAGCTCCATATGAGTCATTATCAGATGAAGGAGAAGAGAACTTGGTGATGTCTGCTAGTGAACTGGACAGTGAGTGTGGTAGTGATGATGAAAGGCCAGTACAGACAAGAGAACTTTTTGATATCCAGAACATTTTCAATCCAAAATTGAAACTTGGTATGAGATTCACATGCTGATGAAGGGCAGAATGTTGGAGCTGGTGAATGGCAGAATGTTGATTCAATGGATGATATAGAGGTTCAAGATGATGATGAGAATGTTGATGATCAATATGTTGATGATCTGAATGACTTGCTTTTTGGTGATTTGATGGAAGTTCAAGTTGAAGGAATAGGGACAGGACAAGAAGAAATGAATGGAAATAATTCTGATGTTGAGATTCAAGTTGAAGGAAAAGGGCCAATGCAGCATCAAGTTGACTCTACTTTGATGTTCCATTAGGTATGCACAGTAAGATTACTTACACTGGATCTCAACCAAATGTTGACTTCTCTCAGGAGTCTGCAGTTCAAGACTTAAGTGTAAAGACATCAGCTAAACAACCAGATGCAAACAGGGGCAATTTTTTGGAAGGATTGAGTGCAAACAAGTGGGTGAGAGCATGCCATCAAATAAAACACAAGAACCCTTACTTAATCAAGGTCCTTCTATCAGTGAACAGTTGCATGCTGCTGGAAAGCTCAAGGTAAACAGGATTGAGAAGCTTAAAACCACAGGAGGAAACATGCTACTACAGAGGTCTGAAGCAAGGGGAGAAGTTTCAAAGAAGAAGTAGTGAGCAGTACAGTTCTTATAGTATTTATCTGTGGCTGTAATATGCAATTAGAGCAGAATATGCAATTAGAGCAGAACATATGATGAAATTAAAGACAATTTATGTTTGTATGACTATTTTGTATTGTTGAACATTATGCTTGGATGAGTTTTATGTTTGTCTTTATTAAGATGTGTTAGGTTAAAAAGCATCAACATTGCAACTTCATTATAGCAATAAACTTAAAAGCCTCACAAGGAAGGTAAAAAAGCATCAACATTTCAACTTCATTAGAGTAAATAAGTTTCTCACTACCAAAACATGCACCAACACTAGAAAAACATAAAAATTGTTCATAAAAGGCACCACATGCCATCAAAACAGGCATCACATGCCATATCAGGAATAAAACTAGCTACCATAATCCATCAATACATCAAATTGTTCATAAAAAGCTTAATCAACATCATTAAGCCATCCAGCATAACCAAAACTTGAACCAACAACAGAACCACTTGCACCTATACCACTGGCATTACTTTCCTCATCTACCACCACCTGATCCACCACTGGGACAACATCATCAATCTCCATTGGAGCAACTGCCTGAACCACAACAACATCATCATCAGGCACTTCAATGGGATTGGCAACATTGTTGTCATATGCAAAGTTGAAGACTCTGATTTCATCAAAGAGCTTGTATAGGAGAGTAGCATGAGGCAGACCCCAACGACGGAAGTAGAACTGAGGATCAGTCTCCTACAATATACACAAATTAGTACCTTAAATAGTGATAATAAGATCTAAATCAATTGAGTGCTAAACACTTACATCATCATTGACATCAAGGTAAGTGATCCAGTTAATGTGTACTACATAGTCTGGTGGATTGCAGTCAACTCCAGTAAGGGTGCGGAAGGTGTTAAACATCTCAAGCTTCATCCTCAACTTTCCCAAAAAAGTCTTCAAGTGCCCAACAGAGAAGTACTCACCAGTGAGAGTCTCCAGACCTGGTATGGACAGTCTCAACGCGCGTACCAAACTCCTCTCATTCTGGAGATTGTGGCGCTTTGCATACCCTATCAGGAACTCCAGCAGATATTTCTCACCATCCATGCACATCATCAAATCCTTCCAAGGCAGTGCCAATACAGGAATCAGGAATCATTGTATCATCATTTTCCATGTTGCTAAACCATAAATCAATCATAAGCAAAAGAAAACATTTCCAAAATTACAGTAAATAACAAAACAAAAGTACCATTAACAAAAAACCACAACATAGTCTTACATTACATAAGAAGAAACAAATAAACAACTAAAAGTTTAAAGTTATTACAACCTAAAATAAAACAAATAACCAAACAGATCAAAAGAAAAAACACAATAAAAAAAGAGCCCATCCTATGAAACAACAAACAATAGCAGCCCTTGTATAGTTCATTCTCAACAGATAATCAACAATAGGGCTTGATTGATCACCGGGTTTAAAGCTATGCCCAATGGTGGCTTCAGTGAAACTTTGCCCAGAACTCTCATCACCACTGTAAGGTCTCCTCTTCCTATTTGAACCGTCACTCATGCCGTCGGCCCACACGAAGTAATTTGGGTGACGAACACGCGACGGACAAATGTAGTAAAAACTTCCGGGTCGGGACGCGGTGCTACTAGCCTAAAAATACAACATATCTCCCCGACCACAAGCGCACGGGATTTGGCGTGGATGAGCCATCTACAGGTGAAATGGCAATTAACAGTTAACAAACTCCCCTAATTTCTAAGTACCTCACAACTAACACATAAATCAATTAATTAAATTCTAGCAAAATTGACAGAAGGAGGAATTAACCTAATTTCTAAGAACCCTAAATTGACAGAAAGACGAATTAACCTAATTTCTAAGAACCCTACATTCACAGAAAAGAGAATTCACATAAAGTAGATGAAGAACACAAATTAGATGAAGAACACAACTTAGTCTTACAATGTATTCTCGAACTAACCTTCGATTTGTGAATTGTGAATGAGAGAGAGAGACCGATTCAGAACGATTTTACTTTCCCAATTATTGAAGTGAGGAGTCGCGTCGTTCTAATCTCATATATTTGAGAAATGTGACCGTTATATTTTTTTTTTGATTTTGTTAAAAAAAAAATTTATAATATGTGGCAGCCACGTAGGCGTCAGGTGTCGAATGTGGGCCCAAAATCGGGTCAAAATTGGGTCAACAGTCGCCACGTAGACATTTACCGGCGAGAAGGGGCGGAGATATGGTGGGGGGACCAAAATTCAAAACGGGTGCCAAGTTATGGTACTAAAATTACAGCCTGCCAAGATAATGTACCAAAATCGCAAAGATGCCAAGTTATGGGACCAAAACGGTAAATTTCCCTACTTGGTAATACATATTATTGTCGAACTATAATTTGCTTTATGTTTAATAATTTATTTGGTATTTGGCGTGACTAAGTAAATTTCAATTGCACCGCTTAATCAATTCAATCCCTATTGTCACGACCCTTGACTTGGTTGCCCAAGGATCTGCGCGGAACACTTAGCCACGTCCAGCCCGCGTGTTTGAGGGACGAACTCAGGCACGGTCCCAAAAATACCTATATTGCCATTGTGTCACAGGGTGTCTTTTGATTATACAAATAAAATTGATTCGTACGGCGAATAGCTTGACACAACATAGCTACCCTATGGCATCATGTCATGAGATATTCTCGAATTATAGAAAAAAAAAACCGTGCATTAGATTTAAAGAAATCTTTAATTATGAATATATGTTGCATAGTCATAGATAATTTATTTAATTGCTTAAAGTAACGAGCAATTAAAATTTGCATTAAAACTATGTATTGAAATACTCGCCATTGACTAATGAGAACTATATATTTTCTGAGTGATCGAAGTTCATTCATTGGCTAGCCTTATTGAACCTCAACTACGTCTACAAAATGTCATAATAATTATTTATGAATTATGTAGCACGCCTTACTGAAGAGGTATTGAGCTAAATCAAGTGACCTATAAATAGATGGAAATACGACAATTTTAAGAATTTTCGTATTAATACTATTGAACTGTCATCTCATCTAAAAGGTTAAGCTGTTAGAGGGTGAACATTTAATATATATATATATATATATATATATATATATATATATATATATATATATATATAACATGCCCTCTCACGTGCAAACTGTAAATCTTTTGTAACTCCTGTCACGTGGTCATTTTTTGATAATTGGGTGGCGGTGGGATTCGAAACCAGGACCTCTTGTGGCTCGAGCTATGATACCATATTGAACTGTAATCTCATTTAAAAACTTAAGCTATTAGAGATGATAGCCATTTAATATTTATATATATATTATCTCCAACATATACTAATGGTTTATTATTGCTATTATTGTTATAAAGGCCTAACATGTAAAACAACAAAAGTGATAGTGACTCGCATTTTCACATTTACCACTATATTATTGATAAGAAGATTGATCCACCAATATGACAAATCATAATTCACCTACTTCTCAACCAATAAAAAATCGAATCTCTTAAAAGCTATATATTAACATATTGGTTGATTCACCAATAAGAAAGAGCTCATAATTCGCTCATTGGTTGGCTTTACTCAATCGTCCAGCCTCGAACTCATCGACCAACTATCATATTAATGATTTATCAATTATATAATACGCTTTAATAATGAGTTATTATGCGAACAAGAGGCCTATTAATAAATCAAATTATGCCATTTCGACAATAATTGTAGTACTTAGAAGCCTTTTATTATTGATATTAGTTTTATAAAAGTTCTAGCATATGAACTAATAAAATTGATATCATTTTTCAATTTTTACGATTATTAATATATTATTACTAAAAAACGTAATACTATAATGATTAACCCGTCAATAGGTGACAAATTGTAGTTCATCTGCTGGCTAGCCTTATTCACTTGACCAACCCCAAACACGTCAATCAAATGTAATAATAGTTTATCAATTCGATCTCAAACACGTCTATCAAATGTCATAATAGTGATTTATCAACTACATGACACATTATTAAAGGGGTATTATACCATATCAAGTAACATGTAAATATATGAAAATCCAACAATTTCAAGAATTCTCATACTTAATAATGTCCTAACATATAAATTAATATTAGCGGTAGTGATTCACATTTTCATATATCATTATATCATTTAGTAAAATAGTTACTCCACCAGTAAAAGATAAGATCGTAATTCACCTACCGCTCAACAATAAAATTCAATTCCGCTAAAATCTATGTACCAACATACCGACTAATCCACCAATAGGCAAAAGGTCCCAATTCGCTCATTGGGCGGCTTTACTCAATCAACCATCCTCCAATGCATCGACCACCTATCGTATTAATGACTTATCAATTACACAATACGCTTTATTGTTGAATTCTTATGCTATAAAGAGGCGTGCTAAAAAATAAAAATACACCATTTCAATCACAATTTCAATACTTGAAGTAGCCTTCTATTCTTAATATTAGTTTTATAAAAATCTTAGCTTATAAATTAAGAAAATTGATAGCAACTTTTCAATTTTTGCAATTACTATTATATCATTAGTAAAAAGATTGACTTATTATAAAGTAGGAACCTTTAGAAATTTAGACAGGAATTGAGAGAAATTTCTTGACGTAATCTACAATCTTTTATTAACTTGCCCAAATCCAGTTTCTGAATTTATGTTTTAATCTTTTATTTATAAGAAGGCAATACAAAAGGTTTTGTTTTATTGTTCGTTTGGCTTTCCCGGTGGACTTAAGGTTTGACTTATTTCTTTAACCTTTGAAAGCCTTTTGCTTTTTCGAGCAAAACCCTTTTTTGATTTTTTCTTAAGGATTAAGATTTTTGCTTTTTTTTTTTGTTAAAAACAGGAAAAACCCAGTTGAGGAAATTGAAACAGAGTTATATGGATTTTGTAATGGAAAAAACACCTGCTATCAGAGCTCTTGGTCCCTTGTTCAAACTCACTGAAGTTCATTTATGGTAACTTTTTCTTATTTTTTGATTGTTTTAAATGTATTTGGTGTGTGTAGATTCGAAAGTTACATTTTTTATTTGACAGGGACAATTTCTCGGGTGAAATGAGAGAATCATCTTATTTTCAAGAAACCCATGTATGTTTTTTTTGTTGTGTATTTGTTTTTTCAATTTTTGGGTTTGGATTAATGGAAAAAGATTCAATCTTGGTTACATTTATGTGTGTGTGATTGTTTGTTTGCAGAGTTTTGGTAAATATGATCACAGTAATGAAAAAGACGGTTTTGTGGGAAGAAGTGGTAAGTTTGAGTGGTATTGTTGAATTTTGTTCATTAAAATCTTTACTTGTTTGTTTAGTTTAGAGGTTTGTTATTTTATTTGAATCTAAGATGGAAAATTCTTGTCCAGCTTACTTCTCAGGGTTCGTTTCGGTGCCTGAAGATTTAGAATTAGCCAACGAAATGAATGATTTGGGGCTTCCGCTCTCGTTTCGTACTAACAAGGAGGTACATTTTTCTCTATCCTACTTTATTGTTGTCGTCAATGATATGTTCTAAACAATGAGCTAGAAGGCGATGGTTCTTGTTGTCGTGACTATTTTCCGAGGCTCCACGCAAAAATATCGGGTGTGAGGATAGGATTTTGTGATACTTAAGGCTCATTTGGAAATGCGTTACTTGGAATGACTACTGAAAAAAAAAAATGGTGAGCATCTAGCTTTTTTTGGCTTTAACCTCTTTCATGGGTGTAACTGACAATGGTGAAAATTAAAGTACTTACTGCCAATTCACTCACGTGTTTCAAGGCCAATGGTTAGTTTGGTGACTGTTATACCCTACTTTCCATTGGCAATGCTGTTGGGATCCCTTTATTTCTGAAGAATCGTAATGATTAGGCATCATTCCTCTTTTGGAAGTATGTAGAGCTTGCAGCAACCTGGTATTATAGTTGATAAGAAAATTTATCTGATTCCTGTCTAAGTTTACGGTTTAAATATATCCATGGATTTGTGTTTGGAGTGTGAATCTCAAGTAATGTGTATGATGTTGTTTTGCAGAAGAGAAACGGGACATTTAGTGGGAAACGGAAAGGCACAAGAAGAAATAATCAGGAAAGCCCCATCAAAGTTGATGACGACTTTCTGGTTCCGATTAAAGTGAGTGCAGCGGAAAGCCAATTTCCTGCTACTATTAAAGCTTCCAAAGTGCTGGACCAAAATGAAATGCCGAAACATGACATTATTGAAGATCTGAACTGTTTATCTAACCTCACTCTTGAAAGGGGGGGTTCAACAAGTTCATCTGCATGTAACTCTTCTCAGACCAATGAACTCGATGATAATGGTGAAATATATGATCTTGGATTGGATCATCGTTTAAACAACAGCGGTGGACTTAAAAATTGTGAGTTGGGTAAAGCCGAGGATACCCAGTGCACAAGTGCAATTGTAGATGATGGAATTTCTGGAAGCGGCTTAATAAACGAGGTTGTTGATCATGATAAGAAGGAAATTGAGGAAGAAGTCGACTTTGCCTGTCTTCAAGATCCTCTGGCGATGAATCATGATACTGATGATCAATTAAGTGATCTTGGTTTTGTGCTGATACATGATGTAGATTTGCCGTTGGAAAAAACCGACTCAGCTACAATTGACAACTACCAAAAGGAAAACTCTGCGGACTGGGTACCATATTGGGATGACTTTTACATGAAAACATATTTCTATAATACCAAAACTGAGGAGTCTACGTGGGACCCCCCTTTAGGAATGAAGCACTTATTATTTGGGAGCATTACTAACAAGACACCAAGTATAGTGGTTGAGGGCACGGAACTGAACAATGACCTAGCAGCTTTTTGTAAATTTGATGAGGTGCAAGCTACTTGTCATCCTTCAGCACATCTCTCCTTAGCTGAAGAGTGTGTTAATGATAATGGGATGATCAGTGAACAGATTGATGAGATATCTGGAGACGGTTCTTCTCCTGAAATTTTTGACAATGCACAAACTACAAAAAGTCAAAAGAAGGTCAAGAGAGAAAAAATAAATAGAAAGTTATCCTTTTCAAGTGAAGGTAAGCAACTTGTTTTTGCATGTTAGCTTTATATCTTTCCAGTGCATCCCCAACTTAATGTTACGTATGATAATAATAATTTGCTCTGTCATGAGAATCACGAAATTTTATCCTTGTCACTTTTTATCCTCCCTTATCTGTTTTGTGCTTGAAGTTACACAAGTTACCGTGTGTAGGTTTTGTTACAATCTTGCGTCCTTTTCTTGTTCTGGGTTAATGTTTTATTCTCTTTGTTGGTGAAACAGGAGCCAAAATGATTGGTTGCCAGCTTGCAAAAGCTTTTCTAATATCTCTTAGATGTTTTGGTTATTGAAATAAAAATATATTAGTTTAGCCTAAAGATTTATGAGATTACTCGAACATGTAAAGTTTGACTGATTTTGGCTTTCTTCACAAACTGTGGATTATTAGTATGATACTTATTATCAGCCATCTCACTGGCTGAATATAGTTTTGACAAGAATCTTTTTTCCCTTGATAAAGTTTCATTAGATCTTCAAGGAGTATTGCAAGAAGTTACTCCAAGTATAAGCAAGTACTGGTGTCAAAGGTACAGCTTGTTCTCAAGATTTGATCAGGGCATTATAATGGATGAGGAGGGATGGTTTTCTGTCACTCCCGAGGTCATCGCCAAACATCATGCCAGCCGTTGTGGCAGTGGTGCAATTATAGACTTCTTCACTGGAGTTGGAGGAAATGCCATTCAATTTGCACAACGGTCAGCTTTCAGTTTACTTGTTACATGCTGAATTGGATACTTGAGTTTCGAGTTACTTTCATGTATTTCTCTCAAGTCTTTTAGACACGTTTCGGTTCCGAAGAAAATGGGTTAAAAAACAAGTGGAAATCCTTATCTCCAGATGTTTGATTGATTTACAATTTCCTTGAAAATGTAGGAACGTGATGTGTAGTCTGACAACCCTAAATCTTGATAGTTTGCCACAAACCAAAATTTTAATTTTCCCCTTATTTTACGCATAACAAAACTGAGGGGTTCCCTATCGTTCTTTTTGAGGACCCCTCCCTGTTGTGATGAGGGATTCTTTGTTGTGGCTCTTGTATTTGATCTATAAAATACACAGCCTTAACTGAAAGGAAGAAGGATTCTCATATTTTTTCTCCATTATGATTCTTGGTATTACTAAAACCACTTCTAAGACTGAGCATGTAATCCTTGTAGAAGAGAATCATTGTTTCTGCATGATATTCTTGTAAAAATCACGGTGCGTGATACATATTACTGTGCTTATTTATTTAGCACCTTGTGATGTTTGATTGTTATTGTTCTTGTTAAAACCGACACAATATTTAGTTCTTGTTGGCATTATGTTGACATGATGTCTGAGTACTTACATCAAATATGTTTTGTTTGGAACGGGTTAATGATCTTATTAATAGATTGTACTGCAAATTAAACTTTTTTGGCAGAGGTTAAGATTTGTGGTTGCTTATTTTCAGGAGTAAGCATGTGATTGCGGTTGATATCAATCCATACAAGATTGAGTATGCACGCCATAATGCTGCCATATATGGAGTAGATGACAACGTAGATTTCATGGTGGGAGATTCCTTCTCTTTGGCTCCTACATTGAAGGTAAGAAACTCAGACTTGTAGGAGAAATGTTTGTTTTTTGTTCTTTACTTATTAGGAGTTGCTAAGAAAAATGATGTTTTTTCCATGAAGAATTGAAATTCACTTCCAGAACTTACCTAGCTTACTTCTCTTCATGATTGATTTGGGCATTCAGAGGAAGTAAGCGATGATGTATTCTTGAATTTTTTCCATAGTTTATTCTTGATGTTTCTGAAAATATTTTAGTTTTTAGCTTAAAATACTAACGATGGTTATCCCATAAATTTTCATGAGTTTAAAGTCTGATACCTATCTTTAATGGCCCATTTTATAATATTATTGTCAAAATTTTCTTTTACTGAATATGGCCCATTTTACACTCAGCTTCATTACTGTGGATATTTAAAATAAATAAATTGTATCACGCTCCCCCCCCCCCCCCCCCCCCCCCCAACAAAAGAAGGATGTGGGAATACTGGTGAGCAGAATTTCAGGTTATGTTGAAGTATACACGTATGCGTTTGCCACTTATAAGAATTACTTATTCTCATTGAGTGCTTTTTTCTACTTGGCCTTCTTTCCTCCTGTTGTTCATTTTGTATTAGTCCCAAAACTGAATATCTGTTGCAGGCTGATACCGTCTTCATGTCGCCGCCTTGGGGAGGTCCAGATTACTCCAAAGTCAAGAAATTTGATATCAATACAATGCTAAGGCCGCGCGACGGGTATTACTTTTTCCTGTTGCAATTTACTTCCAGTTACTTAGTTGTTCCAATACGTAAATGCTAATAATATGCTTTACTTTGTGTCCGTTAGGCAATCTCTTTTTGATATAGGAAAAAGAATTGCTCCGAAGATTGCGATGTTTCTGCCAAGAAATGTTGATATCAACCAATTGGCAGAGTTATCTCTGTCAGCTACTCCTCCATGGACGTTAGAGGTACCCTTTCAAACTCGTTTGTTACTCAAACCTATATATATCCTCATACCTCTTCTACTTATAGACCCTCGACTTCCTTATTTTTCGGTCCAGGTGGAGAAGAATTTTTTAAACGGCAGATTAAAGGGTGTTACCCGCCTATTTTTTTGAACCCTCCACCTCTTAACGACACTGGCAGATATACAGTCCATGCTTCAACGCTCACTGACAAACTCTGTGGAGAAGAGTATGCGAATTGATATGGTTGTATTGAAATTAAGGATGTACAGAAGCTTGGATCTGTCGATCTTTTTGTATTTTGTTCTTTATGCTGCAATTACTGAAAATTGTACAAATGTATTCTTATGTTATTGCAGCAAAAAGATCCAGGGTTGTACAAAAAAAGGGTTCTTAAAGGTACTCTTAAATCATGTCAATGATTTTTAAACATGACCCTTTTGGGTAGTTCTGCACAGTGGGTGTAATTTTTAGTTAGTTGACAGTGTAAATGTTGGAAAAGAATGAACTTCAGTTCTTTAACATGTTTAGTTGCATATACTTGAAAAAGAATAGCTGAATGAGCCTATTATTCTGTTTTGTGTATGGAATTAAGATATCCTGTACTTATAATTCTGCATTTCCTATTTTACTGATTTCAGTTCTGTACTTTGAGCACCCAAATTCCCATGATCTATAATTGTTTTCTTTATATGAAAAATCTTAACTTTGACTGTATATGAACTTTATAGACACAAGCTGACGTAGTATACTCATATTATATGTTTGGAAATTTAAATAAAATCGAGAATTATTATTGTGAAATTATAATAGGGAATTATTTTTCTAGAGAGTGATATCATAGATATTCATTCTACTTTATTTTTCTAATGAGTGATATCATAGATATTCACTCTCCTTATTTGTATCCATACACATAAAACATTTATATAAAAGATCCATATGCCTCCATAGTGTATTTGGTACCAATTGCTTCAGTTTTCAGGCATGTTTGAGAGAACTTGATCAAACCAACTCCTCATCATAAATTTTAGCCGAGGTTGATAATTTCCCCAATCTTGTAGCATTAACATAATCCACTGGGAAATGGTTAATAATCCCTGGGAATAGCAGACCAAATACCCTACAAATCTTCATTAGCAATGTTTCTTTGTAATATTTGCCCTTTATCAAAGGTAAAATGGGACTCCTAATCAACTCCCAAACTGCATTTAACATCTTGGGCACAAGATAAATCAATGAGAAGTAGTTCTTGTTGGGTTCGTCTTCCAAAACCTGCATAATCAATTACAACTAATCACATTAACAAATTTAGACTCATTTAATGTTACACATGCATGAGTCATCAACTATAAAGCTTTAAAATTAAATTTGTGAATACACATATAGAAAACTTTATTACCTTGCCCTTGTAGAAGAAACTGTTGAAGTATAGACAAGGTCCAAAATGTTTGAACCAGAAAAGCTTGTCATCAAAAGGCACCCTAGGCACAATGTCATTACAATATAGACATACCTAGAATACTTGACTCCATATAAAATCAATTTTTCCTGCATGTACTCCGCAAATTGCTCATTCCCCACCCTTGGCTGCCCATAAGTATACACCCCCTCCAGCCTGTGCAACAGATCTTCCTCTCCATGCAGTGCCAATACACTTGGGAACAAAATGGCTAGAGCCCCTCCGAGGCTGTGGCCTGTTACTATAAACTTTGTATTGGATCCTTTGTCGGAGAGAATTAGGGTTCTTAGTTTCTCCCTGATCGCGTAGTAAGCAAATATTTTTCCATCGGTTCGCGACGGACTTTCCTTGGGCCATTTGTCACCTTTTTGTAGGCCTAAGGCTCTCATGAATCCGATATGCACGTTTGCTTCACCTTGGAATTTGCACCATGAGAGATCGACGTCGGTACTCCAGTCATCCAAGTTGAAAACTTCGGTGCCTCGGAATGCTACTACTATTAGGTTGGGGTTTGCATAACACATGAAAGCTTGTGTTGAGTCAAGTTGTTCATAATCTGAAAATTAGAAGGTAATTAATTTGGAATTATAAATATGCAACTCTAAATTGAAGAAAAGTATGTAACATTGTTACTTAATTTGTCCCCTGATTATAATTATATGATATATACTTATTTTCCTTTATAATTTCAAGATGTTATAATTAATTATATATGTCTGTTCATGACTATCATATCCTAATCGAATATGTAATTAAGTTCGTTTCTCACCGTTCCAATAATTGTTGAACTCCAGAAATTCCATCTGTTTCAAACCAAACATACCAAATTAAAGATTGGTTCATTAAAAGAACATGAGAAAAATATTTTTTGTAGTCGTCACAAAATAATGTTATACCTAATGAAAATTAAGAGAAAAAAAAGTACGTTACCTTCCAATGATTTGACACCACATTTTCAACATAGGCTTCACTCTCGTAAGCTATTTTGGCTGCCATCATTGCCAAAGAACCATTATATTTTACATCACCAGGCCTAATGTTTGTATCCAATTCTATTCTCGTGTCCACCAATCCAAGTATTGATGCAAATTGTGCCGATGATTTATCCGGCACCACCACCCTCCCTAATTAAACAAATTCATATCCAAATTAGTTAAATGCATATATATAGGAGATGATCACGTCAACCCCTGAACTATATGATGACTCAAAAAGTGCATGATCTTAAACTATGAAAAAGTGACACTACCCCTTGAACAATGAAAACTCTATTTGAGGCCAAATTTAACGGACGAAAAATACAAAAAAAATGACGGATGATAATTGTCCAGGGTGTATCTCGCATATCTTACGAAGTTCAGGGGGGCAGGTTTGTACTTTTTGTAGTTCAAGGCCTATTTGTGACTTGCCCTATAGTTTAGAAGGTCTAGGGCGATTATCTTTGTATATATATAATACATACATTATATATATGTATATATATATATATAATTGATACATATGCATGCATGCATATATAGCACCTGTGAGGATACGTAATATGAAGCGTAACCAGCCACCATTGAATCTTGGGTAGTTGAGCAACATCTCCACTGCGGATCCAATGGCTGCCACCGGTTTCCTGAAAAGAAGAAGGATTTTCTGAAGCAACAAGGAAATGAAGGTAATCCATCTGTTTTCGATATTTCCTCGTAAGCTGCCCCTTTCGTAGAAATCCCTGTTGCTTAAGTCATTGGAGAACAATATTCTTATGACATCAAACCAAGTGGCTACTTTTGCGTTCAGTTTCAGATAATCATCACGGATTTCCTCATCAAAGGCCATAATGACTTTGAATTATTAATTAATTAGAATGAGTTACGTTATTGGGATATATATTATTGTTAGCTATGGATTAATTCTAGCTCAATCTTTTTATAGAGCTTTGTGTGGAACAAAAGTAGTAGATTAAGCAAGCTAGCTCTATCACTACGAACTTGCCAAGATTCGGTAATCTAATGCATATAGTATGATTGGGACAGTTAACAGTTTACTACTTGAACTTAATTAGTTTTTCATATTCAAGTAATTTCGTGTTACAACGCTGTGTTACATTTTTCTTGTCTTTTATTTTCAGCCTAGCTTCTTGGTTGCAATTGTGACTATATATGTTGACAAAAACTAATATTAGTTAGTTGGAAGTCGTCATCTCATGATTTCTATTAGATTCTTTATTTTTTGTTTTTCGTAAGTCTTCTAGTCGCTTCAATTAATCTTATATATATATATATATATATATATTTATATATATGTAATGTTGATTGATCCCACAAATATCAATCGACGAGTGCTCGTCTCATATAGTCCATATATATAGTAACGCGCCAGGATAAATTATAGAACATTGTTGTGGACTCGTGGCGAAAATTATTAAGTTGTTAATGTTGTGGGAATATATATATATATATATATATATATATAGTGATACATAAAATGAATAACTCTTCCACTCCATGTTTAATTTGATTCGTTTCTTTTTAATTAAATAGTTTTAACGATTAATCAATTTGATAAGAATAGATCGCAAGAGTATAGTAAAACTAAGTGAAAAATCAGACAAGCTACTACCCAAACATTATATAATTAAATTAACCCCTCATACGCGTATGTAATAAATATGGCAACATAAACGAAATGCCACATACATGCAACTCGTAACAAAATACTCAAAGCTCCCAAAAATCCTGTAATTGAGTTGAGAGGTACATGAATTATGTTTAGTTATAAAGCTATAGCTTTAAAACTTAAAATGCGAGCGTACGCGTGCTCCAATGGAAGTTTTGTTTGTTTTTATAAATCGTATAGTTGATAATAATCTAGATTACCGATTATTTAATTAGATTACTTTCCTTCTTATGAAGATAAAAACATTAAGTTATTTCTTGACACGCGGCCAGAGATAGTCTTCATATTCAATATATATACACATTGCCAAATGCATGCTAAATCCCCAATTATATCGTATGTTTTAAGTCTTTATTTTCTCACAACTAAACATCCCGATCAGTGATATATATTATATTTTGGTACCAAAAGTTACATATTTGTGAAACGCGAACAACATAGTATAAAGGGTTAGACCCAGCAAATTCCTCAAACTATAGCCATTAAATGTACCAAACCCCCTAGTGAAAATGCTGCCAATTAATTAGATTCGAAGGTCATCAGTAGGTCACTATAAGTGGTTTAAATCAAATGTTATGACATTATATTCTAATTTTCCGTGGACTGAATACTGATAGATGTTGAAGCACGAGATATCGTTGTCGCAAATGTGGGATTTAGGCTAGAAATTTTAAATCGGCTACAGGGATATCGATTCCTAAAGGAATGCCACATATATACGTAAAAGTCAAATTATTATATTCTTGTCGCCCTCCTTTTTTATAATCAATATCTAATGTATATATAATAGAGTAAAATGAATACCAACATGAATAAATTCAATAATACATGATTCATCATGATCATTGACACTTAAAATGCAGTAGATAATTCAACCATAAAACACAAATTATTTAATTTACAGTTAAATGAGATAGAATTATTTATGGGATAATTACACCAATAGCCCCACGAGTTTCGTGTAATTATCCTTGCTACTATATGAATAACTATTATTTCAAAGTTGAAACACCCGTTAAAATTAGTTAGAAAATTGTAGGGAAGTTCTCTAAATAAATACCGTTGATGTCTGAAGTAAGTTGCACATAGACCCCTTTTTCTTAGCGTGTTTTTCATTCTTCACAAGATGTCTATAGACATGAAAATGCTATTCATTATATTCCATGCTTACGACATTTGGTTTGAATCAAATGTTCCTACACTGTACACACTAACAAAATGGAGTACATGTTTTTTTTTTTTTTTTTTTATTTCTTAGCGTGTTTTTCATTCTTCACAAGATGTCTATATATAGTATAGATATGAAAATGCTATTCATTATATTCTATGCTGACGACATTTGGTTTGAATCAAATATTCCTACACTGTACACACTAACAAAATGGAGTACATGTTTTTTTTATTTTAATCGGCGAAAAAGTTTATACAAGAGATACTCCCAAAAAACTCTTTTGTTACATATGGAAAAAAAGGAGCAGATGCTGAAAGAGACTCGTGAGGTATGATTGTCAAATATGGAAAGGGGTAAACAATTTAATTACAGAGAACACTTGAAAGGAATAATTAATGTTAACAGGTGTAAAAGTTGAGTTTCTTGTCAATATCATCAGTCATCACCTTATTTATACAACTGTTTTCTGTTCTTTTTTCTTATAGATTTACTAATTATATATATATAAGCAAGCTTTGATCAACATATATGAAGTTATATACATATATATATATAATATACATGTTATCATAAGGATAAGCTACTTTAATTCTTATGTATACTTAAAAACTAATATGTGAAGATTAATATTGAAAAAGGCGAATAATTATGTTAATTATGATAATTTAATTAATTGAGTATGTACTTATTATAATATAATAAATTATCAATTTATTGCGTATATATGTAGGCTTTTTAAGAATTACATGCACAACTCGCATGTTGCATATACAAATAATTAGGCATGCAATCCAACATTTTATATATCAGTAATCTTTTGATTTATTTTCTAATTTCTTTTTTCTGGCTATGACAAGGATTCCGTGTATTATGCTTTAGAGGCAAATATTGTTCTAGTAAAACGGAAAATGATTCTCTTTTAATTTTAGATGGTAAGGCCTTCATCTTTATCTTGTTCATGATTAATTTTGTACATGAAATGAGCAAATATACATATACCAAACTAAATTTACTATGAGAATTAACGTGTATATATTTATCAACTATTAATTGTTGTTCTACTTCTATCAACATTCAAATTCACGTCTTAATCACAATTACTCTCATTTTATTTGACATCCCAAATCATCTAGCGATTATTATTGACTTGTTGCCAATTTCTTTCTAATTGTCATTTAGCGTTGTAATAAAAATTAAATCCCAGCTGTGTAGTTAATCTTAATGGCCCTCCCCAAAAAACAAATAGATGTTAGAAGAGAAATGAGCAAATATACATATACCTAACTAAATTTAGTATGAGAATTAACGTGTATATATTTATCAACTATTAATTGTTGTTCTACTTCTACCAACATTCAAATTCACGTCTTAATCACAAGCGATTATTTGAGTTGTTGCCAATTTCTTTCTAATTGTCATTTAGCGTTGTAATAAAAATTAAATCCCAGCTGTATTGTTAATCTTAGTGGCCCTCCCCAAAAAACAAATAGATGTCAGAAGTGAAATGAGCAAATATATACCTATACCTAACTAAATTTAGTATGAGAATTAACGTGTATATATTTATCAACTATTAATTGTTGTTCTACTTCTACTAACATTCAAATTCAGTCTTAATCACAACTGACTCTCATTTAATTTGACATCCCAAATCATCTAGGGATTCTTAACTTGTTGGCAATTTCATTCTAATTGTCATTTAAGTGGTGTTTGCAAACTCTTTTTTAAAAGCATAATCACATAATTTAACCAAAAGTGGTAAGAAATTGTGTTTGACATAAGTTGGTGGTGATTGGAAAAAAAATCTAAAAATAAAAAACGTTGTAAAAAAATTATATTGAGAATAACTACCACAAGCTAAAAGCAAGCAGTGGACTAACAACTTACAAATTGTGGCGGTTACCAGCTTAAAATAAGTACTTTTATAACTTTAGTTTGTCAACCACACACTCCAAAAATGATTTAATAAGATAAAAAGTTGATTATATCTTATTTTAAGAGTTTGCAAACACCACCTTGTGTCGTAATAAAAATTTAAATCCCGGTTGTATAAGTTAATCTTACTTTAATGGCCTTCCACAAAAAATAAAAAGGGCACGTGTCAGAAGTGGGGTTTGAACCCACGCCCTCTTTTAATTTGACATCCCAAATCATCTAGGGATTCTTAACTTGTTGGCAATTTCATTCTAATTGTCATTTAAGTGGTGTTTGCAAACTCTTTTTTAAAAGCATAATCACATAATTTAACCAAAAGTGGTAAGAAATTGTGTTTGACATAAGTTGGTGGTGATTGGAAAAAAAATCTAAAAATAAAAAACGTTGTAAAAAAATTATATTGAGAATAACTACCACAAGCTAAAAGCAAGCAGTGGACTAACAACTTACAAATTGTGGCGGTTACCAGCTTAAAATAAGTACTTTTATAACTTTAATTTGTCAACCACACACTCCAAAAATGATTTAATAAGATAAAAAGTTGATTATATCTTATTTTAAGAGTTTGCAAACACCACCTTGTGTCGTAATAAAAATTTAAATCCCGGTTGTATAAGTTAATCTTACTTTAATGGCCTTCCACAAAAAATAAAAAGGGCACGTGTCAGAAGTGGGGTTTGAACCCACGCCCTCTTACGAGGACCAGAACTTGAGTCTGGCGCCTTAGACCACTCGGCCATCCTGACTTGTTTGGTTAAATCTTATTCATTAACATATATATCGCGTAATCATTAGCTAATTCCATTTTCACCCCTTAATGATTTTGTAATGTGTAAAATATCGTGTGATTTTCATAAAACGTGCAAAATGTATAGTCGAGATTTCTAGGACAGTAAACAAGACTGACTTACTTTTATCAGTTTATGCTCTCTGAGGGGTGAAATCATTTTAATGCTTAAGTATGGCAGAACACTTGTTTGTGCCCAATATTTTAACATACGATGCATTGTTCAAAACTTCAAATATCAATACCATTGGTAAATAGATAACTATAGCTTCCCATTTACCGTTTAAGCCTTTCTTTTTAAGTCACAATGACCTTATAATTTATATAAACACTCAAATTCTTCCTCTACCCGCATTTATCCGGCATCAACTACGAAGTAAATAGCACTCCATTTCACTTTAAAGGGGAAAAAGATAATTAAACCAGACACAGTCTCCACAAATTATAAAACCAACCAACAAAAGTTAATTAAAGCTAGTCTACATTTTCGAAGGAACATACAACACCGCTATCCGTCAAACAAAAAAAAATGTGCAGTATGACCATAGTCTTGGTGGTTACATGTCAACAAAATCCTAAGAATTACACTCACAATTCTGAATCGTTTAATGATGCAATCAAAAACGCGTAAACATGAGCGATTCAGAGGAAAGCCCCTAAGATGGGATCTTTTAAGATATGTCTGATCTACAACTCATCTTTAACATCCTCCTCATAAGCTTCTTCGGTCGGGGAAGATGATTCTGTTTCCTTGGTGCTCGATTCAGTCTCTGTCTCTTCTACCTCCTCTTCCTCCTCGACTGTTGCATTAGGATCAATTTTGAGGCTGTTCTTCACTGAACCATAGATTCGTGAAGCAAATTCCTTGGGATCGCTCAACATAAAGCCACTCTCCATGAGGGCCGTTTGGTATATAAGTTGTGCCGTTTCCTTAACGCCTTCATCCTGCACAAGAAAGAGAACACAGATAATGTTAGGATTTGAGAAACATTTCTCTCTTTCTTTCTTTTGTACTGCCTTACTTAAGGGAGAGGAGTGATTTTTTAATAGAATAATTATAACTAGACCCCCTAAGATTTGGTGTAATTACTATAACCTCTCAATATTGTTTGGAAAAGACACTCCAGGAATCTTCAACAAACATATAAAAATAAGGGTACGTCGTAATGTTTTCCAAAATTTTAAGTAGGGGTACATCTATAATCATCCATCATCCACTATCAAATATGTCTTATATGTAATGTTCTTGTTTTAAAATTTTCAAGAGGTTAGATCAGGTGTTTATGTAATTGTCTCCTTTTCCTATATGCCCCAATTCTTTCTCAAACCTACTGCAATAATTTAAAACTACAGAAATGGATAATATTGAATAAAATTACCTCAGGGTCCAGCGCTATCCTGTCCCGGAGCTCCTTGATAATGGGGTGCCTTGGGTTAATTTCAAGCACCCTCTTGCCACGCATGTAAGCTTGCTTGCTAGCATCCGACAAAGTTTGCGACTGCATGATTCTCTCCATATTTGAACTCCAGCCGAACTTTGACGTTACCACTACACATGGAGAGTTGGCCAAACGGTTGCTTATTTTCACATCATCGATATTTTCACTAGCAAGAGCACCCTTCCACCATTTGGTCAAACCCTTGAATGACTCCTTGAGTTCTTTGTCTTTTGAATCCTTCCCGATCTTGAGTCCCTCTTTGGAGACATTTTGGAATTTCTTGTCTTCGTAATCCATAAGATATTGCATCAGATATTCATCCACAGGGTCGGTGAAGAAAATAACCTGTAAGAAAAGAATGAAGTCGGTATTACAAAATGAAGCCGCAAAAGTATCAGCATTTTTGAAATGCTTCTATGAAAGATTACCTCGTAATTCTTCTTTGTTAATCTCTCCAGGAAAGGAGATTTTTCCAATTGTTCTTTGCTCGTTCCAGTAATGTAAAAGATGTCTTTCTGGCTAGACTTCATTCTGGAGATGTACTGATCCAGTGAAGTCAACTTGCCATCTGACTTTGAGCTGCAAAGACCAAATCATCACAAAATTAAGAGCCTGACATACAACCTGCTGAGTTACACACTCACACACACACAACCCCAATATATATAGAATGATACTTACGTCTCAAAGCGGAGAAGTTTTGCCAGCCGGTTTCTATTAGTTGCATCCTCAATGATACCAAGCTTGATTGACTTGCCAAATTCGTTCCAAAATTTAGCATACTGACCTTTCTTCTCATTGCTATCACTGGATTCCTCAATATCTGCAGGAGTATAGATTACAAAATTGAATTGGAACAGTGGTGGTACTAAAGAGGTCTCTAATCGCAGACAAAAATTATACATCCGCAGCCACATCAACCTCTAATGAAAAATATTATATTTAAGCCGTACGAACTTAATCTTAACTTGCTACGTAAGCCAAAAAACTATGTGCAGAAAGTAATTAAGCATAAATTTCTGGGTGTTATATATACCTTTCTTATCGTTATCATGAGATTCCTCTGGGTCCTCTTCAGCAAGTTTGCGGATCATATCAAGGGCCTTACGGATGAGCTTCTTCTTTATAGTTTTCAGGCTACTATGTTGTTGAAGCATTTCTCTTGATACATTAAGCGGCAAGGTATCAGAATCAACAAGTCCCTGGTCACAAGAACAAATAATCAGAATTGTGTCTCATAGCACAGTATCATATCAAGAAGAACATCTATGCGAGTTCAAGAATATTAAAGTTACCCTCAAAAAGCTCAAATACTTGGGGAGAAGTTCATCAAATTCATCTGAGATAAAGACACGCCTGACAAATAACTTCAGGTTGGATTTGTTTGCGTTGTAGTAACTCTCGTACAAATCCTGAGGAGCCTTGGGAGGTACAAACAACACGGCCTTGAATTCAACATCGCCTTCTGCACTAAAGTGACTCCATGCCATAGGCTTCTCATCAATGAAGTCCTGTAAGTAGAGTTTCAATATGTTGGATCAAGAACTCTAAATTCTATAACCCCCAAAAGGACCAGAAAATAACATGAAACCAACCTTGGCCAGAGAGTGATAGAATGCTGTGTACTCTTCATCAGTCACCTCCTTTGGGTTACGTAACCATATAGCTTTTACATCATTCAAAAGTTCCCACTCATACGTTGTTTTCTTGACTGTTTTTGTCTTTGGTTTTTTTTCTTCCTCTTCTTTCTCTGCATCTTCTTCCTCTCCTTCCTCAGACGTTTTACTCTCAGCTGTTGATACCGGAATAAACTAAAGTGAGAACAAATCAAGAAAAAGAGAAACCGTGGACTTGATTATCCCATGCAACACAAATGTCAAACATCTGATAGTGCATGAATGTGAGTGGCCTACCCTCATCATCTTCAGCGGATTCGTCTTCATCAGCAGGAACCTCCTCATCGACTTCTTTGGTAGCCCAAAGGTTTATGGGAAAATTGATGAATTCAGAATACCTTTTCACCAATTCCTGCAATCATAGTTATTTCAAAAATAAGATCATAATAGTCAAACAGAGGGTAAAAAAATATAGGAAGAAAAATATGTGAACCCAGACAGAATGGAAAATCAATATAGTAAAAAAAAGACAATAGAACCAACTGGTAATCATCAGTTGCAAATATATATTCATTCTACATGTGGAAGAAGGTCCAGACGTTCATTAAGTAAAAAAATATAAGAAGTTAAAAGGGAAGAGGGCTTCTAATTGCCAGGGTTAAAATTGACCGTCCTCGCCTATTAATTTTCAAGAGAATTCAAGTTTCCCTCGCTATTAATTTGTCATACGAAACCAATTTCTCTTCCAAGTGATTTCAAATTTTATGAAGGTGATGGCTGTTATTTCAGAGTTCAGACTAAAGCCAATTCAAGGAAGGTACGAGCAAGTTCCATTCACATTCAGTGTCTAAAGATTACTACTCTTAGATACAACTAAAGGGATATACGACAAATCAGCCAATTGACTTTAATTGCCAAAACCTGAACATATTTTGCTCTGGGTCAGGCATTTGTTTCTGTTTATAGCAATATTAAGTAAGAGATAGGAAGAATAATGGACCAATAAAAGAAGGGTCTCGAACTTAGCAAAAGAGAACCAAAGAATGACAGGGGCTAATTTAAACTCATCCTATGCCATTGCAATGACAGGCTATTTGTCACTTAGCTCATTTAAACACGGACTTATAATATACCAAATCAACGTTCTCAATGAATATCTTAGCAAGAAAGATATGAGAAAAAAGATACACAGCAATAACTGAACATAGTTAACTAACCTTTAATTTGAATTCATCCAGGTACTCCTGTGCTTCATCCCTGAGATGCAATCTGATTTCAGTTCCACGACCAATTGGCTCATTCCACTGATCTTCTGAGATGGCAAAAGCTCCATCAGCCTTCGACTCCCATACATACCTGTATTTGGCCACAATTTCACACAATTTCCAGCCTCATAAGCTATTCGCAGTCAATACATATGGGATAGCCTATTAAATAAAGGGCAACGACCAAAAGACATACTGTTTGTCATCGTTATGCTTGCTGATCACTTCAACATAGTCAGCAACAAGATATACGGAATAGAACCCAACACCAAATTGTCCAATTAGATTCAAGTCCCCACTTGTTTGCATTTTTTCCACAAATGCTGTACAGAAGGCGCATTAAGTAAAAGAGTAGCAAGGAAACAACAAATATTACAAACTTTAATTGATTACAGTTGCTGCAACTCAAAAATACAGGTACCTGAAGTTCCAGATTTCGCAATGGTTCCCAAATTCTTAATCAAGTCCTCTTTTGTCATTCCTATACCTCTATCACGGATGGAAAGTATTCTTTTCTCTTTATCCAATTTAATCTGCATTATCGAAATCGGGTGCTTCAGCAATCATATAAGAAGCTTATTATTCAGAGTATAACATAAATAAATGAGAATAAAACAAGACATTGTCCATGTGGATTGTCAATGCAATACCCCCAAGCTGTAGCAGTACACCGAAATGTCGTCTCATCTAAATGCTTGTAGAGGATTGACGTTTATTAATTTATATATTTTTCAACACATCCAGTCCCCCTCATGTGACATTTTCTTACAAAAGAGTGGGGATGTAAATCCATAAACTCTACAAACAAACTGAAGTCTGATACTATTTGAACTTATATCTAAAGGCTCAAACTTATAACGAGGATCGACATTTTATCAGTTGCATGTATTCTTCAACACAATGATCCCAAAAGAGGCAACAAGGTTTAATAATTAAGCCACCAATAAATGCAAAAAAAAAAAAAAAAACCACAAACTAACCTGAATCTCGAGCTTCGCGTTGTCACCTTCACCCAACACTTCCTTGTCCGTGAGTGCGAGGAATCTAATCTTGTCCAGCGCCTGAATTGCAAACAAAGACACACATTAAAAATCAAAGCAATTTTGTCAATGCGTAATGAACGACTAAGCAAGCATACAAGTAGAACAAAAATCTCACATCTGAAGCATTGGAGATCAACTCTCTCAAGAAAATATCCTTGTTGCTGTACAGTGAGTTGATGAGGATATCCATAAGCCTCGACACCTCCGCCTGGAACTCAAACTTCTCCGCACTCGCACGGAGCGTTTTCCTTGACATCGATTCAGCCTCTCTGAATCACAACCAACACAATTAACTCAGATTTCTATTCCCAGTCTAACTAACCTAACTGAAATCGATCAAATAAACACTCACCTCTTAGCGACATCGGAATCGGTAGATAATCCATTCGGAACGGCTCCTAACTTGTCCTCCACCTTAGGCGGATCTACAGGAGCATCAGACTCCGATTCCGCATTTGCCTGTATTCTCCTACCTAAATATTACCAAAATTCATCCACATTAACCTCAAGTGTAACGAATCTACTTCATTTCAAGCAACAAATCAACCGAAATACTAAATTCACCTCAACTAATTGCCAAAAAAAAATCATAAAATACCTTGATCTGGTAGAAGGAACAATAGGCACAATAACAGTAAACAGGCGTGGATCGTCCACTTCCGCATTGTTTGATTGGTGAATGTGTTGAATCGAATTTTTGCAGTGAGAGTGATGAGTGATAGTATAAATACTAGTGAGGTTTAAGAGGCGATTTGCCACGATTTTGAGCTTCGCGATTGGCTAGATCCCGCCAGCGTGGATGATCTGACGGTGAATTTGAGTTTGTTGACACGTGGAGGGCTGTGATTGGGTGACTATGGCTTATTAGACGTGGGGAAACTTTTGGGGTTTCTTTTCTTCTAGAAGACTCCATAGCTCCCAAAACTTGTGTTTATGTATTTTATTATTTCTAAGACAAAATTAGGCATGCAAATGTTTTCATTTATCAATTGGGAAAATAATTAATTTAAACTATACATGTTTTCGTTTAGAGATAATGAAGGCTTTAATTTAGAATTCAGATTCTCTAAGCACAAATTCGTCTAAGATTTTGTTCGTAAGCGTAATAATATATTAGCAAATACAAAGTCGTGTATTAAAAAAAAAACTTTAGGGATTGTTCTTTCTTAGCACTAACTATATTCATAGTAACGGGTGTTGTGAAAAATCAGTAACCAATGGTACGCACTCTCTCGCACGCCTTTCAATGACAACCTGCATAAATCTTCTTTTCTCTCTAGTGATGGTTGATCTACCACCCTCGTCGGAACCTCATTCGCACTCCGCAAAATGTTTACGAATTTTGAACATCACCACCCTCTCGATGATCACCCTACAGAAGATCTGGCCAATCACTCCGTGATGAATCACGACGCCCCCACATATAATACTAATTTTACCGGACCATCATACAAGGACCAAGTTACTGGTCTTTTGGATTTCCACATTAGTCTGACCAACCAGAATATCAGCCTTGTTGGGAAGATCTCATATTTTGAAGCAGTTGACAATGAATGGACTCCCATAGATGAAGATTTTGCAAACAACTTTCAAGATGATCCAATTGTGGATATTTCGACGTGGTCGAGCATCAGACCCACGGTAATCCATTAGCGTAATATATGTCAAAACATGACAAGATGCCTTGTTATCAAACTTATGGGAAAATTGATTCGATACGACACACTTGCACATCGATTGGCAAAACTTTAGTCCATGAAAGGCACCTTTGAACTCGTCGAAATGGGCATGAGGTTTTTTCTCGTTCGACTTCAAATAAAAGCGACTACGACTTCATCTTGCAAGGACGCCCTTGGTTCTCTTCCAACACTATCTAACGGTACATCGTTGGGCCCCCGAATTCAAAGCATCAGGCGCGTCCATCACAAGCACCATGGTATGGGTATGCCTCTCGAAAATACCCTACCATTTTTTTTTCGCAAGTTGGCGTCCTCCGAGAAATCAAAAATATGATAGGACACTTTGTCAAGATTGACGAACACACCAAATTAGTTGCCTCAACAAATCATTTTGCTAGAACCGCAGTTGAAACTAACCTCAAAAAATCTTTACTCCCTAAATACCTCATTGTCAACGTAGAGTTCCTTATTGAGTACGAAGGGATTCGTATGATACGCTATCAATGCGGCGTTATTGGCCACCATCACGATGACTATCCACACTCGTTGGCGATCATTGAACATCGAGAAAATAAAGTTGAGGCTACGACGATCCAAATATCAGCCACAATGGCACAATTTCTGAACTTCCAACGAACTATGGCCCTTGGATGCTAGTCAAAAGTCGACAGAGACAAAAATTCGGGGTAGATTTGCAAAATTAGTGGATAATTTCTCACATAACCGCTTGACTTCCCAAAATAGGAAAAATGAAACTTAAGGAAAATCCTTTTTCACAATTTTATAGGATCTGGATGATGATTTATTTGTAGCTAATGAAAATTTAGTTGAAACAAACTCAAACTCCACTTCGGCCCAAATGAAACATGTTGGATCTAGACAGAGATCAAAAAGCCCGCTCTTGCCCATTAAAATGCCTACGAAAGCTATCACGGTTCATCTCTTTAATAATTCCATCGGCCCTGAACCAAACCCACAACCAACCCTTGAACTCGATGCCCATACCGACTGAAACCCTTTAGCAGACTTGCCAAATCATGTCAACACAAATACTATAAGCAAAAATCCTAACAAATCGGCATATATGGACCTCGACTTCTCTGATGTTGTCGATTTATCTATACGACAAGAGAGTCTTAGAAGAAATCAAAAAGAGGACGATCTTATGATAGAGAACACTTAGAAATGGTCTGTCAGGATTAATCTCAGTCTCAAAAAACCATTATTACTTATGTATAAACAATTCAAAGTAATTAGGTGGAACACGCTCGGTGCAAGTAATGAGGCTTTTCTCCATAATGTGGAGGATTTAATTGAACTCGTATTAGCAGAATTAGAGAAACAATATTATACAAAATATTGGTTTTCTGGGTAATGCTAGTTACAAAGCTAGGGGCTTTGCTAGCGGCAACGTGAAAGAGTCCGTGTTTGTAATTAGGGGCTTCCACGGAAATGATGCATATAGAGTTACTGTGAGTAATTCAGATTTTTTTTCATTTAATGTTATTTATGCTTCCCGTGTAACCTCTTATAGATGAATTATGAGAATATATGATTACCATCACTGCGAATATTGATGCACCGTGGATTGTAAGGGGTGACTTGAATGTCATTTGTCATTCGGGTGAACGAATGGGAGACACTCGCAGAAATACTAACAAATGTGCTATTTTAAAAAATGTATTGAAAGGTGTGATCTTATTGATCTCAACTTCACAAGTATAAAATTTACTTGGCGGGGAAAAGTTGTCGATCTCATGACAAGTTCTCGCATTGATCGATTTTGGCCAATGATGAATGTGAACTCTCTTTCTCTAGATTCATGTGTTTAACACCTACTTCATACACATTTCGATCATTGTTCCATAATGTTATCCATTGGTTCTAAGCGTGTCTGATGCGTTCAACCAATGTTCAGATTTTAGGCTGCTTGGCTTTTCAACTTTGAGTTAAATGACGCCATTCCCCATCTTTGGAATTTGGGAAAAGATTTCTCATTAGCCCTTGCTGATTGTTCTAAATGTCTCATTGATTAGAACCCTGCAGTTTTGGGAATCTTTAAAGGGAAGAAAAAAAAAACTCCAAGTTTTCATTGTCCAAAGTACCAATAGCCATGAATACCAATATGACAAAAAATCTGCTTAAGTTGAGCAGAATATGATTCACCAATATAATGATATGCTTCTATAGGAACAAGTCTTTTTAGTTCCAAAAATCAAAGAAGAACTTTGCTAATCTCCATGACTGGGATACCGATCTTTTCCACTTGTTAGCAATTTTTGAAGACCAAACACGACTATGAAACTACTTAAAATGATGATGATATTTGAGTTTCTGATACAAATATTGTGAAAGACCTAACTGAGAGTTACTTCATGAAAATCTACACTGCTGAGTCGAGACCTTCTTATTAGCTTCCAATTGCTTTTCCAACTCTCACTGATCCAAAGTTGTTCTCTCTTGAATGTGATGTTGGTCTTGAAAAAGTTCACGAAGTTATTTTCTCTATGGTATCTTATAAAAGTGGAGGTCCCGATGGATTTTAACCACCCATTTTACAGAGAGTTTGGAATGTTATTGGAAACCTAAAGAACCTTATACACTTCCGACCCATTGTAATGTGCAATGTGTCTTATAAGACGATCACCAAGGTTATCACAACTCCACATTATTCGTCACGAGAAAAGTAGTTTCTTATCGGGAAGAAAAACTAGAGATAATATAATTCTCATTCACGTTATGCAAAGGAAGAACGAAAACATCGATACCTGGCCTTCGAGACTGATCTTGAGAAAGCATTGGACCGCCTTTAATGAAGCTTTATTGCCAAAGATTTAGCTCTCGTCAACTTACCATAAAAGGTAATCCGCTTAATTATGTATTGCCTTTCTACACCGCAAATTCGCACTATTTAGATTCATTCGCAGACGCCTTTAAACTTACAATAGAAATTTGTCAAGGCGGCCACATATCACCGTATGTCTTTATTCTCAGTATGGAGAGACTTTTCACCTCATTCGAACCAAGGTCACGAGCAAGTAGTGGATTCCAATTACAACAACTTGCCATTGCTCTAAAGTTTCCCAACCTTTATTTTCACAGATCTTACTCCTCTTCGCTCGAGCCTATTCCATTTAAATGAAGTTTATTCTTGAGTGTCCTAATATGTTTGAGGTTGCGTCACAATAGAAAATAAATATTTCCAAATCTAGCATCTAAATCTCGACTACTATGCATAGAGGTATTGCTCGAAACATCACGACTATGGTAGGGTTTCCTCAAGTTAATTCACTGCGTCGCAATATAGGAGTTAACCGTTGTAATGGTCGTATTTTAAGGACTCTTTTTAGGAATGTGGTTGAACTGCGCAAGGCTCGTGTCCTCTTTCTGCTGCAGTTTTTTCTCTCTTCCAGACGTCATTCTCTCATTAAATCTTTGTATTCCTCTTCATACGATGCAGACGTACAAACTTCCAACATCTATCAACAATGAGCTTTATAAGCTTAATACAGATTTTATTTGGGAAAGTAATGATAAGACTCGTGGGATCAGCCTTGTAGAAAACTATTTATCTCTCGAAGCACAAAGGTGGACACATTTTGTTTGTATGAGAAATGAATAAAGTTGTCTTGATGAAGCTCACTAGGGATTCATTGAAGAACAAAAACTTCATGTGGACACGCATGCTTCTTGACAAAATATACATAGAACAACGATTGGTGTCCTGCTGGCTTCTCTTTCATTTGTCGTCAAATATTTTTTTATTTGGAACCTCTGAGCTGCAGCATTAAATGGGTCATTTGCAATGATCGACACACTAGATTTTGGAAATATTGGTGTTAGCTTATGGCCTCTTTAGGAGTACATTCCTGAAACACTTTCAGATAATATTTGCAATGCCAAAGTGGCAAACTATGTCATTGTTGAAAATCAATGGGATTGGAACTCTTTCCAACACTATCTTCAAGCACACCAATTAGCTGAAATTGCACGCCTCTTCATTCATAAGCAAGGAAACACCCTGGACCCTCCTATTTGGGGCTATACGAGTGACACGTTTTTTTCTATCAAATCGCCATGCACTATGCTTATAGATAATGATGCACATCATTCCAAGTCTTCGAAGCTTTCTTGGAAGCATCAAACGAGACATAAAATTTGCACTTTCACTTGGCTTACTCTCTACGACACACTCCTATCGAATGAGAGGTATTACATCGACATCTTTCTGACAACCCACCATGCCTTCGATATGACAATGACAAGGAATCCCTCCTTCACGTGTTTAAGGATTGTCCCACTAGCCGTTAGGGGTGTGCACAATGGATTAGATCGATCGAATCATTTCTAAATTGATCGAATGATTCCATTTCAAAACTGAATCGAATATTTGATCCGATATGTAATTTTCCTAGGATCGAACCCCCCCCCCCCCCATTTGATCCTCAATTTAAGGGGTTAAAATCAAAATGAATCGAATAATCATATTATATTTTGAAATTTAAATAAATATATAATAGTATATTAAATTAAGTTAAATAATAATAATAAATATACATATAAGACCAATGAAATACTAACTATTTGTTTAATTTTGGTTAGTCTAAATATAACACTAACAAATAATCATGTTTAGTTGAAGTTTTCTCTAATTTCAGATGCAAAATCAAGATGTCATATAGCATATATTCTTTAAAATAGTTTTTGGCACATTACTTCCTGTAAAAAAAAGGCATATTACCCCTATGATATACGAAATAGGCATATTACCCACATATAATATTAAAATAGGCAAATTAGCCCATGTGTTATCTTAAATAGGCACATTACCGCCTTGTGTATTTTTATACGGTGCAAAGTTCACATTTCTTATACACATTTATTAAGGGGATGGTGTGCAACCTTTTAAAATTATAAGGGGTGAGGGTAATGTACCTATTTCACATATTAAATGGGGGTAATTTGCTATTTATTTTTTACATGAGGGTATTGCATATTTCGTATATCACAAGGGGGTAATATGCATGTTCTTTTTTTATGGGGAACTAATTCGACTATTTTCTATATTACATGGGGGGTGTTGTGCCAAAAACCCTTAAAACAAAAATAAGAAAAAAAAGAAAAAGAAAAAGATCAAAATATGATCGAATGAAGTCAAAATCGAATGATCTTGGATCGAGTTGATCATTACAACTTGATCCGACTTCTATTTTTTGTTTTGTCAAGAGCGAAATTAATACTACTGCCAATTTGATTCGATCTGATTCAATCCAAATGCATAACCCTACTAGTCGTATTATTTATTATTGCAACCCCACTTCATGATTGGCTTTGCCATAACCTTAGCCAAAGTAACTATCTGTACAAGCATCTCGAACCTTTGGCTACTATCTACGCCATAACTTGCTGCAAGATCTGGAGCTGGCAATGTCAAAAAAATAAACTGAGGCCAATATATGAGTACAACTCGGGCCATTAGTTGGATTTGACAAAATGTGAGGGATGGATCTGATGCATGGTCTAAACTTTGAACTTAAGAGCACCTTGGACGAACATGCATTGCAAATCCTTTCAGTTGGACTCTACCAAGTCACAACATTGTTAAGATCAATGTGGATGGCAGTGCAAAAGGGAAACCAAGCTCTCTTGCACGTGGATGAGTTGCGCACGATAGTGATGGCTATTGGCTTTTCGGCTTCTCAGCCAACATGAATTACGTTAGTATTACTATCATCGAGCTCTCGAGAGTTTATTATGAGTTAAGTGAATCTTTAAATCATGGTTTTCGACGCATTTCAGCTGCTTGCGACTCTTTGGTCATCCATGTCCTTATCGACTCTTGTAGAGCTCTTATGGCTACTCACTTTTCTTGGGAGTTTAGACATAACTACAGAGAAATCAATACAGTAGCTGATAGATTCGCAGATTTGGGCCACTTACGACATATAACCATTTGAGCTTTGTTGAAAATGACTTCATCTTCTTATGTTTGATGTTGTTTGTGGAATTATTTGCGTGATATTTTAGAGTAGTTGTTCTGTTTATTCGGGTATCTTCCTTCTTTGTAAGGGAAAAAAAGTACAATGATGCTGATTGGGCAGTATGAATTGTCACTAGAAGGTCAGGATACTGCGTATTTTTTGGAGATGCTTTAGTGTCATGGATCTAAGAAACAACAGACAACTTCAAGATTCATATAAAGCAATGGCATCCATAGTTTGTGAGATTGTGTGGATTAAGAGTCTTCTAAAATGTTTACGACAAAATGGCCAAACAAATAGAAATAGACTGCCATGATAGAAGATAAAAGCTACAAAAAGGTTTGTTCAAGTTATTCCATGTGTCAACAGAAAACCAAGTGACAAATGTGCTAATAAAAGGATTGAGCATTCAGAGGTTCAGAAACTTGATGAACAAAATATGAGTGCATGACATATGTAACATCCATAAAATTTTCTAGTACACACACACACACACACACACACACACGTATATATATATATATATATATATATATATATATATATAAGAATAAGTATTATATAGATACTTTTTAAAGAAAATAAATAAATTATTTGGTTAATTGCCTTTAAGTCCTTCATCTTTTAAAAATTATTATTTGGTCCCAAATATTTTAAAATTTGATTTAATCCTTTTAATTTAAATTTAGATAAAATAATAAAAACAAATAATTATTGAAATAAGATTTTTTTTCTTCAATAGGGCCCAAGAAGTAATGGTTGGGACAATGAATAACCATAATAGGTCCAAACAGTAAAAGCTTGAATGAAAAGTCTTCATAATAATAATTTTATATAATTAATAATAGGATATATTTGAATAAAATATTGTTACATCAAACTTGGCTGAAAATTCTGGAAAAAGCACAGTAAAATACTTGAATATAATAATTTAAATAGTATCTAAGTAGTTGATGACTTAATTACCTCAATCATGTAAGTTTGCCTATAAATACAAGCATTTTTCTTTGTAAAAATTCCACACCAAAATTCTCTAAGAGTTTGCATATGCTTTCTTCACCAAAGTTCTCCCATTTTTTGTCCTCTACTCATATAAAATTTTTTCAGAAGTTTCTAAACTCTAAAATTGTGAGAAAAATCTCAAATTCTAATTCTTCCCAAAATTTCTAGTTTTACCCCTGAACTTGAAAAATATGGAAAAAATACAAAGGCTTAATATTTTGTAAAACCGCTCTTTCCACATCTTCCTAAGTGTATCTAGTACGAAATCCCTCAAAAAAAATTTGTAATTGCAATTGATTAGAAGTGTCGATTAAAGGTAAATTTAAGCTTGCTGCAATTTTCAGCTATAAATAGCATCTCTTTTGATTCTTCAAATTAATCTGCATAATGATACTAATCTTAAAATTGATCATATGTAGTAGTTAATAAAGTCATGAGAATATGTTAAAACCCATTTATTATAAGTTTTAGTCAAGTATAGGTAGTAATTATGATTTTTCTTTTAATTACATGTTGTAGAAAATATATTCATAATTAATTTCTCCTTAATTTCAAATCAAAGAGTGAAATTGTGTTATGATCTAATTTATAACTTGATTATATAAACTTGTTTCCAAGTTAATAATTAAGCTTCACCTTAAATTAGTTTTACGAAATTATACCTTTGTGATTCCTTATATATGTAACAATATGTATTGTTAATAGGTAGTAAGCATAGGAAATTCGATAAATTATAAGATATGAGTCACATGTTAAAATAAAAGTTATTGTGTTATAACTAATAGGTAACCGAAAAATAAAATAAGTTTGCCTAAATAGTTCATACATGGATTTTAACAAGAAACTAATAATCTTACGGTGAAATAACAAGAACCGAGTTAAATGTGATTCTTTGTCATATTTCTATTTCTTGACTTGGTTGTAATTAAAGATGAGAAGGACATACGAGAAAATATAACAAATTATAAAAGTTAATTATTATTTGAAACTTATTAACGCATTTAAATTTATTTAGGAGACGACGCAGAATTTTTCGAACACGAAGTTACTGTCGCAGGTGAGATTTATAATACTTTTAAGCCCTGTTTGGCACCTGGCCTGAGAAACTTGGACTGAGTACTTGTGATTCTTGACTCTAAATGGAGAAGGGAAAAAGTACGGACTATACCCATCGTTTAGCCTCTTTTACGAAACTATACCCAACCTTTGAACTTTTGCAACACTATACCCAACCTTTGAAAATCGTAACTATACTATACCTATACTAATTTTCCGGCCAAAAAAAGTCATTTCCAGACAAAGTGACATCATATCTCGGCAAGTGAGGGGGGTAATATAGTCTTTTCGGTATATTTAAATAAATAAATAAAAAAATCATAAATAGAATTTTTTATTACTGAAAATTAAAAAAACTAAAAAAAAAAACCAAAAAAAATAGAGCTCCCCCCTACCCCCCCCCCCCCCCCCCACGGGGCTGCACCAGCGAGTTGCAGCCCCCTACCCCCCACCCCCACGGGGCTGCGGGTTGCAGGCCCCCTACCCCCCACCCCCACGGGGCTGCACCAGCGGGTTGCAGCCCCCTACCCCCCCCCCCCCCCCCACCCCCACACCGCTGCACCAGCGGGTTGCAGCGGTGGCGGCGTCGATCGACGCCACCACCACTGCAACCCGCTGGTGCAACGGTGTGGGGTGGGGGGGTAGGGGGGCTGCAACTCGCTGGTGCAGCCCCCGTGGGGGTGGGGTAGGGGGCTGCAACCCGCTGGTGCAGCCCCGTGGGGGTGGGGGGGGGGGGTAGGGGGGAGCTCTATTTTTTTTAGTTTTTTTTTTTTTTTATTTTCAGTAATAAAAAATTCTATTTATGATTTTTTTATTTATTTATTTAAATATACCGAAAAGACTATATTACCCCCCTCACTTGCCGAGATATGATGTCACTTTGTCTGGAAATGACGTTTTTTGGCCGGAAAATTAGTATAGGTATAGTATAGTTACGATTTTCAAAGGTTGGATATAGTGTTGCAAAAGTTCAAAGGTTGGGTATAGTTTCGTAAAAGAGGCTAAACGATGGGTATAGTCCGTACTTTTTCCCAATGGAGAACAACTAATTCTTTCAACAAAATCGTTTTCATTTATGATCTCGTTTCGTAACCTAATCCTTTTGATTAATGTTGAAATATCCTTGGACCATGGATTCTTAATTATTTTTCATAATTACAATAATTTCTCCAATATAATAATCCACATGTTGGTTCTTGAACTCTGCAACGAACAACGAACTATGTTCGGGACATGTAGCTCAAAAGAAACGGGCACTGTCCAGGTTACTAGCTTATTGTTTATCTGTTATACCCATTGGGACACCTTTGGAAATTTGGGCTCAGGGATTGAGACGGTTTACTGATGGGCACCAAGGGTTGTCGGTTTAAGTAAATTCGTTCGATACTCATTTATCTAGGTGCCACTTGCAGTCAGGAGTTGGCTGTAACCGCGTGCTAGGTTGACATGTACTCGAGTTTGTCTCTTGATCTATTTGCGAGGTCGCTTCTCGTTGGTAGGTACAAGGTAGTATACTAAGGTTGAATATGTTATATGAGATGCACGAGTTTATTATTTTGTTATTCGTTTGTTATTCTTTAACTTTCAGTTCTAATGTTTTCCCTTTCATACCATATCAAATTTCACATATTTGTTACATCTATTATTGTTACTGAAATCTCACTAAGTCACCAAAGACTTACATCTCCTGTTATTTTCTCCGTCCATTCCTCAGAATAAGCAAGGCTTACAAGACGGTTGGAACAAACTACGGTGGACGTGTGATTTAAAATAAATCTAAAGTGTGTGAAAATAAAAATAAATCTCTAATATTTGTGTGTTTTATTATGTATTCGATGTTTTGAGTTTCGTGTGGATTGTAATAATAAACCCTATGAATATTGAAAGCTTCCGCTGTAATAAATAAGTTTGTATTTGGCTTTATTATGGCTCCATTTTAGTGATCCTCTCCGAGGTAGCGTTAAGGTTCAAATTGGAAATTTGCAAATTCTATTCGGAGACCTAAACGAGACCTTAGAGTTTGGGACCTCACAACATACGCTCTTGTCTTGAGGGAGATATGAAGAAAAGAGAAAATACACAACTCTAGCTAAAAGAAATCCTATCACTGAGTTCCATATGCCAAATGTGTGACTCAATATTTAGGGAATATTTGTTAGTTAGAGTTGTTAATTTTTTGTCTTTTATGAATATTATTCTCTCTTTATATAGCACATGCATTGTAACCCTGAATCAGTCATTAAGAAATATGTTATTCTCTCAACTCAAAGCAGCACACCATGACGTTTGCTCTTTCTCTTTCATCCAGTTCCACTACCATTTCGAATAACCCCATTAAAAGTTGGCTAGAAACACACAAATCAAGAGTTCATCGATTCACATACAATATGGAGATTTTGTTAATGCACAAAAAGTGATTTGAGTGTAGCGTTATTCTCTTATCTTTTATAAATACTTAGTCGCGTGTTATTATTCAAAATAGTAAGGTTGTGGAAGGTAACTATACAAGTTGTTCACTCTTCACATTTCTTCTATTTTAATTCGGCGGTATTGGATTACACTTTTATGCAGTCTAACGCATAGTTTATGAAAAAAGTTAGAGTTTTGAAAAGTGACGAACTTCCCTGAATTGAAAGTTGTATCTTTAATAGTGTCAATAATCTTGTTAATTGTTTGCAATTACAATATCTGTAGACGTCAAATTGTTTTATCAATGGATTCTTTACGTGTGGACTTTGTATTTAATTAAGAGAATGTGGGATGGGCTACCCATTCCTTCGGCACTTGGCAAAGTGGCCTCATATAGGGGTGGAAGGACAAGGTCAGGTCACTAGAACCCGACCCGACTTGACCTAATCATGATTCTCCCGCGCGGGAGAATTTTGTCAATTTCCCGTTCTGCCTGAACGGGAAACCAGTCCCTTTAGCAGTGCCGTGGGACATGTTTGGGAGCGAGGGTCGGATCCGCCTCGCTCTATCCTCTCCCGATTTTCCTAGGGGGTTTTAAATTTGAACCCCTCCCTTGTTTTTCATTTTCTAAGTACTACACTTCCCTCCCCCTCCCGTCCAAAACACACACACACACACACATACGACCTCTCCACCCCCCACCACACGACCACTGCCTCTACGACTAGTCGTCGCCACCGCTCCCCACCGCTCCACACTATAGCTCTGCCCCTCCATAAACCCTAAGGTATTTTTTGAATCCAATTTCAAACTTGATTTGAAATTCGTTTTGCTTATTTGCTAGATTCATGACTTTTAGTGAGTGTTAGATTGTTATAGTGTAAACATTGAAAAATTAGGGTTTTCGATTATGCAATTTATGTTTCAACTTGGGGGTTCTGAAATTATGATCAAATTGGTAAATTATTGTAATTAGTTGCATCATTGTGTAATTATAGATTGCTAAAAATTTAAAATCTATGATTTCAAACGATTGTATGGAAATATTGTTGAAACTCGACACTTTTGATTGATAATTTGTAGATATTTGTGAAATTGATTATATATTATTTGATTTTGGTAAATTTTGATTACATTGGGAAAATAAATGGTGCAATTTTGCCTAGATAGTGGGGTTGTGCATGTGGTTTTGATAAGATAATTATTATATTGATTTGAGTACCTGATTTCTTATGCTTTTGCACAATCCTTATGGCAATTTTACTTGTTTTAGTATTGTTTCATTGTATTTTTAGTTTGAGTCGAGTCAGTGCAAAACGATGCTTATTTAGAGGATTTGAGCACTTTTTAGTAACAAGGGGGCAATAGAGCCCAACACTACCAATCACGCTATTAAAGGAACTAGAAAACAGAAAGCATGGAGATTAAAAGTAGAATCGTAGGATAAAGCTAAAGAAACAAAAGCAGGCGCAATCCGAGGCGCGATGCAACCTGATTGCGCAACTCAGGCTCGATTGGCGCGCTTGTAGACAGAAAACGGGCTGACGTTCAAAACCCGTCAAACGGACCCCAGATCAAGAAAAACTATAAAAATGAGGCAACATTCAACAGTTAGGAGACCACGAAATATCAGTTCTTCATAGCCTTTCATAGCATACACACACGTACAAGAGCATTCCAGGGTTAGATGAGCAGAAATTCTATCGTTCGTAGCACTACAATCATAGTTGAGGGAGAAAGGTGAACAAGAGGAGTCAACAATCGGAGTAGAGGAAAGCATCAAGGAGATCAAGAGTTTAATGTTTTCTTTTCTTATTCAATAATTTATGATGAATTGTTGTGATTTGACTATGACTATGAGTAGTTAATCCTCTCCGTATCCGAGGGAGGATGTAGTTAATCTCATATGGATGCACCTTGAACCTGTGTTTTGATTATGTTTATTGATGACTTTGTTTTGTTGAATATGGTTAGTTACTTATGCTACTTGGTTTTTGATGCACGCGTTTCAATGAGGACAGAGTAGTGACATTGAATAACCTTGTATTATGTTAAATTATGCAGAGGACATTGTTAGCGCAACATTAGCATAGTAGATCAGGCAGATAAATATTTAGAATTTAGACATTAGCGTGTTCGTGAAATCTAAATCATACTTTGTAACTCTAATTCACTTCTAAAATGATGTATAGATCCTATGACATGGTGAACTTATGGCGAGTGGAAAGTACTTAACGACCTGGCATGATTATGGATTAGAGGGTTCTTTTGTACATACGAAAGGTCGGTGATGCGTACTCACGTGCTACTAAAAAATTAATACGTCATTTCACAAGTATACGAGTCAAGTAATATAAAATGAAAAGTAAGATTACGTCCCAAGTATCAAATCCCATGAGGACTATATATTAAATCAATATCGCTTCTTCTATTCTATTCTCAAGTTGTCACGTAATAAGATGTGATATTGTATGTTGCATTATCCAAAATAACTAAACTAAACTAAACTAAACTATGTCAGACTAACAAACTGAATTGAATTGAATGATTGATTGATTGACACTAACACTAAATCTATTACTACTTAAATCAACTCAACTCAGGTGATTAATGAATGTTTAGACCTTCTGGTTTCATTGGATCTCCCCTATGTTCGTTCTCATGCTTTAAATTAAAAGTTTTGATCTACGTGTTAATGGCTTTGTTTCGACGCCACAAATGGACATGAGATGACGTTAGTGGGCCCACACACTCACATGTTCAATTATCCCACATAACATGCTATGTGGCGACCTTAGTGACCAACTATAACTTCAGATCATTATTATATTGATCAGGCATAAACAAAGCATTGGGTACAAAATAGCGAATAAACACACAAACAAAAAGGTCTTAATCAAAACATAAGAAATCACATAGGTTCATGAATCCAACTACGCCATAACTCTAAACATACGAAATTAGCTACTTATGATTACAAGTTCCAAATCACAAACAGAAAATATCATCGTAAGAAAATAGTAAGAGAAAGATAAACTCTCAATCGTTGTCACCTTGCTACTTTTTACTCGCTCTCTGACTTGAATCATTGCTCACGATCTCAATTCTCTTGATTTTTATTGCCTCCTTGTGTTTTCTATTGAGAATAGTTGTGAACTGGTGTCTATTGTTGTTAACTGGTGTCTCCAATTTCGTAGCCCTAATATCTTTATATAGGAAAAATAGCAGCTGGGCCGAAATTAAGGTTTATGTACGATTATGGGCCAAGTTGCGCGTTTTAGGTCTAATCGTGCATGTGTTGCATGATCACATTATGGTCGCTCTATGGGACGCGGTACTCTGTGGTCGTGGTGAGCGATTTGGTCTGATCGTATGGTAATCGCGCATCTATGTGCAGATCGCGCAGCTGGATTTTCTGCATTGCGCGTAGTCATAGTTTTGGCTATAACTTTCTCTCTGGATGTCGGAATTAAGATCCATTTGTTGCGTTGGAACCCTGACTTTCGTGTCATTCCAATGGTATATAGCACATCATCTGATTCTTCTTGTAACTTTGTCTGCTTGCCTTTGAATCAATGCCTTCCTTTAGATTCTCCTCATTGTAATGTTGTGTCTTGAAGCCATGTTCCCCAAAACATCCAAGTTAGGCTCATTTTGCATTGGTTTTTATTATCTCACGAAATTTAAAAACACAAAACCATACTATAACCAGTCAATATGCACCAATACTTATACAAAAGCATAAGGAAATGAGTACTCAAATAAAGTTAAATAAACGCTTATCAAATACCCCCAAACATAGATCGTTGCTCGTCCTCGAGGAATGGCGGATCTAAAAACTGACTCAGTCTAAATTAGAACTCAAATCATCAACATGTCAACACTCACGCATAGGGATATATTCTCAAAATGTAACATATGATCAAAATAAGTGATGAGTAATGTACATCAAGTTTAATAAAGTCATTGTCATCCAAAATATCATGTGCTCAAATAGTGTGTGATACTATTGTTCATGCATAAGAGTTATCTTCACATTGTACATTCACAAGATCATAGTTCTTAACATGTAATCATTTCACCCACACTCTCTACTTTTTATGTTGCCATCAATTCATGTAGACTTCACATATTGAGGATCATTTAGGACTTGTTTAGCTTATAATGTTAGGCTCGGGTATGGGCAATAATGAAAAAAATATATTTATGAGTTTTAGAGATGTTTGTAGTAAACCACTCATTTGTTACGTTTTCCTCCATTGTTTGTGCCTTCTTCATTGGCCATACATTTTAGACTCTGTTTAGCATCTTTTCCTTGCGTTTTTATTTGCGCAAGTATCAATCCACCCCATACTTCAATGATTTTTTGAGAAGCTCCCCCCACACTTACATTTTCGCATGGGGGTTATTATATGCTTTTTATTATATTAATCCTCCTTTAGCTCTTTTCTTTTCCATATTTTTCTTTTAGCTCATGCTATTGTTTTGAGCTCCTACCTTATCCCTCCTTCGATCTACTACATCCATCTCTAGAAATGAGTAGGATATAAATTTTTCTTTTTAGGCTCAAGGTAGATAATTAGGTTTCATAAACAAAGACTCAAAAGAAAAGGCTTCGGTGGGGTACTGAGGATTATTCTTCGTAAAGGGTGTTGGGCTTAAAAAGCTCAAGGTTGATAGAAAAGATGGCTTATTTTTATGTCCTCAACACAAAAAAAATCTATAATCATCTCCAACAACAATCAAGCAAATTATTCAAGATTCATAATCACATGCTTCATCCTTACTTTCTCATGAATAAACAACATTAATTTCCCCATTTTTGCATGTTCAACAGATTGAAAAGTGTATATGAAACTAAACATGCTTTTGACAATTTTACTCAACATGTACTCAATTCACGCACATATACTCTTGTATCTCAAATTCTAATCATATTATGCATATATGATCCCTACTTATTCGTGCTTTCATGCTTCAAACTTGAATCTAATGACTGGATCCTAAATAAAATAAACTAGAATCTAGACTCTATGATAAAGATATAGCAAATGAACATAACAAACAGCGTAGCCACCACCCCCACACTTAAAACCATGCGATGTCCTTATTGCATAAAAATAGAAAGAATTAAGGTATAGATCAGAGGACTCCCCTAATCAAGCTCAACAGACACTCGTCGGACTGGTGGTGGTGTTTTCTTCATTTGTTATCTTCTTTTAATGTGCCTCAATTCCATCTAAAGATGGTGTTGGTATTCCGGAGTTGTTCCTTGATCTCTTCCAACATGTTCACTATTTGTTGATGCTAGTGATAGTCTTTATACTCTCATTCCCATGGTTAGATCAATTGTGGAGTAACTTCTGGACTCCATGCTCTTCTACAAAGAAACAATAGAAAAATAAATTTTTTCTTTCAAGAAAATAAACAGATAGGAGAAGTAAAGAAGAAATAGTCTTATGAATTCTAAGAGATTATAGAAGTATAAAAGTGATTAGAGTTATAAATAAAAGAGTTCTTGATTAAAATTAGGAAATTTTCATTAAGTTGCATTACTCTTCATAATAATAAAAACCACAATGGGAATAACTTATGTATCAATGGAATTTAATCATAAGAGAAGTATAAGTATAGTAGGAAAGGTAAAGATAGAGATTGCTCAACTAAATTCCGTAGATTCTGATTTCTGCATGTCTCCTGAGGCCTTTCAAACTGTGAAACGTGTACTGCAAGAAAAGTTTGAGGCGCGATATGGTCATCGCTCATCCTAATCGCACATCTGATGTGCGATGTAAACTTTGACCCGCTATTGGACGCGGTAGTTTTTGGAATTATTGCGCCACCAAACCAGATCGTGCATCTTGATCGCGTATGTGAGGTACGATGTGAGCAGTGGTCGCACGTCTTGATCGCGCGTGCTACTACAAAACTTACTCTGCGTGCTCTGATTTGTGTTGTTCTTACTTTGTCCAATATCGTCTTGCTTGTACCATGTTCATCCCTCAACTCATATATTCTTTCACTTTCTTAGATTTCATTTTCCTATCTCAATTGTTAGCTCAAAACACATTAAAAATTGCATGCTATATATGACTCAAAACAGAAACAAACTAAGAATTAAACTAAATGCAAGACTCGATAATTAAAAACTTACTATTGTGGGCTGCCTTCTACACAATGCTTAGTTTTACGTCGGTTAGCTCGACGCTATTGATGGATTCATGTAGGTTGGTTTGAATATCCAAATGAGACTCCAATCTTCAAAATATGTCAATGTCAGCTTTAGGCGATTTTTTCACCTTCTTTCAAATGAGACTCTTCTTCATACACTTGTGCTAACATGTTTGATGTTTTAACCGGATTAACGAGATTATAAGGGTTAGAATGCCCTGTCCAAAGGTTTAGAAGCTTGCTTATGACAAAAAACCCCTCTTTTTATTCACTGATAACCATATGTCTTGTTTGTGTTGAGTTGAATTGATTATGATAATAATTTGACAAGGGATACGCCTTATATAGAGATGTTTGGGGACATGTGTCACTGTACATGTCTTTAGTAAAGTACATGTGTTTCAATATGCGTGAGAGGATAAGATAAACTTTTTATTTGTCTACTAGGTGCTGACTAGGACGAATTTTATCCAGTCCGATGACTTTAGGGACTTCGATGGATTGGCTTCTTGAGGTTCTTCTCCACGATGGGATAGATATTTCAGGAAGACTTTATATAGGTTGACAGAGATTCATCCGATAGTATTATGGTCCTGATAGGGATTTATTCCTGAGTTGTCCTCTTCGGGATATGTGCTCCGATAGGTGACTGAGTCTGGCAGGTTGCGAATGTATATTTTATTTTTGGCGGTGTGGGCTCCGATGGCTTCTTAGATTCAATAGGGCAATGTTCCCTTGCTTTGTTTCTTCGGGTCGTGTGCTCCGATGGCTTTCTGGAATAGGGCTCTGTTTATTATTTGTGGTATATGTTCTAAGGAATGGTTTACTTCGATAGATGGTTGGTTCTGATAAGGGGCTATTCACGTGTTTTGCTCTTCATAATAGGCTCTCCGATGGCTTTTTGTCCTCAATAGGGCTCAGTTGTCCTTCGTGATATATTGTTCTGAGGGCTCTTTTACTTTGGTTTGTTCAGTGAGGGGATGTTATCGTATTTTTGGGGGACTCGGGGTCCTTGTTGTGGTCACTCTTGGCGCATTGATGGATATTGGAGTCTCGCAGGTTCATTGGGGTTTACTCTTTTTCCAATGCCGCGTGGATATCTTATTTTTACTCATCGTGACTTTCCAAGGGACGCTTAACTTCCTCTTTGAGTGTCACTTCCTATCACTTTGGGTTGGTGACACTCGGTGGGCCTCCTCGATCGGGAGTATATGTGACGATAGTATCGTCCTTGAGTTAATCCCTATTTTTAGGGTTAACATTTTGGTTAATCCCTTTATTTAATTTTTAGGGTTAACAACTAGCTTTCCAACCTCATGTCTTTTTCCATCATTGCTTGCAATTGAACTCTCTTTCTTTTAGCCTTCCTATGCAGTGGCTCACGAGTTATATGTTGCATAGCATTCTTCTTCAAATTTTCATCTTCATCTACCACTACTTGCATACGAACTCTTTTTCATTTTGCTTTCCTATGTAGTGGTTCACAAGTTCCATGTAACAACATTTTTGATGTGGCGATGGAATATGATGCTTTCTTTCTCTTTGCTTTTCGATGAAGTGGCTCAAGAGTTCCATGAAGTACTTTTTGAGATATCACAATAGTAGGATCGGGATATGTGGTTATCTTCTTATTCTTCACCTTCCTGTGTGATGGCTCTCCATTTCCAAATCCCAATTATGCATATGTTAAATAGTCAAATTCAACACATTGGAAATTAAAGTTTTTGTACCTCATTGGATTCTCCAATTTAGACTCTTCAATTGTAGGTGCATAATCAAGAAGCCATTCAATGTTGGGATCCACGATCATGTCATTATTCACCGACTTCTCCTTCAATGCAATCGTATCTTCAATTGGTAGGGGTGGTTTGGCCTTTGCATTGTCATCCACGCCAAATTCTAAATTGAAGTATGTCTTCTCATCATTAGTCTTGAGTGCTGAGTCACTTGTTTTCTCGCTACCTTTTCTTGTGCATGAATAGTAGGCCTTGGCTCAAGTTCAATCTTTACTTGTGTAATGATGGCATGGGGTTGTGTCTCTTGATTCTCCAAGATGTTTCTTTAAGGTGCTTCATGATTATCTTCTTCTATTGCAACTTATTTGCTAACCTCAGTTTCAGCAATTGTCGTGTCATCATCGTCTTCGTAGTCTTTATCAAAATGAGGTAAGACACGTTCGTTTTTTACCATAAGCTCACAATCATCCGGATTGAGAATATTAATCATTTTTGTATACCATTCGATTTCCTGCAAACATTGTTCCTTCGTGCCATGGAATGTATTGACTTTGCCGATGGTTGAAAGCCCTTCTCCCCAAGTGCATTTGTATTTTATTAAGGAGTCATCGTTGTTGGATGCACCTTGATCAACCGTAGAACTGTTAAGGATATCAGCTTCACTGTATTCATCATTGATTTTACTATTGACTTCATTAGGAATTTGTAGATCGTTCTCTAGGTTGGGCGGTAAGGCACTTTGTGATTTTGAAGTATCACGTGGAGTTGGTATCATAAAACTAAAACCGTCCCCCTTGATAACACCTTTTACCTTTTCACAATTTACTAAAAAGGTATCCAAATCTTCAAGGCATTTATCGAATGCATTCGAGAAAATTGCCAAATCACGGTAATAACATGTGTAATGAGGTTCAGAGTCCTCATCGTCGCACGTCTCTCATTCAGATGTCTCGGAGGCCATAGACTTACAAGATACTCAAGGACTTAAAAAAAATTCTCCCAAAAATTGAACAAAATAAAAGAAACTAATATCGATTGATTGCCTAGTCCCTACAACGGCGCCAAAAACCTGATGCGTACTTTCATGTGTTATTAAATAATGAATATGCAATTTTACAAGTATACGAGTCAAGTAATATAAAATGAAAAGTAAGATTATGTCCCAAGTATTGAATCCAATGAGGACTATATTGAATTAATCTCGCTTCTTCTATTCTATTCTCAAGTTGTCACGTAATAAGATCTGATATAGTAGGTTGAATTATCTAGACTAACTAAACCAAACTAAACTATACTAGACTAACAAACTGAATTGAATTGAATGATTGAGTGATTGATACTAATACTAAATCTATTACTACTTAAATCTACTCAGGTGATTAGTGAATGTTTAGAGCATCTGGTTTCATTGGATCTCCCCTATGTTCATTCTCATGCTTTCAATTAATAGTTTTGATCTACGTGTTAATGGCTTTGTTTCGACGCTACAAATGGACATGTGGTGACGTTAGTGGGCCCCTACACTCAGATGTTCAACTATCCCACATGACAGGCTATGCGGCGACCTTAGTGATCAACCATAACTTCAGATCATTATTATGTTGATCAGGCATAAATAAGCATTGGGTACAAGATAGCGAAAGAACACATAGACAAAAAAGGTCTTAATCAAAACGTAAGAAATCACATAGGTTCATGAATCCAACTACGCCATAACTCTAAACATATAAAATTAGCTACTCAGGATTACAAGTTCCAAATCACAAATAGAAAATATCATCATAAGAAAATAGTAAGAGAAAGATAAACTCCCAATCGTTGTTACCTTGGTACTTTCTACTCGCTCCCTGACTTGAATCATTGCTCAAGATTTCAGTTCTCCTGATTGTTATTGCCTCTTTGTGTTTTCTCTTGAGAATAGTTGTGAACTAGTGTCTATTGTTGTTAACTGGTGTCTCCGATTTTGTAGCCCCAATGCCTTCATATAGGAAATATAGCAGTTGGGCCGAAATTAGGGTTTCTGTACGATTCTGGGCCAAGTTGCGTGTTTTGGGTCTAAGCGCGCACCTAATTGCGCATGGATTGCGCGATCACATTATGGTCGCGCTATGGGATGCGATACTCTCTGGTCATGGTGCACGATTTGGTTTGATCGTATGGTAATCGCGCATCCATGTGCAGATCGCGCATCTAAGAAAATAGTAAGAGAAAGATAAACTCCCAATCGTTGTTACCTTAGTACTTTCTACTCGCTCTCTGACTTGAATCCTTGCTCAAGATTTCAATTCTCCTGATTGTTGTTGCCTCCTTGTGTTTTCTCTTGAGAATATTTGTGAACTAGTGTCTATTGTTGTTAACTGGTGTCTCCAATTTTGTAGCCCTAATGCCTTCATATAGGAAAAATAGCAATTGGGCCGAAATTAGGGTTTCTGTACGATTTTGGGCCAAGTTGCGTGTTTTGGGTCTAATCGTGCACGTAATCGCGCATGGATTGAGCGATCACATTATGGTCGCGCTATGGGATGTGATACTCTCTGGTCGTGGTGCGCGATTTGGTCTGATCATAAGGTAATCGCACATCTATGGGCAACTGGATTTTCTGCACTGCGTGTAGTCACGATTTTGGCTATAACTTCCTCTCTGGATGTCGAAATTAAGATCCATTTATTGCGTTGGAACCCTGACTTCCGTGGATTTCTAATGGTATATAGCACAACATCTGATTCTTTTTGTAACTTTGTCTCATTGCCTTGGAATCAATGCCTTCCTTTGGATTCTCCTCATTGTAATGTTGTGTCTTGAAGCCATGATCCCAAAAGCCTCCAATTTGGGCTCTTTTTGCATTGTTTTGCATCATCTCACCAAAATCTTATAAAAACACGAAACCATACTACAACCAGTCAATTTGCACCAATACTTATACAAAAGCATAAGGAAATGAGTACTCTCAAATAACGTTAAATAAACTTATCAATTGGTAATTTAATACATCAAATTGGAAACAAAACAATCATCAACAGCTAGAGTCTTGCATAAGAGTTATTCGTATTTTGTCTATGAAGTATGATGAGCGTGTAGGATGTAATAAAATAGAATATAAGTCAACACATGAATGTTACACCTAAATCCCACTTTGTCCCAAGTGCACGAATCAAGTAAAGATGAAATGGTAAGTATAGTTACGAACCAAGTATCGCATGTCGAGGGAGTTATGGTTGTATGTATGAATCACTTAATTGAAAAAACACTAACAATCATCACGATTTTTCTCTTGTGTATGCAGGATGAATGCTTATGAATGTTATGAATGCTTTCTAAACTGAAGATGCTTTGAATGCCTTTTCTGCTAAGAATGCTTAAACTAGAATACAATGGAATTCAATCTAAGAATGTAAGAACAATAATTAAATATCTTTTGGGGGTTTTTTTGGTTTAGAATGCAAGAAAACAATTAAACTAATAAAAGCAATTGAACAATTAAGAATATTTGGTAGAGAGATTGATTACCTAATTAAACTAAATTAGAAAACCGAATTTAATGATTGATTGATTGATTGTGGTTGTAAACAATAATTAGAAAGATTATTTAGAGGTCGGGTTTCATAATGATTTAACCATAATAGTTAATGAGTCTGTGACATATGACAGGAGTTATCCCAACCATACACCTATGAGTCTCTAATAACCTACATTGTTAACGGATCAACCTAGTTGTCAGTTGTTTTAGAAGAGATATCAAATGTGCAATCTAATTAACTCATTCGAACCGCGTTAACAAAATATACTCAGTCAAGATTGATCCAATGTAATCTAAAGGTTGTGCATCAGCTGCTTTCGCAAATCCAAAGTCACAAATAGCATATATATATATATATAACCATCCTTAGAGTTCAACACTTCGGGAGGGCCCACACGGGTGCTTCTATTTTATCCTAGCGAGAGTAAGGTCAGTCACACAGCATAAATAACTATTCAATCCAGAAATTCAAGATCATCAAACACATTCATAAATTAGAGTTACTCACGTACTTTAAACAACGAGTATGTTAGCTCCTCATAACCTTGAGTTCAACAATCAATAAAGAAGTAAATATCATAGACAAAGTAAAAAGGTAAAGAAAAGCTTCTCAGATCCAATGGAATATTGTTGTTTGACCCTCTTCGTACTCCTTTTTGCTATCTTCTTCTTCACAGACCATTTTCTCTCAAACAATGACTCAACTAAACCAGGATAAGAGTTTGATGGTGTTTTTTCTCTGTTGACAAACTCGCAGGGTTTCTCTATTGGAAAGTGGGTGAAAGTGGTGAAAATATTGTGAAAGATCGTTGCCCTAACTGCTAAAAGTGGTATCATATTTATAGTTTTTCTCTGCTCTGGGCTGCGTTTTAGGGTTTCTAACTTTTGGCCCAAGTTTCCTCTGATCACGCGACCCCGCGCAATGTGATCTTCTCATCGCGCGCCACTCATGCGATGCAGTGCTGATCGTATTACATTCTAATTTCTTCCATGCGGTCTCCTGATGTCTTCTCTTCATCGCGTTATGTTTGGGATTTCACCTTTTTATAGTGTCGTAGCGCTCTCGTAGCACTTGAATATCTTGAAAAAGTGTCTTGACCAATTGTCGCCCAAAACATCCATTTTTGGCCTTATTTTGCGTCGTTTTGTCTCGACTCTCTTGATACCTAAGAAAACATAAAATAATACCAAACAAGTAAATAACCATCATAAGTATTCAAAAGCATAAGTAAACATATACTTAAATAACGCTTATGAGACGATTATCAAAGTACATGCATCCAAGATTAATGAAATCCTTCTCTTAGATACATTTTAATTAATCTGTTTTATAATCTTAGATAGCAACCCATCAATCAATTAAATTCTGTCTTAGTTAGTTTAGCTTCAACTTTTAATTAATCTTTCCAATTGCAATTTCTAGTTAATCAGTCATTAATCTTACTCCAACATTCTAGTTTAGATCTTTAGTTGTTAGCTAGAAAATTTATATATCTCTGTCTTTATTTATTCAACAATAAAAAAAAAATCAATTCATTCAGTGTGCAAAATATAATTGCTAAATTACAAATATCTACTATCTAGGGATTCGATACTTGGGTAGTAACTATACTTTCTATTTTATTATTACTTGACTGTATACTTGCGAACGTGTGTGATTGAATAATTACATATATTTAACAATGCATCAATGTTGAATTTGGTCAAGGAATTGGTTATTGATTTGTTGAAATCTAATTTTTGAGATTATCTAACGTTGTTTCTGTTGTATTTGTTACGTGTAGATATGGTTAAAGGAACTTTCAATCTTGGTTTTGGTCGTGGTCGTGGACGTTCATCAACCAAAGTTTCATCAAGTAATGTGACATCCCATGTTCCCTGAAAGAGTCCCCATAAAGTGGCGTGTTCCTCTTGTGCTCATCCTACACCGTCTACTGCACGTGATAGTGAACCGACTACGTCTCATGCTTAGGAATCGGCTACTTCCCATGCTAAGTGAAAGGAAAAGTCTATTTTTCGTTATCCGGAGTCGTCTAAATCCCCCTGCAACAGATACATAAATGATTATTTGCATGGGGAGCGGGAAGATCATCAAGTAAATATTATAGAAGATGAAGATGATGATGTTAAAATTAGTGTGATAATGAACAACCACCAAATGAAGTGGAGGAAGAAGAGGAGGGAGATGATGGAAAAGAGGAGAGGGATGGAGGAGAAGAGGATGAAGACGAACCAAAGAAAAAAGTGTTTAAGACACCATTGGCAAAACATTAAAAAAAGAAGAATGGCGAAATAGAAACTTAGGAAAAAACACATTATCTTACATCACCGTATCCAACAACATTTGAGCCTTTCCAAGGCCATATAAAGAAATACGTGAAGGGTCGGTGCAAACACTACCAGAAAGAGATTGATGCTGATGGCAAACAACACGGCATGAAAGGTCTCCAAAATCATAGCCAGGTGTGTCAAAAGTGACCTGATAAGAATTCAAAGAAGGAAGCAAATCAAAAGTGGAGGCTAATGGTTCGGTGGGTAATTGGAAGTTTAATCAGGAATGGGTACTAGTGGGCATGGTTATGTTTTGGATCGAGAACAAGATGTCGTTCATCACAAGTGAGAAGAAGTATTTTCGACGTATAATGGCCCGAGCATGTCCATCCTTGAGACTGTCCTGTCTCAAGACGATCACCACAACATGTCACCAATTATATATCAACGAGAAGAAGTAGTTGATTGAGTTTGTCAAGAAAAATGCCCAAAGTGTGTGCATCACGACCAAAACGTGGACCTCAGTTGCTAAGGAAAACTACATGTGTGTCACTATCCACTTCATTGATAGTCAATGGAAGTTGAAAAGAATGACTTAAGTTTCAACTTAATTTCCTCACATAAGGGGAAATACATAGAAAAAGATATCAACAATGTCATTAAAGATTATAAAGTAAAGAAGTGATGCGTGTTTTGTATTGCTTGTTTGTAATCAGTACTATGCAATAGTAAACAACTACGCACGTTCGCAAGTATACGAGTCAAGTAATAATAAAATGGCAAGTAAAGCTTACAAACCAAGTATTGAATCCATAGAGAGTATGTATCTTGTATTAACAGTCTAGATCGTTGTGAACTTAGTGAAACAATACATTGAATATTTGAAAGTAGAAAGAGCTAACTAAACTACGACTAAACTAAGAAGTAAAGACAAACACATAATTGAATTGAATGATTTATTGGTTTGGTTTAGTTATAAAATACATTAAGTAAAATGTATCTATGAGTTGCATTTCGTTAATCTCGAATGCGGGCATTTCATAAACAAAATACAAATGATCCATACATAAAACCTCCTCCTAGTGATTCTTGTTTTGTTCTCTAGTTGACGTAATAAATTAAGCGCACATTCATATCACTTAAAGAACCCTCTAACCCCTAATGTTGTCAGGTTGTTAAGTACTTTCCCTCTCCAGAAGTTCACAGTGTCAAGGATCCATATAGAGTGTTAGAAGATGATTAGAGTTGACGACTATAATATAGATTCTTCGGTGGACGCTACTGCCGAAGGTCTAGAGATTTATTTGCTTGATCTACTATGCTAGTGTTGCGCTAACAATCTCTTAAACATAATTCAACATAATATAAGGTAGCTCAATATCACTACACTTAATCAAAGAAATGTGTGTGCAAAATATACAAAGTAGCATAAGCAACAAATAAGATCTAACAAAACAAAGTCCCAATAGAATTAATCAAAACATAGGTTTAAGGTGCATCCATATGAGATAACTACATTCTATCCCAGGCACTGGGAGATTTAGCTACTCATGATCAATGTAACAAAACAATAATTCATCATAAAGTTGTGCAACAAAGAAAATAAAAGATTAAACTCTTGATCCCAGTGAGATTGGTGTGTCTTCCCTATGTGACTCTTTGTTGCTTTCCGTCAATTGATTATCTGCTCCTTTTGATCACCTCTCTCCCTCAACAATGATTGCAATGCTTCGAACGGTGGAATTTGCTATGACGTATTTTGTGCAGGTATTGGTTGCTTGTGTTCGAGGTGCCCTAGTTGTTGGACGTCTTCCTCTATTTATAGTTTTTTGTATGTAAGTTAGCCTTTAGGGGTTTAGAATGATTTGAACCATTTAATCCATGTCGTGCAAGGTCCTCGGCAAGTGGCGCAAGTATGTCCACTATGGTGAACATACCTGGACGTTTGGTGTGGTGACACATAATGTTGTGCAAGCCACGAAACCTACTACATGATCTGCACGAACCGCATAGGTTGTGCTGCTCTCCTGCAAGATGTGCTGTCATTTCTGCTGATGCGCTGCCTCATTTCCTGACTCGTCCCGACTAGGTTATGGTCTGAATCCACTATTAACCTTGCCAACTTGCTCCTCATTCATCATCAAATTCTGAGCATTAAATGATTGATCAGGCACATTACTCACCAGCACAGAAACTCTGTCATCTTGAGAATGATACGTTCCACTTGGCAAGACCGTTGTTGGACCAGAAATCTTAGGTACGGTTTTCACCTTACTTCTTTTATCCGCGGCCGTAGCAGGAACGTTTTCAAATCCCGACATCTTTGGGGGACTCTGCAGAAAAACTGTGGACCTGGACGTTTTTGGAGGCAATTCTGCTTCATCGTCACTCAGACCAAAAGCGTCGTGAAGAGCTTTCTTGATACTCTCTTCCATCAAATATGCATCGTTTTACTCTGACTCGACTCAAAACTGTAAAATGATAAAACAAGACTAAAACCAACAAAAATTCCACAAGGAACAATCAAAAGTATAAGAAAATCAGGTACTCAAATTGCTATAAATAATTACTCATCAAAAAGGTCTTCACAATTACGGTTGACAATGCTACGTTGAATAACATAGTTGTGGAGGATCTGGTGGCTAGTGGGAGGGCTGAGGATACACCACTATAGAAGAGAATGGATAACACATGCATAATAGGTGTATAGCTAACATCTTAAAACTCGTGGTTCAAATAGGTTCAAGACCCTAGGCGGTGGTAGCTCGATAGAACGCATTCGTTCTAGCATCAGATAAGTAAAATTCTCACCAAGCTGATATTCATTATTCAAAGAAACCTTGGTGAAAAGTGGGGTTGAAACTAAAACTTTGCTCAATTTTAACCGACACGGTGGAACTCTACGTATATCATGCTTGAAGCCGCCATAGAGTGGAGATGCGGATTCAAAGTTACGAGCACATTGACCCAAACTATGTAGAGGATATGCAAGGCGACATGCTAACATATGGAGATTAGGCGAGGGCTTAAATATATGGGGATTTTCTAAGAAATTTTAAGGTATTGACTGAACTTGTCTGTGGCACCACATTTTCTGACATCAAACAAGGTGTTAACACAACTCATATGCATCGATGAAGTTTTGTCTAGGTGGTTGAGTCATCCAAATGACAAGGTGACTAAAGAATCTGACATGAAAGAGAAGTATGACACGTATTAGGGTTCAAAAGTGAAGATGAACCATTTGTTGTACTATGCCGTCATTCTAGATCCCTGTCTAAAGTGGAAATACGTCGAAGCTATGATTGTTACTAATGTACCCTTGCGACAAACGGTTAGGGATGGGTTCTTGGCGTTATTTGATGAGTATAAAGTGAGGTATGATTAAAGTGCAACTATTAGGCCAACTTAAATGTCTACTGCGTCGGCTAATACCGCTCCTTGGATTCTAGAGAACCTCTTGTCTTCGAAGCACAACATTTATTTTAGATACTCTCTAATTACGTCAAATTTCACTTTGACTTATTTATAAGAAACATCGTTATGTATGTATTTAATACCCTTTGAACAATTATTAAGTCATTGGAGGTTGATGATGTTGCACCACATGCCGAGTGGGTGAAATACTTCGATGGCAGAGTCGAAGTACATAATCTGAATCTTGACATATTATCTTGGTGGAAAATAAATACCCATCGATATCTAGTAATGACCAAAATGGCTCGAGACTTACTGGCGATTCCCGTCTCCACATTTGCTTCTAAATCTGCATTCAATACAAGAGGGCGCGTCCTTGATGGGTTTAGGATCTTGTTGACTTCGAGAGCAGTACAAGGACTAATTTTCTCCCAAGATTGGTTACGAGGCGATGAAATGCCAATTCAGATCGAGGAGTGTCTGTTAGACTTGGAGCAACGCGAGAAAGGTATTTGTAGTTTAAGATCTAAAGTTTACTTAATAGTTAATAATTTATTGTACGAGTTCAGAATTATATATATAAATTATAGGCATTGATAGGTATTTTAATTTTTAATGTACAATTTGTGGACATGAGTGAAGATTAAACTTTACTCAATGAGTCAATGAGGGAAGGCGATTCAACAAGCATAATGATTAATTCATTAACGGTTGATGAGTTCCCGTCATTGTCTTTTATTCTTTCTCTTTGACGACTGATTTATTTTTGTGATGATGTTTGATGGATTGATGTGTACGTGTTATGAATATTGATAGATAATTTTGTGTTGATGGGATGGTTAATGTTATGGACTCGTGGTGTTCGTAAATTATTAACTTGATGGATGGTTACGTGAATGTTAATTAGATTCGGTTCCTTACAGACAATTGATTAGATTCGGTTCCTTACAGACACAAGAATTCTTCAGGAGAAAAGTCATTAACAAAATTCAATGATAAGAGAGAAAAAAAATATGGTAAGTTGAGAACCTTAAACAAACAAATATTCAACCTTTTGAGCACCATGAAAAAGCAGAATATATTGTCCATTGAGAAGATTAAGCGTGAGTTTACCGTGTAGAATTATAGAAAAGTGAAACCCAGTTTTCAGTGTCTAGGTTAACATGAATGTTGAAGTGGTGAAGAGAAAAGAGAGGGAAAACTTGGAAAATTTTGGGCGGAAGAGCGCCCATACTTAATTAATCAATTTTCATTTTGCTAATTTTGATGGGTTTTTTTATTAAAATGTCCCGATATATAGAAACTATTTGGATATATCTAACTATGTGTCCCTAAAGAATATAGTTGAGACGTTTTCAAAAAAATGTTCCAAACAAAATGTCCCAATAGACCTTTTTTGTTGTAGTGTTGTGATATTGATGAATTGTGGTTTTGAATTTTGATGGTCGTTGAATATTAAATAAATTGTTTAGAAAAATAGATATTTTGATGCGTGATAAGGTATGTTTGATGCTAGGTTAATATAATGTTAATTGTTATGTACTTGTTTTGACTTTTGAATATTGTTTAGATAAATGATCTTAATTATACATTGTTTTGTCAAGTAGTTTTTTTTTTTTTTTTTGTGTTGTAAAGAATTGAATTGGAATTTTCTTAGGTTGTTTTGTGATTTCGAATGATTTCATTCTTGTTTAGGTGATTCATAATAATAAAGGGATGAAAACCAGTCAAATTCAATATAAACGGGCAAAAAATATGCAAAATTTTGTCCTTCAAAATCGAAAATAAAACAGGGGATTCCAAACCCCATTTAGGGACTGGAAACGGCGAGATCGAGCAGCGGCCGGACTCCGGCTTCTCTGGGGCGGGATAGGTTGCTCCCGTCACCGCCAATTCCCGTGAGCCGAAATCCGTCTCCGCGGCAATCCTGCCCAACTCAGGCCTAGCCTCATATCTAGCGGGCTATATTTTTCACCATGCTCTCTAATTTTAATTATCTCTAAGAATAATAAAATAGCAATATCCTTTGTCATTATCCAGTTTAAATATTAAGCATAGAGCACATTAATGCACAACAAAACGGAGGAAAGAATTTCTCAATATTTTAATATTGGTAAAACACATATCTCTCTTCTGTCTTCAAGCTTGTTTGAGATTTTGACTAGGTTCCTGATCATTAATAGGTGAGGATAATTCCCCTAATCTAGTAACATTGACATAATCGACTGGAAAATGGGCAGTCAATCCTGGGATAATCAACGCTAATACTCTACAAATCTTCATTAGCCATCCTTCTTGGTATTCATTGCCCTCTCTCCTAGGTAATGTGAAACTCCTTATCAACTCCATAACTGCATTTGCTATCTTAGGCATAGCATGAAGCACTGAGAAGTAGTTTTTGTTGGGTTCCTCTCCCAAAATCTGCATTAGTTAATTTTGATTAATTAAAAAATGGGTTTTAAGAATGAAGGGTGTTAAACTGCTAAAAGATTTGCATTGATCCCTAAGATGTTAAAACAAAGTGGAGGGTGGTTAAAGCAAACAAATTTATACTATATTTATCTTAAAAGTGGTTTAAAATAGATTTGATGACTCATAAAACACATAGCAAATTTTGCCATGTGAAATTTAATTTATATGTTGAATTAACTAATACTTATGAAGTTATAAGAACCAAGATTAAATTACAGACTGTTTAATTAAGAACTTACCTCGCCTTTATAGCCACGATTGAAGTATAGACAAGGCCCAAAGTGTTTGAACAAGAATGTCCTGTCATCATAGGGCAACCTAGGCACCATGTCATTGCAATAAACATACCTAAAATATTTCACACCATATAATCTCATTTTTTGCTTCATATATTCCCCAAATTGCTCATCTCCCACTCTCGGTTGGCCAAAAGTGTACACCCCTTCTAACTTCCTCAACAAATTATCCTCTTCATGCATCGCCAATACACCTACAAACAAAATTGCTAGTGCCGCTCCGAGACTGTGGCCTGTCAATATAAATTTTGCATCTTCGTTATCACGAAGGAGGGCCCTTAGTTTCTCCCTGATAGAGTAGTAGGCGAACAATTTTCCGGTGACTAGAGGAACTTCATTAGGCCATAATTCAGTTTTTTGTAAGCCTAATGCTTTCATGAATCCGCTGTGAACTTTTCCAACGTTTTGAAATTCATACCAAGAAAGATCAATGTCGGTTCGCCAGTCATCAATGTCAAAAAGTTGTGTGCCACGAAATGCTACAACTATTAGTTTAGGGTGTGTAGTTTCATCTTGGAACATGAAAGCTTCTGTTGTACCACGTTCTTCAAAAACTGTAGAAAATGTTGATATAGAAACATAAAAAAATATTTCTTTTTGATTTTTTGGTAAAAACAAAAGAATAGAATGCAGGCAAATTGACACATGTAATAGGGCTGTGCAAAAAAAGTCGGATCGATCGAATCGGGTGAAAATCAATCGAATGATCCGATCCGAAAATCGAATCGAATATTTGATCCAATTTTTGATTTTTGCTTTAAGGTCGAATCCCCCTTTGATTTAATCCTAGATTTCAGAGGTTAAGAATCGGATCGAGTCGAATACTTATCTTATTTTTTAAAAATAAATAAATATATAATAGTATATATATTTATATATAATGCTAATAAGATGCTACTAATTAACATATTTGTATCTAGTACGTATGTACAATCTTGAGTTGTAACATACTAATTACTAGCACTAACTATGACTTGTCTTCCTTTTGAGATTTCTATTTGAATATTGGGTTAGCATTTTGTAAGAAGAAATCCACTAATGCATGTTATTTTGTTTTAAATTGTCATTTTATTCATGTTTATTTAAGTTTTAGATGCAAAATAATCAATCATGTATGTTTGTTCTATTGATATTAAAATAAATAAGAAAAAAAAGAAAAAAAAATCGAAATCGAATGATTTTAGATCGAATCGGATCGTTCTAAATTTATTTGATTTCGATCTTCATTTCTCCAGGATCGAAATCGACTACTAGTCTCGATTTAATCCAAATGTACAGCCCTACATGTAAACCACTTGACTAAATACAGTAGTACATAAACTACAAACAATGTATGTTGAAAACTCATACTAGACAAATTTATAGAAAGTGAACTTGAGACCTAAGAGTACTTTTTTGATCAACTAGATCCCGCTTGCAAGGCTACGAAGGCTTGGAGTATAGATTGAGGCAGTCAACTTTCATAGATCAATCATTCCACGTACTCTCGTGTTTTTAACTCGTATCGCAACAAAGTCTACTTATAAATCCAATGCATAATATACATCGTGGTACTTAGGAAATTAATTTGGCACTTTTCAAAAAATTAAAACAAATACCAAAAGAAAATGAAAAAAAGTTCAGTAGATAGTCGACGTACACTTCGCACGTTTTAGATTACTCAATACGTCTTTCTTATATCACTAGCTAAGGATACTATTAAAGTACCTAAAATAAAGAGGATTGCACTAGAAGCAACTTTAAGCTTAATTTGGGAGTTTTCTTAAATCAGTATAATACATGAAGAACAAATTACTAATAGTTTTCCGGGTAAACGAGGGTCGTTTAATTTGAGGGATGAGATCTAAGGATGAAAGTCATATGTACAATTGATGTTTAAGGTAATCTTTGAAGATTATAATTAATTTCTACTAATTGAAGGAACTATACCACAATTCGCTACAACTAGATTGAGTGAAATGGAGAATTCATTACTTTGCTTTTGCTCAAACACTGTTTCTGGCTTTAATCGATTACTATATGACCCCTTTACTTTGAGCACTAATTATAACCTTTTTTCAACTATAGTAAATTACATGATTACACGTTTACATCATATAAAAGAAAATAGTCTATTAAAGGTGTCAATTTGTTGGTAGTTTGCTGGTAGGTAATTCCAAAAAAATCCTAAATACAAAATCCAGCAATTCCAAAATCCTAACACGCATGCAATAAGACCGAGACAACTTTATCACTATCGAGAAAAAAGATTTCCAAAATCCTAAGACTGATTAAGAGTTTTTTTTATCGTGTTAATTAATTGATATATAGACTATTATCAGTTTATTATATATATATAGTACATAACTAATGACTAGTTTTTTACCAATACACATTTGGGGGACCATTTTCAAGATGCCATTTGTGCCGGAAATAGATTAATGAAAGATACTAAATACCATGAGAATCGAGTATATTGAAATATCGTTTTCCTCACCATTCCAGTAATTGTTGAACTCCAAGAAATTCATCTGTTTCAAATCGAAAAGAAATAATAGAAAAATGGTTCATTCATCGCCAAAAGGTAGGGAAAAAATTAAAATTGGTCATTTATTATGTCCTAATTACATTTTTCGTCTTTTATTGTGTTCTTGTTTTTTTTGTCCTTTATTTTGTATTTCATTATGATTTTGGTCATTCAGATGTAATCTCAGTCGAAAATGACACGTAGGAGCACATGCCACCATAAATTATGTTTTTTGGAATTTTTCACAAGCAAATTCGCACGTTGAAACGACAATTTTTTAAATTTTGACCCGTCCGATCCGGACAACCCGGTCAAATCGGTCGGATGGGTCAAAATTTAAAATAAATAAAATGTTTAAAATTTTAAATCGGCGTTTCCACATGTGAATTTGCATGTGGGAATTAAAAAAAATTGAGTTTTGGCTGGCAAGTGCTCCCACGTGACATTTTCGACTCATATTTCTTCCTGATGACCAAAATCGTAACGAAATACACAATAAAGACAAAAAAAACAGAAAAACAAGAACACAATAAAAGACGAAAACTGTAGCTACAACACAATAAATGACTAGTTTCAATTTTTTTACCCCAAAAGTATATGAAAATTGTAAACTAATTAGATGGTCCAAATACAACACGCAGAAATTATTTAAATAAGAAAATTGTATGTACCTGCCAATGATTTGTCACCACATTTTCAACAAAGGCTTCATTCTCGTATGATAATTTGGATGCCATCATAGCCAGAGATGCTTTATATTTTATATCGCCATTTCCAATGTTTTTATCTAATTCTACTCTCTTGTCCAGATATCCAGCTATTGACGAAAATTTTGCTGATGATTTATCTGGCTTTACCATCCTCCCTTAAACAAATTAATATCCAATTTAATGGCCAATCTTAAAAACTAAATTGGGTTATATACACAAATTAATGTTTTCTAACTGTCTTTTTGCTATATGAGCATAAGTAAACATAATTAAGAAAATATATGCAATTCAAACCAGAAACTTCAGTCAGACCAAGATAAGCATCTCATATGATCTCTTAACGATTTTATACGACAGTTCCTTCAAGATCTTCAATAACCAGAAAAAAGAAATAATTTTGTACAATATTTTTCATGTAATTCTAGCTTCATGCTTTCAGCATGCATAACCTCAAACAAGACACTGAAAAATAAATATAAGCATCACCTGTCACAAGATTGGTAACTAACCGGCGGCAGCCTCCATTGAACGTCGAGTAGTTTAGCAACAGCTCCACCGTCGATCCGATGGCTGCCATCGGTTCCTTCAAGTAGAGAAGGATTTTTTGCAGCAATACGGAAATAAGAATAATCCATCGATGCCCAGAACTTTGGATCTCGTCTTGTAAGCCGGTTTCGAAGAAATCCCTGTCGTTTAAGTCCCTCGAAAACAATATTCGTATGAAATCAGACGAAGTGGCTTCTTCTGGCTTGAGTTCTAGATAATTTTGACATGAAATCTGTTGATCTGCCATCATGATATCTTAGCTTGCTTCAAAGCAATGAAGTTAGAATGAGTCGATAGATATGACTAGCTTGCTACATTATTATAATACAAGCTCTGTATTTATTTTTTTATAGAACTTTATGTATAACAAAAGTAGTAAGACCTACCTGTGTGAACTGAGAAAAAATGGTAATCAAATAAATACAACAATAAAAGATTATGCTGGTACCATTAACAAGAACTAATTCATTAGTTAGTTTTTCATCTTCATATTTCTTGTAACGACATGGTGTTACATTTTGTTTTTCAAGGATTTGCGATTTGTGCGAATCATTGCAGTACTTTAATTTCATTTTTTACTTCCTAATATAATATTTGCAATAAACTATAATTTAGTAGACTTACGTGTTGTGAGTTGGCAAAAGTCGGTGAATCAAATGAATGGAATTAATTAGTGAATTCATTATCACGATAATCATGTCCACGATCAAGATTATAATACAATTCGTGTTCTTGTCAGCCCTTGAAATGTATTCAGTAGTAAAAAAACAAAAGTCTGAGGTGGGGTTTACACGTCTCCTAACAATTTCAGCCTACCTAGCTCTAATAGTTTTGAATCGTAGAACAAAAGATATTCATTATGATATTATAGCCGTATGTCCTGGCCTGGTCAGGGTCGTGATTATGATTTAAGATCGTTAACATATCTTATCATATCATATATACAATAGTTATATAACTGTTCTTTTTTCGGGCCGCGGCTTTGATGTTAGAAGATTAGTAAACTTTGAAGTAAGAATACGCGTGTACTTGTAAGTTGCGTGCCGAGGAACTATATATAGTTTATTAATAATCAGTGCTTAGAAGTAATCTCTTTACATTTTGTCGCGCGCGTGTGATACGATATATGAAGTATGAAGAGATTGATATGAAAAGATTACTTCTCAAGCTTCATCTATTTCTTTGAAGGAGTACTCAACATAATATTATATATTGCCCATATAACTCAATACAAATATCATTTAAAGGTGACATTAGTCGATGACAATTGGAGATTATCAGTACTATTTTTCTAGCGCTGATTAGGATAAGTTGTTAATAATAATAGTTTATCCTTTTATCTCTTAATAATTATATGATTTGGTTGGGAAGCCCAACTAGTACTTGACTCAAGGTCTGAAATTAATTAGTTGAGAGTCAGAGTTTGAACATTGAATTACACATAGTTTTTGATAATCTGCCTCTAAATGTTTGCAAACTCTTAAAAAAATGAGAAATTGTTTTTAATCTAATTAAAACAATTTTATGGTGTTTGTTTGACAAGCTAAAATGACAAATGTATTGCTTTTTATGCTAAGTTGCTAATCCCATGATTTTAGCTTGTATTGATTTTTTTTTTTTTTTTTTTTGGTAATGAAGTGAAAACAAAATAAGCCCTTAGGCTACATCAGTCTCTAAAATAGAAAGTAAATTTGACGGTGGATTCTACATTACGCTAATTCCTCCATCTATGTTGCTCGGACTTTTCGCCAATGCGTCTGCAAGTCGATTCTTCATCATATTAATCCATCAAAACTCTTGTCTCCACGGTTTGTGGAGCAATTCCCTGCATTCATCTATCTTGGTTTGAAGAGCGTGGCTAGTGACTGAGTTATCCATGATAATAGAATAAGCCTCCCTCGAATCAGTTTCGATTTCAATGCATCTTATACGTTTTTCCCAAGCTAGTAATAATCCTGTTCTGATAGCTTCGATCTCAGATTCAAGCACCGACGGGCATTGGATTTTAGCTGCAAACCCCCATTGCCAAACACCTCTATCATCACGTAGCACTCCCCCAATCGAGCACCAGTTTTGCTGCGACGATACGCTGCCATCCAAGTTTAATTTCATCCAGCCCTCTCTCGGTTTCTGCCACTTTCCTGTCTCCGTTGTCGGCTTCCTCCTGTGGATCAAATGTAGAGCAGTTACCATTTCCTTGATGTTGCATAGACTCGCATATGTTGCTGCCATTTTACCCTTGAAGACACGCTCATTTCTTGCTTTCCAAATAACCCATAAGCTCGCAACAAAGACAATACTCCAAGGAACCTCTGGGAATCGAGAGCATAGCCTGTCCATACACATCAAATTAATTTTCAGCCAACTTTCCTTACTAATCAGCTGGAATTGCTGGAATTCTTGAGCAGTGTGCAGTTTTTTCCAAACTCTTGTTGCGGCCTTACATTCCCTAAGTATGTGAATCACAGATTCTTCTTTCCCCACGCAAACATCACAATCTGCATCGTCGGTCAGTTTTCTTATTCTCCGAAGCTGATTCGTTGCTAGCTTATCTTGGGCAGCCAACCATATAAAGTGGCGAAGCTTGTTACCTCCAGGGATGCGCCACACCCAACCGATTTGGGGACGACAATTCAGCTCCATCGAATACGTGCGATGTAAGGCCTTGTACGCACTTTGGCACGTGAATTCTCCATTGATCGTCTCACTCCAAATCATTCTATCCTCTTCTTCGTTTAACACAAAACGCCTTGCCATGATTTTCTTCTTCCAGATTAGAGGGATATTCGTGTTAATCACATCAAAGCGCCAATTCCCTGCTTCATCTATGACGTCCGCCAACTTAAGACCAATATCCGAACGCTCAATATTAATGATTTCTTCATATAATTTCGCTTCTCCCAGCCAATTGTCAAGCCAAAAGGAGACTGATTTTCCGTTCCCAACCTTCCACCGAATGAACGGGGCGATGAGCGCCATGCACCTCACGACACCTTTCCACGTCGGACTATCCCCGGGCTTTGCAATATACTCATTAAGTCTCAACGTCTTAAGGTATTTTGCTTTAATTAATGATAGAAATTGAAGCCCATATTTCTCCACTTAAAAGGCATTGTTAAGTGGAGAGGGAACTTCTCTTTATTAACATTAATCCAAGACCATCTCCAAGCGATGTGGGATAATATATTCTCAACACGCCCCCTCACGTGTGGCCCAGTAATTATCTTCGGTGCCATCACGTGGGTAGGTCGCGGAGCCCAACATACGTCTTGGGTTGGCTCTGATACCATGATAGAAATTGAAGCTCATAATTCTCCACTTAAAAGGCCTTATTAAGTGGAGAGTGAACTTCTCTTTATTAACATTAATCCAAGACCATCTCCAAGCGATGTGGGATAATATATTCTCAACAATTAAATCAGTCCATATGCAGGTATGATTCTGCATAATTTTCCAGCAAATCTTAGCAAGTAAAGCTTCGTTATTTCTTCTCGTCGTGCGTATTCCCAAGCCGCTCTCTTTTTTACTTTGCGTCACCTCATTCCATCCTACAAGATGGATCTTCTTGACCTCCGGATTGTTGGACCAAAGAAATCCTCTATTAAGTTTATCCAGGCGATTACAAACCTCCTCCGGCAGCCAAGAAGATTGCATAATATGAATTGGCGTGGCCGTGGACACGACTTGAATAAGGGTTGCACGCCCTGCCAAAGAGAGTGTGTTCCCTTTCCAGCTTGAATATCGACCATGAAGCTTGTCGAAAATATCATTATACTGCTCCCATGAGTTTCGACCGTGCTGCAAGTTGACACCCAAATATTTCCCGAGATTCAAAGTTTGAGCGAATCCTAATTTCTCACAAATCTGCCGTTTTAAGGTCGCGTCCCCTCTATTCGAAAAAAATACCTTTGATTTATTCTTGTTCAGTTTGAGGCCTGAAGATGAGCAAAACAAATCAAGGATTTTTTTTCATACATCCAGTAGTCTTCATCGTGGACTTCCCCATCAAGATAATGTCGTCGGCAAAAAAGATATGAGATAATTTAGGTCCCCCACGACAGGGAATAAGAGGCTCCCACTTCTTTTCTTCCACTGCTTCTCTAATCAAATATGCTAGTCTCTCCACACACAAAACAAAGAGGTACGGTGATAACGGGTCACCTTGTCGAAGCCCACACGCATGATTAAATTGCTCGAGCGGTTCGCCGTTCCAAAGAATTTTAGTGGCCGCATTCCGTACACAAAACATAATAAGGTTCACAATCGTCCTCGGGAAATGAAAGGCAACTAAAGTTTCTTCCAAAAATTTCCAACTAATTTTATCATAGGCCTTCTCGAGGTCGAGCTTCAAAATCATGCATCCTTTTTTATTTTTCTTTCTATTTCTCAATGAATGCAAAATTTCTTGCATGACAAAAATATTATCTTGGGTGCTACGCCCCTTGATAAAACTTGATTGTGTCGGCGCTATGATTTTCGGCATAATATCTCGCAGTCTCAATGTGATGCACTTCGTTATAAATTTATAAACGACATTGCAGAGTGAAATCGGTCGAAATTGAGATATAGCCGAGGGATCATTTACCTTAGGAATTAAGCATAAGTATGCGCCACAAACGTTAGCATCAAACGAACCCGACTGGAACGCATTTTGCACAAAGGAGAATAGAGATTGGCTCGTCCAACTCCAATATTTTTGAAAAAGACTTGCCTGAATACCATCAGGCCCGGGCGCCTTATTTGGGTGGGTGTGCCAAACCGTATTTTTCAATTCCTCCATAGACACCTCCTGACCAACCCTAACTCCATCTTCCTGATCAATCATCTGTTGGAAGCGGGAAATATTTAAAGATGGAGTATCCTGATTATCTCCGGTAAATAATGCCTTAAAAAAATTCCTTGCATACTCTCGCAATACTCCTTGGTTTTTTGTCCATATGTCGTCAATTTGGAGCATAATTATACGGTTTCGTTTACGCCTCACCATAGTAGACCTGTGAAAAAACACCGTATTTTTATCTCCAGATTCAAGCCACTTTATCCTAGATTTTTGGTTCCAAAAAATCGCTTCTTGTCTAAGGATATTGCTATACTCTTTTAAGAGATCTTGATCCAGATTTCCAAGAAAAACGGACTGCTTTCTTGCAAGCGAGCGCTGCGCGCCCTCAATTCTCCTCAAGACAATTCTCTTTCGCTTGAATATGTTGCCAAAACAGTTTTGATTCCATGGCAGCATCACCTCTGGGATCTGTTTAACCGCTGCCATCAGCTCCGTGTTATTATCCCATATTTGCTTCACAATCCCCTCACAATCCGGATGCGTATACCAACATGCTTCAAACCGAAACGGCCGCTGGACTCTCAGATTTTCCCAGCCCATAGTATTTGTTAAAATATGGTGATGATCCCCATTTGTGCGCGGTAAGTGAAACACCGCGTTGTCGGGAAATTTATCCACCCATTGTGCATTCGCCAAGGCACGGTCAATTCTCTCCTCAATGGTGGCTCTTCCTTCTCTTTTGTTGCTCCACGTGAATTTTGGTCCGTGGAATCCGAGGTCTTGCACTTTCCAAGAGTGAATTCTTTGTTGAAAAGCATTACATCTCGCATGCACGTTTCTACTTCCCCCTCGTTTTTCATGTGAAAAACCAATTTCATTGAAATCTCCTTGTATAAGCCACGGCTTATCCATCGCTCTCGCCATTCTGGCCAACTTATCAAAAATCCGCACTTTATCAACTTTATGAGGCTTGGCATAAATTCCGGAAATCGCCCACTTCGTTTGATTTTTCGGTCCTACTAATGCATGTATTCCTTGATCTTCAATGTCTTTAATCTCCACCTCAATATCAGCCGCGTTCCAGAGCATCCATACCCCTCCATCCATCCCATCCGTTGGCGCGATGCAAAAGTCTGTGAAGCCAAGATACGGGGCAATTTTGTATGCGCGTTCCGGCGAAACTCTTGTTTCAAGAAGGTAAACAATGTCCGGCCTATGTACGCGTACAAGTTCTCTGTAATTAACTCGAAAATCATCACGTCCAGCTCCTTGACAATTCCACGACACGATCTTCATTGATGGATGATACAGATGGTTGCAGTGTAACGGGTTTTCAATGCTCCGACCCATCCATGACAACGTCAGTTGTCTCAAAACTTCCCTTAAGAGATACGAATGCCTGTTCGCTTCCCAATTGCTCATGCGCATTGTCTGCCAACATGTAGGAATATTCTCCACTCTCTCTATCGTTTGTGTAATTATTTCTAGTTCCCATATGAGTGGTGAGATCTGTATCACATTGACGGTCCTCTGATCTATTCGTGATATCCTCGAGGGGCCGACGAAGTTGTGCATTATCGTTTGGTGCTCCCAGAATTGTGGTAGCGCTTGAACTATGACCATGTCGTTCTCCAATGCTATGTCTAGATTCTCGTCCAGATCCATGCATGTACATTGGGTCCGCTTGATCACCCACCCATCGGCTAATGACGTCTGGTATTGGTTCGATTTCCTCGGACTCAGCCAAAACCGCAAACGAGTTCCCGTTTGCAAGGCTCTTCGGATTGTTAGGCTTCGTGAATTTCTTCCCAGAATTGCTTATGTTTTTTCCTTTCACGTTCGGCCTTTTAAGGATGGATATGGATTTAGGTAGAATCCTCTTACCCGTAGTGTTCACAGTAGCAGCAACTTCCTTTCCTGGATGGAATTTTTTTGAGGATGATCCCAGTTCGGTCTCTTTAAGAATTGGTCGTTGACTTTGATTAGAAATTGTTTCCTACCCCCTTCTTTTGCCTTCCCTTTCCCTGAAGACTTCCCTTCATTAGCCTTGGATTTATTCTTTCTTTGTGGGACTTCCATCCAGTCCCCAAAGCCCTCCTTATTCACTTTTTCAACTAACCATTGTTCCGGATTTTTTTCCAAGTTCTCCGTATTGATTTCTTTTCAGTGTTATTCTCTTAAAGCTTTTTTAACTTTTTTTTTATCTTTCTAAACACCATCAACTTATGACTTAAATAAACTTATAAGACTTTAGCTTAAATTATGAGATTCTACTTTTAATGAGTTTGCAAGCATCACCTAAGAGTGCAGAGATTTTGTATCATCACTCAAATTTATTTGAACAAATCATAATCAAGTAAGAATAACGTGATAGAAATTAAAGCTCATTTATTTCTTACATTAAAAGATCTTGGTGAAGGAACTTCTTTTCATATAAATAACTCGGGATCTTCTCCACGCAATGTTGAATATTTTTACAAGCATGCTCTCGCACTTTTGCGCCGATTAACGTTGATCGCATCAAGTAGGCAAATCGCAAATCCATCACGTATCTTGGTAAGCTTTTTATACCATGCATGATAGAAATTTAACTTCAGTTATTTATCTCTTTATAAGCTTTACAAAAGGATAAACTTTAGTTTCTATATATCTAAATGAGGGGTGCCATTGTGTTGAGAAAAAGGATTCAATATATATACATATTACATAAACTGTGTTGAGAAAAAGGATTTTATCCTTCTTTTTGAAGAAAATAATTGTTTCTAGCACTATAAACACTTATATACGTACAATGGTGATTACTTTTGTAATGCTTTTATACAATTCCGAATAAATGTAAATATGTGGTAACATAGTATATAAGTATCAGAATAAATGTATATTTGATAAAAAAAAAATGTAATAACATAATCATTAGTTACAGATACAATCTATATAAAATATGTAATCAGGATGTTTCATTCAAGTACTAAAAGATTAAGCAAAACAAAAACCACCGTTGCACATTCATCTTCTTCGAAAGCCCAAAATTTTGGATAGTGATAAAAGTGGAATCCTAGTGGTATGAAGATCGAGTGGTGGAGCGTAGCGGTGAGACAAGGGGAGGGGGTACCAGTGGCGTATCCAGAATTTGAGTATTGGGGGGACTAGAATTTTTTTTTTGAAAGAACAATAGGCAAGAATTTTAAATCGATTTTTTCGGAGTACAAAATCATGGATTTATGTTTTGTTACTTTTCGCTTCTCGCAAAAAAAAATTGATAATAAATTCACCATGACTATCGATAACCAAGGAATTTTTTTCGTGCATAGCAATTTAATCAAATATTTATGTACTAAAAAAAAGTAATGCTATAACTTTTTTACATTCGTTAGAAGTTGAATAAAAGTACCCACGATGTCAAAAAGATGATAAAAATATATACATATCACTAAATTTAAACAAATATTTTTTGTGTATCAAATAAAATAATTAAGATTAAGTTTTCTGATATCATTACATGAGAATTAATCAAATAAGATTTTTTTTGTGTATCAAATAATAGTATGGTTTTTTTTTTGCTAATTTTAAATATAAATAAGAGTGTTGTGCTAACTAAAATAATATATAAGGTTATTTGTGAATCAAAATATTATACTTGGGTAAGTTTTGCAATTTCTAATTTCAATAAGCTGTTGGTTGCTTTGTTAATTATTGTTTAGAGATTTATATTTTCTACATATTACATCAAAACCCCAAAGAATTTATGTTTTACTTTTTAACAACCCTTATATTTATACATAGGTACTACCCCCCCCCCCCCCCCCCCCCCCCAGCCCCTTAATAGATCCGCCACTGGGGGGTACTGTCTTAAGGTGTAAGGGGAGAAAAGAAACTCAAAGAAGATCCAGTTAGTTAAAAACAGAATGAGTTGAACTCTAACTTATTTTTTCGCTTAGCTCGTAGCTTAGTTTGTATATATTGATCTTTGTATTCATTTACTCACATTTGACACTGATATGATATATAAAAATATTTCCACATTCTCTCTGCATTTCATCTTTGAGAATATGGTATCAATCGTCAATTTTTTTCTTCTGCTTAATTGTTCTTCGTTTCCTTTTTATCATTCCTCTGGATTTCAACTTATGTGCCTGATTTTGTTAGCGATTTAAGGCAATCGCTCCGATTTGCAGCTTATAAAGAATTTTTTTTCCTCCGTTGCTTTGCTCTGATTCCACTAATACTGCTCTGCATGTGTTTTTAGCGCTACTGGTGTTGGATCACATGTCTCTCTGCATGTGTTAGGTTCGGCTCATTCGTCACACAAGATAAGCACGCCGCCCGCCTGCTGTCCGGGCGAATCGAAGTTCTCTTCCGGTCAACTGTCCACCCAGAACATGTCATTTACCTCCATTCCTCATGGAGCTTACAATTACCTTCCATGGAGTAGATATGTGAAGATTGTTAATTTGTTGTTGGTGCTAAGCAAAAACTAGGATTTATAACTTGTTTATTGAAGAAACTACCCCATGATCATGATGATTTCGAGGATTGGTTGCGTGTTGATTGCATGATGACCTCCTGGAACCTTCATTATGTGTCTCATGAATTATCAGATGCGTTTCTATTTGTTGATTCAACTCTGGGGTTGTGGAATCAGTTGGAGACCTTGTATGGCATGAGCAATGGTCCTTTGTTGTATCAATTGCAGATGGGAGGTTGCCTCAATTTGTCAAGGCAACTCTTCAATCTATGTCTACTACACAAAACTTCAGAAACTATGGGATGAGTTGGCTTGTGTTGTTCTTGTTATGCGTGTCATTATGATGTTGCTAGACTGTGCACTTGTCAAATTATGAAGAATGCACTTGATTACCAGTCATTGAATAGGTTTATGTAGCTTAAATGATGATTTTGAGGCTGTTAGAAGCCAGACACTAGGATTGGATCATTTACCCTTGGTTGACACCCAGGTTGCTAATGGAGCATTCAGCTCTCACTCTCAGGCTTCCTCATCTGGTGGTATCCCTGACTTTTTTTAGCAAGATTTCTATAAGTTTCTGAATATTATGATGTCACAACAGAACTCCCAGCAGCATATGCCACATGGTCAGGACACAAGACACATTAACTTTGCTCATTTTGGAGAGTTTGTTGGTAACAGTACTAGCTCTCCTCTTTTTAATAGCTTAAAAGCTAGCTGTTGGATACTAGATACATTTGCATCTAATCACATGGTCATTGACATCAGCCATTTCTCTCAATATAAGACCACCTCAGGTTGCACATTTGTATGGTTTAGTGAAATTGGTACATCATATTGGGACAATTAATATAACTCCCCAGCTCATTCTTTTGAATGCTCTTCATGTCCTTGATTTCAAAGTCAATTTGATCTCAGTTCCTAAACTCCCACATGACTCTCAGATCAAATTCATTTTCACTCCTTATGAATGTGTTTTTCAGGACCTTCTGACTAATAAGATTGTTGTAGAGGGCAAACTCATTGAGAATCTCTATCTTTCAGATCAAAAGACTTATTTGAACTCCACTGCTTATTGCTTTATTTCCATTTCTTGTGTATATAATCAGAAACTCCAGGGGGTCTAATTACAATACCCGGTCCAGTTAGTTAGTAACAGAATCAGTTGCACTCTAATTTATTTTTCTGCTTCTTTCTTTGGGTGTGGTTAGTTAGCTCGTAGCTTATAAGTTTGTATACATTGATCCTTGTATTCATTAAGCTCACTTTACCCTGATATGATATACATAAATATTTTCATATTCTCTTTGCATTTCATCTCTGATAATAGGGAGAAATGAAAGGACAAGAGTCATGTCTTCATACATGGGATGCAGTATATCATCCAATTTTGGTCCGACAAAATATATATGAACTTTAAAGGAGTTTTTGTAAAAACTAACTAAAAGTTTCTGATAATTAGTCGTGTACTAATTCGCGAAAGATTGCACACGTATATATCAAATTAGAGATTTCTAGAGAGCACTTGACACTAATTTAATACAACTTCCGAATGGAATATAAGGGTTTCAACAAAAAATATTATATCCCCACAAAAGCTTACAAGTGAAGCAAAAATTTGCAATAGGACAACTTGTAGAATGACAGACTTTAGACTTATTGGTCGTCTTGGAAATTCCAATGCTATTTATTAATGTCATTATATATATGAGACTTATTGAATAACAAAATTCCAGATGTTCGATCTATTGTTGCACGGGGCTCTCTTCATGATCAGTCCTCTTTGAGATCTAGATATGGCCCTTCAGAATAAATGTGACAGGGAAATTTTGTCAACCTGGTAAGATTGACATAATCAATAGACATGTGATTGGTCAACCCTGGAATTAGCACAGCTGTCCTAAGCATCCTCATAAGCCATTCCTCTTCGTATTCTTTACCTCTTGTCCAAGGTAGGAGAAAACTTCTAATCACTTCGTAATGAGCATTTAAAATCTTGGGCATAACATGAAACACCGAGAAATAGTTTTTGTTTGGTTCCTCTCTTAGTACCTGCGTTACGTTTAATTGAAATAATTAAATAATTTGTCAGGAATTAATGGATCTTCATTATGTTTTAATCATGTGCGGTTGTGACCATCAACTTTAAAATTATGTTGCCTAATAATTGAATATTGGATAATAAACTATCGAGTACAAAAGGAAACTAATTTACCCGGCCCTTATAGAAGCTGTTGAAGTGTAGACAAGGTCCAAAATGTTTGAACAAGAAAGTCCTGTCATGATATGGCACCCTAGGCACCATGTCATTGCAATAAACATACCTAAAATACTTCACACCATATAATCTCATCTTTTGCTTCATGTACTTCCCAAATTGCTCATTCCCCACCCTTGGCTGCCCAAAAGTGTACACACCCTCCAACTTTCTCAGCAAATCTTCCTCGTCATGCATCGCCAAAATAGCGACGAACAAAATTGCTAGTGCCCCTCCTAGACTGTGACCCGTCAATATAAACTTCGCATCTTTGTTCTCGCGGAATAGGTATCTTAGTTTCTCCCTAATTACGTAGTAGGCAAACATTTTTCCATCGGTCGAAGGAGGAATTTCCTTAGGCCAAGATTTGTTATTTTGTAAGCCTAAGGCCTTCGTGAATCCGTTGTGAACTTTTCCTATACTGCTGAATTCATACCATGAGAGATCGATATCAGAGACCCAGTCATCCGTATTGAAAAGTTGGGTGCCCCGAAATGCTACCACAATTAAGTTGGAGTTTGAAGAGTTATCTTGGCACATGAAGGCTTGTGTGCCGTTCACGTCATCGAAATCTAAAGGAAATCCGATACCAATATTAGAGTTTGTATATATATCTAAAAACCCTATACCCAAAAAAAAAAATCTTAATTAAGTTGAAAAATAGTAAAAGGAGCAAGAACGATTCATAATATGGTATCATCCAAATGGACCTCTCATTAAGATAATTAGAGAGTTCACAAATAAAATTATATTAGGGAAAAAGCATCAAATCCCCAAAATTTGACCATATTTGCAGTAAATTCTTATAATTTTGGTCTTTGACGGTCAACCTCTAACTTTTGCAATTTTGTGCGAACTGTCCCATTTGGCCGATTAAACAGTAAAAAATATTGACACGCTTGCAAATCCTACAGCAAAAATGTGAATAATGGGGCACTTCGCACAAAATTGCGAACGCTAGGGGTTGACGTACCGCTAAAGACCAAAGTTATTGGGGTTTGCTGCAAATGACCCCAAACATTTGAGAATTTGATGCTTTTTCCTCATTATATTATTATTTACCAGAATCAAAAAGGAAAGGAATTCCAATCACCACTTTTTTTTCTTCTTTTAAAGTAAGTGATTTTATTAAAAACTAAAAAGGCACCAAAAATGCTACTGAACATAAGACATTATTATCATAAATGACTTTATCGATAAATTACTTTATTTAACATGTCAAGAAAAGAGATTATCATCAGAAATGATCGAATTCACTTACCATCGCGATAGTCCCCGAACCCCAAGAATTCCATCTGTTCAGACAAGAATAAAATCAAGAATAACTCCAATAACGTCTCTGTTTGCTAGCCCCATATAAACATATATACCCGGAAAAAAGGCATATATAAGGCCTTCTTATGTTGCCTAAAAAACATTCCCAATATATTATTACTATTGTTATAATTATTTTAAATAGGAGGGTTTAATTTATGCGCACGCATTTTCTTCAAAAAAAATATTTGTGAAGTGAAGATCATCATGCTATTTCTTAGGAGTACGAGAACTAGAATAAAGATGTACCTTCCAGCTATTCGTTACCACATTTTCAACAAACGCTTCATTCTCGTACGATAATTATTGTACCAGCCCCTCAACTATTCCTTTGACGGCAACTATTCATTTCACGGCTCCAACTATTCCTTTGACGGCTTCTCCAAATTCTTCGCCTATAAATAGCAAAGGTCCTCAGTAGTGAAATGTATCCCTTCAGAGTTCTTTTCTTTTCTCTCTAATTATACAATGTAGTATTTTATACACCGGGAGAGTGTAGATTAGGGAGTGGTGAGAGTGAAAAAGATCTGTCGGGGTCATCGGGTCGAGTGAGAATTATGTAATTGTACGAGTTTTGTACATAGTGAATTTTGCTCGGGTCCCTGTGGTTTTTCTCCGGTGAAGGAGTTTCCACGTTAAATCCTTGTGTTGTTACTATCGTCAATATTATATTCGTGTTGCTTCGTAATTACCTCATGGGAAAATCCTGGGGGCGGTATTTGAGGCGGTTCAAATACCCAACAAGTGGAATCAAGAGCCACGGTAAAATTTCGTCCGAAATTTTTCGTCCCGAAACCTTGGTTTCTTATCACGGTTATAAAGCTCTTGGTCTGACGATTCCGAATATATAGTTTTCGAGCTATTTCGATCGCCGGAAAGTGACGATCGAAGACGACCCAATTCGACGTCAAAATTTTTCCGTCCCGAAATCGTGTTTTGTTACTACCGTTGTGAAGCTCGTGTTGCGAGGATTCCGAAAATATATTTTTCGAGATTTTTCGGTTGCCGGAAAGCGTCGTTTCACGCCGACCGAGTTAACGACGAGTTAACTCGGCCCAACTCGAATTGACGGGCGAAGAAGACGAAGTCCAGATCCGGATCCGACCCGCCCAGATCCTGACCCAGCCAGCTGCTGGTCTGACCGGTCAACGACTGGTCCAACCGGATTTGGTCCGGTTCAATTCCCTCCAACTTCCTTTGGTCCGGTTCAACTCAATTCTTGTCGGTTTTTGACAAAGTCAGAACGGTTCCCAAGGTTTTCGACCGTTCCGGATCCAACCGTGCACTCCGTTTCCCCAAATTCAGCTTCTAAATTTGGGTACAAGCAAGCTTGTTGAATTTTAACATGGAAAATTCAACGTCGGACACGATGATGCGATTGACGCCTACTAATTGCAACATGTGGAAGCCGCGCATGGAGGATTTGCTAAATTTGAAGGATTTAGCTGGGCCAATAAAAAATAAAGGTGTCAAACCCGAGAAGACAAGTGATGACGATTGGAAAAAGTTGAACAAGAAGACTGTTGCTCAGATTCGTCAGTGGATTGACAATAGCGTGTTCCATCATGTCGCACAGGAAACGAGTGCCCACACGTTGTGGGATAAGCTTGCTAACATGTATCAGGCAAAAACGGCACGTAACAAAACCTTGCTGATGAGACGTTTAGTAAACCACAAGCTTCGTAGTGGTACGTCTATACCAGAGCACACGAGTCAGTTCCAGGACCTCGTGAACCAGCTTCCTGCCGCCGATTGGAACCTCAAAGACGAGGAACAAGCGATACTACTTCTAAGTTCCCTACCGGACAATTGGGAGACTCTTGTTGTCACCCTCAGTAATTCTGCCCCCGACGGTAAAGTATCTATGCAAATGGTGACAGATGCTTTATTAACGAAGAAGCCCGAAGAAGAGAAGTCAGTGCCGAACAATCTTATGCTCTTGTGTCGGAAAGTAGAGCCAGGGGTGGAGGTAGAGGAAGAGGCAGAGGTAGAGGCAAAGGACGAGGTCAAAATCGTGGACGATCTCAAGATCGAGGTAGATCCCAGGAGAGAGGTAAATCTGTTGACAACTCTAGTCGATTCAACGGAAACTGTAATTATTGTGGAATTTACGGTCATATGAAGAGGGACTGTCGAAAGCTTTTGAGGGATCAACCCCAAACCGGCCAAAGCTCCAACAAGGATGAATGTGAAACCATTGTCACAGTATCATCGGAAATTGCTTTTGTTTCTTATGGAGACGAGACATGCTTACATGTAGGCAACCAAGATATTGAGTGGGTGATTGACTCTGCAGCTTCATTTCACGCCACTCCACATCGTGATTTGTTTGCTACATACAAATCAGGGGACTTTGGTACCGTAAAGATGGGTAACACCAGTTACTCCAGTGTAGTTGGTGTTGGTGACGTGCACGTGAAAACCAACATAGGATGCTCTCTTATCCTCAAGGATGTGCGCCATGTTCCAGATCTCAGGCTGAATCTGATCTCAGGACTAGCCCTTGACCGACAGGGTTATGAAAGCAATTTTAAAAATGGCAAGTGGAAGTTGTCGAAAGGTGTGATAGTTGTTGCGAGGGGTCATATATGTGGCACGCTGTTCAAAACTCATACAAAATTGTGCGAGTTAAGCCTCAATGCTGTTGAAGAAGAGGCGTCACCAAATCTTTGGCACAAAAGACTTGGGCATATGAGCGAGAAGGGCTTGGCTACACTAGCCAAGAATGATGCTATCAATCTCACAAAGGATGTTGCACTAGATCCTTGCGAGCACTGTTTGTTCGGGAAACAACATAGAGTTTCTTTCAGTTCCACCAGGAAGCAACGCTCCGAGTTACTGATTCTCGTCCACTCTGATGTGTGTGGACCGATAGAAGAAGAATCTCTCGGTGGAAGCAAATATTTTGTGACCTTTATTGACGATGCTTCACAGAAATTATGGGCCTACTGTTTAAGATCAAAAGATCAAGTTTTTGATCGCTTCAAAGCATTTCATGCGTTGGTGGAAAGATAGACAGGGAAGAAGTTGAAGTGCCTTCGCTCAGACAATGGAGGCGAATACACTTCTCTAGAATTTGCAGCATATTGCATTGAACATGGCATTAGGCACGAGAAGACGGTGCCAAGGACCCCACAACATAATGGTGTTGCTGAGCGAATGAATCGCACCATTATTGAGAAAGTTCGTTGCATGCTCAGTATGGCTAAGCTGCCTAAAGCATACTGGGCCGAAGCAGTCCTCACAACTTGTTATCTGATAAATAGGACACCGTCAGTTCCTTTGAACTTTGAAGTTCCGGAGAAGATATGGACAAGGAAGGATATTTCATATTCTCACCTAAAAGTGTTCGGGTGCAAGGCTTTTGCACATGTGTCGAGGGAGCTCAGGCAGAAAGTTGATCTCAAGTCAACTCCATGCATCTTTATTGGCTATGGTGATCAAGAATTCGGTTACAGATTGTGGGATCCACAATCCAAGAAAGTTATCCGCAGTAGAGATGTGATTTTCTACGAAAATCAATTCTATGACCATACTCCAGCTGCTCCAGTTCGACAACGTACTAGTACTCCGGAAAAAGTTATTTACCACCAGAACCTCATATTCAAAATGAGGATGCCCAAGATAATGTAGACGATGTTGGCGATGATGAAGGTGCTGAGCAGGGGGAGCTCTCATCTCCTTTACAAGAAGATGGTGAACCTCGACGATCTGGACGTGTGCCGATACCATCTACAAGGTATCCTGCATCAGAATATATCCTTTTTACGAGTGAGGGGGGCCTGAAAGTTTCAAAGAAATTCAATCTCACAGTGACAAAGAAAGCTGGAGGCAAGCCATGGAAGAAGAAATGAATTCTTTGCAGAAGAATCAAACTTATGAGCTTGTGAAACTTCCGAAGGGAAAGAGAGAACTGAAGAATAAATGGGTGTTCAAACTCAAGAAAGATGGTCGTGGAAATATTGTGAAATATAAGTCCAGGCTTGTCGTCAAAGGATTCCAACAGAAGAAAGGCATTGACTTTGACGAGATATTCTCACTAGTGGTGAAGATGACATCAATCCGTGTTATACTTGGGTTAGTTGCCAGTTTGGATCTGGAGCTTGAACAGATGGACGTAAAAACTGCATTCCTTCATGGTGATCTAGAAGAGGAGATATACATGGAGCAGGCAGAAGGTTTTCAAGTCCTCGACAAGGAGCATTTTGTTTGTAAATTGAAGAAAAGTTTGTATGGCCTAAAGCAAGCTCCGAGGCAGTGGTACAAGAAGTTTGACTCCTTCATGGCGAGTCACCAGTATAACAGGACTGTGGCAGACTAGTGTGTTTATTTGAAGAAGTTCGCTGATGGTAAATTTATCATCCTTTTGCTCTATGTCGATGATATGTTAATAGTTGGCCAGGATGCATCGCTAATCAACAACTTGAAGAAAGATTTGTCCAAGTTCTTTGATATGAAGGACTTGGGTGCAGCACAACAGATTCTCGGCATGAAAATCACGCGAGACAGAAAAATGAGAAAGTTGTACTTATCTCAAGAAGATTACGTTGAACGAGTTCTGAAAAGGTTCAACATGGGTAAAGCAAAGCCTGTTTCGACTCCGCTCGCAAATCACTTCAAGTTAAGCAAGAGACAGTGTCCTTCTACGATGTAGGAGAAAGAAGAAATGGAGGCGATACCATATTCTTCGGCAGTGGGAAGTCTGATGTATGCGATGGTGTGTACTAGGCCAGATATTGCTCATGCAGTTGGTATTGTTAGCAGATATTTGTCAAATCCAGGGAAAGAGCACTGGGAGGCGGTTAAATGGATTCTTCGGTACCTGAGAGGTACGTCTAACTTATGTTTGTGTTACGGGGGAGCAAAGCCAGTTCTGAATGGTTTCACAGATGCCGACATGGCAGGAGATCTTGATAGTAGAAAATCTACATCAAGTTACATATTCACTTACGCAGGGGGAGCTGTTTCGTGGCAGTCCAAATTGCAAAAGTGCATTGCTTTATCCACCACTGAAGCCGAGTACATTGCTGTAGCGGAAGCAGGGAAAGAGTTATTATGGATAAAGCGTTTTCTTCAAGAACTAGGCTTTACACAAAATGAGTACATGATTCACTGCGATAGTCAAAGTGCTCTAGACCTGACCAAGAATGCAATGTATCATTCCCGTACAAAACATATCGACATTCGGTATCACTGGATACGCGAAGTGATGGAGAAACAACTACTGAAGCTGGTTAAGATTCACACAAGCAAGAATCCTGCAGATGTGCTAACGAAGGCGGTGACACGAGAGAAACTTGGTCTGTGTACGAACATAGTTGGGCTGGAGGGGGAGATTTGTTGTACCAACCCCTCAACTATTCCTTTGACGGCAACTATTCATTTCACGGCTCCAACTATTCCTTTGACGGCTTCTCCAAATTTTTCGCCTATAAATAGCAAAGGTCCTCAGTAGTGAAATGTATCCCTTCAGAGTTCTTTTCTTTTCTCTCTAATTATACAATGTAGTATTTTATACACCGGGAGAGTGTAGATTAGGGAGTGGTGAGAGTGAAAAAGATCTGTCGGGGTCATTGGGTCGAGTGAGAATTATGTAATTGTACGAGTTTTGTACATAGTGAATTTTGCTCGGGTCCCCGTGGTTTTTCTTCGGTGAAGGAGTTTCCACGTTAAATCCTTGTGTTGTTACTATCGTCAATATTATATTCGTGTTGCTTCGTAATTACCTCATGGGAAAATTCTGGGGGCGGTATTTGAGGCGGTTCAAATACTTGGTTTGTGTACGAACATAGTTGGGCTGGAGGGGGAGATTTGTTGTACCAGCCCCTCAACTGTTCCTTTGACGGCTACTATTCCTTTCACGACTGCAACTATTCCTTTCACGGCTCCAACTATTCCTTTGACGACTTCTCCAAATTCAGTGCCTATAAATAGAGCTTCAAGAGGAGTTCAACAATCATCCAGAAAACACACAAAACACACACCGAGAGAAAATAGAGAGAAAAAGCCGTAGAGCTAAAACGTGAGATTTGAGGGTTGGTTTTTTGTAATAGTCGAGTGTGAGAGTTGCTCCTCCTATTGTAATTCATTCGTATTGTTGAATGAAGAATTTTTCAACCCCAACAAAGTGGTATCAAGAGCCACGGTAAAATTTCGTCTGAAATTTTTCGTCCCGAAATCTTGGTTTCTTATCACGGTTGTGAAGCTCCCGGTCTGACGATTCCGAATATATAGTTTTTGAGCTATTTCGATCACCGGAAAGTGACGATCGAAGACGACCTAATTCGACATCAAAATTTTTCCGTCCCGAAATCGTGTTTTGTTACTACCGTTGCAAAGCTCGTGTTGCGAGGATTCCGAAAATATATTATTCGAGATTTTTCGGTTGCCGGAAAGCGTCGTTTCACGCCGACCGAGTTAACGGCGAGTTAACTCGGCCCAACTCGAATTGACGGGCGAAGAAGACGAAGTCCAGATCCGGATCCGACCCGGATCCGACCCGCCCAGATCCTGACCCAGCCAGCTGCTGGTCTGACCGGTCAACGACTGGTCCAACCGGATTTGGTCCGGTTCAATTCCCTCCAACTTCTTTTGGTCCGGTTCAACTCATGTCGGTTTTTGACAAAGTCAGAACGGTTTCCAAGGTTTTCAACCGTTCCGGATCCAACCGTGCACTCCGTTTCCCCAAATTCAGCTTCTAACTTTGGGTACAAGCAAGCTTGTTGAATTTTAACATGGAAAATTCAACGTCGGACACGATGATGCGATTGACGCCTACTAATTACAACATGTGGAAGCCGCGCATGGAGGATTTGCTAAATTTGAAGGACTTAGCCGGGCCAATCAAAAATAAAGGTGTCAAACCCGAGAAGACAAGTGATGACGATTGGAAAAAGTTGAACAAGAAGACTGTTGCTCATATTCGTCAGTGGATTGACAATAGCGTGTTCCATCATGTCGCACAGGAAACGAGTGCCCACACATTGTGGGATAAGCTTGCTAACATGTATCAGGTAAAGACGGCACGTAACAAAACCTTGCTGATGAGACATTTAGTAAACCACAAGCTTCGTAGTGGTACGTCTATACCAGAACACACGAGTCAGTTCCAGGACCTCGTGAACCAGCTTGTTGCCGCCGATTGGAACCTCAAAGATGAGGAACAAGCGATACTACTTCTAAGTTCCCTACCGGACAATTGGGAGACTCTTGTTGTCACCCTCAGTAATTCTGCCCCCGACGGTAAAGTATCTATGCAAATGGTGACAGATGCTTTACTTAACAAAGAAGCCCGAAGAAGAGAAGTCAGTGCCGACCAATCTTATGCTCTTGTGTCGGAAAGTAGAAGTAGAGGTGGAGGTAGAGGAAGAGGTCGTGGCAGAGGCAGAGGCAGAGGTCGAGGTCAAAATCGTGGACGATCTCAAGATCAAGGTAGATCCCAGGAGAGAGGTAAATCTGTTGACAACTCTAGTCGATTCAACGGAAACTGTAATTATTGTGGAATTTACGGTCATATGAAGAGGGACTGTCGAAAGCTTTTGAGGGATCAACCCCAAATCGGCCAAAGCTCCAACAAGGATGAAGGTGAAACCATTGTCACTGTATCATCGGAAATTGCTCTTGTTTCTTATGGAGACGAGACATGCCTACATGTAGGCAACCAAGATATTGAGTGGGTGATTGACTCTGCAGCTTCATTTCACGCCACTCCACATCGTGATTTGTTTGCTACATACAAATCAGGGGACTTTGGTACCGTAAAGATGGGTAACACCAGTTACTTCAGTGTAGTTGGTGTTGGTGACGTGCACGTGAAAACCAACATAGGATGCTCTCTTATCCTCAAGGATGTACGCCATGTTCCGGATCTCAGGCTGAATCTGATCTCAGGACTAGCCCTTGACCGACAGGTTTATGAAAGTAATTTTAAAAATGGCACGTGGAAGTTGTCGAAAGGTGTGATAGTTGTTGCGATGGGTCATATTTGTGGCACGCTATTCAAAACTCATACAAAATTGTGCGAGTTAAGTCTCAACGCCGTTGAAGAAGAGGCGTCACCAAATCTTTGGCACAAAAGACTTGGGCATATGAGCGAGAAGGGCTTGGCTACACTAGCCAAGAATGATGATATCAATCTTACAAAGGATGTTGCACTAGATCCTTGCGAGCACTGTTTGTTCGGGAAACAACATAGAGTTTCTTTCAGTTCCACCAGAAAGCAACGCTCCGAGTTACCGAGTCTCGTTCACTCTGATGTGTGTGGACCGATAGAAGAAGAATCTCTCGGTGGAAGCAAATATTTTATGACCTTTATTGACGATGCTTCACGGAAATTATGGGCCTACTGTTTAAGATCAAAAGATCAAGTTTTTGATCGCATCAAAGCATTTCATGCCTTGGTGGAAAGACAGACAGGGAAGAAGTTGAAGTGCCTTCGCTCAGACAATGGAGGCGAATACACTTCTCGAGAATTTGCAGTGTATTGCACTGAACATGGCAATAGGCACGAGAAGACGGTGCCGAGGACCCCACAACATAATGGTGTTGCTGAGCGAATGAATCGCACCATTGTTGAGAAAGTTCGTTGCATGCTCAGTATGGCTAAGCTGCCTAAAGCATACTAGGCCGAAGCAGTCCTCACAGCTTGTTATCTGATAAATAGGACACCGTCAGTTCCTTTGAACTTTGAAGTTCCGGAGAAGATATGGACAGGGAAGGATATTTCATATTCTCACCTAAAAGTGTTCGGGTGCAAGGCTTTTGCACATGTGTCGAGGGAGCTCAGGCAGAAACTTGATCTCAAGTCAACTTCATGCATCTTTATTGGCTATGGTGATCAAGAATTTAGTTACAGATTGTGGGATCCACAATCCAAGAAAGTTATCCGCAGTAGAGATGTGATTTTCTACGAAAATCAATTCTATGACCATACTCCAGCTGCTCCAGTTCGACAACGTACTAGTGCTCCGGAAGAAGTTACTTTACCACCAGAACCTCATATTCAAAATGAGGATGCCCAAGATAATGTAGACGATGCTGACAATGATGAAGGTGCTGAGCAGGGGGAGCTCTCACCTCCTTTACAAGAAGATGGCGAACCTCGACGATCTGGACGTGTGCCGATACCATCTACAAGGTATCCTGCATCAGAATATATCCTTCTTACGATTGAGGGGGAGCCTGAAAGTTTCAAAGAAATTCAATCTCACAGTGACAAAGAAAGCTGGAGGCAAGCCATGGAAGAAGAAATGAATTCTTTGCAGAAGAATCAAACTTATGAGCTTGTGAAACTTCCGAAGGGAAAGAGAGCACTGGAGAATAAATGGGTGTTCAAACTCAAGAAAGATGGTCGTGGAAATATTGTGAAATATAAGGCCAGACTTGTCGTTAAAGGATTCCAACAGAAGAAAGGCATTGACTTTGACGAGATATTCTCACCAGTGGTGAAGATGACATCAATCCGTGTTATACTTGGGTTAGTTCCCAGTTTGGATCTGGAGCTTGAACAGATGGATGTGAAAACTGCATTCCTTCATGGTGATCTAGAAGAAGAGATATACATGGAGCAGCCAGAAGGTTTTCAAGTCCGCGACAATGAGCATCTTGTCTGTAAATTGAAGAAAAGTTTGTATGGCCTAAAGCAAGCTCCGAGGCAGTGGTACAAGAAGTTTGACTCTTTCATGGCGAGTCACCAGTACAACAGGACTGCGGCAGACCAGTGTGTTTATTTGAAGAAGTTCGCTGATGGTAAATTTATCATCCTTTTGCTCTATGTCGATGATATGTTGATAGTTGGCCAGGATGCATCGCTAATCAACAACTTGAAGAAAGATTTGTCCAAGTTCTTTGATATGAAAGACTTGGGTGCAGCACAACAGATTCTCGGCATGAAAATCACGCGAGACAGAAAAATGAGAAAGTTGTACTTATCTCAAGAAGATTACGTTGAACGAGTTCTGAAAAGGTTCAACATGGGTAAAGCAAAGCCTGTTTCGACTCCGCTCGCAAATCACTTCAAGTTAAGCAAGAGACAATGTCCTTCTACGATGAAGGAGAAAGAAGAAATGGAGGCGATACCATATTCTTCGGCAGTGGGAAGTCTGATGTATGCGATGGTGTGTACTAGGCCAGATATTGCTCATGCAGTTGGTATTGTTAGCAGATATTTGTCAAATCCAGGGAAAGAGCACTGGGAGGCGGTTAAATGGATTCTTCGGTACCTGAGAGGTACGTCTAACTTATGTTTGTGTTACGGGGGAGCAAAACCAGTTCTGAATGGTTTCACAGATGCCGACATGGCAGGAGATCTTGATAGTAGAAAATCTACATCAAGTTACATATTCACTTACGCAGGGGGAGCTGTTTCGTGGCAGTCCAAGCTGCAAAAGTGCATTGCTTTATCCACCACTGAAGCCGAGTACATTGCTGTAGCGGAAGCAGGGAAAGAGTTATTATGGATAAAGCATTTTCTTCAAGAACTAGGTTGTACACAAAATGAGTACATTATTCACTGCGATAGTCAAAGTGCTCTAGACCTGAGCAAGAATGCAATGTATCATTCCCGTACAAAACATATCGACATTCGGTATCACTGGATACGCGAAGTGATGGAGAAACAACTATTGAAGCTGGTTAAGATTCACACAAGCAAAAATCCTGCAGATATGCTAACGAAGGCGGTGACACGAGAGAAACTTGGTCTGTGTACGAACATAGTTGGGCTGGAGGGGGAGATTTGTTGTACCAGCCCCTCAACTGTTCCTTTGACGGCTACTATTCCTTTCACGGCTACTATTCCTTTCACGACTGCAACTATTCCTTTCACGGCTCCAACTATTCCTTTGACGACTTCTCCAAATTCAGTGCCTATAAATAGAGCTTCAAGAGGAGTTCAACAATCATCCACACAACACACAAAACACACACCGAAAGAAAATAGAGAGTAAAAGCCGTAGAGCTAAAACGTGAGATTTGAGGGTTGGTTTTTTGCAATAGTCGAGTGTGAGAGTTGCTCCTCCTATTGTAATTCATTCGTATTGTTGAATGAAGAATTTTCCAACCCAACAAAGAATTTGGATGCCATCATAGCTAGAGATGCGTTATATCTGCTGTCGCATTTACCAATGTTTGTATCTAATTCTGATCTTTTGTCCAGATGTCCAATAATTGACGTGAATCTTTTTGATGATTCTACTGGATGCACCACCCTCCCTAATATAACAGTTACAAAATTAAAAAGGACAACCATATTATCTAAACGGGAAAATATTAGAATAACAAATTGCATGCCCTTTCTTCAATTTTTTTTCTATTGTAATTTACTTCGAAGACTAACGGTCATTCGCAAATGCTTGGGAGACAAATTTACTCGATTGCCTTTTGAGTTAGCATAAGCATTATGTATGTTAAGAAAAAAAAAAGGTTGGTGTTTCTTCCGGATGCATGACACAATAAGTAATTCTTAGATATAAATTACTCCCGGGGGTTCGAAAATAATTATTGTTACTTTTAATAAGTAGTTTTTAATTGGATACACTTTACAGGTTACAAGTATTATCTACTCTGGCTTTTAAAGAACATAGAACATGCTTTATGATAAAGCAGGAATGCTATTTTTTAAGCTCTTGCAAACGCCGAACCACTTAAGTGCCTCCTGTTAAAAACTGGCTCAATAACCACAATGTAAATAAGTGAAAACCTGTGATAAGATTGAAGACTAAACCGAGGTAGCCACCGTTGAACAACGGATAGCTCAAAGACATCTCCACCAACCATCCTAACACCGCCACCGGCATTCTCAAGAACAAGAACATTTTTTTCAGTAAAAAAGAAACGAAGATAATCCATTTCAGACCAAAACCTTCAGTCTTGTATTCGGTTTGGGAAGAATAATTGATGGTTAAATCACCAACCACCAATGATAAAGTGAAAGCGGGTAAACTAATTTTATCTGGTTGCAGTTCAAGACTAGTTTCTACGTGAACTGCCATTGTTTATTATGACTTGCTTCAAAGCAACAATGAGAGTTATGAGCATATGAGTTTGTGAAATTATATATGAGGGAAGCTTTTGGTATTTATAGAGTGTTGCATGCATGAAAGAAAAGTAATAATAAGTAAACCTACGTGGACTGATCGATGTAAGTTTTAATTTGTGTCCCATGTCACGTTTTTCTTTCTATATATAATAATAATGTCTCCGTATTAGAGATATTTGTACCACTGCTTTTTGTAGTTTATAAAAACTTATATTCTATTTTGTACATTAAAAATATATGCACCGCACCTTTTGGATGTTCCCTTTGACTAATGCGATGTAGTAGTATTTTATTTGTAGTAGACTATAGGAATTATACCTCGATGCCATACCATACTAGCTAGCTAGATCAACTAAGCTAGCTTGCTTGAATATTTGTCTTTTAAGTTACACATCAATTAGAAAAGGAATTGGAACTTAATTGAAATCCCAAGAAAATGGATTAGATAACTACTAGGTTTACCTCCACCTAGCAAACACACTTTGAAATCTGGAATTAGCTAAATTTGAAGGAATAACTAATTCAACTTTATACTTACTAGCTAAAATAGTAAATATTAATGACATTAATTTATTTACAACGAAAGTAGAATTTTACGCGCAATACTAAGTCCAGTTTAACTGGCCTTGATTTCGCATTTCCCTTTTTTAATGACCAAATTGGACGGTATATATCCAAACTAACACAGTTTACTTTTCTAGAATGCTCAAATCAGCTTTGGGAAAGAGAACGGCATAAATTCTATTATAATTTGTTGTGTAGTACTATGTGTTCCTATAATAACAAATGTTAATCAATCATATTCATGGTTATATGAATTCGGTCACGTTTAAGTATATAAACTGCATGTCATTGACCTATGAATTTAAAGATGTTTCGTTTTAACTTTAGTAGTATTTTTTTTATTAGGAAATAAAATGCTCCAGGAAAATCCAAGTTCGTTTCAAATACAGTTCATTTAATGTTGTTATTTTCTTTATGAATGTCGTAATTTGAATTGGCAGTTTCAAAAGTCCAAACAAATTATGGGGAGTCCAGGTCCTACCCAATCCTCTCGTTCTTTGAGCCTCATTACAGGCAAATTCTCAATTGTTTTTCTTATTCTTCTTCCTTAAAGATATATCGCAGAATTACAATTTAAATTATCATCATTAATTTATCCATATAATCATATATCAATATATAATTACCACGTAAAAGCAACTTGATTATGTTCCATAATTTTATACATTTTTTTTAATTAATATTATAAATAAAAAAGACTGTCTCATCTCTGACTCTGGCAGAGACCCTCTTAAGGCTGCTATGTCCACAACCCTGTCTTCCCTCACCCTGCTGCCTCCATGTTTAGCAGAACAGTAAATTACAAAAACCATCCTTTTATTATCTTCATTAATTAGGCACGTTTAATATTATGTATTTTTATTAGCAAATACGTTCATCGCTCATGTGAAATCCAATAGTTAAAAAGTAACAATTATTTTCTCTTTACAATTGCATTGACTGACAACACTACAAGATTTGGGGGGCATCCGCAACCCCCCCCCCCCCCCCCCCCCCAACCGCTCGAGCGGTCGCCATTAACGGCGACCGCAGAGCGACCGCCAGGCGGTCGCCACTGAGACGTGGCGACCGTTGGGCGGTTGCGAAGGTTCCTCGCAACCGCTGGGCGGTTGCGAGGGCTTCTTGCAACCGCTCGGCGGTTGCGAGGTCACATAGCAACCGCCTGGCGGTTGCTGATACTGGATATCTGCAACCGCCTGGCGGTTGCAGATAATAGTCATACATGAATTTTTATTATTTTGGATGATACGTTGTGGTACGTTGTTTCATCAGTTGATAATTATCCTAATGATAGTTAAAACAAGCGAATTATAAGTTTTATTGGAAAATCAAGCTTAAGGACAACATTAAAAACTAAGTGTGATGATTAGTTATTGAACATAATATATAGATGTATCGTTGATAACTCGCCTAATCACATAATCTATTATTTTACTAACTTAATTACTAGTTTTGTAGTTATTTACTACTAATATTCATATGTAATAATGATATTTGAGTTCAATAAACACAAACACATCAAGATACTTCCGAAAAATCACTAATTTCGAATATTCAGTTCTTGCAACCGCCAGGCGGTTGCAAGAGCTTCTCGCAACCGCTGGGCGGTTGCGAGATCACATAGCAACCGCCTGGCGGTTGCTGATACTACCATTGGCAACCGCCTGGCGGTTGCTGATACTGCCATTGGCAACCGCCTGGCGGTTGCAGATAATAGTCATACATGAATTTTTATTATTTTGGATGATACGTTGTGGTACGTTGTTTCATCAGTTGATAATTACCTTAATGATAGTTAAAACAAGCCAAATTATAAGGTTTTATTGGAAAATCAAGCTTAGGGACAACATTAAAAACTAAGTGTGATGATTAGTTGTTGAACATAATATATAGATGTATCGTTGATAACTCGTCTAATCACATAATCTACTATTTTACTAACTTAATTACTAGTTTTGTAGTTATTTACTACTACTATTCATATGTAATAATGATATTTGAGTTCAATAAACACAAACACATCATGATACTTCCGAAAAATCACTAATTTCGAATATTCAGTTCTTGCAACCGCCAGGCGGTTGCAAGAGCTTCTCGCAACCGCTGGGCGGTTGCAAGGGCTTCTCGCAACCGCTGGGCGGTTGCGAGATCACATAGCAACCGCCTGGCGGTTGCTGATACTACCATTGGCAACCGCCTGGCGGTTGCTGATACTGCTATTGGCAACCGCCTGGCGGTTGCAGATAATAGTCATACATGAATTTTTATTATTTTGGATGATACGTTGTGGTACGTTGTTTCATCAGTTGATAATTACCTTAATGATAGTTAAAACAAGCCAAATTATAAGGTTTCATTGGAAAATTAAGCTTAGGGACAACATTAAGAACTAAGTGTGATGATTAGTTGTTGAACATAATATATAGGTATATCGTTGATAACTCGCCTAATCACATAATCTACTATTTTACTAAGTTAATTACATGTTTTGTAGTTATTTACTACTACTATTCACATTTAATAATGATATTTGAGTTCAATAAACACAAACACATCAAGATACTTCTCAAAAATCACTAATTTCAAAATGGATTTTTTGGCAACCGCTAGGCGGTTGCGAGATAACATGGCAACCGCCAGGCGGTTGCAAGATTACATGGCAACCGCCTAGCGGTTGCTATGTCACATGGCAACCGCCTAGCGGTTGCCAATACTCGACATCTGCAACCGCCAGGCGGTTGCAAGGGCTTCTCGCAACCGCTCGGCGGTTGCAAATTTTGCTGAAATTGGGCGGGATTGGGGGGGAAATTCAAATTTTCACGAAATTCAAAATTTTCAATACATTGCAACCGCCGAGCGGTTGCAAATTCTGCTGAAATTTGGGGGGAATTCAAATTTTCACGAAAATTCAAAATTTTCACCCAAATCTTATATATACCCACCATTCTTCCCCTAATTTTTCATTCACAACTCTTACACTCTCAAAGAAAAACCCAAGACTTCATTTTATCTTCAAATCAAAACACAAACACTCTTCTATTCCAATCCAAAAAAAAAAACCCAAAAACTTCTTTTTACCTACAAAACAAATAATCAAACACTCTTTTTTCTTTTATATCTTCAACAAAACACTCAACACATTCTTTTCTTTTATATCTCCAACAAATACCAAACACTTTCTTTTATCTTCATAACAAAATACCTAACACTCTTCTTTTTCAATTCACAAAAACTCAAAAACTTTTTATCTCCAAAACATAACCCTTTTTTCTAATCTTTTCTTTTTGTTTCACATCTTTTCTTTTTTGTTTCTCTTATTTTCGTTTTGTTTCTCTTCTTTTCTTTTTATTTCTCTTATTTTCTTTTTTGTTTCTCATCTTTTATTTTTGGTTTCTCTTCTTTTCTTTTTGTTTCTCTTCTTTTCGTTTTGTTTCCCTTCATTTCGTTTTTGTTTCACATATTTTCTTTTTGTTTCACCATATTAATTTCAACAAAAAAACAATAATTTTCTGGAAAATTTCCAGAATATTATTGTTTTTTTTTTGTTTTGATGAATATTATCTGCAACCGCCGGGCGGTTGCGAGTTTTCGAAATTTTTGAATTTTCGAACATTGGCAACCGCCGAGCGGTCGCCCCTACCATTGGCAACCGCTAGGCGGTCGCCCTATAATGGGCAACCGCTTGGCGGTCGCCCCTTAGGTATGGCAACCGCTAGGCGGTCGCCCTATAATTGGCAACCGCTTGGCGGTCGCCCCTTAGGGGTGGCGACCGCTAGCCGGTTGCCCACTATAGGGCGACCGCCTAGCGGTTGCCATACCTAAGGGACAACCGCCAAGCGGTTGCCCATTATAGGGCGACCGCCTAGCGGTTGCCAATGGTAGGGGCGACCGCTCGGCGGTCGCAATCCATGGAAGGGCGACCGCCCGGCGGTCGCAAGCCACCCACGACGAGGGGTATCCGCGACCGACGCGGCGACCGCCCCGACGGTCGCGGATACCCTTCGGGCGACCGCCAATGGGCCTTCTGCAACCGCCCGGGCGGTTGCAGATGGCCCAATAGTCTTGTAGTGCAATGAACGTTAAGAAAATGAACAGTTCCACAGTTCTGATTAAGTTAAGCCGGGGATATGAATAATGTCACTTTTTATTTTTTTTTCATGAAACGCACTTTTAATTTAGTCTAAGAGCAATGTTTTTTTAAGTTTTTTATAACTTAAACTACATACAACTAAAAAGCATGAGATTTTTTATAGCTCCAAATGCAAGTAAGTATATATCAGGAGCAATAAGGAATAAATTGTATGAATTCAATTTTCCATTGAATAAAAGTTCAAATAAATTTACTCCCCCATCCTCAGCATGATGGAGAATGACAGATTTTCGATGTTCGTCCCACGTAACCATATGCCCAATATACATCAAAATTCAAGACACGTGATATATCTCAACAGAGTGAGACAAAAGATCATTGGTGATTCAAGACACGTGGTATCATTTCAACAGTGAGACACCGAGTAGAACACAAAGTGGGACAAAAAGTCATTGCCGATTAGAGAGTAGCGAGTAGCATATAACCGTATAAGTTACTATAAATTTGACTTGAATCCAGTTGAAATGAAAAGAGAATCACATCCAATAAGAACTGTAATAGTAATTGAATCTATTACTATTATATTAGAGTTTTCAATAATTCCATGTTTACACAATTTACAGTACTACAAATAGGAATTTATAATAGTTAGATCATATGCTTACCTACTAATATTATTTTCACTGCCAATCAATGCGTTTCAGTTTTCCATTATTTAGTAACAACAGATAAACTCCCTCTATAAATTACGAAGTACTATTGTTTTCTCTTAAAAATTGACAAATTTTCTAGTATTCAAACTTCATCTAAAAACAAAATAAAAGTTGAATGTGAAACAAAATACAGGATGAAAAAAGATGTCAATGGCCGAGTTAGACATTTCAGCAGATTTGGATGCCTCTGTTAAGGTTTTGGAGAAAAGCTGCCAAAATTCCAGGCAGCTGAATTTTCTAATCTTAATCTTGGCTAGGAAATTAAAGTTGCAAGAACAAAAGTTAAGTTAAATGGCTTAAGGAAGTTCGACTACTTTAAAGGACAAAGACGAAAAACAACCATAATTACAGGCACCAAACAACAAATTTATCAAAAATACCTTAATAGATATAACAGTTCATAGGTTAATAAAGTAGATAGAATACAACAAGGCAATGTACTTAATACAACACTTACTTAAATACCAACACGTCACAAATAATATTCCTCAAATTACTGCACACAAACTAACCACCCTTAGTAAGTCTAATTATGTTAAACAGTCCACCAATACCAGTAAGTCACTGATATTTATTTCATATGTATACCTTCATGCCTATATACTTGGAGGAGTGGCACAAGGGACAAAGACTCAACTTACTTTCACATTCTTTACAAAGGCAAAGATGCTTGCACGGTAACAAAACCATGCACACTTCGTTGACTCCACATACCTTACAGATCATCGACACCCCTGTTCCATTCCCGTTCTTGTAGAACACATTGGTTTTGACGGGACGGCCGTTATAGCACGAGGCGGTATCATCAATTTCGCTGTCTCCACACCCTTCTTTACTATCACGGCTTTGTGCGTAAACCTGTTGGATATTATGCTGGAGGGTGTTGATCATGGTCTCATTGTATTTCGCCTGTTGTTGCCAGGTGTCGGCCTCAAGAGCAAGCTGCTGCATTCGGGTCTTCAGCTTCATGTTCTTTATGTTTATGTCTGCCAACTCTGCATCTTTCTCCCTAAGCTTTTGTTGGACCTTCTCTTCAATGTACGACATGGTCTGGAGTTGGTGGGACTGGAACTTCTCTAGAATAGCTTGCCGAAGACGCTCCCCCTTACAAAAGTAAATACAGTTGAGTATGAAAAATACAATATTATGAATCTGAATAAGAAAGAAGAGAGTCTCTGTGCGTTAATAACAAGAAGGCAAACGCATAGGCACATGCGCATATTACTTACTATTCAATACTTGACTCAGGTAAAAATACGAACTTGAGATTCGAATTAAAGAAAATAATAAATACTAGCTTCTAACGAAGCATCTACCGGAAATTCATTACAACAATACATCATCTCGACATATTTGAATAGCAGATTACATTCACTAATGATTCTTAGGTTTTAGGCTTCAATGAAATGGTTTCCTTAGATCTATTATAAACAGACAATTTGACATTTGAAGACAAGAACAGAGACACTAGCACATAAGGTAGAAACTCTTTTATGAAGCCCCAAAAATTTCAATTTACTAGTAAAGAGCCAAAGCCAAATAATTGTGGCCCACATACAAGTCTATAAATGTGATAAGAGCCTCAAGACCCACACATGCAATGAACCATTGGCACGCTACACAGTTACTAAAAACTCGTGTCCTCTTTTAGCAGTGGCTTCCAAAACAAACACTATCTACTCTAACCTAACATAATACACGTTGAAACCTCACAAGTAAATTGCGGAACAATATTTGTTATACTTCATTATTAATATTTATCTCATTAAGAATATCTTGTATCTTTATAACAGTAGGTTTTGTAGTAGATATGGGGACTAATGACACATGTCGAATACAGGTTAACTTCCACCAAATGTATGTAGAATTGCATATATGATGTATGTTCAGCCAAGAAAACAATATGAGCATTTGGGCTAATTTCTGCATATTTCAACAACCTAATTTGAATTTAGACTTCCTTCAAACGCCATGACTGATATAATCAAAAATGAAAGGCAATAGTTTGCATGAACGCAAAGGTCAATAGAAAGTTATTCCCATCTAACTTCTACACGCAACATAACGTCTCGAAGTGCTCTCTATCAAAAACCTAGCTACACTGCCAAAAAGTGATAAAGGAAAACAATTTGCTGATGCATTCTGACCAAAAAAATTCCTACTTGATTTCCAAGTTGTTTAGCTTGAGACACGACATCCACAAATGCCATTTCAAAAGATCTATAAATGATAGTCCAAAACAAACATTAATGAAGACTGAACTTGAGATAATCCCTACATATCAGGCTAAAGTCTCAAACTTTTGTCCACAATGTTAACAAACGCAAATCTTTCAAGTACCAAAGCAAGAATCAAACAACAGCGCTTCAAAAGACTTACTAATGCACTTTAATTTTCTGGTACTACATGTTTTTCAAGTAGTAACACCGCGCAGCCTTTGTGCACCACAAATCACTATTCTGAACCAAACTGTAACAAATCAAACTAATGACAGAAATCAAAATACAAACAACGAATCACACCCGCAAACCAACCATCGCGGACAAAAATACAGCTATCATACCCCAAATGTAGAATAACTAACGAATATACAACTAATAAAACCGAAAAACGACAAAATCTAGAAGAAGAAAAAAAAATACCCACCTGAATTTTCAAATAGCTATCAATCTCAGCATTTTGCCTCTGTAACTCAAGCTCAAACTCCTCCCCAACGAGCCCACCCAGACCCGAGCTACTCGAGGAAGCCAAACGCGGGTTCTCCAGCGAAAGCCCAAGCCCAGTCGACACCGCTCGAGGCTGGAGAAACTCCACCGTCGACGACATAGGAGAGTTATTATTATTATTATTATTATTACTATTGCTGTTAACATTATTCTCTAAAAAGACCTGTTCTTTAGGCCTTTTCCTCATTGGCTCGAGCCCCCAATGCAAATCCTGCTCGTTCTCCTCCTGAACCAAGCCCGCAACTTGAACTGAACCCACAACAGAAAAAACATCAATATACAAAACCCATTAAAGAATAATTGAAATTAGTGAAAGATTAGAGAGAATTACAAGGTGGGATGTAAGGGGGGTGATAATCTAGGGCGTTGAAGTAGGTCGTTTGTTGTTCCATGTTGTTGTAAAGATATCTGAAATTGAAGGAGAGAAGAGTTTAATTGGTGAAATGAATTGAAGAAAAAATTAAAAAAGGAAGAATCTTGAAATCGAACCTGATCGAGGGTTTGGAAATTGGGGTTTGTGGGGGTTACTGTTGATGGAAAGATGACATCGTGATAATCTGAAAAAAAAAAAAAGGGGGAAAATTAATAGCGACATGTTGCCTTTTTTTATTTGCTAGTTAGTCCTTGAAGTTTTGGAAGATACTAGAGTTGGTTCTTTTTCTTTTTGTATTGAAGGATTTAACGCTTTGCAAGAAGGGATAATAGCATTTCACCCCTCAAGGAAACAAGTTTCGTCTTTCGTGAAAGAACGATGCGTCCATGAAATGGTTATTTTATAAGTATGAAGATATTATTTTTATGCTAATCACTAATTGCATAAGACCATATCACCGGTACAATGGTTGCAAAATATTGAAAAGAGGATACATTGCATGCAAGATTCGATGTATGATAAAGACTCGACTTGCTCGGCAATTACGGAGGGTGGTCCTGATCTAGAGGACTATAAATAACTCAGTTCTCACAATCAAGAAAAGTCGTTTATTGCACCCAATTGCCACCCGCTCTTACATCGAACTTAGAATTCAATGTATATCATTCGACATACTTTGTATTTCGTCGCATTTTAGTTGTTCTTGTAGGTCCTTCGACCTATTTGGAGACTTGGTCTATGTGGACCTAAGACCTACTTGGAGACCGACTTATGTGGGCCTTCGACTTATTTGGAGATTCGACCTATCGGGATATTCAATCTATTTGAAGATTCGACGTATTGGAAGCTTCAACCTATTACCTTGTTCAGACTACTGAGTTGATGCGTTCTGGACAAAACTGATCTCACAGACCCATTGGTAGATTTAGATTAGCATAGTTAGTGTACTGAGTCTACTTGTATTGTTTTATTTGCTTAAGTGTACCATGCGAATTTATACCAAACTAGAATATTTTTATTAAATTTTAATTTGATGGTATGTTATGCAAGCAAAGTTCTTCCTTTACAAAGTTTCTACGTAACGACGTATGTTTTAGGTACAATGTACTATGCTTTTTTTTTTATCATAATTTAAGTTCTCAAAACTCTAAGACTATCAAGGATGTTTAGATACGTTGAAGCGATGGACAGTTAATCAATTAGGATGTCTAATTTTTATATTCATTTAAGTAGGAATACCGTTTCATCCAATAAAATAAAATTATTTGATTTTCCAGATCAAATAATGCCTGCATTCGAGTCTTCATTTGGAATTGCCTTTTTTCACTACAAGAATTGGCGGTCAATCGTGACCGTCAGCTCGCGACCGCCCAGCAGTCGCGGATACCGCTGGCGAGAAATTCTTCCGCCTGCGGTCTGCCCACCTCGCATCCGCGACCGCTGGGCGGTCACTAGGGGTGTGTGGGCCGGGTCGGGAAATAAATCCCGTTTCACCTCCCCTTGGGTCGGGGACGGGATCCATCCGGATCCCGTTCCCGACCCGCGGGGTCCCGACGGACAGACGAGGTAGGTTTTTTTTTTCATTTGCCTCTATTTCTCTTCTTTCTCTTTCACTTCACATATATTTTTCTATTTTGCTCTTTACACCTCACGCCACCACACCGCACCACCACATCACCGTCCGACACCGCACCACCTTTCACCGACACCGCACCACTACATCGTCGCGCACACCACAGTCGGCGCACCACGACGCCGCGCCGCCGCCCGATACCAACATCAACAACAACAATCTCCGATTTCCAAATTAAAGGTAAAATCGGATTTTTTTTGGGTGTTGACTATTAAATTAGATTGTGATTTACATAGTTACACACTTACACTTACATTGATGATTGATTTACATATATGAATTAGGGTTTAGGATTTTTCAATTAGGGTTTATAAATTGGGGGTTTTCCTTAATAGGGCTTGGTTTTGAAATTTGTTATGATTAGAGGATTAAAGATTGCAATTGGTTGAAGATTGTTATGATTAGAGGATAGTTCAATTGGCTTAATGTGAAATTGATGGCATTGTGAAGATTAAAGTTTGTGAAATTGATCCTAAATTTGGTGTTGAAGCTTTTGAGTTGATATTGAGTAATTGGTGTTTTATAGATATTGTATCCTTATTCGTTGGTATTGAATCAATTGTTATTTTGGTTGTTTAGATGGTAAGAGTAAAAAAGCCAACTACGGGAAAAAAGTCCATCGTCGCGGGAACTTCTACACATACCGCGATTAGAGTTTCTCCTCGTAAACGACCCTCTCCTTCCACGGAACCGTCTACTATTAAGGCGGTAAAGGTTTCCAAGAAAGCCACGGCACCATCTACGGCTCGTGGCAAGACACCGGTTAAGTCTTCCCGTCCGCCCAAGGCACCATTTCGAGAGCAAACGAGGCTATTGAGGGAAGAGGAAGAAGATGAAACGGGAGGAGAGGCCGAACAATCGCTGCTTGAAGAGGAAGAAGATATAGAATTATGGGGTGGCGAAAGTGAGGAAGAAGGCGGAGGAGAAGAAGGGGGAGAAGGCGGAGGAGAAGAAGGGGGTGAAGGCGGAGGAGAGGGAGGGGGAGACGGCGGAGGAGAAGAAGTGGGAGAAGAGGCACGAGTGGTCTCCAATGACGACAATGAGAAGGTATACAAGACTTGCATTACTCACAAGATAACTGAGGTTGACGGAAAGAAAAAAGTGGAGAAGATACCCCATGTACTTACATCAAAATGGTGGAAAGAGTTTGAGCCATTCGAGTGTCCAAAACTGCACATTGTCAACGGCCGTTGTAATCATTGCAGTAAGGTGATAAAAGCGGATGGTATTAGACATGGTACGAAAGGATTGAGAAGTCACACTGAGAGGTGTAGGGTACTAAAATAGAAGAAGAAGAAGAAGACGGGGGGAAAGCAACAAATAATAAACGTTGAGGAAAATGGTGCAATTAGAAATTGGCAATTTAATCAGGCGTGGGTGCTCGAGGGTGTCACTTTGTTCTTGATTAGGAACGAGATGCCTTTCGTTACGGTTGAAAAGGATGCATTTAGGGAAATGATGGCTCGAGCATGTCCGGAATTGAGACTACCTTGCCGGCAAACCATGCGGGCAAAGTATTATTCGTTCTATCTTATAGAGAGAGAAAAGATGATTACGTTCATAAGAGATAATGCACAAAGGTACACTATAAGTCTCTAATCATCTTTAAGTCTTCTATTGTTTCTTTCTTTTAACTTTTCAATTGTTCACATTAATGATTAATGCTTATTATTGCATAGGGTTTGTCTAACCACCGACACTTGGACATCGATCACGCGTGACAACTACATGTGCATCACAATCCACTTTATTGATAATAAGTGGAATTTGAATAAAAAAATCATAAGCTTCTACTTGGCGTCCGGCCATTCGGGAAAAGCTATAGCCAATGATATCAGTGAGGTGTTGAAAGATTACAAGATTAATCGGGTTTTCACGATCACAGTTGACAATGCCTCCTCCAATGAAACTGCTATTGATGATTTGGTGAATTGGTGGGTAGAGAAAGGCGACATTACGGCAGCAAATGGAGCTAATGTGCAGATAAGGTGCATTGCACACATCTTAAATCTCGTGGTTCAAGATGGCTTAAAGTGTAATGGCGGAGACATCTCAGTAGACCGCATTCGAAATTGCATAAGGTACATAAAGGCTTCCCCGAGTCGCTATAAGTTATTCAAAGATTGTGTGAGGGATGCTAATATAGAAACCCAGAAATTGTTATGCCTAGATGTGCCAACTCGTTGGAACTCCACATACATGATGCTTAGTGCCGCTTATGATTTGAGGGTCGCTTTCCTTGGATACAAGCAACGTGATGCAAACTATGTCAATGAGTTCAAGGGTTGTTTACCAAATGATGAAGATTGGGAAAGGGCAAAGATGTTTATTGATTTCTTGGATCCTTTCAAGAAGTTAACTGAGGTTGTTTCGGGTACGACTTATGTGACATCACACATGGTGCTAACCCAACTTTGTATAATCGACGATCGCTTGAATGTGTGGATGAGACGACCGACGGTGGACCCTTCTACCAGAAAGAAAGATGGGTTGAAAGCAATGGCTTTGATAATGAAAGAAAAATACGACAAGTATTGGGGTGTTACGGGGAAGATGAATCACTTGTTGTATTACGCCGCCATTGTAGATCCCCGACTCAAGTGGAAATATGTCGCAGCAATGTTTGAAGACGATGCAAACATGCTTCAAAAAATTAAGGATGGGTTTCAACGGTTGTTTGAAGAATATAAAGTCATAGTCGAAACAAATGCATCAACAAGTGCGGCTCCTCCAACTTCATCTTCTTCCTCTTTTGCGAGTACTGCTCCTTGGATTCAAGAGGACCTCATGACAACGAGGCACGAGCGATGGGCAAGGTACATTCTAAGGCTCTAACCATCTATACGTTTTTCTATTTTTTGGCACTTTTCAATTTGTGACATTAATGCTCATTTATCAAATTGGTAGGGCATTGGATACCGATGAGAATGAACCACTGTGCGAAATGGATATATACTTCGGAGATAGGCTCGAAAAGCCTCAAGCTGATTTCGACATTTTCGTTTGGTGGAAAGCCAATAGCTTTAGGTATCCTATTATAGCCAAAATGGCTCGCGATTTGTTGGCTATTCCGGTGTCAACAGTTGCATCCGAATCAGCCTTTAGTACTGGGGGTCGTGTTCTAGACCGTTTTAGGAGTTCATTGACTCCAAGAATAGTTCAAGCACTTATATGCACTCAAGATTGGCTACGAAAGGTTGGTCGGCCAATTCAAATCGAGGAGTGCTTGGCGGACTTGGAGAAACGTGAAGCAGGTATATAACATTAATAGTTAATTGTTGTCTTAATTATTAATTAATTATTGTATTTTGAAATACTAATATTCTGATTTTCATGCAGACTTTGCGGCGATGGGTGTGGATTCGTCGTTTTTGAATGGATTTGAATGAAAGTCCAAGATTGGTTACATTTTTTTATTTGATGTTGGATGTTTGGATTGTATGATCCGTATTTGGTTATTGACGGATAGTCTTAATGTGTTATGGACTAATTTGTGAATTTGTGATGAATGTTTTTTGTTGACATTCCTTCAATTGTTGTGTTGATTGTTGGTGTCGTATTGGTGATGACGGTGTAATTTGGTATTGGTATATATTTGTGATGACGGCTTGACTTATGTGAGTTGTGTCATATCATATTGGTGATGTCGGATCGAGGATTTTTTAGCCAGGAGTGGGGATCGGGAATTTTTTAGCAGCCACTTGGCTGCTGTGTGCTGTCTGGAGCACGGGATCCCCGACGGGATCCCCGACGGGATCCCCGTTCCCGTCGAGATCCTGCCCGCCGGGACCTACAGGTCCCGGCGGGAGGGAACGGGATCTGGTTCCCAGATCCCGTCCCAGGTGAGTCCCGAAGGCCGGGGTCCCGAACCCGCGGGATCCCGGCCCAAAACAGCCCTATCGGTCACAGATGTGGTACATTCCTTCAATTGTTGTGTTGATTGTTGGTGTCGTATTGGTGATGACGGTGTAATTTGGTATTGGTATATATTTGTGATGACGGTTTGACATATGTGAGTTGTGTCATATCATATTGGTGATGTCGGATCATATTGGTGATGTCGGATCGGGGATTTTTTAGCCAGGAGTGGGGATCGGGAATTTTTTAGCAGCCACTTGGCTGCTGTGTGCTGTCAGGAGCACGGGATCCCCGACGGGATCCCCGTTCCCGTCGGGATCCCGCCCGCCAGGACCTACAGGTCCCGGCGGGAGGGAACGGGATCTGGTTCCCAGATCCCGTCCCAGGTGAGTCCCGAAGGCCAGGGTCCCGAACCCGCGGGATCCCGGCCCAAAACAGCCCTAGCGGTCACAGATGTGGTGCATCCGCGACCGCATCTGGCAGGGGTTTTTTTTTTCTGTATAAACCCCCCTCCTCCTCTCTAATGCCACACCAATTGTAAGTCTTCTCTCTCTCTCTCTCTCTCTCTCTTTTAATTATTTCTCTCTCTAGTTTTTTAATTATTTTTTATATTTAATTTTTAAGTAATATTTATAATTGTTATATTATTAGTTTAGTTTAATTAATGTTAAACTTAGAAATAATGCCTTTAGGAAATCTTTATAACTTAGAAATTGTGCATGTAAGTGGTCTTTATAACTTACAAATTGTGCATGTAAGTGGTCTTTATAACTTAGAGATAATGAATTTAGGGCAATCTTTATAACTTCGAGATAATTTCTTTAGAAAGATTTTTATAACAACAAGGATTCCTTTAGGAAATATTTATAACTTAGAAGTAATGCAATTAGGGGATGTTTATAACTTAGAAATAATGTTTTTAGAGAATACTTATTACATGTTAAATTGTTAGTTAAATACATGTTAACTTAGGTAATTTAATGTATTATTATTTAGTTTAGCTTATTTATTGTTATTTTGTAAATTTAAATGCATGTTAAATTGTTAGTTTAGTTCATTTAATGTAACTTTATAAGTTAGAAATAATGCCTTTATAGAATCTTTATAACTTAGAACAAATAATCTTTAGAGGATCTTAATAACTTAGTACAGATGATCTTTAGGGTATTTTTTTAACTTAGGTTGATTGAACTTTAGGGAATCTTTCTTAATCATCTAACTTAGATAATTATTCGTAGTTTTCTAGCATATATTCGACATATCAGGCAGTCGTCGCCGTCGGACTGGCACTGGTCCACAATGTTCGAGTGCCTCTGATGTTCTCGATGTACCCGATGTTCTCGATATTCCCGATGTTCCCCCTGCTGCTAGTAGCCGAGGTAGTCTTGGACCTCGTGTAGTTATCACACATGGCGCTCGTAGTCGCGATGTCGCGGCCCCCAACGCATCTACATCGTTGACGCCTTCACTACAGCGCCGCCTTTCTTTTGATGTCGTTGATGTCCCGCCCACTGCGTCAGGATCTAGGGCTAGACCCCCATCTTCCGCGGGTTCCACCGGAGCTGGCCCGAGCCGGAGGCTGACAGAGACTCTAGCATCAGGAGTATTCACTGCCACGCATCAACATCTAACTAGGGGCACCTCCAAAGGTGCACATGCACCCACTGACCAGACTCAGAGGCAGATCATTATATTGTCTTCTCGTGGCCTGTTTGAGTCCCCCACTAGCAACGAGGTTGCGACGATGATCACAGAGTTGATCAGACAGCTCAGGAAAGAATTCTGTCATAGCTACTTAGCGATGCCCAAGGAAGTGCGAGGCGACATGTTTGTTAAATTTTCGGTGAGGAATTATTTCACAAATATATCATATTATTTAATTTAATGTATCAATAAATCAAACGTCATAATAAGAATAATCTTAAAACTTTATTAATTTGCAGCAAACATATGGGATCCGTATGAGAGAGAAATATGAAGTACAAGCGGCCTACGAAGCGAAGGCGAAGGCTTGTTACAAGAACTTGATATACAACACGAAGAAACAATACTTTGAGAGGGTTGAGGATCCGAAATATGCTAAAAAACAGAAGACTTGGATGCACGACACGTTGGAGGCGGAGGCGATTAAGCATTGGGCCACATAGGATCATATAGAGGTGTCGCGACAGTCCAAGAAAAACAGGAGAGGAGGCAAGGAGCCAAATGAGGGGACGAAGGCACCTCCCACTTTTTTTTTGTGGATCCATCGACATAGAGGAGATCAGACGTCGACTGGTATAATTTCTTAAAATTAACAATATGGGTGTAATTAAGTAATCTTAATATATGTGTAATTAAGTTTGACATACTCTTTCTTAAAATGTGTAGGCTGAGGCCCACCCTCAGCGAAAGGATCCTATTTGATATGATGAGGCCTACAGACGTGGCCACACGCAGAGGGTGAAGGGGACGGGCAGTAACACAGGAGTGCCAACAAAGCGCCAGTGGACCGATCTTGCAGTGAAGGAAATTTATGTAAGTTATTTCAACCTCATACTCCTTTAATCTTTCCTCAATTAGCTTTAAATTCCTTATTCTAATCTCAATGCCGATGCTTTCAAATATTAATGCAGAACAAGTACATGGCTCTATTGAGGGAGAGATATCCATTACCAGCTAAGCTCCCTGTGTTCGATCCTGACTGTTGGACCGAGGTATTTGGTCCTGTGAAGAAGGGGAAGGTGAAGGGCTTACTGAAGGATTCACGCCCGGAGGCGTATGCCATTCAATACAGGAAACAAGAAGATTATGCACGGGCGATCATCCAGAAATTGCATACGCAAAATGAGCGGACTATTTCGCGTGCAGATCGAAAGATGACTGATATGCATGCCACTATGGACCTCTGGAGAGTCATGTTTAAAGAGAAGATGGGATGGGAACTTCCATCGGTTCCAGATTCGACGTTCATGGAGAATGCACGTAGGTCGGGAGCTGGGCATATGATTCCACCAATTACTAGGCCGCCGCGTCGGAGACCAGATCCATTTGCTCCCAGCTCTTCCAGTAAGCCTGCGTATATCGAGGAGTACGCTGATGAATTCAATGAGGAGGAGATGCCCGCTGAAGATTGTGCAGATTTGGGTGTTGAGGATGATGGTGAGGATGATGGTGTGGATGATGGTGATGATGATTGTGAGGATGATGGTAAGGATGAGGTCACTGCTGCAGGTGGGGACGTTTATAGTTCGGACGATTATTAGTATTTTTATTTTTATTGTAATGTTGGACTGTTAAATTTTCATTATTGTAATGTTGTAATGTTATTGTAATTTATCTTTTGGCCCATTGTGTACTTTTATTTTTAATTTAAATCTGTAATGTTAAATTTTGAATGCATTGGGTATCACATATAAAATCTTACTTTTAGAAAAAATCTAATGCAACTGTCTTTTACAACACTAACAAATCGTTACAAATAAAGTGTGTCACAAACTTGTGTTTAAAATTATTACAAAACAAATCAACTAATCAGTATCACTATCATCAATATCTAGCTCCATGTTTTCACTTTCTTCGTCTTCCTCTTCAGCTTCTTTTTCTCTTCTATCTTGTACATCTTCGACGATCTCAAACTCACCTGCCCGCCCCAATTGTATATCCGTATCAAACGCGTGAAAGTCTACGAACATATTAATCCTTACAGATTCGTTCTCTTGGAACACTTCTCCTGGCATCCATGTTTATGTTTCGCCCAAATCACTTAGTGACGACATATCTATCACGTGCCTAGCCGGTATAGTAGATACAATCATCCATCCCTTTTGACCCGGTCGACCATTCGTAAGTTCTGGATACGTGGCGTAGTACGACTGAAGGGCCTGATTTGCAAAAATAAAAGGTTCATTGGTTGTGAGAGACCATCGTGGGTTGATATCAACCACTTTGTACGTCTCGTGAACACGAGTCCCTCGAGCTCTAATATCATACCACCTACACTTGAATAATACAATGTATAGCGGTCTTCTACCTCCCCAATATTCCACCTCTATGATTTCATTCAATGTCCCGAAGAAGTTGGTGGCGTCGGATCCTCCCATGTCCCCCTTCACATAAACCCCGCTACAATCATTCTTCTTAGGGTCCAAACGCATATTTGTGTGAAATCGGAACCCATTCACAATGTACCCTTCATAGTACAAAGCTGAGTTGAGTGGACCTGCGAGCAACGGCTTAACACGATCGTCTGTCATGTACTTGCCACTCGAGTAGGTCTACTTGAACCCTGCCACGTACTTTGTGTTTCTCTTATTTTGCACCTCAATGGCACTGAGTCCACCACACTCCTCCTCTATAAACAACCTGCGAGTGTTTGCACGTAAAATAAAGAGAGTGTTCGCACGTACATACAAGTTATCCTTAGTAAAGAGAGTGTTTTCACGTAAAATAAAGAATATTGACTTACTCGACCCATCTGTCCAACTCTTCACAATTAAGAAGCGTGTACACTTCAATTTCCTCCAACTCTTCGGATGACAACCGCCTCTTCTTGTTCAGTGGCCCAAAGGGCTTCCCTTTCTTTTGAAATAACAACATCTCATCATCCCACTTTGCACTCTCAAAAGTCTCGTTCCTATTGAGCCGATTAAATCTAGTACTCGCGGATATATCTAGATATTGTGCGCTAATAGCCGATTAAATCTAGTACTCGCGGATATATCTAGATATTGTGCGCACATATTGGATAGCTCTGAAAGGAGGTAGGAATCCGCTATGCATCCTTCTACCCTTGCTTTGTTCATCACAGGCTTCTTAAAATCATGCATACGCCTGGGAATATAAAAAAGTGAATAACATATAGAATAAACTATTTCGAATAACAATAGCGAATTAAGCTCATTAAACATTGTGTACCTCTCGAATGGATACATCCATCTGTAGTGAACCGAGCCGCCTACTTTGGCCTCGTACGGTAGGTGTATGGTTAAATGCTCCATAGAATCGAAGAAGGAAGGAGGAAATATCCTCTCAAGCTTGCACATTGTGACAATAATGGATTCCTCAAGACTTCTCATATCGGTGGCCGAAACCTCTGAAGCATAAATTGCCCGGAAGAATAAACTAATCTCCACCAATGTGTCCCAAATGTCGGCCGACAGGAAATCACAAAAAGCAATGGGAATCAATATTTACATGAAGACGTAACAATCATGACTCTTTATACCAAATAGCCTTTGTTGTTGCTTTTGTACGCATCGTTTCAAGTTTGACGCGTATCCGTCCGGAAATTTGAGATCGCCCAACCCTTTCAAGACCTTCATCTTTTCCTCCCGAGTGAGACAGTAGGTTGCCCTTGGCTTCACACATACGCCTCCTCGGGATTGTTCTAAAAATAGCTCCTCACGGTTAGTCAGGATCTTCAAATCAAGTCTAGACTTGATGTTGTCCTTAGTCTTAGAGTCATCCAACACTGTGTGGATGATGTTATCGAAAAAGTTCTTCTCACAGTGCATGACATCTAGATTGTGACGAATCAAGTTTGTGGACCAATAGGGAAGTTTCCAAAATATGCTATTCCTCAACCAATTATGATTCGTATTAAAACCCAATAGCTTTTTCACTTTGGCCCCAAAACCAACATCTCCAAGTCCCTCAACAATTTCCCTCATTTCGTTGCCCATTTTCCTGAGAATAGGCGCTTCTAGTGACTTTTGCCCTTTTTTGAATGAATTCTTGTCATACCGCCACCTATGATGTTCGGGCAAAAAACGACGATGGCAATCGAACCAACACTGTTTACCGCCATTCTGCAACATAAACGATTTCGTGTCTCCCATGCAATAAGGACATGCTAACTTCCCGTGCGTACTCCACTGAGACAACATTCCATACGCTAGAAAATCGCTAATCGTCCACATCAAGGCCGTTCGTAACTAAAAGTTTTCCTTCCTCGAGCTATCAAACGTCTCCAAACCCGTGCTCCATAAATCATTAAGCTCATCGATTAGTGGTCTAAGATAAACATTCAAGTTCTTCCCGGGACTATGTGGACCATAAATGATAAGGCTAAAAAATATGAACTCCTGCCTCATGCAAAGATCGGGAGGGAGGTTATATGGGGTTACCATCACTGGCCAACAAGAGTAATTCTTCCCAGATGTGCCATACGGTGTGAATCCATCCGTACACAAACCGAGTCGTACGTTCCTAGGCTCAACTGCAAAATCCAGATGCGTTCGATCAAAGTGTCGCCATGCCTCACTTGAAGATGGGTGAATCATTCGATCCGTAGCTTCTCGACACTTCAAATGCCAAGTCATATGCTTTGTAGTGCCTACGGTATAATATAACCTCTGAAGACGAGGACCTAGGGGTAAATACCACAAATACTTCTTCGCAACCTTCGATTTCCTACCAGACTCGTATCTATCTTCCTTGCATATCGAGCATTTTAGGAAGTCTGTACTCGCCGCAAACCCGTAGAACAGAAAACACTGATTTGTGCACGCATCGATCTTCACGTACCCTAACCCCAAGGTTCCCAGCATCTTATGCATCCCGTTCGTGTCTTGAGGTAACAACTTCTCAATCTCTGGGTCGAACCCATCTTTAGAAATCTTAAAAAATTGTCAGACATGATGTTACTCGCCTTGTGAATGGTTTTGTAATTCAACCACTCTCCAACCCACTGCAGGACGGTTTTGCTCTTCTTAGGGTGCATCTTCACCTGACCTAGACGCAACAAGTCGTAGAAAGCTCTCGCATCGGGATTCGGATCCTCATTACGCACATCGTCCTCTTCAAATCGGCCTCCATATGCATCCACAACCATATGTCTAAACGAATCATTAGCACGAACAGGGTTGTCGGGAATATTGGCGTGTGATGGGCCGGGAGGTTCGTCGATAAAGGTTATAGTAGTCGTGGTAAACTTCTCTCAATATCCTGACTTATGAAGATGATCACGATCTTGGAATCGATCAAAAAACTTTGAATTGTTACATTTTTTGCACGGGCACCTAATACGTCCCCCTAAATCTAAATAGGCATCTTGTCACGAAACAAATTCTATGAATGTGCGAACCCCGACCACAAAACTATCTTGCAAATAACCATTGCTCTCGAATCTATCATACATCCAATTTCTATCTGCTTGATAGTCCATTATTTATCTAAGTTGTAAATTTTAAAGGAAATAATTAATTACAATTAATATTACAACCAATTAGCAATTAACAATTTAACACGTAACAATTATCATGCACAATAAGGTTGTAGAGTGATAAATTGATCAACTTACTTCTTGAAGCGTGAAAAAAAGATCTTCAAGAATCTTGTGTCCACTACGAGCACCCCCGATGCGTTTACGACACTATCTAGCAACAAATGAATAAACAAGTTAACATATCATACCAAATTTTAGTATTGAAAAACATATTAGACAATCTAAATGAAAAAATGAGAATACCTTAAGAAATTGTGAAGATTGTTGTGAATTATGAAAGTAAGGGAAATGGTATTTATAGTTGAAAATCTGGCAGCTCGTGACCGCCTAGCGAATGCCAACTAGCCGTTGTCATTCGTGACCGCCTGGCGGTGGCGAATGCCAACTAGCCGTTGGGTTTCGTGACCGCCCGACGGTCTTTAAATATTTCGTGACCGCCCGACGGTCTTTAAATATTTCGTGACCGCCAGACGGTCATGAAAGAGGGTCTTTTGTGACCGCTGGGCGGTCGCGAAATATTTAGTGACCGTGAGGCAGTCACGAAAGAGGGTCTTCCGTGACCACCGAGCGGTCACTAATAGTATTCATATAAAGTTTTTGGAATTTATGAAACGATTTTGATGTATTTATACTTTTTAACAGCAAATCTCATTATTACATGTTAATTGAATTAATAAATTAGTACTACACTAGTAATTAACTTATCAAAATAATAGATTAGATGTGATTAGGCGAGTTATGAACGAATAACCTATTTTATGTTCTACAACTAATAATCATATATACCAAGTTTTTTTAGTTGTTATATGTGATTATGTAATAAAACCCTATAATTTACTTAGTAGTAACTATTTTATCAATTTAATAAACAACACACCTTAAATAAACAAACGAAAATAAAAAAAAAAGTTGAATGAAGGTTATTCGTGACCGCCCAACGGTCACGAATAAGGGTCTTTCGTGACCGGCGGGCGGTCACAAATAATATTCATAAAAACAAAATTAATTTTATGGAGCGATCTTGTTGTGTTTATGATTTCTAGCCATAAATTTCATTACTACGTGTGAATTAAAGTAATAAATTAGTACAACATTAGTAATTAACATACTAAAATAGTAGAATAGATGTGATTAGGCGAGTTATGAACGAATAAACCTATTTTATGTTCTACCACTAATCATCATATATACCAAGTTGTTTAGATGTTATATGCGATTTTGTGATAAAACCTTATAATTAACTTAGTATTAACTATTTTATCAATTTAATAAACAACGCACCTTAAATAACCAAACGAAAATCAAAAAACGTTGAATGAAGCGGTCACGAATAAGAGTCTTTCGTGACCGCTGGGCGGTCACGAAGCATATGGGGTGACCGCCTCGCGGTCACAAATGATCCCTCGTGACCGCCAGGCGGTCGCGGATGATATCGTGACCGCTGGGCGGTCACAAAATGTAAAAAAACTTGAAAATTCAAATATTTCGGATCGGGGGGGGGGGGGGGGGATTCAAATTTTCCGAAAATTCAAATTTTCACCAAAATTATATATATACCCACCATTCCACACTAATTTTCACCACACTCAAATTATCTTCTCTAAAAAACCTAACACTTTTTCTTCATTTCTTCATTTCCCAAATCCAAAACAAAAACACCAACAGTTTTTTTTTCTTCTCTTTCCTTTCCCTATATCCCCAAAAACAAAATACCAACTATCTTATTCTCTTTTTTTCTTTTTTTATATGGCAATATAAAAACCGAAAGTTTTTTTTCTTAAATGATGTTATATATCAAAAAATCGACCAACCATACATTCTATTCGCAAAAAGAAAATATATTCCGATAAATTACCAGAATTTTTTTTTATTTCGTTGAGTGGTATTCGTGACCGTCGGGCGATCACAGATGGTTTGAATGTTATCCGTGACCGACGGGCGGTCACAGATGGTTTGAATGTTATCCGTGACCGCCGGGCGGTCACGAATGACCCAGGAAGCATCCGTGACCACCAAGCGGTCACGGATGACCCTGACATAATTGGTGACCGCCGAGCGGTCACGGTGGTGCTCGTGACCGCCGGGCGGTCACGGACACGGTCACGGATGACCCCTGGGTCATCCGTGACCGCCTGTTGGTCACGGTGGAGGTCATGATCGTCGGGCGGTCATGGATGTATGTCGTGACCGCTTAGCGGTCACGAATGACCTCCGCGACCGTCAAGCTCGCTGGGCGGTCGCCGAAAGGGCTTCCGCGATGATCGGCGACCGCCCAGCGGTCGCGGATGACCATCGGCAACTGCCCAAAGGTCATTCGCGATCGCCCGGGCGGTCGCGAATGACCCATTTTTGTGTAGTGTTTGTAAACTTCGATGTAATAAAAGTGCCTTTTTTTGATGACATTGCTATAAAGTTGAGATCTTATTTCTTCGACGGGATTTTTTTTTATTTTTGTGTCAAGTGGGATGCAATAATCGGTTTCCCAGATTGTTTCCTCTTATATGCACTACCAAAAAAAATTCATTTAATATGACGAAAAAAATGTCTCAACGAGCTATAAATCATCATTTAAAGCTTTTGTAATGAAAAGCTACAATATGAGATTCGTCATTTGAGGACTGCCAAAATAGGGTTATCGTGACGAAAATCCATTCATTGCAAAACCTTCACGAAAAGCTACACCAACAACATGAACATATATAAAATGATATTTTTCTATTGCAACAGATACAATAACTCAAAACTACACTTGATACGAGGAGACATACGAATAAAAATTTGAACTTTGGAGATGCTTCACAAGATATATCTACCAAAATCAAGAAAACCTTTATCCGTCGAAATAGATATGCATGTTCTAGTTTATAAACTACAGAAAAATCTCAAGTGTGGAACCTAAAAGTGGAATCTGACAAGTTCATACATGCATGTTGTATATGCAAACTCATAGATTCAAGACCAAACTGTTTGTCAAACTACGAGAATGCACAACCTTCTATTAAATTATTATCACACGATATCCCAAGCTAGAGCTATTGAGAAGTGAAGGAACAACACACTTGCTTCTATTAAAAAAACAAACAAACAAAAAGTTCCAAAATATATCAACAAAAAAGTGCACTTAGCATGTAAGTACCAACGTATGCTAAGGCATTCTCATCGTATACTCATACATACACTTCCCACCTATACACCACCAAGTGTGACACACTATATCCGTCCACTTGTCCACACCAATCTACCAAATGACATCATTCCTAGCCACTTGGGATTTACCCATTCAACAAGCCATATCACACTTGTCAACTCTTATATATCACAAGAGCTCTTATAGAAAACAAAGAGGACACCTTCTCCAAAGGGGAGACACTACACTCTTACCACTCTCCTACTACATCCACTTTCATTAATACGACATTCTTACGTACACTTACCTCAACACAAAACACCTTACTTCAACATTACTACAATGTATTCAATATCCAAACTATACGCAAACTGCAAATGACTTCCCTGTCGAGGGATACGTTGGCAACTTGAAATCTATCCAAGTTCAGTCGTAATCTCCAAAAACTCACCACTTTTCTCAGGTCGTGATTGACATTTCAAACAAATCTATTTGTTTTCTCTCATAAATCTAGCAAGCCGAAGAATCTGTATTATCAAGTACGATTAAGAAACAATATTGTACTATCAACTAAGATCTCGAACATCATTCACAAAATTCGGCGCTTTTGAATTCTTGACTAAAAATGAAATTTTAAATTCGTCCATAGAAATGTTCATGTAGCGGCTCATAACCTAGCCGTGCGGACGAATATCTTTTGACCGGTCAAGAGTAATCCTTTTTTGCAACCTCTCCCGTAAATAATTTTTGTAACGAGAGTTTTTCTTACGTGGACTTCGTCAACTTCATCTAACTAATGGAAGTTGTTATGCTTAAAAAGAAACTTAAATGATTCCAAAATATACATTCAACTGTTTCTAAACTTCTATCACTACATATTTATGTTTAATTAATTTTGACGACAACATTTTAATATAGATGTTATGTATGATATCTATTATCCTTTTACAATGCACAGGTTTACGGTTCTATGACTTTTAAAGTATTAGAATTTTTATTGATTGCTAAAAGTGACGTCCATGATCAAATAAATTTTACTTTTTAAATAATCTTCTTATTGATAAGAAAGATTTCGCGCCTTTTGGGCGGGTCACCATGGGTCATGATTCACGATGATTGTTTTGGGCCTGTTGGGTTTTGTCACCTGTTAATATTGTGTTCCCAGATTAGGGCGCGAACGATGAGACTTGGTGTGTTTGAGTAAGGCCATATGGATATGGGCTTTTTTCGGATTTAGGAATAGAAAAAAACTTTTATTTTAAATTCTGGGATGTACTAATTTAATCGTGTTTCTGTGCAAATTGCAATTGCCATATAATGATCTATTGTTGCAATTAGGTATCATTTTAGAATTACATAGCTAGCAAAAGAGCAGGGTTTGTTATGCTACTAGGTTGCTGGGAATCGTCCTGCCTAGGTAGAACTTATCACAGTTCGGTGCAAGAATATGCACGTGCAAGTGCAACATCATAGTTTTTGACTTATTATTTCCAAATGACAATGTTTATATATTACACAGCTTACATGATGCAAATTATATGTCACTAAAAGCATAAGTTTAGTAAATGATGATAAATACGTTAACATGCATCAAGCTACTAAGCTCGGCTGTTTACAAAACTTTGTAAACACTTGTCTGGGTCGCAAAAGGTATGCACTTTGAATCCACAAAACTTTTATACGAGGGTGGACTAGTTTTTGAAAAGTGAATCTCCTCACTTGTATGTAAATTGAAATAATAAATTGGTGTGGGTTTAACTTTTTATTATTATTATTATTTTTTTAATGATGTGCGAATCTGCAGTTGAGTTATTAAAAATCTTCAATTTGATCTCAAACTTACAAATACAACTGGCGGCTAAATATTTATTTGTTTACTTATATAATAAAAATATTTTAACTCCGTACGAACAAACAATATATATAATTACAATGTGAAATATATATATATATATATAATAATAACAACCAGAACGATATAAAGAGTAGGATTTCCGAGCTCTCCAGTTTCATGGGGAAGGGAACAACTCTTGTTTTCTATTGTCACGGGAAATACATTAAATTTAGTGTACTTGGTGCGTAACCGAGAGGTGATACGAATACAGATTCTAATTCAATTATTTACGCTATGATCATACGAACATTCTTTTCAAACTAGACTAGATAACATTACCGGACGAATTTTTTATATAACAATGAAATTTATAAACTTTGTGACTATAATTACATCATGCTATCCAAAACATTATATATGATATTATGTATACAATCCAGCTAGCCCCAGCTAGGTAAATTTCGCAAACCGATATATGTACATATATGTACGTATAGTCCAACAAGAATTGTATTGACCCTGAAAACATAAAATGCTTTAAGCAATTTAAAATTAGATTTTGCATTCGATGTCTAGATTGATAGATGATAGGACTATCTTGATAGATTTATGTAGAAACTATGTTGCACGGACACAGAAACGGGTAGGACACGGACACGGCAACACGGACACAGGGACACGGCTTTCTTAAAAAAACTCGACACGGCCGGGACACGGTTGTACTTTTTTATTATTAAAAAATATTAAATATCAGTAAAACTTATAAATTAACATCTCTAAATCCAAGTTAAAATTCATAACATACTTAAATTCAAATAAAATGATCACTTATCACTCACTAATTAATAACAAAAAAATAGTTCAAATCAAACACTTGCTTAAATTTAACTATCATTGTCAAGCATAAGTACAAACCAAAATAAATTAGTAATAATACTAAAAAACATACATACTACTAAAATCAAATCATGCATTAATTGAAAATTGTTTAAGTTTAGACCTTTTGCTTAGTATTTAAGTTTTAACAATTTATTTTCTAACTCTTTTATCTTGTATTTGTCAATTTATAATATGATTTTAAATAAATTTTAGAACACAAACAATTAAAATATATAATTTCTCTTGAACAAGTCTAAAACATGTTGGACACACTCTTATTATGTATCGGACACGGCACACTCAAGTATCAGACACGGCATGCTCAAGTGTCGGACACGGGTCTCGAATAAATTTTTATTTATTTTAATTGAGACACGCCAAGTGGCGTGTCCGATACGTGTTGGAGGAGTGTCAGACGAGTGTCTATGTCGGATACGTGTCGGACACGGACACGGACACGGACACGGCTGATGTTTTGAAGTGTCGGTGCATCATAGTGTAGAAATTAGAGCCCCTCATATTTCCACTAAAAGGCTTTTTAGCGGAAATACGAGGGAGCTCTAATTTCTACATGGTATCAGAGCCTACCCCAGCTAATGTTGGGCTTGCCTATCTATTTTTCTCATGTGTAGTACCGGTTCGGTATTGTCCCGATCTACACGTGAGGGGGCCGTGTTGAATTTCTTATCCCACATTGGTTGGGAACTACCCTGGGCTAACTGTATATTAATACGTTCCACTCTCCCTCTTATAAGGCCTTTTAGGGGGAAATATGAGAGGTCTCTAATTTCTACAATTTCATAAGAAATACTTTGAATTGATTGAACTGACTATATTATTATTACATAATGCATTATTTTGCTAGATCTTATAGAATTTAGAGCCATTCCCGTGAATTTGCAGATTCTCATGAAACTATGCTCCAAAATCTTCAATCAAGATTTAATTTCATCACGAATACGCCATGCAGATTGATTTTCAACCACGTAAATGTTAGATTAATCTTTTATTTGTCCTTGAAACCTCAGCAGGAGTTGAAAATAATTAATAAGTAATTTACATAGAAATATGGTTTCTTGTTATTTCATTCGAGAAATTATTGTTAGTTATAACATCCATTGACTACTGAACATGTCCACAATAAATTATATAAATTGATCTGTCAATGAACACATAACTAATTACGCGATTGAGAGGAAATATCTTATGGCCCTTATTTAATTGCGCAATCAGGTATACTCCCATTTTACTATTTTTGAAATTATAAAATATTCTTATATTCACTAATAGAAAAAAGTATATATATTCACAGCATGCGCTTTTCACTATTATAATGCAGGCTTATATGACGCCGAAAGAACTTTATTTGAGTAAATATCATAATTTTGAAATATTTTCATTCAGATAACAATGTCTATTATATTAGTACCGAGTGTGAATTAAATTAAAGCACATATATATATATATATATATGTGTGTGTGTGTGTGTGTGTGTGTGAATTAGTTCAAAAGAATTTATTTTGGTAAATGAAGGTGTGAAATATAAGATATAATGTTTACCGGGTGGGAGAAAAAAGGCTCCAATAATCATAATGCTAAACATGTGCTCATAATTTACGCACAATGCCAATTAATAAGAAAAATAACAAGTTTATTAATCATGAGTTCATTCTACAAATGTCTCAGGGAGTTGAGCTTGTGACAACAATTGGACTCCTAACTATATGTTTACCACTTAACTCAACCCAAATTAGTGAACCATACACCAAATCATCCTTCTCAATTGATCCCTCTATTCTCAGTGTATAGTTTTTCTTTTCATACTTGTGATAAAATTCCAACCTTTCAGGAACTACACTAACTTTTAGCCCTTCTAATCCTGTCACTTCCGCAATGTAGGCCGAAAATCCGTCTCCAACGTTTGTCACAGTTCTCCGAAACTCTTTCGCTGTCTTACCCGAAGAACTAGTGTCGTTCAGGTTGAAGTAGGCAATGAACGATGGATAATTCAAGTCGAGCGATGGATTGGAGCATTCATAGGAAGTGGACCTCGTGATCGTTTTCACCTGATTCGTGGTGAAGTTCAATGCACAAAGAAGATTGATATAATCTCCTACGTACGCGTCGTATATCAGTCCAGGGTCTAATGCCTTGTTAGGATCGATATGTCCGGCTCGTATATCAGTCCAGGGTCTAATGCCTTGTTAGGATCGATATGTCCGGCTCCCATTGCCAAGGGTGTGGCGGGTCCATTATGAAGCCCGATATCTTTGATGGGGCTATTAGTATTGTCGAGTACGTAGGCAGTCGTCATTATGGCCGACCGAATGGCCGTAGGGCTCCAATCGGGGTGCGCTCCTTTTAACAGGGCAGCCACTCCGGCCGCGTGTGGACACGCCATTGATGTCCCCGATATAACGTTAAAGTTACTATACAAGTGTCGCGAATTTATATCCTCCACGAGTAAATTTGTGGGCCACGATGCTAGAATCAAGTCACCAGGAGCCATAATGTCGGGTTTAAGTACAACCGGACAACTTTGGGACGGCCCCCTTGAGCCGTAGCTCGCAACTTTTGGAGCCGGGGTTGAGCCAAATCGCGTTTCTTCAAACTTTATCACCGCTTTAAGCTCGTTACCATGTTTCAAGTAGTCTAAAATTTTGTGACCGTCCTCGAGTGTTAGAAAAACAGCCGGAAACGAACTTTGTATGAAGAAGGCTAAATCCGTGTTGTTGGAGATGAACACACCACCAACGAGTTTGGCGTTCCTCGCGTTGAAAAGCTGAGAACTTAACGTGTCGTTCGTGTCCACACACACAACAATTTTGCGTCCAACTGTCTTGAATGAGTTCTCATTTTCACATGCGTCGATTAAAACGATTGGAAATTCAACCGAGGAAACATTTCCAGGATACATAGATAGCCCTGTAGCTGAAATTTCATTGTCAACAATTAAGGTTGCTAGAAATTCTCTATCAGTAGTACCAGCAGCCACATTGAGAACCCATGGCGATCCATTATGCAAACTCTCATTGTACGACCCTTCGTTTCCCGATGAAGTCGAGACAAAAATGCCCTGCTCCATAGCTGCGAATGTCGCTATAGCAACAACATCTTCGTACAAAGGAACACCGTCTAATCCCAACGACAACGACAAGACATCAACTCCATCCGTTATTGCTTGATCGATGGCTGCCAGGATGTCGGAAACATAAGCCCCTTCGTCCCACAACGCTTTGTAAACGGCCACACGAGCCATTGGCGCCATGCCACTAGCCGTGCCCGTTGCATATCCGAAAAAAGATGCACCATCCACATAACTACCCGCAGCCGTGGAGGAGGTATGGGTCCCGTGTCCATCCGTGTCTCGTGCGGAATTCATGGCAATGGTCAAGTTGGGAAACTTAGCAAGTAAGCCTTTGTTGAAGTAACGTGCGCCAATGAGTTTTTTGTTGCACATGGAGGAATTGAACTGTGTTAGGATCTAAGATCCTAACGGGTTTTGTTCTACTTCGAGTGAGAACGAAACTCCTAAGAATGGAGATGAGAAGCTAGAATTTAACTAGAAACTATTTAATTAATTTTCTTCTTAACAATAATGATTACAAGACCTTACATAAATAGTAAATGTAAATAACTTCTAAGACCAACTAACACCACTACTCCACTAAAGCACTAACTTAAATACTACATTATACTAATATTATAAAACACAATAAATATGTAATAATAAAATATAATAACTTAATGAGGTCCATAACATTCCCTTCCGCTTGAAAGTGGCCTTGTCCTCAAGGCCAGAAAGTGAAAGAACTTTGCTTGGAAACAATTGAAATAAAAAGCCCTTTCATGCAAATTCCCTTACCACTGATGCAAATTGGTAACCACTTATCTCCTGCTCTCTTCTCCCGCACAGTGAATACCCTCCTTTTTTTCTTTTTTTTTTTATGATTATAATGGAGGACTATGGGTGTTCCAGCTGCTTCTTGCACTTCACGAAAGTGACAAAATCTCTTCCTCTTCTTCCAGTCAAGCAGTTCATGCCCTCGACTATTTTTCAGTTGGTATGATGACAACGACACTAACGTTATAACAAAGTAATATGGATCTGAGATGGGCTCATTTTTAACTGATAGTGCAATTGTAGGCAATGAAAGTTTGAAGGTGTTGACTAACTTAGGTTTCTGGGTAGGAACCAAGAGAAGTATATTAGTTGGGAAAATGTCATCATGAAATGGTGGTTGGGATTGTGGTGGTGGATTGTGAATTGGAATTTGGATTTGGTATGGAATTTTGTTAAATGATGAAGGAAGAAATGCATGTGTTGGCAGAACTTCAGGCCGATGGTCGAGGTGGTGAATTCCGGTGGTGAGTAACTTGACTGTGTCGATAGAAATGGCAGGTGACTTGGAGGGTGACATAGGTGGAGCTGGTGGCGGTGGAGCCGACGTCGAGGTCAATCGATTGAAAGTCGTGGTCGTTGCCTTGCAAACAACCGATTGGAGATGCATATCGGTAAGAAAACTCTGAAATTCTTCAAGAAATTGGCGACGTTCAACGCGAATTTCTTCTATTTCATGTTGAACAAGTCGAAGAATTTTCGTCGTTGATGGAGGTGACGATGAGGATGATAACGATTGCGTTGGTGTGGATTGGCGAGGCTTTGGCGAGTTCAAGAATGAAAGCACCATTGTTAGGATCTAAGATCCTAACGGGTTTTGTTCTACTTCGAGTGAGAACGAAACTCCTAAGAATGGAGATGAGAAGCTAGAATTTAACTAGAAACTATTTAATTAATTTTCTTCTTAACAATAATGATTACAAGACCTTACATAAATAGTAAATGTAAATAACTTCTAAGACCAACTAACACCACTACTCCACTAAAGCACTAACTTAAATACTACATTATACTAATATTATAAAACACAATAAATATGTAATAATAAAATATAATAACTTAATGAGGTCCATAACAAACTGAGTACCACTTTCACATATTCCCTTCCATCTTAATGGAACTTCGGACATTTCGTCGTCGTTGAAGCTTTTACTCTCTGGCCAAACACCGGTGTCCACGACACCGATTATCATGTCTTTGCCATAGTTTGAGACGGGCCAAGCTCCATGGTCGGAATTAAGGCCTAGGAATTGGTAGGAGTGGGTCGTATCGACCTTAACCGTCGTGTCTTTAATCGAGGAAACATACCCCGGTGAATTCTTGATGGCTTCGAATTCGGAGGGCGAGAGAACTGCACTGAATCCATTGATGGAATTTGTGTATGCATAAACAAGTTTAGAAGATGACAAAGAATTTTCATTTAGGTTTGATAGTGAGGAAAGAGTTGACGAGTACCAACTTTGGTGAGTAGAAAAGGCTTTGGGCATGGTAGATGAGTCCATATGGACTATGTAAGTATCAAACTCTGCAAAAATGGAAATGAAGTGTGGGACTGTGATAGAGAGAAGAAACAAACACAAAGACAGAATAGCCATGTTTTTTGTAATGAAAGATGAAAGATGGATGTTTGAGTACTAATTTGTCATAAGACAAATGCGCTTATATAGAGCAAAGAGGAGCATGTGAAGTCAATTTGTCCTCTTTCTTTATCTTATTCCTTTATTTTGTACACATTGTTTAAAAATTTAATCCATACACAGTAAGGGACCTCTTTGTTTTTGCCCATTAAGTTGAAAAAATTGCCATAACCTAAGATGTCAATCCACTACTTTGCACCATTGCCTGTAATGATAACATATAATCTTTGGAAATGATTCAACACAGTATCAAAATATTAAGTTTATATACCTTCATTCAAAAAAAAAATTAGTTCTTATTATTAGGACAACCTAAAACTATATTATATATTGACATGAAGATTTTTGCCTTTTGTTAACAGTGCTGAATTGTAGATGAAGCTCTATAATTCTACATGTGAAAAGTATGATTTTCACAGTAAGGGATCTCTGTTTTTGCCCATTAAGTTGGAAATGGATAAGGGAATGGAAATATCATATTGCCACCAAATAATATTTAAATTCACATACCAGAATTTGTGTAAGTTCGAATATTCAGGGGGGGGGGGGGGTCCCCTTAACCAACTTGGCTAGGTTTAAGGTAAAAATTATTGCATTTGATGGCATGAGTTATTTTTGTACATACCCTGCAAGCACGCCACAATCCCTATTTTAACTTTTAGGCGGTGCAACTTGCAATTAACTGATTAGCCCTCAATTTCTCGTGTGATTGAGCCAGGTACAAAAATTGGTAAGCTCGAATGAAATTTAAGGAGGAAAAAGAGACAAGATAAAGAATTCGAAAAGCTAATCCACATAATTCGTTTCTTAGCTAATTTATATAGTAACACTTAGAATTATAATGAGAGACCCTAATCTCACAGACACATTAATGTGTCTGTGAGTACAGACGAATAATTAGGATTTGAGAGACCCTAATCTCACAGACACATTAATGTGTCTGTGAGTACAGACGAATAATTAGGATTTCTATTAATTGCAATTAGCAATCTAGGTTCTTTTAGTTTTACGGATATGGCCCATTAATATCTAAAATCAATCTAAGCCCCAATGTAAACATGGAAACATAATATATAATAATATCTAAGTAACTAAATCACTTCCCATTCTATTTAATGCTTACACGGTAACAAAAAAGAAGGAAATAAACAAAACCTAAGGTGACACTAATTTCAGTCACCAAATCTCGCCAGCATCATCTTACAAATTTGTTTCTCGTAAGCTTTTCTTTTGACATTATTACCTATTATTTATAAGATGCTTTTCTTTGCAAATTATTATGCATTATTTAATTGATAAGATTTTGTACATGAAGTTGTATTTTTTTTTCAGATGGAAAATACAGAGATCGATAAAAACGCAATGCTTTCTTCTTTTTATTTTAAATCACATGTTGATGAATGGTGAATTTTTTTCATTTACAAAGAAAATAGTTATTTGCATCACCAATTTTAATATGCAATATATGACTGGAAGTTTTTTTTTTTAAACTAGGAGTATGATTGTGGAATGTTATTTTATTCTTTTATTTTTGTTTTTAGAAACAAGTTAGTTATTGGCTAGTGTACGTCTGTAAAATGTTGCAGGATAATTGCATATTTGGGAACATTCTTCTTGAACAAAATATTTGAAATATGAAACTTTTGCATTGATGTGAGGCCGGTATGGGCTGAAATCATTATTATAAGAGTTTATGGCTATATATATGTAAATTTGGAGAAGTATAGGAAAAAACTTGAAAATGGTATCACGTTCTCATCCAGTGGTAACTAATTTCCAAATTAAATTCTAAGCAACATAAAGTGTCTGTATAATTATACAGACTGTGAGATAAGTGTTTTCCAATTATAATCTACCATTTTCTTTAAATTTAACTTGGTAACTGGTACGGTTAATATTTCCTACTAAACATGACTAAATCGAGCTAGCTTGACAATGATTACTATTGGCTTTTGATATCCTGGACGGCAGATTTTATATGGAACAATGTTTTAATACTTAGGGAGTTAAGGTTTGTATATACTAAATACTAAAAAGGAGATAAAATATAATAGAGGGAACTGCAGTTCAACTTACAATACAAAAGTAAGATATAAGGTTACATCTTTTATTTATTTTTTGATAGATATGAATACACTAATTGACGAAAGGATAACCAAAGTCTTTGGTGTTTGCTTTAATCGAAGACCATGTCTCAACCTTAACTAATTAATTATTAAATTACTTATTAAGTACACTGATCTGCCAAGTGATGTAGCTTATAGTACTAAAACACTTACTCATAGACTGTTAAACTGAGAAACAAAAGGTTTCAAATATATAATTTAGTATGAACTGATTAACTGAGTAGTTCATGCACTCTTTCAATTGAAGGATTTTGTCCTTCCAGATCACAAACAATTTTATTGGAAATTCAGAAACACTTTTTTTGGCACGTATGGAATGCCAGAAACTTGTGCATTTCGAGCAACAATCATCCCCAAACAGGAATGGTAGGAGCCACAACAATAGGACTCCTCACTGTGTGCTTGCCACTGTCCTCAACCCAAATTACTGAACCAAATGTAACTCCTCCAGCACTGCCACTGGTATACTTTATGGTCAGTGTATAACTTTGCTTCTCATATTTCTTGCCGAAAGTCAACGTCTTTGGGTAGACGCTAACAACGGAGCCTTTCGGTGCCGTCACATGAGCCTTATACGAAGCCACATCGTCCCCGACATTTGTAACGGTCCTCGTAAACGTTTGGCGAAGCAAAATACTTGTACCCGAAGTGGTATTGTATAAAGCTATAAACGACGGATAATTCAAATCTGCAGATTCGTTTTGACATCCGAAGCTTGATCGTGTAATAGTGAATATTTGTTCCGGGGTAAAGTTCATAGTGCACAAGAGATTCACATAATCTTGTGGAGTAGCGTCATAGATGAGTCCAGGATGAAGAGCCGCATTTGGATTAACATGTCCTGCTCCCATAGCTAGAGGTGTCGCGGCGTCATAGTTAAAGAATGAGTCTCGAATGGGACTATTGGTATTATCCAAAGGATTTGCGGTGGTCATCATTGCAGATCGAATGGCTGCTGGGCTCCATTCTGGGTGAGCACCTCTAAGAAGTGTAGCAATCCCTGCTGCATGAGGACAAGCCATAGACGTACCGGAGACCATAACATAATCACTTGCTAAACCAATATTCGAGCCAATATAAGCCATTGATGTATCTGGAATCCAAGATGCTAAGACTAACGTCCCTGGCGCCATAATGTCTGGTTTTAGAATGCTTGGATAGCTTGGCGCAGGGCCTCTTGAGGTGTACTCAGCCACAAACGGAGCGGGCTTAGTCCCAACAAGCGTTTGTTGAAACTTGATGCTGGCAAGTGGCTTCTCGTTTGTCTTAACGTAATCCAACACAATTTGTGCATCCTTCGTGCTGATCACCACACCTGGATATGCGAAGTCAGTAAATTCAAATACCTCAGTATCATCTGAGATATAGATTGCAGCAGCTGCATTTGATTGTGCTATATAGGGCATTTGAGAAAAGGGTAAGTTGTTTTCGCATATGACTATCTCGTATCCAACGCTGGCTAACGCCTCTTTCGAATTGCAAGACGAAAATGTTTTATTGTAAACGAGAGGTAAATCTTCCACAACGGCTGATGCAGGGAACACAGTCCAACCAGTTATAGTTATGCCATTTCCAAGAATCAAGGAACCTGCAAAGGAACGGTCGATAGAACCAGCCGCAACAGTCAATGCCCATGGAATACCGTTATGCAAGCTTCCAATTTGGCCTTCGTTACCAGCTGAACACGAAACGAAAATGCCTTTCTCCATGGCCCCAAAAGAACCTATGGCAATAGGATCTTTGTACAAAGGAAATTCATCAAATCCCATTGATATGGAGATTACGTCAACCTCATCTGCAACCGCCTGATCCATACCAGCAAGAACGTCAGAAGCGAATCCACCTTCGTCCCAGAGTACCTTATACATGGCCACCCTAGCCCGAGGTGCGATTCCTCTTGCAGTACCCGAAGCATAACCGAAAAATGAAGCTCCTTCAACGTAATTTCCTGCAGCAGTCGATGAGGTATGCGTACCGTGCCCTTCCGTGTCCCTCCCAGAGTCCATGCTAATGGTTACATTAGGATATGCAGATCTAAGTCCCTTATTGAAGTACCGGACGCCAATGAGTTTCTTGTTACACAACGACGAATTGAATTCTTGTCCCGCCTCGCATATTCCCTTCCACCTTGCAGGAACTTCGGTCATTCCATCGTCATTGTAGCTTTTACTTTCGGGCCACACGCCAGTGTCTATAACACCAACGATCACGTCTTTGCCATAATCAGACGCCGGCCATAATCCTGTGGTCGGATTTAGAGAAAGGAATTTGTACGTGTGAGTGGTGTCGAGTTTCACTTTTCTGTCACTATACGCTGAGACGAATCCAGGTGCGTTCTTCAAGGCTTGTAGTTCATCTTCGGACAACACGGCGCTGAATCCATGTAATGCGTTGTCGTAAGTATAAACTAGCCTTGGGGGATTCTCGTGTTGGTCGACAGAATTCGTGCTCGCGGATTTTAGAGAATTTAAGGTGTGGGAGTACCAGTGATTGTGGTTAGAAAAAGCCTTAGGCATGAGAGATTTGTTCATGTGAACAATGTAGCTGGACCTCTGCCCCAAAGCCAAAGTGGCATGAAGAAGAAATAGCGCAGAGAGGAACATAAGTGTTACTTTTTTGGACTCCATGTTCTAAAAAACTTTGTTGTTTGATCATATTATTGTTTCATTAGTTTCTATTTATAGACAAAAGTTAAGGTTATTTTACTAAATTGATTGTAGTTATCTGTGCCATTAAGGACAATGAAAGTAGTCTCAAAATGTAACAAGTTGTGACGCCCTGAGACGGCCTTGTGCTATATTGTTAATTGTGAGTTGTGACCTTTGTTTTTAGTACACTTTCTTGGTTTAATCTGCTAGCTGTGACGAATAAATCTATGTGAAATTCAACAATTGGGATTATAAATGAATATACCATTTTATAATAAGTCTCTTGAACCATTGGAAGGTTGAAGCAGATAATGTTACAGAGCATTCTGTCTTCTAATTTTTATACTATAATTTGATTTGATTGAATATATGAAGGTACTTAGTTTTCATCGAATATTTAACTGTGAAACTATTTGCATGGCAGGTATATAAGAACAGGATATGCGATATGGGAAAACTAGAGAAACAAATAAACTCCTACAGACATTTGGCCAAATAATAAAGGGATAAATGCATTAAATCCCTGAACTATGCACGTTTTTGCGATGCCATCCTTAAACAAAATAAATAAGCGGTTTGCCCCTTAAGTTATACAATTCTGTTCGATTTGTCCCTTCACCGAAAACCACCGAATATTCCTCGAAATAGTCCATTCTCGTGCGAGTCACGTGAGTGTCATAGGGGTATTTTCGGTATGAAAGTTGGTGTTAATAGTTAAAGGATTTTCCCCTTGAAACTATGCTCTACTATGCGATTTGCCCCTTGAACTATGTTAACATACCGCCGTACTCCTCTTCCTCCTCCGCCGTACTCCTCCTCCTCCTACTCGTTGTCACCGCCACCACAACCTCCGCCGTAATGAACAATGACCCAAACTCCGATCACGAAGAGCTCGAAACCACACTCGAAGCCCTCCACAGCCACGGTTACACTCTCTTCACCAACGCCATCACCACCTCCGGCCTCCATTACCAACTCCGGTCTCCATTACCAACTCCGACCTGCATCACCACCTCCGACCTCCATCACCAGCTCCGATCTTCATCACCACTTTCTTCACCAACGTCAACGGCTACACTTGGTTTGAATATACAGCACCAACAACCTGTTTTGGGTGGCGAGTCGGGTCGGTTCTTGCCGGTGGAATCTCCGGCTCCTTAATCTTGGAATATTCCGGAAGAGGTGGTGATGGAGGTCGGAGGTGGTGATGGTGTTGGTAAAGAGAGTGTAGTCGTGGCTGCGGAGGGCTTCGAGTGTGGTTTCGAGCTCTTCGTGATCGAAGTTTCGGTCATTGTTGATTACGGCGGAGGTTGTGGTGGCAGTGACGATGAGGAGTACGACGGAGAGGAGGAGGAGTACGACGGTATGTTAACATAGTTCAGGGGGCAAATTGCAAAGTGGAACATAGTTTTAGGGGGGAAATCCTTCAACTCTTTACACCAACTTTCGTACCGAAATACCCCTCTCACACTCACGTGACTCGCACTAGAATAGAATATTTCGAGAAATATTCGGTAGTTTCCGGCGAAGAGGCAAATCGAACATAATAGTATAGTTTAATGGGCAAACCGCTTATTTATTTTGTTTAAGGATGACTTCGCAAAAACGTACATAGTTCGGGGGTTTGATCCATTTATCCCAATAACAAACTATATAGAACTAATTTATTTATTTACTTCAGCCTCAAACTTTTTGTTTTCTCCATAGAGAGTGAAGTCATCAAGTCCTTAATAATTTCCTCATAAGCTAAATTAGTCACCTCTAATCATGAGATTACAAATAACATGTATAGGACAGACTGTCAATTACGGAAGGGCAAAGCTCTATGTGTTTACATAAAATTATAATTAGAGTTTGGTCGATGCAACTCAAATTTATCTCTTTATTCTGAACCGTTTTCATGAGTGTGAAAGAGAAAATTGTGACGTTATTAGATGATGGGAATTTTGCAAAGTTGGTCCTTTATAGTATTCATTTTTCAAAATTGGTCATTTAAAGTGCAAATGACCGTTTTTACTTTTTTATTCATTTACCATTACTTATTTATATCTGAAATTAATTTATAAATTTTAAATTAAATTTCAAAATAATAAAAATATTTGGGCGTGAGAGTAGTTTTATAAAATATTTGGATAGAAAATACAAAATAAAAGCTGAGACTCGAAGTCACATGTTCGGCACATGTCAAATTCCGGGCAATAAAGGAATATTCCCTCGCCGGAGGACCAAGTTTGAAACTCGGTTACTTTAGAGGACTAAAAATGGTCATTTGCACTTTAAAGAACCAATTTTAAAAAGTGGACACTATAAAGGACCAACTTTACAAAATTTTCAATGATAATATTATCATGTATGCGAGGAAAAAAAATAAGCATGCAGGCCCTAGAGATCGGCCCCTTCGCTATGTCCGACCAGATGACCCCCGGAGCTACGGAATTCGTACCGCCGGACATCGACATGGCTAATACACGCAATCAGAAAAGAGGCCGCCGGGAAGAAGGGACCTATTTCACCTTTTGCGCCCAACAAAAGGAGCAAGAAAAACCGGAGGAAACGAAGAGAACGTCACAAACATATGCAAGTATGCTCCAGAAGAAATTGATCCACGTTAGGGTGGAGGACGACGATACCTCGGCAGAGGATGCCCTCATATTCGAAGTCCCAAAATCAGAGGAAATGCCGTACAAAGGAGTAATTTTTGCGCCAGAGATGCAATCCCTAATCGAAGAGCCGTGGAAGGATGCAATAATTGTTCGCATATTGGGGAGAACTTGGTATTATCCAGCGCTAGTGACAAAATTGGACACGATGTGGAAGCTTCGGAATGAATTCGAGATGATGGATTTAGGTAATGGATGCTTCTATTTGAGAGGTCTAAGTGCGGCAAACCGAGAAAAAATCTTAACAGAAGGGCCGTGGCAATTGGCGGGGAGTTTTCTCTCGATTCGGAAATGGGACCCATCATTCGACGCGGCCACGGATACCATTGATAGTGCGATTACGTGGATCAGAATTCTAAACCTCCCATGCCAATTCCTCCGTCGGGCGGTAATCAAGGCTCTTGCGAGGTTGATCGGAGATCCGATCAAAATCGACGGAAACACTTATAACGCCACGAGGGGAATATTTGCTCGAGTGTGTGTGCAAGTGAAAACGGATGTTCCACTAGAACAAGGGGTCAGGGTGAATGGAAAAGTATACCAAGTGCTATACGAAAATCTCCCGAATCTATGCCATAAGTGCGGGAAAATAAATCACACGACGTCGAAGTGTGAACTGGCGATGGATGAACAGATGGTTGAGAGCTCTTTATTAACCAAGGAGAATGAGAGAGTGCAGCCAAAAGAAAAAAATAAATCGGATTGGCTTGTCGAAATCGCCGGAACAAGAATTACGGCGAGTGGACGGAAGTGAAGCCACGCCATGGTTACATTGCAGAGGGGCGTTTCAAGAAGAATAACAATGGACTGGTGCATGATAAAAATAAAGGAAAGGAAAAGCAATTTCCTTCCAAGATTATTAGTAGTAATGCCACAGAACCGAGTAAAGAAAAACTTCCTTTAGGGATGCAACAAAAAAAGTCTCCTAATGTAACAGGGGGGAGAATCCTTCCTAGAAGTTTAAACCCACAAGGAAACAGGGGTGGAGGTCCAAAGAAATTACCTAATGCAACAGGTATGGTGAATAAAGTAAATAAGCCAAAATCTAAAGCCAAAGTGCAGGAAAAAAATTGGGTAAACTCCTTCGAAGTCTTGTCAAATTATACGGACTCGGAGAACACCCAAGGAGCAGAGGGGTTCCTACCATCACAAATTCAGCAAGCGACAAGCGAACAAGTTGATGGACGACGTGCGCATCGTGTTTCGACACGGGGGGATGATAGTAGCATGGCTGAGATACGTAACGAGAACACATCTCTTCTACGAACTCTCAAAGATATTACGAACACAAAAAGAGGAGAGGGTGATTCACATCATGAAAATACCCTCGCGAATATGGGAGGTCGAGACGAGGGTGTTCTTTATTCAGAGAACGGAGGAGTCGAGTTCATGGTGGATGAGAACGATGTTAAGCGTCTGGGAATTAAGGAGACAGATGACATTATTGCTAGAGTGTCTCCGTCAGATAGCAGTGAGATGGACGGGTTATCATACTGATAATCCGATTCATATGACGCATATTTTTAGATCATCGATGAAGATCATGTCATGGAATTGCCAAGGGGCGGGAAACGAAGGTTTTCGTAGAAACTTTCGAGAGTTGATTCGGGTGCATCAACCTAATATTGTATTCGTTTTGGAGACTAGAGTTGGTGAGGAAATTGCGAGGGGAATTATTACGCGGTTGGGATTCACTAATAATGTTATGGCGCTAACGTCGGGGAGGAATGGAGGAGTTTGGATGTTGTGGAACGAGGAAGAAGTGGATGTTGAGATTCTGTCCGTCGTAGCACATTCCATACATGCACGCATTCGGAGGCAAGATATGTCGGAATGGAGAGTGTCCGGGGTATACGCGCAACCGAGGCGAGTTGATAAGATTGAAGCCTTTGATTATTTGGTGCAGGAGGCTGAGAGTATGGATACACCGTGGCTCGTGACGGGGGATTTTAATGAGATAAGTCTAGCTAATGAAAGACAAGGGGGCAACATCACTAGCTTGAGCCGCCTTAATTTTTTCTCGAATTATATGCAACGATGCGGACTCGGGGATTTGGGATATCATGGTCCAGCCTTCACCTGGACAAATAAAAGGGATGTCGGAGGGAATATCATGGGTAGGATAGATAGAGCCCTCGCCAATCGAGCCTGGATCGAGATGTTTCCCGACAACAAAGTGGTGCATATCCCAAGGACTCACTCAGATCACAACCCGATTATCACCTATTGTAAGGGCGAAGCAACACGAAGAATAAATAGACCCTTTCATTTCGAAGCAATGTGGCTGCGAAATCCGGAGTGTGAGAGTCTATTAAAAGGGATATGGAAGTCGAAGCCGAAGATTTTAGAGGCGATCTATGACATACCGCATGTGCTTGGCCTGTGGAATAAAGCGAGGTTTGGAAAAATTTTTGAAAAGAAAAAGAAATTGATTGGACGACTAGAGGGAATTCAAAAATCCTCAAGTTATGGACATAGCACATACTTGCAAAACCTCGAGAAAAATTTTATTGCTGATTATAACGAAGTTTTGAAGCAAGAAGAAATTTTTTGGCTCCAAAAATCTCGGGTTAATTGGCTGCGAGAAGGGGACAGCAATACACGTTTCTTTCACCAATCGACTTTGGCGAGGAGAAGGAAAAATAAAATTGAGGCGCTGAAAATTGATGGGATTTGGGTTGATGATCAGGCTTGGCTTCAAAATCATGCGCGTATGTATTTTGAGAAGCTTTTTACAAGCAATGGAATGAGTAATACGAGTAGCAGTCGAGGGAGAAGGGGCGCATCACGATTCCAAGCAGTTTTGAATGATGAGGAGCAGCAATTACTTTGTAAAAATCTGGAAATTGATGAATTAAAGGAAGTAGTGTGGGCTTTAAATCCGATGAAAGCACCGGGGACGGACGGGATACAAGCGGTTGTGTATCAAGAAAATTGGAATTGGATGAAAGACTACTTTGCGAAAAAAGTGTTCGAGAAGAAGAGCTTCGACCCGCGAATTTGCGAGGCGTACCTTTGCCTTATCCCCAAGGTAAAGAAACCCGACTCCATCACGCAATTCCGGCCTATAGCACTCTGTAATGTACTATATAAGTTTATCACGAAGAGTATCACTATGAGGCTCAAAGGAATTATGCCGCGACTGATTTCCCCCACTCAATCGAGCTTTATAACGGGACGAAGCACGCAAGACAACATATTCCTTCTTCAAGAAATTCTACACTCCTTGCGCTCGAAGAAAAAGAATAAAACGGGAGAAATGATCATGAAACTTGATCTTGAAAAGGCGTATGATAAAGTCGAATGGAGCTTTCTTGAAGAAACGCTGAAATGGTTTGGCTTCCCCGACGCCTTGACCGAACTTATCATGTTTTGCGTTCGTAACGCAGCAACGAAGATACTTTGGAATGGAGCGCCCCTTGAGACTTTCCGACACTCATGCGGACTAAGGCAAGGGGATCCTCTCTCGCCGTATTTGTTCGTCATGTGTATAGAGAGATTGTCCTATAGAATTATGTAGGAAGTGGAAAATAAGAGATGGAGACCAGTGATACCGTGTAGAGGAGGCCCTCAAATCTCACATCTTTTTTTCGCCGACGACTTAATTTTAATGGGGAAGGCAACGACAACAAATGCGCATTCTATTGATAAGGTGATTAAGGAGTTGTGTGCAGCGTCGAGACTTAAAGTCAGTGCAAGTAAATCAAAAATATTTTTCTCAAAAAGGGACGGGGCGAGTATGAAGAGAAATATCAGTGATATCCTCGGCTTTGCGCAAACAACGAATTTGGGAAGGTATTTAGGCGTGAGGTTAATACACGGCCGCATGGACAAGGAAGTAGTGGCCGAAACTATGGATAGAATTATGGGCCGGTTTGATGGATGGAAACGCCAATACCTTTCACTTGCAGGACGGGCAACCCTTATCCAAGCCGTTTCATCCGCCATGCCAATATATCTAATGCAATCGGCGTGGCTCCCGGACAGCGTATGTGCGAAAGTAGATCGTCTCAATCGAGACTTTTTGTGGTCAACAAATATTGAAGAGAAGAAATTACACCTTGTGGGGTGGAAGAAAGTCACGGCGCCAAAAGAAGAAGGGGGTCCCGGAATTAGGGTGGCGAGAACGAGTAACGAAGCTCTACTCGCAAAAATGGCTTGGAAAATTTTGAAAGGCGAGGGAGCCGTTTGGAAAGGGTTGGTCGACGCTAAGTACCTGAAAGGGTCATCCGTTCTTACGCACACGCCAACGTTGGGTGCGAGCAGCACATGGAAAGGGATCGTGAGAAGTATGGCATTGATGAAACCTTTTCTTCGGTGGAAGATTGGGAATGGAGCATCAACCTCATTTTGGTCTACAATTGGCTGGGCGATATGCGTATCAGCGACGTGGTTCACCATATAAACTCGGAAGAAAGAGAACTACGAGTGAGCGATGTTATTGGAGCGTCAGGAGAGTGGAATCTGGATGAGATCAGCACTCCTATCCCTATAGCTGTCCGAAACGAGATTTTGAAAAAGAATGTCCGCTTGAATGATCGGGAGGATGAGATTCTTTGGAACGGGAACGGGAATGGCAGCTTTACATGCCAATCGGCTTACAAAATATTCCACAAACATTATGGCGATTATGAGGGGCGGGGGACAGATTATAAATGGGTATGGAAACTGAAAATCAGCAACAAGTTGAAGTATTTTGTATGGTTAGGAGTCCAAAATCGTCTGGCAACAAATAGCTTGAGGAAGTCAAGGCAAATTTCGAATTCATCGATGTGCTACTTGTGCGACGATCCGGACGAAACTGCGATGCATATATTTCGACATTGTGTAGCAGCTAGGGAAGTATGGGGAGCACTCTTAACCGACGCAGATTTGCAGCAGTTCGAGAGGGAGCGAGATGAAGATTGGCTGCGTGTGAACTTGCGCCGAAACTCATACGTATGCGAGTTCATTCCAGGTGTGTGCTGGGATTTAATTTTCGCTACAACAATATGGTATATGTGGCTGGCGAGAAACAATATTGTGTTCCGGAGGGAGAAGGAAAATATGACAAGCATTACTCAAAAGGTAAGAATCCTAAGTACTGACTTGCAAGAAAGCCGAAAGAAGACGAAGAATAAGAGAGGCAATGATAAGTGGGAACGACCGAAGCATGGGCGGTTTAAATTAAATGTAGACGGAGGTCTTTGTATGACAAAGAACGAGGGGGCTGCCGGAGGAGTTTTGAGGTCAGAAAAAGGCGAATGGGTTTGGGGATTCAAAGCCATCATCGAGGCACCGTCCGTGGATGAAACAGAGTTAGAGGCGTTGATACGAGGTATGGAATATGCTTGGGAGAGGAGAATAGCAAAAATAGAAATTGAGATGGACTCCGAGAATTGCTACAAAAGAGTCATAAGCGTTAGAGAACAACAAGATAGGGTGGCCAACTTAGTTCGAAGATGTAAGGAACTCCTTCACCTCCCTTGGGAAGTGACGATACGTTGGATTCCTCGAGGAGCAAATAAAGTCGCAAATGCTCTGACGAAGGTGCAATTAGAAGATAAGGAACGGAATGTATTTTGGGATACTCCTCCGATCCGAATTGCGAGACTACTCGAAGAAGACTTAGCTTAGGCGTGTCTTAGTTTGTTTTTGCTTCATTCCTGTAACAAAATAAAAATAAAAATATCATGTATGCAAAAGCAGCAAAACTATATAGCTAGTAACAGTTATTGCTTGCTTTAAAATGAGCATTGTGGTGGAAGACGACGTTAGACTACATTATAACGTTGGATAAACTCAATATTAAATCTCTGATATTTTAAAACCAAAATTTGTTTCATAAGTAAACAATATTCGTGACATGAAACTCTTTTTTTTTTTCCTTTTGTAAAATTACAAAATTATTTAGGAACTGCAGTTGTTTTGTGTATATTGTTGGGCCTTAAAAGTGGTTTATTATGTTAAAGTGTAAGTTTAGTATTAATTGGTACTCAACATTTAGCCCATATTCTTTGGGACCCCAAGCTCATCTTTTTCTTTCTCAGTTTTTTGGTTCCCAATCCCAAACTCATGTAGCAAGACATTTTTTCGCCTTTTCTATAATCTCTTGATTTTATTTTTTATAAACCAAAGAAAATTGCTGCATTTCCTTTGAGATAAATAAATATTACTAAAAGGACAGTTTGGTACCTCAATCGTTATCTTCAGCCATTTTAAATATATTTGATGGTAAAAGTATTGCAAGAACAAATTTACTTATGTATAATATAGGTTAACGTTTCTTGTAATTTCACATTGTCTTTGTTAACATGTTATTAATATTCTTGCCATATGAAATTATAAAAGAAGAATCATATTTTGACTTACAGAGATTACTAAGGTTTTCAGATAATCAAGTTAATGAACAAAGTTAATTTTTTTTTCTTTTTGTTAACTAAAACAAAGCTAAGCTACATCAAGTTCTAAAATAGAAACTAAATTCTGCGGGGTAAGTAAAACACTCTTTGACCCATCAGTGTGATTCGTCACTTTCGCCATAGCGTATGCAAGTGTATTCCCGACTCTATTAGTCCACCTAAACTCATAGTTCCAAAGCATGTTGAGGAGTCTTCTACATTCCTCAAATTTATTTTTTTTATTCGTGCGACGTCAAATTGTTGTCCATAGTGAGCTGGAATGCATCCTTTGAGTCCGTCTCGACCTCAATCTGACGTATCCTTTTATCCTATGCAATCTCAACCCCGCATCGTATCACTTCTATTTCAGCTTCAAGAACCGTTGGACAAGGAATATTTTTAACAAACCCCCAAATCCAATTTCCTTTGTTGTCTCCTAGTACACCGCCAATCGAACCTTCATTATTCTGTACCCGAACGCTGCCATTTGTATCCAGCTTTAGCCACCCCACCTTAGGCCTTCTTCATTTTATATTCGGCTTATTAACTTTTCTCTCAAACGCCATCGCGAACTCCACACTTAATTGCCTGATTTGGTATAGAATTCCAAAGATCGAGTCTGCTTTTCCTTTAAAGACACGTGCATTCCGAGCTTTCCGAATTTCCCATATACCTGCTGCAAATATGAAGGACCACGACATATTCATAATTGTTGCGCATTGCCAGTTCATGTCCGTCACATTTTTTCGCGACTATATATCATCATTTATAGCTTTAAAGTCAGTCCTTAATTCGTTCGGGATTAATCTCCTCCAAATCCGTTGTGCGGTTGTGCACTAGCATTAAATATGGAGCACAAATTCCAGGGTTTTTTTGCACGTTTGACACTCACTATTCTCGGATAGTTTTCGTATTTTCCCAATTGGTTAATTGCAAGTTTATTTTGTCTCGCTAACCAAATTAAGTATCGAACTTCATTGTTGCACGAGATCTTCCAAATCCACTCCATGCGATGTGCACGATGGTATGTGAAGTTGCCATCTGTCGTTTCTTCCAAATTAGCTTGTCCTCAACATCCCTTAAGGTAATTCTTTTTGCTGAAATCTCCCCTCTCAAGGCATATGTTACGTGTGTATTCAACATATCAAAATTATACATTCTATTCTCCTTTATAACATCAGCTAAAGAAAGACCGAAATCCCTTGGATCTATGATCGGTATAGCCTCGCAAAGTTTCTTCTCTCCCATCCAGTTATCAAACCACCATGAGACGGAACTTCCCTTCCCAAATTGTCGAATAAGGGCCATACAACGGACGATCCCTTTCCATGTCGTGCTATCTCTGTCAACCGCATTCCCCTCAAATATTTTGCTTTAATCAACTCTGACCAAACACTCTGTTTATCTTGTAGAATATGCCAGTAGATTTTGATAAGAGTGCCTCATCATTCTTTCTCGCGTTTCGCAAACTAAGGCCTCCATCGTTTTTACTACACATTACACGATTCCAACCGACTAGATGGAGCTTGTGACTACTCAGGTCATTAGTCCAAAGAAAGCCACGATTAATTATGTCAAGCCTTTTGCACACACTTTCTGGAATCCACCTCGATTGAAGAAAGTGGAGTGAGATTGCTGTCGACACGGACTGTATAAGAGTTGCACGCCCTGTGAGCGAGAGAGTGGTCCTTTTCCATCATGTTCATCTGTTATGTAGCTTGTCAAACCTTTCATCAAATTGTTCACTCCACACACGGATATGAACAAGGTGCGCACCAAAGTATTTGCCGAAGTTCATAGTCTGCGCGAAGCCAAGCATAGAATAGATCTGCCTTTTAAGCCTAGCATTCCCAATGTTAGAGAAACAAGTTTTAGATTTCTCTGTATTTAATTTAAGTCCCGAGGCTGCAAAAAAAAAGTCGAGAATTATCTTTATTTCTCCCGTAGTCTTAAGTGTTGCCTTGCCCCATAAGAATCAAGTCATCTGCAAAAAAGAGATGTGATAATCGCGGTCCGCCCCTACAAGGAATAATGGGTTCCCATATTTTTTCCTCCACTACTTCAAGAATAAGATAAGCAAGTCTTTTCACACACAGAACAAATAGATAAGGTGATAGAGGATCCCCTTGACGCAATCCACAACCATGACTAAAGGCCTCTAACGGTTCTCCATTTCAAAGAAATTTGGTTTATGCATTCTTCGCACAGAACATAATCAACTCTATAATATTCGTAGGAAGTTGAAAGATCGTAAAGTACGTTCAAGAAAGGTCCAACTTATCCTATCATAGGCCTTTTCAAGGTCCGATTTTAAGATCATGCACCCCACCTTATTTTTCCTCTTGGATCGAAGAGAGTGAAGAATCTCCTGCATCGCAAATATATTATCTTGGGTACTCCAACCCTTGATAAAACTAGATTGAGTAGACGCGATAAGTTGAGGCATAAGATCTCTCAATCTCGTGGTAATGCATTTGGTAATAATTTTGTAGACAACATTACACAGAGATATAGGACAAAATTGCGAGATAAGAGTAGGAGTCGTAACCTTTGGTATTAGGCAAAGTTGCGCATCACATAGGTTCTTATCAAAGCTTCTGTTAGCAAACGCATCTTGCACAAATTTCAAAAGTAATTTGCTCGTCCAAATCCAAAATGTTTGGTAGAACCCGGCTTGAATTCCGTCCGGCCCTAGTGCCTTCGACATGTGCATCTCCAACACGTCATACTTGAGCTCGCTTAAATCGACATCCTTTCCAACTAAGCTCGCGTCCTCATTCTCCAAAATCTACTGAAAGCGTGAGGTATATAGCGGCTGAAAGTTATTACTTGATCTCGAGAACAACTTCTTGTAGTAGTCGATCACGTGTTGTTTTAAGGTTGCTTGATCCTCCACCTAAATATTCTCAATCTACAGCTGCAACAACACCCGAATCCTCTTAAACGACGTGTTTCTATCACCGTCGCCTATCCAATTCACCCTAGATTTTTGCCTCCAGAATATCTCTTCTTGCTGTAAAATCTCATTATATTCAATAATTAGCTTTCGTTCAAGATTTTCAAGAAAACTATTCACGACAGGACCACGACTTTTTGTGTTCCCCCTATGCGTCGAAGGATTTTTTTCTTTTTGCAAAATATATTCCCAAACACGTTCTGGTTCCACAGAATCATAACGTTCGAAATGGCATCAATTGCCCCCGTGATATTATCTCTACTTTCCCACACGTTTTGGAGAACGTTTTTGCAATCCGGATGTTTTAGCCAAATTTCTTAAAATCTAAATGGTCTCTTCCACTCACATACTTCAGAACCAAATCAATTAGTAAGGATGAGATGCGGATCCCCGTGATTATGGGGAAGGTGAAACACCCCGCTCTCCAGAAATTTCTCAATCCATTCTACATTTGCCAAGGCTCTATCCTGCCCCTCCATAGTATTTTCCCATCCTTCCCTATTGGCCCATGATATCCCAAATCAGTCACACGCCATAAAGCAATTTGCCTCTGAAAAGCTAGGCACATGTTCGCCGTTCGCTCACTTCCTACTTGTTTCTCGTGAGAGAAAACTATCTCATTAAAATCTCCTTGAATAAGCCACGGGGTTCTAATTTCATGAAACATTCTTTCTAGGCTATCAAAAATACGTGCTTTATCCTCCGTGTAAAGCTTTGCATAAATACCTGAAAGATTCCACTTTTCTTGATTTTTTAGACCAACGCGCTCGTGGATACCTTGATCTTGAACACTCAGTACCTCGACGTCAATCGTGTCTGAATTACAAATCATCCAAATACCCTCATCCGTACCATTTGTAGGGGCAATACAATAATCTGTGTATCCGAGATGTGTGTAATTTTGCACGCTTTTTCTGGTGCAACACGGGTTTCAAGAAGGAAGACCACACATACAGCCTATGAATTATAACAAGATCTTTAAAACTGGTTTTGAAATCAATATCTCCCGCCCCTTGGCAATTCCAAGAAACTATCTTATTGCACAACGATATAGGTGTATAGGAAGGATATGGTATTCAATATCAGTATGTTCCCACACGATGTGCTGCTCTCTCTGGTTCTCCCATGCGATCACTGTAAGATTCTGCCAGCATATCGGTATGTTCACTATCCTCTCGATAACTTGAGTATTGAATTCAAATTCCCATAATGTCGATGGAATTTCTATCACATGGACCATCCTCTAATCGATTTGTGATATCTTTGAGGGTCCGACGAATATGCTTCTCAGTATTTCTACCTCATAGAAATTTGGTTGTATGATCACTGTAACATCCCTTTCTTTTGATTGATTATCAACTCCTCTTCGTGGTCCATTACTCAATCCTTTCAAAGGTATGTTTCTCCCCACACTAGCGGTCCCTTCCCCGCCAAGTTTGATAATTTCAGTCGCGTTAAGTGCCTCAAAGGAATTCTTGTTAGCCTTTGAGTTACTCGTCTCTCTTTTGTTTTTTAGTATATTGGCCTTTTTTTCTTGTTTGGTGTAAGTCTCTTTAGGTTAGAGATAGTGTTGGGAAGGATTAGTTTTCCTTTAGGATCTTTAGGTTGGTCCGAGTCCTTTCCTAATGTAAACACGCTTGGCATGTGACTCATGGTTGGCAAGGAAATTTTCTTGCCCTCTTCTTCCTTGCTCACCAATGTCCCACTTTTAGTTATTTTCTTGCCAACTCCTCCTTTTATTATGTCTCCTCCCACCTTAGGGTATCCTTTCCTCTGTGGGACATCCATCCATTCCCCATATTCCTTGTTCTTGGTTTTCTCAGTGAGCCGATCGATCGGTTCTATTGCTTTTTCTTTTGGAGCATCATTAATCTCCATCTTCGTGGTACGGTTCAGCTCATTTTTGTTTTTACCTTTCGGCTCCATGCACGAGTCTGTTGAGTGTCCCACCTTTCCACAAGTGAAGCAAAGCGAGGGTATGTTCTCGTACATGATCTGATAGACATTCCCTCGTACTTTAGCTCCAAGTTCTAGCGGTTTGTTTAGAGGAATTTGGACATAAACTCGTGTGAATTTTCCACGAGAGGCCGTGTAGGTGTCTCCGTCAATCTTAATCGGGTCTCCTATTATTTTCACAATGGATTGAATTATTGTATCTCGGAACATCTCTTGTGGTAGGTTAATCACGCGCACCCATGTAAGGATAAACCCAACATTATCATTGTTTGCACGAAAATTCGGTGTCCATTAAGCTATCCGCTAACAACCATGGCCCTTGAGTTAAGATCCCCTGTCTTTGTGCATGCGTTATGCCCTTCAAACAGTAGCTTCCTTGCCCTAGATCCACCAATTCGCTTCCCGTCGTGAGTTGCCACATTGTGTTTAGTTTGTTCACCAATTTGTGATCTTTTCTGTGCTCCGTTTAATTCGTCGTCATGGTAAACCCTAGCCTTGGAATTTTGGATGCAGAATTCAGTTGTGTCATGTTGCTATTGTGGGGTGACACCATTGGGACGTCTAAGACTCCGGTTGCCATCAGATGAGATGAATGTTGCTCAATTCCTAGATCGCTTAGAAATCGATATTCATATGTGATATATTTATTTTAAAGTTAATATTTTTAATGGAGCCAGTCTTTATGTGTTTTATTGGAATTTTTTCACAATTTCTCCTTTTTTTGCCTTTCGTTAATTTAGATGTTTAACTTGGCCCGGTTGGGGAAAGCGATAAACATACCGGCATACCGGCATAGGACAATCTTTGTACATACGATTTGACCGCACCAAAATCTTTAATAAGAGATTTAATCAAATAGTCCCTTTATTAGTTAAAAATATTAAAGGGCTCCTTGTTTAACAAGGAAACTTTTTATAAGGTAAATAATGATTCCTAACAACCCTCGAAATAATTGTTATAACTTACAACCACCATCAATGAAACTCAAGCACTAGTTAATTTTCTCATAACAGATAGAGAGAAAAGTTTACCTAACATCATCAATTGATTATTTTTGCAATTAATATTCAATTATCTTGTAAAGTTTAAAACAGAAAAAAAAACACCAAACAACAAAATATGGCACGTAACATATGACATAAAGATGAAGAGAGATTTAAAAAGGGAAAAGGGCACATAACCCCCCAAACTATTGGCCTCCGAGCACTTTTCTCCCAACCTTTATTTTCGAGCACTAGCCCCCCCAATCTTATTTTTTGAAAGTTAGTTAGGCCCCCGTCACCCCCCAGCCATCAAAAGGGGCAAAATGCAAATAACTAATTATATTTTTACCCTAATTTTTTTATATATAATACACCCCAATTCTTTTCAATTTCGTCAAAAATACAATCTTTTCCAAATTAAAAATTTTAAATCATCGTTTTATCCTCTAATTAAAAATTTGCTACCACACACAAAAATATTTTTCACCTCATCCCTGAAAAATCAACTCGATTCAAATAACTTATTCCTTTCTCACGTAGAATTGATTCAAATAGTTATGTCTTTACTCCGCATAATGTAAGCTATTAACTTAAGTTGCAACACGTTTACATTCATTTATCTCGTAAACAAAAATAAGATCACTCACACATGATTACTTGGAAAATAGATGGGAAATGCAAACGAATTTTTAAAATGAATAGGTAGGTTTAGGAAATATAAAAGTACGAAGAAAAATAACCCAATTGCAAGAAAAATGGAAATTGAATGATATGAAAATAAATTTGATTGCATGAATCCCAACATAAATTGAGAACATACTATGCAAAATATACATAGCTATGTAATATGCATACATATATTAAAAAATGTCATTTTATTAATAAAAGAAATCACATAGTTATGGGATTTAGCCTAATCCACGTACTATTAATATTTGTGTTTGGAACACGCATAACGCTGAGATACATATATATAATTTTTGGATTATTTAATTTATTATAAATATTATTGACAATCATTAAAATGTTGGTGAAGATTCTCAGCATTTGACTTCCCATCAGAACAAATATTTTACAACTAGATTAAGTAGTTAATGGACAAAGCAGATAAATAGGGTGGTATTCTACGTGAGAAAGGAATAGCTGTTTGAATCGAGTTGATTTTCCAGGGATGGGTAGAGAAATATTTTTGTGTGGTAGCAAATTTTTAATTAGAGGATAAACGATGATTTAAAATTTTGATTTGGAAACGATTGTATTTTTGACGAAATTGAAAAGAATGGGGGTGTATTATATAAATAAAAAAAATTATGGTGAAAAATATAATTAGTTATTTACATTTTGCCCCTTTTGATGGTTGGGGGGTGACGGGGGTCTCACTAACTTTTAGAATTTATATATTTAATGTAGACTAATGATATATGAATTACTTTATTGGTAAAATGATTGATAAGTTATTATGTTTCCATATTAACAAATTAATTTATGCAATTTATTTTTCAATGTTATCTTGTACACTTATATACTTTATCGTTGAAAGTTGAAAAGCTTACATGATGTTTTTTGAATGAGAGAGATTTATAATAAACTAATTAAACTAATTGTAAAAGAGAGTGTTGTGATGAGTCACCACAAGATAAATATTATGTACGAAGAAAATAATATTTGGAGTAAAATGCACTTATATATTGAAGAATTTGGGTCACACGTCACTTTCGAAAAACTAGAAGAAAAAAATGTTAGTGACTTGTAGATTGGGTTGCTGGTTGTAGGAAAAACTCAATTTCCTTAAGTGTCTGTACATATAGACTGTGTACATATTATTCTCCGCTCGTTTGAGTGGGTGTAAATAGTCGAGACCTAATTATCGAAAATAATTATATTAATAAGAATAGACCGGTTTGTACGCAAAATTAAAATACCTTAATTTCAAGTACTTAGATGCGCGGTAATTACGGTCTAATCCTAACGATAAATAGGCTATATTTTTAAATTAGTTGACGTGTGACACAAGAAATACTACGTTTTTAACATTTATATAAACTGGGTGTTGATCTACGTCGCTGCTCAAGTAACTAAAAGCTGTTCCAGCATTTCTGATTCATTGCCTTCATTAAAGAAAAGATCCTTGAGTATCACGTATGGTTATATAATTCTTTGGCTCCAAAGCAGGAGAGATTATTAAGTGCAGCCGTTGCATTCACTATCAATCCGGTGAGAATTTATTCCCAATCCCTATTCCCTTCTCTATTCCTTCAATTAAATAAAGACATGTGGCATGTAGAAGCCCACAAAAACTAACTCATCAAATTAATTCAATTAATTAATAATATAAACTTACTTATTTCTTTTCTTAAATAAAATAACACAAATTTTATTTCTTAGTTTACTAAATTATTTACGTTACCTTCAACTACACTGTATTTCTTTTTTGTTAGATGGCCATATTAATTGACTGATTGGCTTGTGAAACACTTGACAATTGACATTATATTTAAGTTGGGTTTATTGGTTAAATATTATATGTAAATCAAACCGTATCCGATTTTGTTTCTATTTCAGATTTTATAAAATCAAATAAAAAATAATAACCAGATTCTAGTTTTAAAAGCTTCTATTAAAGTTCTTAAAGAGTCTTTTAATTAATATCAATTGCTGAATAAAAATTAACTTTAAATGAAATAATGTAAAAAAGATTTTTGCTAATTTATATAATACAAGGAGTATGAAGTTCCCACTGTTTTTTTTTTTTTTTGTATTATTTCAGATTTTATAAAATTAAATAAATAGTAATAACCAAATTTTAGTTTTAAAAGCTTTTATTAAAGTTTTGAAAGAATCTTCTAATATCAATTGCGGAATAAAAATTGACTTTAAATGAAATAATTTAGAGGTTATGTAAAAAAGTTTTTTGCTAATTTATATAATACAGGGAGTATGAAGGTAACATAAATATTTTAGTGGATTAAGAAATAAAATTTGTGTTATTTTATTTGAGAAAAGAAATAAGTAATTATATATTATTAATTAATTGAATTAATTTGATGGGTTAGTTTTTGTGGGCCTCTACATGCCACATGTCTTTATTTAATTGAAGGAATATAGAAGGGAATAGAGATTGAGAATAGAAAATTCTCACTGCTATCCATATACGGTGGGGATGGGGTGTTGAGTGGTTATTCCTACAATTTAGGGATCTCCTTTTCATCTCAATCATCGGTTGTACATACGGCAGATGTATATAATAATTTCTCCCAAAGCATGTTGTATCTACGTAGAGGCGGGGGGGGGGGGGGGGGGGGGGGGCAGTAGCTCCCACCATTTTTTTTGTTTGAAAATTATTTTTCCCTATATGTGTGTGTTGAAAAAGAAAAAGAAAAAGACTAGCTGCTAATCATGTTAACGACAACAACTAAACAAATCCAAAAAAGATAACAACAAACATGATTTATAAGGTTATGTTATAGAAAAGGTAAAACTATTTGGGTTTATAACAATATATTTAAAAGGACATAGGGAAAGAAAAGCAAATGAGAAGTATATTACTTGTGAATTGATGTTTTTCTCTTCATCTTGATGGCTCCTTATATAGGGAAGAATTCCCAATATTTTACACTATTTACAACAACAACTACTATTATAAAATATTATTTGTACATAATTTTCAACAATGGCCACTAAGCATATTCCACTAACCATATTTATAACACTCGCCCTTGACCATTTGGAGATTTTTATGTACATGATCCGTCTTCTACACACGTCTCATGCTGCCTCGTTAAAAAACTTATAAAGAAAAACTCAGTGAGATAAAAACCTTAATAAGGGAAAAAGAGTGCAACCGTGTGAACTCCCCCTCAAGTTGGCATCTCCAATTCTTCATAAGTCTCGTAGGTGACGCATCCCAATATTTTGAACATGTTTCTTAAAAAGTTACAGTAGGGAGTGCCTTTGCAAAGAGATCTACCATATTGTCACATGATTGAACATATTGGATATTAATTTCTTTGTTCTTCTTGAGTTCCTGAGTGTAGGCAAAATATCTTGGGGGTATGTGTTTGGTTCGGTCACTCTTGACATAGTCTTCTTTGATATGTGTAATACATGCAGAGTTGTCTTCGTATAATGTTGTAGGACCCTCTCTAATAGGTAAGCTAGATGTACTTCTTATATGATGTGTCATTGATCGTAACCATACACATTCCCTGCTAGCTTCATAGAGTGCAATAATCTCAGCATGATTCGATGATGTTGCAACAAGTGTCTGTTTCTGAGAACGCCATGAAATAGCAGTGCCTCCATACATGAATACATATCCAGTTTGAGATCTTGATTTATGTGGGTCTCATAGAAAACCAGTATCTGCATAACCAATCAAATCTTGTTCTGCATTGTTATGATAAAATAGACCAAGATCCAAAGTTACTTGCAAATAACGGAATAAATGTTTAATTCATTTCTAGTGACTTTTTGTGGGTGATGAGCTAAACCCGGCTAATAAATTCACAGTAAATGATATATCAGGTCTAGTACAATTAACTAGATACATTAAAGCTCTTATGGCACTTAAATACAGAACTTCAGAACTAAGAATTTCTTCATTTTCTTCACTTGGACGAAATGGATATTTGTCTTTAGTTAATGATCTAGCAATGACATGATGATTTAAAGGAGTTGATTTATCCATGTTAAACCGTTTTAAAATCATTTTGGTATAATTAGATTGGTGCACTAATATACCATTTTTAGTATGCTCAATTTGTAAACCAATTTGGTTTTACCAAGATCTTTCATTTCAAATTCATTCTTTAAATAATTCATATTTGAATGAATTTCTTTGTCAGTGCCAATGATATTTAAATCATCTACATAAACCCCAATAATTGCAAAATCAGATGACGTTCTCTTGATAAAAACACATGGACACAAATAATTATTTATATATCCTTCTTTTAATAAATATTCATTCAAACGATTGTACCACATGCGACCTGATTGTTTTAAACCATATAACGATCTTTGTAATTTAATTGAGTACATTTCTCTCGGTTTAGAACTAGATGATTCAGGCATTTTAAGTCCTTCAGGGACTTTCATAAATATTATTATCAAGTGATCCATAAAGATAAGTTGTGACAACATCCATGAGATGCATATTTAAGTTCTTATAAACAGCTAAACTGATTAAGAATCGAAAAGTAATTGTATCCATTACTGGAGAATAAGTTTCTCCATAATCAATCACAGGTCTTTGAGAAAAACCTTGTACAACAAGTCGAGCTTTGTATCTTACAATTCCATTTTTCTCATTTCTTTTTGGAACGAAGACCCATTTGTGGCCTACATGTCTCACGTCTTTAGGTATGAGGACAATAGGTCCAAAAACCTTTCGTTTGTTGAGGGAATTCAATTCAACTTGCATAACTTCTTTCCATTTAATCCAATTGTCCCGATTTTGGCATTCATCCACATATTTTGGTTCAGGATCATCATTTTCATTCATAAGATCATAAGCAATATTATATGAAAATATTTCACTTATATTTTTCATCTCATTTCGATTCCAAATAACTCCTGAATTAACATAATTTACAGAGATCTCAGTATTGATATTTGGTTAAGTGATCTCTTAAGTTATCTCATTTGTCACATTTTCTGTTTCATCATTAATAGTTAATGGAGTTAATAATATTTTCTCCTTTTCTTTTTCGAAGATTCTTGTTTTTTGAACTAACAGGACGACCACGTTTTTTACGTGCATTCATTTTATTATTGTTGGATATGTCCTTCAGAATTTCAATCCGAGCAGGAATATTCGCAGCTGGTATATGTGATTTGGTTACCCATTTTATGTCGGTAAACGCATCGGGTAATTGATTTGCAATATCTTGAAAATGTAAAATTTTCTTAACTTCCAAATCACATTGTTTTGTTAAAATATCATAGTGTGATAAAGATGGATTATACCATGATATATTATTTTTCAACTGCTTCTTTTCTCCCCCTAAGGGTGGAAAATTTGCCTCATTGAAATGACAATCGGCGAAACGTGCCGTAAAGACATCACCTGTTAATGGTGCAAGATACATGATTATAGATGGTGAGTCATATCCAACATATATCCCTTACCTTCTTTGAGGTCCCATTTTTATTCGTTGTGGTGGTGCAATCGGAACATAAACTGCACAACCAAAAATCTTTATATGGGAAATATTAGGTTCATGACCAAAAGCAAGTTGTAATGGGGAGTATTCATGATACGAGCTCGGTCTAATGCGAATTAGTGATGCAGCATGTAAAATTTCATGACCCCATACAGAAGTTGGTAATTTAGCTTTCATTAACAATGGCCTAACAATTAACGGAAGACGTTTAAGTAATGATTCAGCTAAATTATTTTGAGTATGTACATGTGCAACACTATGTTCAATAGTAATTCCAGTTGACATACACTAATCACATTGAAAGCTTGAGATGTAAATTCACCAGCATTGTCAAGTCTGACCTTCTTGATCGTATAGTCAGGAAATTGGGTTCTTATTTTAATTATTTGAGGCAAAAATCTTGCAAATGCCATATTACGAGTAGATAATAGACAAACATGTGACCATCCACTTGAGGCATCAATTAATACCATAAAATATTGAAATGGTCCACATGATGGATGAATAGGTCCACAAATATCACCTTGAATTCTTCCAAGAAATGTTGGTAATTCTGTCTTAACTGGTGAATGCTTTATAATTAGTTTTCCAAGAGAACATGCTTCACATGGACTATTATTGATTAAATTGAGTTTTGATCCTTTTAATGAATGTACATGTGTAATTTCAATTATTCTTCGCATCATTGTTGAACCAGGATGGCCTAGACGATCATGCCATAAAGTTAATAATTCAGGATTTTCATTGACTACCATATTTGACTTGATAGCATTAATATATGTATAATGCAATTCTGATGAAAGTTTTGGTAGTTTTTCAAATATATGTTGCTTTCCTGCTATATACTTAATAATAAAAAGATATTTAGTTTTGTTTTCAGTTTTTGAGTTGGTATCATATCCATGACGATATATATCATTAAAACTCAACAAATTTCTTCTGGATTTTGGGACAAATAAGGCATCGTTGATGATAAATAGCGTTCCATATGGTAAAAAAAAACTAGCTTTATCAAATCCTACAATCAGGTCAGTAGGACCTGATATCGTATTGATTTTTGCCTTTGTTGGTTTTAGATATGTAAAATATTTCTTACTTGTGAGAATTGTGTGAGTTGTACCGCTATCAGGGATGCAAAAATCATCGGTATGCTCCATACTGACTTCATGTCAAACAAGTAGAGTTAAACATGATATAACAATAAACGAAGCATATATTTGAGAAAAAAGGGAAATAGTTTCATTAAGATACATAAGAAAACACAATTAATGAAAACAATATAGTACATTACAAGTGGAAATCGCAAATTCATATTAATTCAAAAATCACACAACAAGGAATCACGTAATGCAAATCAAACCAGGAATCACAAAGACATGAATCACATAGCTCATATCAAGCTATAGTACCATCATGATCATCCATGAAATCAGATGCTGCTAAATATGTCAGATTATTAGGCATTTGTTCAACAAGGTTCACTTCATTTTCTTTGCCTATACTCTCTTGGTACAATTTACAAAAATGTTCAGATGTACGACACGTATTGGCCCAGTGTCCTTTCATTATGCTGTTAAAATAGTAACCTTCAGATTTATTATGTGCATTTTTTCTTTTATTATGATGGTTATTGTTATGGACCGTAGCACTGGTCGAAGGGTTGTAATAACTACCTCGACCACGTCCACGACCACGACCACCTCTACGGCCACGACCACTTCTAGAAACATATCCTCCTCTATAACCACCCCGACCTTGATATTGGCCTCTGCCTCGACCACCATTATTGTAATTTCCTCGCACACGAAAGTTTGAGAAATTTATGGCACGTGCTTCTGGCAATGTCTGTGCTCTAGTTGGGTGTAACTCAAAATTCTTAATCAATACATTATTATTATTTTCTGTCGTTAACAACACCCTCTCTAGTTCGTGATACTTAGTGTATCCGACTAGTCCGTGTTGCATTTGGATGAGTATATGCCTGACATGAAAAGTCAAAAGAGTTTTTTCAGTCATTTTCTCATCAGTAATTTCTGTCCCGCAAAATTTTAGCGTCTGTCTGATATTATGAATGGCAGAGGAGTAATCATTTACTGATATAAAATCTTGGAACCTTAATGTGTTCCAGTGATGTATGGCTTTTGGAAGCATTGTTTCCCTTTGGTGGCCATATCTTTCATTCAGATTAATCCACAGCTCAGAAGGATCTGTAATATCAAGATATTCCATTTGCAGGAAATTATCTAAATGTCTACGCAGGAATATAATTGCCTCGCATCGTTGCTGGCCAGTACATTCATTTTCCTCATCAATTATTTTCGCGAGGGATTTTGCAGTAAGATGCGTTTTCACATTTGATTCCCATTGCATATAATCTTTCCCATCGACAGTGAGTTCGGTAAAATATACTTTCGAGAGATTAGACATTTTGCAGCTAAATGAACATTAAAACAAACATAATTAGGATCAAGATATTTTATTTTAATACGCAACCACACAAGCACAATTATTGATGAATGAGAATATCTTTAACAATCGAGCAACAAGGATAATTGTATAACAAGTAAATAATTTCAACCGCGTTAATAAATTTCAACGGGCATAAGAAACAATATTACGATAAGTAAATACATATAGATATTTCCGCCACATTACTATGTAAGAACTTTCATGGCCTTGTGGAATAAACTAAGCAATATAATAGGAGGTAAAACCTTCCATAATAATTAAGTGTTAGTAGTAATAGGAGGTAAAACCTTCCATAATAATAAAGTGTTAGTAGTAATAGGAGGTAAAACATTCCATAATAATAAAGTGTTAGTCGTAATAGGAGGTAAAACCTTCCATAATAAATTGTCAGCAGTAATAGGAGGCAAAACCTTCCATAGTTACAAATTGTCAGTAGTCGTTTCTAGCTTGGGGTTAACTCAAGCATCAATGAAAGTTAAAATTAGCGTTAGTGTTAGAGTTAGATGACAGTAAAATATAAAGAGGATTTTCATCTAATCATAAAATTATAGATAGGCGGTAATCCGCCTTGTCTATAATAATGGAGATAGATGAACAAGTAAATATAAACTTTTGTACCTTTTAACGTTGAACGTTTTCTTTAACGAAGGAATTGAATTCTTCCGGATCGAGCACTATCGTGTTGATAACGTGTTATAGAAAAGCTAAAACTATTTGGGTTTATAACAATATTTTTAAAAGGACATAGGGAAAAAAGAGCAAATGAGAAGTATATTACTTGTGAATGAGTATTTTTCTCTTCATCTTGATGACTCATCTCTCATCGGAGCATGGCAGCTATCAAAACAAGACCATAAGGATGAGATTTTAAAACAAAAGAAGTTGGAGTAGTAGTCAATGCTGTCTCAGAGGTGGCGACTGTCTCAGAAATAGTCAAGGAAGGAACCATTGCATCTTCTGTCTCTACGACAGCGGCGGTAGAAAGGTCGGTACTCGTCATAATCCCAGAGTTAGCAATAGGAAAAACAACATTGTCAGATGCCACAAGATCATCCGGAGGAAGGGTACAACCACAGCAGCAACGTCAGTCACAAGTTGTTTCTTCGAAGTGGCGATGATCACCTTCGACTTACAGCCTTCCTCTACATAAGCCTTATTTGCCGCTCGGTATTTGTTGATGGTTCTATCCCGCTTGTCGAGCCTATCTAAAATAGACTTATGATCAATTTGAAGCTTTGCAAGCTTAGCTCAAGCGACCTCAAGGTCTTCTTTGGCTATAGCTGCCTAATCACCAGCCTCCTAGAGTATCTAACTTCGCTCCTCCGGGCTTCGGCCGCAACTTGAGCCTTTTTGCATATTTTCTTATGCTCTTTAGCACCATCTTGTGATTCTTTGCACAGTTTCGTTTGCGGAGTCCTCTGCTACTCTTGGCCTCTTAATAAGAACATAACGCTTTTTGCTACTCAAGCACCCTTTATACAAGACGTTTTGCCTCTTCGACAAAGAGAACTTGTTCGGTTTCAACACTAATGGTAAAGTTTTCACCAATAGTGGTCTCAACCTATATTAGGACAATTCGGACTTGCAAATTATGGCATCTCGACTGTATAAGTTTGCAAGGCGTCCATCTGCTACGACCACCTTACAAACTGGGGGACTTATGTTATACCATAATTTGGTGTGATTCCCTTAGTGGGCCTATCAAAACACTATTGTCCTACAAATGTACCGGCCCAAAAGGCCCATTCACGAGCCAGATCGGCCCAAATAAATCGTCCCGACAAAGGGGCTCAAAAGCCCATTATGCCAGCCCGATATACCATATAAGGGTTTGGCCCATCAACAAAGGCCCATACCTGCTACTACAATCAAGGAGGCTGATCATCTATAAATACTAGACTCCTTCTCATTTACAAGACACTTTTTTCTCTTCTCATAGTTACTCCTCTGGTTGATCTACGGTGGTGGACCTACAGAGGTTGATCTACGGTGGTGGACCTACAGAGGTTGATCTACGGTGGTGGACCTACAGAGGTTGATCTACGGTGGTGGACCTACAGAGGTTGATCTACGGTGGTGGACCTACAGAGGTTGATCTACGGAGGTGGACCTACAGAGGTTGATCTACAGAGGTGGACCTACATAGGTTGATCTACGGAGGTGGACCTACAGAGGTTGATCTACGGTGGAGGACCTACAGAGGTTGATCTACGGTGGTGGACCTACAGAGGTTGATCTACAGAGGTGGACCTACAGATGTTGATCTACGGAGGTGGACCTACAGAGGTTGATCTACGGAGGTGGACCTACAGAGGTTGATATATAGAGGTGGACCTACAGAGGTTGATCTACAAAGGTGGACCTACAGAGGTTGATCTACGGAGGTGGACCTACAGAGATTAATCTACGGAGGTGGAGCTACAGAGGTTGATCTACAGAGGTGGACCTACAGAGGTTGATCTACAGAGGTTGATCTACGGAGGTGGACCTACAAAGATTAATCTACGGAGGTGGAGCTACAGAGATTGATCTACAGAGGTGGACCTACAGAGGTTGATCTACGGAGGTGGACCTACAGAGGTTGATCTACAGAGGTGGACCTACATAGGTTGATCTACCGAGGTGGACCTACAGAGATTGATCTACGGAGATTGACCTATAACATTTTGACCTATCAAGATTGATGAAGGTCCGACCTTCACCTTCGACCACGATCGGCCACCATAGAGAAATAATGAACTACGTTCGGCTTGATTCCCTACATGGGATACGTAGGCAGCTTGGCTTAACCCCAAGTTCAGTCTGAAATCTACAAACTCCTCAATCCACACCAGTGACTTGTGGTTGACGTAGACGCCATCAACGAGCATCAACTGACTCAGCATCGGAGTGCTTTCGCCGGGTCAGCCCCGGCTTAGTTCACGTGCCGTGTTTTTTAGTGCAGGTTTCCCGAACTCAAAGCTAGCTTGGACCAATCAGGAGCTCGAGCTAGTCTGACGTGGAGTGACTAGTCAGCAGACGAAATTACCCCGCATCAGTGGCGCCGTCTGTGGGAAACCACTAAGTGCACTGTAGAAGAAACACCCGTGTTCATCACTATGGTAAGGTCTACAAGAGCAACCAAAAGAGGCCAACGCCACCACAACTACTCAACAATGTCAAAGGTTCTATCTAGAGACTGAACCTATTTACCCTCAATACAACGATAACAGAACAACAAATTCAAGAGGAATAAGGTCACTTGTTGCGCAATCAATCTACCGAGGAAGAAAGAAGTCCAAGCTCATAACACACGAACTTACAACAATCAACACTATTTGCATCACCAAATGAACCACCTTCACTAGAAGAGGACTCGTTATTGTTCGACTCGCTACCACCACTTTCAGACTCTGACTCAGCACTAGAGCCCTCTTGTCCAGACCTCTCATCATCAGTTGAATCATCACTTAAAGAAGACATATTCATAAATGTGAAGTCTACAACAGATTGCTTATTCAATAACTTAGATTCCATTTTGCTATTATTCCCGAGAGAAGACGCCATGATGATCAAGAATTAGACAAATGCATGTTCTGTAATTCCCATTGCCAAAGACTAGAAGGAAGTAAACAATCAATTTAAGTATTTCATAAGGAATAACTTTTTTCTTGTGAACTTACTGGAACGTGCGAACTGATTTTGAGCAAACTCCTCACTCGAAACAAGCAGCGGCGCAAGCAAACTCCCGCAACACGCAATCTTCATCGCCAAACAGATTTGCAGCATACGAACTCCTCACTGCGACCCGAATGAACGCCAACGAACAGCAGCTTCGCCTGGAACTCCTTACACGAACATCAGCCTTAGTGATCTCCTCGGGGAACAGCTGTACGACTACTCCTCGCGCCAACGTTGTAGCAAGCCCAACCTCCTTGCCCCAACAAACATCAGTCACACGATCTCCTTGTGTTGATGAACATCAGATGCGCGATCTCCTTGCGTCGACAAACAGCAGCAAACCTAACCTCCTTGTGCCGACGAGCAGCTTTGCAACTATCTCCCTTGCGCCAACGAACAGCAGCCCGCGTGACCTCCTTGTGCCACCTACAAACATCAACACGCCTGAATCCCTCGTGCCGATGAACAGCAGCTACACGATTTCCTTGTGTCGACGAACATCAGAAACACGGTTTTCTTGTGTCGACGAACAGTAGCCGCGTAACCTCCTTGCGCCAACAAACATCAGTCACACGATCTCCTTGTGTTGATGAACAGCAGATGCGCGATCTCCTTGCGTCGACAAATAGCAGCAAACCTAACCTCCTTGTGCCGACGAGCAGCTTTGCAACTATCTCCCTTGCGCCAACGAACAACAGCCCACGTGACCTTCTTGTGCCACCTATGAACAACAACGCGCCTAAATCCCTCGTGCCGATGAATAGCATCTACACAATTTCCTTGTGTCGACGAACATCAGCAACACTATTTCCTTGTGTCGACGAATAGTAGCCGCGTAACCTACTTGTGCCGACGAACAGCAGCAACGCGATCTTCTCCGTCACAAATTCACCATGCACGAGCATATCTGCAACTGAATTCCCAACGTGCGAACTCCGACAATAGCTGCAAAACTTCGACGAACGAGAAATCCTTGCATGTGAAGCATCAAATTATGGACACTTATGAAGTTTGCAACGAGCTCAACTGTGACGATCCCGCTACAAACTGGGGGACTTAATGGTGCGCCATAATATGGATAATGACACGTCAACCCTATCATGTCAACCACGTTAGTCCTAGAGCTAACGTCCCTCCTAATGCACATCAACTGTTATGGACAACATGGAGGCCCAACCAATCAAAGGAAAGCACATTACACTCCTACAACAAAGGATATAATCAGCTTATAAATACCCCAATTAATCACAATCAAAGGGTCAACCCATGGCACCTGCTTAGGGCTAACCTGGGGCACCCCTTGGTCATAACACACAATCTGACAACAATCAAGAGGCGTTCCACTACGACGTCACTCTACACAACGTGGTAGAGCGTAGTCACATACACTACACAAGGCACAACATGGACCACCTGACCTTTACAAAGGAATGGCGGGCGAAAATCTCCCCCAAACTGTAGAGATGATAACATCGTGACACTTTCATCATTGTCAACTCAACTGCAATATGAAACTGGGGGACTCTCTATATGATTGAAACAACTGGCACAATTTGTTATAGCTATGCAAATGACGATGATAACACATGCAACAAACTTTGTCAAGCATCACAACAACTATTTCAAATATCCAGTCACCACACTCAACAATGACAAAAGAACACTTCTATGCAAACATTTCAGTCGCTGCTCACCTACAATGGGGCATGGTGGAAAGGAGAAACAAGGCATGGCTGACAGAAAATTTTAGGCTACAAGTTCCATAAATTGGAGTCATACGCACTCGAAAAACACAACAAGCAATGAGCGAATATGCACAAATGCTAAAACTCTCCTGCAAACAAAGCTACACTGATGATCGCTAGCTTATCAGAACAAAGCATCGACAATGAAATTAAGGCAAGACACATACAAGTGAAGACACAAAAACCACACAAGATGATGAAAATAAACTAGGTGAAGAGCCTATTGGGTGAATATCCCATAAAGTAGGCCATTCTCGTAAGTCCTACCGAAATAATCTAGGTGAAGAGCCTATTGGGGGAATATCCCATAAAGTAGGCCATTATCGTAAGCCCTACCGAACTAAACTAGGTGAAGAGCCTATTGGGCGAATATCCCATAAAGTAGGCCATTATCGTAAGCCCTACCGAACTAAACTAGGTGAAGAGCCTATTGGGCAAATATCCCATAAAGTAGGCCATTATCGTAAGCCCTACCGAAATAAACTAGGTGAAGAGCCTATTGGGCGAATATCCCATAAAGTAGGCCATTATCGTAAGCCCTACCGAAGTAAACTAGGTGAAGAGCCTATTGGGTGAATATCCCATAAAGTAGGCCATTATCGTAAGCCCTACCAAAATAAACTAGGTGAAGAGCCTATTGGGCGAATATCCCATAAAGTAGGCCATTATCGTAAGCCCTACCGAACTAAACTAGGCGAAGAGCCTATTGGGCGAATATCCCATAAAGTAGGCCATTATCGTAAGCCCTACCGAACTAAACTAGGTGAAGAGCCTATTGGGCGAATATCCCATAAAGTAGGCCATTATCGTAAGCCCTACCGAAATAAACTAGGTGAAGAGCCTATTGGGCGAATATCCCATAAAGTAGGCCATTATCGTAAGCCCTACCGAAGTAAACTAGGTGAAGAGCCTATTGGGTGAATATCCCATAAAGTAGGCCATTATCGTAAGCCCTACCGAAATAAACTAGGTGAAGAGCCTATTGGGCGAATATCCCATAAAATAAGACATTATCGTAAGCCCTACCGAACTAAACTAGGTGAAGAGCCTATTGGGTGAAAATCTCATAAGGTAAGTGAGCTGCAAAAGCCCTACCAAATTAAAAATGCTAATGAGCGTGCATCAACTCGTATACAAATTGAAAAGCAAAATAAGGGAATGAAGAACCAAAGTCATGGAAGGTAGAAAGCAGTCTTCTACAAATTGAAGAACAAAAAGTCAAGGAAGGAAGAAAGCAAAAACAAGCAAGGAAGAAATCAACCTTATGCAAATTGAAGAACAAAAACAAGGTCAAGAAAAGAAGGAAACAAGATCAAGAAAAGAAGAAACCATGATCAAGAAAGGAAGAAAGAAGGAAAAGAAGATCAAGAAAAGAAGATCAAGAAAAGAAGAAACCAAATCGAAGTATTAAAACGCGAAGAACAAAACTATACTTGTCCCAAAAAGATAAGAAATAAGTATCAAATGTACAAGAAGTTGAAGAGCAAAATAAAGGCACACGTGCCAAAAAGTAAGGCCAATAAGGCCACCTTCCGCTCTCAAGAAGCCTGACCACCATTGGCAATATCATCTTTCCCCACATAAGTAACACCTTCCAAGACTTCTATTGCATCAATGACAAGGCATAGCTCTTCTATAAGACCACCGCCAACCAAAACTTTGGAATAACTACGACGGTGTTCCTCGACTTCTTTCTCCATGCGTGCATGATCCTCAGCAGTGAAGCCAACCTAATTTTCTTTGAGGCACAAGCCGGAACCAGTAAGAGATTCACAATGACCGATTGACTAGTTACCTCCAGATCTCTCATCGGAGCATGGCAGCTATCAAAACAAGACCATAAGGATGAGATTTTAAAACAAAAGAAGTTGGAGTAGTAGTCAATGCTGTCTCAGAGGTGGCGACTGTCTCAGAAATAGTCAAGGAAGGAACCATTGCATCTTCTGTCTCTACGACAGCGGCGGTAGAAAGGTCGGTACTCGTCATAATCCCAGAGTTAGCAATAGGAAAAACAACATTGTCAGATGCCACAAGATCATCCGGAGGAAGGGTACAACCACAGCAGCAACGTCAGTCACAAGTTGTTTCTTCGAAGTGGCGATGATCACCTTCGACTTACAGCCTTCCTCTACATAAGCCTTATTTGCCGCTCGGTATTTGTTGATGGTTCTATCCCGCTTGTCGAGCCTATCTAAAATAGACTTATGATCAATTTGAAGCTTTGCAAGCTTAGCTCAAGCGACCTCAAGGTCTTCTTTGGCTATAGCTGCCTAATCACCAGCCTCCTAGAGTATCTAACTTCGCTCCTCCGGGCTTCGGCCGCAACTTGAGCCTTTTTGCATATTTTCTTATGCTCTTTAGCACCATCTTGTGATTCTTTGCACAGTTTCGTTTGCGGAGTCCTCTGCTACTCTTGGCCTCTTAATAAGAACATAACGCTTTTTGCTACTCAAGCACCCTTTATACAAGACGTTTTGCCTCTTCGACAAAGAGAACTTGTTCGGTTTCAACACTAATGGTAAAGTTTTCACCAATAGTGGTCTCAACCTATATTAGGACAATTCGGACTTGCAAATTATGGCATCTCGACTGTATAAGTTTGCAAGGCGTCCATCTGCTACGACCACCTTACAAACTGGGGGACTTATGTTATACCATAATTTGGTGTGATTCCCTTAGTGGGCCTATCAAAACACTATTGTCCTACAAATGTACCGGCCCAAAAGGCCCATTCACGAGCCAGATCGGCCCAAATAAATCGTCCCGACAAAGGGGCTCAAAAGCCCATTATGCCAGCCCGATATACCATATAAGGGTTTGGCCCATCAACAAAGGCCCATACCTGCTACTACAATCAAGGAGGCTGATCATCTATAAATACTAGACTCCTTCTCATTTACAAGACACTTTTTTCTCTTCTCATAGTTACTCCTCTGGTTGATCTACGGTGGTGGACCTACAGAGGTTGATCTACGGTGGTGGACCTACAGAGGTTGATCTACGGTGGTGGACCTACAGAGGTTGATCTACGGTGGTGGACCTACAGAGGTTGATCTACGGTGGTGGACCTACAGAGGTTGATCTACGGAGGTGGACCTACAGAGGTTGATCTACAGAGGTGGACCTACATAGGTTGATCTACGGAGGTGGACCTACAGAGGTTGATCTACGGTGGAGGACCTACAGAGGTTGATCTACGGTGGTGGACCTACAGAGGTTGATCTACAGAGGTGGACCTACAGATGTTGATCTACGGAGGTGGACCTACAGAGGTTGATCTACGGAGGTGGACCTACAGAGGTTGATATATAGAGGTGGACCTACAGAGGTTGATCTACAAAGGTGGACCTACAGAGGTTGATCTACGGAGGTGGACCTACAGAGATTAATCTACGGAGGTGGAGCTACAGAGGTTGATCTACAGAGGTGGACCTACAGAGGTTGATCTACAGAGGTTGATCTACGGAGGTGGACCTACAAAGATTAATCTACGGAGGTGGAGCTACAGAGATTGATCTACAGAGGTGGACCTACAGAGGTTGATCTACGGAGGTGGACCTACAGAGGTTGATCTACAGAGGTGGACCTACATAGGTTGATCTACCGAGGTGGACCTACAGAGATTGATCTACGGAGATTGACCTATAACATTTTGACCTATCAAGATTGATGAAGGTCCGACCTTCACCTTCGACCACGATCGGCCACCATAGAGAAATAATGAACTACGTTCGGCTTGATTCCCTACATGGGATACGTAGGCAGCTTGGCTTAACCCCAAGTTCAGTCTGAAATCTACAAACTCCTCAATCCACACCAGTGACTTGTGGTTGACGTAGACGCCATCAACGAGCATCAACTGACTCAGCATCGGAGTGCTTTCGCCGGGTCAGCCCCGGCTTAGTTCACGTGCCGTGTTTTTTAGTGCAGGTTTCCCGAACTCAAAGCTAGCTTGGACCAATCAGGAGCTCGAGCTAGTCTGACGTGGAGTGACTAGTCAGCAGACGAAATTACCCCGCATCAATGGTCTTCCACAAAACTTTTAATATTAGTTGATTGGTGAATGTATTGTAAAACTGCCCTATTTTAATAATTGAGTTGCAGTGTTGCACCTACACAATTATCATGAACATATTGTTGCAAGCAATGACTGTTGAGGTGATGGCCTTTCAAATTTTGGGAAAATGCGTGACACCTCCCGTGTGCCTTAAAAATTGCATGAAACCTCAATCTTGTACAAAATCTCTCCCGTTAAGTTTTAAGTAACTTAGTTAATTTTTTTACTTAATGACTAAATTGTCTTATTTTATTTATAACTATATTTATATTTGCATAATAATTTTTGTTTTCTAAAAGATTTATCAAAAAGTAAGTTTTTTTTAATTATATAAAACTGTTAAAAAGTTTATATATTATTTTATGATAAACGAATTTAAAGTAGAAATTTCGTGCAAGGTCTTTTAAATAACAAGTGGGTTCTGTGCAGGTTTTGAAACCACGTGGGGATTTTGGGTTAAACATTTTAAAGGGTATAATAGATGTTTTATAAGTAAAAAAAAAAAAAAAAAACTCAAAAGTCAACCCTAGTTGTCATATAGAGCGAGTGTACATTACTCTTTAATGGAGTTGGACGGAAAAGGGCTTTAGTGCAAGGTTTATGAAACTACGATGATGGGGTTTAGGCAGGATTTTTGAAATCACAAGAGGTTTTTGTGCAGTTTTAAACCACAAGAAGATTTTGTGCAGATTATCAAAACCACAAGGAGTTTTATGCATTTTTCCCATCAAATCCATAAGCAAGAAATTATCCAACGAACTAGCATTCGTGACATAAGTGTTTTTTTTTCTTTTTTTTTTTGCAAACTCTAAGCAAAATTGAAACTCTAGGTTGAGTTTATATGAATGAGATGAAAAAAACCCAATGTATGTGATAAAACAATAAGACAAAAATTCCTACACTGTTTTATTTAAGTTGCAAAAAACCTTGTGATGGATTAAATCGGCAATAAATTGCTTATTATTTTAATAGAGATAAAAAGACTTATTTTTGTATGCGAAAGGGGTCTTTTTGTTGTTTGCCTCTTTCATCAATCAAATAAGAGATTATGTTTTCTGTTTCCTTTTTGCTGTGTATGTAAACTGAAATACTTTTTTGGCCTATGAGTTTGGTCACAGAGCACACGGGATTTTTTTGTGCCTTTTCCATAGTCCTTTGGGCCCCTACTTTTTTTTTTTTGTTGCAAAAACAAGAGATATTAAGTTAAATTTAAGTTGAAATTGGTTAGGGGGACAAAATAGTGTGTAAATTAAACAAGTTTATGTTCTATAACTTTTTCAGGGAATGGACTTATTTGATCTATAACATAAATGTTTTTGGGTATGTACGTATGTATGCTGAAGCTTCATAAATGATTTCCATTTGTAATGTCACGCTATATTATTTAGGAGTGTCACTTTCTCCTGAATTATTTCATTACATGTCAATCAAAGGGAATCAAACAAAAGTAGGGGCTGACAACTAGTCAAAAGGCTAGTACTTTTCAGCTGACGTGCGATGCAGAAATAACTGGCCCACTTCATAAACCAACACGTGATTCTATTCATAACTTATTGTATCGGACATGAGATGAATTATTTCACGAACAAAATAAGATTTCTAGAAACACACAAGGAATCAATTTGGCTAAAAAGAATTGCTATGGAAGCTTAATTAAGATTGATTTATTTATAGTGAAGGAATTACGCACAATAACCAATATATATATATATATATATATATATATATGTCCAGCCAAAAAAATGAAAGCAATACATTTTTTAGCTTGTTTAAGTGCTAGATTGGACCGTTTGGATAAATATGATTTCAAAATTTTATGCAACGTTTGAATAATATATTGAAACATAAAAAAGCTAGTGTAAAATCTTAAATGATTGTTGAACTACTTCGTTTCCTTACAGGAGCTTACATTAGCAGTTAGCACCGACACTATAGGTTAAAACTAAATAATAGAAAATGTTGGAGATAATATATATCTATAAGCTTAAACTTATAGATGAGATAGGGGTAACAAAATATTTAGAATCTGCGCGCGAAGGGGCGTGTTGGAGATAATATATATAAATATTAAATGCCTACCCTTTTTAACAGCTTAAGTTTTTAGATTATATGTCAATCAATAGAAACCACATATAACTTATTTCATAATTCAAAATTGCACATAAATAGTCACTCACCAAACCAAAATCAGAAGCCATATCCAATTACCGAAAGCCAAACTATGGCAGTAGAAATTGAGATCGTATCAACATGCACAGTCAAAATGTCAACAAACAATGGCGCCATTTCTAGGGTGGAACTAACACAATGGGACTTACAGTTCCTCTCAGATTTTATAATATTTGCCTTTGAAAGCTCAATCAAGTAGTAAATTGCAAAACTCTCATTTTGTTTATAATATCTACTTTGATCAATATATATTTGAAAAAAAAAGTGCAATGCATTTGTTTGGTTATTGATAGTGCTAATGAACATATTTATTAGTGCATTTTTTGTTTAAAATCTAAAAGATGAATAAAAAACTTTCTTGTACGTATTCATCTTCTCTAAAATCTAAAAAAAAAGCGGTTCAAAATAACATATTTTTTTTCACTTATTATTTCGATTTTTTCTCTTATTTTTTTTTCATATGGTTCTCCCAAAATTTTTTTTTAGCCCCCTCATATTCAATTCCTGGATACGCCACTGCCCATGAAGGACAATGAAAATAGTCTCAAAATGTAACAAGTTGTGACACCCTGAGACGGCGATTGTTAATTGTGACCTTTGTTTTTCAGTACACTTTCTTGGTTTAATCTGCTAGCTAGGACGAAGAAATCTATGCAAAATTCAGCAATTGGGATTATAAATGTATATACCATTTCATAATAAGTCTCTTCATCTCTTGAACCATTGGAAGGTTGAAGCAGATAATGTTACAGAGCATTCTGTCTTTTAATTCTTGTAATATGATTTTGGTTTGATTGAATATATGAAGGTACTTAGTTTTCATCGATGAGTTAACTGTGAAACTATTTGCATGGAAAGAATATGCGATAAATTTCAAGTAGATATTCGGCCAAATAACATACTATATATAGAACTAATTTATTTATTTACTTTAGCATCGATTTTATGTTTTCCCCATAGAGAGTGAAGTCATCAAAGAGTGCTTATATAATTTTCTGATAATTATATTAATCCACCTCTAATCCTGAGACTACAATTAATGTGTAGGACAGACTGACAATTACGGCAAGCTCAATGTGTTAACATAAAAATATAATTAGAGTTTGGTCGTTGCAACTCAAATTTCTCTCTTTATTTGAACTGTTTTCATGACTGGGAAAGAGAAAATTTTGAGATTATTAATAATATCTGTTAACACTATAAAATAAAATACGAAATTAAAGAAACTATTAGTCCTAAATCAAAAGGATTAATAAAATGGACAATACTATTGTCACGAGTACTTCCGACGAGTTGTACCCACTCCCAACAAGGAGGCCCATCGGGTGTGACCAATACCGCTCGGTTATTAACCCAAAGCAGTAGGAATGGCCATCCGACGAGGGCACCCAGCGCCCCCCGGAAAGTCACGATGAGTCAAAACTAGATATCAGGGTGGCATCGGATAAAAAGCAAACCCGGAGGGATCCACCTGAGTCAGATATCCATCACGACACCGAGCAGGGCCCCAATGGACTCCCGAGTCCCAGAACCTTGACAAAAACACTTCTTTACTATGCACTCCCAATACAAATGCTCTCGGAACACTACCCCAGTCGACCAACCCAGAGGACGGAACTTCACAATAACGTAAGAATTACAGAACAACACTTTCCGGGCACTCGGAGAAAGAAAACACTTACCCACGAAGGCTAAAGAACCCCTCGGAGATCAACTCATGAATAAACACCCTCTCGGAGAATATCCTGGACCACTCACTAAGAATACACCACTATCGGAGAAACACTGTCACCCCTCATCATGAAGAAGTCCAAAGCCCTCGGAAGAAGATAAAATGATACAGTCAACACTTAAGATAGACGTTATCTTATTGGTTAAATAAACATTGTAACGCGTGTAAAGCACCACCACATGCATAACGACACCTGTAAGCCCATGCATAGCAACACATGTCCCTAAAAACTCTATATAAGCAAAGGAAGAAGGGAAAGAAAAGGAGGCGGACAATTGGGGAAAACACACGTATAGACTCGGAAATACGCATATCGACTCGGAAAAAGAGTGGATCATAGTGAATAAAAGGAAGGAATGTTCTTGTCATTTTTCTCTCTTTTTAAATAGCGCTTAGTTTTTGAACCACGTGCAAAGGCGTTCCAACCCAAATAAATAATTCAGTTAATTAGGTCGTAATTCTAAACCCGTTAACAAAATGGCGCCGTCTGTGGGAACGCCATAAGATTTGTCTTCGAGAGCGTTCAAAAACGATGCCTATGATGGAGAACCTATTCCACAACGAGAGTCGTCCTCGCCAGTTTCAACATTCGGAAGAAACTATGTCCAATCGCCAATGCGTTAACAATATCATATATGCAAAACTATGTAGTAATAGTTATATTACATGCTTTAAGATTTGTGGGTGGAAGACTACATTAGACTACATTATAAAGTTGGATGATTGCAAATACTTAGTTTCCACTTGACAAGGAAAGTGTAAGACAATCCCTGAGCTAACTCAATATTAAATCTCTGATTTGTAAAACCAAAAGTTATTTCAAAAGGAAATAATATCATAAAATGTAACTCTTTTTTGGAAATATGAAACTTTTTGTTTTTATGTGAAATTACAAAATTATTTATGAACTGCAGTTGTTTTGTGTGTATATATACTATATGTATAGTATATACTTTCAATTGTTGGGCCTCAAAAGTGGGTTATTATGTTACAGTGTAAGTTTAGTTTAACATGTTATTAGTATTCTTGCCATGTGAAATCGTCAAAAAAGAATCATGTTTTAACTTACAGAGATTACTAAGATTTTCAGATAATCAAGTTAATGAACAAAGTTAATATTTTTAATGGATGCATTCTTTATATATTTTGTTGGAATTTGTTTTTTTTAGCTGGAATATAATGCTATTTTTCCTATAAATCTTGGCCTGATTGTTCAGCAATTTCTCCTTTTTTTACCCTCCGTACGCCTAGTTTGTTTTTCTGGAAAATGGGGGAAAAGGAAAATAAAAAAGAAAAATGTTTCCAAGAAAATTCTTGAAGAAAATAAAAATTTCCTTTATTTTCCAGGCGTTTGGCCCATATAGATTTTCTGGAAAAAAAAAACTATTATTATGTATAAAGAATTTTCCATTTTTCTCCAATAATTTCTTAGATTTTCAAAAATCTTCTTTCTTTTCCAAGAAAATCTCAAGTCTCAACTTGCCAAACAGCAAGAAAAAAAGACTTTTCTTCATTTTTTTTTCTTTTCTCTTATTTTCCGGAAAAACAAAACCCGTTTGAGTGGGTGGAAATTCAAGTCGAGACCGAATTATCTAAAGTAATAATAATAATATTAATAAGAATAGACCTGTTTGTATGAGAAATTAAAAACACCTTGATTTCAAGTATTTAGATTTGCGGTAATTACCGTCTAATCCCAACGATAAATAGGTAGTCAGTGTATTTTTCAATTAGTTGACGTAGTGTGACACAAGAATTACAATAATTTTATAATATAAAGAACATTTATATAAATTATTATGTGTTGATCTACGTCACTGCTTACGTAAGCTAAAAGCTGTTCCAGGCTTCCAGCATTTCTGATTCATTGCCGTGATTAAAGAAAAGATCCTTGAGGATCACGTATGGTTGTAAAGTCATATGCTCCAAAATAAAATAATATGCAGATTTGCAACTCTGTGTTTGCGCATTATAAGCATCAGATTGCAAGTCTGACTTTGCAATTTGCATTGTCAAAACTTTTGATATTAGTTGATTGGTGAATGTACACTGTAATACTGACCTATTTTACTAATTGGGTTGCATTCACACAATTATCATGAACGTACATATTGATTGAAAGCATGAATTAATGTTGAGGCGATGGCCTTTCAAATTCGGGGAATATGCATGAAACAATTCTAGGCGGTTTAAAAAATTCGCACTAAACCCATTGTGGTTTAAAAAATGCATGAAAGTCTTTTGTGGTTTAAAAAATCTTGCAAATTCATTCCGTTAAGTTTTAATTAACTCCGTTAACTTTTCTATTAAGTGAGTAAATTGTCATTATTTTATTTATTATAACTTTATAGTATATAATTATATAAAACTGTTAAAAATTTATATATTATTTATAATAAATAGATTTAAAAGCAGAGATTTCATGCAAGTTTTTTGTAACTCACAAGCGAGTTCCGTGCAGGGTTTGAATCTACATAGACCGGAGAGTTAAACAATTTTAAAGAGTATAATAGACTTTTTATAAGTAAAAAAATACTCAAAAGTCAAGCACAATCTCGTATAGAGCGAGTGTACATCACTCTCTAACGTAGTTGGACGAAAAAATGATTTCGTGCAATGTTTATAAAACCATGAGGGGGGTTTTATTTAGGATTTTTGAAACCACAATGAAGTTTTGTGCATTTCTTAAATTACAAGAAAATTTTGTGCAGGTTTTCAAAACCATGGGGGAGGGGGTGAAACTGCAAGTTGAGTTATATGAATGAGATGAAAAAATCAATGTATGTGATAAAACAATAAGACAAAAATTCCTACTCCATTTTATTTAAGTTGCAAAAAACCTTGTGATGGATTAATTCGGTAATAAATTGCTTATGATTTTAATAGAGATAAAAAAAAAACTTACTTTTGTATGCGAAAGGGGTCAATTTCTTGTTTGCCACTTTTATCAATCAAACAGGACATTGTGTATTCTGTTTCCTTTTTGCTGTTTATGTAAACTGAAATACTGGGAAAAAATCGAAACTAGTCCTTTATTGTGTCCTAGTTACAGTTTTCGTCCTTTATTGTGTCTTTGTTTTATTTTGGTCCTTTATTGTGTGTTTCAGTACGATTTTGGTCATTAGGAAGAAGTCAGAGTCGAAAATATCACGTGGGAACACTTGTCGGCCAAACTAAAAACTTTTTTAATTTCCACATGCAAATTCACATGTGGAAACGCTGGTTTCAAATTTTTTTATTTTTTTTATTTAAAATTCTGACCCGGCCAACCCGATTTGACCGAATTATCCGGATCGGACGGGTCAAAATTTTAAATAAAAAAATTAAAATTGTTGTTCCAACATGCGAATATGCTTGTGGAAAATTCAAAAAAATTGAATTTAGGGCAGCGCGTGCTCGTACATGACATTTTCGGCTGAGATTCCATCTCAATGACCAAAATCGTACTGAAACACACAATAAAGGACCAAAATAAAACAAGGACACAATAAAGGACGAAAACTGTAACTAGGACACAATAAAGGACCAATTTCGATTTTTTCCCCTGAAATACTTTTTTGGCCTATGATTTTTTTTCCGTAGTTAGTCCTCGGCCCTCTTCTTTTTTTTTTTTTTTTTTATGACATGTGGTAATTCGTAGCCGCCATCTTTCGGGCACACAAGGTAAACCTGCAGGTCGACGAAATAGCCTGCAAACCCCGTCATTCGAACAAATAACCATGTGTGACAGACACATACCTACAAATAACTGAATCAAGTCACTCCTTGTGGGATTAGAACATGAAAGTCCCTCTTCTTTAACCAACTAAGCCACCCTTGCGGACAAATGGGTGCAATACGAGGACTTTCCAGGGGGTCATCCATCCTAGTACTATTCTTGCCCAAGCGCGCTTAAACTTCATAGTTCTGTTGAGATCCGGTGCATTAGTGCTGATATGCAACACGAGGACTTCCCAGGCGCTTAAATTATTCTTCTTTTTTTTTGTTGCAAAACCAAGAGAATATAAGTTACATTATTTAGGTTGAAATTGGTTAGGGACAAAATAGTATGTAAGATAAATAAGTTTATGTTATATAGCTTTTCAGGGACTAGACTTATTTGACCTGTAACATCAATGTTCTTGGGTACTTTTATTAGTAGTATGTATTCAAGCTTCAGAATTGATTTCCATTTGTAATGTCACGCTATATCATTTTATCCTGAATTATTTCATTATCATGTCAAGCCAAGGGAATCAAACAAAAGTAGGGAGAATAATGGTGCTGACAAAAAGCCATCACTTCATAAACTAACACGTGATTCTATTCATAAATTATAGTATTATATGTCCGGACATAGGTGGAATTATTTCACAGAACAAAATAAAATTTCTAGAAACATACAAGGATAAACAAAATTTTTCTTCGTTTCGAGCTTACGTTAGCAGTTAACACGGACACTATAAGTTAAATTATAGAAACCACATATAACTTATCCATAGTTCAAAATCCATTATAAATAGTAAGTCACCAAACCAAATCATTCAAAAATAGAAAGCCAAACCATGGCAACAGAAATTGAGATCATATCAACATGCACAATCAAAATGTCAACTAACAAAACCGCCATTTCAAGAGTAGAACTAACTCCATGGGATTTACAGCTCCTGTTACTCGACTCTGTCCAAAAAGGAATCCTCTTCTACAAACCACCCCAAAATCTAACACAAAATTTCGAAGAAACCATCATTAACCACCTCAAAACCTCACTCTCACGCACCCTCGACTACTTCCCACCTCTCTCCGGCCGCCTCGCCACCATCACCAACGACGAAAAATCGTATTTTTACGTCAACTGCAACAACCACGGCGCACATTTCACCTACGCCGCCGCCCACGACGTTCACATGCAGGACATTCTAAACCCGACCCACATTCCCTCAATCGTCCGCTCCTTATTCCCCCTCAACGGAACTCCGAACATCGACGGGCTCTCGAATCCCCTGCTTAGCGTCCAAGTCACCGAGCTCGTCGACGGGTTCTTCATTGCGTGTACCATCAACCATTCTGTAGTAGATGGAACTTCATTCTGGCATTTCTTCAACTCGTGGTCCGGAATCTCCAACGGTTCCGACAAGATACTGAAATCCCCTGTTTTCGAGCGTTCTTTCCTCGGAAACCGGTTGACCCCGGTTCCTCAATTGGATAGAAGTTCATATAACAATTCCCACCCGCAGCCGCTGCTCGAACGGGTTTTCACTTTCGGGCGGGAAAACGTGGCGAAGTTGAAATCCAGGGCGAATTCTGAGGTGCCTACGGATGTAAAAATCTCGTCTTTACAATCTGTTTTAGCTCATTTATGGAGAGCGGTAATGCGGTGTCGGTTCGTGGATCCCGACGTTGAAGTGAGCTGTACGCTCGTTGTAGGAGCAAGGAGGAGGATTCCGCTTGCCGACACTTATTTTGGCAATGCTTTTTATATAACCGGTGGTTGGTTGAAAAATGGGGATTTGTTGAATAAGGGGTTGGGGTGGGTTGCTTTGGAAATAAATAAACTTGTGGGGATGCAAACGAAAGAAGAGGTTAATAGGATTGTGGAGGATATGGTGGGTGATTTGAAGATTCTTAAGAAAGGAGGACTACTGGTTGGGAATGGTTTCTTGGCGACTAGTTCGCCGAGGCATAATGTGTATGGTAATGATTTTGGGTGGGGGAAGCCTGTGGCGGTGAGGAGCGGTGCGGCGCAGAAGAACGATGGGAAGGTTACGCTTTTTCCGGCGGCGGAGGAAGGTGGAATTGATGTGGAAGTGTGCTTGGCGGCGGAGACTATGGTTGCTCTTGGCAATGATGCAGAGTTCATGGAAGCTGTTACATGTTGATGTTGTTTGGTGATGAGTTTGGATTCCAGATTTTCTTTGAATTCAAAAAGTTAAATAAATTGGATCTTCGTTTAGTGAAATACGTTGATCTTGGGCTTTGTCATGAAAATTATTTTAGTAGTTGACTAGATGCTGTCGTCACTGTGATAACATATAGCATCTTTATCTTCGACCAGACGTTGGCCCCCAATTCGAGAGATCTAAGTTCAAGTTATGGGCCTGTTATGATTTAATTTTTCACATTTTGTCGCAGAATGATGACTTTTTTTTAGCATATGCAATGTCGGAATTGTTTTTTTTTTTTTTTTTTTTTTTTAAATTTGTTGTGAACCCGACCGTTCTGTTCAAAATAGAAGGCTAATGCATAAAGTATAAACAGTAGATTTGCTATCTAAGGTTGTTTATTGATCAGTTAACCCACCGGTAAGATCAATTCCATAAAACGGAACAAACCGAAAAGTAAATAGTTAACCGGTAAGATCAATTCCATAAAACCGAACAAACCGAAAAGTAAAAACAGTAAAGCAAACCGCACGAAACGGTTCAGTTTACCGGTTTAAGCGGGCTAATTCGGCTTAAACCGACAAACCAAAAAAACCGGAAAAATCCGAATATTTCTCAAAACTTTACCTCGTTTCGAAAATATATTTCGGTTGATAAATATTAGACTTTTCACAATGTTTCAAGGTTTTTTTGACAAATTTCAAAAAATTTGCAAACAAATAATTGCAAAATTACATGTGTCCGTTAGAGACAGAAAATTAAAACATTTTGAAATTTTTCATGGAAAAGAAAAGAAAGATTTTTTTTTCAGCCCCGAATATTATTAAAAAAATATATATAACAAAATCGTCATGCACCCACAGGCCACAGATCAACCAAATCGAAAATTCTCCCTATTACAATAATCATTATTAACTGAATCCATAATAAACGATGGGCCAGTGTTTCACCAATGTTCCCCGACATTTGTGGACCCATAACCTGCAAGAGAGTCCGCAGCCTTGTTCCCTTCCCTAAAAATATGCGAAACCCGAAAATGAATGGAGTCATGTTGCAATATTTTATTTATTTTTAAATCACGGGAAGTTGATTTTTCAAACTGTTTTCTTCTTTTCAAGATTTGATTTTTGAAGTGCCATTTTTTATAAATACAGAAACTTCATTACCTTATTGCATATCCCATGGACAAATAAACAAAAAATAATCATACAATGTCCAAGAACTCTAAACACTCCATGTATATATATAGTCACTTATTACACAAATGAACCTTCCTCATGACACCACAAGTAAACCATATTAAACCACATCAATAAACAAATTAAATAACCTCTTCTAATCATTCTCAAAGGACTCCAATTCCACAAGTCACCAGTACTTGACACTTATTAGCTCACCAACTACCAACCTTCTGTTGAATAACAATTACAATCAATAACACAAATCACAGGCGCCACGATTCACCACATGACTAACTAATAAACTAGTTTCAAAATCAACAATCAATCATTCGCGAACCATTCATACTTGTAATATGCATTATTCATACTTGTACCAACAAAACTTTAACAGGAAATAATCAATAGAAATAGAATTCTCCACAAATAAAATGTAAGAATATACATAGATCATATGAATAGAAAATGAACTCTGAAATTCAATTGAATGACTGAATAATTCTCTTATGTTTACAGTAGTAAAAACAGTTGTACATTTGAAAGAAACAAAAAAAGATAAATACAAAACAAATTCATAGAAACAAATCTGGAAGGATGAAGGATTTATCTAAACAGATCATGCGCCATTTTCTGCTTCTGTTTCATTTACTCTAACCCCTCCCCTCCCCCCCCCCCCCCCTCCAACTAATGGGATGATCACATAGTTTGCTGCGAAGAAAAAGAAAGCGATTTGCAAGATTGCCCTTTTCTTCTGTCTATAGTCGACTTCCATCCAATCTCCGAATTCCTTCTATTTTGCTTTGTCCATAGGACAGTTCGCCTTCTCATTGCTTTTATATGCGTTTCTATTTTCCGGGTTTTGTGTCTCGTCACAACTTGCGGCAGTATTGTGATAGCACATGGCAACTCTTGGCTCCAAATTTGAAAGCTCAACTTATGTGCGTTTCTGAATTCTGATTTAATTTTTTTACATGTTATCACAGAATAAATAATCTCTTTCTAACATAATTCCATATCGGAATTGTTTTTTTATTAGTTTGATTACAGACCATTTGTACTGAAAATAGGAAAAGTTCCACGTAAAAATGGTCAATAAAACTACATTTTTTTAAGAAATCTTTCCTTTCCAACTTTATTATGAAAGTTATTTGTTGAACAAAATCTCTTGAAGCTTGTAATCAAAATGGTTTCGGGTTTCATTTTAGAAATATTGAATTTAAATATATCAGCTCTCTAGTCTCTATCAATAGCTCTCCATCAATTACATACCTGAACTGCAACCGCCATGTATTAAAAACTTTTTACTTTATTCTTTTTTAGCAGGGATACAAAAAATCCAACCGGAGAGACTAGTAATGAACATTTTAAATTACAAAACATTGGGACAAAATTTATTTAATTTTCGATAAATATATTAACATAACATTAAATCATAAAGTCTGTACAAAAAATTGTGATTGAATAACCACCATGATCATCACAAAAACAAGAATTACAAATATTAAGATCATTTATTATTAAAACAAATATTAAGATCATTTTGATAAAGATTTTGCAAAGCCATAGAGAGTCAAATCTTATATATTCTTATGATAAAGTTCACAAATATTAAACTATACTAAACAATTTTTATTACAATATCCAACAACTTATTTTTTCACTAGCACCATAACAAATAAATCGAAATCCAAACATCACCACTGATCAACCTTTCAAACTAAGAGCTTCCATGAACTCTGCATCACGCCCAACAGCAACCATAGTCTCCGCCGCCAAACACACTTCCACATCGATACCCCCGTCCTCTGCCGCCGGAAAAACAGTAAGTTTGCCGTCGTACTTCTGCGCCGCCCCGCTCCTCACCGCAACCGGCTTCCCCCACCCAAAATCAGCACCATACACATTGTGCCTCGGCGAGCTACTGATCAAGAAACTATTCTCAACCAAAACTCCATCTTTCTTAAGTATCTTCAAATCACTCACCATTTCCTCCAGTTTTCTAATAACCTCTTCTTTCGTTTGCATCCCCACATTTTTATTTAATTCCAATGCAACCCACCCCAGCCCCTTACTCAACAAATCCCCATTGCTTAACTTGACAGAAATACCATATATTGCATTACCAAAGTAAGTGTCGGAAAGAGGCATCCTCGCTCTCGTGCCTATAACAAGCCAACAGCTCACTTCAGTCTCGTCATTTACGCCACGGCGACACCGCATGATAGCTCGCCATATATGAGCTAAAACAGATTGTAAAGATGAGACTTTTATATCCGTCTGCACCTCAGAATTCGCCCTGGATTTTAATTTTTCGACGTTTTCCCGCCCGAAATGAAAAACCCGTTCGAGCAATGGCGGCTTGGTGAGACTAAAACTGTTGTCGGACAATCGATCGAATGGTGGAACTGGGATCAACCGGTTTCCTAGGAAAGAACGGTCGAAAACAGGGGATTTTAGTATTTTGTCGGAACCGTTGGAGATTTCGGACCATGAGTTGAAGAAATGCCAGAATGAAGTTCCATCCACTACAGAGTGGTTGATGGTGCAGGCGACAAAGAACCCGTCGACAAGTTCGGTGACTTGGACGCCGAGCAGGGGATTCGAGAGCCCTTCGATGTTCGGGATTCCGTTGAGGGGGAAAAAGGAGCGAACGATGGATGGAATGTGGGTCGGGTTAAGAATGTCGTGCACGTGAACGTCGTGGGCGGCGGCGTGGGTGAAATGTGCGCCATGGTTGTTGCAGTTGACATAAAAATACGATCTTTCGTCGTTGGTGGTGGTGGCGAGGCGGCCGGAGAGAGGAGGGAAGTAGTCGAGGGTGCGTGAGAGCGAGGATTTGAGGTCATTAATGATGTTTTTTTTCGAAGTCTTCTTGTTTTCGAAGATTTGGAGGTTTGTAGAAAAGGATTCCTTTTTGGACAGGGTCGACTAACAGGAGCCGTAGATCCCATGGAGTTAGTTCCACCCTGGAAATGGCGCCATTGTTGGAGGACATTTTGACAGTATAAGTTGATATGATATCAATATCTCTTGACATGTTTGCCTTTTTCTTTTTTCTCTTCAATGTGATGTCCAATATTTGGTTATTAAGGGACTATTTCTAAATTGATGGTTACTCTATTCGTTGCTTATCTGTCAGCATTGCACATGTTGGAGTTATAGGAAATTGTGGCACAGATTGCAACGAGGAGGAATTGAAGCTACCACCTTTTGGCAGTGTCTGTACTCTAAGCATGGAGCACATATTCAACTTCTTCACTATTCAAAAGTCTGATAAACATCTTTAGCATATGGAGAAATCCAATGCTAGCACCTATATGCAAGAAACACCAGAATAATTAAAACAAAAGAAAACTGAACCAACGATGTTCATAAAATTCAATGGTTGAATATAACTAGGAAACTAGCTTTTTACATACATCGCGGTGAATTACTGTTCATAAAAGCTTCTAAATTTACACAAGAGTAAGAATTAATTGGGTTACCACCTTCGACACCGACGAAGAGAACGTAGTTGTCAATTCGATGAACTCCACCGCCTCCTCCACCGTGAATCGCCGCTCTACGTCCAGAATCTGCCCGACCGTGATTTTGTCGTCGATCGGAAAAAAAGAGGAGGAAAGATTTTAGTCTTGTATGAAGAAATAGAAACTAAAACTTTTGTTCTAAAAGATGATAGAAATTGAGACCGACAACAAATGTTTTTATCTTCCATGATCTGTTACAGCTGTTTCCAATAATGGACTATTTTATTTGTTTTATTTTTTTCTGATGTCATAGATTTTAATTGTCTTTTCATTTCAGTTGTTTCCCGTCGTCATAAGAAAACTTTGCATATAAAAAGAAAAAAGACAACTTCGTTAGTTAACAGTCATATACACGTTAGGATGTTTTAACAATCAAAAAAAAAAAATATACACGTTAGGTCACCGGGGAAAATCTTGTACACTACTCTATACAACATTCTCTATAATACCTATAATATTTTAAAAAAACTAATAATTAAAATATTCTCCCTCCTCTCCTCCTCTGGGATTGTCTAATTTGTGGGAGACTGTTATGGGGCCCGCCCATCTGTGAGAGGGGAGGCACAACAGCCTCCCACAAATGAGACATTCCCTTCCTCCTCTCACGGCCGAAAATGGTATTATTATTTTTTTATGAGAGGAAAATTTTAATCTTAATAGCATTATTTCCATAAATTATGAAAACACTAGCAAAAAAGCGCACGCGAAGACCGCGTGTAAACTTCTTTTTTTTTTTTGGTTAAAGTGTAAATTTCTTTTTAGTGTAATGAATCTTTTTTTTAACGCTGTGTGTTTTACCTTATTTTATGTGACAACAAATAAAATTACATTCAATAGATAAAATTACCCCGCATTAGGCAATATTATTAAGTTTGAGTAATATGAAAATTATAAACGTAAGAATCTATACTATTATATAAAAAAAGACAACTGTGATACCAAATTTTTAATTTCCAGTTTTAGCCTTATAATTGTAATGTTGCACAAAAAAAATATTATTAAGTTTCTAATTTGGCCTTATAATTTAAGTAGAATCATTAATTACAATAATTATGGTGATTGTTGATTTAGTTTTCCAAATTGAATCTTTTTATATAAATTATATATCCTTATATATGTAGTCTTTTCTCATTAAAGTTATTTTCTGCCCTACATAAATTAAAAATATATCTACGCGGGGACCGCGTGCCAGCGTTTCTAGTTTCATATATATAATAAGTATGTATCCTAGCAGCAGCGATTACCTTTATATTTTTCCAGCCCAACATTGTTTTCTATACAATTAGATAAGGATTAACAGAAACAAAAGTCCCCAACAAATTCTGCAAAAAATCAAAATCATGGAAGTTGAAGTAATAGAACAATCATCTACATGATATATACTTTAACCTTCAGCAGAAATTCAAAAACCACATAAGTCAATTACTCACTATTACAAACAGTAAATCATGATCAAATCCTAGGCAAAGAAATAAAAATTGTTAAACTGGTTTTTGAAACCCATAAAATCAAACACGAATTTACGCTAATAAATATCGATCAACAGAAAAATGTAAAGATCTAATAACTGAAATCACTATCAAAACAAAATTATACAATGTAAATTAAAACCCAGATATCAATTAAGATTCCGGAAGATGAAATACCAATCAAAACCATAATAAAATAATGTTAATAAACATGATCCAAAAGAGGTTAAAGTGATATTTTAAAAAAAAACTTCTAAAATCTAAAATCAATAACTCAAAATCAGAAGAAAAAAAATCCATATAGAAATAGAAGAAGCTGTAAAATTAATCTTGGAAGATTAGATGGGAATAAATAATGTGAAAGATCTTAGTTGAAACATAAACATGTTAAATGATTGAACAAAATTATGAGCAAAAAATAATATTACAAATAAATCAAACAAATTAAAAAGTAGTGAGACCCGAATAAAAAAGGAAACACAATTGTTGAATTGAACAAAATAGCAAATATTTTTAAAATCGATTAATTGAAAAAAAAAACAGACATACAGTAACAAAATGAAGTAAAATCTAGTCACATCTTTGACTAATGAAAATCTCCGTACCTCCTATGCATCAATCGAATATTAGAACAATAACCTGCAGAGTTGAATAGTTAAAAGATATTAGGAGAAGAAATGTAATGAGAATATTTGCATAAAACATGAATCAATTATTGCAGAAGATTCACAACAAACAAAATAACTGGAAAACAAAGAGAGAGAAAAGTTTCTATGAGGTTCGTTCAAATGAAGATTTCAATTTGCAAAAAACAACCTAATACCCATTCAATTATTGCAGAAGATTCACAACAAACAAAATAACTGGAAAACAAAGAGAGAGAAAAGTCTCTATGAGGTTCGTTCAAATGAAGATTTCAATTTGCAAAAAACAACCTAATACCCATTGCAGCGCCTAAAGTAGTTACATAAATTTTGAATCAAGTAATTTGAAAATTTAAAACCACCAATTATTTCAGTTAACTAATTCACGTAGAAAGTTGTGGGTTACTTTTTTGAGAGAGAGACGTGGGTCTTTTAATAATAATTGTGAGATTTTACATTTTTGTTGGATAAAGATAAAAAGAAATGTATGGGGTGGTTATCCCGTTAAGCTTATCTTTATTTTGTTTCTTATTATATTTTTTTTAATCTTTTTCTTATTTGTTTTTAGATAGACGTCAAATCAAAAATTATTCCTAAAATCATGGGCCTTCAAATTTAAATTGATACACTGAAAACGTGGAAGTTTAAAAAAAAATCTGATAAAATTGATTTTGAAACAACCGTGTATATCCTTTTTTTTTCTTCATTTATTTTAGTAAATAAGTGGTAGGGGTAAATTTGGAAAACACTTTATTGGACTCCCAACTACCCCAGGTGATTGCTTTGCTTATATTATTAATAGATTATGACTAAATATTGTAAAAGATAAATAATGGTATGGAGAGATAAGGCAATAAAAAGATAAAGACAAAAATATATAAAGATTTTTGCTCGTGTGTCTTTCATTCAATAGCAAAAAATATGGGAGAAGATTACACAATTAAACTAACCATCATGATGTGGCTTAGTGGGGGAGTGGAGTAGTTAAAAATTGAATTTTAAAATTTATAACTACTACACGGTAGAAATTGAACAGATAAAAAAGTTGAATGTAGTTATTACTATATTATCCTTCATATCCCTTGATTTAAGTAAGTAAGGTAGGGGTAAATTTAGAAAACACTTTATTGGACTCCCAACTACCCGGGTGATTGCTTTGCTTATATTATTAATAGATTTTCTCTCTCTCTCTATTGCTTTTGCTAGGGGAAATTTGTTTTTTTTTTAGAATGAAAAAATTGTATTCTTAACATCGGATTATTTCCAGAAATTTAGAGAATTACGCTTCCTTTCAATTGTATCGATAATTCTATGAAGTTTTTTCATAATTCTTACTCATGATCAAATTGCTCTAATTTTTTTAAATTATATTTTCTTGAAATTTGTAATGAACATAGTAAAAAATACAATTTTTTCCATTGCTTTCCCAGGAGGAAAACATTTTTACAATGAATTTATATTAAGTTACAACATACAACACAATTAATCATAAAGAATAACATTGTGAATATTCAAGTTAATTGTGTTTGCACTTTTTTTTTTAAAAAAAAATCCCATTGCTTTCCCAGGAAGAAAACATTTTCACAATGAATTTATATTAAGTTACAACATACAACACAATTAATCATAAAGAATAACATTGTGAATATTCAAGTTAATTGTGTTTGCACTTTTTTTTTTTTTACAATTTTTCCCATTGCTTTCCCAGGAGGAAAACATTTTCACAAAGAATTTATATTAAGTTACAACATACAACACAATTAATCATAAAGAATAACATTGTGAATATTCAACTTAATTGTGTTTGCACCTTTTTTTTGTGCAGTTTGCACTTTTACTAATGTATAGATTATATTTTAATATACACAAATTATAAAAAGAAGTAGTGTTTTCTTATCATTCTATTTTTATTTTTTAAATCCCTGTCATTCGCTACGTGAAAATATACACTATTTATTATGTTCATTACGAATTTCAAGAAAATGTAATTTAAAGACATTATAGCAATTGGATCATGAGTAAGAATTATGGAAAAGCTTCATAGCATTATCAATACAATTGAAATGAAACGTAATTCTCTAAATTTCTGGAAATAATGCGCTGTTGAGAATACAATTTTTCCATTCTAAAAAAAATTTACAATTTTCCCCCTGGAAAAGCAATGGAGAGTGAGAGAAATAAAAAAAATAATAAAAAGAAAAAATACATTTCTGGGCGTGAGAGGAGGAGAGGAGAGAGAGAGAGAGAGTGAATATTTTAATTGCTAGTTCCTTTTTTATCTCTTAAGAGAGAATATTTTAATCTTTTAGTAATTATAAATTAAAATATTGTATGTGTTGTAGAGAATGTTGTAGAGAGTGGTGTAGAAGATTTTCGCTGGTCAACGGACTCGTGAGCCATTTGCCACCTGTCATTCTTTTTTATTGACAGAATAGAGGGGGAATAGGGGTAGGGAATGGAAATTTTTGATGTGAACTCTGAAATTGCGGATCGGGTTGATACGTTGTTGTTGTTAACTTAACACTGGAGAGTTAACAGCAGATTTGCAACGTTGTTAACTCAGCGATGTTACTTTAACAACAGACCAGAAGAATAGTGCAGCGGAATAAACAAACACCAAGTTTAAGAAGTGAATATAGACTTTCGAGCCTTAGGAAAAATAACTCGTGAAGGTTTTAACAAAGGTCGTTCTCTCAATTCTCAAGCTCTTCACTGTTAAATTGATTGAACTAAGCAAAGCACACAAGGATTGCTTCGTATATCTCTAACAGCTCCTCACTCTTAGATCTACCCTAACAATTCACAAACTTTGCTAAAACAAGACAACACTCAACAACTGTAAATTAATCTCTCGGATTGATTGGCACTTGTCTCGTGTTTGTCTTGATGTACTTCACACCTATATATAGGTTCTTAATCTTCGACTTCAAGGTGTGTTGTACATGGTTGGTAATTCTCCTTGTTTCCTTCTTGAACTCTTCTTCTTTGTTCTCGCAGTCCTTCTTGAATAATAGTTCCTTCGTTAGTGATATAACTAGGGAAAGACTCCTTCTTCAAATCAGGACTGATCTTGGAAAGCATTCCTAGTTCCACTCGAACTCTTCTTTCCTTGTAGAGTGGTTTGCGTAATTAAGGAAACTTTCCTTCTTGGAAACTTGAGCGTCCAACCTATGACAAGTTTGTTTCCTGAATAATAATCAAAGACAATTACACATGTGGAACTCAGTTAGTTAAGTGAATAAGGCAAAACAATAATGAAGAAATTAATTAAGATTGTAAATCGGATTCTGCTCCAGCAATGTTATTCTAACATTGACTTCTCAATGTTAAACTAACATTGACAGAATACCTGCACTTTCAATGTTAAACTAACATCGACCGAATACCTGCACTTTCAATCTCCCCCTTTTTGCCTTAATCACAAAACCTAAGAACATGTTCTAACCAGATCAAATTATTCAAACAAACTTAACTATCAGATCACAATGGAAAAATAAGTACATTGATACTTTCAATGTTATTCTATCAGATCCCTCAGAAGGGACCATTTCAATGTTATTCTAACATTGATACTTTCAATGTTGTCATAACATTTGTATGTCTTTGTCAATGTTAGCTTAACATCGAACCCAGACAGATATTCTAACATTGAACATCTCAATGTTATTTTAACATCAGAGAACAGTTAACACCTGCAAAACAGAGTTAGTACTTTGTATCCAAAGTTCAATGATCATAAGCAGAAGCAGTAAGCAACAAGATAGAAATGTACTTAATTACAGACCATACTAAGTAGCAAGGAACACACTCCTTGAAGAAACCGAAAAATAAACAAAGAAAAATAATTGTTCATGCTGACAGAAACATAACAGAACTCAGAAATTTTTGAAAATTTGATCATTCTCCCCCTTTTTGTGAGAAAGGCACATTCCTCAAATGCTTCCTGAGGCTGTCTATCTCTTGCAGCCTTACTTGCTTGTCTGCTATCTCTCTCTGGGTATCCTTGAACTCTCTGTCCAACCACACCAAGGTCTCCTCCACAAATGCATCAGCAATGACAGAACAGCTGTCCCCACTAGCCACATGAACTGAAGAAGCAGCAAACTTGTGAGTCTTCTTCTTCTTCTTCTTTTTGCTTGGACCAGCTCCATCCTTGGGATTCCATGGCAGATCCTGAATCCTGATCTGAGTGAAATAGCTCCTGGTGATGATCATCTTGGCCCTGTTCTTGATCCAGCCTTTTGTCTTCTTTGTCTTGAAGCCTTGCTTCACCAGAATGCTGGATATCAGAGAGGGATATGGAATGATTCCCTTTGCCTTGGTTGTGACTTCCCTCATGTGCCTCAGAACCTTCTCCCCTATATTCACACTCAGCCCGTTCTTCAGTTTGTACACCAGCCTTGCAGATTCTTTTGTCATCACAGTGGTGTTGGAAGAGGGCAGCCAGTTGTAGGTGGAGAGTTTGTGAAGTACAACACTTAAGGAGGTCAGCTTTGTAGTTGGAAAACTGTCATTCCATTTCCTTGTCAGTCCACCAGTGAGGTCAGTGATCACCTCATCCATGCTAGGATCCTCAGTCTCCTCAGGGTCAGGGAGTCCCCAAGCCTCATTGATCACAGAGGGGCTAATGTCATAGACATTCATCCTGACCCAAGCTTTGCCAAACTTGGGAGAGTCCTGGTGGGACACCCATTGAGAGAGGTTCATGTAGAACTCTCTGATCACATCAGGGACATATGATGACTGGTTCATCACAGAGCCCAACACCCCTCTAGCTTCCAGCAGCTCAAACAACCTATTTTCTTTGAACATTTCCTCATCAATGTTCCTCTCAGTATGAATCACCCTGGCTTGATAAGCCTCCCACAGCTCTTCTGCCTCAGCAGACATATAGAAGCCAGAATAAGGCTTTTTGGGATACTCCTCCTCATGCAGTTCAAAGTATTCATCTGATGTTGGAGTAACATCAGCAGGGTCATCACCTACCTGTAGGCCTTCATCCTCAACTTCCTCCTCAACTTCCTCCTCTTCTTCATCCTCTTCTTCCTCTTTTTCTTCTTCTAACTCAGACTCAGAAGCTTCAACCACCACCTGCTTTCCCTTTCTTTTCTTAGCAGCAGTAGCTAAGTCAGTGAGAGTCAGGCTCTTTTCTTCTTCTCTCTCAACCTCTTTAGGTTGACTGTCATCCTCTTTACCAGCATATTGGTTACCTTCAGTAGTAACCTCCTCAGCCACAGTCTCCTCAACCTGATCATACTCCTCAGGAAGAGTCTTCATCTCATCAGCAGTATCCTGCTCAGCCTCATCAGCCTTAGTAGGCTCAACCACTTCCTCAGCAACCACAGATTCATCCCCAGCATTACCCTCAGGGACCTCATGCACCACCTCAGACTCACCCACAGCAACACCCGGGGCCTCTTTCTCCCCCTCAATACCAACAACAGTAGTATCAGGTATATCCAGAGTAGGGTTAGCCATCATTACCTCGTTTTCAGGGATGGTGGGAGTGGAGGTTTGCTCAGAAGTTTTTGTTGTTGAATCAACATCACCCTTAGCAGCTTTCTTGCCCTTGCACCGTTGATAAGTGGATTTCCACTTTGGTGCGGCGGCGGTAATCGCTTCAGCAGTTGCACTTCTGGTTTTGCGGCGTCTAGGTTGCTCCATCTGTTCGGCAGCTGCTGCAAGAGTGTCAATGGAAGACTTGTGTGCCATTGTTAGTGATTTAGAGAAGAAAAAATCGAAACTTGATTTTGTAGAGAGAGTTGTTTTTGCAAAAAATTTTGAGCGCGTACACAGTAGAGGAAGATTAGGGCAAATTATACAATAATCAGCTGAAGAGTAGAGATAGTGGTGTTGTAACATGATCTGAACCCTCACCCAAGTACATAGGTACAAAGACATAGGTTAAGATCATCAGTATGAGTAAGTAACACATCAAATAGAAAAACACATAGTGGATATACATATCCAGGGAAAAGATGTTCCCATAGCATAGAAGATCACAAAACAAAGTGTTTTACCTGCAGTGAGTCACCCACAAAGTATGCCTCAACACATGATTTCCTAGGATTACTACTCCCCCTAAGCCCAAACCGACACAAGGAAAAAAGAATACAGAACTAGAAAGAATGCAACAATGTTAGATTAACATTGGGAGATGGTAACCAAGTACAAACCGCTTTGCTGACTGGGATCAGGACACATCAATTTATCTTTATGAACTCTTTTGAACAAAAAACTAGTGAATGTAAAAGGATAGATTCATCACTGAATGTGGGCAGCGCAAGACCCCATACACCCCCATCAACTTAACCATCAGCAACAGATTAGGCAAGTACAAAGGAACTGAATGAAGACAATACATTTATCATATACTTCTCCACCCCAGTTCCTCATGCATACTTGTTTTCCAACCTGTATACAAGCGAAATACCAAGTGAACAATGCTACTGAATGCAAGCAGTCGAAAACTTCAAAACACCCCAGTAGTAAAGATCACTATCATGCATAACCTTGGCCATAGACAAAACACAAAAATAAGCACAATTGAATGACAATGAAGCTTTCAACATAATGTACCCCAACTTCTCTTCATGCTTTGTCTAACCTAACATGGATAAGTCACAACTGAATAACATCAGAGTAGTGAGCTCTGTGTACCCCAGCTTCTCCCAGATGTTAGGTTAACATTCACAGACTAACAACAAAGTTCTACTTAACAAACCTCTTGATATGTACATGTCCACCAGTCAACTCAGCTATCCATACAGTTTAACCACACAACCCAACATAATCTCTAACAAGGATGCAATATGCAAGAAGAAATAATGTAGAAAGAAACGAAAAGAATTACAGATACACCACAACCAATAACCAGTGCTAGACAGTGGTGTTATGTCAACACTGGTGTACTAACATCCCTAGACGATGCACATGCCAAGAGAATTCCTCAAACTGAAGAACCTCTCAGAATCTAAGGGTTTAGTGAACATATCAGCAAGCTGATTGTTGGTTTCAATGTGTTCAATATCAATGAGCTTATCTTCTACCATGTTTCTTAGAAAGTGATGTCTTATGTTAATATGTTTAGTTCTGGAGTGTTGCACAGGATTCTTAGAGATGCTTATAGCACTAAGATTATCACAAAACATAAGTAAGGTATCACTGTCTAACCCATAATCCAGTAGCATGTGTTTAAGCCATACTAACTGAGTGACACAACTGCCTGCTGCTATGTATTCAGATTCAGCAGTGGAGAGTGACACACAGTTTTGCTTTCTACTGTACCATGAGACCAAGTTGTTCCCCAGATAAAAACATCCTCCACTTGTAGACTTCCCGTCATCAGTGTCACATGCCCAGTCTGAGTCACTGAACCCTACAAGATTGGTGTTAGTGTCATAGGAATACCATATACCAAGGGCCAAGGTGCCAGAAATGTATCTAAGAATTCTCTTCACAGCAATCAGATGAGACTGCTTTGGACATGCCTGGTACCTAGCACAAACACAGACAGAGAACATTATATCATGCCTTGAAGCAGACAAGTAGAGTAAGCTTCCTATCATTGAACGGTACAATGTTGGATCAACATTGGCACCATTAACATCCCTGGATATCTTCACAGATGAAGACATGGGAGTCTTGCAAGGCTTTGAATCTGCCAATTCAAACCTTTTCACCAAATTCCTTGCATACTTTTCCTGACTTAGGAAAATCCCATTACCTGTTTGTTTCACTTGAAGACCAAGAAAGAAAGTTAATTCTCCCATCATACTCATCTCAAACTGCCCTGTCATTGATTCAACAAATTTTTCTAGAATAGAATTGTTAGTTGAGCCAAAAACAATATCATGTACATATATTTGAGCAACACAGACATGAGAATCTTTCTTCAAGACAAACAGTGTTCTATCTCCATCACCTCTAACAAAACCAAGACTTAAAAGGAATTTTGTAAGCCTTTCATACCATGCTCTAGGTGCTTGTTTAAGACCCTACAGTGCCTTTTCAAGCTTGTACACATGGTTTGGATACTTAGGATCTGTGAACCCCTTTGGCTGTTCAACATATACTTCCTTATCAATCAGCCCATTCAGGAACGCACCCTTTACATCCATTTGGTATAGTTTTATCTTAAGGCAACATGCTATGGCTAGAAGTAACCTAATAGATTCAATCCTAGCAACTGGAGCAAATGTCTCATCAAAATCTACACCTTCAACTTGTGTGTACCCCTGAGCAACTAGTCTAGCTTTGTTTCTAACTATAACTCCTTCCTCATTACTCTTGCTCTTAAATATCCACTCCGTCCCTATTACATTAACATTAGGTGGTCTAGGTACAAGTATCCAGACATTGTTCTTAGTAAACTGTAATAGTTCATCCTGCATGGAATTAATCCAAAAGTTATCAAGAAGGGCTTCATTCACATTTTTAGGTTCTATGGTGGAGACAAAACAAGAGGCATTATCAACAGTACAAGTGAAGTTCATACAGACACACAGTTTTACCATATCTCTATAGTCAAGTCTTTCTCTGTTGCGTGTTCTTACCCGTTCACTGAGTTCACCTATTACCTGGGATGCTGGATGGTCTTTCTGAATCCTAGCTGGGGGATCTCTTCTAGGTTCAGAGGCAACTTCATGTTCTGAGTCAAAATCCTCTGCTGTTAGTCTAACATCAGATCTTGCTGGTGTTAGTCTAACATCGTTCCCTGACTCTTGTTCCGTGTTTCCAGCTTCTAGTTCCAATGTTGGTGTAACATTGTCAGGAGTAACATTCTCGGTTTCCACTGTTGGTTCAACATTGGGAACTAAGATGTCACCAGTACCTGTATCAAGAGTGAAATCATCAAACACAACATTCATTGATTCCTGAATTGTCTTTAATCTAAGATTGTAGACTCTAAAGGAAGTACTATTGGCTGAGTATCCTGCAAAAATGTATTTTTCACTTTTAGAATCAAATGTACTCAGATAATCCCTGTCATTTAGTAGATAACAATCACATCCAAATTCATGGAAATATGCAACATTTGGTTTTACACCCTTCAAGAGTTCATATGGAGTCATGTTAGTTCCAGGTCTAAGATACACCCTGTTACCAATGTGACAAGTAGTATTTAAGGCTTCAGCCCAGAGTCTTTTGGATAAGTCTTTGGCATTGAGCATAACTCTGGCCATCTCTTGAAGAGTCATGTTCTTTCTCTCAGCAATCCCATTCTGCTGAGGAGTCTTAGGAGCTGAAAATTCATGGAAAATACCTTTAGTATTGCAGTAGTTATCAAAACTAGCATTTTCAAATTCTTTACCATGATCAGACCTAATCTTAGTCATAGTGGAGCCATACAAGTTTCTAATACTAGCACAAAGAATTTTGAACTGATCAAAAGCTTCTGACTTTTCTTTAAGAAATTTTACCCAAGTGTACCTAGAGAAGTCATCTACAATCACAAAGGAATATCTCTTCCCACTGAGACTACTTACCTCAATTGGACCCATTAAGTCCATATGCAGCAATTCAAAATACCTACTAGATCTAGGGTTAGCATTATGTACCTGTAGGGGTGTATGAACTGCTCTGGTTTGCTTACCCTTGAGGCAATCACCACACACAAGCTTACTTGGACAAGACAGCTTTGGTAAGACTCTTACAGCATCAACTTTCTGTAATTTCTCAAGGTTTCTGTAGTGAACATGTCCAAGTTTCCTATGCCATATAGAAGCCTCATCTATCTTGGCATGGAAACATTCTGCTTCCTCCTGGGCTAGGTAGCAGTTGTCTTTGGATCTAGTACCTGTCATCACAAGAACATTGTCACTATCATAAACATCACAAGATATCTTATCAAATGTAACCAGTAAGTCATCATCACACAGCTGACTGATACTGATTAGATTTGCCTTTAACCCATCTACCAACAACACATCCTTCAAGGGAGGGAATCCATCAACATTCAATGTCCCCTTGGCAATGATTTTTCCTTTGGTGCCTCCTCCATATGTCACTGTTCCAGCACTCAAAGGTACCATTTGCTTAAGATTCTCTTTGCTGCCTGTCATGTGTCTTGAACATCCACTATCGAAGTACCATTTACCTGAAAGGTTAGAGTACACAGCAGAGAAAACAACATTGCACACAACTTTAATCTTAGGGGTTTTAGACTTTTCTATCCAAGTTCTACTTTTTTGTCCTGCACCTAATGTTAGTCTAACATCAGAACCTGTTGTAGAATTAACATTGGACGCAGAGGCTGTTTTCTTACCACATTCTTTTATAAATTTCCTACAGAATGGTTTAATGTGACCTGGTTGAAAACAGTACTGGCAGATAAAGGTAGGTTTGCTTTTTACAGTGTTAATGGTTCCTGTACTCACATTATCAGATTCTTTAACAAAGCTTGTAGTTAGATAGGGAGAATTAACATTTGAAGATGAAGGTTTCTCAGCAAATCCCAGACCACATGTACCTGAGTTACTCATGTTCAGTACCTCATCAAGTTTAGAAGTACCTCCATTCCATTTGGCTATGATCTGTGAATCCTTTTTGAGTTTCTCCTTTACCTCTTTCAGCTCAGCTTCAGCTTTGTCAAGATCCCTTTCATAGAGTTTCAACATGTTCTTCAAACATTCAATGTCATGCTTCTGTGCTTTATTTTTCTTCATGAGTCTGACATTCTCTCTCTCAAGTCTGAGAAAGGTTGTATGTAGGTCATCAAGAATTTCCTCCTGGGACATCTCATCTTCATTGAAGTACTCCTCTTCTAGATCAACTGAGCCATGAAAACAATCAAAGTTAGTATCATCACAATCAGAGAGTGTGTCATGGTTAACCTGTGCTGTTCCAGTCTCCAAAGAAGATCTCCTGGTTTGCTGTTGGTTCTCTAATGTTAGAGTAACATTGAGATTCTTGGCAGTTTCTGGAGTCTTCTCCTGACCAGATGATCCGAGTGCAGAGCGCAGCAGTGTTGATTTCCTCTGATTGTTCATCAGCACTTGTTCCAGATTCGAAGTCAGCTTCATTAAAGTCATCTACACAGACCCAATGAGAATTCCCTCTTGTTCTGAGGGTGTTAGCACATTCATGTTTAAAGTGACCATACCCCTTACATTCATAACACTGGACATATTTCAATTTCTCAGCATCTTGAGGAGTGCTCTTAGATGCCATGTATTTTACAAACTTTGGGGGCAATTTCTTATAACTAACAACAGCATTACTAGGTTGTTTTTCTTTACTTTTATCTTTGTAACCCAATTTACTAAAATTCCTAGTGATGTTACCATAGTTAGAAGAGATCAACTCATATTCATCCTCATCACTCCCTGTAGAATCTGAGCTAGTACCTAGTAAGGCTAAAGCAAGTTGTTTACTGGACTTTCCTAGGAATTCTAGTTCAAATTCTTTTAGAGTGTTCATTAATGTTTGAAAGTCCATGTTGGCAAGATCTCTAGACTCATTCATAGCAATTCATTTGACAGTAAACTTAGAAGATAATGTTCTAAAGGCTTTATAGACCATGGTTTGATTAGGGATGATAAAACCTAAGTTTTGGCACTGATTAGCAATATCTAGAAGTTTCTCAAAATAACTATCAATGCTTTCATCCTCACCCATCTATATCTTCTCAAAGTCCCTCAAAAGTTTTCTATATTTAGAGTCCCTCACAGCCACATCACCCTCACAATGTAATTCAAGAATTTCCCATGCAGCTTTAGCAGTAGAACAAGTTTGAATAAGTTTGAACATATGATTACCTACCCAGCTAAAAATAGCATTGAGGGACTTTTCATTGAAGTTGTAGAGAGCAATTTCGTTGGCTGTCCATTGTCCCCTTGGCTTAGGTACCAGATCAGCATCTCCATCCCTTGGCAAGTAGGGGATGGTGTAGCCTTCTAGTACTGCGTCCCAAGCTCTTAGGTCGATGGATTTGATGTGGACTCTAAGCCTGAACTTCCAGTAGGCATAGTTGTTGGGACCCTCCAATACAGGCAACCTGCTGGTATTGGGGTTGGAATTGTCCATCTTGTCGTATCAACGCCAAACACCGGTGAAGTTGGTGCTTGGCTCTGATACCAATTGAAATTGTGGATCGGGTTGATACGTTGTTGTTGTTAACTTAACACTGGAGAGTTAACAACAGATTTGCAACGTTGTTAACTCAGCGATGTTACTTTAACAACAGACCAGAAGAATAGTGCAGCGGAATAAACAAACACCAAGTTTAAGAAGTGAATATAGACTTTCGAGCCTTAGGAAAAATAACTCGTGAAGGTTTTAACAAAGGTCGTTCTCTCAATTCTCAAGCTCCTCACTGTTAAATTGATTGAACTAAGCAAAGCACACAAGGATTGCTTCGTATATCTCTAACAGCTCCTCACTCTTAGATCTACCCTAACAATTCACAAACTTTGCTAAAACAAGACAACACTCAACAACTGTAAATTAATCTCTCGGATTGATTGGCACTTGTCTCGTGTTTGTCTTGATGTACTTCACACCTATATATAGGTTCTTGATCTTCGACTTCAAGGTGTGTTGTACACGGTTGGTAATTCTCCTTGTTTCCTTCTTGAACTCTTCTTCTTTGTTCTCGCAGTCCTTCTTGAATAATAGTTCCTTCGTTAGTGATCTAACTACGGAAAGACTCCTTCTTCAAATCAGGACTGATCTTGGAAAGCATTCCTAGTTCCACTCGAACTCTTCTTTCCTTGTAGAGTGGTTTGCGTAATTAAGGAAACTTTCCTTCTTGGAAACTTGAGCATCCAACCTATGACAAGTTTGTTTCCTGAATAATAATCAAAGACAATTACACCTGTGGAACTCAGTTAGTTAAGTGAATAAGGCAAAACAATAATGAAGAAATTAATTAAGATTGTAAATCGGATTCTGCTCCAGCAATGTTATTCTAACATTGACTTCTCAATGTTAAACTAACATTGACAGAATACCTGCACTTTTAATGTTAAACTAACATCGACCGAATACCTGCACTTTCAAACTCAATAGCATGATTAATAGGGCAAATTCCATTCCCGAGGTATTGTCTCTCTCTCTCACCTCCCTTATAGTTTTAATTTTCTCATCCACCTTTTCTGAGTGGTTTTAACTATTAGCCACCCAATAATTCTAGGGGTAATCTAGTTAATTTATTCACTATATGTTATCTATTACACAAATGGTACATACCAAACCTTATTATAACAAAAAAAAAGCATGACTTATGTTACACAAAGTTTTCTTGTTAAACATCAAATCACTAACTAAATAAATAAATATCATAATAAAAAAATTTAATTTAATTAGTTATAATTTAAATTCATCTCTGTCAATGCTAGAAAGTATATTACATTCTTTTAAGTTATTATCAAATTTAATATTAATTTGTCCTTTTAGCAAACGATTGTCTTCGGAACGCAAACAATAAAGTGTTTACACATTGTTGAGAACCAAGTTCGAGTGCTATAGTAGAATTCAATATTAAATATAAATTTGCATATTTCTTGCTTAATAAATAATAATTGTTATTCTTTGAATTCATAAAGAATATATCCGCACCAAAATAATATGATATAGTGAATACTTTATTTGTTTTTAAATTTAGACTATATTAATGAAACAATACTATCGAATTTAATTTGATTGATAACCCTTTTCTCTATAATTTGGAACACAAAATATGATATTGATTATTAGGGCTTTAGTTTATTTTTTGGATTTTGTATCGAGCTTCCTTACTAGGAGAATGAGACTTTTCAAGTTAATTAGATCAATGAAGATAGATTTTTCTTTAAACCCATTAAATAAAGCAACGTCGTCTATATTTGATATTTGTGAAAAATCTATACATGCTAATTGTCTTTTGTGTTTCTTATTTATTGCAAAAAGAAGGACATAAATAAACCCTAGTGACATCTTCCATTAATTCTAATAGTGCAATAAGCCTTAAAACAAATCCATAAATTATATCTAGTACGAATTATAACCTTATCACAATATTCAAAAAATTATATATGGTATATGACACCAGATAAAAATAAGTCAATTTTGTTTTATAAATAAATTACTTTAATAAAAAGTTTGAAAAGTATATATATCATAAATAGTATAACACTTTAAAAAATTTCTTTTTGTACTACTAATAAGGTTTTGTGTGTATTATTCGCAAAACGGGTGAAGGAGACGAATTTCGCGTTTTGTTAAAAATGGTTTTTGTTTTCAATTTATAGGAAGCAATCAGCGACCGCTTCTGAGTCGCCGATTGCTTCCACGGTAATTAGGGCGGACGCGGCCCACAATTTGGCCCAATTTTGGGCCGAATTGTGTGGCCCATGTAAAAAAAAGGATTTCAGCGACCCAATGTGGGTCGCTGAACGTCACGTATTTAGTTCAGCGACCCAACGTGGGTCGCTGAAAGTCGTGTGTTTGTTTCAGCGACTCAATGTGGGTCGCTGTTGTTCTCGAAATGTTCTGCGACTCAAGGTGAGTCGTTGTTGCCTTCAGAAGTCGCTGAAGGCGAGCGACTCACCTTGAGTCGCTAACTGGGCGGTCCCTATTGACCGCCCAGTCTTGTAGTGTTAGCATGTATAGATTTTACATATGTCAAATTTAGACGACATTGCTTTATTTAATAGGTTGTCAAAAAGATTCTATCTTTATTTATTTAATTAACTCGAAAAGTCTCATTCTTCTAGTATGGAAGCTCCATACTATAACCAAAAACAAAAGACTAAAGCCCTTATAATTAATATCATATTTTACCTCTTATATTTTAAATTATAGAAAAAGTGAGTATCAATCAAATTAAATAGTATTGTTTCATTAATATAGTCCAAATTTTAAAACAAGTAAAGTATTCACTATATTATGTGGATATATTTTTTTTGAATTTAAAAAATAACAATTATTGTTTATTAAGAAATAAATATGCAAATCTATATTTAAAATTTGATTATGCTATAACACTCGAACTTGGTGCTCGATAATGTGTTAACACCCTATTGTTTTCCTTTCCAAGTCAATCGTTTACTAAAAAGACGAAGAAATATTTAAATTTGATAATAAATTAAAAGAATGTGATATACCTTCTAGCATTTGGGGATGAATTTAAATTATAACTAATTAAATTGAAATTTTATTTTACTATGATATTTATTTATTTACTTGATATTTAACAAAAAGAAAATCTTGTAAATAAGTCATGGTATTATTTTGATTTTAATAAGGTTTGGTGTTATTTGTATGATAAATAACATATAGTAAATAAACTGACTAGATGGGTAATTAATAGTCTAACCCACTCAGGGCAGGTGGATGAGGAAATTAAAACTAGAGGGATGAACTCAAGCTTTTACAAAGAGAAAAACAATTATAGAGAGAGGAAGCGTAAAATCTAATAGATCAAAAGTGAAGCGTGTGCGCGTGAGGCGATTATATACTAGATTAGTTAGCTAACTAATCCAGGTGTGAAACGGGTTACAAGTAAATTACAGAATTACAAAAATTAATTAACAAACTAACCCGTTTACTAAATCAGGAAAGTTGTTATACAACTAACAACTGAAATTCAAATTAGTTCCAAAAATAAAAAGTGTCACAAAATTGAATATTGTGATAGTTTAACAGATATTATTACACTAAATTAAACGTTGCCAACAATTTACTGGCCAAGAAAAGAAAAAAAATTGCCAGCAACTCGTTTATATATAGTACTCCTACTAGCCCCCTCAACCAAAATCAGATGAACCAATGCAACAAAATACAAACATGGCCAACATTGAGGTTGTATCAACATGTTCAGAACAAATGACGAATACCTTACCAAACGATGGCAATATAATTTTCATGATCGAATTAACTCCGTGGAATTGGTCGTTCCTCTTAGATGGCCCATTCCAAAGAGGAACTATATATTACAAACCCCAAAATTATCAAATACAACATGATAATCATCACTTTGGAAAAAAAAACATTAGTAACCACCTCATAACCTCACTCTCACGCACCCTCAACTACTTTTCTCTCCTCTCCGGCCGCCTCGGCAACGACTGGTGTGTCATAATTACGACACCTCCAAAATACGCGGTCATCATTGGAATAACTTGGAGTAGAGGGGGTGAAAGACAATTTTCGCCCAATCCGATTAGACAACCAAGATATTGAATCAACGTGATCCTCATGACAATACTGTTGACCTCGAGAAAACTGTATGTTATGGAAAAATGCCGAACACGGAAGTCCAAGCAACACAACAACGTGACAAGATTCTAGAACACGCGCCACGTGGGGTCATATCAACGGGGAACGTCAACAAACCGACGTGGCGTGGTTGACCACGACGGGTCAACCCGACGTGCCACGTGACAAGTCAACCCCCGAACCGCATTGGGGTCTGACCCAGTATGGTGCGGGTGCATCGACCTATGGTGCACCCCTTTCATCTACTTCACCTCTAGTAGGTGTATGCATCCTCTCTCATGCCTTACTCCTCTCCATTTTCTATAAATACCACCTCACTTCTTCATTGGCGGGTTAGACACTTGAGGGAAGCTCACTTGGAAGTTTGGATGCTCTGACTTCTCTCTAGAATTCTAGTGAGAGAAAATACGCCAAGCATTCCGCGTCAATACTTTTTGGCATGCCAACACGTTTGGCATGGCTAGCACTCCACGTCAATCGATTTAGCTCACCATCCCGAGGCACGTAAATAGTTTTGTAGGTCATTCCTTGGAAGGTCAACTGTTTCCACATCAATAATTTCACGTCAACTGTTTCCACGTTAACACTTTTGGCACGTCAACCAAAAGTACGTCAACAAAAGTGCTTAGAGTATTTTCTCTTATACTTTTCCACAGACACTCTTATGTCAACAATTGGACTTAAGTACGAGAGAGTTTGACCCGAGACTTGACCACTCTAAGGTACAAATTGCCCGAGGTCCATTACCGAGCCTCCAGGACTCGATGAATTGCTACGCCATTAAGCCGCCCAAATAATATCCAATCTTGATAAACCCACATGGGTCAAAACTACGGCCACCCGGGCCTCGACAACGAGACAAACATCCCCTAGGATAGTCCAAATTCAGCCTAAGGGCCAAAACAATACAAACAGCTCCCAAGCTAGGATTTCAACATCTAAGACCCTTCGCGAGCACAAATTAATAATGAACTATGGCTGACTTGATTCTTTCTTCTGAGAGAGATACGTAGGCAGCTTGACCCTGCATTGAGCCCAGTGGCAAGAATACAACACCCGTATCCTTCCGTCATAGGTTATTTACTTATATAATTGTGTACTTATAACCATTATGTTTTTAGTGCAGGTTTCCATTGAACCAAAACGCTCTTCTTGTGTTTACTATAAAGGGCAATAGAGTCTGGTGGGAGGTAATCTCGAGACTAACGAAAACATCCTGCGCCAGAAGCGCGATCTGTGGAAGACCACTAGACGCAATATCTTAAGGGCATCATGGTTACAACACATAGACAACCTACTACTTCGCGGAACAACTCTCCGACTAATTCCAACACGACATCACAAGCAGGAATGAAGCAACAACAGCCACATGCACCTAATCAACAAGCTCCAGCTGTTGCAGCTACTAATGTGCATACTGGAACCAATGCATCAACAAGTGCACAGCCACTTCCTCCCGAGTATTTTGATCAACTGATGAACATGGTTAGGCAACACATGGCTGCGAATTCAGTATCGCAACCTCTGATTCGTGTTACAAATTTTGGCCAGTTTGACAACCATTCCCAAGGTTCAACTCCTAGGGGACACACACAAGAAAGGAGAACGGCTACTACTGTATTACTTTTCGAGGATCGCAGACATCATTGTGGCAGGAGAGCTCAACCTTCACCGTCACCATCCCATTCCGATGCATCAACTATGCAAACTAAGTCACTCAATGGTCATGGTTACAAAAGACAAGGTCCACCACATGCCGAAAGGCCGGAACCTTTTCTCCAAGAAAGAAGAGAAGGAAATCCCCCCCAGAACCACTCCTCTCGGACTCACTAGAAGGACTCTTCGGGCAGTCGATGAATTCATTGATGAGGCTTCTCCATTCTCACCAGATATGCAGCCGATAGTGTTAGGCCTAGGCCGTGAGATCCCTTAGATGTCAACCTACGATGGTAAAGGGACCCTAGTGCTCACTTGCATCTTCTAGACACAACTAGGGAGGCTACACAAAAGGCACACAAGCACATTTGTTCGCTATCACTCTCGTTGATGTAGCTTAAAATTATTTTCGATGACTTACCGATTTCGATACATACGTATGATCTGCTCAGAACAATGTTTAAGTCATAGTTTGCTACGCAAAAGCAAACTCAGTTGACGCAAGAATACTTTAAGACTATCATACAAGGCAATGATGAATCGACTAGAGACTACATTAGACAGTTCAACACCGAGATGTTGCGAGTTGAAATGCCCTCCGCTCAGAGCGTTGTAAACATCTTATTTAACACTTTGAGAAACAAATCGTTAGCTAACGAGTTTTTGAGGAATAAATTATAGACCATCGAACAAATCAACATGATCGCACAATGTGATATGGAAATTGGGGAGCACAACAAAATGAGAAATGTCTGAAATGACAATACTCTATCCAGGTAAAACATCTTACGTCGCAACAACAGAAATTATAAGAGTGGTACAAAGCGCAGAAGATCTCCTCCAGAAAACTCCCGATTACCACCACCATGAGCAACATCTACAATGTCGCCAAAAAATAGAATCTCCTCAATACTCCGATAAAGACCCGAGAAACAACGAAAACACGCAAATCTAAGTTCTGTTACAAGTACTACGAGCAATCTGGTCATGACACGTCGAAATGTCGTGCATTATATGCTCAGTATTCTGGCAGAATATATCAAAAGATACAAACAGCTTGGCAATCGAAACAAGCGAGCAAACTCCAATCCTGAGTCCTGACAGTCCCTCTCCAACGAAAAGAGGACAAACAATCTTCGTCCCAGACATAAGGGATGATAATGACAATATGCTCGTTAAGGGAGTTATTAATATGATTGCAGGTACCACCATCAAAGAATGGGAGAGATAGAATCTGCACAAACAAATGACTACACTAGAGTTGGATGCTACTATAGCATGTGCCAAACTCTATGAGTTCTGATCAATACGACATTGAAAATCTCTAGTCTTTGAATGCTACAATGAAAATGGACCAAGTCACCTTCGTGAGTTCACTTTCAAAGTGAGACTATGCATCGACGAACTAAAGTAAGAGGAGTATGAATTCTACAGTTCAATATTCTTCACAAAGAAAGAAGTCGTTGAACATGTCGCATAAGCTGCCGTAGGGTTCCTTAAACAAGAGGGCTAAATGACTGCCAGAATGCAAATCCCAAACAACATCGCTATGATCTCTAGAGGCCCAATGAGCGGAGACTCAAATAAATCACACAAGAGGATTACTCGCGATATGGCACAAGACAACTATCAACGTGTATCTCATATAATATTCATGATGGAAACAATTAAGGACGCATTGACATTCGACAAAGATGATGAAGATATGCTCGATCCACAAGCTATGGAAGCCGCGAGTTTAAATTGCTCATTGGTTGTAAGCCTAGATATTACAAACTACAACATCAAGAAAATCTTGATTAACAATGGAAGCTCGGTCAACGTCATCTCTTTAGATGCGTTAGAGAAATAGAACTAGGTGAAACACACATGAAAATGGTAACAACTCTGCTATACCGCTTTGGAGGATCAAGAGTGGCAGCAAGTGGGACAGTTGTGCTTCCTACATCCTTTGGGACTGCTCCAAAAAGGACTCTTAACTTTGAGTATCGTCGTCGACACACTATGCGCTTATAATATAATCATTGACCGCCCAGGTCTCAACGATTTGAAGGCAGTGGTATCGAGATATCATCAGAAGATTAAATTTCCCACCAAATATGGTGCGGGTGAAGTCCAAGGTGACTAAAAAGATGCTTAAACATGTTATATGACATCACTTTCAAGCTGATCCAACCGTAGAGGTCAACATGATCAATGCTCTCGATGATAAGGGAAAAATGCTAGCACCACAAGAGCCGTCCAACAGTAATACTCGTGAAAACATCATTGAGATAGAGATATCACCAGAGTTGGAGGACAAGAGACTCCGTAAAATCATACAACAACTAGCTAGCACAGCTAGAGTCGAACCTCTGGGCAAATCGAAAGAGATATGTCTGTCTCCAATCGATTCATCAAAGATCACTCACATCGGCACCATCATGTCAGAAGATGTGGAATGCAAGCTCATCCAATGTCTCTGCGACGACATGCATATCTTTGCCTAAACCGATAACGACCTAAACGGTGTTGATCCTCATATTGTTGTGCACATGTTTAATGTCGATCTAGAGGCAAAACCTGTCCGACAAAAGAAATGGAACTTCAACAAAGAAAAGAATGTTGCTGCTGACAGGGAAGTAACCGTAAAACTGGTCGATCGCCACATCTACAAAGTACGCTTCTCAGAATGGCTCAACAACATTGTTCTCGTACCGAATCCCAACCAAGATTGGTGCATGTGCTTAGACTATACAGATCTCAACAAGCATTGTCCAAGAGATCCATTCCCTGTGTCGTAAATCGATTTTATAGTCAACTCAACAACAACATGTGCACTCCTAAGCATGATGAATGCTCAAAGTGGGTTTTATCAAATACTCATGGCAGTCTACAACATGAGAAAAACTGCGTTTGTCACATACATAGGAGTATTCTGCTACAGAGTCATGCCTCGGTCTCAAAAATGTTGGCGCCACCTTTCAACTATTGGTAGCCAAGATGTTCTACAACAACATCAGCAAAACCATGGAGGTCTACATCGACAACATGCTTATCAAAAGTATCAAAGCTAAAAATCACGTTGATCATCTCACAACTGCCTTCTCAATTATGAGACAATACGGCATGAAGCTAAATCAGAAAAACTGCACCTTTGGAGTCACATTCCTTGGCTATATGGTCAATCAAAGAGGGATTGAAGTGAATCCGACAAGATAAAAGCTATAGCAGAGTTACCTTCTCTAAAAAGCGTGTGAGACGTACAATGCCTCGTGGGTCGTATGACAGCTTTAGGAAGGTTCATCTCAATTGCGGCAGAGAAAATCTTGCTATTCTTCAAAGCCCTCAAGAAGAATCAGAGCTTCGAATGGACCAACGAATGCGAAGAAGCTTTCATGCAACCCAAGCAGTATTTTGCCTCTCCACCACTGTTAGCAAAATCGGTCGAGGGAGAAACCTTGTATCTCTACCTAGCGTTATCCGAGAAAGCTCTTAGCACATTTTTGGTATGCATTGAAGGCATAGTCCATCAACCAATCTACTACGTCTCCAAAGTGTTTCAGGCAGCTGAAAACAACTACATTGAGATCCAAAATTTGCATTATCCATCGTACTCACGGCATAAAAACTACGTCCTTACTTCCAATTGCACCTCTATTAGGTGTTGACAGACAGACCACTCAAGCAAGTATTTTTGAAGCCCGAGACCTCCGAAGGTTAGCCAAATGGGCCATAGAGCTAGGCTAGTACAACATTGAGTACCGCCCCATAACATCTATCAAAGCACAAGTCCTTGCCAACTACATTGTAGAAACCCTCGGGCGGGCGCAAGTTCAGGAAGCACAAGTTGCTACCGTTCAAATAGAAGAAGCTCCATGGACATTACATGTTTATGGATCAGCTACAAACAAAGGTAGATGAGTAGGTGTATACCTAAGATCTCTTGATGCTAGAGAACTCGAATATGCCATCAGTCTAAACTTTGTTGTAACTAACAGTGAAGTGGAATACGAAGCTATCCTTGTCGGTACCTCAATGGAAAGCTCATTAGGAGTCAAGCGCCTTACAGTCTATACGGATTCGCAATTTGTGGCAAATCACTTCAACGGCTCATATGAGGCCAAAGAGGACACTATGATCCTCCATTTGAACAGTCTCAAAGATATTGTGAAATTCTTTACTATTTTTACATTATGTGAGGTCCTAAAAAGTGAGAACATCAAGGCCGATGCACTTTCCAACTTTTCCACTTCAACAAAGGTCTACACTAAAAAAAGAATCGTCTTACTAGCGGCAGTATAATCTGCCATAGGCAAGACTCGATATCTAAGAACTCTCAAAAGAGTCTAACAAGCTATGCTAATCATATCATAACCTTCTTAGAAGGATGAAATCTACACATACCTCAAAGAGGGAAAGCTTCCAAGCAACTTTGTTGTGCCACGAAGACTTAAATACAAAGCACATCGTTTCACCATCTTCAATGATGTGCTTTGCAGAAGATCCTTTGAAGGGACACTACTACGGTGTCTATAACCTTGGCAAGCGGAAATTGTGCTAAATTAAATACAAAGTTGAGCTTGCGAAAATCATTCAGGAGGGCCCTCCTTGGCTAAAAAGGTGTTATGCCAAGGAAACTATTGGCCAACCATGCCTAAAGATGCCATGAATCTTGTCAGAAGATGCAAAAGTTATCAACTCTTCGCCTATCTTACGCATGTTTCTGCACAACCTCTTTCTCCGATGCAAGCATCATGCCCATTTGATCAATGGGGCATCGACATAGTCAAAACCTTCCAACCTGCAAAGGGACAGAAAAGATTTCTAGTTGTTGCGGTCGAGTACTTCACTAAATTGGCCAAAGTCCAAGCAGTATCCTCCATTACGATGCGTAACATCATTGAATCCATTTGGCAACAGATCATATGCCGTTTTGGAATACCGTGAGTACTCATTTCAGATAATGGCACACAATTCGCTGGACAGAACGTCTAAACATGGTGCAAAGATTTGAGTATCACTCAAATACTTCACAACAGTCTACTATCCATAAGCCAACGGTCATGTGGAAAATACAAATAAGACCGTTGTGGAACACCTTGAGAAGAGAATGCACGAGCTCAAGGAATCTTGGGTAGAAGCTTTGCCTAGGATACTGTGGGCCTACCGTACAACCCCAATACGTCTACTGGCCAAACACTATTCTTACTGGTTTACGGCTAAGAAGTAGTCATACCTGTAAAAATTGTTATGCCAACATAGCGCATACTCACTTACAACCAAGAAGAAGTGGAAAGAAGGCGCTTTGAGGACTTGGAGTTCATAGGCTCTACCCGTGACGAGGCATATGAGCATATTCAAGCCTACAAGACAATGATGGCTAAGTCTTACGACAAATGGGTCCACTTTAGATAGTTCCAAGTGGGGTACTTAGTTCTGAGAAAAATCGAGATCTGGCAAACTCCAACCGCATTGGGAAGGGCCTTACAAGATCACCCGAGCTAGCTCTAAAGGCTACTACTATCTGCAGGAAATGAACGGTCGCGATCTAACATGTCCTTAGAATTTCTAGAACCTTCGAGAATTCTATGCAAAGCAACGACATTCAGAATTCTCCGTAGCTCATTGTAGTTTTTACCATTTTCATGAATAAAATGTTGTAACAAACTAAATGAACTACGGAGACTTAATTCCCGATTTTACTTGGGATACATAGGCAACTTGGTCAAAATTCAAGTGTAGTCTAAAAATAAATAAAAACTTTTCCTGTTTGTCTTTGCTATGAACAGGTTTCGTGCACACTCTTCAACTTGTTCTTCCACAAGACATGAAGGAGTAGCAGAACAAGGCCTATCAACCCAAATTCCATTTTTCATGGAAACAAGGAAGGAGTAGCACCCCGTAGCCGGGTCACCTCCACATTCAACTTGATGAAAATGTTCAAGCCATTTTTCAAGGAACAAAATGAAGGAGTAGCACCCCGTAGCCGGGTCACCTCCATATTTAACTTGATGCAGATGCCCAAGTCATTTTTCTAGGAAAACATGAAGGAGTAGCACCCCGTAGCTGGGCTACCACCCTACCACTAAGACTTCATATTTTGAAGCAAATAACGCAAAATACTCTGCAAGAGTGAAACTTTTTGTTGCAATTTGCACTTATACTGAGCATTGGTGTAAAGACATTTGTTGCAAAAACTTATTCACGCTCAGGCTAACAACCTACCATTGTTCCTCGTCGATGACATGTCACACATAGTTGTGGGTTCATTGGATGGGAACACTTCAACTACACAAGATTTGGTTGCCTTATGCATAAAGTCATGCAAGACTTGGTAGCCTTTAAGGCGTAAAACCATGTGTAAAACCATGTGTGATCTGGTTGATTAAATACGTAAATCCACAGAAAATTGGTTGCCTTTGATGCGTAAAGACATAAAGTGACAAGAGCCATGGTTGCGTCCGAGTATGTAACATCCCTGAAATAGGTTATTCTCGAGATTGCGTGTAGCCATGCTAAAATATGAGACATAGCACAAGTTGCGTAAAACCTAAGAGAATTTCTTAAAACTTGAAGGAGCTAAGGAGTACATACGACAACTAATGAAGACCCACACTACGCCATAAATGACACACCACGAGTTACTTACATGCTCTATGCCTTAAAGAGATCAAATCTTACAATACATACCTACATGGTATCATATACTAGATTGAGCGCAGTTCTCATCTAAAGCCCACATTCCAAAAGAATGTCGCGCATTATGGATCTTATGCCTTACACACCAACGAGGTGTCAATACTAGATTGAGTACAATTCTCATGTAATGCACAAATTCCAAAAGAAGGTCGTGCATTACGACTCACATGCCTAACACACATGTTGGTGTTAAGTCTAGATCGAGCTCAGTACTCATCTATCCCACGCTCTTGACGAGATAACATCTCATAAAAGCTTCATGGCCCTTATGCCTATTCAGAAGGTACACAAACTGACCGAGTACTACTCATCAATCATATGAGGAACCACCTCTCCTCAAATAAACTATGCGCATAAGCTACAGCCCAAAAAGCCAATGCTACAATAAGTTGCCAAGATCAAAATCCAGTTAACTAAGCAAACATCTCCTTTAATGATAAATGACCGATAAGGTAAAATGTCACTTAATCATCAACGATAAGTCGACATCAGAAATTTAATGATAAGCAAACCACAGATGCATGCAAGACTTATCCAACAAACAAGACTAAAATGAAAAAACATGCTACGCGCATAACATCCACAAACAAGTCAATATGAGCATAACCGGGTCTCAAATCCTATTGCGACCAACGACAACTATGAAAGCACAATATGAAGTGCAAACAAACACAACTACATACACCGGCGCAAAATATCAATGGGTACCAACACCCAATATTCGAAAAGTACTAAAATAGGAAAAGTACGAATAATACGGCACATACGCCAACACGGTTAAACAAGTGAACCTGGACAAATGCTCAAACTGCAGGCTCAGTCATGACCTCGTCGGCTACACTGGAACTGGTTGCCGGGCCAGCTACTCCAAACGATGCCTCTGCCTCTTTCAGGAATGTAGGATTATCCAATATTCCATTAAAATTATCCTTAGTACGAGCTCTGTTTGCAACCAACTTGCTGGAAATCTTCAACTCACATGAGTTCATTTTGGCAGAATGCAAATCAGACGAGACGTCAACTGGCATAATTGAAGCATGTATGGTAGAACGATTCATTTGTGCAAAAAATACCTCAGGTGAACTAAAGCGGTGAGCCCGTCGGTATGAGCCACGGGAAGCTCTGTGCATTCCGACAGCTCAAAAGCAATTATAATGGTGACATCTGCCTCGTGCGGAGCTAATACATCCTCAGTACTGGCAGGCATAACTTCGTCTACTACATCATCCTCTAACACCTCATCTTGAGCGTTTAGATCAATGTCACGAAGCCAAAGGTTGTGTCGACTCCTCATAATTTAAAAGCATCTATACACTTCACGTCAGGATCATCGTTAGCCTCATCTTCATGATCGGGCACCACATAGTTCTCGTCCAATAATCTGCATCCAATGAAGTATCTAGCAGGGTCAAAAGTCGAGCCCATGTCCTCGTAATATACGATGTCGCTCAGACTTTCCTTGTATCCATTGTCGTTATCAATAACGCCACGTGCACATGCAATATGCTTATAGGTCTCAGATGCGAAGAACTCGCCAACCACTTCGACCTTTTGGTCACTATCCAAAGGCCATTATTCACATAAAAGCCGAAAAAAAAGAATATCTTCATAAAAGGTAAAAATAGTTAGGGATAAACAATCTAATAAGAGTTCTCTTAAAGGGGAATACTTACCGCAGACTGTCCTTCCTGAAAAGCTTCGGCATGTGCCTTCTTGGCTTCCTCTAGCTCACGTTCTAGCCTTCTGATAGTAGCATCGCGGTGTCCCATGGAACTCCCAATGATTTCATTGCTCGCCTATACCTCAGAAAGTCGACTTTTTGAACTTCCAAAATACTCCAAGGTATCATCAAGATCCTTCTTCAGTTTTTGGCGATTCACTGACACCTCCTTTAAGTGGATTGCATTGGCTGAACTTGCCCCAGCTCTGTCACAGCTGATCCCATGAAGGCTAGCAACGCAAGTCCTTTTTTCTTGCAGTAACTTACCGTGACTCACATTTTTGAGTTCCAACTCATCAATCTAGTTTAGAAGGATGCGATGACCTAAGGCTGTCTGCTCAACACAATGATCCAAATAAGTACACGTTATGGCAACAATGCCTACATGATTCTAAAAATAGGATAAAATCCTCACCGCTACAGCTGACTAGCTTAGTGAACTTCTCAATCCTTCATTTCCACCGACCACGAAAAGGAATTTCGCATCACTATGCAAGGGGAGCATCCCTTTCACTCTCCTCAAGGAGAATGAGTCATTAATCAACTCATTAGAGCTCACGGCAGTCCTCATAAACACCTTGTCATTGGGACTGTAGGAAAGCTCCGTCTGAATCGTAGTGGCACGACGCTGATAAGGATCTTTCTTCCTCCTCTTGCGAACCTCGGGTGGAATCCCGTTTGGATCTAAAGATGCAAGTTTGGCGTGTGCATCCTCTGCAGGCCATTCAGCCACACTCCAAGTTTATGCCAAAGGGGGTACGATTCTATATCACGACGGGTCTCACTTGGAGCAATAGCTCTAGTACCTAGCTCAGCCTCGGGTCTATGTAGAAATCCCTATATCTCCCCCGGCTCAAGAGAATGATCATCAATACTAATCATTCCAGGTGCGCAATAGTTGAAGGAACCCTCTCCTCGTCTCTCAGTGGCCAACTGCCTTGTGAACCGCACTCCATAACAGGAGAACTCATTTCCTCCATGGGTACATCTCTCATCTCCTCGTTAGAGGTCATAGAGGTGCCACGTTTAACACGATTCCCTCTACCTCTGCTACGAGAGGGCACATAGCCAGCCACCAATTTGTTTCACACAAAAGTATTGTGCATTACCTCGTATCTATCTCTCACCATGTCGACTTCAAATGACAAAGAGAGATCGGATAAGAAAACACCACTAAAAATGCTAAATACAAATACGTATGCATGAAAAAGGTAATTGTAAAGCACATAGATGTGAAAATCAAAAATTATACCCAAAGTCTTAGTCCTCGTGTACTCAACGGGCGAAACACAACTCGCTATCAGTAAGCATGGATGACTTATGGTCGGATAATATAAGGGATTGGCCTGAAGCGCCGCCAACCTTCCCTTCCTACCCTCTCCATCACAAGGCCTTTCTAGCTAAACATCAAATCGAGCCTAAGGGCCAGTACAGTGCAAACAACTCCCGATCTAGCATTTCGACATCTAAGACCGTTCGCGGGCCCAAATTAATAATGAACTATGTCTGGCTTGATTCTTTATTCTCAAAGAGATATGTAGGCATCTTAACCCCGCGTTGAGCCCAGTCGCAAGAATACAACACCCGTATCCTTCCCTAGCATAGGTTACTTACTTATATAAATATTTACTTCTAACCATTATGTTTTAAATGCAGGTTTCCATCAAACCCAAAAGCTCTTCTTATTTTGCATATGGCGAACAAATAAAATACCAGAAGAGTGGAGGAAGAGTACGCTAATACCTCTATATAAGAACAAGGGCGATGTCCAAAATTGTTCTAACTATCGTGGGATAAAGCTTATGTCTCATACCATGAAGCTATGGGAGAGGGTGATCGAACACCGATTGAGACAAATTGTTCCCATATCTGAGAACCAATTTGGATTTATGCCCGGAAGGTCGACCATAGAGGCCATCCATTTGATTCGTCAGCTCATTGAGCGCTTTCGAGAAAAGAGTAGAGATTTGCATATGGTCTTTATCGACTTAGAAAAGGCATATGACAAAGTACCTCGAGATGTATTATGGTGGACCTTGGTGAAGAAGGGGGTACCCATTAAATATATCAACATCATAAAAGATATGTATGAGAATGTGGTGACAAGTGTCCGAACTTGTGGCGGTTTAACAGACGCCTTTCCAATTACAATTGGCTTACATCAGGGGTCAGCTTTGAGCCCATTTTTGTTTGCCATTGTAATTGATGAAATCACCAGAGCCATCCAAGACCGAGTCCCATGGTGTATGTTGTTTGCAGACGATATTGTCCTCATCGATGAGACGAGAATGGGAGTTAACGCTAAATTAGAACGATGGAGACAAACATTAGAAGCACGAGGATTTCGACTAAGTCGAACAAAAACAGAGTACCTCGAATGCAAGTTTAGCAAACAACGAAGAAACAACGATGGCATGGTTCAGTTGGATGGCCAAGAGATACCGAGAAGTGCGCATTTTCGGTATTTAGGCTCTATACTGCAGATGGATGGAGAGTTAGATGGAGACGTCAACCACCGCATCCAAGCTGGATGGACAAAGTGGAAGAGTGCGACAGGGATTCTGTGCGATCGTAACTTTCCTTTAAAGCTTAAAGGAAAGTTCTATCGTACGGCTATTAGACCTGCTTTGCTTTATGGCTCCGAGTGATGGGCTATTAAGCAAAGTCATGCACAGAAAATGAACGTTACAGAGATGCGCATGCTTCGGTGGATGTGCGGTAACACTAGGAGAGATAGAGTGCGCAATGAAGATATTCGGCATAAATTGGGTGTGGCGGCCATTGACGAGAAAATGCGAGAAAATCGTTTAAGATGGTTTGGGCATGTTAAACGCAGACCCATAGATGCACCGGTACGACGAGTTGAAGATCTCGACTTAGGACAGACGACTAGAGCTCGTGGGAGACCAAAAAAGACGTGGATGGAGGTCATACGGAACGACATGAAGCTAAAAGATCTAAATGAAGACATGCTCGTCAACCGAAACCTATGGAGGCAGAAGATTCATGTTCACGACTCGACGTGATTCATTCATGGTTCATATAGCCTACCCCAATTTAATTGGGATTACAGGCTTGGTTGTTGTTGTTGTTGTAGAGTCTAGTGGGGAGGTAATCTCGAGACTAGCAAAAACACCCCGCGCCAACGATAAATCACGTATTTTCATCAATTGGAAATGACGCTGGAGCAAAGTTCATGCACGCGATCGCGCATTCTGTTTATGTGGACGATATTTTGTACTCAAGGCGCACTCCGCTAGTCTTTTCTTTTTTCTCATTAAATGGATATATGAATATCGAAGGACTCACCAAGCCATTGCTTAGCTTGCAAATAACCTAGCTCGTAGAAGGATACTTCATCACTTGCTTTGTTAACCACTTTGTCATTGATAGAACTCCGTTCTAGCACTTCTTCAACTAATGGTCCAAAATCTCCAGAGGTTCGGACAATACCCGCCTTCGACTGGTCTTTTCTCGGTAACTTTTCCCTAAATGACAACAACATTACAAACTTTGCGGTTCCTTCTTTTGAACGGAGTTTACTTGATCCCCAGCAAGTACATGAACGTGTTTTCAATTTTGGCAAAGGTAACATTTTCTAATTAAATTTTACGGCTAATTTAGAGGTAGGATTTCACAATAAAAAAGGTCATCTTTTCAAGTAGTTTTAGCTCATCTATGGTGGGCAATGATGCGATGCCGCGAGGATCACGACGTTGAAGAGAGTTGCATACTTTTTATAGGTGCGAGGACGAGTATTTTGCTTCCTGACTCTTACTTTGGTAATGCAATTCATTTGAGTGTTGTTAGTTCAGAAAACAGGAATTTGTTGAAAAAAGACTCGATTGGATTGCGTCAAAACTGAACAAACGTGTGGCTCTGCACACAAAAGAAGAAGCAAGAAAGGTTCTAGAAAAATGGCAAAAAATCTAGTGGTTTATACAAGAAATTGAGTGATGGTTAAGAACAATCTTTTCATCAGTAGCTTGCCGAGGCACGGCGTGTATGGTGTTGATTTGGGTTGGGAAAGCTAGTGGCGGATAGGAGCGGAGGAGCATAGAAGTACGACGAGAAGATGACTATTTTTCCAAGGGCGAAGGTTAGAGGTATGGATGTAGAAGTTTGTTTCGCACCCGAGACTCTGGTTGCCCTTGAGAATGATGAGTTCATAAAAGTTGTTACTTTAGAAAGCTAGCTAGTTGTGAGTCCTTGAGAATGATGAGTTCATAGAAGTTGTTACTTTAGAAAGCTAGCTAATGGTGAGTCGCGCGAGTCTTCTATCGATTTGTTTGTTTGTTCATGAAGCTTCTTCTTTTAATTTGAGATTCTTTTTTAGTTTTTGAAAATTATGAAAAGTAGATTTGAATTTGATTTTCACCAAGTTAAAAATCAAAAAGAAAACTGTTATCATGCCAATAATTGCACGGGGAGTCACTACTCCTGATATGGGTATTTCCCGTATTGAGCTGCCCATGGGACATGACCATATTTCGCCTATGTCGGGGTTCATCCCTGACATACATATCGAATGTGAGATTCGATATGGTACAGCTCACGTTTTTATCACGTGAGTGGTCTTCGCTTTTCGAGGCTTGTTTAATTATCCGTAATTACTATACACATATATCGAGCATCCCGACATAGCATCCGATATAGGGCCCAATATATATCACTTTTATATTGTTTGACATCACATCCAACGTCACCCCCGACGTCAGCACAATATCATCCTCGACGTGGAATATTTCCGATATCATCCCCGTTATCACCTTCGATGTCACATCCGATATACTTCCGACATCCGACAATGCATCTAACGCCAGTTCGAGGTGTTTCGGACCACACCTACTCAGCACTAGCATTAGTCTAAGTAGGTCGAATTTTGTAACATAATCGTAGCACCACACCTGTAATACCCATCTCGTTATATATATATACGATCTATTGTTAAACTATTGGCGTTGTCTGTGGGAACACCTAGTTCCCAGACGAAGACGTCAAGATGCAACGTAGGATGACCTGCTCGCAGTCTAATATGCCAGTGGTTGACAACTCAGCAGCTAAAATTTCGCCCCCACCGCGTGTTCATGTTCCAAAACCAGTAGTGGACTAGAATGAACCCATGCGCCCTCAACCGCGTAAGGAGCCAATGCCCGCACCCGCGGCACCTATTATTTTGACACTCGAGATCATGGCACAGATTAGAACCACCATCCAGACAACACTGCATGCGGCCCTGGAGACCTTACTGCCGTGCCTGAACGACAGAGGAGCAGACAACGCACCGTTGCGACCCCAAGGGTCCAGAACTAGAGGCCCCAAATCCGGGCTTAGAGCTAATGAGCGCGATGATACTGGAGATTCCAGAAGGGACCGTCCCCGTTCGAGACTTCCCAGGGGTGAGGGTCCTAACCCGATGGTGGATAGGAGAAATATTGCGAGGAGGATGGAGCACATGGACCGCGTAAAGATAGAAGTTGGTCGAAAACTAGCGTTGGCAGAAGGTCACAAGAGTTTGACCCCATTTTGTGAAGAGATTGAGGTAGAAGTGCTGGAGAAGGGGGATAAGATTCCCACCATCAAAACATATGATGGTAAAAGCGATCTCAGGGACCACCTCCACTGTGTCGAATGTTTCTTGAACTTGCATAGGTTTTCGCGCAATATTAAGGCGAGAATTTTGGCCACCACTCTGATCGGCGCTGCCCAAGATTGGTTTAACATGATAGAAACCAGGTCTATAATAAGCTATGATCAGATGAGGCAGGAACTCGAGAGCCAATTCTCTAGTTAGAACAGGATGAGGACTAACATGCACCATTTGCATGCTATGAAGCAGAAGGAGAAGGAGAGCCTGGAGGAGTTCATGAAAAGATTTAACGACGGACTAATGATAGTGGATGAACCACAGGGCGACCAGGTGGTACTCATTTTATTCTACGCAACAGCGCACAAGAGGTTTGCATGGGATTTGATCAAGATCATGTCACCGACTATCGACCAGGTTAACGATCTGGCATATAATACCATCTACCAAGACAATATGATGGCAACAAAGCAGACTCCCCAACAAGCCAATTGCCCCAAAGGCAAGGAAAGTTGGAACAGAGACAAAAATGGCTGGGACAGGTCACCAAAGAGGTACACTCCACTGAAGCAGGATATATTAACCGTATTCGGGGTAGCTCAGAGGAAGAAATGATTGAACCAACCAAGGAAATTGGGAGAGACTGAAGGAACCAAGCGTTCGAGGAAATATTGCGAGTACCACCGTTAGAAAGGACATGAGACAAAGGATTATATAGATCTGAAAGACGAAATTGAATGACTCATTCGCGAGGGGAAACTGGTTGAGTATGTGTAAAATTCTAGAGACTCTGAAGATCAGAAGGACCGGTCTCGCTCCCCTATGAGGGACAAGATGAAGGCCATTGAAGGCCCATGAGGATGATTGTCAATGCACCATCTAGAGGAGTGATCAACATGATTAGTGGGGACCAATAGGGGCAGACTCCACCAACAAGAGGAAAAAGATCAGAAGAGGAATTCAAAAGGACCGATACATTGGATTCACATTATTCCTGTATAAGCTACCAGACGAGAACATCATTTTCTCAAACATGGACTTGATGGATCTATCCCCCGAGGCCATACATGCAGGTAATCTTAATTTCCCTCTAGTCGTTAAACTTGATATTGCCAATTATTGTGTTCGCAAGGTGTTGATAGACAACGGGAGTTCCATGAACGTCATATTCGCACATGCTTTAGAAAATATGGCGCTGGGCCACCACGTAGTGGAGCAAATCCGCATGCCTTTGATTGGCTTCGGGGGTGCGGAGGTCATAACGTTGGGACATGTGAACCTACCAACATCATTTAGAGAAGAGCCACACAGGAGGACTATCAACGTCCAATACACAATAGTGGATCATTCTTTCGCCTACAACATCATAATAGGCAGGCCTACCCTTAATGCCATCCTTGAAGTGGTATCCACATACCACCAGAAAATGAAGTTCCTGGCAGCAGGAGGCGTAAGGGAGGTCATCGCCAATCATGAGGAGGGATGGCTTTGCTACATAACTTCCCTCACACTCCCGAGGATCAGAGATGTTGTGGGATAGAGGGTGAATCCAAATGGCAACCATCAAGTGATGGAGTGACCAACGTCTTGAGGATCACTTGAACCTTTTTTTTTTAATTTTCAGTAATGTTGAACAATTTATGCTTTCCCCAAATTACCCCCTCGTTGGGCTGGACTGTAACTAAAATAGGGGGAACTACGCCGATCTGATTCCCATATCACGGGATACATATGAGGGTGGGGATTTACCTAGCCCCCAACCGTTATCTGTCGTTAAGTCTTATTGTTTAGAGCGATATATTCAACTTCATTACGGTATTTATACCTTGCTGCAGGTACATATACTATGGGATATAACAATAACGTACATCAATATGGGGTATGGATGAAATGTGCCCAAAAGGGAATACCCATTTTGAGATATCTATCTTTGTCTTTTTGAGAATATGCTTGTTTTACCTATCTATGACAGGTATTAAGGCATTCCCTGCTAATATGCAAAGAAGAACATTTTCTACCTATCGGGATGAAATGGGAAGATTGGAATTCACCTTCCAACCCTGTTTTGTATCCAACAATACATATTGTGTTATCTTGTTTACAATGCAGGAAACGGAGATCCACAAATTCTAAAGACTATCGACTACCCAAGAAGGGTCAAGATCTACAAATTCCCATGGGATAACTCCCCTACCCACCGTGATAGGGAGGAGAGAACCCGGCATAAAGGTCAATCAACAAATGCCCTTGGGATAACTCCCATATCCACCGCGATAGGGAGGAGAGAACCTGGCATGCAGACCCATCTACAAATGCCCATGGGATAACTCCCATATCCACCGTGATATGGAGGAGAGAATGCGGCATAAAGGTCTACCTACAAATGCCCTTGGGATAACTCCCCTATCCACCGCGACAAGGAGGAGAGAACCCGGTATAAAAACCGATTTACAGATGCCCATGGGATAACTCCCCTATCCACCGTGATAGGGAGGAGAGAACCCAGTCTACAAGATCTATCTATCTACAACCTCAACAGGATAACTCCCCTATCTACCGTGATAGGAAGGAGAGGACCAGGCAGAGAGCATTATCTACAATCCTACGGGATCATGACTCCAATGCCTATTTAGATTAGAAGGCCACAAATTTAGATATGTCATAATCTACAATGCGAGAAGAGCACAAAATCAGCGATACGTACAAATAGATTATCACCCCCTCAAAATAAGAGGAGCATATTACTATCTTATTCAAGAAGTTCGAGAATACAAAGGACATAGAAGGAAACCATGTACAATCCCTAAAGGATATACTACAACCACCACCTTCATCCGGGGTACTTTGGAGCACCCTTCGTATGGATCAGCACAAGGCTCTTTTGCTGCAAAATTTCTGTGTAGACATCCTGCACCAGGTCTTCATCATCCTCGGTGTTCGAATCCTCAAAATACTTCCCATCTGGACCAAGTAAAGGGTTCAGCGGACTAGGGTCAAAGTCGCTCTTGATAACCATCAAGCAATCAAACTTGACCAATTATAGAGGCCTTTGCCTCTTCCCTTTCTGGCACCCCACGCTCAGCACAGATCTCCTTGAATGTTTCGCTTAGCAGGAAACCCTTGGCAACGTGTACCTTCCGCTCTCGGGTAGGCTCCTCGTATCGAATGGTCCTCTCAGCAAAGGCCAATTTTTCCCAGACCTCCTGGAGCTCTAACTCCTAGTTCTGTCGCAACAATAGTTGCACATTCGTCTCACTGGCGCCGAGTACACGCAACACCTCGTCGCGCTCGGCCGCTAATTTGGCAGTCACTACAGGGTCGTAACTCACCATGCTTTCAAGCTCAGCAATAGTCCGCGAGATGGATACGACTCGATCAACATTGTTATAACTTGCCGCCTTCAAAAAAGTGGCAAGGAACTTTTCGACCTAGGATACATAAATGCATAACTTAGTAATTTACCACTTACTGCAGAGTATTTCCAAATCTATCATTGCTACCACTAGATAGAAAAGGGGATTACAACAAACTTACCTACTGGAATATAGAGCTCTTTCCAATAGTAGTACTACCGTCCTCGATGCGTTTCCTCTTAAGGGGGAGGGTTCACACCTGAAGCCCCTGGAGCCTGGCTCATACTGGAGCTCGCACCGGTTCCATCTTGGGTAGGCACACCGGCTCCAGGGATAACACCTTCTGCATGTTCCTTACCTTGAGCCGACCTACTCACTTTTCCTTGAGGCGATGTCCTTATCGCCCACATTTCCTATAAACCATGGGCACATCGGCCCCACCCTCTGCCCTCTCCACAACGGCACATTGTGCAATCATATACAACCTCCAATACTTCACGAGTTCTGCTGCATTCGACAAAGTACGATATCATCAAACAAAATAATACATTAAAATATCCAATTAAAATAAAGAAAAGAACATACCAAGGTCGAACGAACCTCGATAAGGGACTGGAGAAAGGCCGACCGCTGAAGAACATCCTCATCACAGAACATTGTAAAATCATACAGAAGGGACAGCAAAGTCCCCAAAAACCCAGCCCCCATTGGGGAGAGGCAACATTAAAAGGCCTCTGGTACTTATCCAATGTCGACCATTGTCGAGTAAGATCATCGAACTACCCAACAGTTTTATCCTCGACGTAGAATTATTCATGCTTATTGCCAAATCCATGCCTAGACTGGCTACCATGTAAGATTTTACGCCTAGAATGAGCTCTGATGAAGAAGAAGCCCTTATCGGCACCCTTCTTGTTAGTGATAACATAGAAGATATTCCAAAATTCATTTACATCGTGGGGCACACCAAGGGCCTTTATAACCTAAACAAAGGCCATTATGATACCAAACCAGTTGGGAGAAAGTTGTACAAGGCAAACCCAAATACTCTTCACAATAGCAACAATGACCGGATCGATAGGGAAGCGCAACCCATTAGCAAAATGCTTTGCGTGCACAATGATGGGACCCCGGGGGCTTATGCATTTGGTCCTCTTTCCCAAGAAACTTAATCTGATACCCGACATCCACATGATACGTGGCGGCATAATGGCCAGGATGATGAGGCACCTCGGACACCATGTCCTCATAACTGATAACCGGTTTATACTTCTTCACTCCAGAAGACACGCGGAGACCCCATTCATTATACTCCACACCCTCATCCCCATGAAGATCATCATGCTCTTCATCTAACCCATCGCCCACATCATCACCGACCAATTCCTCGATTCCAAAAAACTCTAAACCAAAGAAGACATGCTCAGACCCCGGGCCTCTACATTCTCATGCCCCAAGTCGGCAATATCAAAATCCCTCGCGCCGGACATAGTGATTACGAACATGAAGCACAGATACATAGCGCAAACAACTCTTTAACAGGCTATAGCTCAGCACAAATGCAACCTGAAAATTAGAAAAAATAATGGGGGAGGTTAACTCTAAGACCATATCGAAAATCAAATCGAAAAATATATCAAATCCGCATATCTAATGCCATGCCGAGACCGACATCAAAAACGGATATCGAATAGATAAATCAGGGATAGATCACAAAAAACATATTGAAAATGCATGTTGAAAGTTATGACGAATATCCCCGACATACCTTTGCAGAAAGAAGACAAGTTTCGCTACAAGACAAATAATCTTTATCACTCTAGCAGTCCACTATTTATAGACATCGGGTTATCCAATGAGCATTTATGGCAAAATAAAATCGAAACCCAAATTCGATATGTATGTCGAAACTAATTCGACATAAGTTTAAAAAAGACCTAACAACCCTAGAAATTCACAAGAATTGTCTAAGCAAATGAATTCATTTAAGGACCTCTCGGATACGCCAATTGCATTGGGGGGGTCCACCGACATTTTTCCAAAAATATATTACCTTATCTGAGCTCCGTCAATTGAACTGGCGGGACGAGAGGTATTGGTGATTTAAATTTACATTTAATTTCCGAATTATTATTTACAATAATAACTCCCAAATTAAGGGACTACATGATATGGGTATTTCCTATATTGGGCTGACCCATGGGCTAGACCCATATTTCGCCTATGTCGGGGGCTAGGGGTGAGGTAAGCCAGGAATCTATGGTGGCGGGATTTCGGCCCACAGATTTTGCCGGGATCAGGAGCACGACGGTGCTACCCGATCCGCACCGCGACTGACAAACTCCTGCGGGAGGCGGGATCCTTCGCGGGATCCTTTAACAACGGCGGTGGAGCAGTGCCGATCTTCTCCGGAGTGGTGGTGGCGTTGAAGGCATCTAGAGAATGCACTGCGAGAGCCACATAGTGGCGTCGGTGATGGTCTCGTTAGCCATGTGGGCTGCACATGGTGGTAGCGGTGGTCCGACGGCGATTTCTTCGGAGCGGTGCATTGAAAATTTGAAGAATACCATTAAAATTGGTTACTTCCATTTACAGTAGAGATGTTTCCCTTATTCTGTTCCTCATACCCTCTCTTTGTTATACTTAATTTTACAAATTACAAGAAAAATTGGCATCTAGGATTTGTTAAAAATCCAATCTTTTTTTCCAAAAAATGGGGAACACACTGGTTTCTTTGGGTCCAAAAGTGAACAAGAATGGTGGGATTGGATCGAAAAGCAAAAGGGGTTCAATGTCAAAGAGAAAAAAAAGAAGAGGAATTGTTACACAGACAAGCACTAGCTTTGGCTATTCAACAACATCACATTTCTTAAAGATTTGATATTAACAAAAAGGAGAGTTTACAAAAATCTTTTACTTCTTTTTCCCCATTGAAACCATTTTCAACACCTTAAGAACAAGAGTTTTACCAAAATTTTCAACCACATGTCACCAATCCCTAATTCTAATAGAATTTTCTGCTAGTCTAGGGAGTTGCGGGTTGGATCGAGTTCCGACCCCAATTCTCGATCCCACCCCGCGGGTGCAGCTGCAGGAGAAAAATATGCAGCTGCGGGGTGGAAATTTGATCGGATTTTTCCCGGCCGAGAAAAATCCGATCGGGTCGGGTCGAATCGCGGGAATCCGACTCGACCCTCCCACCCGTATCGGGGGTCATTCCCGACATATATACCAAATATGACATTCGATATGGTACGGCCTACGAATTTATCACGTGAGTGGTCTCCGCTTTCCGAGGCCTATAAATATTCGCATCGTGGTAATTAAGGTAAGCTTTAATTATCTGCAATTACTGTACACCTATATCAAGCATACCCGACATAACATCTGATATAGGGCCCGATATATATCATTGTTATACTGTTCGACATCACATCTAATGTCACCCCCGACGTCAGCAGAACATCATCCTCGACGTGGAAGGTTTTCGATATCACCTTCGACGTCACACCCGATATACTTCCGACATCCGACAGTATATCTAACGTCAGTTCGAGGTGTTTCAGACCAAGCCTACTCAGCACTAGCATTAGTCTAAGCAGGTCTAGTTTTATAATAGAATCGTAGCACCACACCTATAATACTCATCTCGTTATATTATATGATACGATCTATTATTAAACTAACTCCATTGGTCATGGGTGAAAAGAAAAACTCCATCATGCTGGGCCATTCTGCGTACACTCCTCTTTTGGAAAAGGCAGACACATAACTAGCAGACCTATAATACTCATCTCGTTATATTATATGATACGATCTATTATTAAACTAACTCCATTGGTTATGGGTGAAAAGAAAAACTCCATCATGCTGGGCCATTCTGCGTACTCTCCTCTTTTGGAAAAGGCAGACACATAACTAGCTGCGGTAAAGGAATCCAACCATTTTCCAAATGATTAGAAATGCAGATATTTGTATTTACAAATCTATGTAACTAAAAAAATAATGTCGAAGTAAAATAAAAAGATTTCGTGCCAAGCTATGCACCCAAAAGTGATTCCCCATTCCCTTCATTGGCCTTAAGATAAATGGTCCAAGTATCACCGCTGCCACCACAACTTCACCCAAAGTATCAAGAAGGGACCAGGCAATTTGATACCACTTGATTCAGAATAGCACAAGGCCCCTAGCTAAAATTACTAAATAAGATGCTATTCCAATGGCATCGTAGGAGAGGAGAGAAGGATAAGCAACATCTTGTTGTTAGTTGCTACATAAGAAATCAACAATACTGATAATACATTAATCATCTTTGCTCCCGCAATACTTATAATGATACAAACATACCAGGTAAAATCACATATTTAACTCGTAATCATCCCGCAATGATACAAACATCCCGCAATATTTAACAGCGAAAACTGCAAAACTAAGTAAGGAATGCTCACAGTTAGTAAACTCGTAATCACATAACAAGAAATCATCATTTTCAAACACCAAAAAGACTTTCAAAATATCCAGGGGAGGAGGGAGAGAGGGTGCAGAGGGGGCCACTGCACCCCTCACTTTTTAATTTTTTTTTATATAGTAGTATTATAGTATTTTAAAATAAAAAAATAGTGGGCTGGTGTGTACTTGCACCCCTCAAATAATTTACTCAATTCTCACCCATAATTCAGTTCATAAAACAATAAAAAATAAACATAAAATGGTTTTTTTAAACATCCCACCCACCCGACCACCCCATAATTTAGGTAATAAAAAACTAAAAAGGAAGCATGTAATTGTTTTTTTTATACAGCCCACCCATAAAAAACAAAAAGGCAAACTCTTTTTCTCCTTCATTCTTCCCACCTTCCCACGCTTGAGGGATTTTATCGAAAGTAGCTCTATAGTGATTCACTTTATTAATTTTAGTCACATAATGATTCTCGTTTCAATTTTGGTACCATAATGAATTTTTCGTTTTCAATATTGGTACTTTTGGCGAAAATTACCAAAACTTTTCGAAACTTAGCACGTGCGAGAATTTGTGAGGGCCTTTTCGCCAGTTCAATTGTTTATAAACAACGGACGTGGACTTTGTAGCAAGAAACTAGAATTTATAAACGAAATTGGAAGAATTAGGGCTTAAAAATTTAAGAACTTTGGGGGCTTAAGGTGTTTTATTGAGTTTTATGAAGTATGGAAACAATTAAACTGACAAAAAGGCCCTCAAAAACTCGCACACGTGACACGCACGTGCTAAGTTCCAGCGAAATTAGATAATTATCGTCGAAAGTACTAATATTGGAAATGAAAAATTCATTATGTTACCAAAATTAAAACTAGAATCATTATGGGACTAAAATTGACAAAGTTGATCATTATGGGGCTACTTTCGATAAAATCCCCACGCTTGAAGGCTTCTTTCCTCTATATGTTCTATTTTTTTTTCTTCTTTCAGTCATCTACGCATATAATTGTTTTTTTATACAGCCCACCCACAATTTAGTTAATAAAAAAATAAAAAGGCAAACTCTTTTTCTCCTTCATTCTTCCGGCTTCCCACCTCCCGGCGCTTGAAGACTTCTTCCCTCTGTAAGTTCTATTTTTTCTCTTCTTTTTATCATCTTGTAGTTGAACTGTTGAAACATAGAATTAATATATTATACATAATATTGTAAAATAGCTAGTTTTTTAGCCCAACTGTCCAACTCCTGCCGGCGACAGTTTTTGAGCCCAACTGTCCAACTCGTGCCGGCGACGCTTCTTCTTAATCCTTTGTAACTGTAAGTCATATTGTTTTTTTTCTTCCTTTTGCCATCTTGTAGTTCAACTGTTGAAGCATAGCATTAATGTATCATACATAATATTTGTGAAATAGATAGTTTTTGATTGTTATTAACATGTTTTTTTCCCTAAAGCTAATTTATTGTTGTTCATAAAAAAAAATTATATCGAATTAATCAAAAACAAATTGAATAATCTCCCCCCCCCCCCCCCCACCTCCCTCGAAATCTTGGCTCCGCCCCTAAAAATATTGAAATGCAACACAAACTAGCACGCACGCAGCCGGTGCACGAGAGCAACTATACATGTAACAAAATTTACCTCTTAACTACTCTAAGTCCAAATCAAACTCAGCATCACACCCAAACCAATAACTACCAAAAGACACTTGAGTGTAGAATCTGCATGATTTTGCTGATTATCTCTCATTTCAGGAACACCACGAGCATTTGCACCTTGGAATGCATTAGGATACCCGTACTGAAAACCAGAACCTGATCCATACATATTACCACCACCAAATCCATTCACTTGAACGTTAAAGAACGACAAAAACAACCCTCTAAGCCCCGCAAACAACGTAAAATTCCCTAAACAAGCAGTCGCCATAGGTGCAAAGGGACCCGCCCCACCCATAAATCAAACCCTTACTGCGAAAATGGATCAGCATTTAGGGTGTGGAGCCGTATCAGGCCTATGTCCGGTGGGGCGATGAGGAATTTTAGTCCCCGGGATGGATTTAGAACGATGGTCGTCCGAGTTTTTGCCCCAGCCATATAAAATGACGAGCTTTTCCTCGTCAATAAGAGCCTTACAAACAGGGCATTCATGCGGACGTGAGTGAATATGAAGCCATTTGTAAAGGCACGGCCAGCAGTAGAGATGGTCGCATAATGTGATGATAGGATCTTGTGCTAAATCGAAGCAGATGTTACTCTCAAAATCGCTAGCGTCAGAATTTTTATTGCTGCTAGAGGAACACGAGAGATTTAGAGGTTCAGTTAGATATACGTTGGATGAACGTGTGAATCACTTAAATGCAAAACACTAATGGTTGTCACGTTTCTCTTTCTCGTGTATGCAAAATGGTTGTTATGAATGCAGAAAATCTCTAATCTTGAATGCCATGAATATCTAACTCGTATGAAATGAAAACAGTAAAGATTGAAAGATTGATTTTGAATGCAAGAAAATAGTTTTATGCAAGTAATGATTCTAACTAACTAACTATTTTCTAAACTAAGGAGTTACTAATTAACTAATGAATGCAACGAGATATATTATGCTAATGACTATTTCTACTACTAAACTAACTAAGATAAAATTTATGATTGATTGATTTGGTTGTGATCAATAGATAATCTTTTTTTACCAATGTAAAAAGATTGTTTAGAGGTTGAATTTCACAATGACTTAACCATAGTAGTCCATAGACAAACTACTTATATGCAAACTACTTATATTTACTTACGATTTTGATGATAATTTGATGTTCATGTAACTAATGGATCCGTGATCTATGGCAAGAGTTATCTCAACCAAAGAATCTAAGAGTCTCTAATAACCTACTTTGTTAACGGATCCAACCCAATTGTTAGTTATTTTAGTAGAGATATCAAATCTGCAATCCAAATAACCCATCTTAATTGTGTGAACAAAGCGTACATAATCAAGATTTATTTAGTATGATATAAGGGTTGCGCATCAGTTGCGTTAACATACCAAAGTCACATCACACACACACACACACACACACACACACACACACTCACACTCACATATATATATATATATATATATATATATATATATATATATATATATATAATTGTCTTAACATCTACACCATGGTGGTCCCAGTGTAGTGCTTCCGTTCATCCAGCGATAGCAAGACTAGTAACACAATGCAATAAACTAATCAATCTAGACACGCAAGGTCATCAAACACACATCAAACAAAGTAAATAAACATATTCATAAATCAGAGTTACTCCCTTTTATAAACAACGAGTAGGTTAACTCCTCATAATCATGAGTTTAACAATCAACTAAGATGTAAATAACATAAACAAAGAAAAGAGAGAAACAAAAACTTATCGGATGCGGTGGAACTCCGTTGCTTGACTATCTTCTTGACTCCTACTTGCTATCTCCTTCTAAATGAACTATTGACTCTCAAACAATGACCAAACTAAACTAGAAAGAACTTTGATGGTGTTTCTCTCTCTGAAAGCAATATAACAGGGTTTTGTACGTTACTGTAGGGTGTGTAGAATTGCTTTGAGTAATCAGCCTCTTCGTGACCTCTCTTCGTGATGGACGTCCTCGCCAATATATAGGAAAGTCCCGATGCCCTAATTTCGTATACATTTTTAACCTAATCAGCAGAAAAGATTGTTCGGTCCGTGAGTCGCGCGACCAGCCATGTTGCGTCGCTCCATCGGGTTGCCCCAAGCGCGGATCGTGTTATTGCATTTGCTTCTGTTGCACTGCATTCGGTATTTGTAGCATTGTAGCACTACTCCCTCTATGTCGTGACATGGCTCTAGAAATAGTGTTGTGACGCCATGTTCCCAAAATCATCAATTTTAGTCTCTTTTAGCTTCATTTTGTCTCGACTCAATAAAATCACAGAAAAAACACAAAACAATATTTAAAGCAATAAAAATTCACTATAAATTGTACAAAAGCATATGAGAATGAATATCAAAATGTCTATAAATAAATACTCATCAGTAAGGTGTATTGATAATCGTCTAATTAACGTGATTTAAGTGTCTGTTTACTTATACTTTTGAATACTTATGATGGCATATTTACTTGTTTTATTATTATTTTATGTTCTCTAGAAATTTATGGAGTCAAGACGAAACGAGGCTAAATAAGGCCAAAAATGGATGTTTTGAGCGACAATTAGTCAAGACATTATTCTGGGATGTCCAGGCATTACGGGAGCGCTACGGCACAATAAAAAGGTAAAATACCGAACATAGCGCGGTTGAAGAGGAAGACAACAGAAGACCGCATGGAATAAATCAGAAGGTCGTGCGAGCAAGAGCACATCGTGTGGGTGGCGCACGATCAAAACATGAATTAGGGTTGAATGTTAAAAACCCTATAACGCAGCCCATAGTAGAGAAAAATTATAAATAGGAGGCTACGTTCAGAGGTTAGGGTAGAACCCAACTTACACACACTCACAACCACTTTCCACCACTTTCCGACAGAGAAACCCTGAGAGTTTGTCACCGGACAGAAAACACCATCAAAGTCTCGTTCTAGTTTAGTTCAGTCATTGTTTTGAGAGAAAATAGTTTGGTATTATGGAGGAGTACAAGATGGCAAAAATTTTCCCTCATTCATGGACACGAATAGCAAGAGAATGATATGATACTAAAGTCAACTAGAGAGGATATTGGGCTACAACAATCAAGGAATTCAAATTCAGATTTCGTTAAGGTGTGCACACAAAGTCGTGGAAGGAGAGAATTCTGAATTTCAAGCAAAAACGAGGTGCAACATTAGTTGAAGCTTGGATAGACGAGATGTTAGGAAAAGCACAAGATGACTACCTTGAAAGAGATAATCCTGTATTGGGTGTCATGGTTAGAAGCGAAACATGTGAATGACATCTATTATTGGGGGTTAAGTAAAGTTAGCTACCATGTCGTGGATAAGCTGAGTGGAGAACTATACCATGGGGAAGGGTTTCAACGGTTACCACATGATGCAACATTCTACTTGATGTACGATGTCGCAAGAGCTAGAAAGGAACACGAAATCCTGACAGCATGCAATGCAGCTTTCAACATTGTTAATGGACTATTGCAGATGACGATCAAAGAAGAGGGAAACGGTGAAGAAATAAGCTAAAGAGGAGAAAGACCACGGTGCAACCGATGCACTCAAGGACCCAGGATTCTTCACCAAAATTGTCGAGCTAACCAACAATAAACTCAGCGCTGTGTGGGAGGCAACCTACAAAAGTTAGTTTTTAATTATCGAGTGTTTAATTTATTTCTGTTTTGAGTCATATACAACATTTTATTTCAATTTTTTGTTGAGCTAAACATTGAGATAGAAAAAATGAATAAAGTGAAGGAAACCATTAGTGGAGAGACGAACAGGACAAATGCAAGACGATATTTGATGAAATTAAGCAAAGCACAAATCAGAAGCACCTCACACGCACGATCTGATTATGTGGCACCAGAATTCCAAAAGACACCGCGTCCAATAGCGCGTCAAAGTTTACATTGCACCTCAGCCGCACGATATCGTGCCTCATGCAGTACACATTTCTCAGTTTGAAAGGCAATATGAGACATGCAGAAAACAGATCTACGGAATTTGGTTGAGCAATCTCCATCTTTACCTTTCCTACCATTCTTATATTACCCTTATGATTAAATTCCATTAACACATAAGTTATTCCCATTGTGATTTTATTTTTGATGGAGAGTTATGCAAATTAATGAAAAAAATTCAAAATTCTAAGTAAGAACTCTTTTATGTATAACTCTAATCACTTTTATAGTTCTATTATCTCTCAGAATTCATAAGGCTATTTTTTTCTTAATTTCTCCTATCTATTTATTTTATTTCAAGAAATTTTATTTTTTTTCTATTTGTTCTTTGTAGAAGAACATGACATCTGGAAGATACTACGCTTTTGAGCCAGCAACAGGAACACCATGAACACCATCAAAACTTTCTTTCGCAAAACCGACATTCAATCACTATTGATTTCTCAACGACAACTGATTCAACATGTATTAGGCACTATTAAAAAGCCACTTTGTTGATGAACAAGAAGCACAAGGGTTGGAAAAGACACGGGAGCGTGCAGGATTAGGGCGCATGATGGGGTGATCTGGTATTGTGAACGACACCACCATTTGCAAATACTATGCTCATTATGAAGGAGGCGATGGTAATATTAGGCTTAGGGGTAGATCAATTGCAATCCCGGATAGAGACACAAGCTTACAAGAGAGCGTGCCTCAAACGGTGATTGGGAGGTTGATTGTAGGGATCTACAAACACTTTGTAATGAATTATTTGTGTTTATCAGTTCTCTGGTACTTCTATCAGACTACAAAGAAAAGTTTCACGTGAACAAGCAAAAATTATAATATGCATCAAATGAGGAGACACCCCAAACATAAGGGAGATCATAATTAAAGCTATAGAGGATCACACCATCAGCGGTCCTCCATGCTTTATGTATTTTGGAGTCATCATAACCGCACTATGTATCAATGAAGGTTATCCAAAGCTTGATACATACATACATCATCGAAATACATATCCCATTAATCGCATTGTGAGGCAAGTGATAGAAACTACATTCCACACTAACGAGTTATCAGTAATAGAGTCAACTGATGAAACTCTATCACTTTCACCGAAGAGACAAAAGACGGTGCACGAGCAATTACAAAAGGTGAAAGAACGATTGAAAAAGGAAAATGCAAAGTTAGTGAGTCAGTTGAAAGAAATCAAGGAGCACTTCCAGAACAACAATACTTTCCATTGGAGAGAGTTGAGAGAAATTGAGGCGAGATTTACAAATGGAGAAAGTAAAACCACCACCAGTCTGACGACTGTCCTTTGAGCTCGATCAGGGGAGTCCTCTGATCTTTACTTTTTTTCTTTCTATTTTATGCAATGAGGACATCGTATTATTTTAAGTTTGGGGGTCGTAGCCATACTGTTTGTTTTGCTTATTTGCTATATATTTATCTTTAGAGTCTGTTTTAGAGTCTAATTTTTTCCCAAGTCATTAGAATGGAATTTAAAGCATGAAAGCATGAATAAGTAGGAATCTATGATATTATATGCATAAAATTGTACGAATTTGAGATGAAGGAATATTCGAATACTTTTGGTACATCTTGCGTAATATGGTCAAAAGCATGTTTTAGTTTCATATACACCCTTTAATATGATGTTGTGTAGAAGAGGGAAGAGAATGTTGCTTATTTATGAGAACATAGTAATGAAGCATGTTATTATGACTCTTGAACAAATTGCTTGACTATTCTTGAGATAAAGGTAGATGTAAATGTGTTGAGGAAATGAAATAGACCATCGTTTCAAAAATTTGAGTTTTAACCTTTCAAGCCAAGAACCCTTTATGAACATAAGATTGTCCACTAAACCCCATTGAAGCCATTTGTATGAGCCTTTGTTTATGAAGCCCACTTTCCTACCATGAGCTGAAAACGAAAATTTTATATCCTACCCATTTCTAGAGATGGATGTAGCAGATCGAAGGAGGAATAAGGTAGGAGCTCAAAACAAAAGCATGAGCTAAAACGAAAAATCTAAATACAAAAGGAGGATGAACATAATAGAGAACACAAATAACCCGTGCAAAAACTTTAAGTTTGGGGGTGTTTCTCGAAAATCATGAAATATAGGATGGTTTGATACTTGTGCAAATGAAAATGTAAGTGAAAAGATGCCAAAAATAGCCTAAAATGTATGGCCAAAGAAGAAATACATGAGTGGTTTACTACATACATCTCTAGAACTCATATATGATCACTCGAGCATAACATAACAAGCTTACCAAGTCCTAAATGATTATCAACATATGAAATCTACTTGAGTCAACCGCAATAGAAGAGTGAAGAGTGAAAACTGAAGTGATTATATGTTAAGAGCTATGCTTTTGTAAGTTTGCAACATGAAAATAATTCTTATGCATCAACAATAGTATCACACACTATTAGAGCACATGAAACGAATGTGAAGATGACTGTGTTAAACTTGATGTGCTCGTGTTCATCTATTCCATCTCATCTCTTGTTTTGATCATAGGTTGCATTTTGAGAATTCCCGCTTATGCATGTTAGCATTTCAATGATTACATTCTAATTTAGATCATGTGAGTTAAGGGAGTTTGCTTGAGGACAAGCAAAGGTTTCAGTTTGGGGCATTTGATAAGCATCTAATTAGCGTGATTTAAGTATCTGTTTACTTATGATTTTGAATACTTATCATTGTATATTTACTTGTTTTATGCCCTCTTAGGAATTTATGGAGTCAAGACGAAAAGAGGCTAAATAAGGCCAAAAATGGATGTTTTGAGCGACAATTAGTCAAGACACTATTTTGGGATGTTCGGGCGCTACAGGAGTGCTACTGCTGAATTAACAACATTGTCCGGAGGAGTGGGTTTCAAGATTTCTTTTTCACGTATATATGATTGCCCTTTTCTTTCGTCTATAGTCGACTTCCGTCCAATCTCCGAATTTCTTATATTCGACCTTGTCCATAAGACAGTTCGCATTTTCATTACTCTTAGATGCGTATCTATTTTTGGTCTCTACCTTACCCGACTTCTTTCTCTCCTCATGACTCGCGGTTGTATTGTGATAACAGATAACATGTTTATCTTTGACCCGATCTTAGCTCCCAATTCGAAAGCTCAACTTATGTGCGTTTCTAAATTCTGATTTATTTTTTTACAGGTTATCAAATAGTAACTATTGTTAGGTATTTGAGTCGACAAATACGCGCCCCCAGAATTTGCCCATTGTGGATATACGAAGCAAATACGAATAAAATATGACGATCGTAACGACACAAGGATTTAACGTGGAAACTCCAAAAACCGGAGAAAAACCACGGGGCTCGAACGAAAATACACTATGTAGAAAATTATTACAACTACACAATTTCTCGCTCAACCCAACCGATCCCCACAAAGCCTTTATACCCGTAACACTCCCCGAATATACCTCACACTAATATAGAAATATTACAAGAGGAAATATAAGAGTTATACTACAAAAGAACTCTAATTTTTGGGATGATTTCAAATGCCTTGGGAAGCCTGCTATTTATAGCAGGCTTCCAAACATAATCAGCTGCCCAAAGGAATTGCACCATGATTAAACAATAACAACCGCCCCAATCCAAAAGCAGAAGTGCTGCACTGGTGCAATTATTAAATCAACCGCCCCAGCAATCTCCACCTTGAAGATGTGATTACTAGTGACTAATCACGTCTTCAAAACCATCTTCATTCCGGGCTTGGGTAATCACATACCCACTCTACCTCCGAAGATCTCCATAGCTCCCGCTATCACTGCAACCGCAGTCGTACTTTTAGAAGTACCATGCTCCACCATAAAGCATAACCACTCAGAATAAACCAATTCCGAGAATTTTCCTTTTCGGCCAATGTCGAACATTAACCTGCTGATAGGATGGTGCAACTTCCCCTTTTGGCTCCTCCGGAAGTCATCAGCCCGTCGACATGAATATACCACACCTTGCATTAACGCCAAAAGCAATGCCCGTGTGCACACTAGACCCACTAACATTAACGTCCTGTCTCATGGCAACTTTTTAGGGTCTCATGCCATCAGGACGAGCATGCCACTTACAGAACTTCAGAGTCACTGCAATAAGCAATGTTAGTATCTCCTCCAGTGTTTCCCTTTGATGCCTCGGAGCCACTTGCCGAACCGGCTCCCTTTGTTGGACAATTTCTTCTAACGTGGCCAGATTGTCCACACCGCCAACACACTTTCCTCCTAGAGTCTGTCTTCCTGCCATCGTAAGACACCAATGCATTGTTTACATGTGAACCGTTACCCCCGCCAAGCCTCCTCTCTTCAGACAGAAGCTTGCCCGTAACTTCAGAGAGATTGATTTTCTCTTTCCCATGAATCAATATCGGTTTCATGTGTTCGTACGAACTTGGAAGAGACCAGATGAGTCTCAAGTCTTGATCCTCCTCATCAATTGCAACTCCAATGGATTCAAGCTCAGCAACGATTCCGTTTAGAACACTCAGATGATCTGAGATACTCGCACCCTCTGCCATTCGCAGTGTGTGAAACTGCTCCTTCAGGTACACGCGATTCGATACGCCCTTCGCTTGGTACAACTCCTCTAATTTTTCCCAGAGTCCCTTAGCCGAAGAAATTCCATGCACGTTCGCAAGAATATTTTTGGCCAGACACAAACGAATTGCGCTTGCAGCTCGCAAATCTAGATCCTCCCACTCATCATCGTCCACCACAGCTTTTATACCAGCTGCTTCTGAACTCGTGCTAGTAGTGCCGCTACCTTTAGCGACCCTTCCTTTTAAAGCCTTGTGTAACCCTGACTGAATCAACACATCCCTGACTTGAACTTGCCACAAGCCAAAGTTGATTTTTCCGTCAAATTTTTCAACATCAAATCTCACTGCACTCGTACCCTTGCTTCCTGACATTGCACCAGTGAGCCTTGGTGAATTTCAAGTAGATCTGAATAGCACAAAGTAAACCCCCGGAAAGAGATAGCTCGTCTTTCCAGACAGGATTTCAAGGTTCCCAGGTAATTGGTGGGGTCACAGCGGTCCCGCTTAATAACCAATTACCTTTGACAGAACCGCCTTTATCAGCGCGTATTCACACTACTATCACACCAGAGCTCCACCCCAACAAAAGCTCCACCTCCAGCAGTACCCGGGCTCTGATACCACTTGTTAGGTATTTGAGTCGACAAATACGCGCCCCCAGAATTTGCCCATTGTGGATATACGAAGCAAATACGAATAAAATATGACGATCGTAACGACACAAGGATTTAACGTGGAAACTCCAAAAACCGGAGAAAAACCACGGGGCTCGAACGAAAATACACTATGTAGAAAATTGTTACAACTACACAATTTCTCGCTCAACCCAACCGATCCCCACAGAGCCTTTATACCCGTAACGCTCCCCGAATATACCTCACACTAATATAGAAATATTACAAGAGGAAATATAAGAGTTATACTACAAAAGAACTCTAATTTTTGGGATGATTTCAAATGCCTTGGGAAGCCTGCTATTTATAGCAGGCTTCCAAACGTAATCAGCTGCCCAAAGGAATTGCACCATGATTAAACAATAACAACCGCCCCAATCCAAAAGCAGAAGTGCTGCACTGGTGCAATTATTAAATCAACCGCCCCAGTGATTAAAATATCTTTCTAACATAATTCAATATCAAAATTATTTTTTTATTAGTTGATTACGAATGAGACTATTTCTACTGAGATTAGGAAAAGTTCCACGAAAAAACGGTCAAAAAAACAACATTCTTAAGAAATCTTTCCTTACCAACTTTATTATGAAACTTATTTGTTGAACAAAATCTCTTGAAGCTTGTAATGAGAATTGTTTGGGATTTCATTTTAGATAAATTGAATCTATGAGAGAGTCTCTATCAATAGGATGTGATTGTATAAGAAACTTTTTATTTTATTCTTTTTGAGCAGGAATAAAGGAGAATCCAACAGGAGAGACTAGAATGAACATTTAAATTACAAAACATTGGGACAAATTTTTATTTTTTTTAATTATAATAACATGACATTAAATAATAATGTCTTTACAAAAAAAAAATGTGTTTGAACAACCTCCATTACAAAAACAAGAATTGAAAATATTAATATCACTAATTTATCGTTAACACGATCTGACCAACTATACAAAAAAATCCTACTTAGCGAGACTATGAGCACCACTATTAGCGTGACGGTTGACAATAATGAACTTCCACGAAAATAAAAGAGAATTTCCAAATGCTAAGATTTTGCAATGCTATAGAGAGTGAAATCTATTAGCTAGTTGATATTATGTTAATTATTCTGTTGTATTTAGATTTAATTATTTTCTTAATTGTAGTTTTCATGTGTAACTATAAATACTAGTTCTCTGATTAATAAAATTCTCACTTCATATTATATCTTCCAAACTCTTACAAAATCTTATATAGTCTTACGATAGTTCAAAATTAAACTATAGTACTAAAACAACTCTCATGACAATTTCCAACAACAACTTAGTTTCTCACTAGCACCATTTTTAAAATAATAAATCGAAATCCAAACATCACCACCGTACCAATCAACAAACTCATAAACTAAGAGCTTCCATGAACTCGGCATCACGCCCAACAGCAACCATAGTCTCTGCCGCCAAGCACACCTCCACATCAATGCCACCATCCTCCGCCGCTGGAAAAAGCGTAACCTTCCCGTCGTACTTCCGCCCCGTCCCGCTCCTCACCGCCACAGGCTTCCCCCACCCAAAATCATTACCATACACATTATGCCTCGGTGTACTAGTCACTAAGAGACCATTCTCAACCAACACTCCTCCTTTCTTAACTATCTTCAAATCACTCACCATTTCCTCCAGTTTTCTATTAACCTCTTCTTTCGTTTGCATCCCCACATTTTTATTTAATTCCAATGCAACCCACCCTAACCCCTTACTCAACAAATCGCCATTTCTTAACTTGACAGAAATAGCGTACATTGCATTACCAAAGTAAGTGTCGGAAAGAGGCATCCTCGCTCTCGTGCCTATAATGAGCTTACAGCTCACTTCAGTCTCGTCATTTACGCCACGGCGACACCGCGTTATAGCTCGCCATAGATGAGCTAAAATAGATTGTAAAGATGAGATTTTTATATCCGCCTGCACCTCAGAATTTGCCCTGGATTTTAATTTTTCGACATTTTCCCGCCCGAAATGAAAGACCCGTTCGAGCAATGGCGGCTCGGTGAGACTAAAGATGTTTTCGGATATTCGGTCGAATGGTGGAACTGGGATCAACCGGTTTCCTAGAAAAGAACGATCGAAAACAGGTGATTTTAGTATTTTATCGGAACCTTTGGAGATTTCGGACCATGAGTTGAAGAAATGCCAGAATGAAGTTCCGTCCACTACAGAGTGGTTAATGGTGCAGGCGACGAAGAACCCGTCGACAAATTCGGTGACTTGGACGCCGAGCAGGGGACTCGAGAGCCCTTCGATGTTTGGAACGTCGTTTAAGGCGTAAAACAAACGGACAATGGAGGGAATGTGGGTCGGGTTTAGAATGTCGTGGACGTACATGCCGCGCGCAACGGCGTGTGTGAAATGTGCTCCGGCATTGTTGCAGTTGATGTAAAAGTACGATGTTTTGTTGTCAGGATTGGTAGTGGTGGTGGCGAGGCGGCCAGAGAGAGGAGGGAAGAAATCCAGGGTGCGTGAGAGTGAGGTTTTGAGGTGATTAATGATGTTTTTTTCGAAGTCTTGTTGATTTTGAAGATTTGGAGGTTTGTAGAAAAGGATTCCCTTTTGGACAGGGTCGAGTAACAGGAGCCGTAGATCCCATGGAGTTAGTTCCACCCTGGAAATGGCGCCATTGTTGGAGGACATTTTGACAGTACAAGTTGATATGATCTCAATATCTCTTGTCATGTTTGCCTTTTCTTTTTCTCTTCAGTGTGATGTCCAATATTTGGTTACTTAGGGACTATTTATAAATCGATGGTACTCTATTATTTGCTTAGCACATGTTGGGGGGGACCTTTCATGCATTATTGTTTGTTGGAGTTATAGGAAATTGTGGCACAGATTGCAACGAGGAGGAATTGAAGCTAACAGCTTTTGCAGTGTCTGTTGTCAATTCGGTCTTCCTCGATTGCACAACGCACGTGTAAAATCAAAATATCATGTATTGAACTGAATAGCATGATTAATAGCTTCTGGTTGGGCACTCTTTCCCCTCCATAGTGATGGATGCGATAGACAGGCATCATAATTTTGATAGATGAATGCCTAATAAATGAAAGAACAGTAAACGAAGTTGAGCGATATTGTGAACATTTGAACAATAAGGAAGTAATCGATTAACTGCGAAAAGAGAAAACACAATCGCCATTGATGAACTCAAGCTTTTACAAAGACGAAAACAGTTATAGAGAGAAAGTATAAAATCTAATAGAATCAAAAGTGAAGTGTGTGTTGTGCGTGTGAGGTGATTATATACTGGATTAGTTAGCTAACTAATCTAAATTTGAAACTGATTACAAGTAAATTACAGAATTATAAAAACTAATTAACAAACTAATCCGTTTACTAAATTAGGAGAGTTGTTATACAACTAACAACTGAAAGTCCAGTTATTTCCGGAAGTGAAAAGTGTTACAAAATTGAATATTGTGATAGTTTAACATAAATTATTACATTAAATTAAGGGAGAATTACACAAACTATTCCTCAATTATGGGATAATTACACAAACTACCCCATGTTTGGGAAATTACACAAACTACCTTATAGCCTAAAATTAAAAATAATTGAGACAACCTTTCAACTTCTAATCATAGCAGAGACCAAAATCAGCTGATATTTTATTTTTTCTTTGAGGATATTATTTATTTTTAATTTTTTTTGTCTATTTGAACGAGATAAATGAGGTTTAATGCATCAATTTTGATTTAATTTTTATTTTCTTTGTAAAATAAATGAAGAGCATGAATTTACATTCAATAAAATGTAAAATAAATTATGCAAAATATCGGCCATAAGGGTAGTTTGTGTAATTTCCTAAATATGATCAGGGGTGATTTGTGTAATTACCTCATAGTTGTATAATTCTCTCTTAAATTAAACGTTTTCAATCATTTATAGGCCAAGAAAAGAAAAAGAAAATTTGCTAGCAAACTCGTTTATATATAGTACTCCAACTAGCCCACTCCACCAATTTCAGCTGAAACAATGGAACAAAATCCAAACATGGCCAACATTAAAGTTGTATCAACATGTTCAGAACAAATGACGAGTCCCTTACCAAACGATGGCAACACAATTTCCATGATCGAATAACTCCGTAGAATTGGTCGTTCCTCTTAGTTGGCCCAGTCCAAAAAAGAACTCTCTATTACAAACCTCGAAATCATCAAATACGTACAACATGATAATCATCATATCACTTCGAAAAGAACATTATTAACCACCTTATAACCAGTGTTGTTAAAGGCGTTAAGCGTGAGTCAAGCGTTTTACTTTCTTAGAGGCGAAGCGTAAATCTCAAGGCGTTAGCGTAAGCTTCTTAAACTTATGGCATTTAATTTAAATATAAATAATAAAAACAAAAGTGCAAATAAAAATTGATATTATTTTGATTTTTATGGATAAATTAAAGATAAAATGGGGGTAAATCTAAGTAGAGAGTTAATAAAAAGATATTTACTGGCAAACAAAATGAATTATCTTTTAGAATTGAAAATTGCTCTTCTCCCAATTTTATTTCGCATATATAATGAACAAAATATTATTTTTAAATAAAATAAGTTGTAAATCAGCAAACTTGTTAAACCGTTTGTCTTCGGTCAATCCAAGAAACTTCACAGCTCATTTCATTAATTACATGTCATAGACTCATAGTGGCATTGTTTTGGTTTTTTTTTTTTTATTATTTAAATTAGATATGCCCCCACACACTTTAAAAGCTGAGAACCGAATTAAGAGCATGTTGTCACGATCCGCGCCTCTACGAGTCGAAGAGCTACGAAGAAGACATAGTCGTATCGCTCGCGGGCAACGGCGAAGGACGACACCGACGCTCATCTCAAGTTTCGCGACCATCATGTAAATATAGGAACTTTGAGGGGCGAATTTGTAAATAGGAGCAAGCCTAGATACTTGTGGACTAGTCTAGAGAACTCTAGAATTTTGTACAGTTACACCGCCTTACTAGTTTGGTACTGTTTTCGTTAATCATGGCAGCAGTAGAGTTAGCAATGCTACTAAATCCTTGTGCGGGTCCCACCCTGCGAAGTCGGTGGAAACCGCTATATATATGTAAGCCTCCTTGACATTTTGGTAATAGAGAAAATTTTCCAAGCATACTCGAAGTGTTCTATATTTAGCATCCATTCCGCTAACTTTGCTTTGCACTCTTTCGCACTTAGTCACACTTAGTCGAGCTAGGCGAGCTGACAAGGCCGCACGTAATCGCTAACCTTTGGTGAAAAAGGGTTAAGTACGTGACACGTGGTATCAGAGCCACAGTCGGGGAGAACCAAAGGTTCTGGGCTTCCGCATAAGTGATCGTTGCAATGGTGGTTGGGGGACTTTGTTGCAAAGACAAGTATGTCGGGTTCTAGTGCAACGGAGCAAGGAGCAGCACCGGCCCACGAGAGGCAAACGCGCCCCAGCACTCGACATGGTCGTGCGCCCTCTCGCGAGCCATCGGTTGATCCGACGTCAGATAGGGGCCGAACGTTGGAGCATCGTGTCGTATCGGTCGACGGTGCGTTGGGCGAAGCACACCAATTACTCGAAGACCTGGTGGACCGAGTCCGAGACATAGAGGACGTTGATGTGAAGGACTTGGCCGAATGGTTGACTTCGTTGGAAGATCAGGTACTTTCCAATCTTAACTCGATCTCTTTCAAAGTTCAATCTGTTAAGACTTCTATGGCCGATATGCAAGAGGAGTTTAAGGAAGAAAGAAATAGTAGTGTGGCAGCGGGCCGTCGCCCATGTGGATGAGCACCGAACACCGTCAACCCAGTGGGTCGACGTTCCTAGGCCGAAGCCATATAACGGGGCACGGAACGCACGATAGTTGGAGAACTTCTTGTACAACATTGAGTTATACTTCTCGTACGCTCATGTTGACGATGCCGCTACTCGGTTAAGCACCGTTCCACTCTTTCTTACTGACGTTGCTATGCTTTGCTGGAGACGGCGTCAAACCGATATTGATAAAGGGTTGTGCCGTATTGACACTTGGGATGATTTCAAGGCCGAGATCAAGAGGCAATTCTACCCGGAGAACGTTGAGTTTGAGTCCCGGGCTAAGTTACGACGACTACAACACCGCAATGCCATTCGGTACTATGTAAAGGAGTTCCAGGAGATCACGCTCGAGATCCCGGACTTGACCGACAAGTATGCCTTATTTGCATTCTTAGATGGACTTAAGCCGTGGGCTAAGCAAGAATTACAACGGAGGAATGTACAAGACCTTGCCACCGCCATTGCTGCCGATGAGTCTATGATCGAGTTTAGGCCGGCGTCCTAGGGTAGCAAGCAGACGACGAAGGGACGCGATGATGATGGCAAGGGCAATGGTGGGGAGCATCGTCATCATGCTCACAGTCGAAGTCAGGTACGCCCAAACCTTCTCAATCTAATAAACTAGGGACTTTGGGGCAATCTTACCGAGGGCCGGTCGAACGGCCCAAGTCGAAGGATGACTATTTATGCGGAAGTGTCGATCACCACATAGCAGAATGCCCGCAACATGGGTGCATGACTACAATGTGGCAGAAGCTTGAAGAATAATCGCAGCCCGGGCAACTAGAGGAAGAGGAGTGGCACATGGGGTCGATGCGACTACTCAATGTCGTTAAGGCTCAGGTGGAGCCGAAGAAGGGCCCAAGTCGTGGGCTTCACTTTGTGACCGCAACTATCCAAGGAAGGACGGTAAAAGCCTTGGTAGATTGTGGGACTGAATACAATTTTATGAGGGACGGTCTAACCAATGAACTCAAGCTTACCGTCATGCCGATGGCCGGGGCAATGAAATCAATGAACGCACCAGTTAAGCCTATCGTTGGGGTGGCCAAGGTCGTTCGAACGAAGATAGGGGAATGGACGGGCGATGTCCCCTTTACGGTCGTTCATATAGACGACTATGATGTGGTGTTGGGACTCGAGTGGTTCTATCAGGTACGTGCTTGTTTCATGCCATTCTATGATTCGTTATACATCTTAGATATCAAGACTACCTATGTCATACTGACAAAGAGGGAGACGAAAGGGACAAGGATGCTTTCGGCTAGGGGTGGCAAACAAGTCAATCCGATCCGATCCAGATCCAAATTTTATAGGATCTGATCCATTGGATTTGGATCCAAAATAGATCCATTTTGCTGGATCAAAAATGGATCCGATTCGGGTTGGGTCGGACCCGGATCTTTCCGGATCCATGGATGCAAACATGCATTATTTTTAGATCCATTGCAAATCCAATATGGATCCAAACTCGGATCCTCACGGATCCAGACAAGGATCCGCACGGATCCAACAACTCTTCTCACCCAATGTATCCGTTGGTTACTTTTAGATTAGATTTTTAGTTTTTCGGAATAGCTGTGAAGTATCTTTTTTTGGTGCAAGATATATTTTTAATATTTTCAATTATTAGCTATCCCTTCTTTTTAGGTGCTTTAATTTTGATTTCTTGGAAGTGATTGACCGAGTGAGATTTGGAAAGGTGTGTAATTTTATTTCTTTATCTAATTCAAATCTTTTAATCTGTAGATCAATTAATTCTAGATTTTCACAAATAGAGTAAGTAGTAATTACACAAGTCCACCAAAACGTAATCTACCTATTCTAGGCATGATAAGGGGGACATTGGGCTATTTATGATCTAATACTATGGAATTTTTTTAAACATGTATCATGCAATGGAATTTGAAATCTACTCACCATAATAGCGTCCAATCTATAACTATAAATAAGCTATATAATTATTTACCGTGTACTAATTATAGTTTACTTTATTAAATGTAAATACATGCTTAGATTAAAAAAAAAAAAAAACTGAAAGTAAGTTCACAAATCTAGTACTCTTCTCCCCGTTGATGAGTAACAAAACTACAAAAGGAAACTAAATATATATTAAATATAATATAACCAGTCCAGCTTGTAATTGGTCTTTAATCCCTTTCCTTCTTGGTTAACCAATCAATTAATCATAAATTTATTCCATATCACAAATTAACCGAGTAATTGGTATCAAATGATCAAATCTGTCAATTTTTTTTTTTTTTTAAAAGATCAAATTTGTCAATTAATTTAACTTTCTTAGAGCTGGGCAAAAATCCACACTGCCACGTCAAAAAGTAAAGCAGCCATTTTAAAATTTAGCACCCACTTATCTTACAACTTTACGAAATTCATTCACAACACAAATTTAAAATACAGATACCAGATTACCAGAAAAGCAAGAAAAAGAATTGCTACATTTACTAGATTTATATATTTATTTTTCATTGTAAAAGGCAAAATAAGAAGGAACATATCCAAAAAGATAGAAGAAATGATCGATCATTCGATCTTAAACCCAGCAAGCCAACGCCGAACTTGACCAGATTCAGGCGTGGATACTGCAAGATCCCCGCGCAGATCTGGACGGATCCAGACGGATCGGATTGCAGATCCGAACGGATCGGGGTGTGGATCTGTACAGATCCAGGTCTGTATAAAATCCGGCGGATCGGATCTGGTTTCAGATCCATACGGATCTGAGACGGATCGGATCGGGTGGATCTGGATCGGATCCGGTTCAATCCGCGGTTCTGGATCTGCTTTGCCACCCCTACTTTCGGCAATGCAATTCACGAGGGGACTGAAGGACGATGAATCCTTTGTCGTCTTTCCCATCCCAGAGGACGAACCAACACCGAAGGGCACCATGTAAGTGCCAAAGGAGATTCAGACAGCCCTTGACGAGCTCAAGGACATTATGCCCAACGAGCAGCCGAAGAGACTGCCTCCACAAAGGGACGTGGACCATAAGATAGAGTTCGTTGCGGACGCCATGTCGCCATCACAAACACCCTATCGGATGGCACCACCAGAGTTGGAGGAGCTTCAACGCCAACTCAAGGAGTTGTTGGAGGCAGGCATGATCCAACCGTCGAAGTCGTCGTATGGGGCATTGGTCCTATTTCAAAGGAAGCACGACGGGTCATTGCGGATGTGTGTGGACTATCGGGCGCTCAACAAGCTTACCGTCCGCAACCGGTACCTGATATCGCTCATCGGCAAACTATTTGATCAACTTGGAGGAGCCAAATTATTTTCGAAGATTGACCTTCGATCGGGCTATTGGTAGGTAAGGATAGCCGTAGGGGACGAGCCGAAGACAGCGATGGTCACCATGTATGGTTCTTATGAATTCCTTGTTATGCCGTTTGAACTAACCAATGCACCGGCTACGTTTTGTACTTTGATGAACAAAGTGTTGGGTCCATTCTTAGACAAGTTCGTAGTGGTGTACCTGGATGACATCGTCGTCTACTCGCCCAACTTGGAGGAACTCGTTGAACATCTGAGGCAAGTGTTTTAAGCACTTTGGGAGGCCGAGTTGTACATCAAGCTCGAGAAGTGTTCGTTTTCCCAAGAAGAAGTGGCATTCTTGGGGCATAAAGTCCGGCACGGACGCATCATGATGGACGATTCAAAGGTTCGTGCCATCCTAGAATGGAAACCTCTGAAAATGTCCATCAATTACGGTCATTTTCGGGACTTATCAACTGTTACCGGCGTTTCATCGCGGGCTACTCAAAGATAGTCGTGCCCTTGATGGAGTTACTTAAGAAGAACAAGTCTTGGGACTTGGACGAGTCGTGCCTTCAAGCTTTCGAGGAGTTAAAGGCACGAGTAACAGAAGAGTCGGTACTTTCCCTACCCGGCCACTCGAAGCCGTTCGAGGTTCACACCGATTCATCCAATTATGCTATTGGTAGAGTATTGGTCCAAGACGGGCATCCCATCGCATACGAGAGCTGCAAGCTTAACGATATAGAGCGCCGCTATACGGTGCATGAGAAGGAGATGACCGTCATTGTTCATTGCTTGCGGACTTGGAGGCACTACTTACTTGGGAGTCACTTTATCGTTCAAATCGACAATGTGGCGACGAGTTACTTCCAAACTCAAAAGAAGTTAACTCCCAAGCAAGCCGGGGGCATTGAATCATGTTGCAGATGCCTTGAGCCAGAAGGCCGAGCTCGCTGCCATCAGCTAACCGTTTAGCTCATTGAAAGAACGCATCAAAGAGGGGCTGAAGTGCGACGCAGTGGCCAAGAACATTCTGGAGTTCGCTCGTGAAAGCAAAACGAGAAGGTTGTGGAGAGACGACGGGCTCCTTTATATGCGAGGCAATCGTATCTACGTGCCGAAGTGGGACAACTTGCGACGAAAAATCATTCGAGAGAGTCATGATACTCGATGGGCGGGACACTCAGGCATGAGATGCACCGAGGCGCTCATCGAACGGGCTTATTATTGGCCGCACATGGGGCAGGACATTGAACACTATGTGCGGACGTGTTGTGTGTGCCAACAAGACAAGATTGAACAAAAACAAATGGCTGATCTTTTGCAACCTTTGCCAATACCGGAGCATCCATTCGAAAGTGTATCGATGAACTTCATCACTTCGTTGCCTAAGTCCGAAGGATACGGCACAATCATCGTCGTGGTGGACAGGTTTTCAAAATATGGGACTTTTATATCGGCACCACCCGACGTGACCATCGACGAAACGACCAAGTTATTCATGCGTTACGTAGTGAAGCTTTGGGGCATACCGAAGACGATCATATGTGACCGAGACCCACACTTCACAGGTACGTTTTGGTCCGAACTTTTTAAGTTATTGGGATCTAACTTGGCCTTTTCCACTAGCTTTCACCCGCAGACAGATGGGCAGACCGAACGGGTGAACGCCTTATTGGAGTTATACTTACGGCACTTTGTTAGTGCCAACCAACGTGATTGGTGTCGTCTACTCGACACGGCCTAATTCGCCTATAACTTAAAGGTGAATGAGTCGACGGGGTGTAGCCCGTTCGAGCTAGAAACCGGAAGGCAACCGACGACACCTCAATCAATCACTTCCGTCTACGAAGGGAAGAGTCCAGCAGCCTATAAGTTCGCGAAGACTCTTCAAGAGAGACCAACATGGCCCGAGCTGCCATGAGCAAAGCCGCTAAAAAGATGAAGAAATACGCAGATCTTAAGCGGCGAGTCGTTCAATTTAACGTAGGGGACAGGGTCATGGTGAAGTTGAACGCTCATCAATTTAAGAGTTTGCGTTAAGTTCACAAAGGATTGGTGCGATGGTACGAAGGACCCTTCGAGATCGAGCAGCAAATCAGCACGATGGCATATCGACTGAAGTTGTCGCCCAATCTCGGGGGCCAGGGTCTCGAACCCGCGGGATCCCGGCTCATAACAGGCCTAGTCAACGGAAAAATTTAAAACTGAATATGGATTTGATTTTAACCTGGACGCCTCACCATGGACACATTCATAGGAAACTTCGAAGCAATTGCGGCAAAGCTTCAGGCAGCGTTTGGGGAACTCCTAAAACCAAGATTAATTATTTAGGTTAAGTTAAAACTTCATTAATCTTATTGTTAGGTAATAATTGCATCTCTAATTTATTTATTTAATCCTAATATTTTAAATAAAATTAGTAGTATTTAATCCTAATCTTTTAAAAAAAATTAGTAGTATTTCCTTTTCCCTGAAAACTCGGGAGGTACGAACAGCGCTTAATTGGAAAAAACCCGAAGAAGGTTGGGTGAAGTTGAATACCGATGGTGGAGTTTGGAACGAGGAGAACCGAGGCCACGGATCAGGGGTGCTGCGCACGGCCGAAGGAAAGTGGGAATGGGGGTACAAAATTGAGCTCATGTCGCCTACGATTGATGAAGCGGAATTGGAAGCAATTAAAAAAGGCCTCACTTTAGCTTGGGAAAGAAGATATCCACGCATTATTTTGGAGACGGACTCGCTCGTGGCGCATAAAGAATTGACACGAGAGATGGACGTCCACCAACCGTTCACGGAGCTAGTGAAGGAATGTCGGGAATTTATTAGACTTCCATGGGAGATCCGGATCCAATGGACACCGAGAGAGACTAACAAACTAGCGGACTTGCTAGGAAAAATTACTTTAGTTGATAGAAGAGTAGAGTACTTTTTGGGAGTCTCCACCTCCTCTAGTTGATAGCTTGTATCTTGCGGATATGGCTTAACGGCCTTTTTTAATTTCATTGTTCACCAAAAAAAAGAAAAGTTGACTAATGGGTTTGTTACGAAATCAAGATTAGTCAAGGCCCAACTCCCAAGGGCACGTGAATTTTATGAGGTTTGAAGAATAACTTCTAATATATAAGTTACAACTTCAAAGTTTTTGCTTTTTCGTAAATCAATTTGCTTTTTTAAGTTACAAATAATGAATTAAAATTCTTAGAATTACCTTATAGATACAAAAGGAAAATAAAATTAAAAAAATATGGAGATATCGGCCAAGCAACAAAAAAAAAAAGATATAGACCTGTAGTTGGTTCCAGGCGTCCTCATAAATGCAGACTCAATTTTAAAAGAGACCTATTCAAACAGTTATTCTTTTTTTAATTTTTTTTCAACTACAATAGAGAAAAATGCAAAACTAGCCAAGGCCTTTTTTCGAAACTATACCCAACATTTGAAAAGTTGCAAAACTATACTCAACCTTTGCATTTCGTTTAAAACTAGCCCCAACGTTTAATTTCGACCAACTTTGAGTTTTTACAGGGGCAAAAATTGTACTACACTTCTAATTTATAAAATAAAAATTATTATTTCACCTATTATTATATTAAATCAAATGTAATTAAACTATTATTTCTTAAGAGTATATCTTTATATATTAAAAAAAGTAGATAGTTAATTCCTTAATATATATATATATATAAATATATAAAAAAGTATATCTTTATTTATTAAAAACAATAAGATATAAATATATAAAAAAAGTATATCTTTATTTATTAAAAACAATAAGATATAATATATATAAAAAAAAGTTATCTTTATTTATTAAAAATAATAAGATATTTAATTCCTTAACTAACAAAAATAAAAAAAAATCATTATTTTATAAATATAATTTTTATTATTGAAATCCAAATAAAATAAAATGAAATTATAATTTTTATTATTGAAATCCAAAAAAAAATTAAGACCTATCATTTTTTTATTACTGAAAAAAAAACGAAAAGAAAAACCCACCCACACCCCACCCCCCCACCCCCACCCCCCACCACTGTAGATCGCGGTGGTGGTGGTGACGCCACCGCCACTGCAAATCGCGGTGGTAGTGGCGTCGACCGGCGTCAAATCAACGCCACCGCCACCACCGCGATTTGCAGTGGTGGGTGGGGGTGGGGGGCTGGTGATTTTGGTGGGGTGGGGGTGGGGTGGGTCTGGTGAGGCAGGTCTGTACGGGTGGGGGGGTGGGGGCTGGTGAGGAAGATGATTGATTTAATTTTTTTTTGTTTTTTGTTTTTTATTTTAGTAATAAAAAATGATATATTTTAAATTTAATGTTTTTATATATATATTTGTGAAATGTCTATTTTTCCCTCGACCAAAACGGAGTATGATGTCATAACGTCGAAATATAACATTTTTTGGCCGGAAGTATAGGTTGGGGCTAATTTTGCATTTTTCTCACTACAATATTGCTAGTTTGACAACGTATTGTTGTACTATCCGTTTTTTAGGCGATTCTGCATATCCCTCTAATTATGGAAACCACGGCCCTGTCCATGCTAACGTCGCCGTCCACCGATCAATTGATGGCCGGAGCGACCATATTCGTGCCTCCCGATCCCTTTCATTCAGAGAATAGAAACCAAAAAAGAATTCGCCATGAAGAAGGGGCCACCTTTACCTTCGCGGCTCAACAGGGAGTGACACCAACGGCGAGCGACCCGAAACCGGCAACCCCGTCCTATGCAAGCCTGCTTAAACCCCGACCTCGCCATGTCAGGGTTGAGGATGATGATACGACGGACGAAGATCAATACATCCACATAGCTCCACCCTCCGGCGACATGTCGTATAAGCAGGTAACTTTCGATCCGGAACTACAAAATCTCATCGGAAATTCGTGGAGGGACGCAATCATAATCCTAATTATGGGAAGGCCTTGGTACTATCCGGTGCTCGTCAATAAATTGGATTCAATGTGGAGACTCCACAACGAATTCGAACTAATTGACCTAGGCTTCAGTTGCTTTTGTCTAAGAGGGCTTAGCGCGGAAAATCGAGAAAAAATTCTTACCGAAGGTCCATGGCAATTGGCCGAAAGTTTCTTATCGATTAGAAAATGGGATCCATCTTTTGAGGCGGCGATGGAAAAGATTGATAGTGCGATCACCTGGATAAGAATCCTCAACCTCCCGTGCCAATACTTGCGCCGTTCAGTTATCAAAGCCCTCGCAAAATGCGTAGGAGACCCAATAAAGATATATGGAAATACAAATAACGCGATAAGGGGAACATTCGCACATATATGCGTACAGGTCTGCACCGATAAACCCCTCGAGCAAGGCGTTTGTGTTAATGGGAAAGCCTACCAAGTAGTCTACGAAAACCTTCTGAATCTTTGCCACAAATGTGGAACGATCAGCCACGACTCCTCGAAATGTCCGACGAACCGAGAGGCGATCATAGAGGAATCGAGAAAAGAGTCTCTTGAAGTAGCGAACACAGTTGATGAAGCGAAGAACAAAAAAGAATGGCTTCTCGAAATTGGTAGAAACAAAAATTATGGAGAATGGACTAGAGTGCAAAGCCGAAGAGGAAATAACAAGGTTGGTAAATATTCTGGGAACCGGACTCCAGTCGAGAATAAGGGAAAGGAAAAAATATCCAACGTACCATCGGCGAAAATGAATAAAAGTACCAAAACTCCAGGCACTACTCAACTTCCCAGTGCGACGTGGAAAAGAATACTGCCAAAATCAATTGTTGCCATAAATACTTCGACGAATGGCGAGAGTTCTTCCTCAAAAGGGATAAGTAAAGGAAAAACGATTTCTAAAAGTAAAACAAACAAATCCCTTACTAGGGCTAGGGCTGGAAATCGCTTTGAAATATTAGCACACAATTCAGCCGAGAGTCTTCAAAACATATCGAACAACAGCCCCGCTACAATTGAGAACCCAATCGAGAAGTCTGTTGACTATGGAAGACGTACAAATATCTTTCCGACACGAGGGAATGATAGTATCATGGGTGAGGTGGATCACGAGGATCCAAAATTTCCTCGAGCTCTCAATGACATCACAAATATAAAGGGAAGAACGAATCATTCAAGTAACGAATATTCCGGCAAGCATATGGGAAGTTGAAACTCAATGGTCCTCCAGCCCGACGGCAGAGGAACACGAGATATGGTCCCAGATGACCAACGTGAGCGTATGGGAGATAAGGGGACAGCTGACTTTGATGCTTGTCACCCTTCTTCAGTTGACTGCGAGATGGATGGGGTATCCTTTTGATAACCCCGTCGAGGTATCCCATATTTTCCGATCATCAATGAAGATCGCTTCGTGGAACTGCCAAGGAGCAGGTAGTGAAAACATTCGTAGGAATTTTCGAGAATTAATTCGTTCACACCGGCCGAATATTGTTTTTGTCTTGGAAACAAGAGTGGGTGTCGATGTTGCGCAAGATATTATTACGCGGCTTGGTTTTACTAACACAGTGATGCCGCCCACTTCGGGAATGAACGGAGGAATCTGGTTACTTTGGAACGCAACCGATGTTGAGGTTGAAGTCCTAAGAGTTGACGAGCAAGTCATTCACGCAAGAATTCGGAAGAACGACGATATTGCTTGGAGAGTTTCCGGAATATATGCACAGCCGCGTCGGGCAGATAAAATACAAGCTTTTAATACTCTTGTGGAAGAATCCGAATGGGAAAATACCCCATGGCTTGTTACGGGCGATTTTAATTAGATCAGTTATGCGCACGAACGGCAAGCAGGAAGTGTGCCTCATTCGAACCGCCTTAATTTTTTCAGAGGTTATATGGAACGGTGCGGACTTAGCGACCTCGGACTTAATGGTCCAAGATTTACGTGGGCAAATAATCGGGATGTGGAGTCCCAGATTACGGGAAGAATTGATCGTGCGCTAGCCAACAAAGAATGGATAGAAAGATTTCCGGAGTACAAGGTGGTACACGTTACAAGAACTCACTCTGATCACAACCCGATTATCACATTCTGCCACGGGACTCAAAACCGAAGGGGAAATAGACCATTCTGCTTTGAGGCGGCGTGGCTACGTCATCCCGATTGCGAAGCCAAACTCTGAGAAATATGGGCTGGGCATACGAATATTTTGGAAGCCATAAATAATGTACCGAACGTGATGGGGTCGTGGAACAAGGAAAATTTTGGGCACATTTTTTACCGCAAGAAGAAGCTTATTGCGCGCTTGGATGGAATCCAAAGGGCGGCGAGTTATGGACGAAACAAATACCTCCAAGTTCTCGAGAGGAATTTAATTGCGGAGTATAACGAAGTCCTTAAACAGGAGGAGATATTTTGGCTCCAAAAATCGAGAGTAAATTGGTTGCGCGAAGGCGATAATAATACCAAAATTTTCCACCGCTCGACACTTGAAAGACGTCAAAAGAATGAAATTATCTCACTAATGGTGGAAGGAAATTGGGAAGATGATAGGGGCAGACTTCAAGAACACGCGCGCAGCTATTTTGATGCGCTATTCACGGCCCAAAGAGACAGAATACGGCATGTGCGCAGCGAAGCCGAAGCTTCGAGTCTCCAGCCTTCCCTCACGATTGATGAGCAGCGGATTCTTTGCAGCCCGATCGATAGTAAAGAATTAAGGGACGTGGTTTTGTCACTTGGTCCGTTGAAAGCTCCAGGCCCGGACGGACTCCAAGCTATTGTATACCAAAACAATTGGGATTGGATGCAATCTTCACTACTGGAATTCGCACACGAAGTTTTTGAGAAAATGACTTTTGACCGCAGGATTGGAGAGACGCACCTCTGTCTAATACCTAAGGTAAAAAACCCCGAGTCCATCACTCAGTTTCGGCCTGTTTCTTTATGTAACGTGTTGTACAAGTTTATTACTAAATGCATCACGCTACGACTTAAGGAAATGATGCACTGCCTTATTGCGCCTACTCAGTCCTCTTTTATTAAGGGAAGATCTACTCAAGATAATATTTTCCTCCTTCAAGTGGTGCTTCACTCCCTAAGGTCTAAGAAGAAAAATAAAGTTGGAGATATGATTTTGAAACTTGATTTAGAGAAGGCGTACGATAAGGTGGACTGGAACTATCTTGAAGAAACGCTCGTTTGGTTTGGTTTCCCGACGGAAATGGTCGAATTAATCATGTATTGTGTCCGCACCACTTCCACCAAGATTCTTTGGAACGGTACTCCTTTAGAGGCTTTTAATCATTTGTGTGGACTACGCCAAGGGGACCCGTTATCGCCATATCTCTTCGTCCTTTTGCGTAGAGAGGTTAACATATAAAATCCAAGAGGAGGTTGATAAGGGGAAGTGGAAGCCGTTAGTGCCATGTCGAGGTGGCCCACTACTGTCTCATCTCTTTTTCGCAGACGACATACTCCTAATGGGAAAGGCGACGGCAGCAAATGCCCGGATCATCGACCGAGTCCTTAAGGAATTTTGATATGAATCCGGCCTCAAGATTAGTGCCCAAAAATCAAAAATATATTTCTCGAAGAGTCATGGCGCCAGTCTAAATAGGCATATTTGTGAGCTGATTGGGTTCGCTCAAACCCCCAATTTGGGAAAATATTTGGGAGTCAAACTGATCCAAGGGCGAGTGGATAAAGAGATGATGGCGGAAACTATGGACCGAGTTATGAAAAGGTTCGAGGGATGGAAAAAACAGTTTTTATCTCTCGCGGGAAGAGCCACTCTCATCCAATCCGTTTCTTCGACTTTGCCAATTTATATTATGAAATCGGTGTGGATACCCGAGAGTATTTATGGAAAGCTAGACAAGCTTAATCGTAGTTTCCTCTGGTCAACAAACATTGAGGAAAGGAAACTTCATCTCGTTGGATGGAACAAAGTTACGAGACCAAAACATGATGGGGGTCTCGGTATTAGAATCGTTCGAATAAGCAATGAGGCACTCCTCGGGAAAATAGCATGGAAAATTCTTTCGGGGGAGGAGACGGTGTGGACAAGTCTGATCCAAGCAAAATATCTTTGAGGCGAATCAATTGTTACTCATATTCCCAAGACGGGGGCGAGTCTTGCATGGAAGGGTATCTCACGAAGTATGGCGCTTATGAAACCATTCCTTCGATGGAAAATTGGAGACAGAGCGGCGACATCCTTTTAGTTTGACAATTGGTTGGGAGAAGTGAGACTTTGCGATTTAGTTGCTAATATCCACGTACAAGACCGTAATCTTCGGGTTAAAGATGTGGTCGATGCGACTGGAGAGTGGACACTTGAGAGCCTAAACACTCCAATACCAGCTGAAGTGTCGCGGCAAATCAGGGATAAGGCGATCACTATAACGGACCAGCCGGATGTGATTCTATGGAAAGAAACGAGCAATGGCGTCTATTCTTGCCAATCGGCCTACAAGACTTTCTACAAAAATTATGTGCAGCAACCGATGCTAAGTTTGAACGGAAAGTGGATACGGAAATTAAAACTTAGCAATAAGTTGAAATATTTCCTATGGTTGGGGGCGCAGAATCGGTTAGCGACTAATAGCTTGAGGCTAGCAAGGAGAATTGTACCCTCGGCCCACTGTCCCTTTTGCAATGATCCGAACGAAGACGCCATGCACATTTTTAAGAACTACGAGGCGGCAAGACGAGTGTGGAGGCTGCTCCTAGCCGAAGCTAATCTCCAGATTTTTGAGATGATTGGGGAGGATATGTGGCTGCGGGAAAACCTCTTGCGACCAAAGTTCAAGTCCCCAACAATAACAAACATCAACTGGTCGCTCATCTTCGCAGCGACACTTTGGAATCTATGGCTGGAGCGGAATAATTTGGTCTTCAATCGAGAGAGTAAGGGAGTCGGGGCCGTGATGCAAAAAATCAAAATCCTGAGCAATGATTTGCACTTCAGTTTCCAGAAAGCGATGCCGAAAACTAAACAAGTACGCTGGAAGAAACCGCCAATAGGATGGTCGAAATTAAATGTAGACGGGAGTCTAATGAGCTCGAACAACAAGGGAGCAGCGGGTGGAGTTTTAAGAGCGCAAGATGACACGTGGAGATGGGCTTTTAAGGTACAGATTGATATGCCAACAGTGGACGAAACGGAACTTGAAGCAATAAAGAGAGGCTTGGAATACGCGTGGAAAAGAAGGATGAACCACTTAGAGATTGAAACGGACTCGGAATCTTGTTATAATCTTGTTACAAGCATAAGAGAACCACAAGGAAGCACGGCAAATTTGATCAAGAAGTGTTGAGAACTACTCCACCTTCCATGGACGATCAAGTTTAGTTGGATCCCACGAGAGGCGAATAAAGTTGCGGACTTGCTCGCTAAGGAGAATATAAAAGGAGAGGACCGAGTCATATTTTGGGATACACCGCTGAGTCAAGTAGCGGCTCTGATCCGCGCGGACTGTGTTAGTCCTTAGTTTTGTTTGAATATCTTCTGTTAGGAAAAAAAATATTGCTAGTTTGACTAAATCACCACCGTAGACGAATGGCCTGTTGTATTGTAGCGACGACGAATGATTGAATCCATCACCACCGAAGGTAGATTGACTAAATTCAATTCTTGGGAGCTGATATGCAGATCTGCATTCGGATCTGTGCGGATACGGACGCGGATCTGCTCGGATCAAGCCCGAATTTTCTCGGATCTGTCCCCGGATCTGCCTAAATCCGCAATGGATCCCCTCGGATCCACAGAGGATCCGAATTATACTTTGACCCGGTGAATCAGATCAGGATTGAGATCCGGCTGGATCCTGAACGGATCTGATCCAATGGATTCGGATCGGACATGGGTAGTTATGCGGTTCTGGATCTTAATTGCCACCCCTATAAATATCTAAAGATTTGATGTTGAAAGTTTGAGAGAAAAATTGATGTTTTTTAAAGTGTAAGGGAATTTAAAGATGAACTTTCTTTTTACATTATTTGATGGGTTGAGATCATTTGGAGATATTAATTTTGTTAGTTATTTGGGCTCTTTAAGAAAAATCTAACAAAAAAAATTATTTTTGCTACCAACTTTCGAAATCATGACCTATGAAATGCAATGGTAACATTATTACCGTTGCACCGTGACTACAGTTTAACAGATCTTTGTCGAGTGGACCGTCAAGCGCTAAGGGGTCAAGCCTTTGCGAGAATACTTAATCTGAATGAAGAGACCTCTAGAGGCTGAGGCGAGCTAGGAGATTGAGAACGAGTTATGACCGCTTCAAGACCATATTCAAGCGTTTCGAAGTTCTGAGCTGTCATAGACGTCGCCTACTCGGTATGGGAGGATTTTACGGGCGGCCACACTCTCGCCTGATCCGGCGAGCAAGAACCCCATCATCCAGCCAGCATCGCGCGCTAGACACGCAAGCAGACCAAACGACGTGTGTGCCGCATGCACAAAGACCCCGCACTTTGGTTAACCGATCCAACAACCATAGTTCTAGGGTTGCTCCTCAACCTTTTCGACACCTTGGCTCTATCTTGTAAATAAGTAAATTCTAGATTTTTCCTTGTATATAATAATATTAGACTTCTCTAAAATTTGGCTAGAATTGGCCAGCTCATTTTATTGTAAGAAAAGTGTAAAACCTTTCTTTAACCTTTAGGGTCGTTAGATTAGTTTTATCTGGGCTATTCATTGAGCTCAGCTCCATGTATATATACTACCTGACTTTCATTTTTTTACACATCAAGAAAAACTTTTCAACTACTTGCATAGCTTTCAACAATATTTTTGTGTCTTCTTTCACTAAATTTTTCTCTCTGAAATCGCTTAAGTGTTTTTTTTTCTTTTATTATAGATACCTATTACAATTGGTGTCAGAATTGAACCCCGGGTTGGAGTCCACCATAGCCCTCATGGTGGCTCTCCACCCCTGGTTTGAAGTATTTTTGTATTTAGATACTTTTGACTTTTAAAAGGATTATTGAAGACAATATTTTTGTATTTAGATACATGTTTGCTAAGCAGTTGCCCTACGGCTTCCAGCTCTGGGATTATGTTGACCTGGACCTTCATGATTGGTTTTACTTTGATGTGTTCCTTGGTGTGTTTGTAAGTTCAATCTCGCTACTATAGTTAGAAGATGATATACATTCCAGTTATAATTAATTGTTTTAATATGGTTAAATTCCATCCAATAAACCAAAATGGAGTTGAAACCAAGATGGCAGGCTATGCATCCAGAAAATGAGATGAATGCTGAGATGCTAGATGATTTTATTGCGACTGATGATAATGCCAACATAATTAATGTTGGACAAAATCTCATTGGGCAGAATCCGAATTGTTAGTATACGGTGTGAACTGCTGATTGCTGAGTGTTTGTATTGATGTATAAAATAGTTCTTTATTGTCGAATAAGAATTTCAGTCCATGGTGTCACCACTACCACCAGACCTACACCCAATATATATCAAAAAGGGACAGGCAATTAGATAACGTTTGCTTCAGAATTGGACAAGGCCCAAGCTTAAAAATGCACAGACATAATAGATAGGCAGAATTATTGAAAATGTCTTGTAAGTCTTAATTTTTTTACTTTTTGCCCTGTTAGTTTTCGGGCTAGTTTTCGGGCTGATGAAAATGCCCAAAAACACACATTTTTCTGCCTAAATATGCCCTGGAAGTCTTTAAGCGGATTTTTTTGTTAAAAATGCCCTTTAACTTATAGTTAAAAGGGACTTTTGCTAATTAGACATTTTTTTTATTTTTCTATTAAATTGTCTAATTAGCAAAAGTGCCCTTTAACTATAAGTTAAAGGGCATTTTTAACAAAAAAGCCCGCTTAAAGACTTACATTGTGTGTTTTTGGGCATTTTCATCAGCCCGAAAACTTACAGGGCAAAAAGTAAAAAAATTAAGACTTACAGGGCATTTTCAATAATTTGGCCTAATAGATAACATGCTAATCCAATGCACAGTAAGAGGGAAGGATGAGCAGCATCTTGTTACTACAGAAGATATCAACACTACTGATAATAGCATTAATCTTCTTTGCTCCCGGCAATACTTGCAATAAGAAAACATACCAGACAAAATCACATACTTAACAGCTAAAACAGCAAAACTAAGTTAAGAATGCTCACAGTAAGTAAACTCATAATCACATAACAACAAATCATCGTTCAAACACCCAATAGATTTTCAAAATGTCGATCGAACACAAACTAGCACGAATGTAGCTGGTGCACGAGAACAACTATACATGGAATCGAATTTACATCTAAGTCCAAATCAAACTCAGCAGCACACCCAAAGCAATAACTACCAAAAGACACTTGAGTGTAGAATCCGCCTGATTTTGCTGATTATCTCCCCTTTCAGGAACACCACGAGCATTTCCACCTTGAAACGCATTAGGATACCCGTACTGAAAACCAGGACCTGCTCCATACATATTCCCACCACCAAATCCATTCACTTGAATGTTAAAAAACGACGGAAACAACCCTCCAAGCCCCGCAGAAAACGTAAAATTCCCTAAACTAGCAGTCGCTATAGGTGCAAAGGGACCAGCCCCACCCATAAATCCAAACCCTTGCTGCGGAAACGGATCAGTGTTTGGATTAGGGTATGGAGCCGTATCAGGCCTTTGTCCAGCGGGGCGATGAGGAATCTCTATCCCGGGAATGGATTTAGAACGAGGGTCATCCGAGTTTTTGCCCCGGCCATATAAAGGGACTAACTTTTCCTCATCGATAAGAGCCTTACAGACAGGGCATTCGTGCGAACGCGAGTGAATACGAAGCCACTTGTAAAGGCAAGGCCAGCAGAAGAGATGGCCGCATAACGTGATGATAGGATCTTGGGCTAAATCGAAGCAAATATTGCACTCAAAATCTCCGGCATCGGAATTGTTATTGCTGCTAAATGAGCTAGAGGGGTTTGGAGGCTCAGTGCTAGTTGATTCCCCAAATCCATTCATCATGTCAATACTTAACAAAACTTATACTACCTGTGAAGAAAATTGAACACAATCAGATAACAGTTATGATGGAATTAAACTAATCAGTCTCAGGACTCAGAAAAAAATGAGAACTGGGTCAAAATTTAAAACCATAATTAGTTTTTCTAATAATCAGAATTGGGCCAAAATTTAAACCCTAATTTATCAAATCAACACCATAAAAACGAAATCTTGAATACTACAAGTTCAAATAAATTCAAGAAAAATAAAAGGGCAGCAGTTTTTAACAACAATATACAGTTATTCAATCAGATGGGGCATCAAAAATTAAACCATCATGAATCAATTTCAGTCTATTACTCACAGAGAGAGAGAGAGAGAGAGAGTTGACCTTTGACTTTCGCAATAGAAGCGGGTAGGGCTTCGAGGTCAACGAAAAAAATTGAAACTGAATATGGATTTGATTTTAATTGTTAACCTGGCCGCTCACCTTGGATGCATTCATAGGAAACTTCGAAGCAATTGCGGCAAAGCTTCGGGCAGCGTTTGGGGAACTCCTAAAAACATTAGATTAATTATTTAGGTTAAGTTAAACTTCACTAATCTTATCGTTAGTTATATAATTAGTACCTCTAACTTATTTATTTAATTCTAGTCATTTAAATTTTTTACGTAGTATTATATAATATATACTGTTCTTTTTTTTTTTTTTGGTAAAACTATAATATAGTATATTTTCCTAGAAAGTTGACTAAATGGGTGTTACGAAGATCAAGAAAAATCAAGTAGCACGTGAATTTAAAAGAGGTTTGAAATTTTTTATCATCTTTTTCTCAAAAGTTTGTACCACAATGGTGTCCAGCCTTTTTCTACTTTATTTTTTTTAGGCATCACGCTTTTTATACTTATATATACTATGATACATCATACATGCATCAAATTTCTATTAGAGAACAGGAATTTCTATGTTGAATTAAAAAATGGCTTCAGCACGGTTAAATACAACAAAAAATTACACGATACATGAACACATATAATCATATCTCGTTTAAAAAGCATATTATCAAATCTTAACATGTATATAATATGTATATGTATATTAACTATGTATTCAACGTTGAAAGAGTAATAATTAGATTACTATATTTGTTGGAATTGCTCATTCCAAAATCCAAACACTGGAGGTTAATCTAGATCTTCTCAATATTTTGTGCGTGATTTGTTGATTATTATTTGTAACACTATTAGATTTAGATTTACACTACTTACAAGTAAAGTAAATCCAGAAACTAAAAAGAAGAGTAGAATAATGAATCTTAACCTCAAATTAGTCACAATTACAAAAAATACAAAAATAGTTTCATTTTGAAGGGCTATGAATGAGTCCCATAACAGTCGGATGGATACACACACACACATACATTCACACTTTTGAGTTGGATTGATATTATTCCAATGCACGGTGTGTAAGTGTTGTAACTTATATTCCTCCCATAATACCGACAACATAGGCATATGCTAATTCGTTGATTTGCTCTCACACATCTCTCACAAACACAACACACACACACTAGTGCTCCTGTTACATTGCTCTGCCGTATATCTGCATCTCCCAAATTCTCTCTCATCATGTAAGATTCAGATTCGTTTTAAAATTCTTTTTTTCCTTTTTCAGAATTTGACATTGGTTTTAGAGTTTGCTTTTCGATGTAATTAATACGGATGAAAAACATTGCATTGGTGCTTTCTTTACATGAGGAATTCTTGTCAGGTTGTACATTTTTTGTTCCATGATTTGATATGATTGTGATATGAATATAGATTCTAGATTTGGTTTCTGGATTTGGATTTGTGTGTTTGATTTGATTCAAGGACAGAATGAGATGTATCTATCTATATATGTAACACTATATTTCTATTCATGATTTTTTTATAATGAAGATTCGCGCCTGCTGTTCATGAACAATCCCAACCGTGGATCTTCGGGTCCAAGTTGAGGACCTTCCGAATGCACGTTGAGATTTATAATCGTCATGGGACTTGTCGAGACTTTTTTCTATTAATGGCAGATTAATTTCTTGAACAAGTGCCTAAGGTTGAAGGCAATTTGCGGATACGCGTACTTGAGATTGTAAATCAACCCGACACCTTCTGTATCTTTAGAATAATCAGTACTCGATGCTTCACTTAGCTAGAATTTTACTCTTATACGTTTCATGATACTTGGTTAGTTGAAATGATCGAAATCACACTTGGGAGAGTCTAACACAGCATGTGTGAAATCGGAACAAACACTTTGGCAGTTACTACCTGTTTCTGTGCTTAGTCTTCTGGCTATAAGATTCTGTCGACTTGCAAGTTTCATAAGGTTCTATATAGAATAAGGAAAAAGGAGTCTTGCTTAATCTGGACTTCATGATTTACCTTTCAAAGTTCAATTGAGATTTGCAAAAGATTGCTTTCTAGTTGGCTTCAAAGCTCGACTATGTGCTAAGTCTTCTGTAAAATAGATTCAAAATAATCGTAAAATGAGCGAGTGACGGACAAGTTAGGTGGTTGTTCTAAACACTACATGCTCATGTTAGTTAAATGTTTCAAAGCTTTTGAATTGTTTTACAAGTTTGTCTGCTAGCCTTACCTATTATTAGTTTTTCATACATGATTTCACAGCTACTATGGATGTACTTAGGCGACTTATTCGATCGTGTATTTTATTTGGATGCAGATGATATTTATTTATGTGACAGCGTCTCTGTATTGAGCGGCTCTTGGCCTTCCCAGATGCTTAAAGTAAAAAATATCCTGAAGGGATACAGGATCTTTTATCTCTAACTGGTGTAATGGCCACATTCTCGAATATTGACCAGATAAGTATGGAGATTGCGCCATTAAGCCAATCTACCGAAGGCTTAAAGCATTTCCCGTTAACTCCATATAGAATCGTTAGGGGTATCTTATGTTTAGCAGTTTACCTTTCCTCCGCATTTATGTTCTTAGTGTATTTTGCACCTCCAGCTGCCGTAGTCCTTCGCCTTGTTAGTGTAAACTACAGTAGAAAACTTGTATCTTTTATATTCGGTATTTGGCTGGGTCTGTGGCCTTTTTTGTTCGAAAAAATAAATCAAACTAGAGTTGTATTTGCTGGTGAAAAAGTTCCAATGGAAGAGCGTGTTTTACTGATCGCCAATCATAGAACAGAGGTCGACTGGATGTATCTGTGGAATCTTGCGCTGCGGAAAGGGCGTTTGGGATGCATCAAGTATGTCCTCAAGAGCAGTTTAATGAAACTCCCGATTTTCGGCTGGGGATTTTTCATATTAGAGTTTATACCGGTAAACAGAAAGTGGGCAGCCGACGAATCAGTACTCAACAGTATGCTTTCAAGTTTTATCGACCGTCAGGACCCACTGTGGCTTGCTCTATTCCCTGAAGGAACCGATTTTAAGTAATGTCTCTTCTTTCGATCCTCTCCTTCCTTTGTCGTGAAACTATGTAAATCCTCTGTTTGGCAGTATCTCTTAATTTTTACAAACTGCTTGCAGTGAACAAAAGTGCAAAATGAATCAAAAGTATGCTGATGAAAAGGGATACCCGAGATTGGAGAATGTGCTGCTTCCAAAGACGAAAGGCTTCAATGCTTGTTTAGAGATCCTGAGAGAATCCTTAGATGCAGGTCTATTATATATTATTAACAAACTAGTACTTTTTGGCCATTTAAATGGCAATAAATATACCTACTTACTTACACTTCCTTGTAACATAATCGACAGTCTACGATGTGACTATCGCGTACAAGAATCAGTGCCCATCTTTCTTGGACAACGCCTTTGGCGTCGATCCTTCAGAAGTACACATGCACGTCAGACGGATACCAATTGAGGATATCCCGTTTACAGAGAGTGAGGTTACTGCTTGGTTGATGGACGCATTTCAGTACAAGGATCAGCTGCTATCAGATTTCACGGTAAATGGTCACTTCCCTCAAGAAGGAACAGAAGGTGAACTTTCGACAACGAAATGTTTGGCTAATTGTGCAGTCGTAATTGCCTGTACTTGTTTGTTCCTTTATCTTACAATATGGTCATCCATTTGGTTTAAGGTATATGTAGGTTTAGCTTGTATCTACCTTGCTATAGCTGCTTATTTTAATGTCAGACCTTTTTCTGTTTTAGATTCTGGACTAAGTTTTTGCTCGAGGAAATTTGTGTAAATGAACATACATTTTTTTGTTAGACTATTGTGATTATAGTTGTTAATCTTGCTTGTTTTTTTCAGGTAGTATTTAGCTTTCTAACAAATGCTGCATTGCATGAAGTAAAAATTAGTGCGTGTTTTTTTTTTTGTTTTTTTGTTACCAAATCTTCCTATTTGATTTTGGTTTTGAAGGTTAGATATGTTGACCCCATTGATACACTTAGTTGAAACTGTTGCAGATGAACATATCTCAAATGATTCAGTTGTGTTTAGGGATTTATTGACATATTCTCTTTATGCTTCCAACTTCGAAGAAGAATATTATTATTCCTATTATATATATTTTCAAAATAAGCTACTATATAGTATACTCCGACTAGTCATTTTTCACGGACGCTGGTAGATTCTAATCACCAATAACACCATCAAGTTTTACGATGAGGTTTTATTAAATTACAGGGACAATGTTCACTTTTTTTCTTTCTTTTTTTGCTTCACATTGTGGCCTAGAAAGCACATCATAACGTTTCAATAATTAACTAGCTAACTGATCCAAATTCATATGCATTACTTGAGAAATTAATCACGAGCTAGTAGCTACACAAAAGAAGCTCAACAAAACCACACCATTTTATTTAACCAAAGTAGCACTCAACATTCACTTCAACACGACTCAAAGTCTTGCTAGAGTTTTCTCTCATTTTCAAACCAAAACCCCATGGAGAAGATAAAAAATCATAGCAATTTGAATATATATTTGGTTGATTAATTACTTACAATCATCATTAGGACACCAAATTTGACGAAGCTGATTGTACTTGTCCATATCAAATTTCTGTTTCTTGATGAGCTTCTTTTGATTAACCTCGATCCTGCGCTTAACAAAGCTTCCCATGGCTAGTCCATTTTTGGAACTCCACTTGCAAGAAGGTATCAACATATACGTCATGAGGACCATATACAACATGGGGAACATATAATTGCCCGAGACAACCATGTTCGCGAATGTATCCGCAGAAAACCACATAATGACCGTACCGCCAAAATAACACCAAAGTTCTATTTTGAACCGGTGTTGGGCTTCTTTGTCGATAAGTGCCTTCTTAGCTTCTAGTTCCTCCAATTCCCTCCTTCTTTGGTCAAAAAAAATCTCCGCTGATTTCGAATCCTATAATAATTAATAAAAACAAATACTAAGTACTTTGAAAAAAAAAATGATGCTGATGAATTAATAATGTGTTGAGTATAGAGTCATTCTAATTATACAACTTATGAAAGTTAAGAACAAATAATCTATGTTACAAGAATACGAATAAAGTACCACAAAAACGATATAGACGACAATATCAATATTGAGAAAGATGTATAATACATTACTAATCTGTTATATACTAATAAAGTCTAAAAATACAAAATCAATTCAATCACTTGGTATAAAATATTCGTGCAACATTGAAATATATAAGTAGCAGAGCAAGCAACATATACACTATACCATGAAATTTGAACGTACACCATAGATTTTAATTAAATTATTAATACTGTAAGGTGGATAGTTGTAATTTTGACCTCAACCATTTGTCTAATTTACATTATGTACCCTTCAACAACAACAACAGTCAAGCTTGTCATCCCAATTAAATTGGTGTATGTTATATGAACCATGAATGAATCACGTCGAGTCGTGAACATGAATCTTCTACCTCCATATGTTTCGCTTGACGAGCATGTCTTCATTTAGACGCGTCGTTGAGTAGGGAACTCCCCAACGAAATTCATAGTATGGTTCATATCATAAGATGTGACGGGGTTTTTACGTTGGCTGTCACAAGCCTATCACAACCCTCCTCCTTTATCCTGGCTTGGGACATGCAGTGAAAGCTCATGTCATTTTGACTCTATATTATTAACCTGAAAATTGTAAGATTAGTAGAAAAAAAATCGGTGAAAAACAATGGTGTGACCAAGTCCCAAAAAGGTGGGTAATTTATTTAAAAGATTTAGGTAGTACATGCTACAATTGTTTTTTCTTTTTTTGGAAATAATAAAAGTATAAAACTAGAAGCAAAAATAATTAATTAAACATGGGACTAGCTACCTGAGGAGCGAGTTCCTTGACTTTCTCAAGCGGAGGGCGGTTGTTGATGGCGCGACTCTGGAGGAATATTCCGGTGAGGGTTGAATCGGGAGGAATATGTTATGAACGTCGTCGGACAATAACTAAGCGACATTTGAGCGATAAATTGAGAAGAAGAAGAAGAAGCGAAGAAGGATTTCTTAGAGAAGAAGAAAGAATTATTTTAACTTTTCATTCATAATCCCCTTGTGGATATTACATCTACTACTTATACTACTAAACTGAAAATACAATAAAGAGAAAAGACACGTGGCAAAGCAACAAAGGCTATATAATAACTAACTAACAAAATCATCCTTTGCCCTCTGGCTAATCACAACATTACTCCCCCTTATAATAGTCTTGTCCTCAAGACTATGAGAAGTGCAATCCATCAAACATGCACATTGGTTCGTGTTTGCTATGGACAAGCTTCTAAACCAATGTAAACATTGCCACACTTTTGCATGTCCTAATGATCCCACCAAAAATTTCTTCAAGCATCATGCTCTCAACAGTGTGGCCAAAGCTTTGTTCATTTCTGCGCGCTTGAACTTTGAAAATGATGGTATACTCCAGGTGAACTTGGACATTTTGTAATCTGGAAATCAGTAAATTATCACCAAAACTTAAGGAGGGAATGCAAAACGCAGCAATACCCATATGATAAAAGTCTTCTCTATCTTGGCCTTGAGGGGCATGGGCATCAATCAAATATGCAAATTTTCCAACAATCTCAAACTTCTTTGATTTTGGGTTCTGTAACTCAGGTGCAACTGAAGAAAGAATATACTTCAAGAAACTTGGTGAAAATATTTTTGGAATAGAATAAGAATATTCAGCAATCAACTCTTTCCAAAAGTCATTTGCACAACATAACATTGCTCCCCGCATATGTGCACTCGAGTACAAGAATGTATCGCAACTCCCATTCGCCTCAATGGTAAATAATTCAAGCTTGCAATCAGTTTTCGAAGGCATGTCCATATCCATCCCATCCACATCTGCAATCAATTTTCGAGGGCCTGCCCATATCACATATATATCAAGGTTCTCTTGAACTTGATAATAGCATTGCGACCTCAAATGGTGTCGTGTTCCATTTCTTACATTTCTTCTCCTCTATGTGCAGCAATGTAACCTTCTCCTCAATCAACCGACAAAACCATCTACCCTCTCACACTCTGACATCCGAAATGAAGTAATCAGATTTCTGTTAGCAGACATAAATTTTCGATTTGGTTGAATATATGTAACAACAATATAACGCATCAGAAATGCATTAGCCAAAAACGGACCGTTTATCTTGAGACGACAAACACCCTCAACTAACATCACATATACAACAACCACGTTTGTTCTTCTTCCAGCAACAACCACCATGTTAAACTTTTTATCATTCAATTGTGAAAGCTCGAGAATGTGCTTGTAAGATCGGAATAGAGCATCACCCATTGGCGACAAGAGTACACCAACTAAACCATCATTGACACCATTTATCCTCGTAACAGCTTTACCTTTGTTCCTAAGTGTTTGGTAAAAATAACAACAAACACTTTGGGACGCAGCAATGTCAACAAGGGACCGAACTAACCCTCCATACAACTGCTCCCCACTTTCTTGACTTACAACCCAGCACATTTGCCTTTTAATTTCACGCTTCCTATGCTTCTTCGTTGGGTCTCTTTTTGTTTGTTGTCGACTATTAACAGTCTTGATTCTGCCGCAAATAACAATTATAATCTTGCCCCTTTCAAAGTAATTCCATATGTACAACATATCATTCGAAAACAAAGAGCTTGTCCCATAAAAGTCACAAGTTTTAGCAACTAACCAGCCTATGCAAACTCCCAAATAAGATCTACGATCCCAGTAGTTCTTCTTTAATAGCCATTTGCTAGAAGATGGATTAAACAACTTGACTAATTCATTAATCAATGGTTCCAGATTCGTAAGCCAACTCCAACCTCCAATCAACCATTCACAACAGTAGGCATCAGCACTCATAAGTTGCTGCTCAAGTTCTAAGTAAATCAACTCAGCAAAGCTCACTTGTTCAAGAGATGATTTGTGTTGCTTAATGAAATGAAGTTCGGCTGAAATCTGCAGCGCTTCCACAATTACTTCACAAGCTTCATGTACATTCTCTTCTAGAATTTCACTTGTAACATCTAGAGCTTCACTCTCACAAAACTCATCAAACAGTCTATAAGTGTTAAGTGAATCAGCAACATTCACACATTTCTCCACAAGGGTGAGGCATAACATGTCGCCAACATCCAAATACTCAAGATATGCAATATCGTCAAAAAATGAACCGTGAACAACACATCCACCTGGATCAAAGAGATGTCTAAAACCACATACTTGTACAACGCCCCTCGTGAGATCTATTTGTTGAAACCTGAACTCAAAAACTTGTAGACGGCTCCTTACAACATCTGATCGTTGTCTCAGTATAAAAATCTTATATGATGGTACACTCCCCTGCATCTTGTAATCAACTAGAGCTAAATCATGATGATTATTAGGTGGTGGTAACACCCCGCAACTATAGACCACAACTTTCATGCCTTTCTCTTCAAGGTTTTGACAAAAAACTTTATCAAACGTCACATATTCAAGAGATGCAACATCCACATCAACAAGAAATGATCCTTGAAGCTCAACCACATGGTTCTCCCACAAGGCTCTACATGATATCTGACTTAAAGGTTTTCCTTCACTTAGAACCTTCCTACAATTCTTTGTTCCGTCTAATGGCATTTCATCAAACAACTGGTAGATTTCATAAACCTCATCAAATTTTTTGATTTCCCTTTGAGGCATTTCATCATACAGCTGGTAGACTTCATAAATCTCATCATATTTTCTGCTTTCACTTTGAGGCATTTTGTCAAACATGTTATAAGTGTTAAGTTCGTCCTCATCTACATCTGATTTTTCATCAAACGGGTGACACACGTTTAGTGAATCCCCATCTGAATCACAATCTTCGATATGGTTCAGCGGCAATTCATCGAACAGTTGGTAGATGTGAAAGTCACCATCCAGCTCTTCATTATAATTTCCAGTTTGGTTGTACGACATTTCGTCAAACAAACGATACACGTTCAGAGCATCATCGTTTAGTTCATTAGCTACAACTTCTTGAGCTTTACGACGATGTTGTCTCAATTCCGCCGCAATCTGAGCATGAGATTTTACAGGCTTTAAAGATTTTTTGCGCCTCTCAAGAGTTTGCAGCATATTGTCGAGCTTGTCGTACATTACCTGAAAAATAAGCCGGTTCTCTTTCGTGAGATGAAAGGAACCACCAACGGTACGAACCACTGGCCGAGGACCGATTGGCTCTGATACCATTGTTATGAACGTCGTTGGAAGATCATAATTAAGCGACATTTGAGCGATAAATTGAGAAGAATAAGAAGAAACGAAGAAGGATTTCTTAGAGAAGAAGAAAGAATTATTTTAACTTTGCATTCATAATCCCCTTGTGGATATTACATCTACTACTTAAACTACTGAATTGAAAATACAATAAAGAGAAAAGACACGTGGCAAAGTAACAGAGGCTATATAATAACTAGCTAACAAATCATCATTTGCCATCTGCCTAATCACAACAGAATATTTCGGTGACTAGGGGTGCTGATCATTGGAGATATGAGGCGCTTAGAGAGGAATCGGCGAAGGGCCATTTTTTCGTGTGTGTCAGTTTATGTGGTGATCGATGAGAGAGAGAGAGAGAGAGAGAGAGAGAGAGAGAGAGAGAGAGAGAAGGTAACAAATTTCGGAAAAAAATCACGCTTGGTACCTTAATTTGGCCTATGTTTCTTTTTGGTACCTTAATTTGTCACACCAACTTTTTTGTACCCTATGTTTGCAAACTTAATCACGATTGGTACCCACCAGGCGGCGTCCCCAATTTAACCACCGTAATGTCTACATGGCTCACCGTTAACCCGTTCAAACTCAATTTTGACCAAATCAAGTCCACGTGGACAAGCTGATTGGATTAAAAAAATAAAAAATCATATAACTAATGTAAATTAATGTTTTGACTATGATATTTTTTTACAATTAACTTTATTATATAGTTCTGTAAAAACTTATTATATTATTTTTTACCACCGCTGCTCGGATCCAAAACTACCACCACCGCCGCTCGCTGCTCGGATCAACCACCACCACCAGATCAATTTTTAGATTTAAGTTTGTTTGTTAACAAAATAACTTATATTTATAAACTTATATATTTAATAGTTAAGTTAATTACAAAGATTTATAAAAATTATAATTGCAAAGGTAACAGTTCTTATAATTTATATAATAAAGCAAATTATAAAAAAAAATTACAAACTAGAAATTGTGAATATAAGATTTTTTTTATCCAGTCAGCATGTCCAGATGGACTTAAGTTGGTCGAAATTGAGGATTTACGGGTCAACGGCGAGCCACATAGACATTAAGGGTGGTAATTTGGGGACGCCGTCGCGGTGGTACCAATTTTGATTAAGTTGGCAAACATAGTGTACCAAAAAGTCGGCGTGACTTGTTAAGGTACCAAAATAAAACATAGGTCAAATTAAGGTACCAAACTTGATTTTTTCCCACAAATATCTGTTATAGAGAGAGAGAATGCAGAGCACGAGCTCTCTTCATTTGTACCTAAAGGAGTGCAGTGGTACGGTATCAGCAAAATAATATCTTCTCTCCAGATAATAATAAATCCTAAATTATATTTATCATTTAATTAAACACAAAACAAATTGGAGAAAATATTATATGTTTAAAACTGTATGTTTGCATTTATTTCGTGCTCTTTTGGAAACTCTTCCTAGACGTTCATAATACAAAAAAAAAATTAATTAAAATTCCATAATGTTATAAGTTTGAGAGTGTTTAAAAATTTATTTTGATTTTGAAATTATACAATTATCTTATTTAAATATCCATCATAAATTAAAAGCACCATCATATCGGCTTTGAGATTGTGAGAAAAAAGGATTTGCAAACGCCGGAACAATACTTACACAAACAAAAAAACTTATTATACATAGTATAGCTTATTTTAAGAGGTAGCAAAGACCCCATACAGTTGGGGGGTTGGGGGGGACCCGGGAAAGAAAACCAACAAATTAAGTTGAAATAAGGGGGAGGCTAGTGCCGCCTACTAGATCAAACAAGAGACTTGGGCGGAAGATCAAGGCAATTGAGTCCCGTAACCGTAAGTGAGGGAGTGCCCGGCCCATACTTGATAGTTCTTAAAAGATGTTTGTATTTCTTTTATGGTATGTTAGCATTTAACGGAGCCCCACATTTTACGTGACATAATTGTTATTCATGCACAAAATAAAATAGCACATGCTATCCAATTTTATATATGGTAAAAGGTCATTTTCCTCGAGATTCAAGAAGGAACAGAAGGCGAACTTTCGACAACGAAATTTTTGGTTAATTGTGCAGTCGTAATTGCATGTACATGTTTGGCCCTTTATCTTACATTATTATTATGGTCATCCACTTGGCTTAAGGTATATGTAGGTTTTAGGTTTAGCTCGTATCTACCTTGCTATAGCTGCTTATTTTAATGTCAGATCTTTTTCTGTTTTAGATTCTGGACTAAGAGGAAGTTCGTGTAAATGAACAGTTATATTAACATACATCTTTTTGTTATATTTCCAAAGAACTGTTCTTAGGCGTTTCGGAACTTCAGGCATAGCAAGCTCTGAGGTGAATTTTTAACAACAATGATTAGGTGATATCTAGATTACAGAGACAATATTCACAAATATGCTTTTACATTTTAAGAAAAATGCAGCTTCTTAATTAGAACCTAGAAAGCACATCGCAAAGTTTGAATATTAAAGATAACAAAACACGATTAATACAGGTTGCACACAATACTTTGAACTACATAGATTCGAAACTTAGGCAACAAAAATCGCAATTTTGACATGTGCATTTATCTACGAAATGAATGTTCATGAGCTACACACATCATATTAGACCATACCATACTATTTAAAACAAAGTAGTATTCAACATTTATTTCAAGCGACTCATGAAACTCTTATTAGCTCAAGTTTTCTCTCGAAGAACCCATGGGAATAAATAACATACCAATTTGATTGATTACTTACTTACAATCATTATTAGAATAATAAATGTGACGAAGCTGATTGTACTTGTCCATGTCAAATTGCTGTTTCTTCATGAGCTTTTTTGATTAACCTCCATTCTGCGCAGGGAAGAACTTTTTATGGTAAACCCATCGTTTGATGTCCACTTAATAGAAGGCCCCATCATGTACGCAGAGCAGAGCGGAGACGCCGGAATAATTAAAGTACTTGGATATGGACCCAATTTTGCCCGAGCATGCGATAGCATAAAAACATAGTTATAACATGCATGCCCATAGTACCAAGAAATTCGTATAGCACCAGTCGTTGAGCGTTTAATTCAATAGGCTAGCTTCTGCAATTCTTTGCATCCTGGATCAAGATGTATCTTCACAGCTGGGTTCAATCCCTATAAAATTATAAAATTAAGGTATAATTCTATCAAACCCCCCAAACTATGGTACCTTTTACCGGACGAGGTCAGAACTTTTATTTTAGCACCAGTGCCCCCTAAATTTTAGCCGTTTACTTTTGTGCGTGTTCCGGTCACATTTTTACCGGAACAGTGAAAAACGTGCACAACACATGTTATAGTTTAAGGGCATTTTTGTTCAAAAAATATTCGCCAAACTATAATACCCCTTAAACTATACTATTTTTTTTCATTTCCCCCCTAAACTATGAAGTGTGCGATTTGCCCCATGAACTATGGTATGCTTTTGAGGATTGCCCCCCTGAACTATTGAATACTTTCGAGAATTGCTCTTTGAACTATTTTTTGAATTTTTGAATTGCCCCTGAAGTGAGTATTTAGGATTGCACAAGAAAATTATTTTTGGTTATTTAGATACACCTAAAAATGAGCATCAAAACACCAAATACCAAAAAAACAACTTCAAAACGTCAAAAAATCAGCATTAAAAACACCAAAAAATCAACATCAAAAAACCAAAAAAATATTCATAATGATAATTCACAATCCCATCATCACCATAATAAACAACCAAGGCTTAAAAAAAATAAGCAAGTGCATCATCACTATAATTAACAACGAAGGCTAACAAAGTCCAACAACATTTTGAAATTAAATAGATCTCAATTCTTCATAACAAAATGAGAAAGGGCATAACATGGTTATCCCTCACAAAATAGTGGTCATAACCACTTCAATTCCTCATAATTCTTTTTACTCTCTTGTTAATCAACCTCATTGCTGCTTTGTCCATTATAAGATCCACAACACCTGAAATGCTCCCCACTTTGCTCACTATTTCCTTATTAGATATATGCATAAAAAATACAAGGAAATTAGATATTTAATTTGGGACCCCAGTTCAAACCGATAAGAAATTTTGGACCACAAACATGCTATTGCAGTTTTTACCTCATTCCTTGGTGCATTCCCCCCTGAAGTTGATGCACCCTTCTTATTCAAAACTACATATTTTTCATGTACCTGCATTCCAATAAACAAACCGAAGTAGGTGGTTCAGGCAGATAGCAATAACATAAACTTCAAAAATATGGATTGCACATAAATGGAATTTAACCTCACCAAGTATTGGCTCAGGTTCTTCATCCTCTGTTGTGACCTTGGTCTTCTTGGTTTTTTTATTACCATTCTTAACATTCTTCTTGGGCCCTTTCTTACCACTGACCTCCTCAACCAGTCTTGACACCTTCTTCCTGTTTCTAACCTACCTCTCCTCAACTTCCAAATCCTCTTACTCAACTACTAACTTCCTTTTTACATTTTTTCCTTTACCTCCTTCATTATTTTTCTGAGGAGATATAATTTTCTGGCTTGAAACAGGTTGGTGAAGAAGGGGCATTGACCTGACTTGTGAATCTTGGGCTTGATCTAACTGAAGAAAGCTGGCTTGAAACAAGTGGTGAGGAAGGTGGGTTGACCTGACTTGTGAATCTTGGGCTTGTTCTAGTTGGAGTAAGCTGGGGGGGGGGGTTGCCTAACAGGAGTAGTACCAGCACCCTTCTTCTTTTCCTTATTTGTCTGTAATACCCAAGAGTTGGCTCATTTTATGGTTAAAATATTTTGATAGTAAATGAACTAAGAATTATTTACCTGTCCAGTCCCAGATTCCTGAGCCTCTACAGGATTAGAAATCTCTTGATCATCTGTTGTACCAACATTTAAATCTCCTGCTTGCTCCTCATGGGCACTAGCAGCACCAGCATTTTCTCCATTTCCTTGCTCTTGTTGTTTACCAGCATCACCTCTAGTGGCTTCAATGTTAGCATTTTTCTTCTTGGCACTTTGCTTCCTCCCTTTCTTAGATGGCTGAAACAGAAGTTGTAATATACAATTAGTCCAGTTTTAGATGCCTGAAACAGAAGTTGAGAATTTACAATTTTAAGCAATGTTCTTGTATTTACCTTTGCAGTCTTATTTGCCTTTGGTGGAATATCAACTCCAGCAGTTTCTTCACTACCAACCATGGCTTTCCTTTTGGGACATGTCCTCTGATTATGCCCAGCTAAGTGACAGAACCCACAATTCATCACCACACCTTTCTTGCTCAGTTTTACTCTCTCTCCTTTTGAACCCTTCTTCTTTAATTCTTCTATTTCTTCTTGGGGCTTAATCCTGTCATGCTTCTTGGGCCTGCCTGGCAACTTCTCTAGGATGGGCGGAAGGCATGGTGTTAGATCAGATTATGGCCAATCCTCAGGACCTCTCAATGTATGCATGCAGTGCTTATAAGTCTCCATATAAGCAGGGATCTTGATACAATCATCAACATGCTCAGCTGGATTCTGCTCTTTAAAATACAATCCAGCCATGCCATGTGCACAAGGAATTCCACTAATCTGCCACTGCCTACATGTGCATTTTCTTGCTGCAACATTGCAATTCATTTGTCCATCAGGACTGCTCACTTCAAAGTCATCCTCCCCATTCCAAAAAGCCATACATTCACCCTGCTTCTCATGTGTCTTGTCCAACACCTTCTGAATATTTGGACAAACTTCCCCAATCCACTTTTTTGAGACATCCCTCTTCACATATGTCTGCTTCATTAATGTGTCCCAAGCAATCAATAATAGGCTTAGGTCTTGCTTCCAATATCATGGCATTAAATGACTCACACATGTTGTTGAGCAAAACATCGCACTTGTACCCCTCCTTGAAATAGGACCTTGACCAGTACCTTGCAGGTCTTTTTGCAAGCCATTTGTAAGCCTCTAAATCCCTCTCTCTTATTTGTTTCATATACCCCTCAAAATCTGTGATCCTTGTTGATTTTGCAGCCTGCCAGAGTAGTGTCTTCAATGGTAGACCCTTATGTGTATGCTTAAAGTTACCATACATATGCATAACACAAAATCTGTGTTGTGCATATGGCAACACCAACTCCACAACATCTATTAGTCCCTTCTGTTTGTCTGATATCACCACATACCCACCACTTTCATCATCAGAAATACCTAAATCCTTTACTAGCAGATTCATGAACCAAACCCATGTTTCCCTCTTCTCTTTTGCTACCACAACATATGCTATAGGATACAAACAATTGTTGGCATCAATGCCAATAGCACTCAACAGTGTCCCACCATAGTAACTCTTCAAATGACACCCATCAAAACACAAAATAGGCCTACAGCCTGCCAAAAACCCCTTTTTTGTTGCCCCCAACAAATATAGAACCTTTTGAAGATTGGACCATTCTATGTGGGCATGGTCTTTATCCTAACAGTGTTGTCAGGGTCACTCCTTATTATCTCAGTTGCATGCCTCCAAAGAAGTGCATACTGCTTCTTATCATTACCAACAGACAACTGCCTAACCTTAGTTTTTGCCATATACATCTGGAACCTAGTAAATTTCAGCTTAGTGTCATTCCTTACCATGTCTGGCAATGCAGTAGCAGTCATTTTAGGATTATACTTCAGCATCATTTGGTATTTCTCTGCAACCCATGTTGATGTTGCTGCTTTGACACTCTCCTGCCTTGCACATCTGTGTAGTCATTGCCATGTCTTCACAATTAGAGTTTTGCAGTTCCCATGTTCTGAGGCATATATATGCCAATCACATTTTTCATTTTTACACTTGATTTTGATTATGTGTTTGTCATTCTTGACAAATTTAATATCTCTCCCAACCAAACAAGTAAACTCCCTCACAGCTCTTCTGAAAATTGTTGCATTCTGAAAACACAATCCCACATGGAAGATGGGCTTTATCATATCCCTTGCTAGGTTGAATACAGGATAGCCCTGATAATTCCATTGAGACCTCTTCAATCTTTCCACACCAGATTGCACACATAGTGGGGTGCCATTTGATTGTTGTGCTTCAGTGGGAGGTGTTGGTCTCTTTTGAATTGGTTGTTCTTTAGGGGGTTCTTCACTTATCTGGTCTGAAGCTTGTGTAGATACATGGGTTTCCTCTTCAAGAGGTTCATCTTCATATGCAGAAGAGGGAATCCAGTGTGCTTCAGTTTCACCAGCAGCAACATAGACAACTTTATCATATGTCCCCTCATCCTCACTATCACTGAAAGACTCAAACAGGTCTGTATCACTCCCCACAGAATTAGCATCATTTGTCTCAACACCTTACTTATCTTTTATAAGCTCATACCATAAACCAGATTTCTCCACAATGTCATCATCACCATCAGCCTCCAAATCATCATTAAATTCATCACCAGCACCCTCTTGGCCCTCATCATCCTCAACTACATTAAATAACTCCCCACCCTCTGTGTATACATGTATAACTTTGTCCTCATCAATATACTTATCCAACTTCAAAGTTTCCTCATCACTTCATAAGTAGTCCATGACTGACAAGTCATTCTCACCAAATTGGTTGCAGTAGAACTTAGCATCACTATTCTTCTTAAAACCAGCAGCTTCACCCATTTCAAATATCTCAAGCAGGCTTATCTCTGACACATTGCAGTAGTCAATGTGAGTAACATATCCCCCCACATATCTCACAATTCTATTGTGCCTAAACTTTCCACTATGATGAAGTGTGATAATGAAATCTTCAGGATCAGTTCCTGCAATAAGATGGCAAGATTATTAAATTGACAATGCATGATAATGATAGAATATTTATCACTTTTTTTCAAACCATTGGTAACCACAAATAGACCACTCAAAGTCTGACAAAGTTATAATACTTAACACTCTTTATGTTGCTACTCAAGCCCCACCACTACACAACCCAAGACCAACTATTTTTTGTCATATATCCTTACAAAAGGACTCACTTTATTTTTTACAGTTCACATGGGTGGACCACAACCAACTACAAATTACTTATATTAAGATTTACTATCAATCAGACAAAGCAAAGCATTACAATAACATTATATTCATGTAATTTTGTTGAGTCTCAAGCCGCAAAACTGCACAAACTAATAGCCAATACTATTCTACATATAACAACACCAAATCTCACCAAATCCAGACAGAAATAACCATGTGCAACAAAAAAAAATCAAATAATTTGGGACCACGGTTCAAACCCTAGCCCACGTAATACCAACAAAGAGCATATTTGCAAAATTTGACACTTATTATAACATAAGTAGAGACGAAAACCACTAATAAAAACAAAAATCAACACAATTTCGTCAAAAAATTAAAGAAATTAGGGTTTCAAGTCGATTGTAACTTACCGTAATCGAGATGATTTCGACCCGGTGGCAGTTCGTCGCTGGATTCACGTATTTTCCATACTATTTGAATGATTATTAAGCGAAAATTGAACGGATATTAAGAAATTGTTTGTTTTGTAAGAACCCTAAAATCGTCTGTCTGTTTCCCGCGCCTAAGTGTAGAAAGATGTAAATGATTGTTACATTTTGCCCCCTGAACTTTGGGGTTTTTTTTAGTTTTTTATTATTTTAAGTGACGAGTCTATTTTACCCCTTACGGGTCACGTGAGGGAATATTCTATGAATATTCCGGTAAAAATGTGACCGGAATACGTACTAAACCAACACGCACAAACGACTAAAGTTTTTGGGGTACTGGTGCTAAAATAAAAGTTATGACCTCGTCCGGTAAAAGGTACCATAGTTTGGGGGGTTTGATAAAATTATCCCTAAAATTAAATAAATACATCTCGGATTAATTAACATGATCAGTTAAATTAAAAGAAAATTGAGTATTCCACACAAGACAAATGAGAGGATTAACAAGAGTTATTTGAAACCATTTTTAAGAATGTTATTGACTAATGTTTGAGATAATGTAATACAAATATGATCAATTTCTGAAAATAATTGATACCAGCAACTTTTATTATTTAATTTGATGATTACCTCCAAAACATAGTTCTCAAGCAATTGAAATATAATGGCTTAGGGCCCTAAGTGAATGATTGAGTTCATGCGTTCCTAATATCATCAAGTTATCAAATTAAGACAAATTTATTTCAAGCACCAACACCCAAAAAGTACCCCTTACTGGGTTCCTCCTTGAACTTCCTAAAGTGTTTTTTTTTTTTTTATGGACTGCTAACTAATTACTAAACTTAATTACAAGATCAACAATAAATTGGTTCTTACGATTTTAGGGGTGGAGGATACGAAGAGCGCTAAGCTCTTTGACATTTTTCATTTCCACGATTTTAGCCCGATAAGGAAAGGGCCAAAGGCCGGATAATTATTCAAGTTATGTGTTCGGATATGAAGAAAAAAAGATTGAATTATATATCGAGAGTAGTATGACTAAAAGGTATTATACACCATAGTATATACTATATAATACTCCAAAAACTAGCCAGGCCAATGTAACCAATAAAGATACCAAAGTAAATTCTGCAAATTTCGAATGACCATGCTAACCCTAGCACCACCACCACCATCTCCGGCCAGCAATATCAACCCCGCCTCGACGGAATTTGTTCCGCCAGATTTAGGGCAACAAGAACCACGTAACCAAAAGAGACTTCGACAAGGAGAAAATTTCGGAATGGAGCTAGACAATACTGTCGTGGATTCGACTCACGAGAATCCTAATCGCAAGAATCAAATTTCATACGCGGATGCAATCAATAAAAGACACGACCATGTGCGTATTACCGAAAAGGAAGTAGATGAAGAAACCGCATTCATCGCTTCAAGCCCTCCATCGGAGTCTATGCCTTTCAAGCGATTCTCGAGTCTTCCGGAAATGAAAGCACGAATGATTTCGCAATGGGAAGACTCCATTATCATTCGAGTCCTCGGGAATACCTGGTACTACCCCACGCTAATGACAAAGCTCGATATTATGTGGAAATTGCAAAATGATTTTGAGCTCGTCGACCTTGGTCATAATTGTTACTGCATGAAAGGATTGAGTAGTGAGAAGAGGGAGATGATCCTTACCGAAGGGCCATGGCAATTGGCGGGGAGTTTCCTATCAATTCGAAAGTGGAGTCCGAAATTCCGAGCGGCGAAGGATAAAGTTGAGAGTGCCATTACGTGGGTTAGGATTTTGGACCCTCCGGTGGAATATTTTCGGACAGCTTGGATTCGTGAACTCGCCAAAGGAATTGGAGACCCGATTAAAATAGATGGGAATACTTACACGGCGTCGCGTGGGAGGTACGCACGTTTTTGTGTTCAAGTCCGAACGGACATACCCTTGGATCTTAGAGTTTGTATAGATGACGTGGTATACCAAGTCGTATATGAAAATCTACCAGCGGTTTGTTATTCGTGTGGCAGAGCAGGGCATAAGAAAGAACAATGCAAAAATACCACAACCGAGGTCACGACTCCGAGTGATCCCGAGAAAACTATTGCGCAAGATAATATCGAAGAAATAGCGGAATCGGAGTGGCTGATTGCTAAAGCGAAACAACGGGAATACGGGGATTGGATGGTCGTCCCGCCGAGACGGAGTTCAAAACCAACCAAAGGTAGCGTGAATATGGAGGCTAGGAATTTGGAGAAAGGAAAATCTAAGACGCAAGAAAATATCCCTGCTCCTCCTTTTTTTAATTCACTAGCGAGTAATAATTTTGCAACATCTAAGTCGGGTCTTCAGCCATCCTCCACTAGAAGGAAAGTTCTCCCACGGCAGAATATGGGAAAAAACAAATCAAACAAATTGATTACCAAGTCTAAGAGTCCCAATTCTATGCTGCAGGGAATACCGAAGGAAACTCCTATTAACAAAGGAAGTATCCAAAATATAAACACTTTTGCTGCCTTACAAGAGTATCCAGAGGGGGAAAATAACCACACAGTTCAACAGGAGAACGAAACCGCGACTCCCATCACGCAGAGCAGCAGACATGCTAACTTGGCACGTATTCTGGAGAAACAGAGCTCTCATAGGTCGATGGCTAAATATTCTGAGGTTCGCAACGAGAAGAATACAGTTCCGCGGCCTCTTAGAGATATTACGAATACGTCAACGCGACAAACTAATCCAAGTGGTGGATATTCCGTCGCAAGTCTGGGAGATAGAAGTCAGGACAGTTTTGTCCCAATGGATAGGGAGACCGAACCTTTGGACTCAGTTCATAGCGATCAGCCTATGGGAGTGTCGGAGACAGAAGTATCTTATGCTAGAAATCTTACGACAGATGATGTCGAGATGGCTGGGGTTCGGGATTGAATATCCCGTGCAACCTTACCACCTTACACACCTCTCGGTGAAGATCATATCGTGGAACTATCAAGGTGCAGGTAAGGATGAGTTCCGTAGGAATTTCAGGGAATTTGTGAGGATTCACCGGCCTACGGTTGTATTTATTCTAGAAACGCGGGTGAATGAGGAACATGCGCAAGCTATAATCCGAACTCTTGGATTCTCTCGCCATGTCATGGCTCCCACGAACGGCATGATGGGGGGAGTTTGGATGTTGTGGAACGATGAGGAGGTGGAAGTTGAGATTTTGGGGGTGAACGATCAAGCGATCCACGCACGGATTAGAAAGAACGGGGCGGAGGCATGGAAGATATTAGGGATTTACGCTCAGCCGCGCAGAGTAGACAAAGTAAGGGCTTTTGAGGACTTGGTTGCAACGGCTAATGCAAGTACGGAACCGTGGATGGTCACCGGGGATTTTAACGAAGTTCGGTATGCACACGAACGTGTGGGAGGCACACCGGTGTCTCTGAATAGGCTGACTTTCTTTCGATCATATTTGGAGAGGTGCAGTTTGTTACATCTCGGATTCAAGGGGCCAAAGTTCACATGGACGAACAAGAGGGAAGACAGAGAGAATATCAAAGGTAGGATAGATCGAGCGGTTGCAAACCAAGCATGGATTGACCGATTCCCTAACGACGTGGTCAACCACATGGTTCGCACATGTTCAAACCACCATCCTATTATGACTTGTACGGATGAAGGCGAATTTTTATGTGGCCCCAAGCCGTTTCGATTTGAAGTCGCTTGGCTATCACATCCCGATTGCGAGCCGCTTCTAAAGAAAATATGGGAAGAGAAACCGAGCATACTAGAGGCGATTGAGGAAGTTCCGAAGATACTCGAGTCGTGGAATAGAGATCGATTTGGGAACATCTTTCAACGGAAAAAATAAATTCTTGCGAGACTTTCGGGGGTTCAAAAAGTCGCTGTCCACGGACCGAACTCGTACCTCTCTAGGCTGGAAAATGAAATGATTTTAGAGTTCGACGAGGTTCTCAAGCAAGAGGAGATGTTTTGGTTTCAAAAGTCCCGCGTTAAATGGATTGGCGAGGGGGAAAGGAACACTAAATTTTTCCATAACGCGGTGAAGATGAGGAGAAGAAGGAATAGAATTGTGTCGCTGAAAATTGAGGGGTTGTGGGTTAACGACGAGGTGCTACTCCACGGCCATGCGATTAATTACTATAAAACTTTGTTCACGGCTGGACATAATCCGAAACCGAGGCTGGGAGTGTCTGAGTTTCAGGCCGTGATCACTCCTAGTGATGCACCAAAACTGATTCGTACAGTGGATCCGAAAGAATTAAGAGAGGTGGCGTTCGCGATTGGCTCGTTTAAGGCTCCAGGACCGGACGGTTTGCAGGCGGTGTTCTACCATAAGAATTGGGAATGGATACAAGCATCTTTGTTATGTTTTGCCAAAGAAACCTTTAGGTACAGATGCTTCGATAAAAAAATCTGCGAAGCGTTTCTTTGCCTCATTCCCAAAGTGAAGGACCCGGAAAATATAGCTCAATTCCGTCCCATTTCTTTATGTAACGTGCTGTACAAATTCGTTACGAAGTGTATCACGATGAGGCTCAAGGATATTATGCCTGGAATCATTGCACCAACACAATCGAGCTTCATCAAGAATAGAAGTACGCAAGACAATATTTTTGTAATGCAAGAGGTACTACATTCGCTTCGTAATAAGAAAAAATCAAAGTTTGGTTATATGATTCTTAAACTAGACCTTGAAAAAGCTTATGATAAAGTGGATTGGGACTTTTTGGAGGATACGTTACATGCGTTTCGATTTCCTATGGAGTTGATTGAGCTTATAATGTTCTGCGTGAAAAACGGCGCTACAAAAATTTTGTGGAATGGCTCCCCGCTTGATGCGTTCCATCATTCTTGTGGTTTGAGACAAGGAGACCCGCTCTCGCCGTACCTCTTCGTGTTATGTGTTGAAAGGTTATCCTATCTTATTAGAGAGGCGGTGGAGAAACGAAGGTGGAAACCATTAATTCCGTGTCGACAAGGTCCGAAACTATCACATCTCTTCTTCGCCGATGATTTAATTTTGATGGGGAAGGCTGATATGGGTACGACGTGCGTCATTAAAGAAGTGTTGGACAGATTTTGTAGGGCGTCGGGACTAAAATTGAACCCCGCAAAGTCTAAGATTTTCTTCTCCAAAAGCCAAGGGTCCGCGGTTAAGAGGAGCATCTGCGAGGTTCTCGGGTTCGGCCAAACGGGTAATTTAGGCAAGTACTTGGGGATAAATCTTACTCAAGGCCGAATGGGACGTGAAGCTTGTGCTGAGTTGTTCGACCGAATCCTTAATCGCTTTAGTGGCTGGGCAAGAGTTAATCTATCACTTGCGGGACGAGCTACCCTTGTTCAATCCGTATCTACAGCTATGCCCATATATACGATGCAATCGTCTTGGCTCCCCGAGTACGCTTGCAAAAAACTTGACCAATTAAACCGTAATTTCCTTTGGTCTGCAGATATATCATCGAGGAAGTTACACTTGGTTGGTTGGCCAAAAGTCACGAAACAAAGGAAAGACGGGGGTCTTGGAATTCGGGTTGCACGTACCAATAATGAAGCCCTCCTCGCCAAAATTGCATGGAAAGTGCTGCGTAATGAAGAGTCGGTTTGGAGAGAATTAATTCATGCTAAGTACCTCAAGAACTCTAAGCTACTCCATTATGAGACGAAGCCTTGGGATAGTACGACATGGAAAGGCATAATCCATTGTGTCGACTTACTGAAACCTTACCTCAGATGGAGAATAGGAGACGAAAGAAATATTTGTTTTTGGCTGGACAATTGGCTAGGAACGGGAAGGTTAAGCGACATCGTACAAGAAATTCATCCGGAGGACAGAGAGCTTAGACTTCGGGATGTTTGGGATAATGTTGAAGGCTGGAATTGGGGAAAATTCGGCACTGATATACCTGTTGAGGTTAAGGAGGATTTAAATTCTCGTAGCATCACATTGGGCGAGGAGAACGATAAGATAATTTGGAGTGAAACGTCGAGCGGGATTTTCACATGCCAATCGGCGTATCACGCGTTCCAAAAAAGAGACAACAGCGTCGGAGGGGCTGGACGTAAGTGTAACTGGATCTGGAGGGTAAACTTGAGCAACAAGTTACGACACTTCCTTTGGCTCGCGAGTCAAGAAAGGCTTGCGACAAACACTCTTCGCAAGACGAGGAAAATTACGCAAGAAGCAAACTGCACGGCCTGTGAGTGTGTAGAGGAATCCGTCCTTCATGTTCTTCGACATTGTCGGAAAGCAAGACGAATCTGGTGCAAAATCTTAAGGGGGCGAGATCTAGTACACTTTAATGATATGCACGACGACATTTGGTTGAAGGAAAACGACATGAGAGGAACGGGTAAGAGCACGATTATTCCACACTGTAGCTGGACTTATATTTTTGTGGCAACATGTTGGTGCATTTGGAAGGCAAGAAACGAGAGGATCTTCCGCAATGAGGATGAGAGCGCGAACACAATAATCTTCAAGATTAAATCTCTTAGTGTCGAACTGCAGCGCGCGGAAAGGAAAGGAAAAATGATCAAAAGGGTGAATAAGTGGGAAAAGCCGAAGGAGTCTTGGCTAAAATTAAACGTGGACGGCAGCGTTATTTCTCATTCTAACACGGGCGCAGCTGCCGGGGTTATCCGGGATCAGGAAGGAAAGTGGCAATGGGGTTTCTTTAAGAAGATAAACACACCAACTGTCGATGAATCGGAGATTGAGGCGCTGCGGCGTGGACTGGAAATAGCTTGGGACATGCGTATTCCGCGATTAGAGGTGGAAACCGACTCCTACTCATGTTTTGGAATGGTGACAGGTACTTGTGACATCCCCGACGACTTAAGGACCAAAGTACAAGAATGTCGAAGTTTAATGAATAAGCCATGGGAGTGTAAATTGAAATGGATACCTTGTACGGCGAATAGGTTGGCGGATGGTTTGGCTAAATTCAAGCTGAATGAGGGAGAAGGAGATCTATTCTGGGATAGAACCCCGACTCATGTCGTAGATTTATTGCATTTTGACATGGCGTAATGCCTGTGTTTTGTTCCTTTGTTACCAAAAAAAAAAAAACTAGTCAGGCCACAAT